>OU452205.1:14349579-15742079 GCA_911728435.2 Apoderus coryli | reverse complement strand
CGTAATTAAGTTGGTTGGCATACTCGAAATCGAACGAACACTACCGACTACTTTCTATTGACACTTGACACTATTGACATGGCATTGACAGTGACACTAATCTAATAACCTATAACACAGTCAAGAGTCAAAGCATTCTACTTCTATCGAGAACAGTACGACATTTTACATTGTTATAGTAGCAGTTCTCAACTATCATAGTTTTATTATTTTAGTGCTTGTAAATTACAGTTAATACGTGAAATAAAAACAGAGAAATGCCGAAGAATAAAGGTAAGAAGTCCCGTATAATAAGCCAGTTCCAAATTGTGGAATATTTGCAATATGAGCGACCATTATCAAGACTCCTAATCATATTAAGTGTGTGTATTTTTTGTATTTATAGGGAAAGGAGGTAAAAATCGCAGAAGAGGTAAGAACGAGAATGAATCAGAAAAACGTGAATTGGTATTCAAAGAAGATGGCCAGGAATACGCACAAGTAACCAAAATGTTGGGATGTGGACGTATAGAAGCAATGTGCTTTGATGGAGTCAAAAGATTGTGTATTATCAGAGGCCGATTAAGGAAAAAGGTCTGGATAAACCAAGGCGACATCATCTTAATAGGTCTGCGTGACTATCAGGATACCAGAGGAGATGTTATATTAAAATACACACCAGACGAGGCTAGAAATCTCAAGACATATGGCGAACTCCCAGAATCTGTCCGTATTAATGAGACAGTCACATTTGTTGAAGATGGTTTTGATGAGTATATTGAATTTGGTTATGATAATAGTTCAGCAGATGAAGCTGATCCTGTAGACGGGTTATGATAACATTTTTAATCATATATATTAGTCAATTACTTATATATTTATCGTGATGTTCTGTAAGAGATTTTTCTTTTTTACAAAGTTTTTTGTTCTTCTTTTTTTGTAAGTATAATCAATATATTATTTCGTTTACGTGTTAGTTGTTTATTATTACACTTAGGTCACCGTCGAGTGTTCGAGACTTGGAGAATGAGGTTAGGTTAAGTAAGTGAAAAAAAAAGTTTATAATATTAAACAGGCCGCATATAGTTTACCCTCAAAAAGCCATTGATCATTTTTCATTCTGAAAAAATGGTTGAAAACCTAACCAAATAAATAGAAACATTTTTGAGTCAAGCTGTTTAAAATTGTATGAGATCATTCTAACAAACAAAAAATATTCAAAGTTTTCCTGTTTATTAGGTTCAGCCGTGCCTTAAATCTTAAAAAATAAATGGTGTGAGACGGCTGTATAAAATTTTTATGAGACCATTCTAACAAACTAAAAAAAAAACAAAAGTTTTTCTATTTATTTGGTTCTGCCGTGCCTAAAAATCTTAAAAATAATTGGAAACATTTTTGAGACACCCTATATAAAAAATTTATAAGGCCATTCTAACAAACAAAAACCAAATATTTTCCAACTTTCACGTTTCACTCTAAAAAATTTCTTAAGTGTGGTCAAATTAATAATTTGTCTTATTTCATATATTTACAGTTTATATTAGTTGATTAATACAGTAAATTTTGAATTGGAATCACCCTGTATACAACTGTTTAGTTTTCAAAAAAATATAGTAGAGCTGTATACATGGTGGCAAATGAATGTTATTTGCGACTGCAATATCTCTCTGCTATCCTTATTAAAATTTACCTTTTAAAATCAAATGCTCATGCTCAGATGTCAAAGTTAAACTCAGGACTTCTATAGAGTTTTTTTGCGACTACGACGGCAATATCTCTGTAATGCTTGACTTAATTGACATAGGTTTAAGGGAAAGCAGTATTTTAATCGTATACTATAAGAATAAATACTTATATATAAGATAAGATTATAAAAACGCTCTTAGATAGAATAATGAATTCGTTGAACAATATTTTGATTTTTTTAGATGTTAAATCAAGAATTAATACTTTAGGGTGATTCATTATAATTGCAACAAACGAAAACTGGAGATTCCTGAAAGTAATTTAAACATTTTTTGCCATTGAACCCATGTCCTCAAATGCTTAGTTATCGAGTACAGGGTGTCCAAATTTAGTGGTCAAACTAACTATTTTGTTCATTTCTCAAAAATTAGCTCACCGATTTTCACAAAATTTTAGACATGCATTTGGGAGCGATAACCTAAAATAATTTTTAGAACGACAGGGAACATTTTACCTAGAGTTAACGAACGACCGCATATTCAAACTGATGAAAACATAGTGGTTTTAGTTTTAGACGATCCGAAAATAAGCACTAGAAAAATATCAACTCAATTGGCATTACCTCAAACAACTGTTTGGAGAGAAATCGAGAAATGCTGTATCCCTATCATTTTCAATATGTTCAGGCCTTACATCCTGGAGACCATGAAAGGTGCCTACTATTTTGTAATTAGGTTCTTGGTAAGCATCAAGAAGATGAAAGATTTTTAGAGAAAGTGCTCTTGTCAGATGAAGCAACTTTTACTAGAGATGGCATAAATACAAACCGTAATGAACAAGTATGGTCTTTAAACAACCCTCGTGCAATCAGGACGCGAAATTTTCAACAATGTTTTAGTATCAATGTTTGGGGTGGCATGTTTAACAATCAATTATTGCCGTTGTTCTTAATTAATTGACATTTAAACTGAAATCAATACAGTAATTTTCTACAAAACCGGTTACTCGGATTTATTGAGGATGTACCTCTTAATATTGTTCAAAACATGTGGTAAGATTACCCTAATCGCAATACTCGACTCAACCTAATCCAACACTTAACCCACTAAACAGTATTGATAATATTATATTAACATTAATATACAATATACCTAACTAATCAACACAAAATAAAAGACAAATGTTCTTATACAGGGTGTCCGGAAAAAGGAGGTCAATCCGTTAACCACAGATTCCTTGAGCAAAAATAATATAAGTTTTACGATGTAATTTTTCATTGTAGCCCTCCATGTTCGATATACAGAGCGTCAAAGTTGAAAATTTAAAACCAATATTTTTAAATAATTCTAGTATTTATTGAGATATTGGATTCAAATTTAGTGCGTTGCTTCAGCATAAAGAGATACTTCTTTACAAAAAACAACACAAATAACAATTTCTTAATAGACAAAATACGGGAAGTTCAGTACCCATTGACCCCCCAAGTTTTTATTACGTACGCCAATGACTTCCAAACTAAGTTTTTATAGGTTACTATGGATTTTTGATTATTTGTTAACTCTTATAAAATTTGGATAAAATCATTTGTTTTTGAGATATTTTGAAAAGTATTGGCCCTTGTTGTCTACGCGGCTCACGGTATTTTCACTACTAAATCAAGCATATTTAATTCAAATTACCATTACCGTTTCAAATTAAGTACAGTTTTCAAAAAGGTAATACAACTAAACACTACGAACACGAAATTGTTTATTATTTTTAACTTAATTTGAAGCATCAAGGTCAAATATTAATTATTTAAACATATTATTTTAAAAACTTGAAAAAGTAACTAAATAAACATTATAGAAAAACTACCAGTCTAAAGAAATTGCTCGATATGACCCCAATTTTTTTCAATGCATATGCGAGCTCTTTTTAGTATATGAGGCTTCAACCTAAAGTCTTCCCCAGCTTGTAAGATTCTCTCTATTAAATGATTTTAAGTCAAAATCGGAACCTTATAAACAAAATCTTTCATACAACACCAGACTGAATAGTCCAAGGGAGTAAGAACTGGGGATCGGGGTGGCCATTTAACAGGAGCATCTTGGCCTCGCCCAATCCAGCGTTGGGGAAAGTTTCCATGTAAGTATCTTTTGGACATTAGTAGCAAAATGTGCTGGTGCACCATCAAGTTGAAACCAAATGTTTTGTCTGATTAAGAGAGGCAAATCGTCAAGTGAATCGGGCAGTATGTTTTGAAGAAATGCTAAAAATGAATCAGCAGTCAAATTGCCTGGTAAAATTACAGGACCCAAAAAGAAATTATCCACGACCCCAATCCACAGGTTGACTTTAAAGTTTATACTTGATGATGTGTCTCCACTACGGCATGAGGATTTTCTTCTGCCCAGATATGTGTATTATGAATATTTGTGACCCCGTTTCTAGTAAAAGTAGCTTCGTCCGTAAACAAAATATTTTTGATGAAGTATATCTCTGTCATGCATTTCGCATATCCACCTACATAGTTTAGATCTCAGCTCAAAGTCTTGAGGCAGCAGAGATTTTACTTCTTGTATGTGGTAGGGGTAAAGCTGCTGTCTTTTTAAAAACTGGTGTACTTCAAATTTCCCAATGTTTTCAACCTGTCGGACAAGAACTCTGGTGCTAATATTTGGTGTCTCCTCGATGCTTGTTAAAATACAATACGGTCTTCCCTAAAACTTTTACTGTGCCTTAGTCGCCTAACCAAATTTGAAAAATACCTTCGTTTTGGATGAATTCGATTAGGGAACTTTTCTGCATACCGCCTAGCGGCTAAAATAGCGTTAGAGTTACATTTTTCTATTAAATAAACAAAAATACAATTTTACTGATTATAATCGATCAAATGTCTTTAAATCTTACCCATGATTAAAATCATATCCGTCATTTCCGAAAAACATATAAAATGGTTTCGTCTACGATCCATTTTCCTTAAACTACTGTCAAATTGTGACCACTAATTTGACAAAAATAAAACATTGCTTAAGTAGGTATCCAAGGTAACACCAGAGTGGCTTGATATTTCGACATTATAAGATTAGCCGCCGAGGCATCAAACAAGAGCCAATACTTTTCAAAATATCTCAAAAACAAATGATTTGATCGAAATTTTATACGAGTTAAAAAATAATCAAAAATACATAGTAACCTATAAAAATTTAGTTTAAAAGTCATTGGCGTACGTAATAAAAACTTGGGGGCATCAATGGGTACTGAACATCCCGTATTTTGGCTATTACGAAATTGTTTTTTGTGTTGTGTTTTTGGAAAGAAGTAGTTCTTTATGCTGAAGCAACACACTAAATTTGAATCCAATATCTCAATAAATACTAGAATTATTTAAAAATATTGGTTTTAAATTTTCAACTTTGACGCCCTGTATATCGAACATGGAGGGCTAAAATGAAAAATGACATCTTAAAACTCATATTATTTTTGCTCAAGGAATCTGTGGATAACGGATTGACCTCCTTTTTCCGGACACCCTGTATGTATGGGTTATAACAAATTTGGAAGCACGTTCTAGGTCGCATTTTTTTGACCAATCGAAACAAAATTTGGTTGGAAAATTGGGTCGGTCAATGTCTCGCTTGGGTTCGTTGGGGATTGACATTGGAAATTTAATTTTAAAATAACGGCCTGTCAAAATAAAAAAAAATACCAATATTACATATCAAGCGAAAGCCAAGATCACATTTTGGTTATATTTGGCGAAGAATATTCTATTGTTTGTTTACTAATAGTTTGTGACAGTGTAGACTAAATATAAATAAAAAATACATTAATCGAAAATCTACTTTTCCGACTGGCTGTCATCGGGATTTTATTTTAAATCTCGACGAGCATCTTGCTAACAACATCCTCAGGAGAGAATTTAAAAAAATCGGTTGTATCGCCCAAAAACTTTCCCGACAAGATTACATAAATTTATAAACTATTATATTATCACCTGCGTAACGAAACAAAATTTTAATAATATTATTATTTTTAGTGACAAATAAAAGTCAAATTTCCACAAAAATAAATCTATTAAAATTATATTATTGTCCAAACATGTTTCGGGATTTAATTGAGCTCTATCATCAGTGGCAGTAAGAAAAACTTTACAAAATTATCAACGCAGTGTATTTAGAATATCTACTGTGTTCACCTTTATAGAAAATTTGTGTTATATTATATTAATACAATGAAAATTAAAGAGACCTAAACATATTTTGTTTTTAATCTATTTTTTTTTGTAGATCATGATTGGGAAATTTAAGAAATTATCTTGTTCTTCTGTTACATCAGCAAAAGTGGAAATATATATTTCAAAAGTTAGGCAATTGGTACCTATATCTAGGCCTAAATAATCCTGAAACCCGTGCAGAATACTCAGAACTTAGTAAGGAAATAAGACAACGGTGTCAAAACGATCAAAACACGTACCTGAATAATATCTGCAATGAAATTGAACAACACACAAATAGAAACGAGACCAGAGACATGTTCAAGAAAATTAAACAAATCACACGCAACTTCTCCCCAAGATCCTCAAAGATAAGGACGGAGATCGGCACACTGCTAACACACAAAATACAAATCAGAGATCGATGGAAATGCTACTGTGAAGAACTAATGAAAGACAGTACAGCTCCCGGAAACCAACTAGAACCTGAGCACAAAGAGCAAGAACCACCCATATTAAGAGAAGAAGGGACAGCAGCACTCAAAAAGTTAAAACCTCACAAGTCACCCGGGGCAGACAACATCGTCGCGGAAATGCTGGAAGCGAGCGGAAATGCAGGAATCGACATTTTGCACAAAATATGCAACCTAATTTGGAAGAACAGAACATGGCCTAAAGACTGGACTAACTCAATATACATCCCACTTCACAAAAAAGGAGCGAAAGACATCTGTGGAAATTACCGTACAATACCTCTCATCTCTCATGCTAGCAAGGTCATGTTGCAGATATTAGCCGAACGCCTTAAACCCTACATCCTACCACAACTGCCCCCGGAACAGGCAGGCTTCGTTCCGGGAAGGGGAACCAGGGAACAAATCTTGAACCTAAGGCAAATCATAGAAAAAGCAAGAGAATTTAACACACCAACTTATCTGTTTTATATTGACTACACCAAAGCGTTTGACATCGTGCGCTGGCAGAAATTATGGAGTATCCTAAAAGAAATGGGCATACCTCGGCATCTGATATGGATAATAAAAAACTTATACGACAGCAACAGCGGTCAAGTCAGAGTAGGAGACGAGCTCACCGAACATTTCAGTGTCAGCAAGGGTGTTAGACAATGCTGCATAATAAGCCCAATGCTCTTCAACATATATGGCGAATGGATTATGAGAAACGCCTTAGTGAACTGGAAAGGAGGAATAACCATCAACGGGTCAAAATTAATAACCTTCACTACGCTGATGAAGAACTTATACAACTAGTGGAGCAAATGAGTATGGAAGTCGGTCTTCAAATGAACAAGAAGAAGACCAAGATAATGATAGTAGACCCACAGAACCAGAATAGATCGATAGTAAAGAAGATTGGTGATATCGAAACGGTAAACACGTACGTCTATCTAGGTTCTCTCATCACGAATCAGGGCGGATGCAGCGAAGAAATCAAAAGAAGAGCCGCATTGGCTAAGCAAGCTATGACGAAATTGACTAAGATATGGAAAAGTCATCGTATCACGCTCAACACAAAAATAAGACTGGTTAGGAGTCTGGTATTTTCTGTCTTCCTTTACGGAGCTGAGTGCTGGACACTGAAGCAATCAGACAAAAAGAGGATAGACGCACTTGAGATGTACTGTTGACGTCGAATGTTGAGGGTCTCCTGGATCGAGAGGAGAACTAATCTGTCAATCCTCGAACAGATTAATGTAAAGAAAAGGCTACGCATCATAGTTTCAGAAAACATCGCCAAATTCTTCGGTCATGTGGTCAGAAGAGATGGGCTCGAAAAACTAACAATAGAGGGCATGGTACCAGGAAAGAGAAGCCGCGGAAGATCGCCAACAAGGCATACCGACCTGATCACCCAAGTCACTGGCAGGACCTTGCCACAATCATTAAGGATGGTTGAGAATCGAAATGAATGGAGGCTGACAGTACAGGAGATTTCACGACATCACGATGCTTGAAAACAAGCTACCGACTAGGAAGAAGAAGACCTATATCTCTGACAATATTTTAGTAAAATAATTTGTATAAGCGTCGGTGTCGTCATTAGTAGAGCATGCGCTTTGTGGAGAAAGTCCTGTGGTCAAATCACAGCTCTTGCATTTATTTTCTTATTTCAAATTATTGAATAAAGTAGTTAGTTGTTAGGTTAGTTTATTTATATTTCGACTCCTGCTGATGTAACAGAAGAACAAACTAATTTCTTAAAAATTGCCGAATTATTATTATTATAATTGCATTATTTTTATTATGTAAGAATCTAACTATTTTATTCAAAAATTTGAAATAAAAAAGAAATGGGATTTTAACACGGAAAGCGCATGCTCTTTTAATCACGACACTGACGCTACTACAAATTATTTTACTAAAATATAATCAGAGATATAGGTACCAATAACCTAACTGTTGAAATTTTTAACGTTATTTGCTCGAGAACTAACAGGGTAAATTTTAAGTAACCGTTTGCTGTAGGTAAAAAATGCTCTCAAATGATGTATCACTCAAGTACCTACTGCTATTAAGGCGTTCGGGGATTGTGTCGGCCCCTATCACAGAGCTAAAACGATATCAACAAAAAACTAATGCGGTCCTCCTCCTCCAAACTCATATACCAAAATTTAGCTCAATTGGCTGAAGTGTTTAGGCGACATCGTGGAAGAATACATATAGACACACAGTCACATTCAGAGAGACTTCCATTCGGAAATGGGCTCAATTGTCTCAGGGGATTTCAAAATGGTTATATCCGTCGTTATCTCAACACCTGATTTTAAATATTAATCAACGCAAACGCAGACTTATCGAACATAATAATATATATCATTGCCAAACAAAATCAGAGTCCATTAATTTACAGTTTGTAAGCTGTCTTTAAAAACCAAATTTACGAACACATGTTGTGTTCATATAATATTACATTATTATCCTGGTGTAAAATTTCATAGTTAAATAGAAATATTTAATAAGAGAAGCCGAGTGAAAATCCTGCTACCTAGCTTATCCTGCTTGTGTGCATGGTTGGCAGAATATTTAATCTAACTTTGAAAGATGGCAAAATTCTAATATGAATTGATTGAAATCATCAATTAGGATAATATAAAGAATGACAGATATAGCATAGATATAGATGATATAGTACGTTATTCCCGTTGCTTATTTTTTTTTTTTTGGTCTTTAATATTTATCACGTAATGTAATTAAGACAAATTGTTCTTGGGAAAAAATAATGCCCGTGAAAATATGAAAAGGAAATCTCTATTAATATTGGATTGCATTGGATCATAAAGCCCAATACTGTATAAATATCATATACATCATCACACAACGGAATTAATAGAAGAAATGGGCATTAACTCGACCCTCGAGTAATGGTGGTATATTTAGGAAAGTTGACAGTTGTAAAACCATCCAGAAGAACGGGTTGGAGTTTTAGCTATCTTAGGTCAGTATCAACTTTATTTACATAAAAATGTTCAGAACGTAGAGTTGTTTTAGTGATGATAAAAACAATATGTTATTATAACTCGGATCTGTACCTAATATGAGAAGACGTGGGAAGTGAATACACTATAGAGTAGCATAGGAAACCTAATATTTATGAAACTTGCAATGAAACGAACAAGATTATATCATGAAGGAAGTACTCACAGTAATAATAGCTAAAACATTAAAGTTAGATTACAATGGAAAAACGATAAAGGATATCGCGTTTATAAAAATATACCAACACAAATGCATTTAGCTGTTCATCCACCGAACTATTTAAGAGATCCTTTTCTTATGCCATAACAAAGTGTATAAATGGACTGCCAGCTAAATTGAAATCGCTGTCTAAATCTCGCTTTAAAACATGCATGAGGGATATGTTGTTTAATGGTCAGCTCGGTTAGCTTCCGGTCCTTTGTATGCTGGTGCAGTGACTCAGACTCATGATTTTTCCTCTTTTACTGATTTTGGTACATGTAGATGTATGGCGCTGGTTCAAGTGTTAACTAAGCTTCGATCGAATTGTACTAATAAATTGTTACTTTTTTTTGTGTTCTCTTGATATAAGCACCAATCTACGTATATTCTATGTTATACTATGTTTTTCCTTTATATACAATTTTTGCTTATGCTGTTTGCTGTATTATTATGTATTTACGTATAATTTTAGAATGGTTTAAGGAATGTGTTACATGTCATGTAAGCTAGTGTATGAACGCATTTTGGGTTAGCTGAGCAGACTGTTATATTCCTTGAATATTACAGTACTGAAACTCGCCCATGAATAAAGACATTTATTATTATTATTATTATTATTATTATTTTTTTTTTATTATTATTATTATTATTTTTTTTTTTTTATTTTTATTATTTTTTTTTTTTTCTTATTATTATTATTATTATTTTTTTTTTTTTTTTTTTTTTTTTTTTTTTACATCCTTCTACTTTCTTCCAGATAGGAGAAATTCTGCAGTGGGGTTTGATAACCAATCACTACAGATTTGTTTTAACACGGTAAGTACTTCTAGGATTTCATTAAGTATGCTTCAGATATTATTAATAAGTATATACTTTTTCTTTAAATAGGGGAGGGAATCAAGGTACGTATTTAAAACTTATATTTATTTATCATTCATTTACTTTTTTCTTTTTTTTTTTTTTCAGATGTCCAACTTTTTATCCGCTGCCTTTATACTCTATTCAGGCAGGTTTAGGGTTTTTCTCATGATTCTACATGACTCAAGGATCACCGATCTTTGCATCAATGTTATGTTTCGCTGATCAATGTCTATTTGTTTCAGAAAGCGTGGCAGGTTTTTCCCAATCAGTCCCGTCACTGATATTATAATAGGAACAGTAAGTACCTTGTCCAGTTTATAAATATTCTTAAATTCCGTACAAAGGTCTTGATACTTATTTATTTTTTCTTTCTCTTTATTTAGGAGGTTGTGGTCAGCCGGGTGAGAAATATCGACGAAGTAAGCAGTCTTATTTTTCCGGTCTACCAGGGTTATGTCAGGACGATTACTTGCGATAGGTCTATCTGTGATTATTGGGAAATCCCAATAAAGTTTATAATTATCGTTTTGTAAAAACGGGAATGGGTTGTATAGAAAATATTTTTCTTTTTTCTCTATAAGTTTGCATTGTACGGCTATTTCCTGATGAATTATTCCTGCTGTTAAATTATGCCTTTTTGTATATTCTGTGGGCGCTAAGCTGCTGCACGCTGAGAGGATATGTTCCGTTGTTTCTGATTTGGCGAAACACATTCTACACTTATCATTTTCAATTGGAATTTTCTGTATGTATTTTTGGTAGTTTCTGGTGGGCGTTACTCCGTCCTGTATTGATACCAGAAAACCCTCGGTTTCCGCGAACAATAGTCCATGTTTAAGCCACATGGTTGACAACTCTGCATCTGCCTGAGACAGGGCATACGGATATTTTCCATGCAACGATTTTTCTAGCCATTGTTCTCTTATGTGGTCATTAGTAAGTGTTTCGCGCATGGTGTTATTGCTGAGCTGTAGAGGTGAATAATAATCCAGTCGCTTGACTTGACGGTGTAATGGCGATAGGAGAGATTTTCTGTTAAAGTAGGTTTTTAGTAGATTAATTTGTCTATCGCATAGTCGGTGTAGGTCTAGTAGTCCTCTTCCGCCCACATTTCTTGGTAAGTATAAACGTTCAGTACATGCATGGGGATGGTGGCACCTATATTCTGTTAGCAAAACTCTAATTTTTCTATTCATTGCTTCAATGCTTGTCTTAGACCACCTGATTATTCCAAAGGAATAAGATAACACTGGCAATGCATACGTATTTATGGCTTTGATTTTGTTTTTACCAGTTAGTTCTGATCTTAGGATTTTTCTTATTCTATCAACCATTTTTTGTTCCGTGTTTTCTATTATATTTTTTTGATCTAAAACCAATTTTTGGTTATAGCCGAGGTATTTGTAGTAATCATTGTTTAGGTATCTGAATGTTTCGCTATTTTCTAAATTTTCGTAAGTTTGTAACTTTCCCTTTTGAGCTACTAATTTTGCACATTTATCAAAACCCAACCTCATTTTGATGTCAAGACTGAACTTTTGTGTCGTCTCAATAAGTCTGTCTAATTGTTTCTCTGTTGATGCATAGAGTTTGAGGTCATCTACATAAAATAAATGATTTATTGTATAATCACTATCCTCATACCTCAGTGTATATCCTATTCTAGTGTCTTTTAACATATTTGAGAGTGGGTTCAGGCACAACACAAACCAAAAAGGGCTTAGGGAATCTCCCTGAAATATGCCACTCTGGATCGGTATTTCATCCGTTACTATATTTGTTTTTTCCGTTTTTCCCGTTTTTTTTTATTATTATTATTATTATTATTATTATTATTATTATTATTATTATTATTATTATTTATTGTAACCTTGAGGGTTATTGGAAAAAGTTGAGAATTCAAATGAAATGTTAAAAATCTTGTGGCATATTGATTTATTTTTGATTCCTAATGACTTATATGAAGTCACCGCCAAAGCCCCGCTCCAACTTCCCCCACCATTCAACTTCCCATACAAGTGCTTCACACGACCTATAGATGCGGAAATGAGGCCTGCAAATGTGGGCAAGTCTATAATCTGGCAATTAAAAGACACAAATAATTTTAACTAAAACATTTTTATTAATAAAATGTCAGATTTAACAAAGCTAGAGATAAAAAAATGTGTCACCCCAAAACTTTCGCGGCAAGATATTATAATATAATCTAGAATATATGCTGTGGGTAACAAAACAGAATCTGGAAAGGGCCTGATTCGTCTCAAGGGACTTCAAAATTGTTACATCCGTCTTTATCGCAAAAAAAAAATTTCAACGCGTTGTCAATACTCCGTGGATCAGGAAAGTTAAATTAATCTAACGATCTTGTACGAGTACTTGGTTTATCCCTGTAACATTCACTATATTAATTACACTACTAATTAGCATATATATGCAACAAAAAAAGGTATGCTTGCTAGATCAGCTTTCTACAGTTGAAAAATCCTGCAATATTCTGCCGTCCAAAGCTGGACCCCCGTATTTGAAGAATTAATCAAAAATGAGATATAAACAACTACATTTTTATGTAAATTACCTGAAGAAGGCAACAGATGTACGTTGCCGAAACGTTGCTTTTTTTTTAAAATGTTATGACAATAAATAACAAGGCGTTATTTAACCTGTTGTTGTAATTTGTGAGCCTCATCCCAAGAAGTTTTCAAATCTAAATATTGAAGAAATAATGCTCAAGAAAAGAAAACTAAATATATATATTTTTGTCAGATTGTAAACTTTTTTTTCTTCAACTTAAAAAATCTTCAAAACCACTTCAACTAGAGTCTTAGAATATAATATATTTTTCTTTTTTTTATGTATAATCTTTATTGGAAACAATCAGCATAACATTTAAAATACGCAACTTTGTAAGGAGAGTCGCAAAATGTTAGATCTAATACATTTAAATAGAACTTTATGTTTAACCCCTTAGTTCCAACTAACAAATTTCCAGCCTATATACTTTTAATAAACTTGATTCAACATAATACACTAATTACGGAGGTGATTTTATACTGAAAACACTAGAGATAGACTTTGGTAATCTATTGACGAATTTCACAAATATCATAAAAATAGCGGAATTAAAAATGCTAGCGGTTTGTTGGTATTCACCCAAAATTTACTTTAGGGCACTTTGTATATTTTATTAATAACATATTGATCCCAAGAGACATGTTTCCACTTCGAGCGTAGAATATAATATACGCTGTGAACCAGTATGTAACACGACATATCTTTTTTCACAGAAAGTATTTTTAACTGGCTTGGCAAGATAGCCAAAACTAATTTTCCACACTACCGGTTTGTATTATGGTATATATATAATGCAAGAAGTTACATTAAATTTGGTAGCTGTGTGTGGAAACTTAGGTACCTTACTCTTTGCTTCTACCAAATACTCAACATATTTTAAAATTGTCATTCAATTGGCTGCCGCAAAAACTGCAGTAAACTAGGTACCTATTTATAAAAAAAATCGGTTGTGTCGCCACGAAACTTTCCCGTCAAGATATAATATAATCAAAAATATATGACCTGCGCAACGAAACAATATTTTAATAATAATTATTATTTTAATTAACTAACGTAACACACTAACACTTTATTCAAAAATTAGAACAAAAATATTGTTAGAGCTGGACTTCGAACCCAGAACCTACGGCATACGAAGCGCATGCTCTAATAATGACGTCAAAAAATCCTTTATTAAATTACTTTATTATATTCTAATAAAAGCTATAGGTTCCAACTACCAAACTGGTGAAATTTTAATAGTATATTGTGCAACGAACATGAAATGACATATATTTCCTACGAGTATGATCGTTTGCAGCATGAGCCGCAGGCGAGTACTGCAACTCATACGGGTAGAAAAAGGTCATTTCATATGAGTTATACACTATACTTTTTCTACGCCTGTTTTTAATGCTTAACATAATTTTTACGAACATATTTGTTTTTCGAAACTTACCCTTGTTAGCGTATAAGCCTAAATACGATAAATTAGATGTATTAAATTGACTAGGTGGTGTTAAACTCTATTCACTATCACTGTTTATGTGTTTTGAAATTCGCGAAATACTTAATTATAATTATTATTAATTATAAATACCAAAACTGTCAATTTGGTGTTTGTATTTTCGGCGTTGCTATGGTGATTTTTCATGCCCGCCGCTACTTTTGTCATGACCAGGAAATTTTATCCGTGCGTAATAATATTCCCCACTTGTTGCCTAGCAACTAGTGGGAAATATTATTACGCACGGGTAAATGATAAACAGCATTACAATGTACTACATTTTCAAATCATGATTGAACATATAATAAAGGCATTTAAACACAGTCGTAGAAAAACGCTATTTATCCCTGTAAAGCAGATACAAACATGCTTTAAAATGAACTATCTCTTGACCCCGACTACTATTTGAAAATTTTTGTATTTTAATTGTAATAAGATAGGTTCTAACTACCTAACTGGTGAAATTTTGAACGCGATAGGCTGAAGGACTTCGGTCAATGGCCTTTTGAGGTTTTGTACCAATAAATTACGTTTTATTCTTGTTATTATTATTATTATTAAACGCTGCTATTTGAAAATTTAGCGGTTGTGTCCACCCCTATCACAGAGCTAAAACGATTTCAACCAAAAACTAATGGGTTCATCCTAGGACTCCCCCAAACTCATCAATAAAGGGTGTAGGCACTATCCTGGTAGAATACATAAATATAGACACACACACACCGACACACAGACAGACTATCTGGGAATGGCCTTAATCGTCTCAAGGAACCTCAAAATAGTTTAATCCATCTGTATCTCTATTTTATTTTTTATTTTTTGGTTAGTACGTAGATATTTTTTTTTCTCAGAGCAAATTAGATTTCTGAGATTGAAACGATAATTTCTGTCTAGTATTTCAGCAGAACACCAGCTGAGTAAGGGCAGATATCCTACTTGAAGAGAATATTTTCTTTAACTTTCAGCAGCATGTCCATCTCTAAATTATTTTACATACCGGGTGTCCCACCGGGAAGGGATTCGATCGATTATGGAGAAACTACACTGTGGAAGAATATGAAAATCTGGTGTAGTACTTAGGTCGACGGAACCAATTCGGCTAAAATGTTTTCAAGAATCTAGCACTTCCAGTTATACCGGAAATGGGTGTCAACTTCCTTATTGCAAATGGGACCCTATCAAAATTATATTTTTTTTGGATCCTCTTTGTAATTATAAACATATTTCATGCATAATATGTTATACCTATCTCCAGCCGATTTCGAAATATTTCAAATTTTAGGTCAAAAAAGACGTTTTCAGAATAGAGAATAATAACAATTTTTTATTTTATGGAAGCTTTAATAATTTAATTTGTTAGAATATCCTAGAAGATATAGACCTACATTAGCCGCCTACATATATTTTTTAGTAAATATTAATGCAGGGTATTTGAAAATAAACTGTTGCCCTCGAGGCACGAATAGCTCTCCATATTTAAGTGTAAAAGTAATAATTTTATGACCTTTTTGTCATTTATCTAAATTTAATAAATTTTTGTTTTGTTTTAGACTTCAGCTATTTTTTGAAGTATCGGGTTTTGTTCATTTTTCTTCTTTTTGGAGGCACTATTTATACGTACATATTTTATATTTCAGATCTTCTAGGCCAAGTTCTTGGACGCAAAATAATTGATTTTTTTAGTTTTATTATAAAATTTATTTTGCCCCCTTTTCTACTATTTACGAACCCCTATGTAAACAAAATTGTTATGCTGTATGTTCTAGGTTATCTTATATCAAAGCTATATATAAGTAGCCAATTTTTCTGTTATATTTGGAAATACATTTTTTTTTTCGTTTTTGACCCTTTTACGAACGCCTATGTGAACCAGTTCATTTATGTAACATTTTTTAGGTTATATTCTATCACAACTACGAAAAATTATTCCGTATTCCGAATAAGTTTAGGAAGTATATATGTTCTTATTTTGACCCCTTTTACACTATTTACGAACGCCTATGAAAACAACTTATTTATAACACATTTTTTACGTTATATTCTATCAAAGCTATAAATAACTAGTCAATATTTGAAGACCTCGGTGCAAAAACCGGACAAGTCCATATTTTATAAGTTTTGAGAAAATGGAAAAAACTTCTCGGTACTCTTTAATCAGAGATTACTACATGCTTTTTGTTGTTGATATTAAGGATACACGCTATTGTGTAACATCAAACAACATTATTACAAAACACCTTATAAACTATTGATTTTTTAAAATATGGACTTGTCCGGTTTTTGCACCGAAAAAGTAGTTTTAATGTTTTTATTATAAAAAAAATGCAAATCAGTACAATGGAAAAGCAGTAAATCTAAATAAATGAAGAATCGGACTCGTGGGCTGCATCTTCAACTATTACGTCTTCACCTGGTAATTCAACAGTCGGTTCTTCCCGAAATATTTGTTTGTAGTAGCACTGATCTGCAGCTGGGACATATCTTGCGACAAGGGTTTTAACGTCTTTGGCCTTTTTTTCGTTAAGAGGTAAAGGATACACTTGGGTCATTTTAGATGTTGGCAGTGACACAACTGCTCCAGGTTTTAATCCGGAATATTTAGTGAGAATTGGAAGCGAGGTAGAAAGGCTGCATTCAATAAAGTTAGATCCCTTTTCGTATTTGAATAAGCGATAAATCGAAATAAGAAATTTTGTCTTGTTTTCTGTGTTAAAAAAAGTCGTTTTAAACATTGGTTTAAAATGGTTAGTAAAGTCTCTAATCATATCTTGATTTACTTCCACTACTCGAAATTGTTTGGACGTGTTGCGTACTAACTGCTTCCATTCTTCTGGTACATGTATTCGTTCCTTTCTCCTTTTTGCCTTTTCTATAATCCAAAAGAACGATCGCAAGGCAGGAAACTGTGACCGGGCTCTGGATATTGGTGGATCACTCGTTTTATCTTGTTGTTTGTATTAACTAGCGTAAAGAGATACTTAACCATAGTTTGGCTCTTATTCTGCGCAAAAGCGTTGTCGGAAAACAAGTAAAGGGTTGTTACAGTATCTGGCAAAAACGTTTCAACGTAATGTTGAAGGAAACTAATTACCTCATTGTCGCCCTTTCTTGACGTAACCTCATCATACATGAAGAATGTGGAGACTCCAGTTTTGCCGGAAAATATGCAAAAGTTGTATAGCCATACTTGGCGTTTGTAAAAAACGTCCCCAGCAGGAACATGAGGCAACGGTAGGTTTTGCTGGAAGTCAAAACAAAGCATTTCTATTGAATCATCCGTTTTAGCTAATTGTGTTTTTTCCTTTAAAGCAGTATAAAATGCTTCAGATTTTCTGATATGCACCTGTTTTTGTAGTTTTAAATCTTCTTTTGCGTTAATATCCTGTTCGGCTTGAATAGCATTCTTTAGAATATCAAATTTTTGGCATGTATCGGACCGGGGAGTTCCGAAACTTATATTATGATTGATGCGAAACTGACGGTGATAAAAGTCATATGAAACTCTTGGTTTACATTTCTCATTTTGTTTCAATTTTTCGAAAATCTCCGGTTCATACTTTTGTAGATATAGCTCGTGCATTTTCGAAACATTAAGTTCAGGTGATAAGTAAGTTCTTCCTTCATTTTTTTCTCTACTGTAATGTGAAGAACGTCGCGGAAAACTTTTGATGTGATTATCAATAGTCATTAAAATATTTTCCGGTAATTTGTTTGGCCTGGATGTATGTTTTCCTCTCATATCTGGTGGAGCTGAAGTTTTAACTTTTAAGGCAGTAGCTATACGGACCACTCGATGTTTCGTGATGCCATGAATGGCGCAAAGTGCCGCCCTACAAACCGAAAACTCACTTCCATTAACACGAACCTGAAAGAAAATAACAGCTACGAAATAAGATAAACACCTTAGTAATATCAATATTTTACCTTGTAGAAAAACGTAACACTCTTTTCTTTACCAGTCCCAGACCTGATCCTCTTCCTTGCAACATCTGTCACAGTAATCAAGCCGCCTAAATAAACATCCTGTTTCTCCTTGTCAGCTAAACTATTAAATTGCTGAAGAATTAGATCTCTTTTTTCTGCTGGTATATTTAAAAAACATCTACGGCGGCACCTACAATCCTTTCCCACTTCTCTTTTAGGCATCACTTTACCACTTTTTGTTCTCATATACTCTTCTCCTTGAGCAATGCTTATCTTCCTGACATTTCGTTGCCAAGTTACCTCATTTCTTGTCCTTTTTTTTCCTTTTTGTTTCTTCGTATTTGTCGTGCCGACTTGATTTGTAGACTTTTTCCTTTCACCTAATGGTACTTTGGACAATTTTCTAGTCTTTTGTAAACCACTCGTACTTGGAAAATTATCGTCACTTGGCAGGTACTCACTACCGGAGGATTGACATGGTTCAGACATGTCTGAAGACGACATCGTTATTTTCGCGCGAATACAATAACACAGCACGCTTAACACCAATAAACTGAACAAATAAAACCGCGAAGCCACCGTATAAAGATATATTGTGCGCCCCCCCATATAGTCTTGTCCCTACCACTTTTTTTGTCTCGGTGCAAAAACCGGACAAGTCCTGGACTTGACTGTTTTTTGCAACCAAGAATGCGATCGGACAAGTCCTTAACTGTTATATGAACGTTATTCTGATGTGGACGTGGCTGATTCTTGTACCAACTGATCGGCAATACATTAATACATCAATGTAACAAAAAAAGCAAATTTTGCCAAAAAGTGGACTTGTCCGGTTTTTGCACCGAGGTCTTCATTTCTGCTATGTTTAAGAATACGTTTCTTCTAACCTTTTTACCCCATTTTACACTTTTTTCGCATGTCAATGTGATCTAATTGTTTAGGTTAAATATTTTAGGTTATATTTAATTAAATGCACAAAAAATTCTTCAATATTTCGGATAAGTTGACGAACTATGATTTTTTAAATTTTTGACCCCTCTTTTAAACCCGTTGCCTACGCTCAATGTTAATCACCACCTATAAATATCCTGTAGTATTTTCGTACCAAATGTGGTTAAAATCCGTTAAAAAGTGGTTTTTGTCTTATCACGGATACAATTTTTTTCTGACCCTGTTATAGAATTTTCACGGACGCCTATGGTACATTAATTTTTGTCGAGTATTTTTAACACCAATTCAACTAGTTAATTATAAAAAAAAAATACATCTAATTTTTTTTTATTTTACCTCTTTCTCTACTATTTACGGACGCCTATCTAAATAAAAATTTTATGCTGCATTTTTTTGGTTATCTTATATATAATTAGCCAATTTTTCTGGTATATTTGGAAAACATTTTTTTTTTTTTCGTTTTTGACCCTTTTTTTAGACTATTTTCGAACGCTTGTGTGAACCAATTCTTTTATGTCATTTTTTAGGTTAAATTCTATCACAACTATAAAAAATTATACCATATTTCGAATAAGTTTAGGAAATATATATTTTTTATGTTTTGACCCCTTTTCCAGTATTTACGAACGCCTATGAAAGTAAGTTATTTATGACACATTTTATAGGTTATATTCTATTAAAGCTATAAATAATTAGTTAATATTTCTGCTATGTTTAAGGAGTACGTTTTTTTTAAATATTTTTTACCCCATTTTGCACTATTTTTGAACGCCAATGTGGTCCAATATTTTATGTTAAATATTTTAGGTTATACTCAATTAAATGCGTAAAAAATTATGCAGTATTTCGGATAAGTTTAAGAACTATGATTTTTTTTAATTTTTGAACCCTCTTTTAAACCCCTTGCCTACGCTCAATGTTTTCCAAAATCTAATCAGCTTCTTGCCATGTCCAATAGTATTTTTGTACCAAGTTTGGTTAAAATCTGTTAAGCGGTTTTTGCGTTTTCGTGGATACAGACAGACAGACAGACAGACAGACAGACAGACAGACATTTTTTTAAAACTACTTATTTATGTATAAAATGACCAAAAACAAGTATTTCCGGTGAAATTAAAAAATTTTGTTTTTTCATGAAACTAATAGTCTCCATATATAATACATATATTACATAATATATGATATGGAGAGCTAAAAAGGGTAAAAATCAAATTGAAGAAAGTGTCACCCATTTTATATTTTTTTTATTTTCTTGTATCAAAAATAAGGACAAGTTTATGAAAGGATGTCTATCCCAAAAACTGATAGTTTTCAAAATATTGGCAATTTTACATTTTACAATAGTGATATGAATTTGAAATTTAATTCATTTTAGTTGGCCATGATGGCTTTAGATAGCAAATAAATATGCCACTTGACAAAAATAATCTAAGTTCGGGTACGAACCATACAAAGAATAACTATTATAGGGTAAATATTTTAAATTAGAGTTAATAACCTTTTAATTTGACCGGGATCAAAAGGTTTCTTTAACTTAGATATATATATGTATCTAGTTCCTTATTTGCCACAGATAGCTTTGTTTTTCAGGATTTATTTTCATTTCTTAATTGCTGCAGTTCCAGTATGACTTGTTCATGTCCTCTGAAATAATTTTTTTGTCATAAATAATTAAACATTATTTTAAAAAAAGCCTAGGTTTTAGTTGTTCTATTTTCACTTACTTTATTGATGACTCCATAATAGTATTGCCTATATTTTCTTTATCAACATCTAGGATACATCTGACAGGCTGAACTTTTTGTTGATCAACTTCTTTACATGGGTCTTCTGATTCTTCCAGAATTTGACTTACGATTTCTTTCTTGTTTTTATTCCATTCACGCAGAACAGCCCTTTCAGATCTTTTTTGAACTGCTATTAATTTTGATTGTAAATATTTCTTAGATAAGTATAATGTTGGTACGGCATTTGGCAGAAGGTCGGGGCTGGTTTTTGGTCGATATCCTAGCAATTCATGCTTTAAATCTTTTTTGAAACTTCCAACATACAACATTGTGATTTAATTTAATGACAAAACCGGTAATACACTTTCTATCAAGAATACTATTAGCAAAGACTGCATCTGCATATGCTTTTATCTGAATATTATTATTACTTTTAACAAACTTTAAACCAAAATCTTTAGTATGATTTAAATATCTTAAAACATGTTTCAAAAATTTTCAATGTTCTTGTGAACAATTATTTTGAAACTGACTGAAATAAGTTATACAGAAACTTAAATCTGGCCTTGAGCCTAGCATAATATACATTAAAGATCCTATAAATTCTCGATAAGATAATTTTTCATTTAAAGGTTCCATATTTGGCTGTAATTGTAATTTTGGTTGCAGTAATATTTCAGAAGTGATACAATTTATTAAATTAAACTTTACCAATTAATAAAATTAATTCATTCTTTTTGACAAATATGTAACTCATCATTAATTTTAGTTATTTCCATGTTTCATTTTAAAATTTTTAGATAATTCCATTGTGATAAATTCTAAGTTTCGTTGACATCTTGAAAATAAAATTGCATCATCAACATATATTAAAACAAAAGTATTGCGACACGGATCTTTCTTTGATCTCAGTAAACCTAAATTAGTCAATTTTTTGTGAAATAAATCACTGCAGCATTTAGGAGATTGTTTCATACCATAAATAGATTTTATTAACTTACATACTATATTTTTATCTACCTTAAGTCCTTTTGGTGGTTCCATAAACACAGGTGTCTCTAAAGTCCCATATAAAAAAAACTGATTTTATGTCCTTGTTAATTCTATTTGTACTATTTTCACCATTTTCTTCAAAAGCAACGTTTCGCCCTAATACAATTTTTTGATTATTAACATCAAACAGTCTGTAACCATTATCAGTTTTTCACTTCGTAAATCAAGCTTTGATTACCTGTCTTTTTTTGGAATATGATTATAGGCAGCACATCCAAATAGTTTTATTTTCATTAAATTTGGTTTTTCACCGTTCCAAATTTCAGCAGGACAATTATTTTCTTGTAATATCCTAGTCTCGCTTCTATTTGTTAAATAAACAGCTGTTCTGACATCCTCACCCCACAAATCTTTATTTAAATTTCCGTCAAATATTAGACATCTTGTTGCTTTGTCTAGTATTATTCTGTTGTAATGTTCTGCGACTCCATTTTGTTCTGGATTTTGAGAAACTGCACCGTTATTCCATTTTTAGTACAACATTTCTTAAATTCGTTCGTCGTTACATATTCGCACCATTGGCGCATCTGAATCTATCTATTTTTGTTCCAAATTTAACTTCACTTTTGTGCGATAATAAAAAACACATTGTAAAATGACTGAAATGGTCAATAAACGTAACAAACTATCTTTTTCCATCATATTTCGGTGGGTTTATTGGTCCAACGACATCACTTGAGACTACTTCTAAAATTCGTTTAGCTCTCACTTAGAGGTTTAAAAATATTTCTGGCATGTTTCCCTTTTAACCAAACTTCACAAACGCCAGGAGCTGGATATTTACATAAGTGCCCCATTCTTCGATGTTCTAACCACTTTTCATCAGTTGCTATATTTACATGCTTATTTTCAGGTAATTTTAGAGTTAGTATATATAAATTTCCACAAAGCTTTCCTTCTCAATATACCTTTCCATCTTTCATGATTAAAACTTTTTCAGTTTTTAAATAGAACTTGAAAATTATTTTCCTGAAGCTTTCTTACAGATAACAAATTAAAATAAGTTTGTACATACCCAAATATTTTTTATTTTCACAGTTTTTCCATTTTCTTTTAGCAGTTTTAAGTCTCCTTGCTTTTCAGCTTTAATTTTTTCACCCTTCTTTGCAAAACTGTCCAGTATATTCGTTTATAAGATGATGAGTACAACCAATATCAAACACAAACGTAATGTCCTTTTGAAATTATTATTATTATTATTATTATTAGAGTCTTGAGTTAAAAAAGTCACTTCATTATCATCACTGTCACTTTTAGCCACATTTACTTTGCCACCATTTTTAAAGTTATTCTTCTTTAACGTAGGACAGTTAACCCGCATATGTCTACGTTTACCGCAATTGTGGCACTTGTATGGAAACTGATTTTTTCTGTCAAAACCCGTTGAAGAGCTACTGACACTGCTCGACTTGTTCCAACGTTTTGATTTTCCGAAAAATGCCGATCACTAGTTTCCAGTTTCTGTTTACTCTATTTTCGAGTTTCTTCCGTTAGAAGCTTATTCTTAACGAAGTCCAACGTAACCTTATTCTCATCTTGACAGAATATTACGTCTATCGCAGTTACAACAGCTTCATAACAATCAGGCATTGGTGACAGTAAGTGTTGTATAACTTCACTTTCAGTTATTGTTCCCCCAGCGGCTTTTAACTTACAAATTGTCTGTTCAAAGTCCGTAAGAAATTCACTTAGTGTTCTGTAAATTTCAAACTTCTTAGCTTTTTTTGTAACATTACTTGCACTGATATGCCCCTTTTTGCATACGTATTTTGCAAAGTTGTCATAGTTTCCTTTGCAGTTGTTTTAGACTTAATACTTTCTAATAGATTGTCTGACAAACATTTAGTACATTTCTTGCCATAACGTCACTCTTTTCCCATGTTTTTCTTTCAGCATCAGTACTAGGACACTGCGTATCAAGCACATACTTGCAACCTGTTTGTTCCAACGCCAGTGTTACTCTGAATTCCCAATTCGAAAAAGCGTTTCCGTTAAATGGAGTAACATTAATATTTGAATGTTGGGCCGACATTCTACCGTTTATAATTCGCCTACACCAATTACTTCCCTAACCGTATTTTTCCACTATTTCACTTTCTAAACGAAAATCTATTGTGTATTTCCTTCTGGGCCCATAACCTATTGATTTTAACTATGATTTGGAAACAAGTCGATTATAAGTTTGAAAATAGTGTTTCATAAAAGTCAAAAATACATTGCCAACATAAACATTGTTACCAAATAATAGTAACTAAATGTAAATGCAGCATTACCCGATATTCGTACTAACAACACATAGTGCGTCCGTTAAAAAAGATATTTTGAGACATTTGGAAAAAAAACTTGATTGTGTAGTGAATTTAGTCTAAAAATGCGGCTTGAATTATTATACCGTGAAGAGAAGTACGAACACTTCTGTCCAGACATCTAAAGCATTAAATCTTTTTTGGAAAAATATATAAATAGCTAACTATAAAAACATGAAAATGGAGGTACCAACTTTTTTTACGCAAAACTGCTATGTTAAGCTTCGTTAAATTGTTTTTAGTCAATGAGGCAAACTTATTTTTTTCTAAAAAATAAATATACAGGCTGTAGGAAGAACCAGGTGTACCTACCATTTGTCATTATGAAACGAGGGTTTTTTTATTTTTTGAGGGAAACATACCTATCAATTTTTCTTCAAAAATAGAAATACAGACTGTTTCAGAAAATGTGAGTTTCTTGGATATAGAGAAAACATGAAAAAATAAAATAACATTGATTTTAAACCATTTATCTTTAATGAAATACTAAAGGGATATTCACTTACAGTGTAAAACTGCAGAATGTAGTTAAAAATATCGATTTAGGTAGATATTGCAATCCATATGACGGAAGCTATAACTTCCATGAATGAAACGAGATTATTATAGGGAAACCTAATAGAGAAAGCTAAATATCTCAATTTTGTTAAAAAAAGGATGATAACATTATTTTTAAAATGTTGGTCCTTATATAGGAGTATTGCTCCAGAAGTATCAAAATAGATAAAATATCTTTCATTTGAAACTTAGTAGATTAAATTCATTCTCAATTATTTTTTGTCATGTAGGTATTTTATAAAAAAAAGTATCAAAACTTACCTCTCTTCTTTGTATATATGGAAATTAATCAACACAAACACGAAAAATTGGCACAATTGTTTTTACTTTTACAATAATTTTAAAACTAAATTTAAATTTCCACTAAAAATACAAAATAAATAATATATAGTTGTCTCTTTTAGGTATGAAGCTAGTATTTACTAGTTTTTTATGTATTTACTTCTTATTTTACATACTGTTTATTTATTTATTTACAGCTACAAATACAACTAATGGTAATTACATGTAGACTTGGAACTGTCGACCAATTCTTAGATACATTTTAGGAACTATCAATTTTATCTCATTGACAATATCACATTTCTTATATTTAATGCCATTAACAATAAAATAAACTAAAATCACAGATTGTATTTTCCTTCTCAAGCACAATTTCATTACATTAAAGCTTTTTAATCAGTTATTGTAAGAGATGATATAGGGATACATAATATTATTCTGCTTGACATAAAGATATCTGAGAAAACGTTTATGTACCTTCTCAATAAGATCTATGTGTACTGCTGCTGTTGGCTGCCAAATACTCGAAAGATATTCCAAGTGAGGTCCCCTCACGTTCTGGTAATATAAACTAAATTCATATGCTGCTCTTGTTGTGGTTTTGTCAATATTGATGTTAGTAGTTGTGATATATTGGGTGTTCAGATTTACTGAGGACCCTCCTTCTCTTTTGATGGTGTCATAATTTTCAGACAATGTATCATTACTTTTACTTCCTTGCCTTACTGAGGATCCTCCGGATTTGCAGGCATCCTCTTGTTCCAAAAACGTGACACCAGAGCAACACTAGGCCAGACTTCTCTTCCACACATATTTAAATTGCTCCTGCTTTATTGTTACTTTCATGGAAGCATAAATTTGTGGCTGTCTCGAGGCAAGAGCCTCACAAGTCACACCGGGAAATCGTTCCTCCAACATCAATTGCAAATCCTTAGGCTTCGTATTCGGAGTCAGTCGAGTAACGTGAAGACTCACAAATCTAGGCACACCCTTAACTGATGTTACATCATCATTGCGACCAACCACAAATCTCCTTTTACGTTTAACATATTTAAAACCCTCAGAATCTGTTAACTGTTGAACATTTTCAATAACACTTTTTGTTTCTGCTTGCATTACTACAGCATTTAGCATATTCGTATTAAGTAAATTTTTGCTATTATTGGAGATATTAGGTTTGTTGAAAGACCTTGTTGATAGTTGCGATGCAGTTGAAGCAACTACAGAACTGTAGCTTTCATTATTCGTGCTGTTCGTCGGTTGATGAAATCCAGCAGCAGCAATTTCAGAAATTAAACGCACATTGGCATCAGCCCATCCATTTGTTTTGTTTTGTTTTGTTGATTGTTTGTCAATTTATTTGATACACAAGCAGTTACGTTTTTTACCTGGTCTTCCAATGATTTCATTACAACTTTTTGTAACCCAGTAGAATATTCCATTTCTGAGATTAATTTTTTTGCTAACGTTAATTCACGCTGCAATGAATCTATTCCTATTTTCGTTGTACTATCCTCCAAAAATTTATGAATGAACGAGAGTTTTCGCTAACGCAGTCTGGTGTTAGTTGCTATCCAAGCGCTGACAGACTATCCTTATATCGACAATGACTATACTAACTTAGAGTCACAGATTGCCATCGCTGATTCTGAAGAAAATAGGGACCGATGATCCCGGGTTCTGATATGGCCTCCCAAACGGTTACCTTTGGCCAATGCAGTGATTTTGATGTTTTGAACGTGGGTTTGCTGGGCCCAGTAACGGCAATTCTGTTTACTGACGTGTTCTTTAAGTAAAAATGGGCTTCGTCTGAAAATATAATATTGTTGAAACTACGAAACCGCTCCAAAATGGTTTCGCGTAAAATAAGTTTATTTGGCTTCAGACGCTGCACTAGTCTGATTTTAGACGAATGGAATTTTAGATCTTTCTTCAAAATGCGCAAAGTTGTTTTTGATACAACCAGCTGAGCTGACGGCTTGGGCGTTGGTAGACCAGGCTCATGTTTTACGGAAGTTCTGACTTCGTGAATTGTTTTCTCTGTTCTTGTTGTGTGTTGGTTGAAAGTCGAACCAGTAGCCTAGAATTTTCTGACCCACGACCTAATCACACTTTCACTGGGACAGCGATTTAGGTCATGCATTTTTGTGATAATATTGTACACGAACCGCACGTTACATATCCGTGAAACGCACGACCAAATTTCCGAGCATCGATCTACTCATTTCCACATCCCGCGCACCACTCTCTCATGCCGTTCTCACGCAATAGTGTTTTAAATATCGTATGTATTCCTGGCCCACCCTGAATTGTTCTTTATTTTTTTATTTTTGCTTGAAACCATTTCAGAATAAAGGTGCTGCGAGAAGATACAGAACATAATCCTAAAGAAATATTTAGTTCAATAGAGTTTGAATTTATTTGAACCTATTAAACTTAACAATAATTGTCGGAAGGCTTTTTAGAAACTAATACTAAGTTTTTATAGAAGTCCCCTGGTTTTAATTAAAATGATAAAAAAAAAGCGCACCATCTCATGGCTTTGCAAACTATTTTCCGCATTCTCATTTCACCAAGCTTAATATTTATTACCTTTGAAATTCACGGTGGCCAGTTTCTCCTGCTTGTTACTATTATACTGGCGTATTTCGGTGCTAATGCCAGCTGGTATCCCAAAGGGAATAATCAGAGTATGCGGACGCTAAGTGTTTAATTTGTTGATGTGCGATGTAATGATGCTATAATAGTTTTCGCACTCACTATAATTTTGATTTAAAAAAATGCGGTAGCAAGGTTCACTGAGATTTTAAACGTTTATCTTCAAACAATTCTCCAAGTTCGGGCTGTGGAGTAAGACTTAACCAATAAAATAAGATTACAAAGAAAAATATATGTCAGACCGAGAGAAGATTTAAGTATGAACTAAAGACATTTTTGATTGACGGTACATTTTATAGTGTGCAAGAATTTATAGATGCACTACAATAACACAACATTATTTTAAATTGTTGACACTTTTTGTTTTTCTTTGTTTGTTATTTCTGTTTGTATTTTTAACGTGTCCGTTTATCTGCATACTGTATATTATTTATTATTTTATTTAACCTTTAGGTGACTTTATCATAATATTGTAGACTTGCCAATGTATACATTTGTTATACCTTATGATGGCCAATAAATATTATTATTATGCAAAACTTTGACAGGAAATAAAAATTGTTATTTTTAAAGGTGTAACACCGACGAGCAGTTGATACATTAATGAGATGGAATACGAGTCAAACAAATTCAAGACATTTCTACTAAGAAGCTTATAATTAAATTAGTTATTTTAGTGTACGAAAGTAAGTTGTATTTGGACAATACAAGAGTAGTAGTAGTAGTTCTTTGTCCTTGCTCTGTAAATCTGTATAAAGCAGTTTCGATATAGCGGGTACAGATTATTCTCTGACATTACATTTAAAATATTGAAAATCAATTTCTCAAACATAAAACAGATATGTGTAACGTCAAAGTAGAATTTATCCATATCTGCGTGTTGCAGCTTTATTTAGTTAGGAATGAAAAACGATTGGTTCATGTACCTACTATTTACAGTCACAGTAAATTACAACACAATATTTTGTCTAAATTAAATTATTTCTGACTAGAAAAAAAAAGCCTCGGAGGAACCGAAATTTTTTTCCCTAGCTGAGCTACACATGCGAGAGCGTATTTGTATACCTGACATAAAATATTTACTTTGAAAATTAAATGAGACATATAATTGATAATTTTCCGTATTAAATAACTGAAATCGGTAACATAACATTATTATTAACTCAGTTCTTTTTCAATAATATGTGGAGGTATTTGAAAGAATCAGGGGAAAAATGTTTATAGGTACATTTTAAAAATCATTAAATGAGGAACATAATATGAAGAATTAATTTGATTATGGTTTACGCAAAACAACAAGTTTTACAAGGTATCTGTTATGATTTTCAAGAGTTACTTCGAAAATGTGTATTTTATTCTTATATATTTTTAAATATAATAATTTATTTTGGAAAACACAACCCATCGAGCATTTTATATTATTTCTCATAATCGTCTATCAAAGCGATTAATTCAAGAAATTATGTACTGCTGTTTTCGCAATACTTGAAACGATTATATGCATCCTAAAAAGCATCGTACAGTTCTTACACATCAAACGATTGATGGTGTGCAGTGTAGTGTTGATGATGATCCATATGCGTCAATTCGTCATCGTGCTCAACAATTGAACTTGTACATATTCATTTGATAGAAAATTTTGGGTAAAGATCTTGGCTTACCAATCTACGAGATACAACGTATAGAGAAATTAAATCCACACGATCTTAGTTTGCGCCATATAATGGGCCAACGAAAACATACCCATTGATCCACAATTTCATTTGGAATTTTATTCTGTAATTTAATACACTTTTGATTAAATGGCTATGTCAAAAAGCAGAATTGCCACTAATAACTCACAAGCCAGTTTCATGGATATTAAAATCAGTTTTATTGAAATATGAATTTCTCTTTGTATACCTAAACAAACACTTTTTACAGTAATAAAATCATATATATAAAAACTGCACCAAACAACGCACAAAGAACTCAAAAAATTCCTTACATACAAAGGAAGAATGGACTGTTTTTTTATTTTTGGCGGTAAAAGTCTCAAGCATTATTAACAGATTCAATCTAACAGCCTTATTGAAACTTCCAAAACTATACAATGGTATATTTCATTTTATTACTGTAAAACTTGTTTGTTTAGGTATACAAAGAGAAATTCATATTTCAATAAAACTGATTTTAATATCCATGAAACTGGCTTGTGAGTTATTAGTGGCAATTCTGCTTTTTGGCATAGCCATTTAATCAAAAGTGAATTAAATTACAGAACAAAATTCCTAATTTTGCTGTTGAGTATTCAGAAATTAACTAACTAGAAATGTTTTCATGGTTTACCTACAATTTATACGATTTTATCGGTTACTTCTTTGTGAAATCAATTTTGGTCAACATAATATTTCACTTATGTAAGTACATTCTAACTAAATTGGTTATTATTGAAGCGGTTTTCGCAGGTGATTAGTATTAAGTCATTACCTAATAGTAAATCATATTACCTAATATTCACATACATAATATACTGCTCATATTTCCCGAAATTAATTAACATCTTTTTTGGTTTCAACAAAATGTATGTTGCTGTTTATAATAGCGAATTATATTGCAGGTTAGAGTGTGATTATATGAATGCTTGATATTATGATATCTGAAATAATTTAGTGACGCATTTCTTTTGCCTTTCGTTTTAATCACTATGATCTGATTTATAAGTCTATATGTGAGCCCATATACTCGTAAGTAAGGAAAAGTCAGTTTCATCTGTGTTAACTTCAATACACAGCCATCGAAATATCTTATGATTTCCGCTCTAGATACAATTTTTTGTTTATATGATAATCGCAACAATTCCTGAAAGCAGAGAAAGAGAGATTGGTTCCTGAAAATCTTGCTTTATTCGTGACATAATTTGAAGAAAAATAAGAGATATTGTGTTTGAAAATATTCTTAAAAAGAACTGGCACATTGTCTTTAACTCAACCATAAAAAGTGTTTAGCCTAATACTGCTTTGAATATCAACAGTATATAGAACCCAGTTATCATTTATTATATATACGCTAACACCACGTCAATAGTTATATCTGATAGGGACCCTGATAAGCTGCGAACAAAAATGGATGCAGTTCTGCGGGCTTTCGACCATTGGTGTTTCCAAAATAAACTAATTATTAATCGCGACAAAACTGTTGCAATCGAGTTTAAGAAATACAGACCCCCATTAGAGGTTAACGTTCAGTTCGAGGATAACCTCATTGCTTGGTCTTCGGAGGCAAATTTATTATTATTCGGAGCTCGGATAGCTGGCTCACTTGGATATGCTGTGTGGCAAATTAAAAAGCCATATGAATGTTGCGTCGATTCCTGATATGTATGCAATGATATTATATTCTCTATAATAATATAAACGCGTGGGGCAGATGCTGTGAGATGTCAAGAGTGTTTATTATTCAAAAGCTTGCCATATAAATGCTCATGCAGAGATACCTTTAAGCAAAAGAAAAAACTGACTGTAGTTGACATATGTTTGCTTAAATCCTTCTTATTTATATACAAAAAAAGAGGTCAGATTGTTAGAAACGGTTCTCTGCACGATTATCCAACGAGGGCATGCATAATGTACAAAGTTTACCACCTATTTTATATTAAAACTTTTATACTGGAATCTTATTAATTAATAGATACCTATGTTTATAGTTGATAATAAGTGCCTAAAAGCTCCTGAAATGTGTTCTACTAAAAATATCTATAACAATACATTTTGTGGAGGTGAGATTAAGGAAGGAAAAGTTACATTTAATGGCGGCCAGAAGTGCTTCTATTTTGTTTCGTTACTCGTATATTATACTTTTAGTAATTTACGCATACTAAATAATTGTTTTTTTTTATATCATTACCTTCACTGTCAGAGATAAACTCGGAGATAAATAAATATAAAACTTCTGTCCCATAACGAAAACACATCACCTGCAGTGGCAGGTTGATTATCTACCAATACATGTTCATTTATTTATTTATTTCAACCAGCATAATTTCCCATATCTCGTAATACGATTGCCAGTCTAGTCATGTTCGTCCATTTTTTTTATTTATTCACGTAAATAAAACAGTAACTCGATTCAATCGAAATTTGAATGTGTTTTGGTTTGTGCATTGCAAAATGCAGAAAAAAAAAGATAAATAGATGTAATAATTTAATTTATTTCCGTGTAAATATCCTAAGTAAAAAAATCGGTTCGTAGCCCGAAACGCTTTAAAATCAATGTTAAATACTGGTTGTTTAAATATAGTTTTTATACACTAAATGAATATTTTGCAAATAATTCTTAATTATATATTTTGTATTGTAAATTTACAATATTTATCGTTTGTGAACTTTTATGTTACGTATTCTGTGACATGTATTTGGCATAATTTATTATTGACGCATTCTTTGTACTACTCATGTACCTGCGATTAAAGATTATTATTATTAAATATGTTTGAGGATTAATAGATATAGAACAATTTTTTATTTATATTTATTTATTTATTTATTCACCATTAGGAACACAAACAGATTACAAAGAATCCACAATAGTATTCACAATATAATACAAGCTTTTGACGAATGTATTTATCAAAAAAAAAAAAAATAATTCAAAATATACATAAAATGAAGAATTGATTTACTTAAGCCTAAATATTACATTAAATAAACACAATACTACCCAATAAAGAGAAAAACAAAAGAATACCTACATGAACAGACCCCTCACAAACGACTTAAACCGAGCCAAGGATATGTCAAACAAGTCTATGTCAGCACGATACAAATTACATGCTCGCAAAATGCGACAGATAGGCGAATTCTTTCCCGAGTTTGTTCGTCTAAAAGGAATTGCAAAGATTTCATGTGACCTCAACATACGCGCAGGTTCATTCAATTCAATGTCATTATATATTGATGGAGAATCCAAAAATCCATTCAGAATTTTAAACACAAATATCAGATCGGACACCTTTCTTCTGTTTTCCAATGACAAAATACTATACCTGCGCATAATAGGTTCATAATTACCTCTTTGCAGAATTATATTTGACTTAAAACTTAAGTATCTAAGAAATTTATGTTGAATGCTCTCCAATCTCTGCTTATATATTAAATACAGGGGGTTCCAGACTGTTGTAGCAAAAGTCAACTTGCTATGTACAAATGCATAGTATAACTTTAATAAAGTTTTAGGATGCTTAAAGGATTTGCTATTTCTCACCACGAAACCAAGCAGTTTATTCGAAGAGTTGATTAATTTTTCTATGTGATTCTTAAACATCATTTTCGAGTCCATGATTACACCTAGATCCTTTGTCTCTGATACCCGTTCCAGTATAAAATTATCTAATTTGTATTCGTATCTAAAACCCTCCCTGTTTCGAGTAAAACTAAGAGAAAAGCACTTTTCGAGATTCAAAAACAAATTCCTTTGGGAACAATATTCGTACAGATTATTTAAATCGTCTTGCAACCTCTGACAGTCACTCAGTGAAGTTATTGGAAAATAAATCTTTAAATCGTCCGCAAAAAGCTTAAATTCAGAGTACCCGAAACAATATTTTATATCATTTATGTACAGAATAAACAGAAGTGGGCCTAAGTGACTTCCCTGAGGTACCCCAGAAGGGACACTGAATGAGGCGGATTCGTAATTGTTAACAAACACAGACTGTGTACGTTGTGTAATATACGACCATATCCATTTCACTAGCAAAGATTAATCTACACAATAGATAGTCAGCGTATATGGGAAATAAAACAAAAATTGAAACTGTCTCGACACGAGCTACATCTATTAGAAAAACATGCAACCATGGAAATTGTAGATGGCGTTATATGTATTGTGTTGAAATAAAATAATCATATGGGCAATGTTAGACAAGGACGAGTATACTTTCCCCTACGAGGTGGGAGTTTGTTTTTATATTATAGGTATCATATATGTACTACTGTGCAGCAGTGTTTTTTGTCGGGTAATATAAAAGTATATGGTATACGTATACCTATCTACGCAAATATTAATGTGTATGGACGAAAATAAAAGAAATTACTATAATAGTATAAATATACAGGGCTGGTTCATTAAATGTTTTAGACAATAATTTTAAATGACTAAAATAATATTATTTTAGTCATTTAATTTTAAATTTCGGATATAAGGATGCATCAAAAAGTTATATTTAAATTAACGAAATTTGGCGTTATAGATAGGACTTCCGCTTATACCAAACTTCTAAGTAGATTCAATTAAAATTTCCGTTTTGATGCCTTAATAAACAAAACAAACAATGTGTAAACCTATGAATTTTTTTTTTAACCTATATGCTTAGATTTATATCATTTTAACAACTAACCTCATTACATTAAATCTTTCTATAACGCTCTCGATATTTGATATTTCTAGATATACAGCTATTAAGCGTTATATAATATACAGGGTGGCCCATTAGTGTGTGGGCGGAAGATAGCTCAATCTATAAGCGATAGACAAAAAAATCCTTTACAAAATTTTAGGACCTAAAGAGATCTACAACCAAAAATGTTTTTAATTACATAGGGTAGTTCACAAACGCGCAGCGGACCAAACTTGCTTTTTCTTGATGCGACACTCTGTATATTTTAACATATATAAATACCGCTCTAAAGGACAAGAAAAATGATACGGGTTGCCTAGGTGCAGTAGTTTTTGAAATATTTGTAAATAAGGGTTAATTTTGACATAAATTTAAGGCGTTGACTAACTACAGAAACAAAAAAAAAAATAATTTTTCGAGAGGGGTCCAAAAAGTGTTTAAATCGATCCTGTATATCGAAAACTACATGTGTTACCCAAAATATGATTATGATATGATGTTCCATGTCTAATTTGTCCAAAAAGTCAGTTTTTCTGTTAAAAGGCCGAGAACCTGTGAACTGAGCTTACCTCTTACGCCCACGTATTAAGTACTAAGTGTCAGTTATCAGTTATAATTTTTTATTTTCCAAGAAAGCGAAACGAGATATTTAAAACGGCATTGCGCCGCCCTCATGTATACCTCCGGGGGCGGCATCGAAAATCGCTACACGTCACAAACTTGTAAATGCTTAGAACTACCCCTATGTCAAATTTCTATTTTCTATCTTTTTTGTTTGATACCCAAAGCCCTATTCCTACCGAACTTATTATTTACCCGAAGAAACATTAAAAAGAAGTAAAATTTAAGTACCTAAACCTATAAAGTGGAACTTATACCTGAATTTATAACCCATTTTCTGCATCGATCTTCTTCTTTAGGAAATCGAAAGAAATGTACCTCTCGATTGTTTCTGTAACTGTTGTTACAATTTCGAAAAGCACATTGGTTACGACTTAATTTCGAATTGTTTCTTTCCATTTTCACAAAACACAAAAATTATTTAGTCACTAACTAGGAAGTTTCTCAAATAAAAAAAAATCACAACACAAAATAATATAATTAGTCTAAAATTAGAAAAACACAAAATAAGTTAAAAAATTTTCACAAAAAAATAACTACGCAGCCAAAGATTAAATTTAATTTAATATATTAATTCTCTTCAAAACAAAATCAGTAGGTATGAAAACAATGAAAATCACAATAACAGAGACAGACTATTATAATAGGTATACCTAATATAATATAGGTAGCACTGATAATTTTTTTATTATAGGTATTATAAGATCTACAACAATCTTGTTACATCTTTGCCACATTGTCTACGTGAAATATTTAAAATATATGTAATAAATTGAAAAAGTACCTAGTCCATTCTTAAGTGGAGTTATAATTTTGACAAAGAATAATGTACATTAATACCTACTTGATTTCGGTATTGGTATAAAAGTCTAATATCCACGAAATAAATTTAATATACCTAATAATCATTAATCCATGCCCTACAACATGTTTCAAGACTAGACCAGTCCCATAATCAGTGGCGAGCAATAATTAAATCAAAAGCTTTTAGCTTTTAGATATTTAGATTTTTTTATATACATCAACAAATTATTACAATGGAGTCAAAAGTATGTTTCTATCTAAAAGCTTTTCATTTAACGATTGTTCGCCACTGATCATGGGACTGGTCTAGTCTTGAAACATGTATGACATGGATTAAATATTATTATATTAAATTTAATTCATAGAGATTAGGCTTTTATTTCAATACTGTACTTGTAATAAATCACCCTGTGTGTTTCTTTTACCGACGAATCGGCAACAGCACGACACACACCACATTCGCTTGTTTTTTTTTCTACCCTCCCTGCGTATCCCCTCCAGATTAATACAGAATTTCATCAATTTCTCTCTCTGACAATACAGCATTGCCGGTGCATATCTGTTGCAAATGATGTAAATAATTGTTATACGTTGCGTTTTGTTTCTGATATTAATAAACTACAAAACGGTTTCTGGCTGTGACAATACTGCTCTATGCTGTACACGCTAGTATACGCCACGTAGTGGCAGGCATACTTAGAGATGTTCTGATTTTAATGCATTGGGCTGACTATCTATTGTGTAGATTAATCTTTGTCACTAGCAAAGAAGGCAACCCGATCTCAATGAGGCGACGAACAAGAATCCTGTGATCTATCTTGTCGAACGCCTTACCGAAATCAGTATATACTGCATCTACCTGCACTCTACTGTCCATCTTACTGACAACGTATTCTGTAAAATCCACTAAATTTGTCTCTACCGACCGCTTTGGCATGAATCCATGTTGTTCTTTTATTATAACGTGTTGTGTTTGTTCAAATATGATGGAGTGAACAATTTTTTCAAATACTTTACCAAAAATTACTAATTTCGATATAGGTCTATAATTTTTTTATGTTATGGCGGTCACCATTTTTATGCAAAGGAATTATAAAAGATGTTTTCCATAATTTTGGAAATTTTCCATATGTTAGTGATTTGTTATAAATTAAAAATAGTGGATTTAGCAAACTTTCTACGCAATTTTTTATAAAAATCGCTGGTATTTTATCTGGTCCCGAACCTTTTTTTATGTTTAAAGCATTTATTGTAGTTAAAATTTGTTCTCTTGTTATCTCGAGGTGATAACTGTCTACACTATGAGGCAGCGGCGGAGTACTCACTACAGGCAAAGGTTGAACATAAACACTCTGAAAATAACCCGCGAACAAATCCGCCACACCTTGACCATTTTCGGCCACAGAATCATTAAAAAACATATTGGAAGGAATTGCAGTAGAACTATTTCTTCTATTTTTTATGTAGTTCCAAAACTTATTGCTGTCCAAGCGAATGTTAGACTCCGTTTGATTGATAAATGCCTGAAAATCCCTTCGGATCAATTGTTTAGATCGCTTACGCAGCGAAACAAATATATTACGATAATATTCGTTTTTATACACTTTATATCTTTTATGATACTTATTCTTTTCAGAGATTATATTAATAGTTTCGTGTGTAAAATATGGGGGGAAGCTGCCCCTTGTTTTGAATATAGGAACATTATTAGTTATGACTGTATGTAGCACATTGCTAAAAATCTGAACACATGTGTCAACATCACGCTCGGCAAATAGACCAACCCAATCCACCTCTGAAAGCTCCGCATTTATTTGAACATAATCAGCACCTTTAAAGTTCCAATTTTTGATTTTTTTTGAATTTAGTATTTTTATTTTACGATACTGAAAACTTATGTCTAGTGCTGGATGATAGGGATCCACAGAAACAAGAGGATCATGACACTTTGATACATATCTAATACCTCCATTTGAAAAACACAGATCGAGAATTCTGTCATGGGAGTTTATTATGTCATTAAACTGCATAAAGCCCAGAAAATAAAGTGTATCGATTATATTACTATATTGAATTTCTACATTCCTTGGCTCAAGATATGACTCGTTTGCAATTGGAATCCAATTGACACTGGAAAAATTAAAATCGCCTAAAAGTATACAAATATTGTTCTCAAAAAATTCCTGATTTGAGCGTAGTGCACCAAAAAAAGAATTGTATGCCGAAATGTCATTGGGTGGCAAATAGACACAGCATAAATAAACGTAATTTCCCGAATCACATGTAATACGCACCCACAGATCCTCTGCTCCAGACTGCAGTTCAGGGACCTGGACCGATTGGAATTCGTTTTTGATCGCAATCATTACACCACCCCCATCCAGCTTCTGGGAATCACTGCTTTCTCTGTCCCTGCGATATACCTGATAGGCATTATTAAACAATTCACTCGTTAACACACTACTTTTCAGCCATGTTTCTGTTAAACACAAAACATTCAGTTCTGATGCGACGACACTGTGGTAGAAATCGTTCGTTTTTGTTCTTAATCCCCTACAATTCTGATAGTAAATATCCAGCGCATACAGTAAAGTAATTATAAAAAAGTTAACAATCATTCGACTATTGCTCCATAATTATAGCTTTATGCACCAACTCAATAATAGTAATATTAATAATGTAATTTTGGTGCCCAAAACTTTGCTGCCGTTCACTTCACAAACACAAGCCCTCCCTTTTACTTGAGTTCAATATGATATATATTTTTTGCAAATAGCAATGGGTTGGGTTGATACACAATGTTTGCAAGTATTCTCCATGTATATTCTAGATTACAAAACTTAAACTTCTGTCAGAAATTTGATATTACTAATATGATTCGCTCCACTAGAATTATAATTAAAACTAATTAGTTTGCGTGGCTTAACGAGGGAATACCGCAGAATAGTCAACTGATGGCTGTTTCATCAAATTCACAAGAGAATACAAAATTTCAGTTTATGAAATAGGTATCCAGTCATTTATACGAATCAAATTTTCAAACACTGCAGTAGTTTTGAACACAACAAATTAATTGCTACCATATATTTACATATCTACATGAAATAAAAATACCCAGTTAGCATTTGTAAGACAGGATATGGCGCAGTCGTCGGGTTGATAAATGGGAGTAGCATAATGTAAATTTTAATGTTTGATTTTGATTGATATCGTATAGTACATGGAATATGTAATACAAGTAGCGATTATCCCATTATATTAGGTTAAGAACTGGATTATATACTTTTTAGCCTGACGGCAAAATTTTCCAAAACAAAGATATGCGTAATAAAGGCTTATAAACACGCAAGGAGCAAAATTATCATTTAGTTAGTAATAAATCAATTTTCAACGTTTGGCTATTCAAGCTAACTTTTATTTTACAAACATTAAATTAAAATAAAACAAATGATATATTCAGATAATATTAGCAGATATATGCTAAATTATATTATACATAGATGAAAACTTTCAATAGTTGGCACTACGCGAGTTTTTGGCACTTGTAAGATTCTATTTAATATTAGGTATACCTTTCATACTTTTTTTGGAAACAAGGAAACATGTGTAATGTAGGAATGTCATGATGGGTCAGCGTGTTAAGGTTAGTTTGTCTGCATTATATTATTTCTATTATGTCGAATAAACTAACGTCATCAACTAACTATTCAACAATTAGAAAAAAAAGGAGCAGGGTTTCGAACCCAGGACTTCCCGCATGCATATATGCTAAGCGTGCAATCACCACTGGACTACGCGAGTTCCATACCCATTACACGAATTATACCATATACAGGGTGTTTCATTAATATTGCAAAAAAATTTAGGATGAGTTTCCTTGCTTAAAAATAAGAAAAAAAGTTCATGTGAACCTGTGTCCGAAAATGCTTTGTTTCAAAGATACAGGGTGTTAAAATTTTATTTATTTTGTGTAAATTATTTAAAGCGCACAGTAACTGATTGCGCAAAAGTAAATGTTCACTTTTTTCATCGAGTGTGCTATGATTTGTCATGGCAATAGAAAGCAAATAACAAATGACAACTGAAAAAAAAAAACATTTTAATGCATCTCATATTGACATTGATTAGTCAAGTATTTAATTATTAAGTTTGTTAAGCTTTTCAAAATGAATTACACAAATAGTGAAATGTGCGATATGCATTTCGTTTATGGCCTGGCCAACGGTAATTCATTAGCAGCTAGACGTCTTTATGAAGAAAAATACCCTAATCGTGTCATCCCGTATCATACGATGTTTTCTCGTCTCCATCAACGTCTTCATGAAAATGGAAGTTTTCAAAAACAAACCGCTGAAAACGGGAGGCCCCGCACAGCAGCAACTCCACAGGTAGAAGAACATGTGCTTCATCAGATTGAAGAAACTCCTACAACAAGTACCAGAAAGATTGCTTTAAATATGAATCGTGCTTTAAACGTAAATGTAAGTGCTTCAACAGTTTTCAGAATTTTAAAGAACAATCTCTTATACCCTTATCACATCCAGCGTGTACAGGCACTCTTACCCACAGATTTTCCCCTAAGAGTAGATTTTTGTCGATGGATGCAACAAAAACTTGGAGAAAATCCACATTTTTTAGGACGAATATTATTCACCGATGAGGCAAATTTCTCCAGAGAAGCCATAATTAATTTCCACAACAATCATGTATGGGCAGGTGAAAACCCACATGCAATTTTAGAAGGCCGTCATCAACACCAGTTTTCACTTAACGTTTGGGTGGGGATTATTGAAGACCATTTGATAGGCCCATATTTTTTACAACCGAGGCTTACTGGAGAAGTTTATCGTCGTTTTCTTGAAGATGTATTACCCATACTTTTAGAAGATGTCCCACTACAATTGAGATTGCAAATGTATTTCATGCACGATGGCGCTCCTCCACATTTCAATTTAGTTGCGCGGGAATATTTAAATACTGTGTATCCAAATCGTTGGATCGGTCGAGGAGGAGCACAACCCTGGCCCCCGAGGTCTCCGGACCTAAATTCATTGGATTTTTTCCTTTGGGGTCACCTTAAACATTTGGTTTATACGACCCCAATAGAAACTGTGGAGGAATTAAGAAACCGCATCATTGCATCCTGTGAAACAATTAGACACACACCCGGAATATTTGAACGCGTTCGCCAATCAATGCGTCGTAGGATAGATGCTTGTATTACAGTTGGGGGTTCACATTTTGAACAACTCTTGTAATTTAAACAAAGGACTTTTTAATGAGATTGTCATTTCTTAAATATTTTTCTTACAAAATTGTTAATGTCAGTTATTGTTATTATTGTTATTATTATTTTAGTAGCTGACTGTTTCACAGCATTTTTGTTAAACGTTCGTTTTTTTAAACGCCCTTATGATTAATATTGATAAATAAAAAAAGATAATAATAAAACCTTTGCGTTTTTGCCTTTTCCAGAAAAATCGTTATTGTATTATTATGTTTCGAAAATTTAAGACAAATAACTATTGCTAAATCTTTTGTGACAAAATGCGTTTAAATTTATTACTTACAATAAATAACAATTAACCTTAAAACACTTTTCTAAGATAAAAGAAAATTTATAATACATAAATATTACCTTTTAAAATTACAGGCATTGACTTTTTCAAATCTAAATACCTCGAGAACGGTTGCTCGTAGCGACTTCTACCAAGTATGCATGTTTTGCGGAAAAACTGATAGATAAATCCATTTTTATTCTTAGAAATAAAAAGAAGTACGATTAAAAAAGTTATGACTCTTTAAATAGGTGAAAACATATGTAGGTGGCGCCACCTACAAGAAAACGCCAAACTAATATCAAAATTAAATTTCTCATGTCAAAAAACCCCTACATACTAATTTTTATTAAAATATTCCAATTATGTCAAAAGTTATTTACAAAAACCAAAAAAATAAATAAAATTTTAACACCCTGTATCTTCGAAACAAAGCATTTTCGGACACAGGTTCACATGAACTTTTTTTCTTATTTTTAAGCAAGGAAACTCATCCTAAATTTTTTTGCAATATTAATGAAACAGGGTGTATATATATAAATGTATTTACCAACTACCTGACTAATTTAAACGCAGTTTTCTCGAGAACTAGTAGGAAATTTCAAATGTAAGCTATTGCTCTAATAAACATAAACCTGCTCTAAAATTATGTACATCTAGACCTCTACTGCTATTTCAGAATTTAGGTTGTGTGCACCACTATCACAGCGTTAAAGCGCTTTCAACCCAAAAATTAACAGGTTCATCCTACGATTCCTCAAACTCATACACAAAAATTTAGCTCACTTGGTTATACGGCTTAGCCTTCCACCTGGAAATGGTCTTAGTCATTTCCTGTATCCTGTACATTATTACAATAAAAATACATACATCGTCTCCACTAATAAAATTGTGTTGATAAATGAGAGTAGCATAATGTAAATTTTAATGTTTGATTCCTTTATAAAAGGGGACATGTTTCGGAGTCCCGCTCCATCATTAGCCTAAAAGGCAACAACATAAATTCTTAAACATAAATAACTATGGTCTTACAAACGAGAAACAGTAACCAAACAATATACAAACCTTAAATTTAAATCTTAAGCATTAAAAATTGTAAAAAACAAACATACGGGCAAGGCCCTTGACAGACTGAGTTGGAATTTAATAATTCAGGAAGACAAAGCATACATTTGGGGGGTATATCTATATAAATAAAAACAAAAATCGAGGAAGTGATACTGCTAATAAAATATAGATGACAAACATAAAGAAATGGGACATACTAAACACTATTGTCTATTCATAAAATATCAGAGCACAAGTCAAGTCACAAACAAAAACAGAGACGAAACAAAGTAAAATAATATCAGGTTATAGACAACAATGATCGACACCAACCTATCCGTCAAACATCGACAGTCAGAAATCAGGAAAGTTGACAGAGAGTTTAGACTATTTTAGATGTAGTAAAGCCTCAAAAAAAGTGAATGGTTCGAATTTTAGTTGATCATTCAAACACACGACATTTCCGTTTATGACAGTTTTGTACATTTCCAACATCTCCAACAGGTTCAACTTAATTCCCTTATCACAAACATGGAGGATCTTTAAGGCCAAATCAGCATAAAAAATATGATTGTGGTCCAGTTTGTGATTGGCAAAAGAGGAGCTGGTATCATAGGTACTAATCAAGTTCGGGTTGTTATTTCTATATCGGTTTATGATGTTTGTGTGTTCCTTTACACGTATGGTGATTTTCCGTCCTGACTGGCCTATGTATTTGGCTGTGCATGTTGGCTGCGAACATGGCAATAAACTCCTGATTTGCTTGTTAAGGGAATGACATCTTTTGAGTTTACCAAAAAGGAGCCTAAGTTTTGTATAGTTTTGAAGGATATGCTTATTTCATACTTAGATTGAAAGTATGACTGTATTTTATAAGACAGATTATCCATGAAAGGGATGGCGAAATATTTTTTCCTGTCAACAATGTTAGATGGTTGGATTAAATTCCTGTTGAGATGTTTATTCATATGTCTAAAAAATATTTTGTTGATTGACGAGGAAGGAAAACCATTATTAGCAGCTACAGCCTTAATGTATGACAAGCGGCCTTGTCAAAGTGACGCCGATTATCACAGACCTACGGGAGATGGTAACAGAAATTAAACCAAATTGCATAAGCGTCTGCGGTGGCCGTAGTACATATTTGTAACTTTTCAACGCAATTCTCTCGAGAATGATGGAGGCAAATATCGAAAGTAACCTATTGCTGTAAAGCAGATAAAATATATGCTTTCAAATGATGTATCACTCTACACCTACTGCTATTTAAGAATTTGAAGATTGTGTCCACTCCTATCACAGGGCTAAAGCGATTTTAACCAATAACTAATGGTTCAAGCTAGGACTCCCCCAAACTCATATACCAAAATATAACTCAATTGGTTTGAGCGTTTAGGCGCTATCGTGGAGAATACATACAGACGCACAGACAGACAGACAGACTTTCATCTGAAAATGGTCTTAGTCGTCTCAGATGACTTCACAAAGGTAATACCCGTCTTTATCTAATTTTTAGCGCGTTCACAATTCTTTCTTTATGGGTCAGGGAAGTAAAAGTACACTGAAGACTCTATTCAAAAGGCTTTAACAGATATCGGGAATGCTATGCTAAAAAAGACGGCAGGCTTCAAATATAATATTCCCCGATCTACGTTGCAATTTTGCCTTAGTGAGATGTTTAAAAAAAGTGACCATGCAATGAAAACATATATGTCATCAAAGAAGAAGAGGATCTGTTAATCTCCTGAATTTCCGAAAACTATAGAAAAGGCTTTCGTAGAAAGAAAGAATACATTCTGTTCTCAGTTAACTGTTTTCTCAACAAATAACCTAGAAAATCCCGCTTAAAAAATAATTTGCTCGGTTACGAGGGTTGCCTTTTATATTTTAGGATTTGGCAACCCTGGTGTTGCAATCCAACAACTGACAGCTCTATCGTAAAGTTGGACATTTTTGAGGTTATACGTACTCAGAACGTTTTGACATACGAGCGCTATTTGTGTTGTTTACAATAAGTACTAACTTACGAATTCATTTCGGCCCAAAAATGGAATTAAATCGTGAACATTTTCGTACGATTATTTTTTAGAACTTTCGACGTGGATTAACTCAGCAACAGTGCATGGATGAACTTAATTCAATTTTTTGCGATGAAGCTCCATCAAGGAACAGTGTTTATCGATGGTATGGTGAATTCAATCGTGGTCGTAGTTCACTCCAAGACGAATTTCGTGAAGGTCGTCCAAAATCAGTTGTTCTTCCGAAAACCATTGATGCTGTGCGCGAACTGATATTGCAAGATCGTCATGTGACATATCAAGAGATTGCGACAACCTTAGGCATTAGTGTGACCAGCATACATTCAATATTGCATAAACATTTGACTGTCAAAAAAGTTTGTTCGCGTTGGATCCCACAGAATTTGTCAATCGCTCAAAAAAAGGCTCGTGTCGATTGTTTGAAAGAAATGCTCAAAAAATATCTATCGCGGTGCTTCGAAACACGCCTACGACATCGTGATAGGTGATGAATCGTGGATTTACGCGATTTCGAAAGTAAACAGCTGTCGACTGCCAAATCCAACAAAAGTTGTTCGCGCACGAAGCACTTACAAGCAAATGGTCGCCTGTTTTTTCGGAACAACCGGACATGTCGCAACTGTACCACTGGAACAACGCAGAACAGTCAATTCTGAGTGGTATACAACCATTTGTTTGCCAGTTGTCTTCCAAGAAATCAGGAAAAACAAACCGCCGAAAACGGATCACTCTTCACCACGACAATGCTAGCTCTCACACATCGGCTCAAATAACTGCATTTTTCAGCACGAAAAACATCGATTTGATGAGTCATCCGCCGTATAGTCCTGATTTGGCACCGAATGACTTCTTTTTATTCCCGTACGTAAAAAACAAACTGAGAGGTCAACGTTTTTCGACACCTGAAGAAGCGGTTGCTGCATTCAGAATGCATGTTTTGGAGATACCTCAATCAGAGTGGCAAAAGTGCCTCGACAATTGGTTAAAACGCATGCAAAAGTGTATAGATCTTCATGGGGAATATTTTGATAAACAATAAAGTGATTTTCGATGATTAATATTTGTTTTTGTACTCTAATTCCGAAATATAAAAGGCAACCCTCCTACAATTGGTATAAAAAGTTTCTTCCAATACATCTTAATTTACCAACTTGCACTCCACGCTGTTACAAATGCCTGTGGAAATATAGTTGAAAGCGACATAAAAACTTGGTGAAAAATTATCGAAGCCTACGTGTAGGAAAATGATATGTTTATTATTTTAGAAGACCCCACTTGGGCTTATAACATGTTTTGCTCTATGCGCTAAACAAGACAAAGTTGTTGTCGCAAAATAGAGCAAGGGCCAGCAAAAATAAATATCACGGTTATGTTTACCTTTTCACCAGCAGTATGTATTACTCCACCAATGATTATAAAAACATACCAAAATATACCGTTCGAAAACGATGAGGTATGATTGCAAGTGAAAACAGTTGGATGGAGGTTGAACTCTTTTATGAATATATTTCAAGTGTATTACTTACATATCTATAATAGTAATGGAAAAAGTACAATTGCCAGTTATTCCCTTTGTAGATGGGCAAAAAAAACATCAAACGTTTGAACTTTGCTTGCTCTTACTAAAAATACGTTTCCAAATGGTTTTAGAGCTTCCTGGCAATTCCCGAGGTAAATTAATTACACCAAGTGCATGGGAAAGAAAAATAGATCTCATAACTCTCTGGTAACTAACATTACAGCCGAGGAAAACGTACTGGATACAATAAACATTGAAGATATTCAGAATGTATGCGGGCCTACAATTATAAATCAACTAGAACAAGATGCATCGAGCGACACTACAAAAACAGAAGATTATTTGAATGCACTGCTAAATAGTTAAAAAAAATTGCACCAATTCATTCTTTAAGTTTAGGTTCTAATGCGCATACTTGTAATGCCCCAATAATCCATTTGGAAGTACCGGACATAACCTAATTGATGAGTCTAACAAAATAAACTTCGACACAATTGAAGAAACACAGTTCACTAAAAATCCACACCAAAAATATAATTTCTACCAATTATTATACCTAAAGTTTTAAGAAAATTCAAAATCAATCTTCAGAATCCGCCTTAATCTCGAACAAAAATCCACCCAATTGCTCCACCTCAAAAACAGATCACCCAATTTAATTTAATTTGCCAGCTCAACAGCCAACTACATCCGGTCTTACACCGAAACAGCCAAGTATCTCTTTGTTAAATAGCGGAGATCTAAACCAATACCTTTTATGGCCCAAGAAGCATAAAAGAAAAGGTAAACGACAAAATGAGAACATTCCATAAGTAGTTTTTAGCGGGTAAAAAAAAAATATTTGATGACAAACTTAAAATTAAATATTAACTATAATAAAACGCTCTTATCTTATTCACTCTCATCTTCAACGAAAACAGGGTAAAGTTCGGCACGGATTTCTGACAATCAAAACAAGTGTAAAATATGCCATGCATTTTAACATACATTTTTAAAATTGTTCCCAAATGGTCACTTTTTTCATTAAAGTAAAGCCATTAGAAAAGAAAACAGATGTTATTCTCATGAAATCTACTCGCTGCAACAACATGCCAACTAACAATACTCGACTGCCAGACTGTTTTTGAAATTATCACTATCCTACACCTCGTACTCATTATTCGCGCAATACCATAATTAATCCGAAATCTATTTACACCCGATACATGCGCAGATCCTTCAATTGACATAAACTTTATTTCCCCAAGTTTATTTTATGTTATTTTTACTAAAATAATTTGGTTTTTCAAAAAATTCCATATTATTTTTATTGCATTCAATTCAATTCATTTAAAACTGGCAACAATCAAAACAAGATGAGAAATTGTGTGATGCCACACTTTATTTCAAGATTTACACATGGAACATTATTAGATACTTGATTTTCCAAACAAATTTAATTTACGCAACTCCCACAAGAATACAGCAAATATTAAAACATTATTTTATCTAAAAAAAACTACGAATTTATGTTTACTTCTATTTCACTACTATTCACATGAACTAAATCTGGCAGAATTGTTTTTAAATGACACAATTTGACATAATTGGCTTTCGAATAATAATTTATTACCGTCCTCACCAGACGAGGTAAAATTTCAATAATAATAAAAAAAGTTCAATGAACTGGATCATAGAGATGCAAGAAATGTATCGATATATTATTTCTTTCATTATTTCATTATTCTTATAATTATTTAGTTAAGAGAAATGCATTAATCCACTACGTGTTTGGTAAATGTGAGGTTTTTTAGAGAAATCTATTAAATTTATTGCGTAGAGGTTGATTTTTATTTTAAGAATATATTATTCTACTCCACTTCAATATGGACTACTTCTTTAAAATTAAATTATACAATGAAAAGAAGAAAGAAGAAAATAAAACAAAACGAGGAGAAAATAAAGCGAAGAGGAAATAACAGAAAGCAAAACGACAAGAAAATCAATCCAGTACTTATGAATCTAAAAATGAATAATAAAACAGAAAACATCAAATGTAGTCGAAAACACACCCAACAACAAAACTGCTCTCACAGAAGAAATACCCGTGTCCCCAATTGATTTTTAAGAAAATACCTGATATTCCGAAATAAACTGACCACCGAAATTAGACAAGTACACAAAAAAATAAAGTAAAAGAAATTGTGTTTTAATTTCAGTTCGTTATCGATTGATACTAAGGCTTTTAGCAACCAAAAATGTGACTCATTAATAACTGTTTCTCCTCCAAAAAACCAACAGATTTGTTAATAAAGGGTTATGATATTTATGTACATTTAAAACCGAAATTGAATAACATACATACGTCGGATTGTATGAAAATCTTCAAACTATTCAAACGGTTTGAAGTACTGCAGAAACACGCGATCAATCTATCGCACTGCACTGTGTATTACTCGAAGGCATGTAAGTAAAGCACATGTGCCTAGTGGTTTTAACTCACGGCTATGACAAACCTATTATTAGCATGCTCAGGAGCGAATTAAATCAACAACAGCTTTTATACATATGAATATATGAACAGTTTTAAGGAGAATAAAGTGGATGGGTAGAAAAACGTGTTTTCGAATATTGTCTAAATAGCATTTTTGCGACTTTTGGTAAATACTTATAATGCAATATTTTTCTTTCCGTGTATTGTCTTTATTGACATACGATAGCGAATTCTCGTGCTATTGTTATTTTGCGCAAAATCAATTTATGTGTAATAGGACCAGGGAAGTTAATATAATTCACTATACTTTATTGATTTCCATGCGGCCGTCAAACACTTTACACGATCGACAAAACTGAAATCTGCATAAGGTGGAGTGATATTTCCAATTAAGAACGACAATGAGAATGCGGTAATAATAAAATTTCATTTTTATTTAGTATAATGCGTATAGAATTGAGTAAAATAAACAATGAAAAATAAGGAACTTATACAAGAAATTTATTAAACAAGTGTCCAATCAATGATGAATAACGAATTTTAAATAATAAGAGTTGATATGTGAGTGCTGGAAGGCTAAGTTTAAATTACTGATAATCCTCATGCAATTTAGAACATAATTTTTCAGACCCGATTTTCGTACCAAAGAAATTACATATTTAAACTTTTTTAAACCATTTGCCTGTCCTGTTAGAAGACGTAGATACCACTAAAATTATCAGGGACGCTAGGATGGGATATCTACCCATTTTAGACAGGAAATGCAATAGCTTTTAAGCACTAGTATTTCGAGGTCACCAGACTTTTCCTTGTAGGGTTTTATGAAAAGTTCGGTTTTGCTTGCAAACACACGGGAAGGATTATTTGATTACATTGAGGATGCTGTGGCAACCAACTTCACTGTTTCATGCAGTTTCGGTTCAGCACGCGATTTAGTGCACTGTGGAATTCTATATCGACATGTCGCCTTTAATATTTCGTAATTCCGTGTACAGTTTTCTACACATCGTATGTATCAGCATGTTAAACCAATGCTTAGCCCATGTCAGCATGGATTTATTACAGGTAGATCGACTGTCACGAATCTGACTATATTTAGTCAATGCGTGTCCGAAATTCTGGACAAACGAGGTCAGGTTAATGCTATATATACAGATTTTGCCAAGGCATTTGACAGGATAGATCACTCGGTGTTGCTTGGGAAGCTGTATCGTTTTGAAATTGGACTGTGCTCAATAGCGTTAATGAAGTCCTATATAAGCCAAAGACAACAATTCGTCTACTACAACGGCTTTATATCGGAAACTTATTGTGTAAGATCGGGTGTTCCACAGGGATCAAACATGGGACCTCTTTTGTTTCTCCTATTTATTAATGATCTTGCGGAATCCTTATTGTGTTCCAGATTGTTGTTTGCGGATGATGTCAAGATATTTTCGCCTATAAATACTATCGATGATTGTGTGAGATTACATGATGATCTTCGTGCAATAGGGGAATGGTGTGATACTAACAAGCTTGCCCTCAACTCATCGAAATGCAAGGTGGTTACGTTTACGAGAAAAACAGAATGTACTGTGTTTAATTACGCCGTAAATCATGATGTCATTCCTAGATGTGATTCCGTCAGGGACCTTGGTGTTACGTTTGATAATGCATTTGCGTTCTATGAGCACATTCTGAGCATGGTTTCGAGGGCCTCTAGGGCGTATGGATTCTTAGTCAGGAATTCTAGGTCTTTCGTGGATATAAGCACGATGAGAACTTTGTACTCTGCGTATGTGCGCTCCAAATTGGAATACTGTTCGATTGTTTGGTACCCATATTATAGTTGCTATAACCAGATGATTAAGAAAGTTCAACGCAAATTCTTGAAATTTCTGTATTTTGGTTTAAACGGTTCTTATCCGCAGCATGATATATCAACTGTATATTTGTGTGATGTATTTCAGTATCAGAGTTTGGGTTTAAGGAGACAACTGTGTTAGTTTCTTTACGGCGTCTTGCACAATAAACTGGACGTACCTGAGCTTTTGCAGAGACTAAATTTTTTGGTTCCCAGAGTTAACTCTAGAGGCAGTTCGACCTTTTATAATGACAGACCACATACGAACCTAATAATAAAGTCACCTGTATATACCATGTGTTCCACATATAATCTTGTGTGCAGTGATTGTGATGTTTTTTTTGAATCACTTGATGGGGTTTTAAAATCAGCTATCAGGGTACTTGAACCAGCTTAATGGCCCTGTATTTCCTTTTTTATCTTTGTTTTTAAGTTACATTTCATAGCTGTATATGTATAATTCTTAAATACATTAGTTTTGTTTAGGTTTTTTTGTTTTTAATATTACTACTTGTGTATCAATATTTAGATATTCCTATGTATAAACATTTGAGTGTAATAATTGTTCTGTAAATGGTATTTTTTTTACTATAGAACAATAAAGCTATTATTATTATTACACGATTTCCCCTTTCCCCGCAATGCGAGAAAAACAACATGTCGAGTGGTGTTGTTTCAACTTTTCCACGCGCCTAGATTTTGTTGTTTTTCATTAGCGATCTAACCTAAACAAAAGAGTTTTTTTTGTGGGAGTTTTCTATTTGTATTTTAATATTATATTTCATTATTGCAATGGAAAGACGTTCATTTCTATTAAAAAAAGAAATAGTAGGCTAACGGCTGTATTCACCAACCCCTGATAAAATTTTGAGAATGTTAAACTGCTTAGCAGTCAGCTAAGTATATATTTTATATTCACCAAACCGAATTATCGTTTAACAGCTTTACAAACCAACTACCAAGTTATCCACTCGAAATCGGGTAGTTAAATGTTATCAAGCTGATAATTATTTGAATGTAAGGTTAGGGTTTCGTATAAAATAACAAAACAGAAGGAGTTATTTCTTTGGGATATACCTACTTAAGTAGATATAATAATAATTATTATGCAAATAAACTGAAAACAAATATTCACAGATTAGATTCTGTAAATAATTTTCTAGGGAAGATATAAATTCAGCTGTATTCATCTATAAATGCTAGGCAAAACTGGTCTTTTATTATTTTTTTCAATTTCTATTTCTACTACACTAATTCTGCTCAAATTCAATATATTAAACCTATAACTTTGTGTATTCCGATTTATACAACAACTCCATCGTTTGGATTATGGTCTCCGTTATTATAATTAAGATCGACCAAATTTGTATCGAACATCCATATCTCTGTTAGCACAATGCAGTCAAAACCATCACTGTGATATGAACACATTAAAGCCATCGAAAGTTTTGCTAATGTTGTTGTGAATAACTGAAAAATGTGGTTCATAATCATTTTTACATCTATTTAGGAAAAACTCATCAAGACTATTTGCAGTATGAAACATGTGGGTGGGAACATCAGGATTTTTGCAACCTTTAATAAATGCTTCCGTACTCACTACTTAATAATTTTATAGATAAACCAATAAACTAATGTATTTTCTAATAATAAACTGAGATAAAATAATTATTACAAAAAGGTAAAAACAGTATTAACATAAAAATCACCCTATTTGTTCAGAGATTCGATAGTAATTAATAATATTTTGCTTTATTCAAAATAATTTTAAGTTAAATTATTTTAATGATAAATAACTCCAATATGATAGAAGTTATAAACTATTAGAGAACACTATGTATAGGTAGATAGGTATACTATTAATTAAATCCAGTGATTGTCGTTATAACATTCGGCTCCCTCCTGTTATTGTCATTTTGTGTAAATTTCTATTTACTAATTCCAGTTCACCGCTTTCAGTCACACAAAACGATTATACAACGAACAAACGGTATGGAATTTTATTATAACTCTATGCCAATACGCAGCATTGCTGAGGCAAAAAATTCAAATAAATAAACAGCATTGTCCTATATCTGTATTATGTTTGTCTGCCCTTTCAGTTCGAACTCTATGTGAAATGATCATCCATGTTCAATTTATATGTTTGGGGATTAACTTCGTATTTCAAAGTAGACAGGGTGTCCCTAATTAAATTATTTTGGAATGCATCTCGAAACCCAGGCGAAATAGAAAAGTAGTAGTTAGGATATCATAACCTATTCTTGGATGAAACTGACTATGAGCATGTTTAAACTTCGAGATACAGAGTGATTTTTAGAAATAAAATTTAGCCGATCAATATCTTCCCTATTTACTAAAATGCAGCAGAAACTCTTAATAGATGGGGTAAATAGGAATACAATGTAAATCAGACTTCTATTCAATCCTATACGTAATTGTTAGCATTAACGGTATCGGGTCTAGAATTCACCGTGTGATGTGGTCTACAATGTGACATGTGTGTTGTCCCAATATTCTATATACAAATTAGCCATGTTGTACCTAAACAGATTGCTATCAGTAATAAAGAGCATGTAGTAAACATGAAAATAAAATATTTAGACCTTACCATATTTTATTCACACAATTTAGCGATAGACACCATACTACCTAAACGAACAATTTACATAAAAATCAAATTCAGCGATATTGCGTGTCTCCCCTTCGACACAAACAGCTGTAATAGAGCTGAGTTTTAGAAATTTATTTCAATATTTTCTTTTTTATCCAAATTTAGACTTTGCTTTTTTTTTGTTTGTTTTTTTTTTCCTTTTGCCGATCCACTTCAAAATGTGTTTGCCAGAAAATTTCGTGAGATATCTACCATGAATAAAAGAAAGTTGAATTTAGCTCTATTATTATATTATGCTGACGCGAAATTTGGATATAACACAAAAGATTTATTTGAAAATTTTTAAAAATGACACTCGAAGAATGTTTACTGTATGATTTTTTCCATACAGTAACATTCTGTTTTGAGGTTTAAAAAATGAAAGAATAAATAATGCAAATAGCAACTTAAGACACAGAAATGAAGACAAGAATTCTATACCTACTATAATAATTTACTGTACTGATAAATCGGTGGTTCAGGTTATTTATTGAATTTATTCCATTATTCAAATAAATACAACAAAGTAAATAATTTTGCTGCCGAGCGAACAAAATTATTTACTTTATTATATTTACGGACACAAATTATTTTAATAATGTAAATATTTATAAACTTACAAAATACATCTGAACAATGAAAATATTTGCCGAGGTAAGTGAGTTGAATACGTTAATAAAAATAGCATCAACCCCAAACAAGGACTGTGCACTTAAAAACATTTTTGAGTAAAAGGGATAGGCAGAGTGAAGAAAATGTTGGTTTAGTTAGTAATTGATTGAAAAATTATTCCAACTCATCTTACATATTATTGTGTTTAAAATGTGATCTATTTTCCTTTATTTTGAGGAAAATAAACTACGATGAACCCATGAGTTTTTGGTTACAATCGCTTAAGCCTTGTGATAGGGGTGTCCACCCAGTCGCCAAATTTTCAAATAGCAGTAAGGGTCAAGTGATACAGCATTTTAAAGCATATTATGTTACTTTTTGCCTCCATGATTCTCAAGAAAATTGCCTTTAAAATTTCACCATTTAGATGGTTGGAACCTATAACTCTTATAAAATAATAAAGTAATTTGATAATGGCTTTTTGGCGTCATTGATAGAGCGTGTGCTTCGCATGGGGAAGGTTTTGAGTTCGAATCCCAGCTCTGGCAATTTTTTTTTTTGTAATTTTTGACTATATAGTTAGTTTGTTATGTTAGTTTATTGGAAATAATGAAAATAATACAATTATAATAATTGTTATTATTAAAATGTTTCGTTACGCAGTTCCTACATTTTTGATTATAATGGCTGTGATCCGAAACTTACTGATAACACTGAAAGTGCTAAAACCGCATTTCATAATACATAATACAAAAAGTGATAGGTGATAATGTATCAGCATTTTAGTGGTGGTATTGTTTCTATTATTTCTTATGTTCTTGGTTAGGGCATTATTTATAAACATTATTTGTCTAAAAGCAAACCCAAGAATTTGCAGATTAGGTTCAATATTTTACTGTCAAAAGCATTCCGTTTGCTTTAGTAACTTCAGTACAATTTTAGTTTTAAAATTTAGAACACATTTCTCAGTACTTTCACTTAGGGTTGCCAGGCGTCCTGGTTTAGGCGATATTATTCCGCTTTCCAGTGAAACGTCACGCTTTGTCCCGCATCCCGAGCGTACGTATATTGTCCCGCTTTTTATGAAAATCCCGTTTGGTCACCTTAAAACGCGAAAAAATATGCACCCAAATATAATAAAACAAACCCTTTTAAATGCTGCAAAGTTTCGGAATATGGCCAAATCTTCTCCGGAATGTTTTGGGGCGACACAATCGATTTTTTTGTAATAGGAGAGACCTATTTTTTTAACTAATGTTCAAAGACAAATAGTTTCAAGTAGATGATATCTGGCTTGTAATGGTTTAAATGTTTAAAACTATATGAATTATTGAAGACTCTAAAATATTCAAAATACAATAAAATATCTAGCTACTCTACATATACAATAAATTTTTTCCAATGTGTATTAAAACCACATCATTTTTAATATAACAAATTTTTTATTACAAATAAACATAATATTATTTATATTCCATATTTTTCGGTTTGTTTACTTTTATCACATTTATGATTTCTAAATATATTTTTTTAAGCAATCAGAATCGTACGGCAGGTTTAAACAAAAACCTTCTAGGAACGAAAATAGGCTTTCAAATAGGTTTTATTAAACTTTGAAATAATTGAAAAACAAGTACCCCTTTCAAAAGCTATACAGGGTTATTCATGCGATACGACACGGAATAGTGTCGCTAAACTATTTAATTTCCTAAAAGTTTTACTCATGGGTTCGATAACAGTGAATTTTTCACAAAATCATCATCCCACACGGACTTACAAGATAAATTTTTTAAAACCACAAATTATTTACCACAACGAAACACTTGAATCGAATGACGCTGATAAAATATGATTTTCTTTGTTGAAATGAAGGAATGAAACTTTGATATTTTCAACCCCGGCAACGATGCATGCGACATCTGATTTTCACATAAATTTTGACTCTTTTGTAATGATACAATTAACACATTAACGAAAATCATGTTCAGCTTAAAACCGAACGCGATGTTATCCAATGTCCTGTTGAATTACCATATCCGTAACAAAACGGAACATACAAAAATGTTTGATTAAAGCAATATTGTAAACACGAAGTCATGAGGTAATATATATACCGGGTGTCCCACCGGGAAGGGATTCGATCGATTATGGAGAAACTACACGGTGGGACAATTTGAATATCTGGTGTAGTACTTAGTTCGACGGGACCGATTCGGCTAAAATGTTTTCAAGAATCTAGCACTTCCGGTTATACCTGAAATGGATGTCAACTTCCTTATTTTAAATAGGATCCTATACAAATTATATTTTTTTTGGATTCTCCTTGTAATTATAAACATATTTCATGCATATTATGTTATACCTATCGCCAGCTGTTTTCGAAATATTTGAAATTTTATGTCAAAAATGACGTTTTCAGAATAAAGAATAATAACAATTTTTTATTATATATAAGCTTTAATAATTAAATTTGTTAGAACATCCTAGGAAATATAGACCTACTTTAGGCGCCTACGTATATTTTTTTATTAAATATTAATACAGGGTATTTGAAAAAATATGGTAAAAAAATCAAATTGAAAAAAGTGCCATAATTCAAAAGTTTTTAAATAGCAACCCCGCATTTTAATTTTTTTGCATCAAAAATAAGGGCAATTTTATGAAAGGATGTCTATCCCAAAAACTGATAGGTTTCAAAATATTAGCACTTTTACATTTTTCTATTATAATAGTAATTTTCTTTGCTATTACAGATATCAGAGAAATTCAAAAACCAAAATCTTTAGAGAACATGAGGCTACAGTATGATTTCACTATGCCATGCCAGTTGTTGCTAATGCTCCCTACAGGGTGTCTCAAATGTAACGTAAAAAACTATTCTTATTTTTGCACCCTGTATAAGCCTAAAACTGAAGTCTGAATAAAGAATTGTATCACAGTGCAATTATCATAGAAAAAAGCTACAGCTTATCGAAATCGATTTATCGGTTCGCGAGAAAATCAACTTTGAAATTAAGCATAATTTTTGGTTGTACGTTATTTTTGCGGCTAAATGTATATTAGGGAACAGCTCTCTCGCGACATATACAATAATTTACAAACTCTGGAATCTATAATTCATTATTGGTATTATCATCTATTTGATGACTATTAAGTGAAAAATAATTTTTTCAGTTTTTTTTTACTTTGGAGAATTTTCCTAACTTATTATAAATGTCCCAAGCATTTTTTTACTAAACACATAATAAATATATCAAAAAATTCAAAACATTTCATTTACAAATTTCTGTTGTGTTAAAATTTTGTTTAAAATAATTTTTTAACAAAATCAAGAAGTCGTATAATGTTTAGTACTTTTCCCAATAAATATTGAAACATTTATCTATTTGAAACTTTAAATCAAACATAACTGGTACATGTTTTAAGAAGAGAGATATAGCAAATACACTCACTAGCTCGAAATTTGTAAAATACAACAATTAAAATTATATAATTAAAAGTATTAACACATTAAAATTAGAAACTCAACAATTTTTTGTTTCAGGTTCCATAAGCAATATAGATGGCACAGACTACCACTGCAACAAAACGCAAATTCGAAAAGTAATATCAGGTGTTGTTGGTGCATCATCCAGTGTGACTTCCATACAAGTGGCAAATTTACTGAGATTATTTAAAATTCCACAGGTGAGCATTTAATCCACAAACATTTTATGAACCACTATATTTGCTAAATGCGTGCAGAATTTACGTATTGTATCGCAAAGTAGTATTAGTTTTGGAGAAACATATTTGATTCCATGTGTTACCACTGTAGTCCTAAGCTTCAAGGTGTAAATCAACGTGTATAGTAAATAAATTATGTACGAACTGCTGCTTAATATCTCGTGCTAGTATAAGCCCCCTTAATAAATATTTAAAATTTGATTCACATAGACTGTCGATCACCACTGATGAGTTGTGGTTCAACGAAACTGCCCGTCTTGGGAATGTACTTATACAGTATACTGAAAGTCTTGTTATAAAATGTAACAAACAGTTCGTAAATAAAGTTTCCGGCTAGGGAATTCGAACGTATCTAGTGTTGGCAATAAGATTTAATGGAGTTCTTATTCTTCTCCGGCAATCGTTTGTGAACGTTGTTTCATTGCCTGCTCAAACACCAGACGTCGCGTCGCTATATCCTTCTTGTTATAAATAAATTATATATTTTTAAATATCAGTTATTCCAAACTTTTATATTGACTAAAATTTTGGTTTGACTATCAACTTCAAATAGTTTAAATAAATAGTCCACATTAAAGTCGAGTCCAAGAATATGTATCTGAATATGAAAGGCAAATCTCCACAAAATAAGTTTTAATAATCAGTCTATGCGTCACTAACAAAACCAAACGTGTTTCGAAACCTCAGGCAGTAATTAAGTGAATTTTAAAATTCTTCAATTTATAATTAAAAATATTTATATAGGTATAAAAAGAAATAAAACTTCAATAAAAACTTTTATTTTTTAGTTATGTATTATTTAAAATTTACTTTGATTCCATTTTTCACGAGGGGACTGTTGAAATAGCCCCCCGTTTTATCTTACAATAATTAAATAAAATTACATATTGCAATTTCAAATATTACGAGTAACCAGTGATGTTTTGTTTATTTAGTCACGCATAGAGCGATGATTAAAACTTATATCGTGGTAATTTGACTTTCATGTCACATAGATTTAAGTGTAACATTTTAATTAAATTATTTTATAAACTTCCGCAACTTTAACTTTGTAAAACTAAATAACAATAACTTATTCAACTTTTTTAATATCTTGGACCGCAGCACGACAAGTTTAACCACAAGCAGTAAGCTGTTTAGTATTACATCTATTCAAACCTCTATTCAATGGGATCTCAAAAAGGTTGCACTCTAAACAGAAAAGTTTTACAATATAATAGAGAAAACGAGAGTAGGGTTTTACCGCCTGGCATGTAAAATGAATTCCACAGAAACTCATTTTATTATTTTAATAATATGTGGGGATCCTTTAGTCTTGTTTCTCTTGCAATGAAAACTATACTTTATACCCATAACTTATAATAATTAGAAATTTCATTTAGATGTGATTATCTGAATAATGCATGGGATATTGTTCAACGATACGGTTAAAAAATTAATTACTTTTAAATACAGTTCTTCTCCCCCTTCCGTGTTCTTTCTAACTTCGATATTAGTGGTTATTTAAAAGCATTATACGATGCTTTTTCTGTGTAAACTTTGGCGTTGCATATTCATTTTGCCAATGAAAACTCCAACCACTTGTAGTTGATGAAATTCTGCAAGATAATTGCATACCGACCCGAAAAACTACAGATTTTCAGACGAACGCGAAAGCTCTACACAATAGATAAAGTAGGAATACTAATTTACTCACATATCTAATATCAAAAGCCAACAGAACTTGAAACCTGAAAAGCAGATTTAATCCATCCAAACTGTATTTTCCGCTTTAAAAACCAGCCTTAATCGCTATAAACCTAAAGGTAGGAAATCCTTTAACTTTTAACTTCAACAACAGGTAGTCTGTTCTATTTTGGTTGAGACTGGAAGTTATTTCCATTGTTACCAGAGTCAGAATCTTACGGTTTCGTGAACATAACTAGTTTTTCAAAATACAAAAAACGCTACTTTCAGAATATTAATATATGAACCAAGGATATTATAGTCGTATTGGTTTTTACAATACAGGGCGTGGAAACTTTGCATTTTCTCTGTTATTATGTATTGTTAAACAATATTCCATGCAAACCGTAAAATCGCTGCGTTGTGCAGTATTTTATATAGAATACAGTGACGTATTCAGTTTTTCTGGATCTCTTCAATTCCTACTTATGAGCCAAATGTATAATAACAACCTAATAATCACTATTTATTTTTAAAACAATTATTATAATGTGATTTTCACATTTCCTAGCCTTACATCAAAGATTATCAAAAAGTCTAGAATTGTCAAACAAGGTGACTCTAGGGTACACATGATTGGCGCATGAGTCATCTCGCAACGTTCACCGAATCTATGGTTTCAAATATCTCTTATATAAACACAATTATGTGCTGGTGAACCATTTTGTTGAAACAATATATCTCTTATTTTATCCCAGATAAACTATTTCAATATACCTACAGACCGACTGCCGTCACACATGAGAGAAGCACAATTTTAGTGCACATTATAAAACACGCTTTAACCCTGTGATAGTGGTGCACACAACCCCCAAATTCATAAATAGCAGTATCGGTCGAGTGGTACAAATTTACCTCTATATAGTTATAGTTGTGTAGTCGAATGGGAATTACTTAGGTAGCTAGATTTCAACTTAAAAACTGTTACCCGATTTGGTTGTTTTTTTTTTGTTTGGGAAATTGACATTTTTATAATAAGCATGATCCTACCGGTTAAATACATTGTATTTCAGCATCCCCATGGCGTTATGGCACTTGACATATTGCATAGTATGATAGTGTCATTTCGTTCGTATGGAAACATAAAGATTTCATAGAGTAGACCTAGAAATAGCAAAATCCCATTGTTTTTTTTTTCATTCAGAAAAACAACTATGGATAATCATATACCTTTAGTAAGCTATGAAACAGCAACAACAACACATTAATTAGAAAAAATTACGCCAGGTGTAAAAAATTCCACGTTTGATTCCTAAATAAAAATTTACTAATACAGAAAAAAACTAAAGTACCTAGTGCTGTATATAAAAATCTTTTTCTACGACTGTCTTTAAATGCCTTTATTATATGTTCAATCACGATTTGACATTGTAGTACATTGTAATGCTGTTTATCATTTATCCGTGCGTAATAATATTTCCCACTAGTTGCTAGGCAACTAGTGGGAAATATTATTACGCACGGATAAAATTTCATTGTGTAATCAATTGTAATGACAAAAGTAGTGGCGGGCATGAAAAATCACCATAGCAACGCCGAAAATACAGAAACCAAATTGACAGTTTTAGTATTTATAATTAATAATAATTATAATTAAGTACTTCGCTAATTTCAAAACACATAAACAGTGATAGTGAATATAGTTTAACACCACCTAGTCAATTTAATACTTCTAATTTATCGTATTTAGGCTTATATGCTAACAAGGGTAAGTTTCGAAAAACAAATATTTGCCTAAAAATTATGTTAAATTTATTCAAAAGTATTAAATCAGTCGTAGAAAAAGTATAGTGTGAAATTCACATGAAATGACCATTTCCTACTCGTATGATTTGCAGCACTCGCCTGCGGCTCATGCTGCAAACGATCATACTCGTAGGAAATATATGTCATTTCATGTTCGTTGCACAATATACTATTATACACTCCGTTTTACCTTTCCTAAACATTGAGGAATAAAAGAGGAACAAAGTGTGCACAAAAAAGCACAGTTTTCAAGAACGGTTTCGTAAAAACCCAACCGGCTGAATGTGGCATATTTTGTAACTCGAAAAAGTATCAAAGTTCGTTAAAACCGCAAAATTGTTTGTCTGTTAAGAATGGAAATACCCTTTAGTTTCGACCACAATGGGATACAGTGTAGAACAGTACTAAAATCGCATATTATTAAAATCTTTACTACCTAGCATGCTGACAACACCGATATCAATCATAATAATTTCCAATTTTATTTAAAATTATATTATTTAACTTGGCTTTATAAAATGAGTTGCGAAAAGGAAAACCTAAACCAATATTGTCATCCAAATTAAATAGTGAAAACTCTGTTCCTGAAAATACAATTATATTTATGACAAGTTAATCAATCACTGCATGCTGCATGCTTTTCACTTGATGGCTTCGATGTAATATGCTATTCATCATTTTTTACGTCTGACTGAAGTATTGTAAACAGAAATATTTGAACGCAATATTACGTAGGTATATGAAAAAATAAATCATCTACATTAGATACATAAAGATTGGAAATATTTAATTTAAATTTTCGATAGGTGTAATATTTCTATTGATTACCTTTATTTCAAATTGTTTCAACGTCTTAATAAATCTTGTGTTGCAAAGTTAAGTAGCTTAATCAAGGCACGAGAGAATAATTTACATACTCACTCAATAACACTAGTATGTCATTGACATAACAGGCTGCTGGCTTATCGTAGTTGTATATAAAATAATACCACGAGAACTGTCCACTGTCCATAAATAGCTGCCACAAAGCTTTAAATTTTTAATATCGTGTCCTTGATATAATATCTTCAAATAAACACAGTTTTGTGTTTACTCTAAATTCTGCAGAAACAGTTAAAAATTGGGCCAAGCAAAGGGGAATTGTGGTCTTAACAGTACGAGCTGAGACTGCCCAGATTTTTTAATGTTTGTGTCATGTCTGAGATTTTTACGTTATATTTTGGATAGTTAATGACGTTTACACGTGCAAAATGGGTAGGAGACAACCTTAACCCAAATAATTGAAACTTGTCTAGGTGTATGTATTTTACGTAAATAATTGGAGTTTTTTGTGATTTAATTTAATAAATTATGTTAAAATAATTTAACAAAGATGCAACCAATTGCTAATGATCACATTATTACACAATACGCAGAATCTAAAATAATCAATAATATGACAGTTTCTGACATTTATAACGAATAAAAGTAGGAACCGATAGTAAAATTCTGAAAGGGAGGTTCTTAAATGGGATTAATTAAGTCCCATCAACTTTTTTTTCCAGAAACCGATAGTAAAATTCTGAAAGGGAGGTTCTTAAATGGGATTAATTAAGTCCCATCAACTTTTTTTTCCAGAAACATTCTTAGATTCTTGCCTAGTTCAAAAGAGCTAATTTTTCTGAGCGAGGTCTGTGAAGAAAAAAATTTGCTGTTAAGTTAAAATCATCAGATTTATGTATCTTTATTAACCCATACAATTTAGATATAATTTTGTGATCCGGTGATAAATATTATGTGAAAATAATTTAACAAAGATGCAACCAATTGCTAATGATCACATTATTACACAATACGCAAAATCTAAAATAATCAATAATATGACAGTTTCTGACATTTATAACGAATAAAAGTAATGTATAAATTCTATACAATAAATGTATGGTGCGATATCTGGTGTCTAAATGCTAACGTGCCTTGTTAATAAAAGGTCACTATAACCACCGGACATTGACGCTAATAATTCCAGTTACCAACACATAAATGCCCCTAGATTCCCTAGCGGGGCGCCTAAATTTGTTACCTTCATAACATTAATCCGTTAAAAACAGTAGTTACCTACTTGCGTCCCCTCAAACGAGCGGTCTTAATTTATCAAAATTGTTGTTAAAGACAGTGATTTTTTGTAGTTTTGTTTTTCACTTTTGTTTTCGAATTAATATTTGATACGGCCTGTTTGTCTGTCAACCATTGTACCACCGAATAAAGATCTCTACGAATTAAAAGCGTCCCCCCTTTGAACTTTTCATTTCGCCGCCTTTTTTTGCGACCCGTCGCAAATTATTGCAGTTGCACCTATTTTGCACTGCACGCGGTGAGCCAAATACAAATAACCCCAAATGTATTAGATACATTTTATATAGGGTGGCTTTTCTTCTTGAGACTGTTAATGATGTTAATTTATATATAGCATACAAAATATGTCCTAGAATGTTTTAATTTTATTTCTTAGGACTTTATAACATAAAAGGATATTTCTTCTTGCTTTGAGATATTTGAAGTGCAAAAGTACGTACCTACTACGTCAAAATGTTATATCAGGTATAAATAAAAAACAGTTTTGCAATCATTTCTTTTATTACAGGTAGATAGAGAGTTTAAACGACCAATAAAAATTTATAAATAGCATTTAAAATGTTACAGATTTTCTAAGATTGTAAGTTTTGGTGGTTCTTTTCTGTTTTTTTGAGATATTATTTTCCTGTTTGCAAATTTAAGAGTGTAGTAAATCCTAACTCGCGTATACAAATTTAGCAGATAATTTTTTTGGGAAGTTGTCGCATGGATGATTGTATTCTATCTCAGAAAAATCATTTAATAAGTTTTTTCCTACGCGATTTCGGAATGCATCGTTAAATTTCGCTACAAAAATATCTTCTAACGATATTAAATAATGACGAAAATTTCTTGGAGCAACCTTCAAACCCCCAGCTAAACCTTGACTGCCCTGGTAAGGCTTTTAAATGTATAAAAACATTTAGTGCCTCTTTAGCCGAAGTTCTCACACTCACAAAAATAATACGACCGGTGTAACATATATATAATAAATAACGCTGTTCGCGCGGACGCTCTATATCAACTACGTTCTGAAATTTCTCACCTGGTGAGTACAACAAGTATAAGTACAAGTGCTGTGACTAGTTTAGTATAATCTTTCGACGCTGACTGTACTATCACCAGACCGCCGTTTCTTTGGCGTACGACTCATCAGTGGTGATAGCATAAAATAATAACTATAGATAAGAAGCGTCAGTAGACGCTAAAAACGGCATCGACTCGTCGCAATCCCAGCCACATTCTGGCCCGCTTCTATATTATACTATATCTATATATACTATAAGATACTATCTATAACTATAAGCGGCGGCGAAATGCTTTTAAGACAGAGATTACAAAGGTGCCGATACGAGGTGAAGCAACTGTGGTGATAGGTCAGTAGTTGATAGCCAAACTCTCTAGATGATGTGGTATATAGTCCAGACGGTAGAGAAACGTAAAACAATGTATTAGGTGACATCTAGTTTACTTTGGTGATATAACGAGTCAACAGGAATTCACTACATCGACTGCGCAAGAGGCCTCTGACATTATCATGCACAATTACCAACATAGAGATGAGTCTATACTCAGCGGGATGTTACCAACGTAAACTAGATGTCGCCAAACACATTCTTTTATAGTTAATATTTGACAAAACCAACCTTGTGCGTGTCTAAACAGAATTTTCCTGAAAGCAACATTTTAAATGTTCGTGTCATTGGTAATGTTCTGTAACTTTCTTAAACACAGAATAAATCCAACTAAATACTTGTAATTGCTCTATTTACGATCTACTTTATCTAAACCAACGCAATAAACTGATTAGAAGCTATGTCACCATATACCTACTTATGGCTGTGTCAAGTTGGAGTTTATTAGTATAAAGAGTACCTGGGGTCTACCGGCATTTTATTATGCAGAACAGTGGTTTAAGTTACTGTTTAGTGCTAATTTGTTGGCTGTAATTCGTAAACGTATATGCAAATTATACTTGTCATATTTAATAATGTTTCTGAGATCCTTTTTCCCAAAATCTAAACATTTTTCTATGCAATTAGAGCATGTCTGTTATGTACTAGTTCGTATGGAACACCTATGCAATACTATAATACTGGGCGTCAGTGACAACGAATTTTCTTGTACACCACCACTTAATTGCAGCCAGAAAGTTTCTAGGGAACTTCACGAAACGATTCATGATCGTTCGTTTAGGCACTTAGGGCCTTGATATGGCCACCAAGATCACCCGATCTCCCGCCGCTTGCAGTTTTTTGATAACAAAAAGTGTACAGAGTGAACAAAACGCGATATCTCAGCTCTGTTATGAAAAAATAGGAACCGATAGTACAATTCTGAAAGGGAGGTTCTTAAATGGGATTAATTAAGTCCCATTTTAACTTCTATTTTATTTTTTTACAATTTAGAAACTGATATAAATGACGTCATCAACTTTTTTTTTCCAGAAACATTCTTAGATTCTTGCCTAGTTCAAAAGAGCTAATTTTTCTGAGCGAGGTCTGTGAAGAAAAAAATTTGCTGTTAAGTTGAAATCATCAGATTTATGTATCTTTAGTAACCCATACAATTTAGATATAGTTTTGTGATCCGGTGATAACTATTTTCTTGTTCATTCATCCATTAGACTATTATTACTTTTTATAACATTTTTAACTTTCGTGGCAAAACTAGAATATTTGATTTTAGAAAGAACAAAAGTATTTGATGACAAAAAACTTTTCACTTTTTGTATATAATCAACTCTGCTTAAAATTATTACCGAATTGCCCTTATCTGATTTAGTTAACACTAGATTGTCATTCTTAATTTAATTTAGTATTGGGAAACTAATTTTTTATTATACCTAGTTACCTTTATCCGAAAATCTATTTTTTGATTTTTCAGATTTCAATATTGTTTTTACACTACTCCTGAATTCATCTATTATATCATTGTTCATTGTCTGAATTATAGCCTCACTTTCAACTGCTAAAATTTCTAAGTTACTGTTAATTTGATTCTCATAATATATGTTATTGGATTAGACTTTAATCCCTTACCTAGCAACTCTAATTCATTATTATCATTAAAGGTTACGTTAGAAAAATTTATTACCGGTGAATAAAATGTATGTGCTGTAGTTAGTGTATCTACCTCTTTCGGTTGCTTATTCTTTGTTTAGAACAAATGGGTTGGTCATGGGATCTCCGTTGTCGCCAATATTGGCTGATATTTATATGGACAATTTCGAAAAACAACATAATAAGTATATATTTTTAATGTATATAACAAGCATAATATTAAATATTATTATTGCTTGGCAAACGAATCTGTGACAACGAAAGAAAGTTATTTGACTTGATTGAAAATAAATTACATGTAATTACAGTAATAATGCTAGGTGATTGTGAATCGTATTATGCTGGAGAAAACTTGTAAACATGTTACAAATTCCCATCAATGATATCAAACCAGAGTGTGTGGCGAAACTTTATTTTAAGGTATATAAATTATATTTAATACTACCTACCCTTGAATATTGGCACAAGATGATGTACCTAAATTCTATGATTGCAGGAGGTATCCAACGAAATCCTTCATTGCACAAAATATATGTTTAATAAACAAACCTCGACCTTTGACTGTCTACCAATAAATTTAATAAAGACTTATTCTAGTTAGGATAGCATTTGGCGCTAATACGTATTTCTAGTGAGGATAACAATAAATTATGATTATACTAACTATACTCAAGTTGACTATGTACACAATGTTGCTATGTTGCTATGCTGTGGTAACTGAAGAACTGATTGCGCTGACTATAAAAATCCTAACAATATATTTCAGTTAGAACTGGCTAAGATAAATGTGATAAATGTGCCCGTGATATATTGATATATGATATATATATATATGACAATATTCATATATAGTTAGACAGCATTTGGCGCAAATATTTATGTATTGTGAGAATAACTAGAAATTATGGTTATACAATATAAATGACAATATTATTCTAGTTAGGACAGCATTTGGCGCTGATGCGTATTTCTAGTGAGGATAACAATAAATTATGTTTATACTAGCTATAATAAACTTGACTATAATACATAATGTTATCATAACGATGTGAAATCTGAAGGCATTGTCGTGATAACTGAAAAGCTGATTACGTTGACTATAAAAAGACTAACAATATATTTCAGTTAGGACTCGCTAAGATAATTCTTTCCGTGTGGTTTTAACAACCCATGATGCATATTCTATGTAAATTAAAGATGATATTATTCACAGATATACATACGAATCAAATAATACTATTCCCTATAGCATATCTTACCATTTATAACAATTTGGATAACAACATCCAATGAAGCAGTTATTGGGGCTTTTGCTATCACATTTTATTCAAGGATTTAAAAGAAAATTGATTTGCCCGTATTCTGTTAAATTAATACAGTAAAGGAGGCTTCTAAATAATAGAACAAAGAAAAATATCGCATTGGTTTATTGAGGAAAATCCTGATAGATGACAAAAGGTTAAATGTGGATACAGTTCTAATCCGCTTTTTATGTGCCCTGATAGCGTGCATCAATTCTCGTTAGCCAGAAACATACAACATTGATATAAAGGATTATTTAATAGTAAATTATTGGGTATGTATGATTATTACAGTTATACAGGGTTTAATAAATATTTATTTTCTATATTATTGATAATTACATATTTTATAAGGGTTTTGAAAATCCTTTCTAATTTTGCTACTACCTATATTAGACTTTGGTATAGACAATTATTATGCAAACGACAAATTACAATACCACGTCGGTATACTACATAGGTACATAATATAGCGAGATGGTTAACACAGTGAAAGCTATATCTTAGATACGTATTTACCTATCACTATATAGGTAACCGCCAGGATTTATTGACCTAAAGTTCTATAGCTATGAAATACGCAGTATTATTTACTTTTCTTTACAAATGCTTTATATATTATCTGCGATAACCTCAAATAGTAAAATTGAAAGAAAATCTCTTATTGTGTCCGAAAAGCCTTGTATTATGTTTTTCCCGTTTCCACTTACAAAACAAACGGTAGTCGATTGTCGAAAGCACATCTCATATAGGTACGTAGTTTCCGTTTTATGATTTTGGTAAATTGATAGTTCAACTCATACTTCGGAAATATTCTCCTTTATGAATACAAATTTCAGTTTGAATATTTATGTGATTATTTTCTGGACAGCCGAAAAAAAGAACACACAGTGTGACACGTCGACATTAACTATTAACAAAATTCCACTATATTGCTGGTTTTATTTACACAAGGGTTTTTGTTTAATTTAGCAGGGCCGCTGCCTAATTCAGTAGAACCAAACCAAACGAGATATACTGACGAATTTGTTTCACTCATATTATGAGCTCGTCAGAGTACCATAGTCGTAGCTCATCTACATCATCATACAGGGTGGTCCAACGAAAAGTTTGCACCTAGCTTTTCTCTTTTTTTTGTAGTCGAATGCGAAAATGCTCGGACACGTCGATTTTGCTTTTGAGGGGGACACATTTTAAATATATTTTTCGATCTGCGCCTTTAACCCCCTAGCGGGGGTGAGTAACAACCCTAAAATTTTAAATGGAAAGAGGGATCTAATGACATATCATTTGAAAGGACACAAAATTGTCTTTCTAATGATACCCTATTTGTCGAATTTTACTAAAACAGTTAATACGAAAACGACTTTAAAGACATTAAGCCGATAATTTTGGTATTAATGAGAAATACAAATAAGTTTTAATTATTACGACTGAAAACAACTACAATCATTTCTAAATTATTTACTTTGAAGAAAAACGGGATTTCAAAAACACTATCTTATTTATCAGAACTAAATTCCTCACTAATCGTTTGCGTTTTTTGTTGAAATAAAAACTGCAGATACGTGTAGGAAAAGAATTTACACCGTTTATTTTAGTCTTTTCATTGATTCAGTTTGGTTGCTTCTCAAGTTATTTTACTTTTACCGTACAAAATGATTTATTCCATTCTAGAACGAGTTGAAATTGTTAAACTTTATTTTCAAAATAATAGTAGTGCTAGACTTACGGCTCGCTTATTTAATGAGAGACATCCCGATAAAAATGTGAATGATGTGTACGTTGGCAAGTTAGTTAAAAAGTTTGTAGATACCGGATCTGTCTGTAATGTAAAACACCAGCCGCAGAAACCGATCAGAAATGAAGCTGTGGAAGTCGCTGTTTTAGGGCATGTTGAAATGGATCATAGTCAAAGTACCCGTCAACTAGCTGAAGCCTCAGGTGTCTCCCGTTCGTCCATAATACGAATTTTAAAAGCGTACAAATTTCATCCGTACAAAATCAAATTAGTACAGGAACTAAATGAGGATGATCCTGATAGAAGGCTGCAATTTTGTGAAGCAATGAGCCAGCGTTTAATTGAAGATCCGCAATTATTATTTAACATTTGTTTTTCCGACGAATGCACATTTTATTTGAATGGAGCTGTAAATAGGCACAATTGCCGTTACTGGGATGACAGTAACCCACATTTATTCCGTGAGGTTCATACCCAGTATCCTCAAAAAATAAACGTCTGGTGTGGCATATTAGGAAATCATATTATAGGACCACTTTTTATTCCTGGAAATTTAACCGGTGAAGTGTACCTAAACATGCTTGAAGACACAATTGATCCTTTAATAACACAAATAATAGAAGATGACCAAAATCATACTGCTGATCGGCTTTATTTCCAGCAAGATGGAGCACCTCCGCACTATGTGGCTCCTGTAAGACAGTTCTTAGATGACCGGTTCCCTGGACGGTGGATTGGAAGGAGGGGCCCAATTGAATGGCCTGCCAGGTCACCGGATTTATCGCCTTTAGACTTTTTTCTTTGGGGGCACTTAAAAAATAAATGTTTTGCCACGAAGCCCGAGTCCATAGAAGATCTTCGCCAACGCATTACAGAAGAGTGCAGAAACATAACACCTGATATGCTACAAAATGTTAGAAATAGATTTGAACAAAATCTGTATTATTGTATGGAATCAAATGGGTCACATTTTCAACATTTGTTAATGTAACGTTTTAATAAATCAATTTAACAGCTTGTTTACTTTTTTTACAAAGCAATGTTAAAACTAACAAACATTGGAATGTACTAACGATTGCAGGTGTTTTCACTCGCAATAATTAAAACTTATTTGTATTTCTCATTAATACCAAAATTATCGGCTTAATGTCTTTAAAGTCGTTTTCGTATTAACTGTTTTAGTAAAATTCGACAAATAGGGTATCATTAGAAAGACAATTTTGTGTCCTTTCAAATGATATGTCATTAGACCCCTCTTTCCATTTAAAATTTTAGGGTTGTTACTCACCCCCGCTAGGGGGTTAAAGGCGCAGATCGAAAAATATGTTTAAAATGTGTCCCCCTCAAAAGCAAAATCGACGTGTCCGAGCATTTTCGCATTCGACTACAAAAAAAAGAGAAAAGCTAGGTGCAAACTTTTCGTTGGACCACCCTGTATATCATAACCATGCATTTCTCATCATACAGAGACCGAAAGTCAATATTATATATTAGGTATTATTATAATAATTGTAAATTTTAAAATCAGTAGACATTCTTGCAATCCCCAAACAGCATGTTATCTGCAGAATTCTATTATCATGTTATCTAACTTTTTTCCCCACAGAAACCGATTAATTGCTCAAACCGTGTTCTTTGTTCATTAGAATGATCTAGTCTCATGTTTAAAGCCCTCAGTATTTAAAACATGTCGAAAAAAATATGTTTTATCTACGTAGACTATTAGGTACATTAATTTAAATGACAAAAGTACGAACAACTAAACGTTCATAATTCTACTGGAGTGCTTCTATATTTCCTGTTATTTTTCACGTACCTACAATAGATGAACATGAATATATTCAATTTGGCACGCAACAACTTTCTGTACTCTACATAACGAAGTTCTTATGCGACGACTTTAAATAAGGATCAAAAAGAGAACGAGAAGTTAAAACAACGAACGTCGTCGGATAAAAAAAGACTATTAGGAATTGAATTTTTATCAGGAAAAGAACAATATATATTCCCGGCCAATTTGTTGTTTTCAAATCTTTTCATTTGGGTTTAAAATTTATACAAGCAAAGAATAAGAAATGTATAGAAATATTTATGGGATCCAATTTAGTCTAAGAATGAAATATATTGGGGATTTTCTTTCAATATTTTCGAACCAAAATATATGTTTTTATGATAATTTTTAATATTTCGTGCAATATGACGCTGTAGGAATTGCTTTTATATATCATGTGAATTTGCCCTATTTATAATATATACATATTATATACTATAAAGAATATTTCTTCCAATTGATTGGCTTATAAACCTAAAGCCCTATAGAATGCTTCTGAATTTGCATGAGAGAAAACGGATCGTCACATGTGAGACAGTATGAAAAAATACACTCTAATTGCAGTTTTGCATGAAAAAATTTCATGCAGGTTGTCTTTGCCACAACTTATATCACACCAAGCATAGACTCAGGTACAGTCCTCGAGACAATGGTTCAACCTTAAAAATATATAGCATGGCTTGTATTATTATTATTTTTTATTATAGGCTGAAAAATTGAGATATAATCGAATGTATCGATACTTTTCTTGCATCTCTATTAATATATTGATACATTTCTTGCTATTAATGAAAGAAAGTTGACATTTTGAGCATCCGCATCAAATTAAATGTATCCGTTAGGTCTGCTGTTTTGTTTACAATAAAACTGTTCACGTCAAATACTAATATTAAATAATTTTTTTATACATTTCGCACAATTGTTCGGCTATTTGCGTTAATATATCAAAATGTTTAATAATTTCCGCGCTATACGATAACCATAAATTTATATCATGACAGTCTCTAATTAATTAATTATCTGGTATAAAGAATTTAATAAACATGTCCGGTAACAATATGTGCAGACAGGCTACAATAATTTCAAAAATAATTAAGATGCCTAGTTTTGAACTCGCAATCTTACGATTACGAGGACTTAATTCAATTCAATTTCAATTTCACAAAACATTTATTTCATTTGTCATACAGATACAATACAGTTACAAAACATATTTATATACAAAATATTTACAAATAGGCCAGGACACATATCAGTTTAGCTTAGATAGCTCAACAGGATGCGTCCACTGATTTCCCTTAAGGGCAGGCATCGTTGTTCAGCCCCTTTTTTCAACCAACCGCATTGCCCATGGATACTCATAGGGTCAGGCCAGCTCCGGTAGTCCTTCTCCAGCCATTAGTCCAGGTAATCGCAGCGAATCGCACATGTAAATTGGAAAAATCAACATATTTAGCCGCAGCAGGTTGTTACCAAAGTCGATGCGGGAAAAATGCGCTAAAAAACCCGCTCAAAAAGAAAACCGAAAGGCGTCAAATGACGCCGGCTTGATGAGTTAGCGTCGAGTCAGTGGTGTCGTATTTTACATGAGTCTTGTGTTTATTATGTGGTTTTGTCCCTGTCCTTGTCTATTGATGGTATTTGTTAGGGTGGTTCCTCAAAGTAAATAGGCAAATGTTGGTGGATGAGCCTATGTTTGTAGTGTATACCATCTCTATGTCTTTGTTGTCCAATGTTTTGAGTCAGTGGTGAGTTCCGGATGAAAGTCTTGAAGAATGTCTGTGAAATTTCTTCGACATAATCTTTCATCATTTGAACGCCACTGATTCTATGTAAGTCAGTAATTCGGATATAGCGGTCACTGTTTGTCGCATGTCGAAGTATTTTATTTTGCATGACTTGTAAACGCTTCATCTGAGTGTTGGAACAACAACCCCAGATGAGCGCAGCGTATGTCAAGATAGGTCGCAACACTGCTTTAAAGAGATGTAACTTATTAGGAATCGTAAGGACACTACGGCGATTGATGAGCGGGTATATTTTGCTCATCGCGGCGTAGGTCTTTTGAATCGCCCTTGAAATGTGGGGGCCGAAATACAGGGTGCGATCGAGTTTGACTCCCAAATAGTCCACAGCGCTTCTCTGCGGCGTTATTATCCGTCCGTCGATTTGTAGTCTTTCGTATATTGTCGTATATCTTGTGAGTTTTTGTGTCAGGACTATTTGTTGTGTCTTGTCAGCATTGATCTTGATTTTCCACACGCGGAAGTATTCCTCTAGCTTGGGGATATGCATACGAAGTTGCCGATTTGCAGCATTTGCCGCAAATGACACGGCCCTAACCGAGGTATCATCCGCGTATAATCTAAGTTTTATATTAACATTGGTTGGAATATCTGAAGTGTATAGCGAATATAGTTTTGGAGCTAATACAGTTCCTTGCGGGACACCCGCGTTAAGGCGCCTAGGCCTAGAAAGAGCTCCACCAATTCGCACACGAAAAATTCGATCTTCTAGGTAAGATCGTATTAACGTTACCATGTTAAGTGGAAGATCCATGCCAACAAGTTTCACAACCAGTCCAGTATGCCACACCCTATCAAAGGCTTTCTCCACGTCCAGCGATAGTAGCACTGTACACTGCTGGCGGTTGAACGCCAGTCTGGCATCATTCACGATGTCAGCTACCAGCAGTGTGGTGCTGTGGCCAGGTCTAAAACCAAACTGAAAGTCTGGCGTCAGGACTTAATGTTAACACATAGACCAACAGGTATGCCATGATTGGTTATTTAAAATTGTCGTTAATTGCAGACGCCCAGAATCTATATGGTGACGGCGACCGCGACGGTAGAATAGACATAATCGAATGCATAATGTGTCAATTCGTGTCATTTAAAAATAATTCTGGCAGATTTAGTTCAAGTAAATAATATTAAAACAAAAATAAGTATAAATTAGGAGTTTTTCAGATACCTATATTAATGTTTTAATATTTGTTATATATATATTGTGGAGGCTGAATAAATTAAATTTGTTGGAAAATCAAATATCTAATCATATTATAGGTATGTGTGAATATATTGTGTAGTGTGTGTGTTTGTTAAGGAACATGTGCCGAAATATGGTTATAGTGAATTTTTCGAAAAAAGTAAGGCAGCAGAGCATATGGTCGACCTCGCAAGGTAGAATGTTGTTTAGGCGAGTAGAAGAAAAGCACACACATCTTTTTTCTTTTCTAATAACTATATTTTCAAGAAAACATTGAGGATTTGCGAACTATATTAAAAATATGGATTTTTTATCTTAGGATCAGGCTCGAATTAAATACAATTTTTCAGTGAAAGAATTCTTGTTATCACATGTCAATTTTCCTGTTTTCTTGGTTTGCAATTTTGTATAAACACTTTGAGTATTCTCTAAAATTCACAATTACCTGCTCACCATACTGACGTTTTATGATTGTGTAGATCGATTGATCGTCTGAAAACATATTTTCACACATTACAATGACAGTCGACTACATTACGTCTATAATTTTTTTTTCATTTGAAAATGTTTTTATTGATATATTGCACAGCACTGAAGATCCTTGTTCACAAAGTTTTTTATGCTAGACGCAAACGAATTTCGCACTTTGAGTCTTGAGATTTTTTCTGGCTAATACCATGGTTCTCCTTAGCTAGAGTTTCATGTGCATCAGATATTTCGATAATTGATTTTTTTCCTTCATTTAAAATTAGAATAAGCCCTTCTTCCGTAGTTAATTAATGTAACCGCTGATTGGATGTGACTAGATGATTTTCCAATTTTAGGTTCACAACTTAAGAGTGCTTAATACGGGGACCATCCTATTGTTGTGTGAAATGATATATTTTACAATTTCTGCTATAACTGCTTCAAATTTCTTTTTTGTGTAAGGCTTTCATAGTGATTTCTGGATCGAACTTTTTATAAAATTGCATTTGTTGTACCAGAACCAGAAACATGCTGACGTATGGTCTGAAATTTGTAGTGTTTGGCTAAATATTTGTTTGTTTCAATTTTTTGCAGTCCAAACTTTTCATGCGAAGGCTAACTACACTGGCAACGCTGCGACACATATACCTACCATTTGTTTGGCACTCGGTCACAAAAAATATTTGATAAGTTTCTCGCCAACCTACTTCATTTTTTAATAAATTATTACCCCTAATAATTCAATCAATAGCTAGAGTAGTACCACCAATTACTCGAGTAAACTAAACTACAACTTGTTTAGGGCAGATCTTATTGACTATGATTGGAATATGATTGCGAGGTTGACCGATGTCGAACATAGAGTTGATTTTCTCTCGAGTTCAATTCTGTCATGGTTTGATATTCACGCTCCACTGAGACAGATTCGTGTGACAAAGCCAAGGGCGCCCTGGTTGACTGATGCAGTGAAACTTATGATGAGGGAGCATGATAGGGCATTATCTAATTATAGGAAAAATAAAAATATACAGAATTGGAACGCTTATCGGGAACTTAGAAATCTGACCGTTACGGCAATTAGGAGAGAAAAAAAGGCATACGTTGAGCGGCAATTTCAAGCTCTGAACCCGAGAGATGGGTGGAAAGCTCTGAAAAACATGGGTATAAAAACTAAAACCACTGACAATTTTAATTTGCCTAACATTGTGAATGATTGTCGATTAATCAGCATTTTGCCAAGTTTGTAAATAGTAATAGCCATGTTAATATAGATGCAATGTAATTTTATAAAACACATGAATATCTCCCTGGTGTTTAATTCAATTTTACTCTGATTAATTGTAAAGATTTCGTAAGTATGGTGAATTCTATTAAGTCGGACGCAGTCGGAAGTGATGAAATTTCATTAAAAATGATTAAACTGTGTTTACCTCATATCAGTAAATACATTGTACATATTGTTAATATTTGTTTAGAGCAGAATTATTTTCCAGGATCTTGGCGCTCAGCATTTGTGAAAGCTTTGCCAAAGGATAATAATCCTACTACACTGAATGAGCTGAGGCCAATAAGTATACTGCCTGTACTCTCAAAAATATTAGAAAAGGTTATTTACAAACAGCTTTCTGATTTTGTCATCTCGCATGGCATTCTGCCACAAGAACAGTCCGGTTTCAGAAGGGCACATAGCACATGCACTGCCTTGGTTAATATCTCGGATGCAATTTTTGAAGCATTGAACAGAGGGCAGGCGGCTATTTTGACTCTGTTGGATTTATCAAAGGCGTTCGATACTGTGGATCACGGTATGCTGTTGCGGTACAAAGTTGGGGTACATTGGCTGTGATGTGCAAGTAATTTGTTTTTTTGAATTGTATCTATCAGATCGATATCAGCAGGTGATTTTCAATGGATTGTTTCCAGTCTAAGCCCAAGGCTCAGTGCTCTCTCCTCTTTTATACATAATTTATACCTTTGACATGTTCTCTAAAGTTGGATTTTCCAGATTGCAAGCGTATGCAGATGAAACGCAGGTCCTGAGTGTTTTTCCACGGAATAACGCTGTGGAGGCCACTGAGTTTTTAAATAATGATTTAAATATAATATACAAGTACACTCTAGATCACAATTTGACATTAAATACTAGTAAGACATATTCTATGCTGTTAGCTAAACCTAACGAAACTGAAGTAATGAAAAATCAAATTAATGTTTCTATGAATGAAGTGCCCGTTCCTTTTACAGAGGAGCACAGGAATTTAGGCTTAGTTTTTGATACAACTTTTCAAATCGTATGTAGGTAAAATATTACAGAGGGCATACTTTCGACTAAAGATCCTTTATGCAAATAGACATTCACTTAGTCTTAAATTAAGAAAGACACTCTGTGAATCTCTTGTTTTGTCGTTGTTTGGATATGGAGACTATATTTATGGCCCGTGTCTGGATGAGAGAACTTTTCCTCGAATACAGGGAGTTCAAAATGCTTGCTGTCGATTGATTTATGGTTTCCGCAAATTTGACAGAGTTTCACATAAGTTGAATGAGCTTGCTTGGTTGCCTATGTGGGAAATGCACCTCTTGACTTTTGTTCATAATATTATAAAAACCAATGAACCGACTTATTTACGCAAGAAACTAAGACACAGATACTCATTGATGGACAGAGAAATTCGTGCTGCACAATATTCGCGCGTCAACATCCCGCGGCATGGTACTGCGCTGTTCGAGCGCAGTTTTTCTTATAATGCGGTACATTTGTATACCTCCCTAAATAGCGAATTCTTGGCATTGAGCTCCAACCTTTTCAAAAAACGTATAAAGCAGTTTTATCTAAACAAACATTTGGGAAATTGATTGTCATTGCTGGATGTATATTATAGTAAATTGATACTCTGCCGTAATTGTGTGTGTGCATTTCATTGTCCTCCAATAAGTGCTGTATTATTATTGTATGTCAGATTTGTAACGCTATCATGGTTAGCCATAAGAGTGATTATGCGTTGTTCGTTCATTGTACCTTACGTTAAGCGTAAATAGCTATTGCAGCTAGGCTTCGCCTTTTGTACTAATTATTATCGTTTTTATTTATTTATTTAAATCCTCTAATTTTATATAAATACCAAGAAACTCCTAATTATTTATACAAAACCCAATAAATCCCCTACTGTTTTCACAAATTCTCAAAATGTATACTTCGAATAACTCCTGCAGTTTACCCCTTTTAAATACTAAAAGCTTTTCTAGCCGTGCGACGTACCGTTCCTAGCAAAAATGCGCGTAAAAGTCTAAGATTAATAACCTGCCCTAACTTAAACCAAAGTTCTTTGTGTCTTTTATATGAAAACGCCTCACGGATGAACAGAATTGTTGTGTATAGTCATATTTCATTTTTTTCTCTTTGTATTTTGTTCTTTAGTTGCTTTTTTAGTACAATGTATATACTATAATATTATATCCCTAGTATAGTATCAAATCGGTAATGCTACAAAAGAAGACAAAGAAAATAGAAGAATGAAGCGTAGGTATACGCTTGTATGACTGAAAAGAAATCTTTTCAGGCTACCACGTCAATGAGGTATTTTTTGCTGGTGACGCTGTTGTTGCGGCATAAAAACGATTATATATATTAAATTTATCATCCTAAAATTTAGTGACACATCTGAAAATGTGTTTGGTTGGATAAACTGCCTTCTACCTAATTATCAACGTATTTTTTTTATTTGAGAAAGCAACTTTCCATAGGCAACTAAACTTATACAAACAATACTTGTGGATAAATTCTCAAATTTACTAACTAGTCTAGTAGTAAATTACCATACAGGCCCAGTCTAAGTTTATTTTCTTTATTATCTCTCATCCTTTTTTTTTTTAAATTTAGAAAACGGTCCGTTCGACTTAAGTCCCCGGTTTCCCTGCAGCCTCACGGGCTCATTGTGAAAAGTCCCCGTATTTTATGCCACCCAATCCAATAACCCTGTACCCGCCACTAACTTGTGGAATTCAGTTATGTGTTGCAGGTGTTTTCTCAGTTTTCCAGTGCGTTTTGTTGCTGTAAGAGTTACACTATTTTTTTTAAGTTGTGTTTTTATCTAAAGTAACCTTCAAGTTGGGGAAATAGGCTTTTAATAAACATTTTCGATCTATAAAGTATTCAATCGACAGTCATAAAAGTCAGTTAGCTTTCACTGCACAAATAATGTTCAGTACCAAAGCGAAAACCATCACGTTAATGTTTCAAGATGTCGCTACTCATCTTGATGAAATGTTGAGATGACGGAATCCCAAGAAAATATGTAGTTACTCAGTGGATGGTCACAAAATTTATCAGAATATAGAAATCCGACTCTGTTTGAAAATATTCTATTTCATTACAAATAAAAGTTGTACCGATATAGGTATTTATAGTAGTTAGTTTTCCCAAAACGTTAACCAGTAAATTGACAAATTGTTGAAAATTATTGGGAACGCAACTTTTTTCTACCCTATTTTATAATAAATGAGTAGAATATATTACGTATTTCAAGACACGTTTTACCACTTCATCAAAATATTTTTTTAAATCTCAACACGCGGTTTGCTAACACTATTAGCATTTTCAGGAGATAGTAATTAAAGCTGAATTAAACTTACTATATATAAGGCTGTAATGCTATTAATTTAATTTGAATTGTCTCCTGAGGATTCTAGCGTTGTTATCTAAACGGGAGTAGAGATTTGAAAAGGCGCTTGAGTAAAGTGGTAAAACTTGACTTCAAATATTCCCTATTGTCACTGAAACCTAAAAGACTAACCTATAATTTAATAATTATGAGGTACCATAGACTGTGATGTAGCGTATATCTACTATTCATTTATTTATTCCTCCTGCTTTACCAAAAATACCGTCCACTTAAAAAAAACAAAATATATTGTCCACTTTATTGATACGATCGCTTTTTCGACCTTAATTAAGTTTTATTGATTGATACCCGTTTATATTTATTTATTATTATTACTTTGGACTTAACTACGCTAAAACTTGAGACGATAGGTAACCCAGTTTAAGATCAAATAATATTATTTTTGCATTTTTCATATAGAAAATGAAAAAAGTTAGAATGGGGATAAAGACATTATCAAGGCGAGTTGATCTATAAAAAGTTTTATTCTGTAGGGAATGCAGAAAGAAAAACACACTGAGAGATAAAATTTTATGGGTAATGTAACTTACGAGGATTATATAAAATAATGTACCTAGTTCTCTCTAGTTATATACCGGATTGAAACATTAACATTGGATTTATGAATTTATTATACAAGGCTATAATTTATTTTTAAATAGGTACGATGAGTACAATGATAATTAAAATTAACATAAATACTGTGAGGACCAAAAATAACGCAGTGTAGTAGATAAACGTAACTGCATATGTTTTTCTTATGTAACCCCATGTATATTATTAATGAAAAGTAATTTTGTGGCGTAGCGGACGGTATTTTTCATTTATATTTATGGACACAAATTCATTTTATAATTTTATATAATATTAATTATTTTGATTCTCCATAAGGTACTTGATATGTTAAATAGCACAAAAAGCATTCAAAATATCGTTAATTGTTAAAGTTTCCTTGGTTATTACTTTCTTGTCAATTGTTGAAAATAACACAGTGCCACTTTATTTTCAAGAGTGATAAGAAAACCGATTGTCTTGTCTGATGTAAAAGTAAAATTAACAAAAAAGCGAAACCCAGCAATTTGAAATTAAATTAAAAACGATGAGATGTGGTGATCGAACTAGAACTCACAATTAGGTTTGCGAAATGTTTGATAATAAATAATTTCCTGATATTGTGATATCTTAGTCTACTGTAAGAAGAATTTAAAAGAAATATAGAGAAATAGGACACGTCGGAGATCTTCCTAGAGCTAGTCGACCTCCAATTTCCTAGAAGAAGGCGATTAAAATTGTTTTCTCCTTTGAAGGAAATCCTCATATACCGAATCAATAAATAACACTGGATAACAATATTGAAAAATGGGTAAGAAGGATTTAAATCAGAAATATTGTGACGAATATTAAATTGTCCCCTATGCTTAGAGATAAATAAATACATCTGACAACACCGCGTTGGCTATACTATTGTAATCAGATGTAATCGTTCTCGAAAGCTCGCGACTCAAACTAACCAGAGGCGACTCTGTACAGATTTAATAGGCTATACCTCGTCCGGGGCAGCGCTGTGTTAATTTGGTAGAATGTGCCTCGCTTACAGTGTAGATCTGGAAAGTTGTAGAACAAACGACTATTTACTGGAGGTGTTCGAGAAAGGAGAAAAACCATATAAATAGCCAACATATAAGAAGGACAGACAATCAGTAATACTAATAATAACAATAATTCTTTATTGGCCATACATTTGTACATTGGCACGTCAGTCTTCACTTCAAGTTTAAAATCAGACTCAAATCGAGATCTACATAATATAATATGTCAAAATACAATACTTACAGATAAGAGAAACAATGATGGCAACTAACATTATATGTACATAATACAAAACACAATACGTGCACAGTGCATTTACATTAAAAAAAAATATAATATACAAAAGTTAAAGCGCCGAGCAATGGTCAACGAACTCATCAACTGAGTAGAAACAGTTGGTAATCAAAAAATATTTCAGTTTCCTCTTGAAGATGCTCAACGCCTGCTCAGATCTAATGAACTGTGGGAGAATGTTATAATAACATAAGCCCGCATAGTGAGGCGACCTCTTATATGCCTCATACCGAGGCCTAGGCAGACGGAGTTGATTTCTTCCCCTTGTTAAATAGTCATGGAGCGAGCCATTTCTCTGAAATTTTAGTTTAGTTTAGTTTTCAATTTAAAGTGCATTATTATTTCACACAACGAACTCAGAAAAACGTGGCAATATCATCCGTATAAAGTAAAATTAACTCATTTTGTGTGAATGGTGTGGTTAACCAACAAAACTGTCGCCACTGGCCTACCACAAATCCTTTTTGGGCTATTGAAGCTCACACGAAATTTTCAGTGTATGTCGCTATTGTGAATGAACAATCATAGGATCATATGTCGTCTGTTATCAATATTTCAGAAGATTCAATTTGGTTTCAACAATATGGTGCGCCTCCACACTAAAGTGTCAAAGTGTTTCAATATTTAAGCAAAGTATTATCGCGCCGACGGATTGGGCGAAAAGGTGATATCGAGTGGCTTGCTAGGACGCCTGACCTAATTCTTATTGACTTTTTGGTTTGGGGTTTCCTAAAAGACAGAAGATTATTGTATGTAAATAAGTCGAACAGTATTAAAATTTAAAATATAGATTCACGTGTGAATTTCAGCAAATACCTCCGAAATGATAAGAAAAGTGATCAAACAATTCGAATTAAGGCTTATTGCTTACTGTCAAGAAGTGAACGGAGCACAGTTCGAACATTTGCTACAATTTAGATTAGAAGAGTTTTTAATGATTGTTTTTTTTTTAAAGTAAAAGTAAAATGAATATTTATGAATTCATTTTGTGCTATTCAGCCGTACATATCTCCATAAGCGTTGACTTTGGGTAAATTCTATAACATCACACATACACGGAAAGAATTATCGTCGCGAATTCTAACTGAAATGTAATGTTAGGATTGTTATAGTTGTAACCGTATTGTAATTAGCGGATGTTATATACATTCAGAAGAATACTAATGTTATAGTTTCATCCAAATGAACTCCGATATGCTATTCAATTGGTTACGGGTTCGATTCAATATTTTACGAGCGGTTTAAAATAAAGAAGAACAAACAAAGAATATCAACTTGAATAATAACAGAATCAAATTATTTTATGAACAAACAAACAACTAAAATAAGCTTTATTAATCTGTATTGCAGTAGTGCAAAATTTACTTACCAATATAGTATTTTTCACTATCGGTCACCGACTTTAATTAAACACAAGTATTTAATTGGTTGACCTTTTTGAAACTAATTTATTGAAAACTTTATTAGAAATAAAACACAAAGTTTGTGGGCTAAAAACAACTAATTTAATAATTAAAACTAATTAAAGAAATTTAATAACAAATAAAGAAATAAATATGTGTAAATAAAAGAAAGAGAAAGAATAAAACAATTAAGCAATAATGAGAATTTAAAGGAAAATCGTAGTTATTACTTGTACTACTTAAAAATAGAAAAAAATTAATATAATTCGAATAAGTATATTAATTTTTATACGAGACTTTAACATACTAGTGAAAACGGAATTTAATTCAATTACTAAAGAAATAACTTTAAACTTTATAAACAAAAACTGATTAAACAAAAAGGCCTTCAATTAAAAGTATATCAAAACTTACGGAACTTTATACAAATCACAATTTCCGAATAAAAAGAAATGAACTTAGTCTTTAAACAAAAACTAGAAAATAATTCTTAACTGATAATTTACTAAGTTCAAAAATAAATTAAAATATTTAATTTAACATTTATAATTAGAAAAAACACTTCTTTATTCAACCAAGACCGGGACCATTCTGTCTTTAAAAACTTAACATACGAGAAGAAGCAGGTACCTTAGATGGAAAATAGCCGACCAGCAAAAAGAAGGCTATTTACGATATAGTCACCATTATACATTTACAGGGTGAGAATATTACAAACAAGATACATTTTTATTTGTATGTCGACTTTAATAAATTTGCTTGATTACGACTGGATAAAAACCCATAATTTTTTATTCGCCCGTTATGTATATTATTTTGATATGGGAAACCGTGACGCTTTTCAATTAGCTGGAGCATATAATCAAAAATGTTCGACATTTAATTTGCATGAAGATCTATCGAATAATTATGAGTGAACACGCTGTAACCCCAACATCTGGTTCTCCCAGATACGTCACCATTCCTTCAGGCAAAGATAATACTTGCATTATCTGCAGATGTTGTAAAAACCCATATCAATAAACGACAAAATAAACAGAAAAAACATTCCCTTACATTTTATGACCGAGAGAATATTTATACACAATCTACCCAAACTAATATTCCCAAACTAATATAAACCATAAAACTTAGACATAACCACAGGGCCGGACAACAGGAAATTCCATTGCCCGTTCGTTTTATTACATAGTCAACACAATCAGTTTTTCAGTTATCACGGCAAGGCCTCCAGATTTCCCATCGTTATGAAAAGTGAGAATTTAGGTAGCAACTGAGCGACAATTGACCGCATCACATCAGTTCAAGTGAACAAATAAGTGAGGCTAAGCTCTGATAATTTGGTAGAGTGTGCCTCGCATCCCCCAATTGTTCTAGTACTTGGTATTAAGAATAGCCACCCAGCTGATCTAGGTTTGTGACAGGAGAACTTTTTCGGCGTTATCCTTCTTCGCAAAATATTAGCAATTTTCGTACGTAAGAAACCACTGATTTATTTAAGTAACACGGGATGTATCAGTGGTGGTGTGGTTAATTCTATAATCATTTGTATGGTGTATGGATTTCTTGTGTTTACGGTTTATTGAATTATAATTATTGTGTATTTAAATAAAAACATTTTGTAAAGTACACGTTAAGCTAGGTGATTTTGTATAGAAAAACAAATTAGCAAATTTATTTTACTGTAGGTAATTGGATACTTACTTCTCTCACATACAAAATTTAGTTTTATTCAATGTTTTTTTGATATACCTACGTAGGATATCTGGAATTATTTTTTTTTGCCAAAGAGAGGCATATTCGGCACATTGTAAATACATCCAATAGGTAGGTAATTAGACTTGTTTATCTCTAAATTTGTCCATTATCTCAAAGAGGTTTGCCAACTAAATACCAATCAACGACTTTCAGTCAAAACCTTGATTTTATTATATAGACGTGACATGTTTCGCCTTACGCATGCATCATCAGACTTCTAAAAATCATTATTAATACAATGTTTAGTCACTTATATGGCTTCTTCCATAACAGTTAACCAGAAAAACCAAAAACTAACTTACTTCTACAATCAAAACATCATGACACTAAATATAAATAAAAATAATACATACAATGCAATGTGAACCAGCCCAACATGCCAGTAACCAATTCCATACAGGTGTTAAAATTTTAAAACTTTTATTTAGGCAGAATATTATAATATATATGTTCTTCTATTATGAGATAAAATTGCACAAAAACCAGAGAGAAACAAAACAAAAAGCATTTCAGCTGTCGTGTTCTTGATTTTAAATATTATTAAAAACGAGGTACGGTTCAAAAGTAAAAACATCATTGACACATTCGATATGAGGGGTTTTCTTAGCTTTGGCGATCTCAAGCTTCTCTAGAAAGTTTAATCTTCCGCCCTTTCCACAAATATGTACAATTTGCCCTATATCCAAACATACTAGAATTTACTGGTTGACTGAGTTTTGTAAATTGAATTGGTAATTCGCATTTATTTTTCCTTATGATACCAACGACTTTATGTAATGCATCAACCAGGCTAATACCCGTAAACCAATTATCTATGGTCCAATTTCAGCCTGAGCCAAAAATATACTGGCATAGTGTCTTGACGACTCTATTTGGACTGTTGTTGACACGGAAATCCGCAGCGTTCTCGAAACGCCTCAAGCTTTTCGTCAACAGTAACATACTCTGATAGACTATATCCATTTTTGCAACGATCCACAAAATTGTCAAACAAATCTCTGTTGGGTGCAAGCTTATCAATTCTTGCACGATCTGCACTAGTGGCTTTATCATCCATTCTAATACATCGTAGAAGATATCGAAAACGTGATAATGCCATTGTTAATAGTATTGCTTTAATTTGAATTTATAATCAGCCCATGTAGGTTTTAGCTTTCTGAGCAATATAGTAGTAGCTATTTCATCATGTATCGTCTACATCTCGTTCCTAAAGAGCGTTTGTATAATATAACACAGAAATGTAGTGTTTTTTATTGTTATTTAATAATTTTGTTTCCAGTTCTGACTTCGTTATTCTGCTATAGGATTATTTATTTGTTAAAGTCAGCCATGGACCCATATCCTTTAGCCAAATTAGCTTCACGCTATAACAGATATTTCGTCAGTATCTAAAGCTATGACTAGAATGAATGTTTAAACGTTCTGGCAAATTTTCTTTAAAGACACTTTTATGCTAACATTAGTAAAAAAAAGATATATCACCACTTAACACAGCTCGCTTCTTAGCTATTTGCTGATTCTGTATAATATGTGTTCCTCTTGTAAAAACTTTTTCGAATTTGTTCCCATTCTTTTTATTTTTTATCTTTCCGGTTCAGTTTCAATTCGTTTTTCTATTCGTATCCAACTTAGACAATTACTTGTGAGTTTTTGATATATTGACCGAGCAATTGCATGGAATTGCTCTTACTTTGTTATACCTACACGGCATTTAAATTAGGGACATACATTTTCTCTTTTTAATTTAAAATAGGAAAGTTAGTTAAAACTCATAATTGTTGTATTTTAGTTCAATTGGATGAGAGGGGATATTACTAGTAATTACTCCATAAATTTAAAGACAAACAAAAATACTTTAAATTGTCCAAAAATGTGTTAAAACCATTTTATTTTTTATTTTCTAAGAGCATCTATTTGCAAACTATTAAAACAAAACTGTAATTTAACTTTTTGGTTTTTAAATAGAAAACAAAAATAATTAAAATAACAAAAAACTGCAACTTTTATTTTTTTTGTTTCAATAATTTTTTTATAAAAAAACGGTTAGCCTCAAGCTCATGAGATGTCATATCAATAAAAAGTATGGGACAGAAACTTCTCGAATTTAGGCAGATATACAGGGTGTCCCATTTAAGATTTTCCCATAAAAATACAATTTAGATAATGCGACCACCCTGAAAAAATATTAAATTAGAGGTCAATGAAATCCAGTAAAACGAATAAAAGAAGGGAATTCAAATGGATCTGACATGAAAAATTGGTATTTATTTTGTTTCTGTAGTAACCACAACGCCCCAAATTTATGCCAAAATTAACCATTATTTACAAATATTTTAAAAACTGCTGGACCTAGGCTTATCAAGCCTTCTGTCACTGTTCTTGTCTTTTAGAGCGCCATTGAATTTTGTTAAATTATACAGGGTGTCGCATTAAGACAAAGCAAGTTGTATAATTGAAAACATATTAGGGTTGTACATCTCTTCAGTGCCTAAAAGTCTTGTAATGGATTTTTTTGTCTATCGCTTATATGTATAAACTGATGTATATTTATTGTGCAGTACCGTATTGTGGTTGAATTCGATATGGATATTCCCGAGGAGATTACTAATCGTGATATTTACATTTTACTAAAGGAGGCTGTCAGTAAAAATATCGAGTTGCAGCGTGAGAATTTTCAACTCAGACAAGAGATCAAGGATGAGTTCGAGTCAATTAGGTCTGGTATTGCTGATAGCATTAACACTTTTAAAAACGAGTCTTTTGAGTTAAAACAGCAGAACAGTAAGTTACAATAACGTATTCAGCAGGTGGAAAGTAAGATGCGTAAATATAATTTAATAATATATGGTATGCAGGAGAGTGACCCTGCAAGTGATACATCTAGTCTGTTGGGCATTATGAGTAAGAAGCTTGGTGTTTCATATGATATGTCACACTTTAGAGATATTTATCGAATTGGAAAAATATCAGGACCCGATAAACCTTCTTGTTAAATGCATAAATTATCGTATGCGTTCAGATATCCTTGTGAATGCTGGCAAGTTGAGGGGCACTCGGCTCTACATTGCGAAAGATTATATCCCTGAGGATTATCAAAAACAAAAGGTTTTGCGCGAGCATCTTAAAAATGCTAAACAACAAGGACGTGTAGCAACGATCCGTAATGATGGGTTGTTGGTTGACGGTGTTCGGTATTCTCCGGAGCACTTAGAAAAATATTTCTTCAGCTGGGCTTCAATTCCGCAGCAGGGCAAGGCGATTGGTGTTGTTGGAGCTGCCACTAGTAGTGGTGCTCCGGGGTCGGAGGTTGCTGCTGGTGGTGACAGAAAACGGAAACTAATATTTGATGTGAATGATGTTGTGCCTAAAAGAGCTACCAGAAGTCAATCGCAGTATTCATGCCACTCAGACCATTTAAACTGAGTGTGACCAACAGTATGAATTTATCAATGTACTATAAGAACGTTAGGGGATTACGAACTAATTTTACCTGGCAGCCGCTGACGCGGAATATGATTTTATTACCCTGACGGAGACTTGGTTCCATGATGGTATACTTAACAATGAACTTTTTACTGGTGCTTATAATGTGTATAGGAAAGATCGTGAAATTTCTCGCCTGGGGTGTACTGTTGGTGGTGAAGTTCTGTTAGCTGTCAAAACCTGTTACAGCTCTGAACAAATAAATACTGGCATTATAGATACTTGTTTCCCATGTATTGATATCGTAGCATGTAAATGTAGTATTGCTTTTAAGAAGATATATATATTTGTTGTATACATTCCGCCTTCAATCGATGTGGATACCTTTGAGAGTTTTGTAACTTTCTTGCATCAAATTCAATCGCTTCAGCGTAATAATGTTGTTTTTTTTGGAGACTTCAATATTCCGGGATTTATTTCGCAAAATATTGGTGATAAAAAATATTCTTTAATTGTTGATTTTTTAAATGTTTTTAATTTTGAACAGCGGAGTGCTATATAAATTGTTGAGATCGATTATTGGATTTGGTTATTTCAGATATGACATGTGATGTGTTGCGTGATGATTTGCCACTACTGCCTGAAGATCCATATCATCCTGCACTTTCTGTTATTTTCCGTAATGTCTGTGATAGGGTAAAGAGTTTTCCTACTAATGCTGAATCGCGAACTTATAATTTTAGGCGTGCTCATTTTGTGAGCTTATATAATTCTCTGATAGATGTGGATTGGACATCTGTGAGTGATTCAAGTGATGTTAATCTAGGAGTTGACAATTTTTATAACATACTGTATTCAAAGGTCCAATTATATGTACCTTAAAAATAAATACCTATACAGTCTTAAATATTCTAACTGGTATACATCTGACGTAATACTAAACATTAAGCATAAAGCTAAACTTCTCAGAAACTTCAAAACTTCTAGGGAACAGCATAATCTCTTGGAATATAGGTCACTGCTTATGAGCGTTATGTTCGTGATGCTCAGTTAGCTATTAACTCGGAGGTTCTGGTCTTATGTTCGTTCCAAAAACCGAGCCTGGGATTCCAGGCATTATGCGATACGAGCATACTTCTTATATGGATTCCCAGGATATAGTCAATAAATTTCCGGATTTTTTTGAGGGAGTTGATGCTTTGGATGTCGATCGTGACATAGTGGGTGGCGAGCATAGCAACTTTAATCTCCTTCTAACTGATGACACTGAGAACGACATAATGACTGCTGCAAGGAGGTTAAAGGACAAAATGACTTCTGGCACTGATAGTGTACCTAGCTTTCTTGTTCGCGACTGTATTGGTGCTTTGGCCAGGCCTCTACAACTCATTTTAAATTTATCATAGAAATCTAAGAGTTTTCCCGAATTTTGGAAGACTGCTAGGATCTGTCCGGTTCTGAAGGGTGGTGATAGTGCAGATATATCTAATTATAGGCCGATATCAATTTTATGCAACTTCTCGAAGCTTTTTGAAATTATCCTTTGTGAGCATATCAACAGTTTGATATTTGTTCAAATCTCCATTAATCAGCATGTATTTATGAGGATTACGAACTAATTTTACCTGGCAGCCGCTGACGCGGAATATGATTTTATTACCCTGACGGAGACTTGGTTCCATGATGGTATACTTAACAATGAACTTTTTACTGGTGCTTATAATGTGTATAGGAAAGATCGTGAAATTTCTCGCCTGGGGTGTACTGTTGGTGGTGAAGTTCTGTTAGCTGTCAAAACCTGTTACAGCTCTGAACAAATAAATACTGGCATTATAGATACTTGTTTCCCATGTATTGATATCGTAGCATGTAAATGTAGTATTGCTTTTAAGAAGATATATATATTTGTTGTATACATTCCGCCTTCAATCGATGTGGATACCTTTGAGAGTTTTGTAACTTTCTTGCATCAAATTCAATCGCTTCAGCGTAATAATGTTGTTTTTTTTGGAGACTTCAATATTCCGGGATTTATTTCGCAAAATATTGGTGATAAAAAATATTCTTTAATTGTTGATTTTTTAAATGTTTTTAATTTTGAACAGCGGAGTGCTATATAAATTGTTGAGATCGATTATTGGATTTGGTTATTTCAGATATGACATGTGATGTGTTGCGTGATGATTTGCCACTACTGCCTGAAGATCCATATCATCCTGCACTTTCTGTTATTTTCCGTAATGTCTGTGATAGGGTAAAGAGTTTTCCTACTAATGCTGAATCGCGAACTTATAATTTTAGGCGTGCTCATTTTGTGAGCTTATATAATTCTCTGATAGATGTGGATTGGACATCTGTGAGTGATTCAAGTGATGTTAATCTAGGAGTTGACAATTTTTATAACATACTGTATTCAAAGGTCCAATTATATGTACCTTAAAAATAAATACCTATACAGTCTTAAATATTCTAACTGGTATACATCTGACGTAATACTAAACATTAAGCATAAAGCTAAACTTCTCAGAAACTTCAAAACTTCTAGGGAACAGCATAATCTCTTGGAATATAGGTCACTGCTTATGAGCGTTATGTTCGTGATGCTCAGTTAGCTATTAACTCGGAGGTTCTGGTCTTATGTTCGTTCCAAAAACCGAGCCTGGGATTCCAGGCATTATGCGATACGAGCATACTTCTTATATGGATTCCCAGGATATAGTCAATAAATTTCCGGATTTTTTTGAGGGAGTTGATGCTTTGGATGTCGATCGTGACATAGTGGGTGGCGAGCATAGCAACTTTAATCTCCTTCTAACTGATGACACTGAGAACGACATAATGACTGCTGCAAGGAGGTTAAAGGACAAAATGACTTCTGGCACTGATAGTGTACCTAGCTTTCTTGTTCGCGACTGTATTGGTGCTTTGGCCAGGCCTCTACAACTCATTTTAAATTTATCATAGAAATCTAAGAGTTTTCCCGAATTTTGGAAGACTGCTAGGATCTGTCCGGTTCTGAAGGGTGGTGATAGTGCAGATATATCTAATTATAGGCCGATATCAATTTTATGCAACTTCTCGAAGCTTTTTGAAATTATCCTTTGTGAGCATATCAACAGTTTGATATTTGTTCAAATCTCCATTAATCAGCATGTATTTATGAGGAATAGATCTATTCTCACTAATCTGGCTATATTTGCTCAATATGAGTCTGAGGTACTGGATGGACAGGGTCAGGTGGATGTAATATACACCGATTTTTCTAAAGCATTCGACCGTGTTTGTCATTCTGTCTTGCTTAGTAAGTTGTCGTGTGTTGGTTTCTCTGGGGACTTTGTCTGTTTTATGTGATCATATCTGTCTAACAGAAAGCAGTTTGTGTCCTGTAATGGCTTTAGTTCACATGAATTTACAGTGACATCTGGTGTGCCTCAAAGGTCTAATCTTGGCCGCTTATTATTTCTCATATTTGTTGATGATATAGTAAATGTTATAAATTGCAAAAGTCTTTTGTTCGCTGATGACTTGAAAGTGTCCGTAATTTGTCGGACTGTGTGAGGCTTCAGACGGACCTGGATTCGATTCAGGACTGGTGTGTCCGAAATTACTTGCCGCTAAACATTTCGAAATGTAAAATTGTCACTTCTACTCGACGATTATTATTCCACGTTTATCATTACTCGATTGGGGATTATGAACTATCTCGTATTTATTCCATGAGAGATCTTGGAGTTTTATTCGATTGTCGATTAAAGTTTGTTGATCATATAGCGAGTAAAGTTGCGGATGCAATGAAGTCCTATGGTTTTATAGTCCGAAAATTGTGGAAGTTTCACAGATATTGGATGGGTGAAGGCTCTATTCTTTTCGTTTGTTTGTGCGTTCCAAGTTGGAGAATTGTAGTTTAGCTTGGAATCCTTATGATGTCGTCTGTAGAGCATGTACAGAGAAGATTTCTTAAATACCTAGCTTATAAATGTGATAACTTATACCCTGCTAGAGGAATTGAGTCCCTAGACAAGTAGGTTCCAGATTGAGTCCCTAGAATATCGTTGGGTGACTGTGGCTATTACCTTCCTGCACGGATTGCTGAACAATAAAATAGATTGCACAGAGTTGCTGTCCGAAATTAATTTTTGTATACCGCGTGTGTCCGGTAGGCATTGTAGCACTTTTTACTGCCCGGGGGCTCGAACGATTCTTATGTTGAAGTCTCCGATGTACATTTCACCTCATTGAGGGGAATTTTAGATGAAGCTAAATTGTATTGTAATTTGTAAAATTGCAATGTAGTAAGTATGTCAAATTTAGTATTCATTTCCTATTTAATGTATTGCTCTGTAAATGGATAGATTCTGTTGAGCAATAAAGCTTATTAGTATTATTAAATTATTTATTTTACACGAACAATAATGTGATCAAATTATTGCAGAAAATGTGAACAGATATATCTCGTATTAAAAACAATGCACACATAAGAAAGACTAAATTATTATGTTTTTGTAAAACGCTATTTAGGATCTACATAGATGTAGACGATATGTGATGTAATAGCTACTATAGCTCATATAGCTAAAAACTACACTGGCTATTACGAAACCGATATTCGAGATATTTAAAGTCGGGACATCTTAGTGCGATATCAGTTAAACTAGAAATAATGTGTTGCGCGGTTTTTAATTTATTGTATTTGCTTTTGGAAACAGAAAAGTAAATTTAACGTGGATGCACTCTCCACATCCTCTACCACTATGATATTCTTATTAATGAATAACCAGGAATATTGATTTGGGAACTTGAAATATTGCTAGATAGCCAGGTCTCAGACACACAATCATAACAATTCTCAATTATGTGTTTGAAATTCGTTGAATCCACTTAAAAATGATCTGACATTAAAAAATGAGTAATGTACACTGTGTCCAAAATAAGAAAGGGACAGCATTGGAATCTTGGAAATGGTAGGAGGTACGATGTCGGTTAAATTAGAGAAAAGTGGTACAATTTAAACACCTAGTATAAGCTCTTCGTGGATGTTGGAGGTTTGGGTCGCACTGCCTGCCGATCACCACTGATGAGTTGTGGATCAACGAAACGGCCCGTCTGGTGAATGGTAGTGTGAAACAAATTTCCAGCATAACTAGGAGTCTTGTTGCTTTGTGTAACGAGCAATTCGTAAACTTTTGTATTGTCTGATATGGAACGTCAAGTGGTCTAATATATTGGGCAATTGAGTATGGTATCATTTTCTGAGGCATATAATTTGAAATTAACAGAATTCTCATATTGTAAAAAAAGGACGTAAGGTGTATAGAGGTTCTTATAGAGCTGCCTTTAAAAACTCCAAGCTATCGGCTCCTGTATATTATGTTTTGCAACTATGTGACTCGTCCTAAACATGATATTATGCAAAGTCAACAAAACTCCTAAACATTATAATCTATCTAAATAGATAACGCTTTTTCAGTGCAAAAATATTCTTCTATGGGTACAGTTGCAATATTTTTCCATTGGTTTAGATATGTCACACTCACATTACAACCGCATGTAAGAACATTATGGTCAGGGAGAACGAGAACCGGATGAAATATCTATATCTATATTAGTAAGACACCCTGTAGTATTTGTGTCATACTAAAATATGGTAACTAATCTGGTTATCAGAATTCAGAACACACGGCGCATTGTGTGTCTACTTGGGGAACATGAGTTTTAGGTTCTCGCTAATTTACTATACAATGTATGAGGTGGGTGAAGACTACACTATTGCTCACGCTCCTCTGACATCTGCTAGCAGCGGACGTGGTGCAGTAAAAACAGCATATGAAATAGCCGAAAAATTACTGTTTTTTTTTTGATATTTCAGGTTTCATTCTTCTCTACCAGTCCGGAGTTGAGTAATAAACAACGGTTCGAGTTTTTCACAAGAACCATTCCATCGGACCGTTATCAGGCTAAAGCAATGGTGGATATTGTAATCAAACTAGGATGGAGCTACATATCAATTATCTATGAAGGCTCAAGCTATGGAATTAAGGTAACTTAAGTGTACTTTAGGATACATATTTAATATTTAGTATATCAGGGAAGATTTTTTCATATATGATATTTTGTTTTAACAATGAACGGCGTATCAAAACTGACCCTAAAATATAATTTCAGCATAATAGCGGCATTTTAACATTGCATGCATTCTTACCTCGTTTATAATTTGTTTGAATGTGTTAATAGGTAACGTATTGTCAGTCTCACACTCCAATTTATAGTTTGATAAAACTTATAGAGGTACGAAAGAAATAAGGGTGAAAATGAAATCTTTGACCACCACGCGGATACTGTATTAGCAAACTTGTTAGTTAATTGATCAATATTTACAAATAGTCTTAATTATGAAGAAAAGTAAGTAAGTAGTTTATTGATTTAGTAGTTCATACTATTACATTACATTTACATTTATTATAACATCTAGTTATACCTAACTAGTAAATTTAGATTTAAATTGGAAAACAATACAAAAAAAATAATAATTGATTTCTACAATACACACATAACACTATTCTTATTGCAATTCATAAAAGTAAAATAAAATTAGAGCCATTTGAATTGACCAATTATTAAATGTTTCTTTCAGAGTACATATGATTTATCACTTTAATAAAAATATTAACATTTGGACTATTTTTTACTTTTGCTGGTAATGTGCTGTACATTCGAATTCCATCATAAAACAAAGATTTTGATAAAAATTCTCTACTGTTAAATTCTATATTATATAAAGTATTTGTACTTAAGTTTCGGTCATGGGACACGCTTAGTCAAAAATTGTTGTAAATAGGCGGGAGTTTTATTATGAATTAAACGCTCAACACACTGTTCTACAGACAACCAATTCAAGGTATTCAGCATACATTTGACTGGGGTATAAATATTATAATTGAATACAATCCTCATTGCTTTATTTTGCAAAATCTGTAACCGATTTATATCTTGTTTTCTACATGAAATTAATATTGACTGACAATAATTAAAGTGTGGCAGCACTATTGTATTATATAAAACTTTTTCAGTCCAGTCGGATAGATAAAATGATATTCTTCGCATAAAACCTATTTTTTTACCAATTTTCTTACAGATTTTAGAGACATGTACATTAAAGTTCAATTGTGAATCCCAGGTGACACCCAAATATTCCATGTCAGGCCCCCTATCAATTGTCACATTATTTATTTTAATTTCAAAATTTTAGTTAATGTACCTTTTACAATTAGCTTTGGTGCCAAATACCATATATTTGGTTTTGTCATGATTCAATTTATGTTTGTTTCCGCATAACAATTATAAAACAAGTTAAGCTCTTCGTTTAGGATATCCACAGTTTCCCTAAAATCGGTACCAGACATGGAAACACGGGGTATCGTCTGCGAACAGACTGACATATGATTTTTTCAAAGAACTTTTTACATCATTTATGTACACTAAGAACAATAACACACTACCTTGAGGAACCCCATAAGGATTCTCTACTTCTTCCGATATGGAGTTATTTACTCTAGTTTTATGATATCTATTCTCTAAATAATTTTGTAGCAATTCTAAAGCTTTCACTTTAATACCATATGCACTTAATTTTGTTATTAATAAATCACAGTCAATCGTTTCGAAAGCCCTCTGCAAATTAACAAAAACACTTATCACTATTTTATTTTCGCTGATGTTTTTCCTGCGTACGCCGCACACATATTGTAAAGCAGTTTCGCAGGAATGTTGACTGCGAAAACCAGATTGACCATCGAAAAATATATTATTCTTTTCAATAAAATCCTGCAGTTGATCTCGTATCACAACTGCAATAACATTGTCAATAACTGGTAACATATTGATCGGTCTAAATTGTCCAGGAGCTGTAGGTGACGTTACTTTTGGAATTGGAATAATTAAACTTGTTTTTAACGCGGAAGGCACTTGACCCGTTCTAATGGTAGTATTAATTATGTTTAACAACGCATAACCAGTTACAGGAAAAATATTCTGTAATACCCGACCACTAAGGTATAAATCAATTGTATTTTTTTGTTTTAAATTATTTACAATTTTTTGTAATTTATTAATCTCACAAAATGATATCATATAAATATTTTCATGACATACAATATCCGGAACTGGACGTACTTCAATGTTATTCCTAATATCTGCAATGCTTTTCCTATAATACCAACTAAAATTATCTTCTGGTGACAAAGATGGATCATTAAATTCAATATTAGAGACATCCAATATCTGGCTCTTGTCTTGGTTTACAAACTTTTTTAAGGTCCTCCACATCTTCTTCGAGTTTCCTCTACAGGAATCGATAGAATTCCGGTAGTATCTTATACGATCCCTTTTAATTGCATTTGACACAGCGGTACGTTTCTTAGTATATAATTTTTCCAATCTTCATTATTTCTGGTTATACAAAAATTTGTATATGCTAAATCTCTAAATTGTTGTTTGTATTTGACATTATTTGTTATCCAAGGTTTATTTGATTTTAAGTTTTGCTGTAATGGACATATTTCAGATATTGTCTCGTTTATATTTGCAATAAAAATATTATAAAGCACGTTTGCATCTGACGAATTGCTTGGCCAATCATGATTGATGAGATTCAAATTTATTCTATGAAATGATTCCTCATTAAAGTTCCTTGAATAGGAGGGTTCACGAAGAATTTCACTATTAAACGGGACATCGACCGCAATACATCGGTGATCGCTCAGCATTGGAACATTTTTCTATAATTTCAAAACGGTTAGATGAATTCGTACATTTATTAGTGGTATAAATTGACAGCAAGACAAAATTCGATTGGCTTAGAAAAGATTTGATTAAACTACCCGACATCATGCAGACATCCCTATAGTAATCTATTGCGACATGCCGCTTTTATAACACCAAATATGGTCTACTGAAACTGAATGTGAAAATTCTATATTAGTGCTGCTTTTTTATCCAGAATGCTAGTTGTTTTCTAGTAATTCATTTAAAACATCTGCAGCTCCTCTGCTGCATCTGCGTGCTTGTCGAAAAGATTTATTCAAGTAGATATGAATGGTATAGAAACAACGGCTTTAGTAGATAAAGGCAACGCTCATAATCGAAAGTTTACTTACTCATAGAGGCGTGTTAAATTTCTCTAAAAATCAAAGAGTATTTGTATAATAATGTGAAACTTTTTGTCATGAATGAATTTATGTACTGATGTTATTATTGGTCATGATTTGTTGAAGCAACATTTTGGAGTTCCATTTAAATTAGGAGGAAAGAAATCAAGTATTTTCTTATGATGTATTCTAGCAGTTGTTTGTTTGTTTGGCAACCTCAAGCTTTCATTATAACCAATGAAAATCAGAAGACGCATTGTGATTAATTATTCTCAAGCAATAAAAAGTATACTCTGCTGGATGCTTTTCCTATTATTATGATAGTTAGTGTTTTAAAATATCGAGTATAGAGTACTACTGATCTTCGTAATGCTTATCACGAAATTCCAATAAATGATGAATAATCTTGCATATTTGAATGACTCTACCATATGTCGTATTGATAAAAGCCATCTGATAACAATACAGAACACTTTTTAGCACTTGCTAAATATTCTATTTGACGCTCAATAAGGACAAGTCTAAATAATGTTAAAGTATTAATATTTTGGGTTATAGAATCACCATATAACGTAAATTTTTTTAACGTAAAGTTTAAAGTAACGAAAGCGTTACTTTATTATGCCACGTTAGAATTCAACGCTATTATTTGTTGTCACGTTAAAGTAAATAGAAGAATTGAACATAGATGTGATACATTTGATGAAGGGAGAGTTAATTAAATAATAAAATTAAAGGTGTTATACCAATTCGTCCCATGTCACAAATATCCTATAGTAACTCTTTTACGTTACCAGCGATAGCCAGCCGATGGTCATGGGACGCCATTGTATTTGCAGCTAAAGACAGAAACCTACGATTTTTTCATATATTTATGAATCGGGGCAAACCACTAGTAAGATAACAGATTAAAGTGTTATTCGGAAATCTGTGCCACTACCTGTCAAATATAATAAAATAAACGCAGTAGTTAAAATGAAATTAAACTTACGATTTATTCAATCTGCTTCAAAAGAAATCATAAATTGAAATATGTATACTATTGTAGAATTTGGGGTAGAAATTGAGCTCAGTTCAACATTAAACTTGTAATAAATTAACAGAGATCGATTAAAGGAATTGCAAGGCAATTCCCACTAATAACCTCATATGATCGATCACCGACGCTTTACAAATGTCGCTTACTTAATTGGCATGAAATTGGTATCTACTTTAAAGGATCAGTTTGAAAATTGTTCTTGTAACCCACTAAATATCAGAAACGCGAAACCATCACCAATTTACTTAGGTATAAAAACCACTAATGTTTTGAGATGAGGTAAATATATTGTAAAACGTTACATTCCTTGACTTCCTCCGAGCGACTTAATCTATTGGTTAGATCTTACTTGAACCATATTGTAGAGTATTCGGCTGTCTCAAGGCGGTCGAGTAGTATCCAACTAGGTTACGATGGCGCCGTGACTTGGACTAGGATCAACCTCGTATAATAAATGGGTAAAAATACAGAAGAAAACTGAATAAGTAACTGGGAGAAAGAAAAGTCCTACAATACTTCATTTAAACGGAGCTCATACTCACTTAGATGTTGTGTGGCTTTAGGGGAGCTAATAATGTAACCATTCGTTAGCTACACCATATGGGTTCTATATTCATGAAAAGAAAAACCAATTTAACATTCAAGTGAAATTTGCAAAAAATCAATTACACCTGCTTATCGTTGAGTGAGGTTAGGAAAAATTAAATCCAATTAAATCGATAACACCTGTTGTTGCAACAACTCCAAAATTATCGCCATGACAATATAACAACCAGAAGCTTAAACTGCAGTTAATTTTTACCAAAATCCTGAACAAATATCCATTCTAAATTCCAAAAAGTAAAAATAATGTGAAATAAAATACATTTGACTTAACACGAGACTAGCAACAGATGATTGGCATTTGAGGGGTAACTAATACTGAATAACTAAAATCAAAGCGTATTAAGAGTTTTATTAAATTAAACAATGCAAATGGTCTAATCATTTAACGCTTATAAACAACAAAAACTAACCCGTAACAAGTGCCAAATTCGAAAATACTTTTAAGCTTGAATCAGATCGACACGTTATTGGAACTACACTCACAAACATGTTTCACTTATTTTTAAAGATGGGTAAATAAGGTTGTTGAAAAATCTGATGCACCTACATTGTAAAATATATTCTCCATGCCTGACAACACTGTAACAGCTTTTAAAAGGCTAAAAGAAAATATTGCAAAATCAGTACTTACGACCATTTACCTGCTGCTGCTTACAGTCAAATCAGACGAATCTGAACGTCCTATTGCTGTTTGGATTTCGTAACATGGAAAACCAGTAGAATTATCCAATTCTGAGAAAAATCAATTTTCAACTCTAAGAGAGACAAATTATACTTTTGATGCTTTAAGGAATTTGATATCTACATTTCCTAACTGGGCGGTGCGTTGGCAACTTGACCTTTCCAGTTAATAAGATATTGGTGACCAAAACACTAGGGCATATGCATTTGCGCGTACGCACATTACGTTAAACGCATTCAAACCGAGAGATGTTCGTTCACCGTACGATTTCGCCTACATTCCAACCAAACCTGTGACTGTTCAAGAACCGGTTTCGGCATCGTTATTTCGATCGTAGGTGAAACGCAAAAAACCGTGTTAACTAACGTGCGCAATGTATTTGTTTTTTCATTTTCTCTCATGTTTGTCACCTGTTAAACAACCAATCTGATTTTGTTTGAAAAACTGTTTTGTAAAAGCGGTTATAGTGTGTGTTCGAAGATGTTAAATAGAAGGAATATAAAATTGAACGTATGTTAGTTGTTGTGAATCTTATAAGTGTGTATGTGTGCAGTAAAAATGAGAAAGATTACATGTAAGTTTTCATCTTACTTCTTTCAAACAATTTAGATTTAGAAACCTCTCTGTAGTTTAGTTCATCGAACGGTTATTTACTCTAGTCTGGCAAACCGAAATAGAGAAAGCGCGCGGAGACACTATTACTACAAGATGGTTCCAGAATTTCCCAAACGCCCTCTCAAAGTTTATAGTATAGTATGAATTTCCATCAAGTAAATGTCGAAACGAAACTGATTTATCTCTGTTAAAATCTCATAAATGAATAGTATTTCAAACCTGCGTGCCACTTCAGGGAGAAGAGTCCACAGACGAAAACATTGTGATAACAAAGAGCGTTTTGTTATAAATAATGGCAGAGCACAACATAAGGGTTCGGATTCAAGAAGACTATAAGATAAAAAAGCAAAACCACCATGGTAGCGCGATGGCAGTAATATATATGAATATACTTTTGATTCTGTCAGTTTTCTGTTGCACATAATATATCTATATGGTTCTTACTTTGGACATAAAATATATATAGTTCCAATGCAGAATGTTACTAACTTTTGTCATTAAAATTGGTTTATTACTATTGACAACATGTTTGCAGCTGAGCACCCAATTCGTAGGAGGAAATACCATGCTCCCTGTTTGAATGTATCCTTTAAAAGCTTCGAAATTACATAATATATTAAAGTAATATGTTGGCTTGTTTGAATAAATGTTACTGGAACAGATAACTAGGTTAGTTTCAGAGCTAACCAATTTAGGTGAATTAAAAATACCTGGTTCCATTGATATCCATAATTCATTGTTACATCCTGGAATTACTCGTCTGCACCACGGGGCTCGATGCAAAAATCTGTCTTTCTCACTAGACAATATATCCCAAGAATCACTTTTACTTGTCCTGTTTGTGCTGAAACTAAACCAGATTTCATAAGAATCTTGGAAAGTTAATTAAGTCACAGGTCTCTTTTCGCGATCCAACGTCAAATTTAAAGGTCCTTTACATTTGTTTACATGCAAAACGCTTTTATATAGATCAACAAATAATATAGCTGCTCATGGGCTCATATAGACAACACTGTCCATTAAACTTCTAACTCTAAGGGAATCACTAGTTCAAGAGAAAGTACGTAATGTTAAAAATGCACCATGAAATGAAACGAATTTTACTTTTCACAGGCAGGAAGCCGAAAGTCACCTATTTTTAATGATAGGTAAAAGCAACGATAAGCCAACACCGCTAGCATATCACTATAGAGCAGCTGAAACCTCCAGACGGAAATAAGTAATGACGATAACGATCAGTTCCAAATTACGTGACAAGTTACTTGCTTTGCAATCTTCAAATTGTCTGCGGGACCAGTAGATTTGCATATACCCTGCGGGCCAATAGTTGTAATACGGCACTGCTCAGAACGTATCTGTTCTTGACTCATGATATAAAAAATCCGTAATATCTTAAAAGGATCTCTAAAAACTTTGTTTTATTTTTATATCTCGCTGCTCTGTCACTTGCTCAGAATGAAACATACGTAGATGGGGAGAATTATTTAGCATTGTCAGTGTCGGAACACATCTCTTAAATAATATCCTGCTAGAGAATAAACATCATAATTTATTCATCAAACTGTATAAGTTTTCAAGAGGAAAATATACACAAACGTTGCATGCAATTTTGAAATACAACCAACAAAACGAAAAATAAATATGTTATGTCATACTAAAAATTCTGAATAAGTTCGATATAATTTCTAGATATTGTCGTTATTAATTTTTGATATTGAAATAATAGTTATTTACAATACGAATAGTTTACATGAGTGCCTTAAAAATACTTTAAACACAATAATTTCTTTATATTTTTTGTAGATTTTAAAAAAAAAATCTAACTATTCAACATGGTGGTCTATTTTATTGTATTATGGGATGTGATTGTACCTAAGTTGACGTTTTAGTAATGCCCACGTTGTGCAGGGAAAAAAATATTTTTGAAAAAGACAGAAAAAAATCGTCAAGTTCTATTAAATGACTTTTGAAACCAAAAAAAAATAAAGAAACATGTTTAATTTATTGACCATTGACCAAAAATCAAGAAATTGTCACCATATTTATACAGAAGAAAGGGTCAAAGAAAATTTCAAGAAAAACTGTACCGGGTGTCCCACCGAGAAGGGATTCCATCGATTATGGAAAAACTACACGGTAGAAAAATCCGAAAATCTGGTGTAGTACCTACTTAGGTCGACGGGACCAATTCGGCTAAAATGTTTTCAAGAATCTAGCACTTCCAGGTATACCGGAAATATAAATATAATTTATATAGCGTCGTATTTGAAATAAGGAAGTTGACACCCAACTTCCTTATTTCAAATACGACGCTATATAAATTATATTTTTTTTCGATTCTCCTTGTAATTCTAAACATATTTCCTGCAGCCAGCCGTTTTCGAAATATTTGAAATTTTATGTCAAAAATCACTATCTCAGAATAAAGAATAACTACAATTTTTTATTATATGGAAGCTTTAATAATATAATTATTTTTTTTCCCTGAAGTAATCCATATTAGAGAGGAGTTGAATGTGTAAGACGTTGTTTTATTTGTGTCTTAATAATATAATTTGTTAGAATATCCTGGGAGATATAGACCTACTTTAGGTGCCTACGTATATTTTTTAGTAAATATTAATACAGGGTATTTGAAAAAATGGGTAAAAAATCAAATTGGAAAAAGTGTCAAAATTCAAAAATTTTAGATGGAAACCCCCATTTTACATTTTTTTATATTTTTTTGGCATAAAAAATAAGGGCAAGTTTATGAAAGGATGTCTATCCCAAAAACTGATAGTTTTCAAAATATTGGCAATTTTAGATATTTCTATTACAATAGTGATATGAAACGATGGCCAGCCACATAGATACGGAGTAGAGTAGGCATATGCGTAAAGAAAGGTATTGTGGGATCAATATTGAATGTAGTGAGATACTCAGCCAGAATAATAATGATTCAACTAAAATCTCAAAACGGCAAGACCAACCTAATCCAAATATATCCACCTACAGCCGATAAAACAGAACAGGAAATCGAAGAATTCTACAATGGAATCGATATACTTCTTAGGACATCAAAAAAGGCAGATACAACAATAATCCTTGGCGACTTCAATGCTAAAGTTGGAAAAGGAAGGGTTGGAGAATATGTTGGGGAGTATGGTTTGGGCGATAGAAACGAGCGCGGAGACAGATTGGTAGAGTTCTGTCAGCAAAATGATTTTGTATATCATCAGAAATCAAATTGACTTTGTGTTAATCAACAAGAGATACCGAAATGCTATTAAATCTGTCAAAGCATATCCAGGCGCCGATATAAAATCCGATCACAATCCAGTTGTGGCGACGTTCAGAATGCGCTTTAAAAAACTGAAGAAAAAGGCATTACCCCCAAAAATAAATACAGACTTGTTGAGAGACCAAACGATCAAAATGGAAATAAAAGAAAATATAAACGAAAAAATGAAAATTAGAATGAGCGACAACAACGTTAACGAACAATGGCAAACCATTAAAGAAGGAATACTAGAGGCCTCACAGAGTAAATTAACAGAAACAAACCGAACATTCAAACAAAAATGGATGACAAGGGAGATTCTCGAGATGATGGATGAAAGAAGAACCTACAAGGGAATAGATATACAATCCTATAAAAATATAGATCGAAGAATAAAACGCAAGATAATTGAAGCGAAAGAGAAATATATGCAAGAGAGATGTCATGAAATAGAAAAGCTGGAGAAAAAATATGACAGTTTTGGGATTCACAAAAAGATCAAAGAAATCACAGGCACAGGTAAAAAGAAGAGCTACAGTCTCATCAAAGATAAGCAAGGGAATCTAATTATGGATGTTACCCAAAAACTGCGAAGATGGGAAGAATACATTAGGGAACTGTTTGAAGACCAACGAGAAGAATTGCAAGTCCAAGAAGTCAGAAAAGGCCCACCTATGACAAGGAGAGAATATGCTATTCAATGCACCAAAACAGGAAAAGCACCTGGCCCTGATGGTATCCCGGCAGAATTGCTAAAACTTATAGAATATGACCAGCTGCAAATACTAGTAGATCCATATAATACTATCTATCATACAGGGATCATCCCTACAGATTGGTTGAGATCAACTTTCGTAATGCTGCCAAAGAAAGTAAATGCAAAGGAGTACTCTGACCATCGCACAATTAGCCTAATGTCCCACACTTTAAAGACCTTCCTCAAGATCATACATAGTCAAATATATAAAAAGCTAGAAATCGATATTAGTGAAAATCAGTTTGGATTCCGAAATGGAATGGGCACACGTGAAGCCTTATTCGCAGTGAATGTAATAATACAGAAGTGTTTGGATATGAATAAGGAAATATATATGGGATTTATCGACTACGAGAAAGCGTTCGACAGGGTGACACACGAGAGGCTAATTAATCTTTTAGGAGAAAGCCAACTTGATGAGCAAGATGTTAGAATTATAAAGAATCTCTATTGGAATCAAGTTGCTGTGATCAGCTCCGAAGGAACGACATCGGAAGACATCAAAATACAACGAGGAGTGAGACAGGGATGTGTTTTGTCGCCACTTCTGTTTAACTACTATTCGGAGGCCATTTTCAAAGAGGCTCTTGGGAACAGAAAAGAAGGCATAATTATAAATGGAAAGACCATTAACAACGTGCGCTACGCTGACACCCTGATCATAACTGATAGCATGCATGACCTTCAAATAATACTTCAAGAAATCGATCGGGTCAGCAGGGAGTACGGTTTAAAAATGAACTATAAGAAAACGAAATATATGGTCATAAGTAAAAATCAATCATGCCATCCTAGTACCAACATCAAAGTCAATTCATTGTTGATCGAAAGAGTTAAGCAATATCAGTATCTTGGCACGTGGATCAATGACAAACATGATCAGACTATGGAGATTGGAGTTAGAATTGAAAAGGCGAGAAATGTTTTCTTCAAAATGAAACAACTATTCACTAATCCCCACTTAAATCTCCAACTCAGACTGAGAATGATTGGATGCTACGTAATCCCAGTGCTTCTGTATGGACTGGAATCATGGACAATCAACAAAATCGCAATGAAAAAGCCCCAGTCTTTTGAAATGTGGATCTTCCGGCGGGCATTAAGAATATCATGGACAAAAAAGATTACCAATGAGGAAGTTCTACGCAGAGTAAAAAGAGAAAGAGAACTAGCAAACGTGATTAAAGCCAGAAAATTAGAATATCTCGGTCATATTATGCGTGGAGAGAGATACGGTATACTACGACTGATAATGGAGGGAAAGATCGCAGGAAAGAGATCGATAGGCAGAAGACGTATGTCCTGGCTAAGAAACCTCAGAGAATGGTTTGGATGCACATCCCTCCAACTCTTCAGAGCCGCGGCATCCAAAGTAAAAATAGCTGTAATGATAGCCAACCTCCATAAAGAGATGGCACCATAAGAAGAAGAAGTGATATGAATTTGAAATTTAATTGATTTTAGTTGGCCATGATGGCTTTAGATAGCAAATAAATATGACACTTGACAAAAATAATCAACAATTATGACAAATTGTAGATATTAATTAGTATTAATAATCATGACGGGCGTATAAATTATACTAACGAATACTATCTAAATTTGTTTATTATTTATGGATAATGTGACAGAGTGATAACAAGAACGTGTGATAACATTTGCTACCAAATACTCAGAAAAACATAAACCATCACCAAAAGTTGTTAAACTAAAAATACATAATTTCGAAAGTTTCGAGTCTATGAAGAATTTGACGTGAACGTATGATACAAATTATCTAAAGTCAACTCATACAAAAAATTACTTTAACAAATGTTCACAATTTTGACCTTGAACTTCGAAACACTTTTCACATCTGAAAATTAATTGTTCATGTGTTGCCCGGCGAATAGATGGTTGACTCAAATTGGCAAATGCATTCCGAACTCTTTGCATACAGTCCTCTTTAATGGTCAAATGCCTGCTGTACACTTCATTTTTGATCGTCCCCCAGATATAATAATCGATCGCTTTTAGAAAATCCAGACTACACTACAAATTTTCTCAGAGATGTCGGAGGATATGCCGTGAAGTACCCCAGTATAGCTATTTCTACAGCTTCATCGTCACAAATAGGTTTCCTTCGTTTTATTTATGTCTTTACGGACCCGAAATTTTTGAAATTATCTATTATCCGTTTAATGACTTTTGGTGATGGTCTGTGTTTTTCTGGGTACCTGGCAGCAAATGTATCACACGTTTGTGACATCACTCTGTCCCATTATCCATAAATAATAAATAAATTTAGATAGTATGCGTTAGGATAATTTATACGCCCGCCAACTACTAATTAATGTCTACAATTTGTCATAATTGTTGATTATTTTTGGCATGTGTCATATTTATTTGCTATCTAAAGCCATCATGGCCAACTAAAATCAATTAAATTTCAAATTCATATCACTATTGTAATAGAAAAATGTAAAATTGCCAATATTTTGAAAACTATCAGTTTTTGTGATAGACATCCTTTCATAAACTTGCCCTTATTTTTGATGCAAAAAAATATAAAATGGGAGGTTGCCATTTAAAAATTTTGTATTGTGACACTTTTTTCAATTTGATCTTTTACCCTTTTTTTCAAATACCCTGTATTAATATTTACTAAAAAAATATTCGTACGCGCCTAAAGTAGATTATATCTCCTAGGATATTCTAACAAATTAAATTATTAAAGCTACCATGTAGTAGAAAATTGTTATTATTCTTTATGCTGAAAACGTCATTTTTGACATAAAATTCCAAATATTTCGAAAATGGCTGGCGGTAGGTACAAAATAAAATAAAAGTCTTCTACTCCACAATATAACTCTTTATAATCACACTAGACCATCGAATTGGTACAACCAAACCATACATGTTTCGAAAGTTCATACTTTCATCATCAGTGGTGAAATAACTTAGTGTCAGAAAGTGAAAATTGGACAATAGTTACTCTTAATTATTATAAGAATCACACTGTGGATATATTTTGATTAACAATTAAAACAAGTTGAATTCGAAAGAAGTAGTCCATATCGAAGTGGAGTAGAATAGTTAAATATTCTTGAAATAAAAGTCGACCTCCACACAATAAATTTAATAAATATCCTCAACAAATTACATTTGTCACCATACATGTTTCGCAGCTCCGGGCCGCATCATCAGTGGTTATATGAGATTCTTACGAAAAGCTATGTTATACTAGTTAGTACATATTATTTTTGGGAATTTATTTATTAACTCATTGCGTGAAAAAAATTTTTATTCTCTCAAGTCATAAAATAAAAAAGTTTTTGAAATTGAATTTGTGTTACTAAACATTTAAAAATTAAACTAAAAAATCTAAAATTCACATTATTTCTAATGTAAGTTTCATGCTGTGTGACAATTTGTCGTGTGAACGTGCAGTCAATTAAGAACCTAAAATATCAAAGAGAAAATTAATCTTCGATGATTTACAAAAAGAAACACAGCATGAAACTTACATTAGAAATAATGTGAATTTTAGATTTCTTAGTTTAATTTTTAAATGTTTAGTAACACAAATTCAATTTCAAAAACTTTTTTATTTTATGACTTGAGAGAATAAAAGTTTTTTCACGCAATGAGTTAAATTCCCAAAAATAGTATGTACTAACTAGTATAACATAGCTTTTCGTAAGAATCTCATATAACCACTGATGATGCGGCCCTGAGCTGCGAAACATGTATGGTGACAAATGTAATTTGTTGAGGATATTTATTAAATTTATTGTGTGGAGGTCGACTTTTATTTCAAGAATATTTAACTATTCTACTCCACTTCGATATGGACTACTTCTTTCGAATTCAACTTGTTTTAATTGTTAATCAAAATATATCCACAGATTCTTATAATAATTAAGAGTAACTATTGTCCAATTTTCACTTTCTCACCAGTTATTTCACCACCATTGTGGAGTAGACGACTTTTATTTTATTTTGTAACATTCTTAAGGTTAGTGGGGGGTGTTTTTAACACGTTTGTAGGAGAAGTTATTTAAAGCGACGCTGTAAAAATCATACGGTAGATACAAGGGGGCGCTTTTTTTTGTAAAAGGTCCGTTTGAGAAGGTTCATTTGTCCCTGCATTTTATTCCACCGATTCCAACAACCCTGTACCCTCCACTAACGTGTGAAGTTCAGGTATGTGTAGAGGTGTCAATATCTGACGGCGCAATGAGGGTGCCCAAAAATAGCGTGTCGCCTTCGTTGTAAAGCTACACACTCACATATCACATGGTAAGTAGTCTCCACTGCCCCACTACACAATGTATATTAATTTGAGGTCTCCGTTATACAGCCCTATCTTATTTAGGTGGATTCTCAGGGCGCTCTCTCGTTGCCCCAAACAAAAAGTTGATGAAGTCATTTACTTCAGCTTCAATATTTGGAAAAAAATTAAATGTGGGTGAAAATGGATCTTACTTAATCCCATTTCAGAAACTCTTTTTAGAATTATTCTATCGTTTTCCATGTTTTCATAACAGAGATGGGACATGGAGTTTTGTTCACCTTCAATAACTTGTCATCCACGATTTTCGGCAAAAAACACGTGGATTTCAAAACCATTCTTGGATGATTTTTGTGTTACATCCCCTCACCCCCAGCCTCCTAAATCATATCATTTTAAGCTTCTTAAAATGTTTTATCCGTACGCCAAGAATAAACGAAATTGTTCGACCTGTTTGTTAGGTAAAGACAAGAGAAGCGTAATAAACAACAAAATAAAATACTAGAAAAAAACGAGTAAAACGCTGGTACATACTTTATCATTAAAATGCTTAGTATTGTTTTATTAATTAACACTAAAGAGTTCTTCAAAAAAAGATTATATGTTGGCAGAGAGAACAGAGATAATCTACATTTGCGGAAGTGAAAATCGTTGTGTTGTGACAACAGCAGTTTTCAACGCTATAGACACTTTGGTAAAAATCATTGAGGTGGGAGGAGACGCTCTAACGTGGCCAAAAGCGGGTGCAGGTACGCCATATTGGTATACGACCTCTATCATTTGTCGTGCTTTCAAGTTTATAGTGTTATTTACGACTATTTTACAAGTTTACTTAAGTTTTTCGTGTTTTTTTGGACGGTTATTTGACAATATACTATAATGGTGTCCTATGCAGTGCGTAGTTGCAGTAGTAGAAGTGAAATCGACAAGAAAATATCAGGAATAACGTTTCATAGGTGTGTACCAAATATTGTAAACATTGTACATGGACGTATTTAGGGTTTTTTTAGGCAAACTTATTAAAACACATTATTATAGGAGTCTGGTAGCATTCTTCTTTCTGCACTGAACAATTGACACGTGCATTGTAGTTTATTATTTTTTTTACAAATTCTTTTATTTGATTTCTACTCTCAAACTCTCTACTTTTTCATCACTTTCTAGCAAAAAAGACCCCTAAATGTGTGTTAAAAACATATTCTGGTTTTTAGATTTCCTAAAGATCCTGCTCGTAGACATATCTGGACAGAATATGTGTCTCGAATTAATTGGATACCAACGAGAAATGTACACAAATATAATTTATCCAGATCATGATTATCTTCCTGGACCATTTTCTGAATTTTCGAAATTCATTATTGTTTATATTGCTGGATTTGTTGTTTTTAGTTTAAAGAAGCAAATTATTTGCAGAGAATGTCGAGATGCATTAATAAGTGTTATTCTTTTATTAAAATGAAGGCAAAAAAGGATTTACAAATTCCTTCAAAAGATGTTTTAGACGTTTGCTTCCAATCCGAAAAGGTCATAAAAAATCGTGTAGTAGCTACTAATGAAAAGTTGTCCACAGAATTCATAATAAACCTTGTTTTAAAGGAATTTGTAAATAGTAATATTTTTCCTAATTTAGATGTGCATGATTTTTATCAATCAGTGTTTGATAACCATAGATATTTACTGATCAAATCTATTGCGACTAAATATTATTTAAGTAAAAAAAAAAGTAGATAAGTCACTTAGCATACGGCAACATTTAAATAAAATTGTTTTGTTTAAGGGGTAGTAATATATAATTTATAAAGTACTAACGTCTTTTATTCGTGTATTTAAGTATCAAATATCAATAATTACCTATATTTAAGTATTTTGTACACTGCTTAACATTTCAAAATAAAGTATAAACCCAAGCTGCAAATTAAAAAACAAAAACGTCAACAAAAATAGTTAGTCCGGCTCTGGAGAATCCGCCATATTGGTATGCGCTTACGCCCCACCCAATGCACCCGTTTCTGTACAATGTAAAATAATGCTTATAGTGTCTCCTTATATCTCAATGGTAAAAATATAAGCCACCAGTATCCTACTTGATTTAGTAAGAAAAATTTGAGACGCGGCAACGCACATCCAAGTTCTTGGTAATTTTGCTATAAATTTTAACACTTCAATTCCAAAAGAGCCAAGTCTCGACATAAGGCCCCGGTTTGACTGCAGCCTCATGGGCTTATTGTGAAAAGTCGCCGTATTGTATGCCACCAAATCCAACAACTCTGTACCATCCACTAACTTGTGGAGTTCAGTCATGTGTTGGGTGTCAATATCTGCTGGCACTTTTGGCCCAGCACCTCAGGAGTTCCCGTGCCGTTCAATCCGCTCTCTCGTTGCCATCGATTTCCGAGTGCCCAGGACACCCCAAACAAAAAATTGATGAAGTCATTTACTTGAGTTTTCAATATTTGAAAAAAATCAAATGTGGGTTAAAAGGAATCCCATTTAAGAAACAGTTTTTAGAATTTTTCTATCGTTTTTCATGTTTTCATAACAGAGATGGGACATCCAATTTTGCTCACCCTGAATAACTTGTCATCCACGATTTTCAATCAGCGAATGCCCAAAAATAGCGTGTCGCTATAATTTTCTTTGTTTAGACAACATGAGGCTACAGTATGATTCCATTATGCCATCCGTTGTTGTTGCTAATGCTCCCTACAGGGTGTCTCAAATTTAACGGAAAAATCTATTCTTATTTTTGCACCCTGTATAAGCCTAAAACTAAAGTCTGAATGAAAAATTCTATCAGAGTGCAATTACCAAAGAAAAAATTATAGAAATCGATTTATCGGTTCACGAGAAAATCAACTTTGAAATTGAGCATAATTTTTGGTTGTGCGTTATTTTTGCGGCTAAGTGTATTTGGGTCAAGCCCTAAAAGGCAAACTCAACAATATAATATAATGGTATGGGATTTACATGCACCGTTTCGAATTTATTCTCATTTACCTTCAATATTTAGCCTACTTTTCAACTAGCGTACGTAAGTTATTTGAATGATTTTTTAGATTCCGTTGGGATATACAAAATATTCATAAATGCTGTAATTCTGCCAAAAGAACTGTCATTTGAAAAATCACACAGTGTTGCAATATTTGACATTTCATTAATTTTCTCGTTTTTTCAAATGCACGCCCCTGTAAATTATGTCAGATATAATTGAACCATTCAAAGACAAATTCCATAATGTAAGTCTTACGGTGCCCTCAGGTCATTGTTTCTGAAATAATAGTGATGAAACCGTTTCACCAAAACGTCCATTTCCTATTTCTATTTTAGCAATAAGAGTTGTCTCAATTCTAAAAAATTACAGTACGTAAAATACAACTCTACAGACGATTCTGTCAAGATATCGGTTTTATACGGAAATAATAAACTAAAAATTTTGACAGGTTAGTCCTGGTTTCACCACTGATATTTTACAAACAGTGACTCGAGGGCACCGTATAATATATATCGTTGATTTTGCTTTTGAAGGTTTATTTATATCTGACATAAAATGCAGAAGTGTGCATCTGAAAAAAAACGAGAAAATTAATGAAATGACAAATATGGCAACATGGTGTGATTTATCAATTTACAGTAACAGTTCTCAGAAGTAGAGCGTTTATGTATATTTTTGTCTGTCCAAACAGAATCTAAAAAATCATACAAATAACTTACGTACGCTTGTTGAAATGTAGGCTAAATATTGAAGGTAAACGAGAATAAATTCGAAACGGTGCATAGAAATCCCATACTACTCGTATTATATATCGTTGACTTTGCCTTATATGGCTCTATCCAAATATGTCTCAATATATAGGGTGTGCTATTTAAAATAAGGAACTTGAATACCGTCACTGCAATATGTGTCCACTTTGTATATGTAAAAATTAAATAAATAAAACTTCAAGTTACCCCAACTAAACTTTCTATTTAACTTTTTGTTGTACCGTTTATAGTTTCTCGCTTAGTCGCTCTTCAACGGACCACCCGGTACACAATAAGCAGATAGGGATAGAAAAAAAATTTTAGCTTTATTTAATAGGAATAAAAGTCAATCCTCCACGAAACAAATCAAATATATTACCAATATTGACTTTTATTCCCATTAAATAAATTTACTCTTAGACCAGGGTCGATAATTTTAAAAATGCTAAAAAGTGAAAAAAAAAATATAGTAGGATGACACCCATTAGAAAAGATAGAGAATATAACAAAAATGAAAGGAAAAATAAATTAGGGGCGATCTGAGGTCGGGAAGAGGGAGGGGGTGAGTTTTTAAAGGTAAAAAACGGTTTCTGGTAAAACTGCAAGTCCTATGAAAAAAAGTTAAATGGCAAAGTTGTAGGTGTTAAAAAGATCTAGAACTTTTGTATCGACACTTTTTTCTCATAACCTCAAAATGTATGTGAAAAATTCGAATAACCGAGTTTTTTGTGTTATATTTTTATCTTTTGCAAAGAAAAATATTTTTTTACGAAATTTGGTGGAAACTTACCTTTGTATGTCCCGAACATACAGTAATTTTTTTGATTTAAAATATTCATTTTTTCACCTTATTTTGACTTATTATCGAAAAAGCACCCTAATTTTCAATCGAAAATTCTCACGTCAAAATATCTGTTTTTTATAAAGTTGGTGTGTTTTTTGTTCGTTGAAATCTCTACTTTCTGATGGTATAAAAAAATATACACTACTATGGTAAATGTTCGCAGAAAATGCAAATAATGATAAAATGAAAAATAGTATTTTTTTTTATTTCAGCATAAATTCGAAATTAATAATTATTCATTGTTTTCTTACCACACTTTTAATTATTATGTTTCACTGTTTTGTTTTTGACTGGTATGAATTAATTTCTTCCGCCTCTACAACTGCAGTAAAATTATTTTTCTACTGCAATAATTAAGTGGAATTTATAACCAGCGCAAAGCACAAGAAATCTTTTTCTATTTCTAACAAATTAGAACAAGTGAAAATCAAGGGACTTTAAAACATCTACATTATACATATAAATTAATTTACAGAAATATAGAGTCATAATCAGTTTTTAATGTGGAAGTGCTAACAAAGTAATAGCTTAAGCTGATCTGACAGTACGGAATGTTTAGAAACTAACGAACACTGCGGGATTTACACAAATCGTTGTAGAAACTCATACGCATCATATTGTGGTGTTTTTTCGTGTAAATAATAGATATCAAAAATTAAAGAGTATTTAGTGACTCATATTTCACCCACCAGCTGAACGTTTTTAATAAAATCGAAATAATTTTTCTGGGCGACTTTTTTTAGTGACTGGTTGAATATCTACTTCAGCAAATTTAACAAATCTGAGGAGAAGGAACACAATACCCGTTCCGATGGTGAAAATACATTTCCATTAACGTACTTTCGCCAAACTAAGTCATAATTATTTGAAGGTCATTATTTAAACGTCAAGCTAATTTTTATGAATGAAAAATTGGCATATGAACCTTTTGTGACAATAATATATTTAATGTTGAATATTATGGTATTTCCATCATTTTTTTCAGTAGAGGTAAAAACACTAAAATAACTTTTTCTCGTGCATATTAGTTTCTAATTATTTATTACTTAGTTTAGCTAAGTTCAGCCTTTATTCATACTGATTATATTTTATGTTAGTTATTTAACTAAAGTAAAATTTTTTTAGTCTGGGGAAAAAAAGCTCTTACTAAAATATAAACAGGCCTACGCATTATTGAAACTCAGGAATTTTAGCTTTAATATATACCTATTCATGGGGAGTATGGGAAAATTTTATCCCGAACTTGCAGACGATTAAATGGTCTTCACACTAAAATAATCTCCATAAACCCGAAAAAGTTCAAGAAAATTGAAGCAAGTTTCAACTCGAACAGGGAACAATGATATTACCGCTGATGAAGAAAATGACGTTAACGTAAGTTAATGCATTTCACGTTTTTCTTCATCATCTGACAAAAAATGGTTGGACATATGAAGCTTGTCGATGGCTAGAATCTTGCACAGATACAAAATGCACAATTTTAAATTAATCACACTTTAAGCTCCCCAACCTGACGATCCTCCAAAGCTTGTAGAATGTTGTGAGAAGATTTTGTTTCACATGCAAGAAACCCCAAGGAAGGGAAAGAAACTTTTAGTATAAATTTGGCTTTATTGTATTATATTTTTAATGAACAATAAAATTGATTGATCATATCAACTTTTTCTCACATAAATAGTAAATGTAAAATTTATTATTTATATTTTCTTTGCCATCTTGTCGCTTTGGCAACGCCGTTTCAATATCGCGAAATAGGCCACTTATTTGGTGAACCTTTACACACATTGGTCATTGTAATATTTAAAAATTAAAGATCTGCGTGCGTTTGATACAATATTTATATTTTTAAACAAATTCACAATTACGCTTCCTCAATATTGCCAGATGACAGATATGACGACCATGTTAATCAGCATAACCCGTTTTCCTAATTGTTTGGAAATATATAAAAAAAATCTTAAAAAAATAATTTGTTAAAAGGAACATGAACTGAAATCAAGATAATGAAAAAGTTTGAATTATTCTTATAAGTCTTCCGTACAAGTCGTGAGTTGGGCTAAAAGAAAGTTTGGTTTAGCAGAGTATAGTTCTTTCTGTCTGCATTAGTTTTTTGGTGAAAAAGGAAAGCCGATTTTGTGGAATAAGCTTTTTCCTGTGGTACAACTTTCTTTAATATTTTATAGGGATTATATGGAAAAGTTTTAGTAGTGTTGAGAACTGTGAGAAAACTCTAAAGTTGATAGGTACATACACTACTTCGGAATTTTAAGCATATTCCATATTACACTTATATGTGTTATATTGTTGAGTAGAGTGAGCTGGTTTAGGAGTTTATACATACAGCACAAGTAACGGTAAAGATACGGATACGCAATTTTCACAAAATTTTTGATTATGTGTAAAGAGAGGATTCTGTTTAAATCAACTGCTTATCAATTATATTGAGTCATTGATAGAAGATTTGAATCCATGTCGCTTTGATTCTTATACACTACTGACGCGACTCTAGTCAGGAGGCACACATGCCATCAAAGATAGGTCTTTAAAAAAAATACAGAGAATATTAAATAATTGCTGCCGCTTCACTTGGGGTCTCAGGAAGTTTGATCATGTTTCCCTTAAAATAAAAGAGCTTCACTGGCTCAACGCGGAGAATACTTTTATTTGTACATGACGTCCGTTAAAAAATCCAACAGATGTCAACAAAATTGAAAATTGCATAGTCTAAAAATAGGGAAGTGTCCTGGTAATTATAACATAACAGCGAAAACCTTGCAACTTGTTAAGCACTTTGTAAGGGAGCCCATATGTTCTATCACAAACAAAGTTTTGGAAACTGGAAAATTGACAAAATGTTTAAAGAAAGGAATTATAAAACCATTATACAAAAGCGGTGATTCGAAATTAATTTCCAATTATCGTCCGATTTCATTAATTTCTAACATCTCAAAAATTATTGAGAAAGTCATTAAAAAAATAATAAATTCATATCTAATTATATAAGTTGCTATCCTCCCAACAGTTTTAGAGAGGAGATGTCCACGGATGATGCAATTGTTTTTTTAGTAAATAATATATATAAAAGTTTAGATAAAAATGAGAAAACAATTTGAGTTTTTTTGGACTTGGCTAAGGCTTTCGACAGCTTGAGTCACAAAATCCTTATCGAAGAGCTGGAAAATATTGGATTCAGAGGAGTTGCATTAAGACTCATGCGCACTTATTTGACTGAAAGAACGCAGTTGTGTTAAATTGGAAAATATTATAAGTGACTGTTTGACTGTAGAGAGTGGGGTACCACAGGGTGCAGTATTAGGTCCTCTTCTTTTTTCAATTTACCTCAATGGTTTGTGTTTTAGAAATAAAAGGTATTATATAGTCTTTTGCAGGCGACACCGTTATTCAGTTCACAGTATCAAGCTGGGAGGAGCTAAAAATATACTGAGCTTGAACTGAAAAAAATAAAAGGTTGGTTTGATAGCATGAAACTTTCAATAAATTTTGAAAAAACAAAATATTTGGCTTTTAGCTGTAATACAGTTAAAGAAGCACCTTTCAAAGAGCTAGCTTTTCCTTTAGAATCAAATGGTGATTTTAAAATAGCTTCAACTGATTCAATAAAATATTTAGGAATATAAATAGATAAACACTTGAAATGGAGTAATCACATTCGAAGTTTAGTTAAGAAATTAAGAGTCATTTTATTTAAATTTAAAATGTTAAAAACTATTGACAAAAAAATCTTAAAAATTATGTATCACGCGCTCGTTGAATCTATTATTTAATATCGTATGAAACCCATATTGAACCACTGAAAATTATCCAAAAGGCATTTCTGAAGATCATATTAGGGAAAGATAGAACTTATCCGACTGATCTTGTATATACAGATTTTAAGGTATTCGACATAAGACAAATATATTGTTTCAAGATTATAATGATGCAATTTAAAAACAAGAATCGATTGTTACAAATACAGCATAGCATAGCACAAGATATAAAGCTAATATTAATTTAATTACCACAACTGCCTCAAAAACTGTGGGACAAAGCTGCTTTTCTTATGTGGCTCCTCGAGTTTTCTGTCGTCTTCCTGGGCATATCAGGCATATTAATAACAAATCGTAGAACGCCAGTTAACTGGTTTACATCGGAGCTTCGAGAGAAAAGGGACAAGCTCATGGCCATTAAGATAGTTTGTGAGTCGACGGGCGACGCTTCTCATCGGACCCTGTATAACTCGTTGCATGCTGATTATAGGAAGACTATTATTGACCATAAAAAGATGGCCTACGAGAGATATATAGCTAGCTCCACTAATAAACCACGTGATATCTGGAGAATAATTAATAGTGAAAGAAACTATTGTACAATGCCAGTTAGTACTCGGCTTACACCTTCCGAGTTTAACAGTTTTTTTGTATCTGTTGCTAATAAAATTACTGAGGCCATGTCTGTGGATCTTGATGAGCGGGTGCATATGTTAAGTCGGATACCGATGCAGCCTAGCTCCTTTTTTATGTTGCCTGTCTCGGAGTTTCAGGTCCTGGAGACCATTCGCCACTTAAAAAACTCGGGCAGTGTTGATATGTTTGACTGCAGCAGTTTCTTTGTGAAGGAATATGCACAGACCTTGGTTAAGCCTTTAGTGCACATCTTCAATTTATGTTTGTGCGGCGGCATTTTTCCTGAGCCATTCAAGTTGACTAGAGTTATCCCTGTATTTAAAAAGGGTAACATCGATAATGCTTCTGATTACCGACCGATTTCTATAGTTCCTATATTTGGAAAAATTTTCGAGATTATATTAAAACAAAATCTAACTTCTTTTTTGGAAGCGAATAACCTTTTGTGTCCTGGACAGTTTGGTTTCAGGGGTGGTCGGTCGACAGTTCAGGCGGTGGCTCGTGTGGTGTCTGACATAGTCGAGGGCCTGGAGAGATGTGAATTTATTAATCTCACCTTATGTGATCTGAGCAAGGCCTTTGACTGTGTGTCTCATGAAGTTCTTCTGACCAAGCTTTCTCGATATGGTGTACGGGGACTCTCGTTGCAGCTGCTGCGGTCGTACCTGACTGGCAGAGGACAGACAGTGGCTCTTCGGTCGGAGCTGTCTGAGGTGAGGGTATTAACGAGTGGAGTGCCCCAGGGCTCTGTGTTGGGTCCGTTGCTCTTTGTCATTTATATTAACGACCTATATAGTTATTTGAATCCTGGAAGGGTCACTCTTTATGCTGATGATACCTCTTTGGTGTGTTATGGGAGCAGTGTTTCACAGCTCGAAGGTCGTGCGGGGCACCTTGAGGGAGTTGCGAATGGCTGGTTCACTAGTAATCTGCTGAAACTAAATATTGATAAGACCCAGAGACTTACATTTTCTAGTGCTAGTGGTCATGCTCGGGGACGAACAGCCAACTTATTGGGGATTATTGTTGATGATGCGCTTTGCTGGGCGTCGCACGTTGATTTTCTCAGGGGTAAGTTGTCTTCTAGTATTTACGTTATTAGGAGGCTCAGACATTGTCTGAGTCAGCAAGCTCTGAGAACTGTTTATTTCTCACTGTTTCATTCTCATATTTCTTATGGAGTGAGTCTCTGGGGTAACTCATCATCGGCTATGCAAATATTTAGAGTGCAAAAAAGGTGGTTCGCATTCTGGCAAATGCTGGATATCTCGAGCATTGCAAGCCCATTTTCAAATCTCTCAATATAATGCCTCTCCCGTCTTTATATATATATTATCAACTGCTTGAGATTCACAGATGTAAGCCCGATTTGTGTATTAACTCAACTTGTCATGAGTACGGTACGAGATCTGCGGACTTGGTACGGGCTCGGCGATGGAGATTGACTAAGTCTGCAAAGAATTCCCTACAGATTCGGTTGTATAATGCACTTCCTCGTAGGGTCCGGGAGTACAGTTCAGAAATGTTCAAAAGAACTATAAAATCATACTTGCTCAAGCATGCTTTTTATTCTGTGGAAGAATATTCCCAGGAAGTTGTACATTTTAGCAATTAGTCGCTTTTAATTTGTTTGTACCTATGTTACTTACACTTTCATGTTTTTTGTTGTAGATATAGTTTTTGTATTTTGACGTACTGCAATTGTTTTGTACAAAAAAAAAAAAAAATATGTTTAAAGTACGTGTTAAAGGGTGGATGTTCTCTGTTGACAGAAAATTTTATTATGATATTGTTAATTAGGTTTTTCATTTCAATATTGCCAGGGTAATGAATATCTCATTTTCGTCCCTTCTACTCCTTTGATTGTTTTGTTTTTGTACGATATATGTGTCGTATATATGTGTTGCGTTTTGGGTTTGGTTCAGGGGGTGGAGTTTTGTTGCATAAAATCATATACAATTCAATTTCAGGTATACTGTACGCAGAACGAACGAACAAAAATCAGAATCCACACACAAATCATTCAGTTGGTTTCTGTGGAATGACCTTTATTTGTTTGTCCAAACTAGTGTGTTAGTATAAAAATTGTAATTATGTATATCACAAATATAACTTTGTATGAAATATTTGGTTAAAATCTGTTAAGCGGTTTTTGCGTTTTCGTGGATACAGACAGACAGACAGACAGACAGACAGACAGACAGACATTTTTTTAAAACTACTTATTTATGTATAAAATGACCAAAAACAAGTATTTCCGGTGAAATTAAAAAATTTTTTTTTTTCATGAAACTAATAGTCTCCATATATACATATATTACATATATGATATGGAGAGCTAAAAACTGGAACAACGTAGAAAACAAATAAATTACAATGGCTAACATTCAAGATAAAAAACAATAGAACTCTATTATCAAAACGTAAGAGGCCTCCGCACCAAAACAAACGACTTCTACCAAGGCATCACTCATGATCACTCTGACATCATTGGGATCACTGAAACATGGTTGTACGATGGTATTTACGACAACGAATTGTTCAACGATATGTACCAAGATTTCAGGACCGATCGCAACATAAAACAAACAAATAAAACAAGAGGTGGTGGTGTGTTATGTGCGATAAATAAAAAGCTAAATACACAGAAATTAGAAATTAAATTAAAAGTACCGTATATTGATATTGTTAGTGTAAAAATTCAACTTACGTGTAATAAGTCATTAATAGTTATAGTAATTTATGTTCCTTCAAATCGTAATTTTACTCAGTATGATTTATTTCTTGACGACGTCGAATTAATTTTAACAAAAAGCACACACAACTTCATTAAAAATAATTTAACTTTTAGTCTGGAAACCCCTAGGACTATCTATCAATACAGAACACCAATTTCGATGATGTCAGAAATAATTATAATGAGGTGCAAAATTGCTGTGAAATTTTTTATGATAGTTTAAGAAAATTTAAGAAATCAATTATCTCTGAATTAATTTCAGGGTAATTCGATTATTAGAAAGTGTATTTTTTTCGTTTTTTTTTTCGTGTTTTTGTTTAGTTTTTTCATATATTATATTTTAGTTTTAAGTTTTGTTCTTTGTTTTTTTTTGTTGGTAATGTTATGTTGTTGTTATTGTATTTAATATTATTGTTGTAAGCACGCTTTATAACTGGGTCATATGACCTGTGTAAGTTGTTGCAAATAAATAAATAAAACCATTTTTAAATACTAATCAGACTTATAGTCAATTTTTATTAATTTTTTAAAATAATTAGCAGGTTTTTTTTTTTCATTTTTTTCGTAACCCTATTAGGAAATTAGTGCCAAAGTTATATATTTTTATCTAAAATGCTTCCCATCTTTATACTGAAAAATATTTACTACCCCGTAATAAAATCGAAATTCAGTTATCGCATATTCGTTTGGGATCGTATATATAAAAGTAATACTTGTGCACTAAAACTATCCGAAAAGCATTTCTTAAGATTAACAAAATTCTAGCATTCTATCAGCTTTATTGTATATCTGTTTCAAAATCAATTAATACTTTTCCAGCATTGTAGTTAATAATGCCAAGTATAGATGATAGACGATACGTTTCTCGGATAAAACAAACACTCCAAAATCGTTTTTTTGTTTATTTATTTGAGTATCAATATTACAACCCTAATTTTCTTCCAACACAAATCACAAAACACTGAAATTTGTCTCAAAATACGAGTACCATAAGGGCAAGAACAACGTTATTTTATTAATATTGCCGTTTTAAATTTTAAAATTGAACGAATTTATATATTCTCTCAAAAGCGGCTGTGGTTGAAGTGAGACTATATTATTATTGCACCTTCTTATTACCTTTTTTTTTGGAAGTACGGCGCGCGCGCATTAAGATGTTATTATAATATAATTATATTAATAATGAGGAATGTAATAAAGTTTTGATTAATTATAATAATATATATATATCAACATAATAGTGATCATTAATAGATGATATTATTATGTATAACAAAAAAAAGTAACTTTTACTAAATACATCAAACAAGAATTGCCAAATCAGGCAAACGAGGAGGCTATAAAAAGGTCCGTTTTTGGGGTTACGTTGGAATTGTGAAATAAAAACTGTGTTTCATATTCACCACTGATTTAAACAACCGCAAATTGTCATAATTTTTTAATTTGTATCGACGTTCGACACATGACTTTTTTAAATTTTAAAACCTTTTTAAACTCCTTGCCTACGGTCAATAATACCTGAAAGTTAATCAAACACGTGTTTCCTGAAATTTTTCTTCTAAAAACGTGTTTACTAAATACCCATTATGAGCTGGAGCTCTATCGTGTTGATAAAAGACTCATCCATATTGAGATAATGGTAAATTTTGGAGTTCATTATTTTCGAAATTATGTAGAATATTGAAGTATACCTCTCCTAGAAGAAAACATTTATTAAATTCAATAAGTTCAAGACACTACTTGATTCCTGTTTTTACTGTTTAAATTGTCGTCGCATCAATTTCGTTTTTCCTCAGAAAAACATTAAACAGTCAATGTCCGGGAAATTCAGTTTCCCTAAATACGAGCGGATTGGTATTGCTCCAGAAGTGAGAATAGTGTCAATAAAAAGACGATTTTTTGTAAATTTATAGCCTTATAAGTCCATATTTATTATACCATCCAAAAGTTGTTCGTTTTCTTGAAACATTTAAAAGAAATTCACAGAAATATATCTTTTTTTGAAAATCGGTAGGTATCTTTTAAATGTTTTACTCGGTCATAACAAGAGGACTTTATGCTTTTCCAGAATTCTTTGCTGAGGATTTCTAAAAATACCGGAACCCAAAACAGCACCTCTAATCGATTTAGTTGGATATGCTGCAACATTTTGTAAAATAGTTTGTACGGTATTTGTAGCTGGTTTTAGCTCGCATATTATGATATATACAGGGTGAGTCACGAGGAACTGTACATACTTCTACCATAATTAGAGGCATGTTAGGAGATTATCAAATGACCATTAAAAATGTCTCATTGTTTTGATTATTAATATACAGGGTGAATTATGGATCTTCACCAAAACAATGTTTCGTCATATCTTGTCAATGATTAAGTCGATTTGTCTCATTTTTTTACCTCTACTTATGGTAGAAGTATGTACATACTTCTACCATAAGTAGAGGCACATTAGGGGATCATCAAATGACCATTAAAAACTGTCTCCTTGTTTTCATTATTAATATACAGGGTGAATTATGGATATTCACCAAAACAATGTTTCGTCATATCTTTTCAATGATTAAGTCGATTTATCTCATTTTTTTATAAACGTGTGTATTGGTGCCTGGCAACTAACTGACATATTCAGAATTAAGAAAATCCAGGTCCGTCTTCGAGAAAATTTGTGGGGCTGCTTCATATTCAACACTTCACCCTGTATATGATTTTTCAAAAATATAATTTTTTCAGAAGGCATAAATAGACAGTTAGACCTGGGTATTTCAATTTTTTGTTACACTCACCTCACATTTCCAATTAAAGATTCATTTTAGAGCCAAATTGAAAACTGGCAATGATGAAGTATCTTACTGTATAATAATGTTTAGTTATTAAAAAGAAATCTTCAAAATAGACAGAAACGACACACACTGTGCTCCAGTATGGTAAATACCATAATTTGAATTGATTTACAGGGCCCGATTTAAAAATCTGGCATATCTGGTTCATCCCAATAATTCACTCTGTATGTAACTTTTTCCCCCGTAACAGACAGAAAATAGATAAAAAATATTTGTAATGACCTAGTTTTCTTATTTGTTTGAGGAAAACTCATGTGTATAATTATTTTAATCGGAATGAAATGAACATGCCAGAGAAATGTTTATTCATAAATTAAGAAATAAAATAAAAAACAATAACCAAACAATAAAACAGTTTTAACAATGTGGAACAAAGTAAAAAACAATTTATCAAACATTACGATTATAAAACACAACAGCTCATTAACGCAGAATTATTCACACTTCAATATTATCCGAAATGACCCATTGACAATCAGAAAATCCATTACACATTTAAACATTCGTCAAGAAAAGTGTATTAAGTCAGGTGGATTTCATTTTGAACATCTTTTATAATCGTAATGTTTATTAAATTGTTTTTTACTTTGTTCCACATTGTGAAAACTGTTTTATTGTTTGGTTATTGTTTTTTATTTTATTTCTTAATTTATGAATAAACATTTCCCTGGCTTGTTCATTTCATTCCGATTAAAATAATTAGACACATAAGTTTTCCTCAAACAAATAAGAAAACTAGGTTATTACAAACATTTTTTATCTCTTTTCTGTCTATTACAGGTGGAAAAAGTTACATACAGGGTGAATTATTGGGATTGGATTTTCTCAATTCTGAATATGTCAGTTAGTTACCAGGCACCAATACACACTTTTATAAAAAATGAGATGAATCGACTTAATCATTCAAAAGATATGACGAAACATTGTTTTGGTGAATATCCATAATTCACCCTGTATATTAATAATGAAAACAAGGAGCCAGTTTTTAATGGTCATTTGATGATCCTCTAATGTGCCTCTACTTATGGTAGAAGTATGTACAGTTGTAATATCTTAAGTAGTAGTAGTAGTCTTTGCTGACTAGTTAATAAGTAGTAGTAGTAGTCTTTGCTGACTAGTTAATAAGTAGTAGTCTTTGCTGACTAGTTAATAAATAACTGTATTTCTTGGGTTGATCAGCAAATCTTTTTGAATAAAACTATTTTACGTTATGTCAAGCTTTCGATATATTTTTATATCTTCTTCGGGGCTACAAATATAAGAGTAAGCTAAGTATAAATATATATAAAATTTAAAAATATACGAGGCAAGTTTTACATTGTTAAAAATAATAAAAATTGTATATTAAAAAACATAAATAAAAACTTTTTTAGCCCCGAAGAAGATATAAAAATATATCGCTATAAAGCTTGGCATAACGTAAAAGAGTTTTATTCAAAAAGATTTGCTGATCAACCCAAGAAATACAGTTATGTAATATATTATGTAGCTCAACCTTCGGGAAAGTTTTGGGGTGACACATCCGATTTTTTTAATTTTCCGGTCACTAACTTCTCGTAAATCGATGGACTCAATTCCCCGTGGGACATTCTGTATACTCCATACACAGATTAATTTTCTTGCGAATAAAGTATACAGGGTTATTCACGCCATACGACACGGACTGGTGTGGCTAAACTATCCTAAAAATTTTATTCATGGGCTTGATAAAAATGATTTATGGCTACATTTTAAAAATATTGTGAATCTATACAGGATGTCCCAAATATAAGAAATGAACCATAGTTGTGTTTTTTTAAATGGAATGCCCTGTATATGAATATATTTTTAGATCCCCCGTTCAAAATAAACCTAACTATTATTAGAGTATATCTCACCTAAACCTGACAGTTTTTTAAATATTTTAATTTTTATAAAAATATAGACATAATTTGAATGAAAAAAATTACACCTATTCGTTTGTTATTTTTAAGCCAGTCTGGGCTGATAAATATACCCACTCATCACTTGTTACGCCAAATATAGTATATGTTCGATGATCAAACTGTTGAACCACTAGGTTGAAGGTACGTCATTGATCTAACAGTGTAATTATGCAACTATGTATTATCAATAATTATTTTTTAGTACTTATAAATTATTGCTCTGAAAATATGCCAAGCAGCGAGTGTTTATCCAATTGGATTTGACTGGGCTTTGAAGCGAAGGTAGTTTAGCTGGTTACTTTCATAAACATCATCTAAAGCGTTTTGAAATTTGATTCAAAACCATGAGTGCTCATGATTTATATATTTTAAGGATGTCAATGAATGAAATCAAGATATATCAGATTATATATAACTATAGGAAGTTATTTATATTTATTATATGATCCTTTCCTCAAGACTATGATAATTATGAAAACAATTTGATTTTACCGTTAAATGCAAGTTTTCCAAATTACTTAAGCCTACTGTTTCTTCAGCGAATACTGATACCAATACACAGCCATCTCAATCCAAGATGCCGTTGCCTACTATTCAAATTCCGGAATTTAGTGGTGATGCCCTAAAATTTGCGACCTTTATTGGGCTGTTTAACTCAGTTATCTGGAATAATCCAACAATTCCAGATGTGGATATGTTTACTTTTCTTGCTTCGTCATTGCGAGGTCCAACCTTGCAAGCTATCCAGCATATTCCTATTAAGGGTTGTAATTATAAAACAGCTTATGCTGCCTTGGGTGAGGCGTTCAATTGCAATGACTCATTGGTCCTCCATTGATAAAGCGCCAAAGCTCAGATCTGACAGTCCTGATGAATTATCTTCACTTTTAAGTGTTTTTAAAAATAACTTGGAGTCTTTAAAGAACTTAAATTATCCTGTCAACGAATGGAATCTTATTTTGGTTTATTATTTGATGAATAAATATGACGATAAAACTCGTCAACATTTTAAAATACACCATAATTCAGGTGAGGTTCCGGTGTTTCAAGAGCTTATGGATTTTCTTTCGCGCAGATGCCGAGCTTTAGTAGATGAAGTTTCTAATAACAAAATAAGCGGTACACCTTCCATTCAAAACCTGCAATCCGCAATTTCCTAACATGCACGACTTGGCTATTCATAGATTGATATCATTGGACAAACGTTTACTCAAATTTCCAGAGATTTATCTTCAATATAAACATTTTATGCAAGAATAACTTCATGCATCATATAAGTCACGTGAGTCCTTCTGGGTCATTACATTCCTCTTACATATTCCCCATCATTGTATTTTAAGACCGGAGAGCTTAGGTACGAAGCTGCAGGTTGTGTTTGATGCTTCGGCTAAGTCATTCACACACACTTCGCTTAAGGATCATTTTTGTTTACCGGTCCTAAGCTTCAACAGGATATTTCAACACTTTTGCTTAACTTTCGTCGGCATTCCTTCGTTTTACCCTGTGACATTAAAATGATGTATCGTCAAATTTTAATTGCATCGCATCACAGGGAGTTTCAACGAATGATATGGAGGTTTTCTCCTGATGAACCACTACAAGACTTTCATCTTCATACTGTGACGTACGGAGTATCATCTTCTCGATTTCTCGCCCTCCGTATTCTTAAGTATTTGGCGGACTTATACGCTCCACAGTACCCTCAAGCGTCGGATATTCTTCGTAACTGTACATATGTAGATGATCTAGTTTTATCTTGCCCTACAAACAAGGGAAGAGGCTAATAATCTCAAAATGCAATTGATTTCGTTGCTGCATTATACAGGGGTTTGAATTGCGGAAATGGTCCAGTAATGATTTTTCATTGTTATCCGATCTTCCGGATTCTCATCGGTCGATTGATGCTCATGGGTTCGATACCGATCACACCTCTTTAAAAATCTTGGGATTGAAGTGGACGCCTTCTTTAGACTCGTTTCACTTTAATCATCAACTTCGATATGTACAAAGCGCAACCTTTTCTAAAATTTAGCTCGTACCTTCGACGCCCTCGGAATTCTTTCTCCTCTTACTTTGTTAATTAAGCATTAGATTCAGCAAATTTGGACTTACAAATTGGGGTGGCATGAAAAACCCCTGATAGAATTGTTCGATTATGGAATCAATATCAAGAAGATTTTCATTGTCTGCAGTCATTCTCTTTACCAAGACAATTAACCCCTCCTTCATTGTTTTCGTGATGCTAGTGAGAGAGATTATTGTTCTGTTTTTCTAGATTCTAGCGGTACCACTAAACCTTATGTCGTTTGTGCTAAGTCAAAGGTTGCACCTTTGAAGATAATTTTATTACCTAGGTTGGAACTTTGCGCGGCAGTCTTGGCTGCTTGTTGCTTATGTTCTTAGAGTATTTGATAGAAAATTATATTTTTCGAAGATCTTATGCTGGACAGATTCGCAGGTGGTCCTAGCATGGATCCAGTCTCTTCAGATACATGGCATCAAGTTCCAACCGAACATAACACTGCTGATATAGGCTCTCGTGGACTTCTACCTAGTGCGCTGATGAACTCTTCGCTATGGCGGGCGGGGCCGAAATTTTTCGTTTACCGCACCTTGATAATTTTTTGTCTGCTTCCAAATTTTCCTCTTCAGACGTGCTTTGTGAAGAACGAAAGGAACGAAGCTTTCGTGAATTTCTTCATTTAGAACTCCGCACCGTATTATTGCTTATGCAAACCGCTTTATTTCCAATTGTAAAAAACCAAAACAAAAGTTAGGAAGTTGTTTCACTTCCCCTGAACTCTATAGGGCTCTTATGATATTCTCTGAACGAGCACAAACAGTATTTTTTGCTAACGAAATCGTCAGGCTTAAACAAAACAAGCTGCTTGCTAAACAATTTCAGAAGCTTGCTCCTTTTGTTGGTGAAGATCAGGTAATTCGTGTGGGTGGTCCATTGCCACATTCTTCGAGCTCTTTTGATCGAAAATTTCCAGTTCTGCTTCCATCGCAGTCCTTATTCACACAACGTCTGCTTGAATTCACTCATCAAAAATATCTTCATGTATTCAGACCACGTAATGCATTTTAGCTCAGACCTTTTGGTGCATGAAGCTCAACTGTGAGGATCTCTAAGTCGTTCTCGCAGGTCGAGGATATGGAGGATATATCGGTGTCAGGCCTGACGACAACAGCGCTGCCATATTGGTCGTAAGAGCGTTCCAGTATTAATTAATTCATTCCAAATTTTACTTAATGATGTTTTAGCTTGTCGCACGGTTTAACATGTGAAATTAATTGTATTAAAAGGCACAAGGCTCCTGTCACCACTCTTTGGCCTATATCGACCGATGTTTGGTCGTCTCATCCAAACGCTAATAAGGTAGCAACTTAGTCAGCTATCTCGCACTATGTCTCTTTTGGTCGAGAACGCATGGTAGAGGCGTGTTCAAGATTGAGCGATTAAAAATATAAATTGTTAGACTGTTTCATAGGGTAGAGGACAAAGAAAAACACCAGAACTATTCAAAAATGCGACGTTTCGCAGCTATATTGCTGCTTCTTCAGGCACTACAATGAAAATACAAAATTACACAATCTTACAACTAAGTACAGCAAAATAAAATTACTATGTTCAAATTACGACACAAAATGAATCCATAAAAATGTAAAAAATGTAAAAAACATCAATAACTAAAATTACCTTAGGCGTAGTCAGGTACAAAAAACAAAAAACAAACAATAATATTGATCTTCAATGAAACTTATCGATACGTACATACTGTGAGAATATTTCATGATCCTAACACAAATAAAATACTCATTTAAATTTTGGTATCGCATAGCAATTATACAAAAAAAAAAAAACGATACAAAAAACAGTTCCCTTCTATGCAAAAAAAAAAAAAAACCACCAAAATTGATAGATAAATCCATCAACTCAATGTGTACCGAGTGCACGCTATATATTACATGGGTTATCGTAAAAGTACCGAATAGTCAACTAACAAAAGTATGACGATAAACCACAAACATTTCCCCCGTTTTAAACACTCGAAACCCTATACCTTTCTATCACATTGTTATAGATATTGCTCAAGTTCTGTGTATCAGTGCGTAAATTGATTGTGTCATTCAATTGAATATGAATCATTTCAGATATATTTCTCTTTAGCCAGTGGCTTTCCCTATCCAACACCCTCAGGTCGTCAAACAAAAAACTGTGACCAGTCTCAAAATGATGAGCGGACAGAGCGGTCTTATCCCTTTCAGTATTACTATTGCGACAGTCACTCATATGTTGGCTAACTCTCCTCTGAATGTATTGCTTCGTTTGTCCAACGTACATTTTACCACATTCACATGGGATTCCGTACACAACACCTGAGAGTTTATCCTTTGGAGTTTTTTCCTTTAATCTGGTATGGAAAACTCCATTTATAGTCTTTAAGTTGTAGAAAGCCAGGCTTACTGGCGTATCTCTGAAACACGCCCCAATCCTTTGTGACAAGCCCTCAATAAATGGGAATCTAAAATATCGGCGTTCAACCAAAGTACCATCCTCATTTGGGACGGACGAAGTCCTGTGAAACAGATCAATACACCTGTTGACGAAGGATCCCGGATAGTTATTCTGTTTCAAAATCTTCCTAATCACGGACAAATTGCCCTCATGGAACGAGCAATGACTTAATTTCAAAGCCCGAAATAAGAGATTATGCACGACAGCCATTTTCTGTTTAACAGGATGGTTTGAATAATAGTTCAGGACTCTACCAGAACTAGTAGGCTTCTGATACCAATTTGTCGTCATAGAACCGTCAGGGTCCCGATTAACCATAACATCAAGAAAAGGAATACGGAAATCTTTCTCTGACTCGATAGTAAACCTCAAGCTTGGGTGATAGTCATTAAAATACTGCAACACTATCGAAAAAGAGTTCTTTGGGACTGCCAATAAAGTATCATCAACATAAATTTTAATAAACGGTATATGAAATGGAATCACTTTTAAAACGCTTTCTACTAAATCGTTCATCACCAGACCAGCCAGTATAGGACTCGCAGGATTACCCATAGCGCTTCCATCTAACTGCAAGTATAGTAAACCTCCATAAGCAAAATAACTGGATTGAAAACAAAACTCCACAATCTCCAATAGAAGACTCTTTGAGACTGAAACATACGCAGAAATAAAACTCCATCTCTTCCTAATGATTGACAAAACCAGCTCTTTAGGTATGTTAGTAAAAAGAGAAACGACATCCAACGAAATTAACTCATAATCATCCGGTATTCTGATATCCTTAACGAAATCAACGAACTCAAAAGAATTTTTAATACTATGAATAAACGTCGTTGTTAAAGGCGATAAAATCTCATGCAGGTATTTAGCTATATTATACGAGGGAGATCCGATGCAGCTGACAATGGGACGCAAAGCAAACTCATTTTTATGAACTTTTCTTAATCCGTAGATTTTTGGTGGGACGGAATTGTGAAGTTTTAATAATTTAGATTTGTTTTGATCTATCTGTCCCACCTCAAGTAATTTGTCAACCAGTCTGTTCGCTTTAGTCTGAAAACTGCTTGTTGGATCACGTCTTATGCATTTATATACAAGATCATTGTTTAACATTTCTCTCATCTTTAAATCATATTCAGATTTATACATTACCACGGTCGAATTTCCCTTATCAGACCTTGAAATTCGACCGTGGTAATGTATAAATCTGAATATGATTTAAAGATGAGAGAAATGTTAAACAATGATCTTGTATATAAATGCATAAGACGTGATCCAACAAGCAGTTTTCAGACTAAAGCGAACAGACTGGTTGACAAATTACTTGAGGTGGGACAGATAGATCAAAACAAATCTAAATTATTAAAACTTCACAATTCCGTCCCACCAAAAATCTACGGATTAAGAAAAGTTCATAAAAATGAGTTTGCTTTGCGTCCCATTGTCAGCTGCATCGGATCTCCCTCGTATAATATAGCTAAATACCTGCATGAGATTTTATCGCCTTTAACAACGACGTTTATTCATAGTATTAAAAATTCTTTTGAGTTCGTTGATTTCGTTAAGGATATCAGAATACCGGATGATTATGAGTTAATTTCGTTGGATGTCGTTTCTCTTTTTACTAACATACCTAAAGAGCTGGTTTTGTCAATCATTAGGAAGAGATGGAGTTTTATTTCTGCGTATGTTTCAGTCTCAAAGAGTCTTCTATTGGAGATTGTGGAGTTTTGTTTTCAATCCAGTTATTTTGCTTATGGAGGTTTACTATACTTGCAGTTAGATGGAAGCGCTATGGGTAATCCTGCGAGTCCTATACTGGCTGGTCTGGTGATGAACGATTTAGTAGAAAGCGTTTTAAAAGTGATTCCATTTCATATACCGTTTATTAAAATTTATGTTGATGATACTTTATTGGCAGTCCCAAAGAACTCTTTTTCGATAGTATTGCAGTATTTTAATGACTATCACCCAAGCTTGAGGTTTACTATCGAGTCAGAGAAAGATTTCCGTATTCCTTTTCTTGATGTTATGGTTAATCGGGACCCTGACGGTTCTATGACGACAAATTGGTATCAGAAGCCTACTAGTTCTGGTAGAGTCCTGAACTATTATTCAAACCATCCTGTTAAACAGAAAATGGCTGTCGTGCATAATCTCTTATTTCGGGCTTTGAAATTAAGTCATTGCTCGTTCCATGAGGGCAATTTGTCCGTGATTAGGAAGATTTTGAAACAGAATAACTATCCGGGATCCTTCGTCAACAGGTGTATTGATCTGTTTCACAGGACTTCGTCCGTCCCAAATGAGGATGGTACTTTGGTTGAACGCCGATATTTTAGATTCCCATTTATTGAGGGCTTGTCACAAAGGATTGGGGCGTGTTTCAGAGATACGCCAGTAAGCCTGGCTTTCTACAACTTAAAGACTATAAATGGAGTTTTCCATACCAGATTAAAGGAAAAAACTCCAAAGGATAAACTCTCAGGTGTTGTGTACGGAATCCCATGTGAATGTGGTAAAATGTACGTTGGACAAACGAAGCAATACATTCAGAGGAGAGTTAGCCAACATATGAGTGACTGTCGCAATAGTAATACTGAAAGGGATAAGACCGCTCTGTCCGCTCATCATTTTGAGACTGGTCACAGTTTTTTGTTTGACGACCTGAGGGTGTTGGATAGGGAAAGCCACTGGCTAAAGAGAAATATATCTGAAATGATTCATATTCAATTGAATGACACAATCAATTTACGCACTGATACACAGAACTTGAGCAATATCTATAACAATGTGATAGAAAGGTATAGGGTTTCGAGTGTTTAAAACGGGGGAAATGTTTGTGGTTTATCGTCATACTTTTGTTAGTTGACTATTCGGTACTTTTACGATAACCCATGTAATATATAGCGTGCACTCGGTACACATTGAGTTGATGGATTTATCTATCAATTTTGGTGGTTTTTTTTTTTTTTTTGCATAGAAGGGAACTGTTTTTTGTATCGTTTTTTTTTTTTTGTATAATTGCTATGCGATACCAAAATTTAAATGAGTATTTTATTTGTGTTAGGATCATGAAATATTCTCACAGTATGTACGTATCGATAAGTTTCATTGAAGATCAATATTATTGTTTGTTTTTTGTTTTTTGTACCTGACTACGCCTAAGGTAATTTTAGTTATTGATGTTTTTTACATTTTTTACATTTTTATGGATTCATTTTGTGTCGTAATTTGAACATAGTAATTTTATTTTGCTGTACTTAGTTGTAAGATTGTGTAATTTTGTATTTTCATTGTAGTGCCTGAAGAAGCAGCAATATAGCTGCGAAACGTCGCATTTTTGAATAGTTCTGGTGTTTTTCTTTGTCCTCTACCCTATGAAACAGTCTAACAATTCGTATTTGCGAAGGACACTAAAAGCATAATATGGATTAAAAATATAATGAAGAAAGAGTCCTGGTAATATTAAAACGATGATAATTACCTAATTAGGTACTACCATATTGATTGATCCCAAAGTGATTATTCTTAGAACACATTTTTTGATTATTAAAAAAAAAAGGGAACTATTAATTAAAATGGACTCGTTCGTTGTTGATTGAGATAGAGAGAAATCAAGTTATTACATAATATTCTGTTCTAAATAAAATTTGTGAGGTTTCAGAGGGTTGTTTCTCAGTTAGTTTGCCGGTGACGGTGCTTATCACGAATTTTAATAGGCAAAAGCGCACACATTTAGTATACACCAACCCTAGTTTATCACTATTATTGTACGATTTATGATTCCCGACAATTTAGTGGTGCGTTCAATTACTTTGACTTTTTTGTTAGTTCTCTTTTATTTTAATTTTAATAATTATGATGAACTAAACTAAAGGACTAACGGCTTTAGGAATGCTGTCCATTGAAAAAAAAAATATTGAGAGCATTTGAGACTCTAATGATGCTGTTATCGACAAAGTTGCTGCAAATAAGAACAGAATAATGGAATTTACATTTAAACACTGTATTCAATGATAAAAATAGGACATCGTATTTATTTAAATATATCTTACAAATATCTGACTGTTTAATATTGAATTTTGTTATTGCTTTGAAAACCTAAGTTATTTTTAATCAGTTTATTTTATGAATCAGTGATCACGCAGGTCGACAATATAGAGGATATTTCGTTGTCAGGCCTGACAAAAACATTGATCTTCGGTGTGCGGCTTGATTCTCCTCTATGTGTTTCCTGGATTAGTAAGATGTCAGTGTCATTCTCCTTGCTCAAGTTGGAAAGTAGGTTTTCCTTATCCGCGGATATGCCCTCAATATCGTCAAACTAGCTTTCAAAAAAGCCTTTCTGGCAAAATACTCGGATAGTGTTTTGTGGATGGTATTCCGGTGGTGGAAGGATTAGCCGACATTCTGTCGTTTCCAGGGGACTGTATTTCGAACCACATGAAAAATTAAAAAAACATATACGTGGAGGTTCTCTCCGTGTCTCCCTTAAGAGCACTAAAGGGTATCTATGTTTATTTGTGTGTTTAAACACAAAGACTTTTCGAACTTGCTTCTGATTTGGCAACTACCGCGTTCTTAGCCTGTTTCCGCAGCATCTGAAGCCGACGCGGACGTTGCTCTCACTGCAGTAATGCAGAACCAACTTTGTAGCTGCTAACAAGGAAATTCAAACATACATTTTGCTAGCCGCTTCTCAAGAATCCATTACTTGGCATTTCAATACTCCTGCCTCTCACTTCGGAGGTATCTGGGAGGCAGCGGCTAAAGCAGCAAAAACGCATTTATCTAAAATCGTAGGGGGACAGGTTTTAACTACGAAGAGCCTAACACCGTTCTGATTCAGACTGAAGCAGCCGTTCTTAATTCACGCCCGCTTATTCCATTTATAGTAATGACCTGCTCGATCTTCAAGCGTTACCGCCTGGACACTTTCTGGTTTCTGACCCACTAGTAGTAGTTTAGATCGTTGGCAGCTTCTTCAATGGATACATCAGGACTTTTGGCTGAAATGGTCCAAAGAATATTTGCATATTTTGCACACTCGTGGGAAATGGCATAAATCGTCGCGTAATGTGACGAGCTTGTGTCGCATTTCGGATGTTATGTTACTATTTTTCTGCTTTTAACTTATTATCTTATATCCTAGAATGCTTCCACTCATTTCTTTTAAACGTATTTCCGTATTGCCGTATTTCCTTCTAATAATATCCTAAACTTTTGTTTTGTTTTTGTTTGCGACTTTTTTTCTTTATCGCGTGTGTTCACATTAGAGATTCGTGGGCAGTACAAATTCATTCGAGAATTGACTGCTGGCCGCCTTTGTTTTGGTTAAGACTGCAAATTAATATTATTATAATCCGCTTATTATTGATAATGCAGCTGAAAATCGCTGGGAGACTTTTTCGAGTAAGTTCTCCTCCTCTCCACTAAGAGCTCCAACAACCGACAACAGTGTAGATCTATAAAACAGTCCTCGTATTTATACTGCAAAATTTGCTATTACAGGAAAATTAATCCGGAAAATACACAATACTTTACTTTTATATTGTTTTATAACACTATTAGTATGCTGAACGAGTTATTAATAAATTAAAATCAAATTTATTTATTAATATGACTACTGAATGTTATGGAACCATTTTGTTATTGGCTCTATATATTTAACTTTAATTAACTGATTTATCAAATAAGGCTGGAAAGAGAGAAAAACATAACAAAATGGCTTTATATCAATAAATTTAATGCAATACAACTATTGTATATTTCATATATAAATTAGTTGGTTTGATGTGTTTTAATATTTTGTTGTTTGAATAGTTTTATCCTTTGATCATTTGCCGGGTTTGTTGTAAATTTTATTTTGTGCGCTATTATTGCCCAAAATTGCTGGCAGAGATTTCAGCTCAATGATTAATTTAATTAGCAAACAATAAATCATTGAATGTTTGGCTGCTGATTCATTATTAAATAATGAATCAGCAGCATTATTTAATCTGGACATGCCGATATTGGAAAATATAAGTAGTTCTCGATTTAACATGGTTTTCGAGGTTGTCGATAAAACTTGTGTGCTCGATTGCGTAGCAGAGAATATTTAAATTAGAAAAACAGTATATTTTAATATCAAACCAAATTGTTGTTCTAATTATTTATCAGTTAATTAGTCAATTTTATAAAATTGTTGGTAGTGAAGTGAATAAAATAAAAACTCTTTGATATGAAGACAAGCCTTTACAACATTGTCAGCATTATTGAATATATTTTACCTACATTTTACTGTTAGGATTTGCATGCAGTATATAATCAGTGTTATTCTATTTGCGTTGTAGAGTTATTTGAAGTGTATTCCTAGAAAGAGAGTGTGTGCTAACTGGACTTTATTTCTTTAACGTAATTTATATAATATATAGAAAAATAAAATATAGAAAAATGAATAAATATGTCAGCGCAAAGAATTGGAAATAAAATTCATTAAGGATGAAAATGGAGTCAGACCTACCTTTTGACATGCGTTGGGCGGGCCCTCACTCACTTGTTGTTTCTCAAAAATTTTTCTTTTGCCAGTTTTATGAACGTGAATTGAATTTTTTGGCGTTGGTATACGTTCACACACACATTTCTCTTGCGACTCTTTCGCGCAGGCGCAGGCAATGAATGTGTCTTACAGGATTATGCAGACATGCGCCGATTCATTTGACTAATAAACATGGTTTAAGAAAGATAACCAAGTAATTAATTTCGTTACTTATGTTAGGTAAAAATAAAATAAAACAGAGAAGGCTTTTGTTCGTTTTTAACGAGAATTCAGCCTCCTATTGAAATTTCAAGAGCAGTTGACTGCCATTTAGCACTTTGCTGTAGAGAATGAAGTTATTCAACATGCCAACGCTTCCAAAAATCAGCGTGCAGCCGCTGAATCAGTTGCCACCGAGTAAGCCTATTAATTTTAACATTTAATAGGGCAGGTTCTGGAAAACTGCTAGCTAGTTGTTCCAGGGTTAAAAAATGGCCCGGAGTTAATGATTTTAAGTCATTTGGATTGTCGCATATATGTGAAAGCGGTCTGGAATTCAGCAACTGTTATATTTGAGTAAGCACGGTATATAGCTCATCAAATGTCATGATTTGCTCACCTATTACGCTCTTCAAATGTGTCTTAACTGACTTGATGCCAGCCTCACTAAAACCATTAAAATGCGGTCACCAGGTGGATTGAAATGCTACTTGAATGAGAATTATATTGCAACCTCCAATAAGATTGGTGCCCTGATCACTCTAAACCTAAAAGCAGCGGCCCCTTCGTGACACAAACCGACGAAATGCTGCTAAGAAAACATGAGAGACAAGATATGAAGCTAGTTGAAGTTGAACAGCTTTAGTTGCACCACTGAAAAATACGCATATATAAGATTTTGATAAATTCGCACCTCTGTGTTTCCCCATTGTCCTGAGATATGGACGCATAAGAATATTATCTTACATTTAAAACAACGTATGTAAGTCGATTAAGATCGAAATATAGCCGACTTTAGAGACAAAAAACAAAAACGTAAATTGTTCCACTGGGATGGTTTAAGTCGTACCTTAGCAACAGAAGTCAGTGTGTGAGGGTCAATGCGGCTGTGTCTTCTTGCAGGCCGATGGATTGTGGAGTTCCACAGGGTTCGGTGTTGGGTCCTATTTTGTTTTTGCTATTTATCAACGACGTGCCCAGACATCAGCGGTAAAGTATGTCTCTTTGCTGATGATACTAGTTTCACTTGGTGCGGCCCGGATAGTGTGGCTCTTCATAGTACCATATCCGAAGACTTAATCACCATCAAATCATGGTGTGACTCTAACCTGTTGTGCTTGAACACTGCGAAAACAAAATTTGTGTCATATAAAGGTGCGCTGCAGTCATTTGAACTTAATAATTCCACTATTGACGTCGTTTCTTCTGTGAAGTTTTTGGGCCTTGTTAACATCTCCCTGAAGTGGAAGTTGCACATTGATGCGTTACCAAAAAAATTAAGCTCTGCCTGTTTTGCGTTAAGATCAGTTTCCAAAGAACCTAACTTGTCAACTTCCATATCAGTCTACTTTTCACTCTTCGAATCCCATCTTCGATACGCCCTCCCATTCTGGGGTACATGCTGTGCAACGCAATTTGGGCGTATTTTTAGATTACAAAAAAGAGCTATTCGATACTCTCTGAGATTGCACTATAGAGCCCATTGCCAGGACTTCTTCAGAAAATTTAAAATACTAACAATACCTTCCTTATTCATATTGGAATCGGTCTGCTTAATCCGCAAACACCTGTCAGATGTCTCTGAAAGACCATTCCATAACTATCTGCTTAGAAACGCCGAACATGATCTTTATCTGCCAGCCCCATCCTCCGAATTAATCAAAAACTCGATCCTATACAATGCAAAAAAAAATGCACAACCATCTGCCAATGGAAATCAAATTGCTATCATCCCTTCCTCGATTCCGTAACGTTCTAAAAACGTATTTGATAGAAAAAGCTTTTTATACAGTAGGTGACTGCATTAATTTTTGAGCGATTCACACACTGGAGTTTGTATTGTATATATTATATGTATATATATATTGAACTGTAGAATATTTACTTAATTAATTTACTTTAAGTATCTTAATTGATTTATTTATTTATTTATTTGACGATGTACCTGTATGTATTAATTACACAGGCCAACACACATTTTGGTGCCTGCGATTTTTTAACTGTTCCTGAGTAATTTTTGGATGCAGAATGTAAAAAGGTTCTCAGATTTTGTCTATCAGATCTAGTTTTTGAGATTTTTTAAAAAATTGTGTATATAATTTACGTTATAACTGTTATAATATATAATATTACTATTGACAGTTAAAAAAAACAAAGACACATGGATTTAAGTATTTATTGCAAAAACTTAATTTACATAATTACATTAGTCACTAATCACATAAAAATTTTCTTTTATACGATTTTCTAGAATGGAGTTTACTAGGGCAGTCTCGCTGAAGGCTCCAGCAGTAGTCCGCCATCATGTGGCTATCCCATCGTCCTTGATAACGATCTTCCATAGTTTTAATATCCTGGTGGAATCTTTCCCCCTGTTCTTCACTACAGTCACCTAAGTTTTCTGGAAAACGATCTAGGTGGCTGTGGAGGTAGTGAACTTTTATACTCATGTTACAGCCGAGAATATTAAAATTTGAAAGCATAGTTTCCACTAATTCTACGTAATTGTCTGCTTTATGATTGCCAAGAAAATTTTGTACTACTTGAACAAATGAACTCCAAGCGTTAGATTCAGTCTCGTTCATTGATGTGGTGAATTGTGGATCTTTAACAAGTTGCCTTATTTGAGGACCATCAAATATACCAGCTTTTAGTTTTTCCGTGCTAATGCCAGGAAATTTACGTGACAAATACCCAAAACAATTTCCATCTCGATTTAAGGCCTTCACAAATTGCTTCATTAGGCCTAGCTTGATATGCAAGGGCGGAAGTAAGATTTTTTCTCTTGAAACCAAAGGTTCGTTGATCACGTTTTGTATTCCTTGAATCATGACATCTCTTGAAGGCCAATTTTTGTTAACCCAGTGCTCATTTTTAGCTCTGCTGTCCCAAAGGCACAAAAAACAAGGATATTTTGTATAACCACTCTGCTGTCCAAGGAGGAAGTTAATCATTTTTAAATCAACACAAATTGACCACTGATGTTCTTCGTATTTAATTTTTCTCAAAACTAATGCTATTGTTTCATATTCTTCCTTCATGGTAGTAGAATGACCAATAGGAATTGAGCCATATTTGTTACCGTTATGTAAAAGAACACATTTTAAACTACGTTTTGAACTGTCAATAAAAAGGCGCCAATCATCTGGAGTGTATTCAGGCAAACCCATTTTTTCTAAGAGCCCTTTTATATTGTTACAGAATACCAAGTCATTTTCCTGAGTGAAAAAAGGCAGCAGATCCTTATCTCTTTTACGATAAAATGTAATATTAGTACCTCGACAAAGTAGATTTTTTTCTTTTAATCTGGATGCAAGTAATTCAGCGGATTCCTTTGAGAGATTCAGGTCTCTTATAAGATCGTTTAGTTCTTCTTGATTGAAACACTGCGGAGTTGCTAAATCTGCTTCAAAATCGCTGTCGTTTTCTGATTGAATTCTTTTAACTTCGTCAGACGTTGATGTTTCTGTATCATCTTCTGTCAGTTTGGGTAGACTGCTGAATGATGGAACGGGTATTTCTTCCGAATGCACTACAGGCCTTCTTGCAGAATCTAGATCAGGATATGTCCATTTGTGTCTATTGTTTCTATTTATGCCTTTAATATTAACGAGACAAAAATAGCAGTCGTCATGATGGTTCCGCGGTTCTCTCCAAACCATTGGTACACCAAACTTTACGCACTTCCTCTTTCCAGTTGTCCACTGTCGCAAATGTTCAACACATGTTTTACATATGAAATGTGGGGCCCAAGATTTATCTTGATCTCCTAAATGAACGCCAAAATAGGCAAGATAAGCTCTTTTCACAAAGTCAGAAATCCTTTTTCTGCTCTCTTTCAAAGTGTATTCACCACACACATAACAAAAAACATCGGGATGATTTACACAGGTACGTCTGCTTGTGGATGCCATTGTTTCAGTTTAGTGTCTTGATACTACAAAACGACCAAAATTTACACAAAATGATAGCACAACTTTACTTGGGAAAACTCAGTAATATACTAAATCAAGTACAGCCAAGCAGGTATAGAAGGATCGGGTCATAGGCAATTACAGGTATAAAAGTAATTAAGAGCATTGTATTGAGTAGTTCCTAGTATAGGAACATTGGGTCAGGGACAATTCCAGGTATCCATTTGGCTAATTAGATTCTGGGAAATTCCTATTTTGACGATTAAGTACATATTTATCTCTTTATTTGTTGTCCTTTATCAGAAAAAAATATATCATTTAACCTGTAACGTGTATCTCAAAAACTAGAGCTGATAGAAAAAATCTGGTGGCATTTTTGGAATCAGCACATTAAAAACATCTAAAATCAGATGTTAGATTTCTGGCACCAAATTTTTTTTTTCATTTTGTTGGCCTGTGTTATTATTCTTATGTTTTATATGTTTTGTTTGTTGATGTATGTCTACAAATTATTTTTAATTTTTTGACAAATACATATTTAATAACGCTGAAAAATCAAATAATGAAATATCTTAAGACTAGGACGAAGATTAGCTTTATGTGCATCCTCACCACCAAGTCTGTAAAGCGATGAGATTTTGCCAAGAAAAAAGGATGATTGTTGTCATATATTAAGTGCGAGTTTCTAAGTTATTACCCTTTTAATTCCTTAACATATCTCAACAGCAACTTTACACTTGATAGTAGGTTGAGAGCTTAATAAGGAGTAGAGTTTTATGTTTCTGTTACAATATAACCCCCTGAAATGTATTATACATAAACAATGAAAACAATTCTAGATTTTTTACCAGGCACTTAATATTTCAATTCTCAAATACTGTTAAATTGTACCCAATTTCATCTTCTATTTCCACGTGCACCAACCGCTTTTCGCCGATATAAATAGAAAGAAGATAGAGAGAAGAAAGATATCGTCATCCTGATCAACCCACTTCTGAAATACATTAACAATTTACTGGCAACTGGTTTTCTGCTCTAATTTAATTTTATATATTGTTCGTCTGCCTCTAACGAGTCACCTGCTACCTTAATTTGGACGGGTGGTTGCAATAGTTGCCTGGATACGGAGTATTGTATGTATATTACTACTAGATAGTGCCAGTTGTAAACACTTGAGCTGTATCATTAATCTTCTCGCCTAAATAAGTACAGCACAGATTACTTTAATGTGTTTCTATATATACGGGGTAGCCAAAAGTCTCAATCGTTAAGTTCTTATTGTATCTGTATACAATGTTTAGAAGCATATGTTTTTAAAGCTGGCTTCTCGCTTAAATACTGTTATTGGATTTCGGGACAGTTTTCTGATAACTTCTTTCACCAAAACGGATCAGGTTGCCTTTTCTCTATCTACCTATACCTCTCTACTCTCGTTAAATGTAGGACAAGTTCTTCCAAAAAATTCTCCATGAATATAAAATAAATCTTAGATATATTGGATTTTTTGATTACATTTTATTTCGACAGAGTAAATAATGTTAGATGTCAAGCTATACTTGACTTAATTTAATTTAACTATTAATCAATTATTAAATACAAAAATGTGTAAATAGACTGTTATTACATCTATCATGCTGTCATGCTTTAGAAACAGACTACGTCACACCCCAGATCATTTTTATTACATATTTTCTGTTTGCCATGGTATGAATTCAAGCTTGTAGGCCGACGAGTTCCTCACAGTTCGAAGAAGATTTAGAAAATGCGCATATCTCTCAGATCAAGACTGATGAAATAAATGGGTACACGAAATAATAATAATAATAATCCGTTTATTTGCAACACAATACATAATTATATAATTACAGTATAAAGCAAAACAAAAAAACAAGTATAAAGCATTGCAAAAAGGACATGGAGGCAGATAAACTGATTTTTAATCCATGTCCCAAACTTATTTATATATAAAAAGATTTTAACGCTCTATAAGAAAGAAAGAAACAACTATTAATGCAAATAATCTATAATCAAATGACAATCTGATCGGTAGGTAAGCAAATGAAAGGTAACGGCACGGATGATATATTATATAACTATATATAACTCAATATGACTCAACATGCTAGGCACCCAGCAAACGTCGCTTATAAGAGCATTTGAAGGCGGGTGACTTCAGAAACCTCAAATCACACGGCAAGTTATTATAAAAATTATAAATATTGTATGAATAAGATCGGTAGAATATAGAAGTGTGGTGTAGAGGTGGCGATATAAGTCCGCGAAACCTCAAGCCCAGAGTATGAACGTCAGATCTAAATTTTATTTTATTGTACAGATATGGAGGTGATTTATTTAAAATAATTGAATAAAACAGACATCCGGAATGTAATTTACGCCTATTTTCCATGTTAAGCCATCCAGCATCGATGAGTTTATAACTGATTGGTTGATATTTGCGTATTCCGTATACATATCTCAGACAAGATTTCTGCATAAGTTGAATTCTGATTTTATCGACGCTGGATAGACACGGTCCATGGATAACATCCCCATAATTAAAGTGTGATAGTACTAGACTATCGGTTAACCTTAGTTTTAATTTTTGATTTAGAAAGTGTCTGTGGGGATATAAAGATTTTAAAATGTAGTAACCCCTTTTGTAGCATCTTACTCACATGCTCACAGAATCTCAGCTCACTGTCCAGATGAATGCCAAGATTTTTAGCTGTAGTTACAATACTTAAGGGTTCGTTATTTATATTCACTGATAGATTTTGACTAACCAATTCTTTATGTTTACCGAAAATAAGGATGTTGGATTTAGACGAGTTTATAAAAAGTTGATGACGATTTGAAAGCTTTGCCAAGGTCTGCAAATCGTCGTTGATTCTATAGTTAGCCAGATTTAAATCTTTTATATTAAACGAATATTTTAACTGGGTATCATCCGCGTATGCGTATGAAGTACAGTGCCTCAGGCAGTCTGTAATATTTGAAGAGTATAACACAGTAAAAAATTGCGTGTTAAATTTAACACTCAATGGTGGTACATATAGGACCACACGCGATCGGGTATATTAACCAATCATTAAATCTGGTAAAAATGATAATTTTGAAATGTTTTTTTTTTTATATCTGATGAGTGTTATTCTTTTAATTCATTGATAGGTACATTTACACTATCGCGTGTAAATTAACTAAATTACAGTGTTAATATTTACACTCAATGGTGTAAAATAAACATGAAACTTGTAAGTAAACCACCTTTTAATAGTAATTTACGCCTAATTATTGTAAATATCATATTATTATAGTGTGAATTTCATTCCATTTTGGGTGTGAATTTACTATAGCGGGTGTAACAATTTCTACCCATGGTTAGTATATACTTTCCACTTTGTTTACGTCAATTATCATTATCTATCAAAATAACCAGGCATTGAAAATTGTGCAAGATGTTTGCCATTATAAACCTTCGCTTAGTTTGATACATGATTGAATGACTTAATCAAAGCCGAAAGTACCAGCCCCTAATATAATATATTTACATTTTTCAAATCACTTGGAAAAGGTTTCTGAATGAATAATGACAATGTTGAATATACGATTATTTATTTATAAAAGAAATTATAATTCAAATTATTTGGACAAAATGGCAACCTTAATATAGTACATAATCTGCTATGGTTTAAATAACAATATACTAATATTAATACTAAACATAATTTCATTGTTCACCATTGGGATCCTCTAAACTTTAAGAGTATAAGTTAAAAATCTGCAATCTGTTATTATTAGAATTATTTAAAAGCTACAAGGAACATAAATACCAATCCTATAATACCTAAAAATCCTATAATACCTTAAAAATCTACTTACCTAGCTGTTTCTATTAATTTCAATATGTAGGTACTTACCCAATTTAACCAGATCCTGATAACACCCACTCTCATTTGGCACTTTGCAGAACTTTGCTTTATTTTTATATTATAGTTTAAATATAACTGAGATAATGCTATTCTATTATGCAGTAATTCACAACGTAAAATGTAAGAGCAAAAAGCCGAAAAATCCCCGAATTAAATAAAAATATGAAATGACATGTGTCCTGCCGGCATTCAAGATTGAACTCTGTACCTTGTGTGTGTATGTGTTTGTCGTGTAAAAAAAAACAATTATAAAGCAAATTTTACACTCGGTGTGTTCAAACAACTTTTTAGAGGGGTTTATTGTACGCTGATATCGTGTTATTAATTGTTATTGTATTTTATTTTTCTCATAGAGTGTAAACTTATAATAAAATAACACCCATTCGACAAAATTAACTTTTAAGAGAGTTGAATTCACATGCAACTTTTATACCACAACTTTGGTCCCATATGAGTGTAAAATTGTGGTAAATTATATTGATCCGAGTGTTAAATTTAACACTACTTTTATTTACCACTGCAGAAATGATTTTTACCATGTCGATATTTTTTACTGTGAAACAATAGAGTAGTGGATCCTTGAGGTACGCCGCATTTAATTTGTCCCATCCTGGACTTGCCCATACTAGTCTGCACAAACTGGCTTCTATTTGTAAAATAAGATCTGAGTAAGTCTACCGAGGAATGTGAGAATCCAGAAAAATGCAAAATGGAGAATAGGATGCCATAGTTAATTTTGTCAAACGCTTTAGAGTAATCGAGTAGGATCAATGCAGTTGTTTTACCTGAATCAATGTCATGGATGACATCATCAACCAAATCCAGCAAAGCTGTCGTGCAGCTATAACCCTTTCGGAATCCAGATTGTCTTAAGGGAAGAAGGTTATATTTACTTAAGTGCTTATAAAGTTGATCATACATTACTTTTTCTATTATTTTAGATAAAGGAGACAGTATGGCAATTGGTCTTAAATCACTGTTAGTGTTCGTGTTATTTTTTTTGGTAGTGGGTAGATTTTTGATACTTTCCAAATATCGGGAAAAGTACATGTGAGGAGGCATGAGTTTATGATGTGAACTAGATACGGAATAATAAATGGACAGCAGAGTAAAATCATATCAATACTAAGTTCATCATAGCCAGTGGCTTTAGATTTAATTTTAAGGATTATGTTTAATACTGTCTCTTTATCTGTAGTAGTAAATTGAAAAAGCTCCGGAAAAGATTGTTTTTTATTTGACAAATAATAATTCATTAAATCCATATCAGTATCAGTGGTCCCTAAAATTTCCAAAAAATAATCATTAATAGTATCAGGATTATTTAAGTTATTCAGTAAGTCAGTGATTTGTTTTTTATTTCCAATTTCAAGGATTTTCAACTTTCTCCACAAAGCTCTACCATTTTTTTCTTTATCGTCAACCACGCACTCCAAATAAGCTTTTTTTTCACGGTTTATGGCATTAGTAACTTGATTTTTTATTTGTTTATAAAAATTCCAGTCTGCTACTGATCTGGACTGCCTATATTTTTTGAAAGCATTATTCTTTATACGAATCACTTTTTTGATATTGAATGTGATCCACGGCTTAGAGCTCCTCTTACAAGTAACCACCCTCTCGGGAGCAATCGTATCAAATATGTTGAGAATAAAATTGTTAAAAACAGAAACCTGCAAATTAATATCGTCCAAGAATAAAATTTCATTAAAAGGAGTAATCTGCAATAAGTCCGTAACTAGTGCTTTGTCTATACAACCAAGTTTTCTTGTTTTAAAAGTTCTGTTTTGAGGCTTATTAAGACATTCATTAGAACAACAATAACCCAAAAAGTGATCAGACAAATTTGACAAGTCTTTTATGCCGGCCTCAAAATCATTTATTTGGCTTGATATCAGAATTAGATCTAGCAATGTAGCCGAGAATCGCGCGACACGCGTGGGTTCGTTAATTATCTGTTTTAAGTTAAAATTCTCAAAGCACTTCGTGAAGTTGCTGGTCGAGTTACTCTCAAAATCCAACATATTGATATTACAATCACCTCCACAAATCAAATCAGAACAGTCTGGTAAGAAATCTGAAAATCTCGATTCTAAGTTATCTAGAAAGGTAGAAATCGCTCCAGATGGAGGCCTATAAATTGAACCGAAAATATAAGTAAAATTGTGAATTTTTAATTTAATCCAAATCTGTTCTAAATCACAAGTACAGTCTTTCAAAATCTGTTCATACTCCAAACTGCTCCTTATAAAAATACCTACCCCACCTCCTCTAGAGGATCTGTCAATACGAATAAAATTATACCCAATAATTGAAATCTGTTCATCAGAGATGCCTTTATGCAGCCAGGTTTCAGAAATCCCCACGCAGTCATAATTATTTTGTAAAATATGATTTTTAAATTCCAGAAAGCCATTAGTAAGGGACCTAACATTTAGAAAAGAAAACTTGAATTTTCTCATTTGCTCACCCTAAAACAAATATAAATTATATATGTGCAAAAAATAAAAATAAAGTGCTATTTTATTATATATTTCAAAACAAGAAAACAAAAAAAAAATAATTATATGAAAATTGTACATTTCACGCTATGCCCCTGTCTGATTTAAACGGAATGAAATATTTTCAAATTCTTCTTTGGTTCCAATAACAACTTTTTTTCCATCAACTGCTGCATGAACAGTCCCATTTTTCGTCCATACATCTCCTCTGCCAAACTTTTGCTGAGCAGCAATATATATATCATGTCTGGCCTTAGCTAGCTCTTCTGAAATCTTGATCCTGGTGCACTCAGTCCACCCATAGTTAATACTTGTACTATTTAATGCAAATTATAGTAAATTATAATATTAATATTTAAAATGTTTATAATATATTTAATTCACTTGTATTGATCTACTGAAAACGTATTTAACTGTTTAAATTGTATTGACGATTTTATTTTAATTAAAAAAGAACCAAACTAAATTGTTTTCGGAGCACAGTATATATATGTCTACTCACGTCGAGCGTTCATTTCGGAATAAATATTCGCAGGGAAGAACTAGGAGAATATCATAGGTTAGTGCAAGAGTTAAACGAGCATCTAGATCGTTGTCGAAATATGTAATTTCGGATAACCAAATACGAATTTAAATTTCTACGCGAACTTAAAACTAAAAAATTTCTCTTCAAGCTTCTTGTCGCAATCGCTGATCCCTATAGTTATGGGTTAGTTATGATTATTTTACCTATAACGTTTTTAGGTTATATAATAAGATTCCACCTCTTTCAAATGTTAAAATTAACTACATTTAAAAGTTATATGAAACAATTTTTAATAAATCATGGTCAACTTATTTAATTTTTTTTTATTGATTTCTTCTTAATAATATAACTTTTTTTTATTATTATTATGAGACATATAGGTAGTGTTAAATTGTTTTTTTTTTTGGGTGCCATATATTATACATCTGTAAATAGATTAAAATTATGTAAAATAAGGAGTAGAATTTATAGTAGTAAGTGTTGGTAAGGGTTAAAATTAAATATCAGTTATTAGTGCCTTTTTAACCTCTGCCATTTAATACGTGATTTATTGATTTATTTTAAGTTGAAATTGTATAAATTTTAAGTTAAAATTGTATATTTATTTATTTATATGGAATGAGCTACAAATAAAATATATTATTATTATTGTTATTGACTGTATAGAACTTCATACTGTCTTACTTTTTGAATTATTATTTCGTCTATTTTTAATAAAATGTATCAGACGTCACCCAATACCTATAGTGCCGCCGAACTGTGACTTGTGATTTAGCACGCGTGCCAAAAATGTAAATTTGCAAGAACCAAATTAAGCTGCCACGTATAATTTGACATTGCGTAATAGCCTGTGACCTCCCTGACGTGATAACAGTCAGTTTACGCCTTCAGTATTCGTTTCGTAACTTTTCATTCATTTTTCTTTCTTTCGCAAATTTTTTAATACTATTTTTTTTTTCTCCCTTTAAGGAACAACGGCTAACTTAATTATTATTATTATTCTTAAAGAAAACTCTATTCTACACAGAGAAAAATCTATCATAATCATGAACCATATGCACATTCAATCAATGATAGCATATATTCCGTATTCCACAATCAAAGCTACATTTCTTTCAATTATACTTATATGATTAATTGCGAAATATATGACTTTATTGCTTTAAGTATAAGAATTAATTGACTTCCAATCAAATGCCTCAATCATAAGAATATATTGAAATTAAATAAAAAGTATTGATTGGACTAAGTGTCACTATCGTTGATAGAACATTTATTGTTTTTTAAGGGGAATACAGAAATTATAGACAGAATATATTTTGGTATAGAAATAATTGTTTTTTCATTTTAAATCAATTTTATATATAATCCTGGAGAGAAATTAATTACATAATTTAATAAAACTATCACGTTAACTAATTGTATGAAATAAAAGAAAGTTTTTATTCAAAAACAGTTTTATTAATTCTATAATACATTGTATTGTAATAAAAAAAATATTACTCTATAATCACAGTACAAAAAATAAACAATACATTAAAAGATGTATGTCATTCTAATACATGAACATTGAACATGTATCTACGACTAACAAAATATTAAACCAAATATCGTATTTGTGCTTTTTTACCATATCTTCATAGTGTCCCACTCCCACTCGGTACTTTGTATACTGTATACCTACATCGTGTTAAAACAGGATATTTTGAGTTTGGAGGTTATCTGAGGTTGCAAAAATGTATTCCATGCTGCCATGCTATACTGGTTAATGTGAAATAAAAAGCTTAATATTCATAACTTTTGAATGGAACACCCTGAATAGTTTTGTTAAAACGTTTTTATTATGTATTATAGGTACCCCTTAAATCATTTGATGGCTAGACCGATCTTTAATAGTATTGTTCGAAAAGCTTACACAAAATAATTTATAGTAAAAAACTTATGATTAGATATACTTAGTTAGGAGTAAAACTTACCGGAGAATATTGGAATTAGTTTGTCCAATTCTGAGGCGTTTAAGAAGTCTTCCATAATATATTATTGCAGATTATAGAACTTAACTATATAGACACGCGCTACCGGCACACAAATAAAATAAATATATAAATGTAACATAACCTATTGTTTTAAGCTTTGCTAGTGACTAGGGAGTTCCGAAATTTCCCGATACATCAGCCCGCAATCTACGTTTTTATATCAATGGTTTTGAATTCGTTTTATTATGATATCGGCGTATGAAAGCATTTTTTTTTTTAAGTAAAAAACTAATATTTACGAAATGGGGTAGGTAGTACGAAAATTCAGTTTTTATTTAATTTATATACTTAAATTCGATACATGCATGAGTGCAAAATGTTGGATACTCGACGTTTTGTGTTTCGATATATCGATGAATTTAGCCCGGCCCAATAATAAGTTAAGGTTGTCCCAACAATAAGAAGTATTGACTTAATATTATTTAGTTTACTTAAATAGTAGAATATGATAGCGAGTAAAATTTGATTTTGTTAATTCAATGATATATATCTAATAATCCGAGTAGAGAAATAATATTCTTCCAATGCTTTTTCTTGCTTATCGTAATATGACAATATTTGAAATAATACAATTGCAATATTAGTTGCCAATTATTACTGTAATCATTGAAAGAAAAAATATATCTGTTTTGTTCCTAACATATATGAAATTGAATTTCAATAATATCTGGAATGTCGGATTAAGTATATATTTAATGTTGGCCGAATTGTAATGAATTAAGTATTACTGTCATTAAACCAAAATAGAGGCAATCAAACATATCGCTAATATTGATATTACAGTAAGATTTTTTTCTGTGTATGTATGTAATCTACTAACACAAATATTTCTATCTATTATACAAAACTGCAGCAAAGAGGTTACAAATTAGATAACACTATTACATTTATTTATATGGCTTATTACCACATACTCTACTCTATTCCCAAATAAAATAATTTAATAACAAAAACAAAGAAACATGATAATTCCACAACAACACATTTATGGAAGGAAAGCATAACAGCCGGGGATTTTCACAATATTGTGAGAGAAAGCTCAATTTGTGTGTGAGCTGGTGCTGTAATGTGTACGAGATTGCATTTTCTCCATGTGGGCTGTCGTGTATTTTGGAAACAGGCAACAAAAACAAGTGGTGCGAAAATAAGGACAATGAAATACACAACCACAAGAAAAAGTGGTTTAACAATGTTAGTTACACTATGGGGTTCAATTTTTTTTTTATGGAAAAAATGATACATCGTGCTTCAATGATTTTAGTTCAGTAGGTTACACACGTGTTAGCTAATATTCGTCATAAATAATTAACAGCAACAGAATTTGATATTATTCAACGGATTATGAGACACGCATGCGGAAGATACGGGTTCGAGTCCTAGCTCTAGAAATACTTTTTTTTTGTTAATTGTTGAATAACGTAGTTAGTTTGTTACGTTGTTGTTACTGTTGTTGTTGTTACTTGTCGGGAAAGTTTTTGGGCGATACAACCGATTTTTTATACTGGCACAGATACGTGCAGGATATTCTCACGTGTTATACGGGTGTTAATAGACAATTAAATACTTTTTTTAAATTACATGAATGGAACTCACCCTTATATCAAATTTACCGTGGAAATAGAAAAAATCAAACAATGAATTTTTTAGACTCAACCATTAGTAGATTAACCAAAAAACATGATTTCATTCATTTACCTCATACGGACACACCTTCATCAACATAAATTATTAGCTTAAAATAGTATGATCCACAGACTTCTCAACGCCCCCCATTTTAACAATGAACATATAGTTTATATGATTGTAACCCATATACATAGACAACAGATTAGTTACATAAAAAAACAACTAAAATTACCACTTAACGTTATATACCCAAATTATAAAATGAATCAAACAAAATATGGAATCTCTTGAAATTATTCAAATTAAAAATTCTAATTGTCATTATAATTTAATTTTAAATGACCAAGACGAAACTAGTTCTCCTTTTTTAATTTGTTTGTCTGATATCGAACGGGCATCTTTATAGCTTAGGTACAATTTAAAAAGTAGGTTTACTTGACATCTGAAGAAGCCACCGTGTGGTGAAACATATATAATATCATCGAATATTCACTATAGACAAGAAGGTCCAGTAGACGCTGAAAACGGGATCGACTCGTCGCATTCCCAGCTACATTTCTAGCCCGCTACTATATTATACAATATCTTTATATACCTACTATAAGCAAATATTAATGTAGGTACACAACATTAATCTTTGCTATAAGATACTATACTATAACTATAAGCGCGGCGAATTGTAGACATGAATATCAGACGTACCGACACGATGAGAACCAACTGTATATTATTTTAACTGTGATAATATCATATTTATGTGGGTTATAATAAAGTCGTTTTTGCTATGTTAAAATAAGTACTGCATTTCGCAAAATTCTTTGACAATTCTACCAGAGTTTATGAAATAAAAATAAGTCCTAGAAATTAGGAGTTTTCTTGAAATATGATAATGTTGTATTATTTGTTATGCTACGAGGGTTGCCTTTTATATTTCGGGATTAGAGAACAAAAACAAATATTAATAATCGAAAATCACTTTATTGTTTTTCAAAATATTCCCCATGAAGATCTATACACTTTTGCATGCGTTTGAACCAATTGTCGAAGCAACAGCTTCTTCAGGTGTCGAAAAACGTTGACCTCTCAGTTTGTTATTTACGTACGGGAATAACAAGAAGTCATTCGGTGCCAAGTAAGGACTATACGGGGAATAACTCATCAAATCGATGTTTTGGGTGTTCAAAAATGCAGTTATTTGAGCCGATGTGTGAGAGCTCGCATTGTCGTGTTGAAGAGCGACTTGTCCAGTGTTTCCGAAAAAACAGGCAACCATTTGCTTGGAAGTGCTTCGTGCGCGAACAACTTTTGTTGGATTTGGCTCATCTTGAAACACCCATACAGTCGACTGCTGTTTACTTTCGGGCTCCTACGCGTAAATCCACGATTCATCACCTTTCACTATGTCATAGACGTGTTTCGAGGCACCGCGATCGTATTTTTTGAGCATTTCTTTCGACCAATCAACACGAGCCTTTTATTGAGCGATTGACAAACTGTGTGGGATCCAAAGCGAACAAATTGTTTTGACAGTCAAATGTTTACGCAATATTGAATGTATGCTGGTCCCACTAATGTCTAAGATTGTCTCAATCTCTTGATAGGTCACATGACGATCTTGCAATCTCAGTTCGCGCACAGCATCCATGGTTTTCGGAACAACAACTGATTTTAGACGACCTTCACGAAATTCGTCTTGGAGTGAACCACGACCACGATTGAATTCACCATACCATCGATAAACGCTGGTCCTTGATGGAGCTTCTTCGGCAAAAATTGAACTAAGTTCATCCATGCACTGTTGCTGAGTTAATCCATGTCGAAAGTTGTAAAAAATAATCGCACCAAAATGTTCACGATTTAATTTCATACGTACGTACGTATAACCTCAAAAATGTCCAACTTTACGATAGAACTATGAGTTGCCAGACTGCAACACCAGGCTTTGCCAAATCACGAAATATCAAAGGCGATCCTCGTAATGTGGAAGTGATAGGCGTGTTCGACTATGTTTGATTTTGGAAATTCCTTTCATCTAATGTGGTCTTGGGGTTCTTCATAAGTGTCTTTTATTATTAATCCGAAAACATTATTTTGATTCATTGATTTTTAGAATTTTAAATAGTTGCGAAATACCCAAATAATGAGCTATAATACTAACTTTGAACATACATTAATCTAAGAAACATTAGTAATTAAAATTGAATTCTGTGCTGATTTTTAATATCAGCGCTAATTAATAAAAACTCTCGATTCATACATTGTATGCAATATGCATTAAACTTCTTTACTGCATAATACTGGCCGAGCATGTATCCTAGGTCAGTCCAGAGAAAACTTCCTATTATGTAATCTATTGTAATTTAGCATCATAAATCCACAATCGCCAACACCAGAACTCTGTATAAATAATATATGATGTACCTATAATAAAAATATTTCACGGTTTTTCATATTCTCAATTAATCACTTCAGCTATTACCCTGTTTTGCCTGGCAGTAAGGGGCCACACAATATTTAGAGCGTATGCTAATATTTTTAGTTGATCGCATGTAAAACAAGACAAATCAAGTTAATTTCAAATTATCGAAAAACTGTTGATTTTTTGAAAAAATGGTTTAAAACTAAATATTTTTTATCAAGGAAAATTTGTTATTGATCGGTAGACGGCTTTACACAAACAAATTATGGGGAGATAACATGAATAGAACCCCTGAAAATTTATCACCGTCTAGATACTGACCACCGTTAATTTGCTCTAAGTATTGAGTTTGTGATAGGTAATAAATTCTACCGAATTTAAAATTGTTATTTAGTAAGATCTTGGAAATACGTTGAAAAACCCAGAAAAATTCTAAAAGTTTGACCCTCTTAGAAGCCATTGTCCATAAATGTTTATAATGTAGCCAGATGTTTGACCAATAACCTCAAATATTCGTTTTAACGCTTTAAATATTTTTGTTTCGTCATATTCATGTGTTGTTGTTTGCTACTAAAGATGTATAGGAAAATTTAAATTAGTTGCCAAAACATATTCAGGTTTATGGAAGCTTCGGCTTTCATTGATACTTGGTCTTGAACTTACTTTATTTTTTTGTTCTAATTTTTTTATGTATCAAAAATATTAAAAAAGGGTTGATATTTCCTGTTTGGTCTTAAATTCACATTCCAATTACTTGTTTATATCTAGTTGCTCATTATAATATCGATTACATAGATGTCAACTTTTAATAGTATTTACAACATTATATTTTTATTCTAGGCATTTGAAGAACTGGAAGAACTTCTCGGCAAATACAACATATGCATAGCAATAAAGGAAAAGCTTGTTAAAGACTCTGGAGTTGCAAACGAAACAGCTTACGACAGCATTGTACAGAAACTTTTAACTAAACCAAGAGCAAAAGGTAGGTGAATCAATAATACAATACATTTTATTTGCCCAGTTTCTTTTTCTCATTATTTGTTTTACTTTTGTTTTTACCCCCACGAACGTAGCTTTTTTTGTGTCCCCTCACTATATAGATTCGATTAAGGCCGTTTCCAAACTTCATTAAAGCTATAATTGAGTCCGCCGGTTATATTTTTTCTTTTCCTCTACTTTTGTCTTTTCGTTTCTTCCATGAATATAAATTAGATGATACAAATCCGTCTTAAAGACGACACTTGGTTGTATTTTTGTCCTTTTTTATTTTTCTCAGACGCTCGAAAATCAAATAAAAAAACTGTACCTAACAGTAATTACAACGGAAGATTCGCTTTACGTAGTTTCTTTTATTTTATATAAAACATATACAAAAAACGAGTTATATAAGGTGTTTCGAAAATTTTATCACATATCCAACAATTGGTATTTTCAGCATTCTATTATTTTCTAGAATTCCACAGACTTTGAGCTAAAATAATATATCTCTATCCAGAATTATGCCGAAGTGGAATGTTCTACAGCAACCTATATTATAAGCCATCCGGATATAATGGCTCTATTTTATATCTAGCAGTTGGGAGTATTATATAGAGCAACATGACAATATTATAAAATATGTCTCCTATCATGTTCAGAACAATCCCATGTTGCACTACGGATTATTTTTTATTTTCTTTCTTTTTTTCGGATGAGTGGAATAAGTAATCAGTACCAAAAAAAAATTAATAATATAATGTTATAGAAATAATATAATGTTAGTAAGTACAAAATTTTGTACCTAATCCATTACTAGAGAAATATTCGAGACCACAATAATAATAATTCGAATAATAGTAGCTTCAACGTTTAAAATAGGGTCTGTTAATGTAATGATCCAAAATAATCCAGGCTGCTACGACTTGACGAGTTTTATAACAAACAATCCAAGTTGTAAATTAAATTTAACGCGTTCTTGACTTAAAGCAAATGCAGACACGCACAGATGGCAAGGTAATTTTTTTATTCCTAGAATACTAGCGACTCTTTAACGCATCCCCTATTTCGTTAACAAAGACCGTTATCAATTTTCTCAACATGATTCAAACACAAGTGTATTACTACCGACCTGAAAACCTGCGATTACGAATTCCTTAATGATCGAAGAAAACGACCATGTTTGTCACCCCAGTATGAGGGAAATGCGATATATAATATAATAATAATAAGTACAACAAAATAGTTGACCAACACCTATGAGTTACTTTCGTTCTTTTAAAATATCTATTTTATCTACTTACTTTTGTATAATCAGATTGGTGAGAGAATTCCCATCTCTCATCGACGCTGTAGATATTAATTTCATTATATTTTGTTTTATTTAGCTGGTATAGGTTCGCAAACAATGTTAAAAATATTTTTAGGGAATTTGACCAGATTTTCTATGGTAGGTATTAGACTCTGTGTCACTGTAATCTAATTTTTAAAATGTTATGTTAGTCTGTTTGGTCATCGTCCTTTTGTTGAATGTTTATTTTTATTTATACAACTTTTAGTTTATTGAGATTTTATGTTTTTTAGCCTGATGATGTGCACATATTGCACGAAACGTTGCAATTTAATTTAAAATTCAGAATTTCTGAGTTTCATTTAGTCCCAATACATAAGAAAACTCGATAAATTGAAACAAAGTGGGATGATACTTTGATAATTGATAATATAAATAAATTGTATTTGTTCATAACAAAATCTTTAAAAAAATAAAAAGTACACAGATTTGAACAAAGAAGTAGGAAAGGCTCCATGTAAGCTCATTTAATAACTTGAGTATGGACTACATCCTATTCATCTCACACTATACAGGGTGTTAATTAAGTATCTGGCCAAACTTCAGGGGGTGATTCTGTGAGTGATTTTAAGGTAAAAAGTTCATATAAGCAGGTGTCCGGAAATGCATAGTTTTCAAGATACAGGGTGTAAAATTTTTTTTTTTTTTACATTTATTTATTAATATCTCAACCACCTGTTGACCGATTTTGCTGAAATTTGGCAGTATTATGGACTATGATAAGACACTCAGTTAGCCTCAATTGATTGTTGATTATGACTTCCAGTGGCGTCGTAAGGGGCAGTTTCACGAATAAAAATAACAAAAAAAATGTGCGCCACTGACTTTTTTAAAATTAAAAAGATAATTTTTGCAATAAGCCATTAAAACTACCACTTTTTTGTCTATTGATATTTTTTCGTATCTTGCATCGTTTTCGAGAAAAAAAATTAAAACCACTTAAATGCATGTCCCTAAGCAATTTTAAAAATCACTTTTACAGATCCAGGGACATGCATTTAAGTGGCTTTAATTTTTTTTCTGGAAAACGATGCAAGATACGAAAAAATATCAAGAGACAAAAAAGTTGTATTTTTAACGGCTTAATCCAAAAATTATTTTTTTAATTTTAAAAAAGTCAGTGGCGCACATTTTTGTTGTTATTTTTATTCGTGAAACTGCCCCATCCGACACCACTGGAAGTCATAATCAACAATCAATTGATGGCTAACTTAGCGTCTTATCCTAGTCCATAATACTGCCAAATTTCAACAAAATAGGTCTACAGGTGTTTGAGATAATTATAAATAAATGTAAAAAAAAAATTTTTTTTGACACCCTGTATCTTGAAAACTATGCATTTCCGGACACCTGCTTATATGAACTTTTTACCTTAAAATCACTCAAAGAATCACCCCCTGAAGTTTGGCCAGATACTTAATTAACACCCTGTATAGTACAAAAGCAATATATAAAATTAGTACACAACAAAGAAAAAAACACACAACAAGGCAAAGAAAAACTGAATCAAACACACGAGAGAAAAAATTATAAGTTGTATCAAATTTAAAATCAATACGATCCTACACATGCGCATATCAGAGTAAGCATTCAGGAAACACAAAATAAAAAATATAAGTTGTAGGAAATCCTACGCCATTTCTACTATTCAGTGAAGTGCCTTTCTATCTAAAGAGAGAATCCATACTTTTATTTAAAGCTGAAATGAAGTTCCGGAGTGTATTCCCCTGAACCGCTCAGGCAACATAATGGATGGACTTTTGTGCCCGTGGTATCGACACACTTAACGTTTTCCTGCAATAAATGATGAACTAATGTTGCATGTAATCAACAATATTTGGTTTATAATTGAATAAATCAGACGAGTGAATATACACGGCTGTTAGCAAACTTATTAGAATATGGTGAAGTTTTTTCTAGGGTTGTTAAGCAGAATGATCTTACTAGTATTGAATATTATTTGACTGATTACTGAAGCTTTTTATTTAATTTTTATAGCCAAAAACCAAAATATACATTTTCAAAATTATTACAATCTAGAACTTCTAAAATATTATTTTCCCAGAAATCGAGAGGTATAGTAGAGTTCACGAAAAATGGTTTTGGCTTATCAGCTGCAATAAAATATCTGGTTTAATCCTATTGTGTAGAAAATCACCAGGTTAAAGATGCAAATGTGCTACAGGGTCGAACTTAATAAATTTGAATTTTATTTTGCATGATATAGGAGATATACAAGAAGTAATTTATTTAAATGTACAGGGTGAGCAAAACTCGATGTCCCAGCTCTGTTATGAGAAAATGAAAAACGATAGAAAAATTCTGAAAAGAGGTTCTTAAATGAGATTAAGTATGCTCCATTTTAAGGCACATTTGATTTTGTTTCCAAATTGGAAACTAAAGTAAATGACGCCAACAACTTTTTTTTCCAGAAACATACCCATTTTTCTATATAATTTAAAAGAGCTAATTTTTCTAAGCAACTTTTGTAAAGAAAAAGTTAGCTATCTTCATTCGTTAAACAATTAAAAGCAAATTTGTAGGAAAAACTATTATCAAAAATTCGCAACTTTCACAACTTTTAAACAAGTAGGCTTTGGAAACAAACTGCAATTATATCTGTCAATAATAAAACTAATGGTTGACAAATAGTTTTATCGTCATTTAATGTGTGCATTTTATGTTAAATGTTTACGCGAAACGAAAAAGTTGACACGTTATTTGTCAATCCGATTGAAAACGAAGGACATTTTGGCATTAACTTTGGTGTGGTATTGTTAACGGGCATTTGCTCCATACTTTTACGAAGCTGTTTTATGCAGTGAAGAATATTTGCTGTTTCTTCAAGAGCAACTTTCTGTGCTTCTCGCAAATGTGCTATTGCAGTTACGAGCAAATATGTTTTTCCAGCATGACGGGGGCGGCGCTCCAAGCAGGAATTGCTGACACATAACTTAGAACATTTAAAGGAAAAAATTAGAAATGCATGTAATGAACTCTCAAGAGAAATGTTATGTAGGGCCTCAGGAAGAGGAGTAGGAGGAGATGAGATAAGCGATTACAACTAGGAGGTGGTCACATTGAAAATTTGTTGTGATTGATTTTCTATAATTAATTAGTAATAACCTATAGTATTACTATGTTTAATTCTGGAGCTTACTTAATCCTATTTAAGAACCTCTTTTCCGAATTTTTCTATCGTTTCTCATTTTCTCATAACAGAGCTGGGACATCGCGTTTTGCTCACCCTGTACAATTCTATTAAATATTTAATTCAGTGTCACTATCGCTATCCTCATCTAAATTAATTATAATTGGTGCGATTGATTCTACAAAAAGGTACCTACGAGTTTTCAACATTTATAACATGACTAACAGAAATTTTCCAACTCCCGGTAGGAATGTCATTCAAACAGTTCTTAATTAATTCTACCACAGTACCACTTTAAGTATTTTTTCCGCGTACCCTCGATTTAAGTTGGTGCCACGTAAGCTCTATAGGATTGAAAACGCAGTAGTAAGGAGGTAGTCGTAACACTGTATGTCCCAATTCTTCTACAATTGTATGACAAGCATACGTTTTCTATAAAGAAAATGACTGCTTAACTTTCCTTCCTTAACTTTCCTCAAAATGTAAGTCAGTTGCACCCATGATGTGCTAGTTCTTTGGAACTTTTGCGAGAAGCTTATTTATATTCATATGCAGTGGGGAATTAATACATAGTTCTGCAAATTAATCAGTGTATACCTTTGTTGAATAAAAATAAATTATTATTATTATTATGCTACATTCAGTCACTCACTGGAGCGACCTATCTCCAGTGATGTCGATTCTCCCTCTGTCTGTACCCCCCAGCTTGGAAAACGAAATAAGTGTGTCTGAGGCGTACAGACACAGACGGCCCCTCATCATCCTTACCGTCTCCGACCCCGGCAGCTGTCAGGGGAGCATGGCCGATCGTTTAGTTCTCATTCACTCTAAACTCCGCATGGTTAGTGAGTGTATTATTATTATAATGTTAGATTTTTAAATGTGTGGATTCCATTAGTACTAGTCTCTTGTCAGTTTTGCGATATTTAATGCAAATTCCAGACAGAGTTCGCCAAAGAGTAGTGATGCTACAGTTGATCTGAGTTTCGTCATTGATGAGCCGGTGTTTTAGACTTTAGACACGCTGCTCATCATACATAGTGTAGATTTTTCGCCTTATCAAATCATTTCCCCCGGCGTCTAGATTTTTTGTGACACCGGAATCTTTACGCTTTTTTCTTGATTCAATGGGATTCCATCAGTTCGTCTAACTGAATGAAGTAAGAGGTATCTTCGGCAAATTACTGGTTACACTTGCTGCAGTACTCGCGTTATATCCCTGCTGAATTTAGGAACTATATACAATTTTTACAATGACTTTCGCATCACAAGATAAGTGATTTTTCTTTAACAAACCACTGGAAGAAGCAATATTACTTTTTATCCACGGACGTCACTTACTGCCTATTTCGTAGGTTGGGGTATACAAAATTTGCAATAAATGTCTGTAATAATATATAAATGTTTTAAAATTATTGCAAGTCGTAACACAAGCCAACACTTCCAATGAAATACATGAAATACCTCGCCTAGGGACAACATTAATCCGCTCCTCTTACATTTATGGTAGGCATTCTCTGGTTTTATATCGGAATACAACTTAGTCAATACCTATTGTGAGAAAATAATGGGTTTTAGGTCTTTTGTAAAAGAAACTAATGTATTTTAAGCCAACGTTTCGACAATCTTTATTGTCATACTCAGGGCACAAATCATTGTTTCTTTTTGTCGGTAAGAATTTTTGATATTATGGACGACCATCCGGATTAGACGACTAGTGATATTGTATTGTTGTTATGCTTTTATGTTATTTTATTTATACATAAGTATACATATATGTGTTCTGTTTGTGCGTATCTCGTTTATATCAAAAATTCTTACCGACAAAAAGAAACAATGATTTGTGCCCTGAGGATGACAAGAAAGATTGTCGAAACGTTGGCTTAAAATACATTAGTTTCTTTTACAAAAGACCTAAAACCCATTATTTTCTCACTATAACAATAATGGAGGTTGTAAAAATTGAAAATTAGTCAATACCATTTATCCTTAACTCCACTATACCTCAAGGCATGTTATGCACAAGCAAATATGATTTATTTTTCAAAACAGTTGAAAGTATAATATTTTTCTTAAAAACAATTGGATGCCTAAAAAAGTACAGCAATGTAAATCAAAAATCAAATTATGCCACTGTGGGGTATGTGCACGGTGCACGGTCTTAATAATAATAATAATAATAACTTTAATAGCCTTGAGTTAGTACAAAAATCTAATAGTACATAGGCATGTCAAGTAAATAAACAATACAAAATCTAAACACAAATTCAATGGTATCAACATATAGCTAAAACTTATACACAAAAATACCTGTATATGTACATTAAACCATAAACATACAACGTCAGAACAAGACAGTCAAACAAAAACAACAGTTTGTCACCACACAAGAGGTCAAAACACAATAAAGCAGGATCATTAAGAGCAGTGCTCAACATACTCGCTCAGACTGTAAAAAGAGTGTAGTATAAGGAATTCCTTTAAATTTCTACTAAATTGATGAATATTTCTCGAATTCCTAATAGATTCAGGCAACATATTAAAATAAAGTAGTCCAGAGTAATCTGGTGACTTTTTAAAAAACTCATGTCGAGGCCTAGATAAAAGCATCCTCTCTCTGTCCCTAGTCGCATAGTCGTGCAAGGAGCCATTACGCCGAAACCTGCAGATGTTTTTAAAAATATACGTCAGGATTTTAAGTAAGTATATACAAGCAACCGTGAGTAAACGCCATCGTCTAAATGTCTCCCTACACGAGAAATTGTAGGGCAGGCGAAACATAGTGCGTAAAATTCTTTTTTGGATGATGAACACCCTGGATATGTCACTCGATCGTTCCCAGACGATAATGTTGTAGGCAATAGTAGCATACACGAAAGAGTAATAAATATTCAGTAGAGCGCCAGTATTCATGTGACTTCTGAGAGTGTAAATCACGTAAGCCTGGCTGTTCAGTTTACGACTGACGGACTCCAAATGATCAGCCCACTGCAGCCGCCGATCGAAGGTCACTCCCAAAATCCTCGAAGACGTAGCCCACTCCAGCCGATGGCCCTCAAACACCAAGTCGTAATTCAGCACTGTACGATACCTACTAAACTGCAGAACGACAGTCTTATCATGATTGATCATCAGTTTGTTTTGAGTGCACCAGGAATTAAATATATGCATAACGGACAGAATTTTTATCCGCAATACTTCTGGATTCTTGTCGTGGACCACCAGAGATGTATCATCTGCATACATAAAAGCCCTTGCAGATGGAATGTGCAGGGGCAGATCGTTTACATAAAGTAAAAACAGAAGCGGACCCAAAACGCTCCCTTGTGGTGCCCCCACATTAATACTTTTAGATTCCGAGACCGACGAATCAACCCTGACACTAATCTTCCGATCAGACAAGTACGACGCAATCCAGCCATTGACCGCACCACGAATTCCCATATCGGACAATTTGCTCCTCAGAAAATCTCCATCGACAGTATCAAAGGCTCTAGACAGGTCAAAACACAACGAAACAACGTAATTGCCTCCATCAGCGAGATCATGCACGTGCTGGACATATTCAGTCACACAAGTCTCGGTAGAAAGTCCCGACCTAAAACCATGCTGAGAAGTAGTAATTATGTTACACTGACTCAGGAAATTCATAATTCTGACAGACACAATCTTCTCAAACACCTTTGAAATAACGCTTAACAACGCTATAGGTCTATAATTTCAATGTCACTCTCACTTCCCTTTTTATAAATTGGCACGATAATAGACTCTTTTAATTTTGACGGGAAGGTACCTGAGCATATCGAGGCATTAAAAATATGACATAAGTAAGGAGCAAACTCCGCCGCGCTGCATTTCAACAAGTGCACCGGAAATCCGTCCGGACCCGTCGATTTTTTATTGGGTAAAGAAGAATGGTTTTATACCCAAATTTACAAACACTGATTTAATATTATTGTGGATATGTGCAAAATCATTTACAAAAACAGTTAAACATATTAAATTATTTAAGCACGCACATATAGCGGGTATTAAATTATTTCAATGAAATCGTCGTGTCTGCAATTATGTCTATGTATATTCTCATAAATGGTTAGTGATAAAACTGGCACAATATACCTATATATTATCACTTTTCAGCCTCTAGGCTTTAAAATTAAACTGAAAATTCTATTATTCTTCGTTCACACTTCCCCAAACAAAAATTCTCAACTGTTTTGAATTCAAAAACGCACATCGCGTTTCACGTACGTGATTATGTTTCGTAATTCAGAAGTCATTATTTTTGCTTTATTTTCCATGGAGCTTTCGCAGAGGCGTTGGAAAAGTAAGTTAGGAAAAGCTTTCCACCGTACCTGCACTTCGTCATATTTCAGGTACTAGTTTGAACTTGAAGTCGATTATTTTAATGAAGGAGATTTATGTTGGACTCGCATTATGTTCATAAAATAACAGTCTCAAAATCGATTTTCGAATATAATGCAGATGAAAAATGTAAAACACAGTTTGATATTACCCCGCCAAATGTTGACGGTAACGCTACTGCCGTCTTTACTATAAAAGTTTTGTATTAAGTGGATTTCCACAACTTCCTTTTAGTTCGAATTTTCATTGTGTTCAAGTATGAAACTAAAGTGTTGGTACGTTGTGGTATTTTTCTTTATTCAATACACTCAAGCAATTGCGAAGGAAGGGACGAAGTTATTAAGAATTCAGTAACCGCGTATGTGTAGGTACTGAAAAAACGGTCGTAGTTATATTTTTCCTCTGATGTTTGACAAACGAAGTTTGATATTTATTAGGCTATATTTTCTTCTACAGGCTGCATAATTTTCGGGTCGGACCAAGAAGTTGCAGCCCTCATGAAAGCAGTACGACGTAGTAATGCTACTGGAGCATTTTCATGGATAGGCTCAGATGGTTGGAGCGCTAGATCATTGGTATCGGACGGAAATGAAGCTGAAGTAGAAGGAACGCTTTCAATTCAACCACAGGCGAATCCGGTTAGAGGATTTAAAGAATATTTTCTGGCATTGAATGTAGAGAATAATCAGCGTAATCCATGGTTTGTAGGTAAGCATTATTAAATAATTACATACATTTTATTAGTGTAGTAACTTGTTATTGGCGTTTCATATCTTGGTATGAAAGATACATATTTTTTTTACCGGCCAGTGCAGTGCAATAATTTGCAATTAGAAAAAATAATTAATAAGAAAAACTGGAATACAATCGACCTTTTGTACTGGTGGAGCAAAAATTCGTTTTGAAACGAGCTGTCCACAATGCATGTGGTTCATTCACGATTGAGTTGGAACTTATAGATCGTTTTGTGTTCAAGATAATTTAGAATATAGAAAAATGTGTTAATGAGAGAGATGCTAAATATTTAGCTTAACTTTTATTAAATAAAGGGAATATAATTGAATTATGATTCACTTAATAAAAAGTAAATAATATAACTATGCTACTGCCAATAGTACATACCTATTAGGGTAATAACTTCTTGGACAAACCTATAACCTATTTAATAAATCAAATTTTTTCTACTGGATACTTCCCACATAGTTTGAAGGTAGGACTTGCAAAACCACTTGTTAAAAAAGGAGATCGAATGAATATTGAGTGCTACCGGCCGATATCCCTTGTTTCAAACCTTGCCAAAATAGTCGAAAAGATAATAAAAAATAGAATAATATATTATTCAGAAAAATACAAATTACTGTCCTGTAGACAATTTGGTTTTAGACGAGGGGTGTCGACTGAGGATGCGTTGGTTTATTTGACCAATAATATATATAAAACATTAGATAATGGTGAGGTTGCTCTGGGAGTGTTCCTTGACTTGGCCAAGGCTTTCGATACAGTAAATCATGGAACTTTGATAGAAGTGTTACATGACCTTGGTTTCAGGGGGGTACCACTAGGGCTGCACTATCTTGAAAACAGAATCCAATATGTACAAATTAACAATATAAAAAGTAAACCCGCCTTAATTAATTACGGTGTACCACAGGGAACCGTGCTAGGGCCCGTATTGTTTTCTCTGTATATAAACGGACTGCTTGAGAACAAGTACGAAGGAGATGTTTCTTCATTTGCCGATGATACGGTTATTTTGTATAGGGGGAGAAACTGGAAAGATGTTAAAATAAAGGCTGAAAATGACTTGGTTAAAATTAAAAATTGGTTCGACAATATGACACTAACAATTAATTTCGATAAGACAAAATATATTTGTTTTACATGTAATGCATCAAAGGCGCCATATTTTGCATATTTAAAACTTATTCAGGAAAATACAATTATTGTCATAGAAGAAACAAAAAACATCAAATATTTAGGCATAGAAATTGATAGTAATCTCAAATGGGATGTTCACGTAAACTCCTTAGTAAAGAAACTTAGAATTCTTGTCTTCAAGTTTCACAAACTAAAATACATCCTTAACGTCCCACAGCTACGTTTAGCCATCCATGTCATTTAAAAAAACTAGAAACCATGCAAAAAAATCTTCTTAAGATCATATACGAGTATAATAAAAAGACAACCTACCCTAGTGATTTGCTTTTCACTGAAAGTCAAATTCTAGATATTAATCAAATTTACGTACTGAAAATATTAACATACCAATATAAAAACAGACACAACTTGACTAATATAACACACATGTACGAAACAAGACACAAGAAAAATACACAAACACGGACAATAAAAGCTTACAAAACTAAAGTACAGAGGTCGACATATTTTTTGGCCCCGTATGTATACCGATTAATACCGAAAGAAATCAAAGATCAAAGAAATCTTAAGGTATTTAAAAGAAGAATGATAGACTGGTTCCACTCTAGAAGAAATACTTACAATTGTTTTCCATTTTGATATTATAAGTAAAATATATATACAAATTATTGGGAGTAGGGTATATGTATGTAATATATATAAATATAAAAAAAAATAATCAAGCTATTGTTTTGAATATGTTAACATTATTGAGTTCTATTAAATATAGGGGAAGTTTTTTTAATGTATTAATTGTTGGAGTATACACATTTTTTATTGTTTTGAAACGAATAATAAGTTATTTTGTAATTTTTTCGATTAATTGTTCTGCTGTTGTTTGATTGCGAGAAATAGATATAAAACTTATTCATGCACAAACCGTTTTAACGAGCAATAAATTTGCAGAAAGAACAAAAGTTAATTAGAACTCAATTAGTAAAATATCATTACTAAAACGATACCTAAAGATATATTCCATATATACAGCGTAATACAAAAGTAACATTTATTATTTACTCCAATATGATTTATTCAAATGTCCTATTGATTATAGCACTTATATTTCGCCCCTTTTAGTCCTGAATTTTATAACCGCGAAGACGAGTTGTAAATTTGGATAGTGTTCATTCTCGTAACAAAATTTGAAAGTGAGGCTCTCATGTCTACAAAATATTTGGATACCCTCAGCCTCTTAAGTTCTATGTTCTGAAAAAAGCAGAATCTACACAGAAAAAAAAACCTTGGTTCAGATAGATAAAAAACGTAAGCACCACAGGGACAGCCAAAACCTTGTCTACCCCTTCTAGAAAAATTTACTGGATAGACATTATGACATTTAGATAATATTCTTGAATAGTTTACATATGCTTCTTGTCTAAAAGAGACAAACACTTTTTGTCATTTAAATAAAAATATATTGTATGCCAGCAAAGTTTATTAGTAATTTTAGTAATGTAGAAAAATTTACTGGATAGACATTATGTCATTTAGATAATATTCTTGAATAGTTTACATATGCTCCTTGTCTGGGAGAGACAAACACTATTTGTCATTTAAAAAAAAATATTGTGTATGCTAGCAAAGTTTACTAGTTATTATAGTGATGATACTCGTTTAATGTCTATCCAGTAAATTTTTCTACATTACTAAAATAACTAATAAACTTTGCTAACATACAATATATTTTTATTTAAATGACAAATAGTGTTTGTCTCTCTTCTAGTAATTTTTTCTAGAAGGGGTAGACAAGATTTGGGGGTCCCTGTGGTGCTTACGTTGTTTTATCTGAACCACCATCAGGTTTTTAGTGCGACTCTTATTTATTTATTTTTTTAAAATAAACTTAAGCCTACTGAAAATCTTGTATTAGGTATAAGTAATATAAGCTAGGTATATATAGTCAAACTTCAATCTACACATGTTAAAGTGGGTAGGTATAATGCGGCTGAATCCTTTGCCGGAATTCCTGAGAATATTCCTCAGCACATAAACAACTAGGGTTGGTTGATCTTGGAAACGGTCGGAGTGACAATGTCGGTTAACTTAGAGAAAAGTTGTACAATTTAAACACCTTTTAAATGGTGTTTTCAAAAGTAAAGTAAATTTAGCAGTTTTCGAGAATTTCTTAAAAATCAATTTTTTGCGATATTAGTTTTTATTGATTTCAGACATTATTTTTACAGATATATAAAAAAATGAAAAGCACTTTCTCATTGTTGCTTTTTGAGGAGACTCGACGTTTCGTTTTCGAAAAACCATCAACTTCGATTTTTTAAATACGGCCCTTGATTTTCTATTGTTAAATTTAAAGCCATTTTCAATTCAAAAATAAGTGGTTTAAACAACTTTTCAGTATTTTTAGTTGTTATTTAAACTTATTCAAGAAAAATCGCCATAGTTTGGGACTTAACTGACTGAATGCAGAGTATAAGTATACCTAATTAGTAATTTTGGCAATAAAATTCTTTCGACGTTAATCAAAATTATTTATTATTATTTGCCAATTTATTTCTGTCAGCACATTTTATTCTGTACGCAGTTTTTTAAATTTAGTTAAAATTTTTGTGCTTTTTGAAATTATTAAAGAAACGCCTTTCTTTCTTTTACGCAAAATAAGTACCAAACTATGGCAGTTTTTCTTGAAGTTTAAATAACAGCTAAAAATACTGAAAACTTGTTGAAACCATTCCGTTACATCTATTTTTGTTTTGAAAATGGCTTTAAATTTAACAATAAAAAATCGAGGGCCGTATTTAAAAAATCGAAGTTGATGGTTTTTCAAAAACGAAACGTCGTAATGAAAATTTGTAAACGCTATATTATTTTCATAAAAAAGTAACAATGAGAGCTTTTAAGTTTTTTATATCAGTAAAAATAATGTCAGAAATCAATAAAAACTAAAATCGCAAAAAAATTGCATTTTCTTAAAAAAATACGGCCTTGTAAAATATAGTTTATACCTAATTCATTTTCTACTATAAATATTATCCATTTCAAGATCTACTAACTAGGTACTAGGTAGTTATCTAATTTGGGGACAAATAAACCTAAAATGTAAGTATTGGCTATTTAAAAAAAAATCGAGTTTTTCCGAAAAACAATGACGCTGAAACAAAAAAAAAAAATATCAAAGAAACTTTAGATTCCTTATGAGGAAACTAAGTAAAATAACAGATTCTACCGGTACGTACGAGGAATGATAAGACAATTCCAATCCACAACTCCTAATTCACAGACATTGGTAAAATGGTAAACAAATCAATACATACCTACCTTTACAAAAGAAAGAAAAAAGTCATACCTAGCTAAAATATTTATGTAACTTCTTTTGAAAAACTGCATTAATTTGCTCAAAATTAATCCGTCCCTGGCAAATTAAATATATTATCGTGAACCCATCTAAACTATTGTTTACTTGCTGTAAATGGAGGAATACCATATTAAAATTGATTAAATTAGAAAAAAGTATTTTAAATTAGGATTAAGTACCTACTAAATAATACGTAACTAGATAGGTATCTATTGCCAAAGATTATATCTGATATTGCCATGAAATAAGATTGTTTGCATTGGTCGTAAAATTATAAAAATAAATAATTAAATAATAATTATTATAATTTACTTACCGAGAAAAGTAACAACGAGCTCCCCCAGATTCCAGCTAATTAATATTTCTTTTGTTTCCTCCATTGTTATTAATAATATATGAATATTTAACAAAACTCAACACACCAAACTAATCACTAAGTACACTTAATTATGTTGGATGCACATTGGTATAATACATATCTGTTACTGTCTGTATACCTAGTCCGTCCTCACCACTTGTAGAAATTGGGATATCAATATCTAGGTATACACTTACTATCAATAAATCAAAATTTAATATATTAAATTAAAATATCTTCAGATTAGAACACCAAATAACTAGATCCTAGTTAGAGCGACGCCAAGACTCTAATCAAAAAATACCAAAATGAAACCCCCTCCCTCTACACCAAGTGAGACGCGCTAGGTATAACGTGGTACACATAGAAGATGTTGTTGTCGGCACCTGCTACTACAAAGGGTTTTAGGTACGTGGACTAGCAGCGGGGACAAACACATTAGGTAGAACGGGGAATAACCGTTGGCTGGAATAGAATGACGACTTATGTAGACAACTATAGGTTCCCATCTCTACCAGATAAAATAATTCGAAAGGTATTTTGGAGGATAGAAATTTTGTAAATGAGAAGTATTAGGTAAAATAACTATTACACAGATTTAATTAAATCAGTGCCTATTTTAGCTATGTACTTACTTAGTAGTTAAAATCTTATTTATACTTAAATATTATAATGCACATACCTAGGTCCATTAATATACTAAAGCAGATAAATAAAATTTATAGGTAGGTAGGTATATGTTCCTATTAGAACTATTTTAGTTTTGGGTTTCATAAAACGATTTTTGAGAATAGTTAGGTACGTATAGGTACCTACCTAATTACCTCATTAAGTATTTTCTTAATAATAATAGCTACACCTAAGTGGGTACGTATGGAAATCTGTAGGTGTACAATACCTAATTCAAACAGAATACCGAACTCATTTAGCGCAAATAAAATTTTATATAGGTTCACAATTTGAAATCTTATTTAACTAATGCACATACAAGTCTCGTTTAGATGAGAAGATATCAGCTTAGCAGGAAAAATTGTCGTTTTTAGATAATGTAGTTACTCATACTTGGTAACTACATTTACTACTTTAACAAAAATTTTGCGAAAACTAGCAAATTCACCTCTAAATAATATTTTTTATTTGGATAAACCAAGTTTTTTTTTTCTGTGTATTGGTGACAAAAAAGCATTAAAATTAAAATTTGCTACTTACTTATAATTTGTACATAATTTTCTATAAAATGGTGTTTGAAATTTAAATAACATAGTAGTATTTAACCTAATTTTTATTTAAAAAAAAAAAACTTGGCATCTACAATATAAAACAAAAAACTAATTGTTAACTAAACCCAAATTGTCTTTTGTAATATTAATTAACACCAAATAAGCTGAGTTCACATCAAAAACAATAAGTTTAACAATGAGTAAGTGAATTCTTATTAATAATAATAATATTTATTTCCCAAATCAAAACACACAATTAAATACCATACTATTTCATTATAAAATACATACAGAAATAAATAATAGTAGTTGGAAATATTTTTTTGCATTCCTAGTTTTGATGTGATGCTCATCGATTTCATCAAGCCCAGAGCAAAAGTTTATTTAAAAACTCGCCCGCTCTTACTGTGAACACGCATTCTTGAATAGGTTTATATATAAAAAGTAAACACAATAACCTTGTTGGTGTACCCATCATCATACATACTACGTTAATCGAACAATTTGTTTGAGTATAATTAAAAAATATAAAATATAAAACTTTCTTATTATATTTCCAACGAACAACAAAAATTTTAAAAAAAATCAAAGAAAAATCTGATTATTCCATTAACATAGGATTATGCTCCCCAAGACGACAACTTATTTTTCGTTTGAAGTATTTTAAATGGATTTGTGATCTTATGTCCTCTGGCATTTCATTATATAATTTATGAGCAATATAAAGAAATTATATTTGTCCCTATCCTTTTAGAGGTTCTTGGTTGCTGAATTTTTTTATCCGATTTTTGGTATTAAATTCGAAATTTTGTTTCTATATCTTTTCAACTCCTCTAGCGTATACTTTCGTACATATACGTTTTATAAAGTTTGTCCCTTACGTCAGTAGATTTCAATAGACCGCTGGGTATCCACTCACATTTTTTTTAATTTTTGTACCTATGGAGTTTTATTTGTAAAATTGGTTATAATGTTCTGCAATGTTGATATAAAAGTATTTGTTGCTGAATTCACTTCATTCGACTCGAAGACATAATGAAAAGGCTCATCAACAATTCTTTGTTTAAGTTTTTTTAGATCGACTTTTCATATTCTACTATCTAGTCTAGTTTGGTTAAGGGTTCTGTTAATAAGTTATAGAATTAATGGAAAATGGTCAGTTATTTGTGAGTGTAATATAATTGGCTTTATATGTTTAGTTTGTATAATATTAGATTTGTAAAATATGTGATCTATACATGTGCCTGTGTTATTGTCTATCCGAGTAGGCTTATTAATGAAAGAGGTAAACCCAAATTCATATAAAGCATTCAAATAGTCGTGACTTTCGATACTGTCTTCAAGAATATTAATATTTAGATCATCCAATAAAATCTCTATATTACTTTTAGCGTTTTGCTGCAAGTATACATTCAGTTCCTCAGTAAAATGTTGTGGTGTAACAGGAGGAGGTTTATAAATACCGGTAATACCTATTGTGTTTTTTATGCAAACTGATTATTGCCCTGATCATTGTAACGTCTGCTATTGTGAATAGTTTAAAATTGCAAGTATGCTTGTCCCTAACGTGATTTTTCGGCGTGATTGAATACTTTTTTATAGCCGTGTGAATGAAAGACATCACCACTTACCTGCCATGTTTCTGTTAAGAGTCTAATATCAAATAAATTGGATATTGAATTGGTCTATCAAGTGTTGTCGTCCTTCTTCCGTTTTTCCTGTTGGTCTTATCCGTTTACTTCCTCTTCTTCGTCACTATATTCTCAATCTTGGATCTCTTATTCAAGCTGTGTTAATTCATTTACTGAATAAGTTGTGTCTCCGACAATAAGTTTATATCCAGCTATTCTGGCACTTTGATTTTGTTCTTTTGCTATTTGCAAATGCTTTTTCAGCGTTTTGTAGTCTTCTCGATCTTCTTTACTAATATCAGTCGCAATATTCTTATTCTATTGTCTTTAAGATGTTTTATCAACTATTTGTTTCGTAATAATATAGATATTTTTTTTTAAAAAGCTAACGAAACCTACAATAATGGGGGCAGATTCAGTTTTGCCAATTGAATAAATATTATTGAGATCTGCTTCAGAAATGTTGGCTTCTGTTTCTTTATTTATAAGCGTCAGTACTTGATTTACCAATTCCAATTGTTCGTGTGGTTTGTTTTTAACTCCAAATATTGCAATATTATTCTTTTTGAGTTTTCTTTCCAGGCGTTTATTTTTTTCGCGAAGCACTTCAATTTCAGTAGTAGGTATTTGAGTTAATTCCTACATTGAGCTGGGATAGAGACGCATCTATTTTGTTAGTTATATATCTTCAGTTCGTTTGCTATTAGCTAAGAATAATAGGTCAAATAATTTTTTCTGATCTTCGAATAGATTTTCCATTATTCAATTCTGTGCACCACAGGTGGAATAGCATATATCCTGTCTCAGCGAGTTTTTTAATTTTTAGGCGTTACAATAAAATATTTACGTAAATAGGCTTTATGTCCATTTGCATAAATATTATTTCGATAGGTACAATGTGTGGTAAGAATGAATTTAAATAACTGTAACTTAATTTTAGAGAAATTTTACTTTATGCTCTTATACTAAATATAAAATTTTTATATCGCTATTAACCTCTTTTGTATCACTTTTTGTTAGGCACATTAACTATTTTGCTACCCAAGTTAAGCAGGTGCAATACACAAAAATTAACTTTTTGAAAGTTTTCTATCTATGCCCACGTTCTCTTTTGAAATATTAAACAATTACTAAAAGAAACAGACATTAACTCTACTGAAACTGAATTAGAAACAAAAAGGTCTTCAACTTTAGAGACGTAAAAAAAATAAACAAAAGAACTTACTGATCAAAACTTTACGTCGACTGATAATTAAGAGACTTTAGAAGAACTTGCTCTTTCTGAAATTGAAATAGTAGTTTATCAAACTTTATAAAAATTAGTTAGTCTGAGGTGTAGAAAAACTAGAACGATTCTGACTCGTATCAATGAAAAATACCCCTCCTTTGAATAAGAAAACACTAGGGTAACCAATTAAAAGAGGCATTTCAAACGAAATACACCACTAAAACGTAGGTGGGGGAGTTTGACGTTGTCTGTGCCCATGCGTGGTGAAAATTAATTAAGTAAGTATTATTTCTTTGTTTTGTGTCCGTATTTTTGATATTTGTGATTTTATTTTTTATAATTTATAGTAGTGTTTCGTATTTATTCTTTGTTAGAGTTTTTATTTTATGATAATTAGAATGAGGTGCTATTTTTTATTATTTTTCGCCTGCCTGCACTTAAACAGAGTTTTACCGCCCGCATATGCGGGCGGTAAATGACCAGTTAGCGCCCGCTCATTTTAATTTTTTTTCATAGATGGCGCTACTGTTAGATTTCCAATAATAACGTTAACATCAGTAGTTTTCACTCACTTAACTTAATGTGCATTCCATCTAGAGGATAAGTTGACAATTAATTGAGAAAATTTACTTAGATAATCGTCTGCCATTCCGCTAAACTCATTTAATTATTTAAATTTGTCCATTATTAATTAGTAATCACTTTTTAATTATTATTGTAGTACCGAAACATACCTAAGATTCTAAAATCAAATTTCTATAGCGTACACGCTCAGATAATAATTTGACAGTTTCTTTCTACATTTAAAATACTCAACACTGACATGTGAGCCTGTCACATAAGTTTATCTGATCTGAGTTTGTCAAAAGATAACGCCTATTATCATGTACGTCAAAAAATACTCCCATTAATTTCTGTCAAAAACTGTCAGTTCATAACAGTAATAATTAATTATTAAAATAAAGTTATTTTGGTTTAATATTGTAGTATGAAGAGGCAGGCGAAAAACAGTTGTAAGCACCACTGGCGGTAAAGACGCTGCAGCCCTTCGCTGTATAGCTGCCCTCGCTCGCTTCGCTCACTCGTGCGTCTATACAGCGGCGGGCTGCAACGAATGCTTTACCGCCCTTTATACTTAATATACTATTATCTACACCTCACCCCATTATTTGGTTGCAACTCGAATAATTGTGGTAAAAACGTTGACAGACAAACTTCTCTTTTTGGTTTCCCTCGCGATAGTGCATTGAGGGTAAATTAGCTTAATGTCTGTTATCGTACAGATACATTTAATATTTCTAATTCCCGTGTCTGCTCCAAACATTTCGACCCAAGTGATTTTCAAAGAGATTTGGAACATGAATTCATGAATTTATTATGTCGTGTAAGACTAAAGCCTGGTTTTGTGCCTAATAAATTCAAATTCAGGAAGTAGTGATCGGACAAAAAAAGCAAAAAAGAAAACAAGAATCAAAGATACGGCAAAATTACATCAATTAAGGTTTTATTATATTAGTAAGTGTATTTTGCAGATTGTTACATATGGTTTTAAATGTTTATTATTATTATTAGTATTGAAATGAGTAATAGAACTAACAGTGGTGACGGCAATAATAGTTTAGACAGTAGATTTGTTGTTTTACTTTAACGCCTAGTAATTTTGCTCATATACCATATAGCGTATGGCATCGCAACTATTCGCTGGGCACTGATGACGTCACTGCGCGAACTCGACTTATTTTGAACCGGTCGATATCCTACCTAGAGAGTTGTACCATGAATCATATGTATTGTTGGTACAGAGACAATAGCAGCTTATCTATAAAAATGCTTTTGACAGTAATAAACAAATATAACCTTATTCATGAGTTAACTTTCTCAATAAGTTAAACACCTTTTTAAAAATACAACTTTTATTTATTTGAACATTTACGAAAGAAACATTAAAAATACCTACAACTATTATTATTACAACTTAATTACTAGGGAGCTTTATACACACTGAATATAAAATGTAGCAAGCAGCTTCTTGGAATTAGTTTACTACAAACACCATGAATAACAAATTTAATAATTATTGAGTTTTAAATGTTATTAAGAATAATGACTGGATAATACCTATATTAATTGAAAAGAAGATTACACGGTGAATGATATTATTCGGAAAACAGGTGATAGAAATACGGTGAATACAACGTAGGAAAAACAATAAAAGGTAACTTTAAATGAAAAATGAAATCGTAACCATATTATAAATATGCTGCAAAAACCTTCCAATTTGGCAAATCTACCGTGAACTCATCACTACACACCTACGCACTAGCAATCATTCAATGCTGTTGAAATAAAATAATCATGGCTCTACAATTTGTAATGACCAATGCAATGTAATCTAGACTGGCCAATCGAAGAAAACGATTGGGAGGACGATACTCGAACATATTACATTAACATTATGGAACGACAAAATAAACATAATTTAGCACCAAGGTTTCGATTTTCATTTGCTGACCATATCACAGTATCAAAACGCAAGTTTGACCCTTAAGAAGGCCTTAACATGGATCTCATGGACATTTACAAATAATTAATTCAAATAAGAGAGGTACGGTCCCTCCTGAGTTGGATAATGTGAATGAAATCAATCGTGCTTTTTTAAATAATGTTCCAACCATTTCGTCTTGTCCTGATACACAAAAGTATTACAATGATACTAAGGATACTGTAACATCATTTCTGGATTTTTCAAGGGTGGGTGAACATGACATAGGTTTGATATTGTCCCAGATAAAATCGAAGGCAGTAGGGTCGGATGGCATTCACATTGATTTTTTGATTTACTGTTGTCCATTTATCTTAAAATACATATGCCATATAGTGAATTATTGCATTGAGGAATCTGTTTATCCAAATGTTTGGAAACTCTCAAATATAATACCGTTACCCAAAACTGCTAGTCCAAAGACATACAGCGAACTCAGACCCATTAGTATATTGCCAGTGTTGTCGAAGGTCTTGGAGAAGGTTATCAAGAAACAGCTCGGTGAGCACATTAATATTAATCGTGTTTTACCAGAAGTACAATCCGGATTTCGACCCGGTCATAGTTGTGCTTCTGCTTTGTTGAATGTGACAGACGACATTTTTCGAGCAGCTGACAGAAACGAATGCACTATTTTAGTGATGCTCGATTACTCAAAGGCCTTCGACACACTGAATCATGTGACGCTTATACAAATTCTACGTTACATTGGCTTGAATCAAAGTGCAGTCAAGTTCTTCGAGAGCTATTTGGTTGATCGGAGACAACGTGTGGTGTTAAATAATAATTTTTCCGATGTGTTGAGTATCAGCAGTTATAATAGATGAATTGTTGTGGTGTTCTTGTATAATTACCGTAGTTTCTATGTTTATTGTTATTGTAGGTATGTAAGGATAAGTGTATAAGACAGATGAGTCATGTGCACAGCATGACTTAAGCTGCACTCACTCCTTTTCAACTGTATGCCCAGAAGAATGTATTTATGTTTGTTAAGTATACAGCTTCAATAAAGATTATTTATTTATTTTTTTTATTTTTTTTTTCCACAGGTTTTATTCCTGGTATTATTATTATTATTATTATTATGGAGATTAAGGGCACTTGTAATTACTGTACTTACTCATTTTTTATTGTTGTTAGTTTCATTTGTAACTTTTATCCCACCATAAAATGTAAAGCCATTGTTCGAGTGCTGGGCCAAAAGCGAACAGCAGAGATATTGGGAACATATTACCAAGCAGGAGCATGGGAAGAGGTTCAGACCTGGTGCAGCAACAAAACGTACTGAAAAATTGCTATCATTAAGCAGGAGTCAGATGCGAGTAACTATGGGACTCCTTACTGGGCATTGCGCTCTGAGAGACCACCTAAATAAGATGGGGCTGTATAACTTGGACCTGCAATGCAGATTGTGTAATGGGGCAGTTGAAACAGCTTACCATGTAATATGTGCGAGTGTAGCTCTACAACGAAGATCACCAGCAGATATTGACATTCAACACATGGGCATTCGCTGATTGAAAATCGTGGATGACAAGTTATTCAGGGTGAGCAAAACTCGATGTCCCATCTCTGTTATGAAAACATGAAAAACGATAGAAAAATTCTAAAAACTGTTTCTTAAATGGGATTCCTTTTAACCCACATTTGATTTTTTTCAAATATTGAAAACTCAAGTAAATGACTTCATCAATTTTTTGTTTGGGGTGTCCTGGGCACTCGGAAATCGATGGCAACGAGAGAGCGGATTGAACGGCACGGGAACTCCTGAGGTGCTGGGCCAAAAGTGCCAGCAGATATTGACACCCAACACATGACTGAACTCCACAAGATAGTGGAGGGTACAGGGCTGCTGGAATGGGTGGCATGATATACGGGGACTTTTCACAATAAGCCCATGAGGCAGCAGTGAATCCGGGGACTTAGGTCGAACGGACTCTTTAAAAAAAAAGCCATTGTTCCAACAACCGCATAGACAAAATATGTTTAGTGTTAAAAATCATTTGGATATGAAAAACACTGATTTCGAGTGATCAGTTCTCTAAGTTCATTGTCATACTAGATCGCATGACCTGCGCTTGCGGTTTCTAACAAGATCATCATGATCCCCCTCAAACTGAACTTATCCCAAGTTGAAATGTTAAAACTTCATGACAGGTAACGGTTTCGTAAGAATGTCTGCTAAATTTTCATTACCTGGAAACATGTACAACCTGAAGTTCTTCATTCTGACCTTTCGCTGGACCAAAATGATATCGAACCGCAATATGTTTCGATCCTTTCTGAAATTCTGGATTTTTGATTAATTTTATAGCTTAAAAGGATTTCATGTTTAAATATAATAAATCAAAAATAATTTAATGGCAAAGCGGACTAAAATATTGGGTTTGCGTACACAAGGAATTTTGTTTAATTTAGCAGGGCATCAGTCTAATTGAATAGCACCAGACCGAGGCATGGGTCGACAGATACTGCTCAGTACCATAGTCGTTGCCCATCTACAAATATCAGCCTGCATTTAAGCACAATAGGATACACAACAGTAGACATATGTAAACACGTATCATCTACATGTACATAGAAATGCATATCCTATACCGTGCAGAGGCCGCACAAACTCAATGTATAGGTAAAACCAGTCGTATGAATAGAAATAATAATAATAATAATAATAATAATAATGATTTATTGTGAAAATGTAGAATATATACAATTGCACAAAAAGGATAGAGATTTGGCCAATGCCACTCTTCCACTCTTCCTTAAAAAAGCATATACAAATAAAGAAAGAATGTACAAAACAAAAACTCTTAAAACTAGAATAAACAAATTTTCATTTTAAATTAATGTAAAAAGTTAATCACACTATGAATAAATTCTGAGCTTCAATTGTCTCTGAAATAATTCCAATGGCAAATCAATTATATCAATACATTTATTTAGCAGTAGTGAGGCCATATACGAGAAACTGCCCTCAAATTTTGCTGTCATATGCTTAGGGATAGTAAAGGAATCAATACGTACATTAACATCATGAACATTAGAACGTCTACACAACAACTTATACAAATATTGAGGGTCACGAGCATGGTATATCTTATGTAGCAATGAAGTATATAAATACTCATATCTCACATCCAACTTTGGCTCACCCAATCTCTCAAAAAAAGGAGTGACATGTGCAGCAAAAGGAACCGTGCAAACAAACCTTATACAAGAATTCTGCACTCTCTGCAACTTGATTTTATTGTAATGAAACAAAAAATAAAAATATACCGGAAAACAATAATCCAAATGCGGATAAATAAGAGCTTTAACCAATTTAAGTTTAGTAGGCTCATCAACCAGGTGTTTAAGATGGTATATCGAACGCAATTTAAAAAGTGAATTCCTGCATACATTGCCACAATGCTCGTTAAAATTTAGCTCAGAATCCACGATTACTCCTAGATCTCGAGCTTTATGCATCCAGGGGATAACATCATTGTTAATCTTAACATTAAACTCTTGAGTAACAAAACTACCGTGGCGCTCGTTGCCAATGCACATTGCCACCGTCTTCCTAGAGTTCAGGAGCAAACCATTGTTTACACACCAACAAGAAAACTGAGACAGCTCTCCATTTATTACATCAATTGCAGTCTCAGCACTGGCTAGGGGAAAAGACAAGTATACCTGGATATCGTCCGCATAGAGGTGTATGGTAGAGAGCTGGAATGACCCCACAATGTCAAATACATAAACAGAAAACAACAATGGTCCAAGAATACTCCCTTGTGGAACACCACTATTGGTCACCAAAAAATCTGAACATTTGCCATGCAATTTCACCCGCTGTCTTCGACCACACAGATAACTTCTGAACCATGTCAACGACACACCATCAAATCCAAGGTATTTAAGCTTGGCAAGCAATAATTCAAAATTAACACGATCGAAAGCTTTACTTTGATCCAGCAGAACAAGTATCGTTAACATGGATCTGTCCATGGCGGTAGCAAGGTCACTCATGACGCTCAGAAGCGCGGTGGTTGTGCTGTGCTTCTCCCGAAAGCCTGATTGAATAGACGGCAAAATGCTATTCTCACGTATATAGTCTAAAACTTGACGACCAATTATTCGCTCAAATATCTTCGACATTGCGGGAAGTATGCTAATTGGTCGCAAATCATTACAAGTTACAGGAGACCGAACTTTAGGTAGTGGAATCACATCCGCCATCTTCCAAACATTAGGAAATGTCCCTGAACTGACAGAGTCATTGAAAATATTGCAAATTATATCCGAACACGAAACGTTAGCAGGAGATCATTTGATCCTTCTGCCAGCATCTCCCAAATATTTGAGTACCAGCAGTGCTGAATTAGATTGAGGCCCTTGTAGAAATAGAGGGAGGTTCATTTGCAGAGATTATTCTTGGCGTTGTCCATCTTCCACATTCACAATGAATTTAAATAAAACGAGATTTTGTTTTATTTTACTTATAGCTAATTTATTTACAATGTATACAATCTGTGACTACGTCACCACACACAATCAACAAAAAACACAAAAAGAAGAATTGTTCAATACAACTTTATAACTAAAGACAATGTTTATGGTACACAGTACAGTAGGTACAACGCAATATACCGAGAAAGTTTACTTTTTTTGTTAATAGTACTAACCACACGAACTTATTATGTTATGCGTAATTACTATGTAATACGCGAAAGAATTATATTATGCGTTACGTACAACGCGAACACATTTATTTTTAATAGGAAAATACTTAATAGAAAGTGTGAGTTTTCATTTACAAAAGAGAAGAGACGGCCGTGCGCACTACTCTCTTCCAATTATACATGCCAACTGAACTTCAGCGCCCCGGGGCGGTATATTTCAACCACTAAAAACTGTCGGCGGCGGCGGTCTGTCAAAGAAGAAAGCGCTCAAGGCTAAGCAATCTTTCGTGCAGCTGCAATATTTAGAGGGAATATAAAGTTGACTATATTTAATAAAATAAAAATAAACAGAATTCCAACAGCCCTGCTAAATTAAACAAAATTCCTTGGGTAGGTAAAACCGTTATTTTAGTCCGCTTTGCCATTAAATTATTTTTGATTTAATTTTATAGCTCCAGCGTTGTCCATCTTCAAGATAGGTAGATACCCACAACAAGTCTTTTTTTGCCTCGCTACTTGCTATGTATTCTGCATGAGTTGTAGACAGAGATACTGAACGTTGTTTCTGTGAGCCAATATGTGGTTGTTCCACAGAACAGCAGACTTCACAATAAGTAGATTTTCGCGTTTTCTATTGAAACAGATACTTGTTCAGTTTGTTATTATATGAAAAATATCTTGGAAGTAATACTTTTAATGAGCAATTTTATTATGACAAATGTCAGAACTATATTTATTGACAAACAAATCTAATAACAATAATATTGGTAGGTAATGATCACCTCAATTATTAACAAATATACTATCAAAGGTAACAATTCGTTTAATTAACGTATGTTTCGTTCGAAAATTGAGAAAAAGTAGTTTCCAAAAGATATCATTAAAACTAAACTAAAATATCTTACAATATTGTATACCATAACTTAATCTTGTGATGATTTCCATCTGCACACGTGTACCTAATTTCCTAGTCAGCCATAACCAATAATTAGGAAAACGAACGTATATAATTCTTTATTCGGAACTTAAAAGATAAATTATACCTTCGGCGCATTCCAAAAGACAATTGTTTAAACAGAAAATAAAAGAAAGTTAAAAACAAAAGCTTTGTTGTAAGCAAAATGTAGCCAATTAGCAAACCCAAAGCGTGGGGGTCTGTTGTGCTTCTCATTCTGAGTTTTTAAAATAGTCAGCTCTAAGCAACAAAGTGGTGCCAGCGGTATTAAATTACCTACTCGTATTTTCTCTTTTTAATTCAATGGTCTTTTTTTTGTATATCTATTCCAATTTTATACGTTGAGTAGAATTCTTTTTCTGGCTGTTTTAATATTGTCAGAGCTGAACCTGTGTACGAGGCAAAACAGAGTAATTAGATGTAACCATTTTATTTTCTAATTTACATATTAGATATTCAAATGTTTAATTTGGAAGTTGGGAAAAAGAAATTTCTTACAGATCTATATTATATAATATATTATTAAAAAATCGGTTTTGTCACCCCGGTAAGATACAATATTATACAGGGTGATTCATTATGGTTGCAACAAACGAAAACTGGAGATTCCTGAAAACAATTCAATCATTTTTTGCCATTGAACCCATGTCCGCAAATGCTTCGTTAACGAAATACAGGGTGTCCAAATTTAGTGGTCAAATTAACTTTTTTGTTCATTTCTCAAAAACTAGCTAACCGATTTTACACATAAATTAGATAAACACAGCTTTGACAAGCTTCATTATTTTAAATTATTACTTTTTTAAAAAGAGCAACTTATAAGCTACAAAAAAGTTAATTACGTCGATGTTGTGGTTTCTACCATTTTTATGGAAACCGATAAATTGCAAGTTAATGGTAGATTTAAATCAAAATAACATTAACCAGAAATCAAAATGAAAAATCAAAGTTGCCGGGGAAATCGATTTAATAATAACAAATTACTTAACAAAAAATTTTAAGGCCTATCAGTACAATTAAAAATGTAGCAATAAAAAAACTCAACTCGATATTAAAATAAAAAAATTAATAACAACTGTTCAAACTGCCCTCCATTGACAGTAATGCACATTTTACATCTTTCAACTAATGAATTTGTAGATCTCATAAGGATATTATAATTGTTTCTTATTTTCCTAGCAGCTTCATGAACTATCTCCAGTAGTTGGTTTTCATTTATAATTGGTACACTGTAAACCAATTGTTTCATGTACCCCCATAAAAAGAAGTCGAGCGTATTTAGATCCAGTGATCTTGGAGGCCACTCAATGGAACCTCCCAAACCAATCAAATTGTTTCCAAACAGTTGATTTAAAACTTTAGTTATTTGTCTACCACGGTGCGCAGTGGCTCCGTCATGTTGAAACCACATGTCTTGAACAATATTCAGAGGTACATCTTCAATAAATTCGGGCAGGCGGTTGTGTAGGAAAAGACTGTATTGATTTGAGTTTAAATGCCCATTAATTACGAACAACGGCAATAATTTATTGTTAAATATGCCACCCCAAATATTGATATTAAAACGTTCTTGAAAATTTCGCGGCCTAATAGCACGAGGGTTGTTTAAAGACTATACATGTTCATTATGGTTTGTATTTATGCCATCTCTAGTAAAAGTTGCTTCACCTGAACAGAGCACTTTCTCTAAAAATCTTTCATCTTCTTGATGCTTACCAAGAACCCAATTACAAAATACTAGGCGCCTTTCACGGTCTCGAGGATGTAGGGCCTGGACATCTTGATGATGCTAGAGATAGAGCATTTCTCGTTTTAATAGTCTCCAAACAGTTGTTCGAGGTAATGTAATGTTTTCTTCAGTTTGAATATTTAGACTATGAGGTCGTTTGTTAACTCTATAGGTAAAATGTTCTTTATCGTTCTAAGCCTGTGAAATGTAGCCGTCCATGTTTTGTGATATGGATGACGTCTTTAGGATAACGAATTTGGTATTCTCTGGCCGTTGCTCTTGCATTTGCATTACACAAACATATTCTTCAATTGAAAAGCTCATTTTAATTTATAAAAAAACATTCGCAATATTAAAAACAACTACGAAATAATAAAACAATTTCAACTAATTTAAATTTGTTGCTGTCAATGTTTTTTTTATTGTTGTGGCATTAGTTTTCCATGGCAACTTTGATTTTTCATTTGGTTTTCTGGTAAACTTTATTTTGATTTAAATCTACCATTAACTTGCAATTTATCGGTTTCCATAAAAATGGTAGAAATCACAACATCGACGTAATTAACTTTTTTGTAGCTTATAAGTTGCTCTTTTTAAAAAAGTAATAATTTAAAATAAAGAAGCTTGTCAAAGCTGTCTTTAATTAATTTATGTGTTAAATTTATTCAAATGCCCCCTATATCTACGCCAATGAACAGTTAATGAAAGCCAAAATAATGCAGATATTTTAGGTTATTGGTCTCCAAATGCATGTAAAATTTTGTCGAAATCGGTTAGCTAGTTTTTGAGAAATGAACAAGAAAGTTAATTTGACTTCTAAATTTGGACACCCTGTATCTCGATACCGAAGCATTTGCGGACATGGGTTCAATGGCAAAAAATGCTTAAATCACTTTCAGCAATCTCCAGTTTTCGTTTGTTGCAATCATAATGAATCACCCTGTATATAATATATGACCTGGGTAACGAAACAGAATCTGCAAATGGTCTTAATCGTCTCAGGAGATTTCAAAATGGTTATATATAAATGGTTATCTCGAATTTTTTTAGCGCATTCACAAAACGTTCCCTGAGCCAGAAGCCGAGACTTCCATCTGGAAATGGTTTTAGTCGTCTCAGATGATTTTAAAATAGTTATATCCGACTTTATCTCATTTTTATAGGGCGTTAACTATACGTTCCCTGAGTCGAGAAATTAAAAAGTTATGATAATATATGGGATTTATTTATTTGTCTTGTCCCGATTTTACCTTTATGAAAGAAAGAGCTCCTACCTATAGAAAAAATGAATATGAATTTCTGCCCCACTCGACTTGACGAGATAGAAAGGTGCAACGGATTCTACCTAAAAACCTATGTGTATATTTTGTGGAACGTAAGAAAGTGTGCTAGTTCTGGATTTTAGATGATAATAATGATTGCTGTAGTAAATTCAACCTACAAGACAAATGTCGGTCAAAACATCCGGTACGAGCAAAACGCAAGCATTGACTTTCACTTTCTACAAGTTAACATACACCTAACATGTCTCCTTCTGGAAGGATGCTTGTCCATTTTGCTATCCAGTAGCAACTGCTTGTACATCGTTTGCAGAAAGGATTTAAACCTTGTAGAATGATAAGTTTTTGAACATTACATCCACTCCTCTTAATACCCTCGGAATGTAGTGCAGTGATAGGCTTGGGCCAGAGGCAATTATAGTAGAGCTGGTCATATGCCATATTTGCCTGAAAATATGATGAAGTGCGGATGTCTCTGCTGCCAAATTTAATTAGTAATAACGCGATATTTATATTTACAACTAGATAAAAATTCTATATGTACTGCTAGCCCAATTATAGCAAACATTATTATGTATAATTTTCAATACTTTGCCTTTTAAACTAAAATTGATGAAGATTTACGCGGATGACACGATAATTGTTATTCCTTAGTGTCACTCAACTGATATTTACATCAAATCAGCTGAAAAGACAACTACAGCCAGTAGTTGTAAGTCATTTTTCAACTTTAAAAAAGCAAATTTTCCAACCCTGTATGAGCGTTTTCTTCAGCTTGATTTCTCAAACCTTGATAACTGCAGTGATCCTGAAATTGCCTGTCACAATTTTTATGCTAAATTGAATAATGTGTTTGCGGATTCGGTACCGATTTCCTATGCAAAAATTTGTAAGTATCCTCCATGGTTTTCAAATGATGTTGTACGCAATATTAAATTAAAATCTAAGCTCTGGAAAAGATATAAATCTTCTGGTGATCCTGGTGCATTGAATGAATTTAAAGTTTTGAGACGGTATATTAAAGCTGTTGTAAATTCTTCTTACCAATCCTATTTGACTGAGGCCGAGAGTAGACTTAATGATGATCCTGGGAAGTTCTGGTCTTTTATACATTTGCGTAAAAATTTTGGACGCTTGCCGAGTAGTATGACGTATAATGGGGAGAGTATTGAGGATCAGCAAAGACTGGTAAATAAATTTGTTGAGTATTTCAGTACATCCTATGTTAATTCCCATACTTTTGATATCAATGATTGCATGCTTGAGTCATTAAACGTACCTTTTTTGTCTGATCGAAAAATTGTGGAATCTGCGGTTTATCATGCGCTGCGAAAATTAAAACCGAAATTTACAGCAGGCCCCGATGGTATACAATCTTTTTTGATTAGAGATTGTTCTGCTGTGTTCGCTGGACCATTATGCACTATTTTCAATCTGTCGTTGCAATCATGCATTTTCCCATCTATTTGGAAATCTTCTAGAGTTACGCTGGTTTATAAAAAAGGCCATAAGCATGATATTTCAAATTATCGACCCATATCCATTCAGTCTTGTTTTGCGAAGGTTTTCGAGTTTATATTGCAAGTCGGCAGATTTCAACTGTGCAGCATGGTTTCTTTCCGGGTCGTTCTACAACAACCAACTTACTTGTTTTAACACAATTTCTAGCCACACAATTAGATCGTGGAGGTCAGGTGGATGTTATCTACACCGACTTCTCCAAGGCCTTTGACAGACTTGATCATGGCATCTTATTGGCGAAATTATCCCGTTTCGGTCTATCAAATAACGTGCTCCTATTTTTGCAGTCCTATTTAAAGGGACGTCGTCAGTATGTGGAGTACAAAGGATTCAAGTCTGTCAACATTATGGCAACTTCTGGAGTTCCCCAGGGTTCGGTACTGGGACCTTTATTATTTCTATGTTTCATTGATGATATCTCTAGCAACTTAACTTGTAGTTCACTCTTATATGCGGATAACTTCAAGTTGTATTCTGTCATTAATCGTACCGATGACTGTTATCTCCTTCAAGAGGATTTGAATAGGCTGAGTGGTGTGTTCGTAACAATCTTTTTTTGAATATAAACAAGTGTTTTTCTGTTTCCTATACACGTAAGATGAAGCCTGTAAGTTCTCTGTATTTTGTACACAATAGTCCATTAACTGTTTGTAATCAAATTAAAGATTTGGGAGTTTACTTTGACAGTAAGCTGAACTTTATTGAACATTATAATAACGTCATTTCAGCATCCTTTAAATCTCTTGGTTTTATTGTGCGTAACTCAAGGGAATTTAAGTCCCCGCAAACGCTCATTACCCTATTTAATGCATTTGTGAGGTCTAAGCTGGAGTACGTCTCTGTAGTATGGAATCCTGTTTATGATATACATTCCACAAATATTGAAAGGATTCAGCGTCGTTTTGTTAAGTTTCTGTGGTTTCGCTGTGATGGGACTTACCCAGTCATTGGATTTCCTCAGGACACTTTGTTGAGTCGTTTTAATTTAATTTCTTTGAGCAAACGTAGGGAGTTTTCTGCTTTTGTTTTGCTTTTTAAAATTTTGAATGGAATGATTGATTGTCTGGAACTTTTAGCAATGATTCCTTTCTATGCACCAGGTATACGCACACGTAACATTAACTCTATTTTTTATTTGTCGGGAGCGCGCACACATTTGTTGCTGCATTCTCCTTTATTTACAATGTGTTCTGTTTGTAACTCCTTATCGGACCAGATTGATTTGTTTAACACTAAATTATCGTTCATTAGGAAAATAATTTTGAGAAGTTAATTTTAAGTTTTTAGTAGAGTACTAATTAAATTATAATATTTATTTTTTATGTTTGTAATGTACATTATATGTATTTTTTTCCTGCCCTTTAATTGGATTCGTCTGTCTGGGCAGTATCTCAAATAAATAAATAAACTATTATAACAAATACCCCCTTTATGGATGTTCTATTTATTAGAAATGATGATAGTAGCCGTTCTACCACTTCGTATAAAATACCAAGTTCTGCAGATATGATTTATAGCCATCTCTCCGATTAACCAGAAAGTTTCTACAACCCCCAGTCATTTTTATAGGACAAATAGACAGTAGCCCACAGTATTGGTTTGAGAATATTAATAAAATGAAAACAATTTTGGGAAAAAATAGCTACCCAAAATCGTTCATAAACAGAGGTCTGGAACAAGATATTAGTAGTGATAGGAATCGCAACGATTTCAATTATTTTAAATTTCCTTTTACTGAGGGCCTGTCCTATAATATTAAGCGGATTTTATCACGCAATACAATCAAATATTTAATCTTGTATTAGTTTGTATACAAAATTAAAGATATAACATAAAGCACCAATAGATCAATAATCAAAATAAGTGTATTGGATTACATGTGAATGCGGGAAATTTTATATAGGACAGACCAGAATATATCTGCCAGGCTGATTGAAAATGCACAAACCTGATTTCATAAACATTAACCAACATAAATCTGTAAAAAAAAGTTTTCGACTCGCATCACTTTGAAAGTGGACACACCTTTTATTAACGCGGCATCAAAATTCCTGACACACTGTATACAATATGAATTTACTTTCTTGTCTTGTCCAAACTTGAGTTTTCTATGTTTATAAAATGTAGTGCTTTAAGTTAGGGACATATTGCCTGAAAGTTGGGAGATGTAAAGTCTCCAGTGTATTCCTACGTTTTGTAGAGAACATAACATAAATATTTGCTCATGTCATAAGAGTGTAGAATGGTCAAATATATTAGGATATACGCATATACCTATATAGGTATACAGAACAAACCGGATGTTGTAATTTGAGTACGGTTATATTAAAAGAGAATTACGATAAAAAATTAATTAACTTAATGGGTATGCGGTATTTTCAATTAAGTTCTATATGACCAGGGACGGTTATTCAATGCTGCAAACCCTTTTTAAGAAAAAATCGTTCATTGTAATTTTTTTTTTTTTTTTTGTAATTAAAGTGAAATTTCCTATAATATTTTGTAGGAACTGTCAAATTAACATTAAAGTCGAAATTTTCTATTATAATTTTGTAGCAACTGACTCTGTCACCTTATAATAGGCCTGCACGGGAATAACACCGGCATGTATACGAGCAAACCCTTCGTTCCATAGCGTTGCATATTTGCAACATATTTATTTCTATTCTATTATAATTCAATGGAATTGAAATATAATTCCCTCCTGTAAGGCGAAAAATATAGAAAAGAGAAAAATAATGTAATAAATTGTTCTGAAGTATTTTTAATTTTCAAATCACTTCTGATAGACTATGTTTGTCTTTTATTTTATCGTCAGGAGTTAATAAAATTGTAAAATAATAAAAAGAAAATAAGAATATATTTAAAAACTACAAAAATTTGATATGTTAAGTATTATATAAAAAAAAATAACTTTAGCATCAGGCCAAAATGGATATGAGATGTCGCACCTGAAATGAAAAGGAGAAAACTGTTTGAGTAATCAAGTCTACCAAAAAGTAGATTTATATTATTGACAACTAACCAAAATGTTAAGTTAGTATGTAAATGGAATTGTTATCCACGTAACGTGATTTTCCTTTAACAATGGCAATAACAACATTGTAATAATCAATTATGTCAAACTACTAATCTTAATCCAAAACAAAAATAAAACTGGCAAAACATGTGTAATTCACTATTCCGAAGACACTGACCGCAGTGCCCAAAATATCGATCGATATATAAAATGGGGTATAACTATATAACTAGCACATTGACCGCAATGTCACTAGCCCCATTGGCCTCAACCAATGCAGCCCCTGGAAAACTGACAACAGTAATCCCAATCTCAACGCATACACTGACCGCAATGTACTACGCCGGAATAGACAACACAACATTACCAAATCACTCTATCTTAGACTACATCTCGTAGTTACAGACAAATCAGTAGGTTGCCACATAATATTCAATTTAATAGTACAACCCTGTAAATCTTGGCAATGGAGTTGTCTAAATAATTGATAAAATATCTTTACGTCAGAATTGACAGAATTCACTAAAAGAATTAGTGGTTGATAATAATTCTGTAATAATACTTAATGTATTTAAAATTATAATTTGATTAAGAGAAAAGAAAGAAAAACAAAACCTTATATTGATAAAACTTAATTACTCAGTGAGAAAACTCACCCTGATCAGGAACCAGTCACACACAAGAAAATTACACAATCACAATTACAAACTTTTTAATATAAGTTCGACTTATCACAATAAGAATACTCAATCGAATGATCTTATTCTTGTGCCTATATTCCAGAGATTTTATCACAGTTTGCTTACTATAGTAATATGATACTTTGGAATCTTAATGTTGTTAATATAAACATAGACTGTGTGACTATTTGGTTTAGGTAAATCCTTTGTATGTCTGAATACGAACGTTACGTATATTAAAACAAAAATTATTAAGTTTTCTACAGAGAGAGAAAAATAAAAAAAAATCATTCTTACACTCCTTCATGTTGTAACTTTGCAACAGTTCGTTCATCTATGTCGTTGAATACTTTGCCGTTAGATGGCTGTCTATATCACAACTTTTAACAGAAAATCAGGCAGACGTGTGTCAGCCATTGTTGTGAGTGTACCGGGTGTAAGAAAAATTGCGCTCATTTGTTTTTGTTTGGTAGAAAAGTAAAATATTGTTGCCAATGGCTAATAAAGGTATGTATTTAATATAAAGAATCAATAGTTTGTTGTCCTACTAACATTATTTGTAAATGCATGTTATGAAAAAATGTGTTGCACATTTGCAACATAATTAGTATAATGTCTATGATATAACCACACGGTAACTTTCAGATTGGAAATGTATGCGGGCTCTTACTAATGAAGAGTTACTGCAATTTATTGAAAATTTCACTCAAAGTGAAGACGAACTTGAATTTTCGGATTCCGAAAGTATTGATGATTCTCAAACTAACCACTTTCCTGAACGAAATGGTCAAAATGATGAGGAAGTGGAATATGAAGAACCACCTATATCAGAAGTTGATAATGATCTACCCGCGGAAAGCATTTTTGATGACAACCAACCCTCCTGTAGCCATTCAACAGAAAAATATCAAAAATTGGGAGGCGCTGCTCAACAAAAACTAGGTTGAACAAAGATTCCCAATAGAATAATTTGGAAAAAACAGCATCTAGGTATTGATCAAAATGCTCTTACCTTTAGAAGTCATTGTAATATTTCGAAGTCTGTGTTGGACTTGGAGACACCATATAATTATTTCAAATATTTTTTCACTGATGAGTTAATAAAACACATTTCAGACGAAAGCAATTTGTACAGTACGCAAAAAAATCCAAATAAACCAAAAAATGTTTCTTCAAGAGATATCGAAAAATTTTTGGGTATTTGTCTATATATGTCGGTAGCCACATTGCCACGAACTAGAGCATATTGGAGACATAATATTGGAGTAGAAAATATTAGAAATACAATGAGCATTAACATTTCGATAGTCTACATAAAATACGTCCAGTTATCAACGAGTTATCTAAAAGATTTTCGCTGATGCCTATGGAACACAAACTTTTAACTGATGAGCAGATTTGCGATTCTAAAGCTCGCCATCATCTAAAGCATGAAGCCTCATAAGTGCGGCTTCAAGTTATTCATGCTTTGTGGCACTGATGGATTTTCCTATGCATTTGAAGTATATCAAGGGTCCAACAATTTTTTTACAAAACTACTCGACAATGCGCCTAATTTAGGATCAAGTGCCAATATAGGTTTAATACTTGCTCGTGGAGTACCAACAAATGTCAACCATCAGCTATACTGTGATAATTACTATACTTCGATACCATTATTTGTACATATGGCTCAACAAGGAATCTATATGTTAGGAACTATAAGAAAAAATAGAATTCCAAATAATAAACTAATGGATGAGAAGGACTACAAAAAAAGCCTCGCGGAACTTCTGAAGAGTATATCGCTACAGTTGATGATGTAAACCTTAGTTTAGTTACTTGGAAAGACAACAAAATAGTAAACATGTTGTCTACATGTCATGGAGAACTTCCGATTAGAAGTTGCGGAGTGCTTGTGCCTCATACGCTCTAACATAAATAAACAGAAAGGACGACCAAAAAAAACACCTAGAAGATGAACTTAAGCGCCGTAAAGGTTCTGCAACTCACATCCCTCCCAATAATGTACGAATGAATCAAAGCTGATATTGGATTCAATATGACGATGAGCGACAGAGGTGCAAGTTGCCTCAATGTAAACGTTATACACACTTCAAATGTGAAAAGTGTGCAGTTTTATGTTTGACAAAAGAGAAAAATTGTTTTAAAGTATTTCATACATGATTGTTATTCAATAATATATATGTATCCATATTTCATGATGTTGCATATTTACAATATCTTTTTCATAAATAAATAAAAAAATAAAAAAAAACGATTTTTTTAATTATTTTTCCTATAATCTGAGTTGCATCATTGATCTAAAAATATTTTTTTCAATAAAATTTGAAAAATCATGAAACGAAGTGTAGGGAGGTAGAGGTTGATCGCAGTTCCACTTAGTCATCCAGCGTATTTGTATGTGTGTATTGCCTTATTCAGTATTAGCAGTTTGGTTTGATTGTGTTGTGGTTAATGTGAGTTGTGTTTAAATTAATAAGCAAATAGGTATTACGCAAGCTTTAGGTAAATCTGCTGTGTTTTGAAGACAAATTAAAAATTAAAGAAAGTGTGCGTCTGTTACCTGGTCAGACAATTGAACATCGAGTAGCTAGCCTGGGAAAACCATACCATAATCTGGGCGTTTATTTTCGTCCTTTGTGAAAAATATAGAAAAATGATATAGAAAATGATGCTAGTGATACTGTCGGTGAAGGTAACAGTAATGAAATTTCTAAACGCAAAATAATCGTTCTGCTGCGATTGAGGTTAGTGACGATACAATTATCGTTGCAAAAGGTAGATTTGCATTATCAGACTTAACACTTAACGGCCGCCTCGTTATTTTTTCTCTGAAAATTCTTCATATATGATATTTTTTCCTGAAAGAGAATTCTTTACGACAGCAATGCATATAATATGTTCAATCAACACCGTTGAAAAACACAATGACCACTGTAGAGGCAGTACGCAGCTTTTCGACAATAAAAAGAATTAAGACAAGATTGCGCAACCCAATGGACGAAAAACGTTTAACAGCTTTGGCGGTTTTACCAACTGACAGCGAATTTATTAAACAAATTCCGAATTTTAATGAAAAGGTCATCAAGGTGATTGTCAGTAAGAAAATCGTCGAATTGACCTAATATATAACGAAACAGAAGAAAACTAAACACGTATGTTGCCAAATGTATTTTAAATAGATAGTTTCTGTAGGTATCTTTAAAATATTAACGCAATAAATTTTAAAAGCATTTTGAGAGGTTTGAAAAATTTCGTTTGCGGAACAGCCGGAGTGGCTGTACCAAAATGTCACGCTTCACCACTGTAGATGGCATTGTTGGGACCATAGGATAGCCCTATACACACGTAAGATATACTTTCTCCACAGATAGTATAAGTTAGTTTAAATTTCACGCAATACTATCCCTTCGGAAATAATAAAATGGCAGTTGAATTAGCTAGATAAATCGCAGAAAAGAATTGACAAGAAACTAGGTGTATTCAAATTTTAGATTGTGACGTGTTTGTTTATTGCCTTATGTGTTATAAGGACCGAGGTTGAATGTAGCTATGGATCATTTATTGTATTGTGTAGTAAAACTATGACCGTGTCTATATACAACGTTTTGTATGACTTGTGACAGAATAAAGATATTATTATTATTATTATTGAGTTTTGCAGATCTACAGTTTTCACAGAAAAATTCACTTTTGTCGATTCATTCGCCAAAACATATATCACAATTCTACCACAGCACCGCTATATCATAAATTAATTCAATTAATATCTCCTCCACTTTTGTACAGCGCTGGTACGCAGGTACTGGTGACAGGTGAACCTATTTGACCAATCATAAGCTCAATGATATCGATGCCTGCATTCGACTGCGATCTAAAAACAAAATATGTCTGTTTTCATCGAAACATCGAGGTAAGTATTTATGCAGCGATCGTCTACTTTTGAATTGTACGAATTTGTGTTACATAGAGGTGCCCTGATGTAGCAAGCTCCGCGAGGCATCGTCGTAAGGCATCTTAGCAACTATCTAGCAGGTCCTGAACCTACTGTAAATAGAATAATGGTGGATTATTAGGGTATAAGGACTTTGAAAAATGGTAATAGCTTTTATTCATTTAAGCGACGTTTCGCCATATATTTACTGGCTTCTTCAGGCTAAAAATATACAAAAAATTCATGACTTATATTAACAAGTAGTACAACAAAAAACGAGCAGACATACAATCACACCACAACTTAGCATGTAATAATACATATTTATCAATGATGAAATATTATTTTGATAATAAATAAATAAATTTTTGATAATAAATAAATAAATAAATAAATCTTGTCCCAGTGTTTGTTAATAGAGGACACAACCAACTCCTGTGGAACATTTGTAAAAAGTGTATTCACATCAAGACTAACCAATTGATAGTCAGATCGCAACCGAACGGTATTCAAAAAGGATACAAACTCAAAAGAATTCCGCATGGAATATTGGAACTCCTCTTTTAAATTTGTTAAAACCATTGTGACATATTTAGCCAAGCCATAAGAAGGACAACCAATGCACGAAGAGATAGAACGTAAAGGATACATACCATACCATATATTCCAGGTGTTATAGTTATAGACCATCAACTGTTGTGCAAGTGTTACACTGAGCAACCCCGCTCTCTCTGCGTGCGTGACTAGTCGGTTATTTTTATTTTGATATTTGGAAGTGGGGTCTTCCTTCAAAACTTTGTACGTGTTTACATCCAACAACAAATTATTCATCTTATCACGATAATCAACCTGTTTCATTTTTACAGTTTTGTTGCCCTTGTCAGCCAAAATTGTTTTGCTTGCTGGTAATCTTTTATTATAGTATTGTTGGAAAAAGAAGAAGAACCACCAAAATTGCCACCAACGTAGTTGGTAGGTATATTCGTAGCACCCGCTCTAAGTGAATTTTTTTGCCTATCGCTAAGGTTAGTTTTACTCTGTATTACATGTTCTGTATCAGTCAACAAAGTGAACACAGGTAGTTGTCATGTAGAACAAGGAAGAACATATTACTGTAAATATTACTTTTGCATGGACATCTCTCCATGAGAGTGATCATATAAACACAAATATGGGGATTAATTTGAGGATTTTTCGATATACCCTCTGTTCTTCCTACATAATTAAATTGTATTTCCTTTCTTCATACCAATGCAATGATGTGAAGGGTGATTTACGATGGTTAGTGTTTTTGACGTTTACTGCAAACGACAGAATATTTGAAAACTTGGGTTACATAAGTAATAATCCTAAAATATTTTTTACTTTGGTACCTAGTAATTTATTTCATATGGAACACTTTTGAATTTCCTATTCTTTTCTGATAATTTTTTTCTAATATTTCCTTATACCTGCATGGAAATTGCTTTTTACAAAATAAGCGGGTTTGGAAAAACCTTGTCAATTCGTACTTACCTATACTGATTTGAATGTGTGTGTGATTTTGAAGTACACTGAAAAAGATTACTCTATGATTATGTAACAGCTATACCTATGATCTACTAGTAAAATTGGATTGGCACAATTTACAAATGAGTCGGCTGGTATATTAATAAATCATCTGAAAGACAAATAAATTCACTTTTAAATGATATATCCCTATAGAAAAATAGTAGGTGGGTTTCAAAGATAAAACAAATCGGATTATTTTGGCATTTGGTAACATTGAAACATCACAAAATATTTCAATTGTAAATTTAACACATAGTACATAGTTTTGTAAAGCGTTTTTGCTTAATTTCATGAGGGAAATGGTATAGGTACTATCATCTCCACTAAATTTCAATATATTAATTTATTTTTTAATTATTCATTCATTATAGACAGTCCTTAGTTATTTACCAGCGTAAAATGAAAACAAAGTTTGACTGTTCGCTGTCACAATAAGTTTGAAAAATTTGATGGCCACAGTTGAAAAAAAAATTAAATTATTTACATATTGTTACGGCATACCGGTGTTCCATTTGGAAAGCTCTGATGCTAATCGATTAAACTACAGGGATTTGCGGTCACCCTGTGATTTGATGGGCCAAGTTGCCTGTAAATACCCCATATTTGTGTTTTTATGAACAATGGAAATCAATGAAACTTTACAATAATATATTCTTTGTTCGAATTTGATTTCTGATAAAACCAAATCATTTATGAAACGCATTACTTATAACAAAAAGTTTTATAGAATTACACATTGTAATCGAAATTACCTAAAGGCGTAATTAGTCTTACACATACACATATTGTTATTATCGTTTATAATTTTATCATAATTGATATTATGTATAAATATTATGTAGAACCTATGGAGTAAAGTGATATTAATGAAAAACTCGTTTTACCACTTTACCAAAACAATCATATGAATTAGAATTTTTAAATAAAGGCCTTGGCTTTGTTCTAACAAAGTTTAGAAGAAGTAATTATTAATACAGAATTAAATATTTAACATTCATCAGAAGCGGCAAAATGCTTTGTCAGAGGATAAAACTATTCATCTATGTAAGTAAATGAATTCGTTAGTCAATGACATCATTTTAGGTCCCATTGAAATTCTAGTCTCGTTCCATGTGTCTTCCTTTTTTTCATTTTTATAACTACCGAATATCTCCGAGATTATCACACAAAAAATAATATCCAATCAGAACTAATAGCTGAATTAATTATATTATACTTACAAATCTTTGTATGTCACAAAATAATTTTCCATACAATCAGGAATTCTCTGACCAGTACGAAGGTGGGTAGTTGTTTAGTCGGCTTCTTAGAACAATTGTTTATGAATATAATTATTGTACTACATCTATTAATTTTACGTATCAATTAGAAGAAGATCTTAAACTCCCTTTCTTAGATACAGTTGTCATGAGAAAAGTGAACACAAATATGAGTTTGGCATTTATAGAAAACAAACTAATACACATTAATATATAACTAATGAATCTAGCCACTGCTTTCAACACAAAATGACCAGTCTGAATTTCCATGCACACAGATTAATGAAATTTCCTCAAAATTAAGACCGCTTTAATAGAGAGAAATGCATAATTAAAAAACTGGCTAGATCAATGCTTATCATGAAAATATAGTTGATAAACTAATAAGAAAATTTTGGTTTAAAAATATAGACTTCATAATGTCGCAACTTTCCGTGAAACTTAAGACAGTTCCAAACTTATTTCATTACCATATTTTCCAAAGTATGGTATGGTAGGCTTAACTAACTTTTAGAGATTTTCTCACGAACAGTATATGAAAATTAAGGTAAGCGGACTTCACCATGTAAAAATAAATAAAGTATATAGAAAAGGGGTTGATATTTATTAATTATATTCTTATGGTTTTAATAATTTACTCGCTTGGCTTGTAGAGCTACTCGTGACTTGCCCACGTACATCACGCTCACATAAACAGGATCTTAATGGTTTTCTCTCGTAAACGAATGACGGTCTGCATTTGAACCGTGTCTCCCAGTTAATGGTTGCTTTATTAGATTTAAAAAACTATTTTAAAATAAAAAAGGAAAGTCAAATATATGTTACTAACTATTGTTTATTAAATTAATTATTAAAAAATATAAGAAAATCAATTTAATAGAACAGGACAATTATTAAATACAACACATAAAAATTTGTACTTACATAACAATCATCATCATCGATACAGCTGATCGTTTTTCCACTTTTACAGAGGAAGATAATTTATATAATAATTTATGCTGATACCTACGCGTTAACTAAACCGTAAAGCTTAAAAGACACTACTCAACTTGGAGTTTACTTCGCCGAAGTTGGAGAGAAGGACGCAAAAAAGAAGAGAGTTTTGTGGTAAGAGAGGAGCTTTTAGAGACATGAGCTCCAACTCGAGGGAGACTCCATGCTCCAAGCTGCCAAATTTCCAACCATTCTCTTCAAACTTTCCTACACAGAAGTGCACAAACAAATCTCCTGTAACTTTCTGTTACACCAATATCTATAACTTTACTTTTTTCCAATCTTTCGAATATCAACCAATCAAATTGTCTATTTCTGGCGTCGGCGTCGTACCGCTTTTGTGGAAAAATCTCAATCAGCAAATTTTGTCTACCTAGTAGATACAATACCGATGTTTGATTGATGAACTTTTATAAATGACTAATCAGCGAAAAATACCTAGTTCGAGCGGGTGCAATATTTCTATTACAATATACCGGGTAATATTCGATATTGTCAATTTGGCAATTTGTGTTCCAAAAAATAAAACAGAAAACACAGAAAGATCTGGCATTGATGAAATTAGTTGTAAAAACACTGCTGGATGACGCAACACAATAAATTTTGCTCGCTTACACTTTGGTTGTAACAAAACAAAACCAGAATTTTACTAAGTATACAGTTATTGTTGGTCTATGGTACATTAGACGTTTTGAGAACACTAAGAATACGATTGATTTGAAAATGTAATAGATTACTGAGGTCAATCCAATCTACGACTGAATAGTATTGAGATATTTGTGCCACTTTAGGTTATACCGGAAGTTGATACCAAATTTCTATTTCAAATGGAACACCCTGTATATAATTATATCCTTTATCTGTCCTCTATCTGTCTAAACACTTTCCTATACCAGCTATCTTCAACTCATGCATTAATAAATTATTTTGATTTTTCTACCCATAAGGTAGTGGTCGAAAACTACTATATAGTGTGGTCTACTAATGAAAATCAATAGAAATCAGCTGGAGGCAGAGGCAATCGTATATATCAACGGAGAGCCGACGTCCTTTAGAAATTGTGATAATACAGGAGATGACATTGCAAACGAACAAACTGACGACAAATGGCAATCTGAAGTTATTCCGCGAAAACGCCGAAAGTCTGACTATAATAAAAATAGAGTATGAGATGATGGTGATTTACAGATTCCCATTCGCGATGAGTGGTCATCAACTTTGATTACACGAATTTCATTAAATGCTGGCAGTCATCCATTAGCACTTTTTGAATTTTTTGTGCCTGTGCAATTACTAGAAGATTTAGTAAATTATTCGGTTTTATGCGCAGCCTCAAAAAACCGGCGCCTAACACTTTCAGTCAAATATATGTAGGTATGTGTTTTTGGGAATATTGTACAAATTCAACTTGTTCCAAGAGAGAGAAGAAGAACATTTGAAAAAATGATATGTCGGATCATATGGCAAAAGTACGACCCCTTATAGATAAATTGCTCCCATTGAGCAATCGTTATCCATAGATGAATCTATGATCCCATATTTTGGACTCCACGGCTGTAAACAGTTTTTCCGTGACAAACCAATCGGATTTGAAATTAAATCATGGGTCCTTGCTACACGGCTAGGATATTGCATACAATGTGACTTCTATCAAGGAAGAAGACCAAATACTAAACAAGAGAACGGATTAGGAGAATGTGTAGTTCTTGACTTTGCAGAAAAACTATTACATTGTTACCTTGATACCAAGTTTTCTTTATTATTTGATAATTTTTTCACACCAGCAAAACTTGGAAATAGAAATCTGGGTGCCACAGGTACAGCCAGAGTAAAGAGAACTGAAAACTGCAACTAACAAAATGGTATCGTGTGCAAGTCGCTGGAAAGATAACAGTAATGTAACTTTACTTTCTAACCAATATTAGGTACAACCAATGCAAAGTGCATTAAGGTACTCATCACGGGAAAAGTTTCCCAGCCAAATATTGTATCTGTATATAAATAACAAGTATATGGGTGGCGTTGACCAGTTTGATAAATATGTTGCTGTTTATAGGATATCGATGCGTGGTAGCGTCGTCTAGGATGCGAACTCACCATCTTACTCAGGCATCCATTGACCCTCAGCAACAGATTGCAGCAGTGCTGGAATCTCCAACCGTCGTAGACACTATGCCATTCCAGCTAGCAAGTTGACGTGAAAACACGTCGAAACGACGTCGATACGTGGTGATATTCGTCGCATGTTATAAATTCGACATCAATGACACGTCATAATGTCATCGAACATTGGTGACATGCTCTAGTCAAAAATCGGTCTATGCAATGACGTCATTTTGACGTATCTTAATCGACTTAAAAATTATAAAAAGTAGTTAACATTAGTATGCAAATTATTATAATGTTTAGTAATATGATATATTCATTAATTTCAAATTACATAATGTCATTTCTTGCCACAACAAAAATATTTTTGGCTTTCCTAAGCATTCAACTTGTCGAAAAAGACGGTGGTACCATAGCACTTGTACACAAAAAGTGGTTGCCTCCGAGAAAAAAAGAAACATGGTGGCCGCCCTATAAACAGCATGGACATTTTAATAGATCTTTACTGTCCACTCTTAGTATATGGTATTTGTTTTTATTTTTTAGTATTTATTTATTTTATAAAGATGTGATTATGTTAATACAAGTATTGTACGGCATATTTTGATATGATTTTTTCTTATTCTTTTAAGCATTAGTTGAAGTTAAACCTGTCAAATTGCTTAGCGGTTTCAGAACTAGTTCTGAAAAAGAATCAAGACAAGCCTATTATTTCCACTATTTACTGGTTTAACATTGGACGCATATTGACGTGTTTTTGACGTTATCACTCCACTTGTTGTTACGTCCCTATTCGACGTTAATTAGCTCTGACATATTGTTGTCATTATTACGTCGAAATGTTGGTCATTTTGACGTAATTAGAGACGTATATTTCATGTCAAAATCACGTGCCTTGCTAGCTGGGATTGGGTCGGACTTCAGCTTCTGTCAGGGATCGTGTGACTGCTGACGTGCAGCAGCATTACCACGTAAAAAAAATCTCATGCACAGGTGTATTCCAACGAAGTCCAAAGGCCACCATCGAAAGCCCTGCGGATCCCTGAGTTGGAATAATTCATACTCGTTAGCGTGTGAATGCGGATGATTGATGCGTGTAAAAAAATGGTATGTGCCAATAATATTCTGGATGTTTGACGCAGTAATCAACAATGCTTGGTATTTGTCGCGAAGGACTGGAAAATTTATTGATAATTTAGGATTTCGGAGAAAAGTTGCTCTAGCGGCAAAATACGGTAAAACATCTATGAGATCTTGTCCTACTTCATGTTACACATTTCCGTACAGCAAGAAGAAATTCGGAACATATTATAATTACTAACCAGCCAAGACGGAGGTGTTCAGTTTGTAAAACCAAAAGTGTCAAAGCTTGTTCAACATGCCTAGTACCTCTACATGAAAAATGTTTTGCTGGTTTTCACCCAAACACCTAAAGGCAGTGTATATTTTTAAGCTATTTTATTATGTCTTCAAAATTGTAAAATATTTGTCTCAATAGAAATTAAAGAAAACCACCATCATTTATTGACGTATTACATTACAAATAATGCTCAGTGGGTCGTTTTCGTTTTTTTCAGTGGTGGCTATGTAGAATTTTTTTTATTAGAATTTATTGACAGTCTATCGCCTATTTTAATCACGAAAGTAAAAAACAAAAAGTGAGCAGTAATGGGTTAAGGTTGAACTATTGCCTCGAGGCCTGGTTAGTTTTACTAAAATATATATGTCTAGTTCTGTAATTTTATTACTATACATACCATAAACATACATAAAAAATGAAATTAAATTGTTTTTCTCGAATTCATTCTACAACTCCTAAAAAAAATTATTTTCATTAAACCTTTTTTTTTTGGTGTTGTATATTATTATATACAATGTACACTTTGTGACAACAGAAACACAAAAAATATGCATAGAATCCGGAAATCGCCATTGGCGAAATGGAAATTGGCAGAGTAACCCAATTAATGGCCCCGGCGCGGAAACTCTCATCCGGCTTGTGTAACCAGTTTATGGAATTTTGTATGTTCGGAGTCCTTGTCAGACTATATACGTTTTTTATTGTGAACGAGTGGTGTATAACATAAAATACGGTCAAAAAATTTAGAGCAGGTACTTGAGATTTAATTGTTTAGAATTTATTTTTCTGTGTAATAAAACGAATAAACAAAGCTCATATGACGAAGCGCGGTAACAAAATTGAACCTTGCAGTTTTTTCATATTTTCGTTATATAACATCGTGTACATACAGGCTTTTGATTAATTAGATATTTACACATATTTAAAGGTTTTGCACAACTCTGTGAAAATATGTTTTTTTTTTTATGTAAAAAAAATTGAAAACCATGAAACCATGCATTGTCCAATGAGATTCATGTAAGGATAGGGTTATCAGGTTTGAAATTTAAAAAAGCAGACAAAGTAGATTATAGAAGGAAAATAATATGCCGCATGCGAAAATATTTGTAGGTTTCAAGGTTACTATAGTAATTTAGTAAATTTTTGTATCGAAAGGTCAGTGTATCCGTCTGACTGGAAACTCTCTAATATAACTCCGCTCCCTAAGGTGAATGGTCCTAAATTTTTTAAGGACCTGCGTCCCATAAGCATATTGCCTGTGTTGTCGAAGATCTTGGAGAGAGTTATTAAGGTTCAGTTATCCCAGCATGTTTCTAATAACAAAATCTTGCCGGAGGTTCAACCGGGATTTCGTTCTGGACATAGTTGTGCATCTGCCCTATTAAATGTAACGGACGACATTTTTCGTGCAATTGACAGGAGTGAGTGTACAATACTAGTGATGCTCGACTCTCCAAGGCATTTGATACGCTTCGCCATGAAACATTGCTAAAGCTTTTGCGCTACGTAGGCTTAAGTCAACATGAAGTCAATTTTTTCCAAAACTATTTAAGCAATAGAAGACAACGGGTGATTTATAAAAATAAAACTTCTCAGGTTCTTAATGTACAGAGACGAGTACCTCAAGGTTCAATTTTGGGCCCCCTACTTTTTAGTCTGTATACTTCAGAGTTTCCTAAACACCTTGCTTTTTGTAGGTGCCAACTTTTTGCTGACGATTCTCAGATTTATTTGACCTGTCCCTCTGATTTGATAGCGGATGCTTGCGCTAGGATAAACATGGATTTGGAACGACTAAGAATATTTTCACAGGATCATTCATTAATTTTGAACCCAAGTAAGTGTGCGGTCATGTTGTTTGGGAGGAGAAAGGATGTGGATAGTTTGAGGCATTTAGTCAACATCACAATCAATGGCTCTTCTGTTGAGGTCAAGACAGAGGCGAGGAATTTGGGGTTGATTTTGGATAACGGACTGAGATTTGAGCAACATGTCGCCACATGCACAAAAAAGGCTGTTGGGTGTCTAAAGTTATTGTATAGCTCTCGACATCTCCTTAGCCCGAAGGTAAAATTATTATTGTGCGACTCTATGGTTCTCTCCAAGTTGAATCACTGTGACCTTGTATAATATGGACCTTGTTTGACTGCTGGGGTTTCTGCTGGTATCCAGAAAATCCAAAAGTATTGTCTTCCATTTGCATATGGGATAAAAAGAAGTAGACCTATCAGTCACAAATTGAAAGATGCTGGTTGGTTGGACATGAAAAACAGACGATATATGCATCGTTGCTGTTTTTACCATAAAATAGTTAAAACGCAAACACCGGCTTACTTATACCATAAAATACAATTTCGTACGGACGTTCACAATCTAAACTTGCGACATAAAGGTAAACTAACGCCACCAATACATAGAACTGGAATTTTCGAACGGTCATTTACATACGATATTGCTAATGTTTATGATGACTTGCCTCGCTGCCTGCTCCAATCTAGTCTGTATAAATTTAAGGTAGAATTGCGAAAAGAATTGTTCAACAGGTCAAAATTTTGAAAAAAAATTATATTTGTCTTTTTTTTTTTGTCTTATGACAAATAAGTATTTAAAATTAAAATTAATGAATTAATTAATTGTTCGCCTAGTAACTTTTTGTGTTTTTTTTTCTCTTTCTTACATGGGACAATTAGTAATAGAATTAGGTAGATATATATTACTTTTTTTTTCTAAGGATAAGTGATAAGACAGATGAGGCATGCCTTAAGCTGCACTCATGCCTTTTCAATTGTGTATTATTGATTGTTTGATTTATTGATTTTTTTTAAAAATGTACGCAATTTGAATAAAGACTATTATTATTATTACTTATATTATGAAAAGTAAAAAATAAATCTTTAAAATACGGCTTTTGTTAGCTAAATTTTTAATTTTCTTTTCATAAACAAAGATCAGAAACTTGCAATCCCTAGCCAATCTAATAATAATAATAATAAACGACTTTATTTGCAAAACAAAATGTTTACAAAATGGCCAAGTTTTAGCCCATGGCTATTTTTTAATAACTTAACCATTAAAAAAAATACATAACATATGAACCTAATTCCGGTATTTAACCAATCAACATGAAACAGAACAAAAAGGAAGTATACTTATATAATTAATTAATACCTATGCACATAAATTCAATAATCAGTTTTATAGGTACAAATTACCAATCAAGTAATTATTAATTAAACTTATAAATCAATAATAGATACATAAATTAAACAAAGGGAGGTGACGAGTTTTTCAGGATCCTATGTAAGAAAACCAAGTAATGAAGCTTGACATCTGCCTCGATCTTAAGCCATTTTAAAGTTGTTAACACATATGTAATATGATCAAATTTGCGCAAACCGGACACAAACCGACAGCAATTATTCTGTATATGCTGCAGACGTTTCTTTGTAATCGCATCTAAACACGGATGTCGCAATTTGAGAGCACCGGTAACACAAGGCTTTCACATAATTTTTTACGAAATTTAATGTTTAAAATGCTCTTGTTCGTATATAGCAGCTTAAGGCGATAGTAGCAGGATTGTATAAGATTGTTAACGTGATGAGAAAATCTCAAATCCTCATCTACTGTGACCTCTAATATTTTAATGGTTTTGTTAAATGATATAACCGAATTATCAATTTCAATATGCATATTGTCAGTAACACCTCTCTGGTTTTTCTGCGAGAAAAATAGAGCACAAGTTTTCTCTTTATTCAGTTTTAAATTATGTGATAGCGAATAATGATAAATGACGTCGAGGTCAGAATGCAATTGATTTGATAGCGCGGGGTATTTTGGATCAAAAGTAGAACTTGGGTGTCGTCCGCATACGCACTTAGATGTGTGAATTTCACTACATCAAATATGTCTGCCGTGTACAACGTGAACAATATTGGGCCCCATATGGAACCTTGCGGAACACCCGATATAATAAATTTCAAAGAATCCACTCAATCTACTTGAGAAGACTTTTTAGAAGCATCTTAACCCAGTTTTTTAAATAAATTGACCAACTTTTTCTTTTTATTATTTTACATTTGTTTAAAAGTTAAACTATTAACCTGTAGCGCTATTCTGTACACGTTTCCGAGAGCCGTCGGTATCGGTAAGTTTCACTTACCGACAGCCGTCGGAAAGTCGCTTCGAGCGGCATTCTGTATGCTCTAACATGACCGATATCGGTAATTTGAGTCGACGGGGATCGGCATCTCTACCGTGCCCTCGTGCACCCCACGCTGGACGTTACCGATGTTTGTTGAGCGATTATTGATGTTTTGGTAGGAATTGCGGATTATTATTTAAGTATATTTGGACTATAGAGTGATTTTACAGTGTAGTGTCTAGTGCTTTATGAGATAAGAAATTATTAGATACCTATGTAGTTAAGTTTCGGTGTCAATATATTATAATATTTTTTTGATTCTTCTTAAAACGCCATTACATGTTAGGTATTTTAATTGACCATGCTTTTTTGCATTATTGTTTAAAACACTTTCTAATTTACAAACCAATGCATTTTGCATTTTTTTCTTGCAGACATCTTACATTCAAAACTCAAACTTAAAACGTCGCACAAATTACAAATGACGCACAACAAAATATTTGTTATTTGTTTATAGTGTTTCCATTTGTAACGTATAATATATAAATTTAACGATACTACCGGGGCTATCCGTTCCCATGCCTCTTTACATTAGAAATATACATTTCTCCCTCGTATATAAGACGTATAATAAATCATGCTTGTCAAAGGAAGCCGCCTTATAACAAAAGCAAAGATTAATCTACACAACAGATAGTCAGCGTATATGGGAAAGAAAACAAAAATTGAAACTGTCTCGACACGAGCTACATCTATTAGAAAAACATGTAACCATGGAAATTATGGAAATTGTAGATGGTGTTATATGTATTGTGTTGAAATAAAATAATCATATGGGCAATGTTAGACAAGGACGAGTATACTTTCCCCTACGAGGTGGGAGTTTGTTTTTATATTATAGGTATCATATATGTACTACTGTGCAGCAGTGTTTTTTGTCGGTTAATATAAAATTATATGATATACGTACACCTATCTACGCAAAGATTAATGTGTATGGACGAAAATAAAAGAAATTACTATAATAGTATAAATATACAGGGCTGGTTCATTAAATGTTTTAGACAATAATTTTAAATGACTAAAATAATATTATTTTAGTCATTTAATTTTAAATTTCGGATATAAGGATGCATCAAAAAGTTATATTTAAATTAACGAAATTTGGCGTTATAGATAGGACTTCCGCTTATTATCTGATTCAGTTTTAAGGATCAAACTCAAACAGCAGATTCAACTTGTTAACATTATGAAAAAATAAATCTCAGACTCATACAGGCGTGAAATGCTACCCTAACTTTTTTATGCACATTTTTTGCGTGTGTTTCAATTCGGAGATGTAAAATCTAACAAATTATATACGTAATAAATGTATCCTTCTGTGATATTGATAGAAAGTCATCGTTATCGCGTATTATCGATTTTAAGAAATGTTAATATTAAAAAGGCTGTGCTTTTTACAAGTTGCTGAAGTAAATAAGGTTTGAAATTTCCAGCATGACAATAATTATTTAAAAAAATACGGTTTCGAAATGCAGGATGTAAAAAATTAGAATTTTTAATCTGTTTTTAATGAAAATTTAAATCTATTGAGAAACATGGTTCAGGGTTTTTGTGAAATGTATTTTACTCCAAAGATTCTACTCATCGATTATAACCGAATTAATTTACTCAAAAATATCTATACTAGTAAAATAACACAATTATCACAATTAGGTTCAAATTCTGCAACGCCGAATTGAAAAAAAACTTACAGTCTCCCTAATATTGGTTTTTGTGCAATGATCATAAAACTTTAAAAAAATAACGATTTATGTAGATTGTATTGTTAACACGTTTCGTAAAAAGCTTTAAAAACCCACCAACAGGGTGTTAAAAGTATCACGACAATAACTTTTTTCATGTTTTAACAAGTACAATCGTCTGCTTCAGATTGATCCTTAAAAACTGAATAACAGTTTCTCTATATAAAAAAATAAAACTCGTAAATATCATCCCCAAACATTTAATTTGAATACAATTACATAACACCATATTTGAAAGTAAATAAAAAAAAAACAGCATTACCTAGTTTAACAGATTTGCAAATTGCAAATCAAAGTATCTATGTATACAGGGTGTTGCATAAGTACTTGTACAAACTTTAAAGGGTGATTCTTTGACTAATTTTAAGATACAAATTTCATATGTACATTCAAAGTTCAAAAATAATATTATATTTAGGATTATATGCTTGTTCAATAGCATCGCAATTTGGTGCAATTCGGGATACAGGTGTATTGATGACACCAGAGCTGTCAAAAGAACTAATAAAAAATACGAAAAATAACAAAATACAAATATCATTCAAAAGACAACAATGCACATAATAGTCGGTACCAAGCCAAATAGGTAGTAGGTAAATATAGATTTATTTTGTTTCGAGCTTGGGCTTGGCACCGACTTATTGTAATCAAAACTACCCACCAAACGGATACATTTAATTTTACGCAGACATCTAGTGTGAGCAGGCAATATGCCCGGTGAGAGAAAGTTGATAGACGATGGCCGGACGAGAAGTAACAACTGATTATATCCTATTGCCAACACAAGATATTCCCTGACGGGAAGCTTTATTAATGAATGGCTTGTTACATACATACATGACTTTTTAAGTTATGTTGGAAATTTGTTTCACACTACCACACTTTCATCAGGCGGGCAGTTTCGTTGATCCACAACCCAGTGTGACCGAAATTTCCAACATTTACAAAGAGCTTACATTACCTGTAATTATGATATGTCATTCATCTCTCATGCTAGTATAAGCTCTTCGTAAATGTTGAATATTTGGGTCACACTGCCTGCCGATCACCACTGATGAATTGTGAATCAACGAAACTGCCCGTCTGGTGAAAGCATGGTAGTGTGAAACAAATTTCCAACATAACTTATTGTCTTGTTACATTATGTAGCAAGCAATTCATTACTATTAATCATGTTTATTTAAAGTATATTTTAGAGGCGGCTATAAAAATTCTTATAGAATGCGGATTAAAAATGGTTGCTATTATATGCGATCAATGAAAAACCAATCAGCCTTAAAAACTTGGGTGTATCAGTGGAAAAGCCATGTTTTCATGTTAACTCTTCAAAAATATATTGTACAAAGAGCATATCAATGGATTTAAATTACATATTATACATGTTATACAAGTTCAAATAAAAGATGTTTGCTATTGTGGGGGAAAAACAATGGTGGCACCCATTGGCGAGTTTGTCAACCGTTTCAAGGTTATCTCAAGGTCAACTCGTTTTTTTCTTAATGGAAACATATATTTTTCATTACCGAATAACATAAAAAACATATAAATTTTGTTAATAAATTTTTTTGACTCCGATAATAATTTCGATATTTCTCAAAGATCTGTGGTGAAATTATTAAAAACAGAATAGGTATAAAGTTATTGGAGAATCTAGAAGAATATTACCTGTCATGTCAGTAAAAGTAAGAAATTCATTTGAAAGGAGACTCCAATTGTGCGCAAATATCAACGGACAACATTTTCAACATATGTTGGACTAGTTTTTAATATTAGGTTGTTGGATTCCATTTTCTTTCTAATGGTTTTTTGAATTAAATTTTTATTTGTTCGTATTTTATTTTACAAGTATTTTCAATTGACAGCTACAATGTTTTCCATGGCAAGTCTTATAAAAATTTAGTTTTAATGAACTGTAAACGAAGAACATGATTGTTTTATAAAACAGTTTTCCTCAATTATTTTCCAATGTAACCCTATAAAAATTTAAGATCGTCGTATCCAGAAATAAATTGTCTACCTAAAAATGAAAAGAAAAATATACCATGTCATTTAAAAAAACAAAGTTGGTTGCCATAGCAACAAAGCTGTTAACGCTATAAAAAATTGAACATCAGGAGGTTGTGCCAGAAATTATACCCAAGAACTTTTCTTTAAACATTTTTTCAAAATAACGATTATTTTCGGATATACAGGGGTTTCCACACTTTATACTCCGAGTTCGAATCGGAAACTGCATCAGACACAGCAAATTACGTGGAATTTATCAATAATTTATTTGATACCCTAAATAGTAAAGAATTATATAGCAAAAATCCTTTCGTATGTTCTATTCCCTGTAAATTTTTTCCTTATAAAAGTAATATCATTTTATGGGTCTAAAGTGAACACTTTTGCAGAAAGTTGCCTCTAAATAAAACTCGGCAAGTAACGGTTCCTACTTTAAGCTGTGTGTACCTTATTATTATTATTATTATTATTATTAGGCACCGTCATGGGTTCGAGTCCCAGTTCTGCCAATATTTTGTTTTCTAATTTTTTAATAAAGTAGTTAGATTGTTACATTAGTTTATTGGAAATAATTAATATAATACAATTATAATAATAATAATTATTAAAATTCTGTTTCGTTACGCAGGTCATGCCTATATTTTTGATTACATTATATCTTGTCGAGAAAGTTTTGGGGCGACACAACTGATTTTTTTGAATATTTCCCTCATGTGTAAAAAATCCTATGAGAGCAGTGCAATTATCGATTGATTACAGCGGTAACTGCACTGTAGAAACCGAAAGAGCACTGCGATAATTGCATCAAAGATTAATCTTTGATTGCATTGTTTACGTATCCACGGTAATCTCATTGTGAATCCATGATAATTAATAATAAAATCAGTTTGACAAGTAAAGTCAAAAAATATTTTTAAAAATGTCTCGATTCGGATGTGATTCATTGGGAATTATAGAAAATAAAGTGATGGAAAGCGAACCAAAGAACACCAAACACAACAGACAATACGTGTGGCGACAGTATTCGGGAAATATTCCCCCGAATTACACTCGTGCATCAAAATAACCAGATAATTTTGCATTCGAGCGTGTTGTCTTGGAAAAACTACATTCAAACGCTGTCATGTAAAATTATCGGTAATTTTGATGCACTTGTGCAATTACTTCGAAAATCTACTAAAAAAAATGGAAGATGGAATCAATTTTGTGTTTGTATGAGGATTAAGAAAAATTGGGCTACAAATTTTAATGACTTAACCAATATCCAATCGAAAATAAGTTTACATATATTATATATATTAGAGATGGATACAATGGTAATCCAACTGCTATACATTTCAGATCACCATTTCGAATATCTTGAAGAGTAGCAAATCTTTTAAAACCACTATCATCTTCCAATTGTGAAGCAGCAATGACCTCATAACACTCAGATCAATTATTGCAACCTCAAATTCAACTCCTACTGCAGTAGTAGTTTTAGTGCGAAACATTTAGAGATTCAACCTCATTCTTTTAAGATTACTTTGTAAGACTGCGTGCTGACAATTATTTTGCAGGCTATAAGTATAGCCAAAATATTATAAGAAAAATTTTTCAGTAAGAATAATTTATTGGATAACACAGATAGTTTAAATAATAAACGACAAATTTTTATTTTACATAGGACAGATAGGGTGATTACTGGTCGTTGGTACATTAGAAGTTTTGGAAAAAATTGTTTTCAAAATGTTAGTTAGTCATCTAATTATCAGTCTATAAAATATTGTTATAATTGTGCGACGTCCGGTAATACCGGAAGTTGATACCAATTTTATCTATATTATTATATTTTTAGATTCCCCATACATTTTGGAGTGTTTTGTTTTGACACTTGCCTAGACCTATTTTTTTAATTTCTAATTTTTGAATAAAGTAGTTAGTTTGTTAGGTTAGTTTATTGGAATAAATTAAATTTCTTTTTCGTTACGCGGGTCATATATTTTAGAAATACTTTCCCTGGGTCCGGGAAGTAACCAATAATTTCCATCGGAAAGTTCAAAATACATATTACTCTAAATTGAAAAAAACACAAAGACTCGTTTGTAAATATTTAGAGAATGCTAAATATCATTAAAAGATGTATTGATCGTTAAAGACAAAAAATGAATTTAAAAACAAAATGCAGAAATATTACAAATTTTGTAGAATATCTACCTTTCGTTTTCTTCTAATAGTTTTTTTTGAAAAAGATGTTCTCCATATACATTCCTTATATATTTTTGTCCGAATCATTAAATCAATAAAATATGCGGTATGATGTTCACATGCTGGGGGAAATATCGCAATAAAATTTCTTAAAATTCTTTCTTTTATATATTGAGAAAGATTATTTCTGTGTGGACTATTATTTAAAACTTTATGTATGTAAACTAAACATTTTTTCACAAAAACTACTAACCGAGGGACTGGTTTTTTCAAGCCAGTTGACACATTACGATATGTCTTGTTTAAAATTAATAATTGATTTTTATCCCCAAGTATGTTTGACGCATCAATTAGGTGAGTTGCACAATTTGTGCAATTATTAAATTTATTTAATGTTTTATTGATTAAATAGCCTGCAAAGTAAGTGTCAGAACAATCCTGTAAAGTAACTTTTGTTCTTTTTGGTACTTCAGAGCCACAACTCACTGAAATACTAGAAGGTGCCGGTGATGATGTATCTGGCATAGTACGGACTTCAACTTGTGCAAGCTGAAACGGAGCCATCACATCAGATGACGGACATATACGAGTAGTACTTTCTTCATCGTCTTCACAATTCGATGAAATATTTGTAGGTTTTAAAAGATTTACCTTAAGCGATAAACGAAATGTAGTTCGAAACGTTCTTACTGTGGGATTAGGATTATAACCACCACGTTGCCTAAATGAAGAGAATTTATTTTCTATTGGATCTTGGTTTAATCTATTGGTCAATAAGTAGTGAAACCCAAATTTTTTATTTTCTTCATAAATCCCAAGAACTGCTTTTAAAGATTGTATCATCCCATCGAAGCAATCAGGTCTACTATACACTCCAACTTTGCCTTCTTTTGCTAACGTCAGCACTACTTCAATAGCGCCTTCCATAGTTTCTTGTATTATGGGTCTTTCATTATAAAGGGCAGAAGCATATGGGTTCTTCGCGAAGAGCTCTTTACTATTTAACGTGTCAAATAAATTATTAACAAATTGAATAAAATCTGCGGTATGCAATGCAGTCGGCGACACTAATTCATTAGTACTAACTGCAGTTCTTATAGCTGCGGCGACAGAATTGCTAAATACTTGAGTAGCCAATTTACAACTCATTTTTTGGAAATTATCTGGGTTAAGATGGGCTTCACTAATTTTAATCATACTTCTGCTTGAAGTACTATTTTGGTCAATCCTATATGCGTTTCTTATGTCATCAAAATTTACTAAATTGTTTTTAAACAAATACCTGTTATGCAGAAAATTATTTCTAAAATTTTTTATCAAATGTAAAGCATCGTATATTGAAAATATTTTTGATTGGCCAATATAAAAAAACGGCTTATCTCTGGTCACCCCTAGAGCTTTCATTGCGGATTGGTTGTTTTTGCCTTGATCGCAAACGACGGCTACAACTTTTAGGCCAATATCTAAAAGAATTGTTAACGCATTTTCTAAATTAGGCCTAAGATCTTTGCCCGACATTGCCGTTGCAGAAACAAAATATGCTAGCGGATATTTCCAATTTTTGTATATTCCTCGTAACAAAAAAAGCATTGTTTGACTACCAAACATGTTTTTCCTTGTGTTCCCACCGTGGTCATGAAAACCTTCGATTTTATCATATTTTGCCGAATATTGAAGGTATTTTTTTATAGAAATTTCGTCAAAAATTAGAGTGCAATATTTTTCATTTTCTTCCATGGTAGATACTTTTCGTTTAAGTTCTTCAATAATACCCTCATTAAAACCAGCTAGGCACGGAATGTCACTAATCCAGGCTCGAATAGTGGACACACTGGGCATAGAGATTTTTAAATTGTTTCGCCAATATTTATAGGCGCTTGGGGATTTATAATAGGACAAAAGACTCAAGTCCTTTTCAGTTTCTGTCCAGGGACGACCAGGTTTGTGGTGTATCTGCATATTAACAAGTGCTTCGGCATATTTTGATTTGAGACTAAACATATCAACACTTGTTTTTCTTTCACGCATTTTGCTTTGCATGCGTAACTGTTGCCTCAGTTTTGCAATCGTCAAATTTTTCTTACGCAATTGACGTTTTTGTATGGAAAGAAGATTTTTAAATTGTGATACAGAGGAATTTGTCGAAATTTTCGGAAAAAGAACACGTCGTCGTCGTAACATTTTAGTTCTTGGAGATGGTGTAGGCATATCTGAAATGGCTTCCAAGTATGTGTTCCGTTGTGGCGACATGTGTGTTGTTTGGTTTGAACTACTTAGCTCAACAGCTACCATTGAAGAATCACGTGGCGAATTATTTATTTTTGAATTACTATATGTCTTCAATGGTGGGACAACTACTAAAGATTCAGTCAAGTCTAGTGTCTCTTTATAGTTTTGCGGAACCGCGAAGTAATTAAGTCTATTTCTTTTTTGCGGATTTACAAAATCGTTTTCGACAAAATGTACACTGCACACGCGTTTTCTTTCGTATAGTTTTTCAGGCGATAAATGTAGAAGCTCCGCGTCTCCTAAATAACAAAAGAACACATTAGCATATTTCATAGCTTAATGCTTTCACCTATGTATAAATCAACACGACCAATTAATGAAAAAAAAATAATATATTATTTACATAAGTACTTAGTAAGTTTAAGATAGTATTCTGATAAAACTAGTACATCTTTTTACAAAGTTTTATTTTTAGAAATATCAAAGATCGAGAGCGTTATTAAAAAATTTATTGTTATGGGGATTTTTGCACACCCTGTAATTTTGGTATAGGGTTAACTTACGCGATTATGTTATTAGTCTTTAATATACCAAACTTCTAAGTAGATTCAATTAAAATTTCCGTTTTGATGCCTTAATAAACAAAACAAACAATGTGTAAACCTATGAAATTTTTTTTTTAACCTATATACTTAGATTTATATCATTTTAAAAACTAACCTCATTACATTAAATCTTTCTATAACGCTCTCGATATTTGATATTTCTAGATATACAGCTATTAAGCGTTATATAATATACAGGGTGGCCCATTAGTGTGTGGGCGGAAGATAGCTAGCTCAATCTATAAGCGATAGACAAAAAAATCCTTTACAAAATTTTAGGACCTGAAGAGATCTACAACCAAAAATGTTTTTAATTACATAGGGTAGTTCACAAACGCGCAGCGGACCAAACCTGCTTTTTCTTGATGCGACACTCTGTATATTTTAACATATATAAATGCCGCTCTAAAGGACAAGAAAAATGACATACGGGTTGCCTAGGTGCAGTAGTTTTTGAAATATTTGTAAATAAGGGTTAATTTTGACATAAATTTAAGGCGTTGACTAACTACAGAAACAAAAAAAAATAATTTTTCGAGAGGGGTCCAAAAAGTGTTTAAATCGATCTTGTATATCGAAAACTACATGTGTTACACAAAATATGGTTATGATATGATGTTCCATGTCTAATTTGTCCAAAAAGTCAGTTTTTCTGTTAAAAAGCCGAGCACCTGTGAAGTGAGCTTACCTCTTACGCCCACGTATTAACCCATTAATTCCCAAGCTTGGAAAATCAAACAATTTCGGTGATTTTAGTTTATTTTATTATTAAACCTATGTCCAAATAACTGTTTATCAGGTTAAAAAAAAATACAAGTTTTTAGTTTTCTTACAAAAAAATGTTGCGTATACGCAACATTGGGATTTACGGTAAACAAATACTACTACTACTTAGTGTGAAATATTTCAAAACAGTTTGTGTGAAGATGCACCTTAAATTTAGCACACATGTATATTGTGTTGTTTTTACACTGTCAGCATCTTCTTCTTGCTTTGTTGTCTTTTGACCAATAGAGTTTTGTAGCTGGTAACCGTATGGTATCCCGAAAAAATGAGTATGCCGAAAAATCGCTTTAGGCTTGTTTTATCAATATCAAATGAATGCCTATTATTGTCGTGAGCATATTTTCTTCTACGAGTATAATATATTATTTTTTCCCAAACTTCGTCACTGAAGTACAAGGAAAAAACTTCAAAAGGGCTTTTTCCACAAACTCTGTTTTCAATTTGTTCCAAGATATTATTTTCTTCATTATGTGGTCCTGTTGTATATATTGGGGTCTCTTTTCTCCACTTCGGTAGAGTTTTCTTCGACTTCATTTTTATATTTTTTGCACATAGTTTTGCTTTTTTTGAATTTGACGGTAAAGATTCATCATCTAAGGCTTCAGAAGTATCAGGCAAATTTGCGTGTATTTCGTAGGTCCCCGCAACATCTGATAAATCTTCAACGTTTTCACATATATTTTCGTCAAGCTCCTCTTCGTCTGTAAGTGCATCTACGGGTGGCGGAATATATACTGCATCCACGGTATCAGTCTGCAGTAAATCCTCATCCTCCTCCAATATAGCTAAAAGCTCAGCAGATAACTAAGGCATTCTGTTTTTCCAAGACATCATTATAACCAAACAAATTATTTAAAAAAAAAATTAACAAACAGAACCATAATTATCACTTACTTCAAGTCAATATTTTCCAGAGCTTCACTTTATATTTTATATATAATATAATTTTAAATCACAATAATTATAACTTAGTATCTTTGTTGACACTCACTAAGAAGAATCACACACAAATTATATAAGAAACAAAATAAATGCTACCTAATTGTGGGTCAGCGAAGGGCGCGACATTATGGCGCCTTCTTACCGGAATTCCCAACGTTGCGTATACGCAACATTAGGAAAAATGATCCGATATGCAAAAACTATACATGTTTTGTAAAATATCATATAACGCCCTTTTTACTAAAGATCATGGGAATCTAAATCCATAATTTGAAATATCTCATCCGTTTCTGTGTCAGACAAATAGATTGACGAATATATGAAATGATAAATCTCAAAATGTTGCGAGTTCATAAATTCGCACAAAATAAATATCTTAACTCTGTCGACATATTTCTTAAAACGTAAAGTCTTTGTTGTATTTTGAAAAAATTGTAGCAACAAAAAAGTATTTTTTTTACTGGCACATTGGAAAAAAAAATTTTAAAAATGTTTCGTTTACGCAACGTTGGGGATTAATGGGTTAAGTACTAAGTGTCAGTTATCAGTTATAATTTTTTATTTTCCAAGAAAGCGAAACGAGATATTTAAAACGGCATTGCGCCGCCCTCATGTATACCTCCGGGGGCGGCATCGAAAATCGCTACACGTCACAAACTTGTAAATGCTTAGAACTACCCCTATGTCAAATTTCTATTTTCTATCTTTTTTGTTTGATACCCAAAGCCCTATTCCTACCGAACTTATTATTTACCCGAAGAAACATTAAAAAGAAGTAAAATTTAAGTACCTAAACCTATAAAGTGGAACTTATACCTGAATTTATAACCCATTTTCTGCATCGATCTTCTTCTTTAGGAAATCGAAAGAAATGTACCTCTCGATTGTTTCTGTAACTGTTGTTACAATTTCGAAAAGCACATTGGTTACGACTTAATTTCGAATTGTTTCTTTCCATTTTCACAAAACACAAAAATTATTTAGTCACTAACTAGGAAGTTTCTCAAATAAAAAAAAAACACAACACAAAATAATATAATTAGTCTAAAATTAGAAAAACACAAAATAAGTTAAAAAATATTCACAAAAAAAATAACTACGCAGCCAAAGATTAAATTTAATTTAATATATTAGGTAATTCTCTTCAAAACAAAATCAGTAGGTATGAAAACAACCATAATATGTATACCTAATATAATATAGGTAGCACTGATAATTTTTTTATTATAGGTATTATAAGATCTACAACAATCTTGTTACATCTTTGCCACATTGTCTACGTGAAATATTTAAAATATATGTAATAAATTGAAAAAGTATCTAGTCAATTCTTAAGTGGAGTTATAATTTTGACAAAGAATAATGTACATTAATACCTACTTGATTTCGGTATTGGTATAAAAGTCTAATATCCACGAAATAAATTTAATATACCTAATAATCATTAATCCATGCCATACAACATGTTTCAAGACTAGACCAGTCCCATAAACAGTGGCGAGCAATAATTAAATCAAAAGCTTTTAGCTTTTAGATATTTAGATTTTTTTTATATACATCAACAAATTATTACAATGGAGCCAGAAGTATGTTTCTATCTAAAAGCTTTTCATTTAATGATTGTTCGCCACTGATCATGGGACTGGTCTAGCCTTGAAACATGTATGACATGGATTAAATATTATTATATTAAATTTAATTCATAGAGATAAGGCTTTTATTTCAATACTGTACTTGTAATAAATCACCCTGTGTGTTTCTTTTACCGACGAATCGGCAACAGCACGACACACACCACATTCGCTTGTTTTTTTTTCTACCCTCCCTACGTATCCCCTCCAGATTAATACAGAATTTCATCAATCTCTCTCTCTGACAATACAGCATTGTCGGTGCATAACTGTTGCAAATGATGTAAATAATTGTTATACGTTGCGTTTTGTTTCTGATATTAATAAACTACAAAACGGTTTCTGGCTGTGACAATACTGCTCTATGCTTTACACGCTAGTCTACGCCACGTAGTGGCTGGCATACTTAGAGATGTTCTCATTTTAATGCATTGGGCTGACTATCTATTGTGTAGATTAATCTTTGACAAAAGTAACTATAGGGACTGGCAAAACTATTGGGTAATGATTAGAGTTTGCAAATAAATATAACGGACTACAACGAAGACATGGCCGCATATTTGTTTGAAAAATGGTTTGCTGAACAGCTAGTACCTAATATTCCCCCAAGTTCAGTTATCTTATGCGTCTTAACATTCGCGAATGTTAAATAAAATACCTAATAATAATACAAAAAAGGAGGATATATTAAAGTTTATGATACAATTTTAGAAAAGAATATGTTATAGACCATATCTGCGAAACACACGGCCATAGTATATTTACGTTTACCTCCATATTACTGCATATTCAATCCGATAAAATTGGTTTGGGGCAGTCAAAAAGAACAGTTCAGAATCACAATCCGACTTTAAGCGCTGTAATCCTAGAGAATATAAGAACCGTTATATCTGATTTAGACAAAACTGACATATGGAAAAAATCGATGGATCACATTTTTCCGGCCATGGACCCTTCAGCATAAAGGTTTCTCAAAATATCGTAGGGCATGTAGGTATTGTTATGAAAAGTTAAAATGGTGCGCCTATGGACGGCGGAGGTCGGCATTGACTTTACAAAGGGATATGGGGTTGTGGTTTTTTATAGCATTATATACTGATATTGGAAACGCTATACAAATATATCACCATTCATTGGCTGAACGTACCGATTCGAGTGATGTCACTTGCAAGCCGACAGTTGACGGTTGCATTTCCGACTGTCGGTAACCGTGGCATACAGAATAGCGTCGTTTTGATTCCATCGTCTCGGAAGCGTTGGATGGCGGTAACATACCGATACCGACGATTGTCGATACAGTGTACAGGATAGCGCTGCTGGGATTGATACCGAAACTTGGTATTGGATAGAAACGACGCGACGGTTCGGGCAGTATCGCGTTTATTACTGTCAAATAACCGAAACGCATCTGTGATAGAAATATAGTGAATCTTTGTGACAGATACTCGAAATGTAACGAAACTTCAATGAACCGAAACTCTCGATATCGGAACCTTATTAGGACCGATACTGTTTCGTTGCTTAGATTTCGTTACTAGGTTATTTTCGGTACCTAGCATTTACCTAGGTCTTGGTTAATGACTTTGCCGTTGGAATAGGTTTCGGTAATGATTTAATTTCTGTTAATAACCTTTTGATGGGGATTTTGGTGTCTCCGTAGTTCGTTATTAACCGTTTCGTTACTGGTTGCGGTAGTGTACCTTTCCGTACCATTTCGTTATTATTCTGGTCTGAAAACCGAAACGCGAGCCCAGTGCGTACTTATTAACCCATTAACAAAAAAAACTTTAGTGAGTAGAAATATCACAAATCAGAACTATTATATTAGTTAACCACATAGGTACATTATACACTCAATATCGTAAAATTGTGTTTGAGGGGAATTACCTCAGACCAATCATTAGTTTACTTACTTGAGGGAATTACCCATATTTGCAGTTCCAGCGCCTATAACGGGACGCCTGGCAACCCTATGTAAGGGTCATATTATTCTCTCATGAAAAAAGTCTGACACATAGGGAAATAGCAAAACAATTAAACATTGAACAATTTTTTCTCGAACAGTACAGTCACTCGTGTGGCGGTGTATACAGACAAAATAGGCATTCATTTTTAGAGTAAAACGTCATAGATAAACTATAGTAAGTAGGTATGTTATTAGTTTGTAATGTCGCTGACGTCACAAATAGTCCATTTGTTCTTAGTACACTGGATGTTAGTAGCAGAAGGATAAAACCTCTATAGAGCCCGAAACATTTTCATTTTTTAAGGTTATGGTACCCATTATCTTTGGTTGTATTTCCAAGTTTTTATATAATATAATTGTATTTGAAACAATTTAAAGTGTATAGGTATATAATTTAAACAATTTTATTGACTAACAAATAGTACTATAAGTTATTTTTTCTACGACTGTCTTTAAATGCCTGTATTATATGTTCAATCATAATTTGAAAATGTAGTACATTGTAATAATATTTCCCACTTGTTACCTAGCAACTAGTGGGAAATATTATTACGCACGGATAGAATTTCCTTGTAATGACAAAAATAGCGGCGGGCATGAAAAATCACCATAGCAACGCCGAACATACAAACACCAAATTGACAGTTTTGGTATTTATAATTAATAATAATTATAATTAAGTATTTCGCTAATTTCAAAACACATAAACAGTCATAGTGAATATAGTTTAACACCACCTAGTCAATTTAATACTTCTAATTTATCGTATTTAGGCTTATACGCTAACAAGGGTAAGTTTCGAGAAACAAAGATTCTCCTAAAAATTATGTTAAATTTATTCAAAAGCATTAAAACAGTCGTAGAAAAAGTATAGTGTGAAACTCACATGAAACGACCCTTTCCTACTCGTATGATTTGCAGCACTCGCCTGCGGCTCATGCCGCAAACGATCATACTAGTAGGGAATATATGTCATTTCATGTTCGTTGCACAATATACTATAACAGTACAGAACAAATTTGTTACGTTTGCTTAGGTAACACGCTTGAACATATAAATTAAATAACGAAATAAGTTAAGACGGTTAAAAATAATATTCACACAAAAATCGCTGGATTTATAACCTATTTACGTGCTTTTGTAATAAAATGTATTAAAAAAGATATAAAATGTATTCCATACATATGAATAATTCGGTATGTATAAATTAAAAGAAAATTGTTTAGATCAATATTAGTCAAGTTAATATAAAGGCTAGTTATCATCAGCCTAACCAGTTTTCTTGAAATTTAATATTGTTTTTTGTAAAAGCCGTAAATAGGTATGTGAGATCTTATACCAAAGCGTACTTATTTTTAAGCGGTTATCAAAATACTCTCTATTGTACAGGGTGTTCTGTTAAAAAAATTAGAGCTTTGATATGTAGGTAGGTATCTCTTTTCAGGACCTCCTTGTACACTTGCAATGTTATGCAAAATGTGACCATATTAGTTCTACATATGACTAAATTGAAGAAAAAATCTAATTTGCTATAGTTTTGATACAGTTAACCGACGCGTCTTGCTAGACCCTGTATAGACCGGGTGCCCCACCGGGAAGGGATTCGATCGATTATGGAGAAACTACACGGTGGAACAATCTGAAAATCTTGTACCTAGGTCGACAGGACCAATTCGCCTAAAATGTTTTCAAGAATCTAGCACTTCCGGTTATACCGGAAATTGGTGTCAACTTCCTTATTTCAAATACGACCCTATATAAATTATATATTTTTTTTGAGTCTCCTTGTAATTTTAAACAGATTTCATGCATAATAATATGTTATACCTATCGCCGCCGTTTTCGAAATATTTGAAATTTTATGTCAAAAATTACGTTTTCAGAATAAAGAGTAATAACAATTTTTAATTATATGGAAGCTTTAATAATTTAATTTGTTAGAATATCCTAGGAGATATAGACCTACTTTAGGCGCCTACGTATATTTTTTTAGTAAATATTAATACAGGGTAGTTGAAAAAAAGGGTAAAAATCCAATTGAAAAAAGTGTCAAAATTCAAATTTTTTAAATGGCAGCCTCTCATTTTATATATTTTTTTATTATTTTGCATCAAACATAAGGGCAAGTTTATGAAAGGATGTCTATCCCAAAAACTGATAGTTTTCAAAATATTGGCAATTTTACATATTTCTATTACAATAGTGATACGAATTTGAAATTTAATTGATTTTAGTTGGCCATGATGGCTTTAGATACCAAAAAAATATGACACTTGCCAAAAATAATCAACAATTATGACAATTTGTACACATTAATTAGTAGTAATAATCATGGCGGGCGTATAAATTATACTAACGAATAATATCTAAATTTGTTTATTATTTATGTATAATGTGACAGAGTGATGTCACAAACGTGTGATACATTTGCCGCCAGGTACCCAGAAAAACACAAGCCATCACAAAAATTTAAACGTATAATAGATAATTTCAAAAATTTAGAAGGTAAAGACAAAAATAAAACGAAAGAAACTTATTTGAGACGACGAAGCTGTAGAAATAGCTATACTGGGGTACTTCACGGGATATGCCGTGAAGTACGACATCTCTGAGAAAATTTGCAGTTGAGTCTGGATTTTCTAAAAGCACCAACCAAAGGGTTCTGAAGAAACACAAATTTCATCCATATGTGTTTACGCTACGTACATAATTCGAAAGAGTCTGATTACCAAAGAGATATTTAAATATTTTACAAAATTTAGTAAACAATTATTTGGACTACCTAACACTGGCTGTACGACGGCAAATTTTTCATCAACAGGATGGAGCTCCTCCACATAGTGGGCAAATGGTAAATATCTATTTGGAAGAGGTGTTTAATGACCAATGGTTTGCTAACAACGGGCCATATTTGTGGCCCGCTACCTCGTGTTTAGAAGTTCAAGGTCAAAATTTTGCACATTTTTTAAAGTAATTTTTTTATGAGTTGAACTTAGATAAGTTTGTATCATACGTTCACGTTGTTAGTTAATCAAATTCTTCACAGACTCGAAACTTTCCAAATTATGTAGGTATTATTAGTTTAACAACTTTTGGTTATGGTTTATTTTTTTCTGGTAGCAAATGTTACCACACTTGTTATCACTCTGTCACATTATCCATAAATAATAAACAAATTTAGATAGTATTCGTTAGTATAATTTATACGCCCGCCATGATTACTATACTACTAATTAATATCTACAATTTGTTATAACTGTTGATTATTTTTGTCAAGTGTCATATTTATTGGTTATCTAAAGCCATCATGGCCAACTAACCTAAAAAAAATAATTAAATTTCAAAGTGATATCACTATTGTAATAGAAAAATGTAAAATTGCCAATATTTTGAAAACTATCAGTTTTTGGGATAGACATCCTTTCATAAACTTGCCCTTATTTTTGATGCAAAAAAACAAAAAAAATATAAAATGGGTGGTTGCCATTTAAAAATTTTGAATTATGACACTTTTTTCAATTTGATTTTTTACCCTTTTTTTCAAATACCCTGTATTAATATTTACTAAAAAATATATACGTAGGCGCCTAGATTAGGTCTATATCTCCTAGGATATTCTAACAAATTAAATGATTGAAGCTTCCATAAAATAATTTTTTTTATAATTCTTTATTCTGAAAACGTCATTTTTGACATAAAATTTCAAATATTTCGAAAACGGCTGGCGATAGGTATAACATATTATGCATGAAATATGTTTAGAATTACAAGGAGAATCCAAAAAAAAAATATAATTTATATAAGGTCGTATTTGAAATAAGGAAATTGACACCCATTTCCGGTATAACCGAGAGTGCTAGATTCTTGAAAACATTATAGCCAAATTGGTCCCGTCGACCTAAGTACTACATCAGATTTTCAGATTGTTCCACCGTGTAGTTTTCCATAATCGATCGAATCCCTTCCCGTTGGGACACCCGGTATGTATACAGAAGTCGATAAAAGTGTACAAATCAACAGGAAATGGAAGGAAACTTTATACAATAAAGAGTTTCTGAGATTTTATAAAAATTTAGTCCTAGAGTGGTGTTTTTCGATGGTGGATCTAGTTTTACTAAGTATAATGTAAATGTCAACTCCAGAGTGTTTTCGATTTTTTCGAGAGCGACTTCACACCTTAAACCATATTTTTTTTTAGATGGGGAAAACAAAAATCATTGGATATTATTATTGATATGTTATAGGGTAAACTACCCAATGATTGGCTCTAAGGGAACCGTAGTAATAAAACTAACTTAAAAATAATAATGTGCATTTCATACGGTTGATATATTTTTTCCCGAATCCTTATCAATTTAAGACCATTTATTTGAATATTTTTTGAGCATATCTTGATTGCTAACGCTGAATTAAAATTAATTTTGCGAAAATTCAAATTTTCCAATTATTGGCAGTCATACGCTATTAATTGGCACTATATATTTTCCAATTATTGGCACCCAATATTATGTGGCAATTAAGGACCTAGATACTTAGGTAGTGACCTATATAGCTAATTTAATGTTAATACTTTAAACTATTACCTACACTTCTACAATTAATATTTCTACTAAGTTCCTACTTACCTAGGTATCTGATTTAAACTAAAAAATCAGTATAAAAAAAGCATTTATTTTATTCAAAATAAATTATTATTATTAATACGTACAAAACACAAAAGACCTGTGAATTACAAACTAAAAATACTATTATTCTTTGAAATAAAATACACATTCTTGAAAAAAAACAAAAATCATTTACCTAGGTAAACAATAAAAGAAGAAAAAAACTACATTTTATGCAAGTGGTACAAATAAACTAGGTATTTATTAGACGAAAATCTTTGAAACGTTCGTGATGCTTCCACACTTTGTGCACTCTTATGTACTCTTCCAATCACATGTTAAAATGGTAAAAAGCTATTTTATAGTTGTATGCTAACAGAACTAGCGATAGCAAAGTCCGTGTCCAGAATCGAGAAATATATTCTGTTTGCGCCCCTGACTTGTATGGTAATATTCATAATTTATCCGTATGTTTTTGTTTTCCAGAATTCTGGGAGCACCATTTTGCCTGCAAATACCCAAACAGTTCTACAACACCATATAATATACGGTATACCAAGAAATGCACTGGTCAGGAACGCCTGTCAGAGGAAAACACAGTATTCGAGGGTCAGCTACAGTTTGTGTCCGATGCAGTAATGGCATTTGCATATGCAATAAGGTATTTGGACAAATTTATTAGATTTACACTAAATCACCCGATGGTCAGAACTAGCCAAATAAAAAATCCAGTAAATAAAATAAGGGATGCAGAATAGAGATACAAGACAGAAAGGTTGATATAGAAATAGCTGGGATTCCTGTTGAACATAAAAATTGTTTTCAGAAACAATAGAGTAAAAATATGTTGTTCTGTTTAATAATAATAATAGTATAATAATAATATATATTTATTCAAGAAACTGCAGTACAAATTTTGAATTTCACAAGAATATGTTTAAAATAAATATATAGTAGAAATTCCCAACATAATAAAACATACTTAACTAAACCCTTTCTACTATTTGAGAATTACTAAGCTAAAAGCTTGTCAGCCATTCTCAAATAGTGAAAATGTTATATTTTATTATTTGATGGTAATATTATATAAAAAGAAAATAGTGAAATTATCTAGTATGATGACAATTTAAAAATTTTAAAAAATACTTTTTTTCCATAAAATGGTAAGTTGAACGTTAAACTTAAACATTAATAAGGTGACTAAAATTGAAGTATGTTTTACAGATTTCAATGGAGTTTTCGACCAATGAATTATTATATGTCTTAGTAAGTTTTACCGATTGTTGATTTTGCCACTGATGATGGAACTGGTCTAGTTCCAAGTCATTCATGGCTGATAAATTCCGTTAGAGGATTATTCTATTAAACTTATTTTGGGGAGATTTCACTTTTATTCGAGCACTAAAATAACAACTCCACTTAAGAATGGACTACTTTTAGGAATTTTTTGTAATAGTAATTACGCTGCTCAAAAAAATTAAAGGAACACTTTTGTATAACCCTGTAACTTATTGAGTGATAGTTACACTGAACCGAAAAGGTACGTGATATTAATAAAAAAGTGCTTCAAATCAATGAACGTCAAAATTAAATTTGAGCCGATGATGGGTGACATTAATACAATGAACGTTTGTACATAAATTCGGTAGCGAATTCTGTACGTTGAATTAATAAATAAAGAACATAAATTTATGCTCGGCGGTTATTGATCTTACGAATGATGGACATTAATTTATAACTCCTGTACGTTAAAACGATGTTACCAGGTTGTTAATGTTACGAACGATGAAGATTAGTTTATGTCTCCAATACGTAAAACCGATGTTAGCTGGTTATTAATGTTACGAACGATGACATTAATCTATGACTTTTGTACATTAAACCGATGTCTGAAGGTTATTAATGTTACGAACAAGAAACATGAATCTATGACTTTTGTACATTAAACCAATGTTAGCTGATTATTACATTGGGTTATAATAATTGTTTTACGAAATTGTGTTAGCCGGAAATTATTATTACGAAAGATTGAGATTATTGTTCTGTATTCAATCAATAATCGCGAGCATATAGGTACATATGTATTATGTGTACTGTAAAGTGCAGTATGGTTCAAATATACTAGTACCAATGGTTAGAGAATTTAAAAGCCCAAATAAGACTCAAAATTATCTTGCTGTACGTCCATTGATTTGATGCACCTGCTTTGTAAATAAATTAAATCATATTTGTACGACACTCGAAATCTAAAGGCTTTATTTTTAATTTAGTTAATATTAAATGCTAAACATGTCTGTTCGTCTGTCTGAGGCGAAAAGGGAGAAAAAACTATATTTGGAAACTAAAGTCCGCGGAAATTCTTCTAAACAAAATTGGAAATTATTACGAGATCTAAACATTTATGCAAGGGAAAATATCACAATACCGTCTTTTATTCATGATGTTGATAATATTAATGATTTTTTTGTGGCCACTTCTACCAACAATCTGGACCCAGGAACGATCAATTTTTACTTAGGTAATAAAATTAGGCCTGTAGGCAGTGACATGATCAGTATTGATATGCTAGTAGTAGTTGTCCGTTTATAATGCCCTTTATACAGCATCTAGTTAATTACTATATAGAAACGAGGAACTTCCCAACATGTTGGAAAGAAGCCAATGTAATTCCAATCCCAAAACTAAAACTCCATCAACATTTAAGGATCTTATAGACCGATTAATATACTCCCAGCGATCTCCAAGGTTATTGAGAGAGTGATCTGCAATCAAATGAAAACATATCTTGATGGGCATGGGTTGTTGTCGGAGGTCCAGTCTGGGTTCCGTCAGGGTCACAGTTGCTCCACGACATGACTTAAAATACTGGATGATGCATTGGGGGCGGTAGATCAGGGTCGATTGACGGCATTGCTGCTGTTGGACTACGCAAGGGCATTTGACCGCATTGGTCATGATTTGTTGCTGGCCATTGTGGGTTACCTGGGCTTTGGGGAGTCTGCTGTGTCTCTACTCGGAACATATGTGAATGATCGAAGTCAGGTTGTCATTTTGGGAACGGCAGTGTCTGGGCCCAGGACATTGCATAGTGCCGCAGGGCATCCAGGAATCATTGCCTTTTTTATGTATCAGGGTTTTTGTTGTTGTTATTATTATGCAGTTATCTTTAGTATTGCTAATATGTTAAGCTAGGAGGCTGTGCATCGACTTCGCCTTTTGTGTAACTTTTCTAAGTTCTCAATAAAGTCATTTATTATATTATTATTATTATTAATCAAAATAACAGGTTTTTAAGTAAACAGTGTGCGCCTTTAGAATAGACTTATAGAACCCATAAGTACGGTTGAATTGCAGATTTTCTTCCTTTAAGGTTTATTATATGTTCTTCTATTTCTTTACTGTTTTAGCACAAAATAAAAAGATTATTGAGAGTCTTTTATTGTGTACTTTAAATGGCTTATCTTTCCACTGGCACCTTTGGAACATAGCTTAGCGGATAGCACTAAATATCCATGAAGAGCCCATAAAATTTCTCCCCTCGTATCGGCGGGTTTTCAACATTACAAAGGAATACCGCACTGTGTTTTTTTTCGTTTTAAACTGACTTTAGTTTTGTACTTTACTAAATGGTACCTATATAAAAGGATTACTACTTACCTTATATTTCTACATTTGTTGTATTATTTGGGAACAAATTTTAAAAATAGATTTAGGAACACACTTCACTTTTCAACTGTATACATTTAACTAAACAAAACAAAAAGGACGCGTAAACAAAAAGTCTATGAGAATGTCATAATGTCAATGTTTTGAGTATTCAGTCTATGGTCCGGGTGCATTGATTTGCGCGCGTTATTCAGAATTTAATGGTTAGGTTCGTAAAATTAATGCTTAGCATCCATTGAATCAACGATGATCGTTTATTAGTTTTTATGTTCGCTGTTCATTGGTGTATGATTTACAAATTATTGTGATAAAGGCGAAGAGCATAAATTAATAAATTTAAAACATTGAAGCAATAAATAGTGACATTATATTGATGAAAAAAAAACATAAATTTTCGATGTCTTGCATTTATTGATTAATGTTTCATCGTACATTGTTTCTATGTATGAAATTATTAATTTATGATCAAAATTCATTGTAACAGTGACCAATTCATAATATTAATGTTCAAAATATTGATGACAACCATTCATTGGTTTTACGTACAATATTTTTTTCAGTGTATATACAGATGACCATTTAGATTCTGAAAGACACATATTTTCTTGTAATAAACCGATTAATAAAACTTTCAACTAATCCTTTATTTGTAAACTAATATCAACATTTAAAAAAAAGTGCCAATAACAAAATGAAAAGAAAACATTTTTCAAATGGCAATGTTCCGCTATCTGAAAACCAATGTGTTTTAGTATCGCGTGTGTCCTCCAGCAGCATGAATGATTATTAGGCATCTTCTTGGCATACTTCTCACGAGCCTTTGAATGTCTTCCTGTGATATACTGTTCCCTCTTCGATTAGGGTTTCTGTTAATCGCTGAAGGGTTTGAGGTGAATTTGGACGACGTCGAACACGTCTGTCCAATAGATCCCATACGAATTTCATGCTCGTTAAGAAAATCAATAGTAATCGCAGCAGTATGAGGCCTTGCATTATCCTGCATGAAAAAAAAATCAGAGCCTATACCATATGCTGCGGGAATAACCTGATCTAGCAGACTGATATCCATATATCTTGCAGCTGTAAGACTTCCCATTATCACTACAAGATCGGTTTTTGCGTCCAAACTTATTCCACCTCAGACCATTATCGGACCATCTCCACATCTGGATACTTCTTGTACAGCAGCAGTGGATTATCATTCATTCGGACGTCTATACACACGCAATCGGTCATCACAACGAGTGAGATGAAATCTTGATGCGTCCGTAAAAAGTACTGGCCTCCATAGTCGAAGTTGCATGCGAAATGTTCACGAGCAAAGTTTAATCGTATAGTTTTATGATGTCGAGTTAAAATAGGTTTTCGTAAAGGCCTTCTTGGTTTTAAATCTCCTTCCCGTAACCTATTTCTAACAGTCTGGTTAGAAATGGTTACCTGATGAGCTATCCTAAGTGTACTTTGAAGGTCTTTTGCTGTCGCTATTCGTTTTCGCAAAGAAGAAACTACTAAATATCGGTCCTGAATTTGTGTAGTTTTGCGATTCCGACCTTATCCGGTTTGTCTTTTATATCGTCCAGTCTCTCTATAGCGATATTACACACGGTTGATGACTGACATACTGCGATTAAAATTTCTAGCTACTTGTCGATTTTTTACACCAATTTCAACTGAAGCTATAGCACAAGAGATTTCTATCTCGCTAAGATCTCTCATTTTGACAGATAATGAATTCAACAACTACAAACTGTCATGCCGTTGCCCGATGACGCTCTCTAAGCCTTCCGCGACATAAAACCTAAATGTGAATATTTTCATAATCACTTTATTTTTTGACTTGCTGTCGAATATTAAACTTATCTCGAATAAATGAGCATAATCACGTTTATTTTTTAACAAATCACAAAAATAAAATGTAAATCCATTATGAAAATATAATTTTCATTTGTTAATAACAGCAAGCCAAAAAATTACAGGGTTATCCAAAACTGTTCCTTTAATTTTTTTGAGCAGTGTATAAATCACCTACTAAAATGTTTTAGATAGAATAGGTCCTCACTGAGCGTAATAATTTCATCGCAAAAAGATGAAACAGCTTAGTTTGCTGTCCGTGAATACCTCGACGCTTAAAATTGTTTTCCAATATCAGAAAATCAAATAAAATAGTACGATTTGCTTGTTACAGCAGATAACAAGACTTTTAGTTAATTATGTTGGAAATTTGTTTCACACCACCATGCCTTCATCAGACGGGCCGTTTCGTTGATCCACAACTCATCAGTGTGACCCAAATTTCCAACATTTACGAAGAACTTATACTAGCACGAGAGATGATTGACAAAGAGATGTTTTTGGCGACATCTAGCGTGAGCAGGTAATATGCCCGGTGAATCGTAAATAAAGCCTCCCCGCTAGGGGATTTGGGCGCATCTAGTGTTGGCAATAGGGCATAATGGAGTTGTTACTTCTTGTCCGGCCATCGTTTTTGAACTGTGTTTCACCGGGCATATTGCCTGCTCACGCTAGATGTCGCCAAAAACATCTCTTCGTTAAATAAAATAGTTTTGAACTTTATATTATTATTAGTTGGCCGCTAGACAAAAAAAATCGATAATCGCAGGCACATTTTTCGTCAATTACTGAGTCAACCACACCAATATCGCATATTTTGTATTACGTAAGTTTAGGTCATGTATTTCGGTTACCTGAAGGGTCCGTTTGGTGCATTTGGCCAGTGAAATTTATGAAGAAATAGAACAGTAAAGTACAATAACTAACATATTATACGTAACATAATATTTCGGACAATTTGAGGAACGGTAATGTATATTTGGATGTCATTATCCTCTACCCATCTTACCCTTTTCTCTATCATAATTTCGTTCGCATAACCACTAAATACCCCTGTGTTTTGTGAGAATAAGCTTGTAAACTCTTCTCTTAAAATTAGTGTCAAACAAAAAAGTGAGAACATGATGTGAGAATAATAGCTTTTATAGCAATAATTAATCTCATGGCCTAAAAGTTATGAGGCGGTGTTGTTTAGTAAAGTGTAATACTTGGGAAACCATTTTCCACATCAGATAAACATAACGTTTAGGTACAACAAAAGCGTTGATGATGATGATGATGTTTTATTTATTTTAAAGAGCCAGAAAATTTTGTTGTTTACATGGAACGGCCATGTTAACGATATCAACTAATGTTGTCCAGTAGACTGACATTTACGTGACGAGAACAAGTTTTGGTGGTTTTATGAGACAGTAACTCGCCTTCTGCTTTTATTTTTTTTATTTTATTAAATTAACGGGATACCCCAATTATATTTACAACAAATTTCTTATATACATGACAGTACCTAAGTCAAAATAAACAAATTCATAATAAATTCAAGATCTGTTATGAGTTCTACTCAATACAACAATTAATTTGACGTTTAAATTCTAAAAGTGAATTGCAAAATATATCTATACAATCATGTTCATTCAGAGTGCGAAGAGTTCTATCAATAGGAGAAAAGTATGTATAATTATTTCTACTTGTATGGTGAAAGAAGAGATCATGGTGTCGTAAATCACGCACTGGTACATTGAAGTTAATCCTATGCAGGACATACTAAGTCGTTTAAAACTCTGCGTTTACCAAGAGTGTCCAAGTTTAACGCTCCTCGTAGGCCCGATCTATGATAATTACGCATATGTATCCCCATTCTAAACGCAGCATAACGCAAAAACTTTTCTCAATCATATTTATATAAGTCTGATAATAAGGCGACCAAATCACTGACGCGTATTCCAGTGAAGAACGAACCAGGGAAACATACAAGAAACGACAGCTCGGAAACGATAAGTCTCTAGAATTTCGCATCACAAATTCCAATACTTTATGACCATTCTGAGACATTCGGCATATGTGTTCATTAAAGTCAACAGACTCTGAAAAGTGAACACCCAAGTCTTTTATTTTGTCAACATATTTCAACTGATCACCAGCCATCGTGTACTGACTAGGAAATCTATTCCTCTTGCGAAAGAAGCTAATAAATGAACACTTATTGATATTGAATTTAAAATTATTATACACAGACCACTGCCACAGCGCATCAACATCGCGCTGCAAATATTCAACATCGGCCTCGCACGAAATTCTTCTATAAATCTTTAAATCATCCGCAAATAGATTAGCCATCGAAAACTTCAATACATCACTGATATCGTTGACAAAAATACTAAACAATAATGCGGCACAATGGGACCCCTGAGGGACTCCTGATGATACTCGAAATTCATGACTTTTGTGATTCATGATTTTTACTACCGGTGTACGCCCCCTCAAAAAACTTTCCAACCAAGATAAGGCATGGTCAGAAAATCCGAACACTCCCAGCTTTGCCAACAAAACATCAAAGTTCACCCTATCAAATGCTTTGGCGTAGTCGGTATACACCGAATCCACCTGATAACCTCCACTCACAGCATCCAATATATCAAGTTCATAAGAAATCAAATTCGTAACTGTAGATTTTTTTCTACAGAAACCGTGTTGACCCTCTTTAATGAGACTTCTGCATTTCCATTCAACTTGATCGAACAGAAGGCTATCGAATAACTTCGCTACTGCAGATTGATTGCAAACTCCTCTGTAATTCGAGATATCTCCAGAGGCACCAGATTTGTATATAGGTATCACATAGCTAGTTTTCTAGGTTTCTGGAAATTTCTCTTGATCCAATGACATGCTGTACAGTCTCTGAAGAGGCACCGCCACAGTATGTATGCAACTCTTAAGAAAGTAATTAGGTATGTTGTCTGGACCAACGGAAGTTTTATTAGGGATTCTAAGGATTTTGTCATACACCTCACCTACTGAAATACCATCAAATGTGATGTTTCCCGAATTGATACCAGAAAATTCCCCAATATTACACGCAGATCCATCATAAACGCTGGAGAAAAACTGAGCGAAAAGATGCGAGATGTCGGGACCCGTACCAGCCACCTGATCGTTAAAAAACGTTGATCTTGGAAGACCATTGTTATTTCTCTTATTATTAATAAAATGCCAAAAGTGACGAGGATTGTTGCCAATGTTTGTCTCCAACTGTGCGACAAATGACTTGACCTTACATTGTGTTCGTAACCTAACAAATTCCCAATACAGTGCCTCGTCACCAGTTTCTTGATACCTTTTATGCGCCTCCTTCTTTAAACACGCTAAGCGCTTAAGTTCTGCACTGAAATATTTGGGGAAACTTGATCTCTTGATGCACCTCAGAGGCACATACACATTGATACACTGATTCAGGGCAGAGTAAAATAAGTCAACAGCCTCATTAATATCTCTTCCCTCAAAGACATCCGCCTATACTATCGATGCAAAATAATCATTAATAGCCTCATAGTTTGCTTTCCTAAAATCACGATAAAACTCTTCACACTCGAGAGGCTCAGCTATACTAGTGAATACATCAAACATATATGGAGTGTGATGAATACTACCAGGCATCAATAAATCAACCGCCGGTTAGCACTCCAATGCAGGATAATATGAGAATAGCAAGTCCAAATAAACGCCGCGACTATTAGGATTGTTGTTATTTTGATACAAATTCCAATGACCAAACTCTTCACATACTCTTTGTCCTGGAGACTTTTCAGAACAACGCACATATACACCTAAATCATCATTAAACCATACACAATCCGGGATATTGTAATCCCAACAAATAATTAATTTAGCATTGTTAAAATTCCTATTAATGTCTTCCACTTCCGCACAATGTTCCTCGTATATGTGTAAAGGTGAGCCTGGAGGAATATAAACTGCACCGTATATACAATCATCCTGGAGCAATGTTACTCTAACAAAGAGATGTTCGACGGCGTTTACCTTAATTTTAACAGGTGTTGACTTCAAACTACTGGACACTGCAAATAACACACCACCCCCCCTAGACTTATTGCTAACGATTTCATTTCTGTCAGTTCGATAAATATTGTAACCGTCAAATTTCGATTCTTGACAGGAAATAGAAGCATTCAACCAGGTCTCAACTAGTATAATTATATCATAAGAACACAGACTCACCGCCTCTGACAATTCAGATAATCTTGAGCGCACGCCACCAACATTTTGAAAATAAAAACTTAATTTAGCTTTCAATCGTTTTTTGTCTCACCATTTGAAGGATTGACATTATTCATCCGTGGCTTGGAACTCACTACTTTCGGTTTCCCATTAAAAGAGTACCTGACATACACATTAGACTCGCCGTTATTTCTTCTTGTTTTTACTTCATCGTATGCTGCTTTTAGTTTCTTATGTTGAAGCGGTGTAGTCGGCTGCGATAGAACCATCATCTATATTTAACTTCCGTTTATTCCTTAAACAATCTTCTACAGTTTTTGTGTTCTCAAAAAATACTTTCATTGGTCTGACTACATTTGTACTCAATTTACCCAGTCTAATAACCTTAAAATTGCCCGGCTGTACCTGCATTTTAGCACAAATATTGCTCACATTTTCTTTATCATGATGATGATTTATGATGATGATGATTTATCACCCTAACTGCTGATGAACACTCCCTCACATTATATATTATTAGATTATTCGCCCTTCTGGTCCTTTCTTGAATTTCCAATATTAAATCACCGGACTCCACTGGAGGGACAATATTATCTGTGGTTGTCTTGCTGGTGGAGTTCTGACGAATTTCAGTTAATTCCTCTTTGAGTAAACATATCTCCTCCTCCAACTGTGTGACTGTAAGGGATCCATCATCAAGCGAGGTCTTCACATCACCTAAAGCACCATGCATCTGTTTCCATTAATAAGTATTTGGTTTACAAGCAAAAATTCTTAACGGCTACTGATGTTTTCTAGTCGAATGCTAGAACCTAACTGACTCTCAATTTGCGGAACATTTTTTATTTACGAAAATTTATTTTTTATTTTATTTAGGTAGCCCAGGGCCTTGCTTATGAGTTTCTGTTCTAAACATAACAGTACCCGTATAGAAACAATCTCACGTGAATATCATCAATTTCTCGCTGAAGTCTGAATCAGCACTGGGCTACCTAAATTTATTAACTCCAAACTATCTCCCTAAATATTCCAAATATAATTCGATGTTACATGCGTAGGACTACTTTTTGTTCTTAAAACATTACGTAGGCAGATTGTCAACTATTTTACGAACTTTCCCATCAAGGTGTAAGAGCAACATAAACAGTTGCCACCTTTAAATTTGTTTAGCCGTCTAAATAAGTATATATCTGATACGGCCGTACCAAAAGTTTTCTCACCACTTTTTGCACGAATCGTATATCGTATACGTGTACTTGACTGGACTAGACGGATGTGTCTTTGGACCTTGTATAAAAACAAAGTAAATATGTTTATGTGCACTATTATTAAATGAAGAGCTTGGCGGCAAAAGGTAACAAGCCACATGTCGCAATTTTAAATACTGATGTTGTTTATTGCCTTTTGTGCAAAATATGCAATATAATATTTTAATCGTAAAAGGAAATTTACAAACTACTACAAAACACCTATTATCTAATTACGAAAGATTAAACACAGATCACTTTCTTTCATTAAGAACAACAAACAGTCAAAGATTTCAGTTTGGTTTGGTTTGGTTTGCTTGGGTTGGGTTAAGTTCAGCTGGGTTCGTTAGGTAGCCAAAGAATACATACATACATACATACATACATACATACATACATACATACATACATACATACATACATACATACATACATACATACATACATACATACATACATACATACATACATACATACATACATACATACATACATACATACATACATACATACATACATACATACATACATACATACATACATACATACATACATACATACATACATACATACCTACTATTACTGTTATTATTAAATGGTTTGGGTTGTTCTCTTGAGTTTGGTTGGATTGGGTTAGGGTTGGGTTGGGTTAGGGTTGGGTTGTGTTAGGGTTGGGTTGTGACGTCAGGAAATGGGCTAAGCAATACATCGCTTCAAATATGCAAAATTACTGACATATTTGAAGTACCCGGCTAGTTCAGAACTTTTTCCAGACGTTTCCAGCATGTTCATATTGACACGAATGAATTCGAACGACAGCCTATAATCCCGCAGCAAACAACATGATCGAACGATTTCATTGTCACCTTAGGACTGCTATAAAATGTCACGATAGTGCAAATTGAGTCTGACGTTCCCAGTCGTTTTATTGGGAATCTGAACAGCATATAGGGATGATTTAAAAGCAATTATAGCAGCATGCAAGACTAAGATCCGCCTTCCTGCCGAATATTTCGACATACAAATAAACGACTGGAAGGGACACTCAATCGACCGACTCAAATCTGCATTTATAGTAAGCTATGACGTAGATCAAGAGATCCATAATGACGAAGATCAGGACCAAGTCGACGAACAGCCAAACCAACAGGACAATTACCACACGTTCCGGCAGAAAAGTTACACCACCAGGATAAACATTATCATCCCGACCTAAACGCCATTTAGCAGGCGAAGTAGAATTAATTTTTATAGGAACCATAGTTTCCGGAACTAGTTAAAGTATGTAGATACTCGTTTCGCCAACGAGTTCAAAAATCCTGGTGTAAACGTTGTGTGCGCTGCCATCTAGTAAGACGATACACTTTTATGTTTGTAAAGTGAGGATCGGGTTGAAATAGGTTCCAGGGTAAGAAAATGCCCAGGAGAAAGAGCGCCAAAATAATTAGAATCATAGCTAACTGGCCAAAGCGCTTTAAAAGTGTTTTAATTTGCACTAAACAAGTGAAAAATCCCTCGTAAGTGAGTACCTGCTCACCAGCTATGCGTCTTAAGTAAGTTTTAAGGGATTTAATTCCGGCTTTCCAAAGTCCTCCGAGGTGAGGCCCACCGGGTATATTTAATTTAAACTCAATTCTCTCAGTGGCACAGACCTGAGACATTAAGTCATTCAGTTGCTTATATGCGCCAACAAAATTAGTTCCACAATTACTATACAGTTGGGAGATCCGATCTCGACGAGCAATGAACCGTCGCAATGTGACCAGGAAAACTTCTGTTGTGAGGTCTGAAGCAAGTGCGGCGGCTTTAGTGCGGCGAAACAAACGAATACACGTATGTAAGGCTTGTGTGATTTCACTCCACGAGCTTTTCCGAGCGTCACGAAATAGGTTCTTCGTAATCTACCGCAGTACATAAAAAGATTTTTAGTAGCGAACTTGAGGTAGGTTAGCCATGGGGGGTTGAGGAGAGGTTGGATGTTATAGCACTAAAAATAGTCTTTTCGGCAGAGAGAATCCAAAATTTTTGACTCAGTAAATAGCGATCCGATCCGTTTGAGTACCTGAATGAAGTCACTAGGTATGATAATGCATAACTATAAAGGTTAATCTAGATTTTCTCGGCAAAAGAACAATATATTTTTTATCGTAAATTAAATTAGTGTCTTAAGCGACCACGAACTCTTAAAAAATCTTCATCATCAATAAAGGGACTTAGTTTTCTAAAAGCTTTAAGTGACGGTTGATTACGTCTTAAATAATTATTAATTTTGGACAAATGAAAAAGAATTCTCGATAGAGAAGAGTATTTTTCGGTTAGCTGTATTGGCAAGTACAATTTTTTATTCTTCTTCGATAGACTGTTCACACCGAGTACTAAAGTCAATTACAGTTTTAATAGGGTGAAATTGAAAACTATCACATTTTGAAGTTCACTTTTAACTTATATAAGAGGTTTACAAATGTTCCTACAATTTTTTCCTATAACATCCAGCATAGTTTATTTTCTTACTAACCGTTTTTCAGTAATGAAGCAAACATTTTTTTTTTAATCGAAACTATGTTTTATTTTTTAGGAATAATATGGAATGTTTGGAAATTTTTTTGTTAATTTTACTCTCTTCTTTGCATTTGGCGGTTATTGGAGTATCAAAAATATTTTTCAGGGAGTCCGAAATGTACTCATTCATTTTTTTACATGCTTTGTCCAATGAAGGAAATATCAATTCCTAAATTCATATACCAGGTGAAAGTGGAAATACTCTGTACCTTTTGAATGGTTTGCGACAGGTATCATATCGTCAACAATATAACGTTGACCTTTAGGTTCTGTCTTAGAAAATACAGTTGTAGTTCTCAGTTATCACCGCCAGTTCAGTATATTTTTCTTTACCACACCCATACTAACAGCATATTTTGTCTTCAAACAACAGAAATCAAGATTTGAGCCTCAAAAACTACAATTCATCATCATAGTAATAAAATGTTAAGGGTAGACGAAGTAATGTTCCTAGGGAATTTTCGGCACTTTGCAACGAACCAAGGAGGTTGCAACGCTGACATGTTTCCGACGGGTTTCAAATGTTCTTCTTTTTAAGTTATGTTGTCTATAGCAACGGAAGTCAAAGTTTGGCCACCAGAAAAGCTAATGCCCATGAAGCAATGTTCTCAGTGTGCTGTAAAATACTCTGCTTCACATTGATCTGGCCATACTGATGAGATTATGCTTTGATAGAACTGTTTCTGTGCATTTTCGATTTCTTGGGGTGAAGTTAAATAAGAAAAGGTTCAAAAAAGGAAGGAAAATCAAACAAATTGAGCGACGTGGGTGGAAATATGCCACAAGGTTTATACGTTGAAATTGCACCGAGTCGTCGAACACAGGTAGTCTAAAAATACTAACCTGAAGAAAACAACAAACTGTTGTCGAAATATTGTAAAATTAGAGCGAAAAACATGACAACGAAATAGGGAACGTAATACAGCAATATACCTGTAGTATTTTTTAAATTAATTTGTTTTAGTAGTTTTAACTTTTTCCTGATTTCACAACAAAACTACAAAATAAAACATTTCCTTTCCATGTCCCACTGAATTTATAATTTTTTTAACAAAGCCCATATTCCTTTAATGAAATTTGAGGATTTTTTTATTTAAATTATCACATCAAAATAGACAAAATACATCGAAAAAAGAAAAAATTATTACCAGCGTTAAAAAAGAGTGATAGAGAAAATATATACGAAATAAATTTAAACCAATTTCACAACAAGTATATTTAATTTTTGAATTTGAAAAAATAGTCCATTCTTAAGTGGAGTTGCAATTTTAGTGTTTAAATGAAGGTCGAATCTCCACAAAATAAATTTAATAGAAACTATCGGCCATACATGTTTCGGGACTAGACCAGTCCCATCATCAGTGGCATGTCAACAATCGAACAAACACAACGCTAAGACATACAATATTCTATTAAATTTCTATCGAAGTCACTCTATGGAAAAAATATTTGAATTATTAAAATTTAATTAAATATGTAATTGTAAATTTTTTTTTAAAAATCTACTAAAACTACAACGTTGTTATATTATTTCTTAGTTCGTATAAATCCTAGAAAGTGAAACCTTTAGGCTTTAGGCACATCAGACATCCACTACACGGTCGACTACGACCAGATTTTACTACCATAAACATAAGTGATTAAAACAATGCAATGTGTACAGGGGTAAATTACTGGTGAAAATATTAGGATATAAAATTTGCACCCATCTCAGCTAGCGACACGATGGCAAATGTATTTTTTAGGAGTTATAAGGGATGGCCATTTCTTCTTTTCGGGCATGTCTTTCAACTTTACCCTATACAGTTATGTATGTGTTAAGTAATTGCGGCGACTACTAATTTATCGTCGGTAAATACGCGACTAGGTGTTCTAATTTAGCTGTCACTTTATTTTGGAATTTCCGTATAATAAATTTTAAAATCATTCAAGTATTTTTGAAACATTAGTTGTGATAGTCTCTGACATTTCAGTAATAACATTTCTGCTCCTGTAAGAGCTATATATTAAAACAAATTTCCTAACTACAAAAAGCTTTAACTATAAAAATGCAGAATTTCGTAGCAAATAAATTTGGAATATTTAATTTATTTGATGTTGGTGGTGAACGCCAAGAAAAAAACAAATTTCCATATCCGACAAACTTTCATACAAATAAAATCAAAGCTTAAAAGTTATGCGAACGAATTTATGGGGTGGCAGTCACATTATATTATAGAGTTAAAAAAGAACCAAATAGCATTTCAGACATGTTTTTGCTGTTAACAGCCACCAAGAAAATCGAAATATATTTTAAGAGGGGCGTTTGAATAAAATCGTTTGCAGACCTATTTTTGCGCATGGTAGACTCCACTAATACGTATCTGATAGCAAAAATTTTGATAGGGAGTTAAAGAGTAAAGATGGGATTAGGTATTGAAGTATTTTGAAGTTGAAATATTGGATAGTTAGTTCAAAAACAGAGTTAGAAAATCATCATATTTCGCTTTGCAGGCATAATTTTGCGCATGGTAGACGCCACTAAGACGTATCTGCTAGCAAAAATTTTCATAGGGTTTTAAAGACCAAAGATGGGATTAGGTAATGAAGTATTTTCAAGCGGAAATATTAAATAGTTAACTCATAAATTGAGTTCAAACATGGGTAATTTTTTCAAATTTACAGATATATTTTTGTGGATGGAAATCTCCACTAATACGTATCTGGTAGCAAAAATTTTAATAGGGTCTTAAAGATTAAGGTTTGGATTAGGTAATAAGGTATTTTGAGGCTACAACAATAAATAATTACTTAATAAATTGAGTTCAAAGTCAGCAACTTTTTCCTCATTTTGTGCTATGATTCTAATATTTAATAATGATAATATTACTTTATTACCTAATTTATATATTTAACAATCACTTGTAATTAAAATTGTTCGTGAAAACTTTCTGTATTAGACAATATCCATATATAAAAAAAACCCTCATATTTCTCTTCAAATATCCGCCATTTTCTTATATTTTTTTTATAACTGTAGCCAACAAACAAGTAATTAGTAGTTGGGACAGCATTGAAGAGATGGCGCTGTTTATACACAGTGACACAAAAATCTAATGGTTTTGTCGTACTTATATTATTAATATTTAGTTGTATGTGGTATAGTATATTATGTATATGCGTATGTACTAGGAGTAGGGATTATTAACGTTAGCCAGGTACAGTAATATCAGAGAATACATAAACATCTATGGTAATATTATGTAGGTATACCTACTGTTAAAGGATAAATACAAGAAGGGATAAAGTAGTAGTAGTTTGTTACGTTAGTTTATTGGAAATAATACAATTATAATAATTATTAAAATTCTGTTTCGTTACGCAGGTCATATATTTTTGATTATATTATAACTAGTCAGGAAAGTTTTAGGGTGACACAACCGATTTTTTATGATCTATAGAGAGAATACAAGAACTCCCGACTGGTAGTTATTATAAAATTATAAGATACCCTTGGTAGGGGTTTAAATAGTGTTTAAAATTTCACCAGTTAGGTAGTTGGAACGTATATACAGGGTTATTCACGCCATACGACACGGAATACTGTGGTTAAACTATTTAATTTCCTTGAAGTTTTATTCATGGGTTCGATAAAAATGATTTATGGCTACATTTTAAAAATATTGTGAGTCTATACAGGGTGTCCCAAATATGAGAAATTAACCATAGTTGTGTTTTTTTAAATGGAATAACCTGTATATGAATATATTTTTAGATTCCCCGTTCAAAATAAACATAACTTTCATTTAAGTACATGTCACCTAAACCTGACAGTTTTTTAAATGTTTTAATTTTTATAAAAATATAGACATAATTTGAATGAAAAAATTCACACCTATTTGTTTGTTCTTTTTAAGCCAGTCTAGCCTGATAAATATACCCACTCATCACTTGTTACGCCAAGTATAAAAAATTGATTCATATACAGGGCATGAATCAATTTCCCGTTCAAAATAAACCTAAATTTCATTAAAGCCCATCTCACCTAAACCTGACAGTTTTTTAAATATTTATGTTTTAATAAAAATATAGACATAATTTGAATGAAAAAATTCACACCTGATGAATATCTCATCACTTGTTACGCCAAATATAAAAAATCCCCAATACTAAATACAGGGTGTCCAATAATATAACTTATATGAACGTAAAGTTTAATTCTAAATAACTTGTTTATTTCAAATGGAACACCCTGTATATGAGGTAAAAATTAGATGCACAAAGTAATTCTCTGTCAAATATTATAATACTTTCCTATGGATAACTCTTGACGTTTTCGTGGAAAATGCACATATTCATAATATTATGCGAATTTTTAATTGAACCTGTTAATTTCATGTAGACCACCCTGTATTTGATGGTGATGAAATTAATTATCTATTAATCACTATGAGGTTTTCTTATAGATATCGTCGGCTTAAGATGCAACTGGCCTAACTCCACTTTTACGTCAAAATGAGGTTTTATGTTGGTAGTGTTCATAAAAATTCACCGCATCGACTGAAATTGCCCTAACAACCGGAATGTCAAAATTGCCGCCAGAAAACACGAGTCGAAACTAGCCTACCTCCTACCTATTCTGAAACAATACGCGATTGCCCTAACTCCAGGTGTTTGTATGATTGTAAGGAGTGAAATATTCATATCCGTAATTTAAAGTGCAAAAACAGATATTTAAGGTAAGTAACTATATATATTTTAAACAAGTAGTATTTCCAAGAGATAAATAATCAAAGTATAAAGTTAATTGTCTAGATTTTGTCTTTTCAAATATAAAATGTGATCTTAAAATATCGTGTTGGAGTTAGGCCATTTTCGTGTTTATTTACCGGGAGATAGGCCATTCTGTTTTTTATTTTTCGTGCACTTTGTAAATTTCTTACTAATAGTATACATACAAATTTAACAGCACAATAAAATTCTCTTTGGAAAATGTACCTTGCAACAACTAACTAAAAAAACGATTCCAATATTGACCCAAACTTCAATTTTTAGGGTTGTTAGTAATTAAAGACAACTACTTAATAGTCCTTTTTCTTTTCTTTATTCAGAATGGATCGACAATCGCGTGGATATAAAATGGTTTCAATGGCTGGAATAAATATTCCAGAAAAAGCCAATATAGAAAATGATACATACATAGACAATGTGTTAACCGTTAACGCAAATTCTACTCAAAATGAAGAACTTTCTACATTATTTGTTGATAGCAGCAATATAGTAGATCAAATGATGTCAATACCTAATGACCACAACGACATAATAACTGATGACATTTTAATTACTGACGAAGAATTAATTAACCTAGCTGAACAAGAAGTTGCTAACTTGAATTTTGTGTGTTCAAATTTGCCTGAAGATGGAAATGAAATTATACCTGAGCATCAGCAGGATCTTGCTCCAGAACCAATATCTGGCGAAAAATGTGAAAACTCTATTTCCGTAGTACTTGGTGCACCTGAACCATCTGATAAAACATGTTATGAACTAAGCGAAAATGAGAACATTTCAAGAAAAGAAAATGAAGGGTTAGAAGATCTACAAATCAATGCAAATGAAACTCTCGTAAGAACACGCAAGAAAAGACGTCATGTAGATCAAAAGCAATGGAAGAAAAATAAAAATAAGATATTAAGACAAGAAGGAAAAGAATATTTTGGTAAAAAGAAGCAAGAAGAAAAATGGACTTATGACATTCCAAAAGGATCAAAATCTTTAGAACCTAGGTGCAAATGCAAAGATGGTGGATCGGTAATAAAATGTAGCGAGATAACAGACCAGCAAAGAACAGATATTTTTACAAGGTTTTGGAATTTTTCATGGGACGAAAAACAACTATTTATCAGGACGTTGGTTGAAAAAAAAACTATTTCCAGGGCTAGGGACAGAAAAACAGAGAACAATTCTAGAAGAGAATTTTCCTATATTTATTTTCTTGACACAACATCAAAAGTACGAGTCTGTAAAACGATGTTTTGTAACACACTTGGTGTTGCACCTAGAACAGTCGGACGTTGGGCGATCGAAAAGAATAAAACCTCAGATGATGTTCCAGATAATATTACCGATGATAACCCTCACGACACACATACGAATCTCTCCCAGAAAAATAAACACAGGACTGCAAAAATAAATGAACAGAAGAAACATTTATCAAATTTTTTCAATATACTACCGAAACTAGAATCACATTATTGTCGAAAATCGACCAAAAAATTGTATCTTGAGAGAAATTGGCAAACAAAAATGGACTTATATCGACTTTATACAAATGATTGGTGCATAAAAAACGAATCACAACCGGTATCGATTGCAACTTTTAATAATACTTTCGAAGATTTCAATTTAGCGCTCTTTTCACCCAAAAAAGACGAGTGTGACACATGCGTAGGGTACAAAACTGGTAATATTGATGAAGCTACCTATCAAGATCATCAGGCAAAAAAAGACGAAGCGCGATTGAACAAGGAAATTGATAAAAATAGAAAAGATGTTAAAGTTTATACCATGGATCTGCAATCGGTTCTATTGAGTCCCAAATCCAATGTTAGTGCTCTTTATTACAAGACAAAATTAATTGTGCATAACTTTACGATCATGGACATTCAATCCTTGGATGGATATTGCTATCTCTGGCATGAAGGCCACGCTGGACTAACTGCCAACACATTTGCTACTATTATTTACAAATTTTTGGAGAGATACGTTATACCTCAAAAATATTCTTTTGAAAAAGTTATTTTGTACAGTGATGGATGTACAGGACAGAACAGAAACGCAATACTTTCCAACGCACTTTTGAACGTTGCACAAAACAGTAAAATCACAATTGAGCAAAAATTTTTAGAAAAAGGTCATACGCAAATGGAGTGCGATTCAATGCACTCCACTATTGAGCGGAAACTCAAAAACAGAATTATAAATGTTCCAGCGGACTACTTAAATGTTTGTAAAACTGCTCGCATACATCCAAAACCCTATTTGGTGGAGTATTTAGATTACACATATTTTAAAAACTTTAAAGAAGTCCAATACATCAGTTCAATACGTCCTGGCAGATGTGCCGGTGATCCGACTGTCACTAACATCAGAGGACTTCAATATAATGAACAAGGCATTTACTATAAAATCAGGCATACAGATGAATGGACACTTTTACCTTATAGAGTAACAAAAAAGGATAAACAAAATTGGAATTTAGAAGAGTTGCCGTCGATGTATGAGACGCCTATACCAATAAAAATCGAAAAGTTCCAACATTTGATGGAACTTAAATCAACTCTTCCTAAAGACTTCCATTCGTTTTATGACAATTTACCACATTTATAAATCTGCTCTTTAGTTTATGTTCATAGAATGTTGTTTTCTTTATTTGATACTTAATATTAAGTAATAGGTATCTCTTGTATGTTTATATGCTCATAAATATACTAGGTAGTATATAAGTTAAACAAGAAAGAAATAGTTGCTTATCTCCTTAGGACAGAACAATAATGTATATCGCAAACGTCCTAACTCCCAGTTTTTCATAAATAAAACGCATTTTTGGCAAAAACAATATTTTTTTATAATCTAGTGATAATTGAATAAAACTATTGAGAAAACTATTTTCGTTTTATCATGTTCTCACCTTCTGCGTAGTTTTTTGCCTCTCCTGAATAATTTTCTATTTTGGAGTTAGGCCAGTTGCATCTTAAGCCGACGATATGTATATTTTTTTAATGTATGGAAAAAGCACATATTGGTATAGGAAGACTTTTTCAAAATTATATTCGTCAAGTCAGCCATGAGAATTTGACAAACCATAATTTAAACAATAACATAATAAATAAATACATTTTTAACTTAAATTAAATAACAAGATATACCTACATAAAAACTGATAAATTTTATAATAAATGTTCAAAATGATGGACTCTAGGCACATTTTAATCCTTTTCTTAATCCTTCAACAACTTTAATCTGGTGTAACGCTTCTAAACGCTTCATTTATTTGCTCCTTCAAAATTAAAAAAGTTTTCATTTGCGATGATTTTGTTCCTGGCCCATTTACAAAATTCAACACGATTTAAAATCAATATTGAAAAGTTCTTGATGCAGTTGCACTGTATTTGGGTGGTATCTTTCGTTAAACTGCCTTAACAGCCTCTCGAAGACCGCTTTTTTGGGGTGATTTTGCGCCAGGAACCTTTGAGCGTAAACTCGCGATTCCAGTAAAGCGTTTTTGGACCATTCTCCCAGAATAAAAATCATGTGTATGCTTTCTCCTTTGGAATAGGTTCGCATTTTTGAATTGAAGTGAATTAAATCAAATGTCACAGATAAAAAACTGTTTTATGAAAAATTCTCAACTCTTAGGTAAGAATTTTCAACCGACTATTTGACAGTAAATATTAAATTACAAAAATGTATTCTCTTCTTCTCAAATTCTCATGGCTGATAAATATTATAATTTTGAAAATTCTTCCTCTTATTGCCAATATGTGTGCCTCTTCCATGCAAAATTAAAGATAAGTATACATATCTATAAGAAAACTTTAATTTTTGCATCATTAAATACAGGGTGGTCTACATGAAACTAAGAGATTCAATTTCAAAATCGCCTAATATCATGAATATGTGCATTTTCCACAAAAACGTCAAAAGTTATTCATAGGAAAGTATTATAATATTTGACAGATAATTACTTTATGCATCTAATTTTGACCTCTTATACTGGGTGTTCCATTTGAAATAAACAAGTTATTTAGAATTTAACTTTACGTTCATATAAGTTATATTATTGGACACCCTGTATTTAGTATTGGGGGCTTTTTATATTTAGCGTAACAAGTGATGAGTGGGTATATTTATCAGCCCAGACTGGCTTAAAAAGAACAAACAATTAGGTGTGAATTTTTTCATTCATATTATGTCTATATTTTTATAAAAATTTAAATATTTAAAAAACTGTCAGGTTTAGGTGAGATGTACTTTAATGAAAGTTAGGTTTATTTTGAACGGGGAATCTCAAAATATATTCATATACAGGGCATTCCATTTAAAAAAACACAACTATGATTCATTTCTTATATTTGTGACACCCTGTAAATACTCACAATACCTAATACCCTACTTAATTTTTTAAATTTTTACTGTTAAAATAAGTAATGTACCAATCGTAAATCAAATAGATAGGTACTATGTTAAACCGCATATTAAACTAAAACTTAATTTTTCTCGAAAATGCAGCATTCTATCATCTTGAGATAAGAATACCTCATATTTCCTAAGAATGATCTCAGAATTCTCGAAAAGTTAGTGACAAAGAAGTTTTTATTAGAAATGTCCGTTGATACCCGTTTGGACGCCTATGTTCGCATATTTAATTCAGCAGTGTATGGCTAACGAATGCTTCTATTTAGGGAAATATCTTTGTCACCTTTCACTCCAATGGCTAAAGGCGCTTTCGCTTTCTTTTAAAAACTATAACTGCTTTCGGAAGCAATTTCGCATTAGAAGTTTGCCATGAAATCTGCTCTACAATTTGTGGCTTTCGCTTGGTCCATTAGTTTCTGGACACATTGTATACTATTAGGAAAGACACTCTTTGATGCATGAAATAAACGCCTCATGGTTTTGAAACTGACAAACTAAAACAACAGGGCTAACCTAATACATTTTGAAAAACACTGCAAGCATACAGGGCGGTCCAAAGAATAGATAAGTATGTATTATCATAGTTAGGAAAGACACTCTTTGATGCATGAAAAAAACATCTCATGGTTTTGAAACTGACAAACTAAAACAACAGGGCTAACCTAATACATTTTGAAAAACACTGCAAGCATACAGGTCGGTCTAAAGAAGAGATAAGCATGTATTATCATAGTTCTGGTTTTTTAAATAGAACACCCTGTATTGGAGTATTTAATAGTCCCTCAAAAATAACTGGGATTCAGTTTAAGGTGTCATATACCTATGTTTTACGGTTTTCACACAAATCATCAATTTGTGAAAATTTAGAGGCTTGGCAAAAAAATAATATGTTGAAAATATTTAAAAATCTTGACTATTTATCGTAAATAAAACCAGTTTTTTTACATTCATCCTTTTTATGTATAATAGTATATAACTATAACTGGTCTAAGCGAAGATAAGCATCGAACGTATAAGAATGCTAGCACAAAAAAGAATGTGAAAATAATTTACGCAAAATAGAAATATGATATTTTGTGCCACTATGTATTAATTTTTGGCGACACCTATTGAGGAGAAGAATGTATTAAAATATTCTAGAAAATTACTCTAAGTTAAGAAATGAATAATTTGATATTCAATGAGATTCACTAGCGCCACCATCGGACATTTTTGTAAGTAACCATTTCAGATTCCCCTCTTAAATACCTGTGCTGTAACTTTTGCAAACTTTCAGACTTCCAAGATATTTCTTTCCTCATATAAAATTGAATTATGAATATAGGTAAGGTCTCTAAGCAATATATAAACCAACGAAAATTTTCTTTTCTATCCATTTTTTAAGTTATTCGAAAACGCCCGAACGCTTCACTGTACAGGGTTATTCACGCCATACGACACGGAGTAGTGTGGCTAAACCATTTAATTTCCTAAAAGTTTTATTCATGGGTATGGCTACATTTTAAAAACATTGTGAATCTATACAGGGTGTCTCCAATATAAGAAATGAACCTTAGTTGTGTTTTTTAAAAGGAATGCCCTGTATATGAATATATTTTTAGATTCCCCGTCCAAAATAAACCTAACTTTCATTAACGTACATCTCCCCTAACCTGACAGTTTTTTCAATATTTGAATTTTTATAGAAATATAGACATAATTTGAACAAAAAAATTCACACCTATTCGTTTGTTCTTTTTAAGCCAGTCTGGGCTGATAAATAAATCCACTCATCACTTGTTACGTCGAATATAAAAAACCCCCAATACTAAATACAGGGTGTCCAATAATATAAGTGATATGAACGTAAAGTTTAATCCGAAGTAACTTCTTTATTTCAAATGGAATACCCGGTATAACACTATAATTGAGAGAGAGATGTTTTTGGGGACACCTAGCGTGAACAGGCAATATGCCGGGTGAAGCACAGTTCACAAACGATGGCCGGACAAGAAGTAACAACTCCATTATATCCTATTGCCAACATTAGATGCGCCCGAATCCCCTAGCAGGGAGGCTTTATTTAAGAATTGCTTGTTACATAAAGCAACAATACTTTAAGTTATGTTGGAAATTTGTTTCACACTACCATGCTTCCACCAGACGGCCGTTTCGTCGATCCACGACTCATCAGTGGTGATCGGCAGGCAGTGTGACCCAAATTTCCAACATTTACAAAGAGCTTATACTAGCACGAGAATTGATTGAGAGAGAGATGTTTTTGGCTTACTTATATTATTGGACACCCCATTTAGTTTTTTATATTTAATATTTAAATATCAGTTTAGACTGGCTTAAAAAGAACAAACGAATAGGTGTGAATTTTTTCATTCAAATTATGTCTATATTTTTATAAAAATTAAAATATTTAAAAAACTGTCAGGTTTAAATGAGATGAACGTTAATGAAAGTTAGGTTTATTTTAAACGAGGACTCTAAAATATATTCATTTACAGGTCATTCCATTTAAAAAAACACAACTATGGTTCTTTTCTTATATTTGGGACGCCCTGTATAGATTCACAATATTTTTAAAATGTAGCCATATATCATTTTTATCGAAGCCATGAATAAAACTTTTAGGAAATTAAACAGTTTAGCCACACTATTCCCTGTCGTATGGCGTGAATAACCCTGTATATTATATTTCAAAGAAAACATGAAATAGTATCTACTACTTTGTTGAAGACAGAATTTTCTCGTTGTTAATTCTACCCAGACTGGCTTTACATATTTTACTTTCCAGCACAGGAAGAGTATTGTGAACGCGCTAAAAAAATGTCTGAGATTTATCTCTGCCCACTTCGGCATTATCACAAATTAATTGAATTAAACAAGTTAACCCTGGAATATTATTGCTATTAACTAGGCGCTTAATACTATTGACACGTAAAATTTACGTACATTAAAGAATACAAGCCTCAATAGAAAATAAATAGCGTTTACGGAAAACTGTTTATTTGTACGTTAAAAATACAAAAAAAAAGAAATACATAACTACAAACATTCTTTACATACTTTAAGCTGATGTTCCCCACAAATGGTTTTTCTGGCCTTTGAGACAATAATACGTTTCTTGACTGAAGGACAAGTGAAGCAATACTTTCGTTTCCCTTTTCGATTCCCTTCAGTAATAAGCTGTACATGTTCGTCTTATTCCAATACATCTGCAATACTTAGTTCTTTTTATATTGCGACTTACATTGGGTGTATTTTGTAACCGAATCATATAATATGCTTGTCTAGACAAGGGTTTTGCACCTTTCGAAATAACATTGGGAGAATATCCCACGAAAGAGTTAATGCATGCCAATAATAAATGTTTATCATTTTAAAAATATATATAAGGGCCACCTCCTGGTTTTACGGCTAGCACCACAGATCTAGAAACTCGAGAGATATAACATTATCTGAAATTTCATTCATAATTCACATTTGTTTACAATCAGACATAAGTTGGCAGATAATATATAAGATAGAAAAGGACAGATAGAAAAAATGGCAACGTTGTACCAATTGCGTCGTTTCGATTTCGTTTTATGTACCAGTGGCGTACGGTTTTGCTGGTTTGCGAGTATTTTCATAAATAAATAACATTGAGACACACCATCAAATAACTTTTAAATTTAATATAATTAATTTAAATAAAATATATACATTTAATGAACGTTTTTTATATGATCAGGATTGAACGGCTGTTAAACCATAGTCTAATAAATAATATATTATTTATTAGACTATGGTTAAACTATACTAACTAAAAAATACTTAAATAATCCTATTTACACTCAGACGAGACGTGCCAATAAATAATATCTTTGGTCTTTAAGTGTTTTGGAAAAACCACAGATAAAAGCAAGACAGCTAAGGCGCCGATAAGGGTGCAATAAAATTATTAATAATTAGGTAAAAATATATTTACAAAGATAAGGGTTGGCGCCAACAATGGTTATAGGAAATAGGTAGCACCATTATATATTATCTGGGAAACTAGTATATACAAACTAACAATTAATTGTAATTTTAATTAAATTTTAATAGTTCAAATATTTTTCCATAGGGTGATTTCAGTGGAAATTTAATGAAATATTGTATGTCTTAGCGTTGTGTTTGTACGATTGTTGACATGCCACTGATGATGGGACTGGTCTAGTCCCGAAACATGTATGGCCGATAGTTTCTATTAAATTTATCTTGTGGAGATTCGACTTTCATTTAAACACTATAATAAATACAATAGGTAAATACCACAGATCTAGAATCTAGATGTGTGGTAAATACATCATATGTTTATTACAATATTATTGAACATTATACCTTAAATTTTATATAGACACATTTTATTAAGCATATATATATAATTACCTGTACGACAGAAGCTCATTAAAAAGAAATGATAATTGAGGTTCAGCATCTGGTCGAATTTACTTGCGACCAGTAATCTCAGTTATCTTAATGTCGCTCACATCAAAATAGTTTGAGCATATTTGTGCATACTTGCAAACGCTGTAGTCTTTCCGAATTTACTGGACACCTACAATATGAAATTATTTAATTCGTTTGTAACCTACCAATTCAGTATTAACATATTTAGTTATCTAACGAAGTGCAACCTTAGTTTATAATTAAACCTTGAATTGAATAGTCCTAGCATCTCTATAACATCACAAAAATCAACAATTACATTAGGTATTTATTTACAGGAATTTATTTTTATTTTGTAGAGCAAGCAAACTACACCACTGATAAACAATAACAAGTCGTAACCTTACTTACCTCCGAAATATCAAATTTGGGTTGGAATTTTCATTATTTTTACACACTATACACTGACGCACCATTGTTAATTGTTTTTTATAGTTTTTGCACAAGAAAACACTCAAAATTCCTCAAAATCACCAACTAACAACAAATAAATATGCAACCAAAGGATAGTTGGCAACAGAGCTCGAACTACCGGCTGATTACACAAAGAATGAAATAGAAATTCTTCGCGTACTATTCAAGTTGCTCTGCTTTACAGAGTTGCCATGTGTACTTCATAAATAAATTATAATTTGGTGAAATATGTCTTGAATATGTTAAAATTCATAAAAAAGTAACTAAGAAATACCTTGGGTATATCGTTTTATAATACACAAAAATTAGTACCATCACCTAAGTTATATTTTGCTTTAAAACGGTAAAAAATGCCGTATCAAAATAGTGTATTTTAAAACAATGCGGGAATGAAAGCGGAAGTTTGGCATTATCGATATCTGCAAATAATGATGTTTGATCGCTTGGAAATGTAAACAGTTTTATCTCTCCCTTCCTAGATCTGTGGCTAGCACATATATTTCAGCACATTTGGTCGAAAGTATCAACTGCTCCTTTAGTCAAGTTATAAGTTTCTATTATATAGGCTTTATCATAACAAGGTTTAATTTGCGTCTGTTATGTGCATACTGGATATTAGATTTACTATTTTATTATCGTTTGATTTGGTAAGAAATTAAAGTAGTTTTGTTGGCATAAACAACATTTTACTACCAACATGGCGATCATTTTTATTTTCTATTTCTGGAGCGAGATGGGCTTTATTCTTTCGAATAGTACCACTATTGAAGGATACCACAAACCAATCCACTAACGGCACGGAGTAAACCAATTATCCATCGTTATGTGCCTGTTAGTTTCGTGAATGGGGACAGTAAATTACTCAACCAAATAATCGGTCAAAGTATTTCTAATTATACATATTCGTGGATTCACGACAAATATGTACTTGCATTAATCAAATATTTGGTAAATTCATCACAAAACAACAGAATTCTCAGGCGAAACATGGCGAGTTCACTGGGAATATACATTCTTACTTTTTTCTACAAATCTCAATGAAGTCGTCCCAAATTTCAGATATTGGTACAAATACAGATTCAGTTCTTCTTTCATTCCGTGTATATTTATCATCATATCTAGGATATGCTGTGAGAAATTAAAAACGACCCTTACTCATTGTTGACTTGTAACATATACCAGAATATGATGAATCAAACATAATTTTTGTTGACAAGTTATTATCTTACAAAGCAGCAGCGAGTACCTGAATGCCCAAAAGTAATTTTAGATCTACCAAATTTGTTTCTCATATAGTTTGTGATGCTACTGTTTACCATATATTCCGTCTGTTGACTTCGTGATTAGTTTGAAGTACTATTTTGATTAAAATTGAATTGGAAAAGAAGAACTGAAAATTACTCGCAAGTTGTACGAGTTCCTTAGCGTCTCGTATTGGGCCTTGCAAGATATGAACAATATGTATGGATGGTGTTTTGCCTCCTTTTCTAGCTTGAGTTTCCAGACACAACCATTTTTGCCAAATAAAGTATCAGCCTCCGGGACAACTATATAATCCGATACCACTTTATAAGACGTTACTGAACTATCCTAAAATGAACATACCTATTTGGATAGAAAATATATTATACATTTAATAAAAAAATCTTACCGAAGTATTTGGAGCAGATAATCCAGCGTGGTAAAGTTCAGAACGCTTCTGTTTTTCAGAAATACGGGTAGTACGGGGTTTCGTCAATGTCGTTCTCGTAGGGGGCAAAATCAGTATCGGCCACGCCATCGTCAGAGTCATTGCTGAAATCATCTACAATTTCTAGATACGCGTAATACTATTGTTACGTAAATTTTTTTAAATCAATCATTTTTTGTACAGCTATAGTCTGGCGAATTCTAGCTCAATTAGCTATTTCACTTAACCTGATTTGAATGACAGAAAATAAAAATATGCATTAACAATAACGAAACGTTATCAAATCACTTTTAATATTTTTAATTACAACCATAGCGAAAGATGTGTGGATTAGACATTAGACAGGTAACTGATCTCTAATAAGAAAATCCTTTAAAAGGGTCTTAAAACCCTTAAAACTACTAATCTGACTAAGATCACCAGTCGAATGAGTTGTATAATCTGATGGCATTATATATTATGTAAAAGATCTACGAACTAAAGCAGTATGATGACACATTATAGGTAGGGTCAATTTATAGTATGTGTAATATAATATTCCGTTGATGAATTGAATTTCGAAAAGTAAGTCTATTTTTTGTAGATGCAGGGGCGCTACGGCATCAGAATATTACAATTAACGGGTTTCTGACCTTATATGACATATAAAACTTATACGAGTATGTAGTAGGTACCATTTTTTTTTCTTGAGAATTGTAGCGACATTCTTGTTGTTGAAGTAAAAAACTACATTTTCTTTTTTCTTTTGTATTACAGAGATATGCATAGAGACCTATGTCATGGTAAACTAGGTCTTTGCGATGGAATGAAGCCAACCAATGGTACCAAATTACTACAATATTTGAGAAAAGTAAATTTTGAAGGTAAAAACTGAACTGATATTTAAATATTCGATTATCACTTGCCACTATTTTTAACACAAGATGTTACGTTATGAGATCTAGCTACTAATTTACTTTGTGAACATCATCTTATCAACCATAGAATAAGTTATTGTGAGTTCTAGAATATAATACACAAATATTGTTGTATTGTATTGGGCGTGATTATATTAAAAAAAAGTTGCCCGTTAAATTTTGAGAACACGAATTTGGTTGGCGTCTTGTAATTGAGAAGATATAATGGAAGAGTTCGAAAAAAATCACAATACTTCTAATAGACTATGTGGAATGCATATTGAAAACAGCATGTTTTTAAATAATGTATGCAACGGGTTACATAAATAACCAGTACCATGCATATTTCCTGCTCTAGAAGGGCATTCCATTTAGCATCGCTGTAAACAATTTCCACATCAATTTCTTGTTAAACTATATGCCAGAATTAGGATATAGTACACTTTGAAACGCATTAGTAATAATTTTAAACACCTTATGCTAATCGAAAAATAATAATTTGGAAACATAATTAAATAAGTTTTATTTTAGCACGTAGTTGAAAATATTTACTAAAATACGTATAATATTTTGTTTCGTGTGTAGATATGACTAGAATCTTGAGTTTTAGAATACACTTATTTATTTAATATCAGTCTCTTTAATACTAGATCTCTCCAATTGTTTTATTCTAGAATTTATAAAGTTTTTCATTTTACTGCTTATCTGTGGTGTACTTTCATTACGCCCCATGTCTCCGAATCCGTTCGCCCGAGTAGTTTTCGAGTACATACGCACTGTACCTGTAATCAAGGTCACGGAGCTCAAGCTTTCCCACTTCTAAGTGCCGACAATATAGGTCGTTTTGCTGTATTGTTTGCTGTGCTAAGAGCATTCATCGACAGAGAGTTCAATTCAAATATTGAATCGTTTTAAATAGTTGATACAAGATGATGTACCCTTGGAATTAACAGAATTGTTTAACTGATTGGCGGATATAAAAAATATTAGTCATTTTTATAGAGAATTTCAGTCTTGTTATATTTAGAAAAAGACGTGAATCACATTGATGCGCATTGTATATATTTGATATTTAAAAACTGACCTATAAAATTAAACTGAATGTATATTAAACTTTTTTACCACCGCTGCCTTGTGCTTACAGTGTTTACCTGTGAAGCCCTGTGGACATGTACACTTAAAAATAAATAAGTCAACGAAATAGATGACATTTCTATCGCTCTGACTCTTTACTTCATATTCGAAGTCATTAAGTTGTACAATATCTTCAGAAGTCACGTCTTTTTCATCAGGCAAATAACGATTAATAACCGTCTTAGATGCTCGTTTTAGCAAAATATCTAAAGTTCGTTGCTTATAATAAGATTCAAAGTTAGTAGTAACAAAATCACATAGTTGAGGCAAATTAAACGCTTTCGTCCTTTCCAAGGGTATGTCTTTAAACAATCTAAATATAACTTCGATGTAATTATTTGTATTAGTTCCTCTTAGTGGTAAATGTTGTCGATATAAAAGGCACCAAGTGTCAGCTCTCTCCATCATATTACTTACATAATTTCTGAAATTGTCATATTTGCAATTTTCAGTAAATTCTAAACAGGACTTTTCTAGATCTTCATATGATTTTGATCCGAGAATATTTCGAAAGCATTTATAACAGCTTTGTTATGTTCCGTTTCTATACTTATCTATTATTTATGTAGTAACTAATTACTGTATTTTATATGGTTGGATATAGAGGTAGGTATGAAATAAAACTACTTCTTTTGTGTCTGGCAGGCAAGTGGACGAGTTTATTGTCTTTGTAGCTTTTTGGAATAATGTGATCATGCGCGATAGCGCTATGAATATGTGACATCTCCCTTTTTTTACAAATAAATAAAATTAATAAATTTACAAATATCACTTGCTTTTACATTATCTGACTAAGTTTTATCACAGACACTTTTTTATTATTATTAATGAAATGTTTTTCATTTAACTGTAATAAATATAACTATATAACAAATAACATATATAATACATGACAAAAGACTTAAAACTGCATTTAAAACTAACTACATTTAATTTAAACTTACAATAAACACCTATCTATGAAAATTAAAATACAACTAAGGACTATACCTCAAAGGTTGCCTGATTGTTCTACCAACTCTGGTAACTTGAGGTACCTGTTGTCTTTCTGGGCTAGCGTAATATTCTGAATCAGAATCTAAAGAAATTTCATTTTCACTAGAGTTTGAGGCATTTTCTAAATTATTATTTTCGTTACTTCTAGGAAATTCATCGTATTTAAAAGAATTGTACCCATTAGCATCAGTAAATTTATTTTTACTTGTTATTCAATGTTTTCTATTTCTGACTACAACATTATTTGAATAATTTAGGTTAACGTTATATGATCTTGGATTGCCTCTATTATTAACCATCACTACTGTACCATCTAACCGTTTTTTATTACTAATTGGATTAAAGTTTCTTACTTTAACAAAATCTCCAGATTCTAATTTACTTAAGGTTTTACTGGCTTTATCGTAATAGAATTTTTGAGATTTTTTCCGCTTTTCTAATTTTTTTCGAGTTTTGGAAATAGGTTGAACTTTAGGTTTCAATAAATTTTCTTTTATCGGAATTGTTGTTCTTAATCTTCGACTAAAAATTAACTGTGCTGGACTTGGTATATTTGAAGAAATGGGAGTATTTCTTAAATCTAACAATGCTAAATGAAAATCTGTTTTAGAAAGTTCGCATTTTTTTTAAAGATTCTCAACAGTTTGTACATATTTTTCTACTTCTCCATTGCTTTGAGGATAATGCGGACTCGAAGTAATGTGACTAAATTGCCAATTCTTTGACAAGTTTTTAAATTCGTCTGATTTAAAATAAGATTGATTATCAGTTATAAGAGTTTCAACAATTCCATGGACAGAAAATATACTTTTTAAAGAGTTAATTACTTGTTTACTGATTTGAGATGATAGTTCTGAAATATCAATAAATTTGGAATAGTAATCAACTAATAGAAGGAAAACTTTATTATTAAAGAAAAATAAATCAGATACAACCTTCCTCCAAGCTCCCAACGGTACATCATGAGAAATTATAGGCTCCTTTGAGTTATATCTATAGACAATGACAAAGATTAATCTACACAATAGATAGTCAGCGTATATGGGAAAGAAAACAAAAATTGAAACTGTCTCGACACGAGCTACATCTATTAGAAAAACATGTAACCATGGAAATTATGGAAATTGTAGATGGTGTTATATGTATTGTGTTGAAATAAAATAATCATATGGGCAATGTTAGACAAGGACGAGTATACTTTCCCCTACGAGGTGGGAGTTTGTTTTTATATTATAGGTATCATATATGTACTACTGTGCAGCAGTGTTTTTTGTCGGTTAATATAAAATTATATGGTATACGTACACCTATCTACGCAAAGATTAATGTGTATGGACGAAAATAAAAGAAATTACTATAATAGTATAAATATACAGGGCTGGTTCATTAAATGTTTTAGACAATAATTTTAAATGACTAAAATAATATTATTTTAGTCATTTAATTTTAAATTTCGGATATAAGGATGCATCAAAAAGTTATATTTAAATTAACGAAATTTGGCGTTATAGATAGGACTTCCGCTTATTATCTGATTCAGTTTTAAGGATCAAACTCAAACAGCAGATTCAACTTGTTAACATTATGAAAAAATAAATCTCAGACTCATACAGGCGTGAAATGCTACCCTAACTTTTTTATGCACATTTTTTGCGTGTGTTTCAATTCGGAGATGTAAAATCTAACAAATTATATACGTAATAAATGTATCCTTCTGTGATATTGATAGAAAGTCATCGTTATCGCGTATTATCGATTTTAAGAAATGTTAATATTAAAAAGGCTGTGCTTTTTACAAGTTGCTGAAGTAAATAAGGTTTGAAATTTCCAGCATGACAATAATTATTTAAAAAAATACGGTTTCGAAATGCAGGATGTAAAAAATTAGAATTTTTAATCTGTTTTTAATGAAAATTTAAATCTATTGAGAAACATGGTTCAGGGTTTTTGTGAAATGTATTTTACTCCAAAGATTCTACTCATCGATGATAACCGAATTAATTTACTCAAAAATATCTATACTAGTAAAATAACACAATTATCACAATTAGGTTCAAATTCTGCAACGCCGAATTGAAAAAAAACTTACAGTCTCCCTAATATTGGTTTTTGTGCAATGATCATAAAACTTTAAAAAAATAACGATTTATGTAGATTGTATTGTTAACACGTTTCGTAAAAAGCTTTAAAAACCCACCAACAGGGTGTTAAAAGTATCACGACAATAACTTTTTTCATGTTTTAACAAGTACAATCGTCTGCTTCAGATTGATCCTTAAAAACTGAATAACAGTTTCTCTATATAAAAAAATAAAACTCGTAAATATCATCCCCAAACATTTAATTTGAATACAATTACATAACACCATATTTGAAAGTAAATAAAAACAAAACAGCATTACCTAGTTTAACAGATTTGCAAATTGCAAATCAAAGTATCTATGTATACAGGGTGTTGCATAAGTACTTGTACAAACTTTAAAGGGTGATTCTTTGACTAATTTTAAGATACAAATTTCATATGTACATTCAAAGTTCAAAAATAATATTATATTTAGGATTATATGCTTGTTCAATAGCATCGCAATTTGGTGCAATTCGGGATACAGGTGTATTGATGACACCAGAGCTGTCAAAAGAACTAATAAAAAATACGAAAAATAACAAAATACAAATATCATTCAAAAGACAACAATGCACATAATAGTCGGTACCAAGCCAAATAGGTAGTAGGTAAATATAGATTTATTTTGTTTCGAGCTTGGGCTTGGCACCGACTTATTGTAATCAAAACTACCCACCAAACGGATACATTTAATTTTACGCAGACATCTAGTGTGAGCAGGCAATATGCCCGGTGAGAGAAAGTTGATAGACGATGGCCGGACGAGAAGTAACAACTGATTATATCCTATTGCCAACACAAGTATTTTTTTTACTGGCACATTGGAAAAAAAATTTTTAAAAATGTTTCGTTTACGCAACGTTGGGGATTAATGGGTTAAGTACTAAGTGTCAGTTATCAGTTATAATTTTTTATTTTCCAAGAAAGCGAAACGAGATATTTAAAACGGCATTGCGCCGCCCTCATGTATACCTCCGGGGGCGGCATCGAAAATCGCTACACGTCACAAACTTGTAAATGCTTAGAACTACCCCTATGTCAAATTTCTATTTTCTATCTTTTTTGTTTGATACCCAAAGCCCTATTCCTACCGAACTTATTATTTACCCGAAGAAACATTAAAAAGAAGTAAAATTTAAGTACCTAAACCTATAAAGTGGAACTTATACCTGAATTTATAACCCATTTTCTGCATCGATCTTCTTCTTTAGGAAATCGAAAGAAATGTACCTCTCGATTGTTTCTGTAACTGTTGTTACAATTTCGAAAAGCACATTGGTTACGACTTAATTTCGAATTGTTTCTTTCCATTTTCACAAAACACAAAAATTATTTAGTCACTAACTAGGAAGTTTCTCAAATAAAAAAAAAACACAACACAAAATAATATAATTAGTCTAAAATTAGAAAAACACAAAATAAGTTAAAAAATATTCACAAAAAAAATAACTACGCAGCCAAAGATTAAATTTAATTTAATATATTAGGTAATTCTCTTCAAAACAAAATCAGTAGGTATGAAAACAACCATAATATGTATACCTAATATAATATAGGTAGCACTGATAATTTTTTTATTATAGGTATTATAAGATCTACAACAATCTTGTTACATCTTTGCCACATTGTCTACGTGAAATATTTAAAATATATGTAATAAATTGAAAAAGTATCTAGTCAATTCTTAAGTGGAGTTATAATTTTGACAAAGAATAATGTACATTAATACCTACTTGATTTCGGTATTGGTATAAAAGTCTAATATCCACGAAATAAATTTAATATACCTAATAATCATTAATCCATGCCATACAACATGTTTCAAGACTAGACCAGTCCCATAAACAGTGGCGAGCAATAATTAAATCAAAAGCTTTTAGCTTTTAGATATTTAGATTTTTTTATATACATCAACAAATTATTACAATGGAGCCAGAAGTATGTTTCTATCTAAAAGCTTTTCATTTAATGATTGTTCGCCACTGATCATGGGACTGGTCTAGTCTTGAAACATGTATGACATGGATTAAATATTATTATATTAAATTTAATTCATAGAGATAAGGCTTTTATTTCAATACTGTACTTGTAATAAATCACCCTGTGTGTTTCTTTTACCGACGAATCGGCAACAGCACGACACACACCACATTCGCTTGTTTTTTTTTCTACCCTCCCTACGTATCCCCTCCAGATTAATACAGAATTTCATCAATCTCTCTCTCTGACAATACAGCATTGTCGGTGCATAACTGTTGCAAATGATGTAAATAATTGTTATACGTTGCGTTTTGTTTCTGATATTAATAAACTACAAAACGGTTTCTGGCTGTGACAATACTGCTCTATGCTTTACACGCTAGTCTACGCCACGTAGTGGCTGGCATATTTAGAGATGTTCTCATTTTAATGCATTGGGCTGACTATCTATTGTGTAGATTAATCTTTGACAATGACATACAAACATCACAACTTTCTATCATATTTTCAATATCTTTCGACATAAAAGGCCAGAAAAAATATTCTCGAGCTTGTAATTTAGTTTTCTCTTTGCCCATATGTGCAAGGTGCAATCTAGATAACATTTATCTTCTTAGCGCCTTCGGAACTAAAATTCTTTCACCTTTATACGATATATACGTATATCAAAGCTTTATGTGTAATTAACCTCATCTTCGTATTTTCAATAAATTTTAAATTCATTGTCTAAATTATTTTTATTTTTAGGTAATCCATTTTCTATATTTTTTAATTTCATCAGATGTGCATCACCAGATGTTTCTTTTTGAAAGTCTCTTAATTTAAAATGAGTCATCGAAAAATTATCAGTTATTAAACAAAGATGTGATTCTATTTCTTGACATTTCCCCTCAAAATCCTCATCAAAGTCATTTATGTAAGCTCTACTAAGCGCAGCCGCTAAAACAAACTCTTTGCCCCGTTAGTAAACTAATTTGAAAGTATATGATTGTAATATTATTAACATTCTTTGTAACCTAGCTGGAGCATTGACTAACGGTTTTTTGAAAATACTAATTAATGGTTTGTGGTCTGTTTCTATTGTCACATCAGAGCGTCCGTATATAAATTGATGATATTTAACACACGCGTGAATAATGGCTAGTAGTTCCTTTTCTATGTGTGCGAATTGTTTCTGCGTATTTGTGAAAGCTTTTGATGCAAATGCCACTGGACAATTGTCTTGTAATAGCACAGAACCACACCCATTTTGTGAAGCATCACAAGTGACTACTATAGGTTTTTCAAATGAATAATATTTTAAAACAGGAGAACTACTTAAAGCATTCTTTAAAGTTTGAAACGATATTTCTTGTAAATCCTTCCAGTGCAATGCAACATCTTTTTTAATTAAATAAATAAATAAATAAAGCATTTATTGCCCAACAGAAATATCCATTTACAGAGCAAACAGTACTACGTAACATATCACTATTTAACAAGTAAAAATAAAAATATATAATAAGACCATTAAGGGTTCTGTAAGCTCAGAAAAATTAGGTATAAACCTGCAACTCCTAGAAATCTCTGTACCTCAGTGACGTTATTTGGCTTCTGAAATTTTTTTATGGCTTTCATCTAGAATTTACCTGCACTTATCGAAGATTAATTTTAAATTATTTTGCCTAGCTATTTTAAAAACTTGCTCTAATTTAGTATTTTGCTCTTCCAAGGTTCTACCCCATATAAGAACGTCATCTATATATATGCCAATACCATCTATTCCTTCATTAATTTCCCTAATTTTACGCATAAAAAAGGATAGCGGAGCTAATGCCATAAGGAAGTCTCAAAAACTGATAGCGACCGAAAGGTGTATTAAAAGTAGGGGAGACCGGGGTTGGTTGTTACACGGGGTAGGTTGTTACTTTTAATTTTAACTGGCAGGTCAGATGGCAGCATCTGTCCGCGGCCATGATTATGAGTGTTACAAGCAGGTGTATCCACAGTCTGTGTGTTGCGGACGCCTAGAGAAGATTGTATTTTTAAGGTAAGGTTTTATAATTTTTGTACCAAAATGTAATTTTATAAATGCATTTTTGATTCTTATTAGCTTAGTTAATGTGAAATGTATTATCCCGATAGTAGGTATTGTATAAAACCATGCTACTTGGCTTTTCATTGCATAAGGCACAAATCGAAATTATTTTGAATGTGAGGGTTTTTTTAATACTTTTGTATAAAATGGCCACCAGGGGCAGGTTGTTACAATTCAAACGGGGCGAGTTGTTACTGTAACAACCTGCCTCGTAATCCAAGTTCATATATTTTTCATGATTACAAATGTACTTAGAAATCGGATGTAATAATATTTTAATGTTTTCAGATCCACAAAGATGAGGAATTATAAAAAAAAGACAAATCGCGGTGAAACTCCAAAAGAAGTTATTTTAGCTGCTGTTAAAGAAGTTGCTGAAAAGAAAAAATCTATTAGATCTGTGGCTGAAGAATATGGAATAAATTTTATGACTCTTCAGAGATATGTTAAGAAGTATCAGAAAGCTGGTCCAATTGGTATGAGAACAATATATTCCAAAAAATACTTTATATAGAATAACTTAATCTTATTTTATTACAGAGCGCAAAAACATTTCCACTGGATATTTAAAGAATAGGCAGATCCTAACACAGTTTCAAGAAAACGAATTAGCTGTATATGTAACAGAATGTTCGAGAATTTATCATGGTTTGTCTCCCAAAGATTTAAAGCAACTTGCATATCAGTTTTCAATGAAAAACAATGTAGTTGTACCAGATAATTGGATTAAATCCGAATCCGCGTCATCTGATTGGCTTACGGGGTTTTTAAAACGACACCATGAATTATCGATACGCATGCCACAAGCCACTAGTTTAGGACGTGCCACAAGTTTTAATCGGCACAACGTAAGCTTGTTCTTTGAAAAGCTTTCCGATGTCCTTGGCAGACACAACTTTGGTGCCAACGATGTTTATAATTTGGACGAGACAGGCGTCACGACCGTTCAAAGGCCGGCAAAAATTATAGCTTCTAGAGGAACAAAGCAAGTGGGGGCAGTAACCTCGGGGGAAAGAGGAACTCTGGTGACAGTGTGTGTAGCAGTGAACGCTAGTGGTAATTCCATTCCACCAATGTTTATCTTTCCACGGAAAAATTACAAGGAGCATTTTGTTTCCGACGGACCACCAGGCTGCATAGGAACAAGTAACCCATCTGGCTGGATGACGAAAATGGAGTTTTTGGTGTATATCAAGCACTTTGTAAAGTACGTAAGGTGCTCAAAAGAAAGGCCAATATTGCTCATATTGGATAATCACGACTCTCATCTATCGGTGGATGTGATTGACTTTTCTAAAGACAACGGAATTGTGCTTTTAACGTTGCCTCCTCATTGCTCCCACCGCTTACAACCCTTGGATAGGACAGTATTTGGGCCCCTTAAAAAGTTTATAAATAGTCAGATGGATTGTTGGATGAAATCACATCCCGGAGTAACTATGACTATTTATAATATTCCGTCAATAGTTAGAGACGCACTTCCGTTAGCCGTAACGCCTAAAAATGTAATGTCTGGATTTGCTGCCACAGGGATATTCCCTTTTAACAGGGACATTTTCACAGATTATGATTTCCTACCATCGTCTGTTACTGACAGGCCACTACCCAATATGGAACGTCAAGAAGAACCTCAACTGGATGTTCAAGTCACACACCACTTGGAAAACCAGCCAGAAGTACAAACTTCCTCGAATTCCTCAGCTATCCTACAAAGCATTCCTTTAGAATCAACAAGTTATAAGAATAATGAAAACATGGACGATGTGCAACCATGTACATCCAATGCATCTACTTCTAAGCAAAAGTTTGTTAGTCCAAAGGAAATACGTCCACTGCCGAAAGCTGCGCCACGAAATAATACCCAACGAAATAGGAAACGAAGACACACAGCAATCCTAACAGATACACCAGAGAAGGAGGAGTTAGAGAGGCAAGAAAAATTGCGAAAGCAAAAAATTGACAAAAAAGGGAAGCGTAAGGTAAAAAGGCAAGTTTTCGAAGAAAGTGATGATGAAAATGAAGAATGCTTCTGTCTGATCTGTTGTGAGGCATTCAGTAACTCAAAATCCAAAGAAAAATGGGTTCAGTGTATTCAGTGTAAAGGGTGGGCGCATGAGCTCTGTAGCGATGGATGTGAATTATTTACATGTGTACACTGCGATTCCGACTAATATTTTACTTGGAGATATAGACAGCGATATTTTGTATTTATAATGTGTGTTTTTCTTTTAATGTGAATTTTACAGAGAGAGTTATTTTTTTTTTGAGTATTTTGTTAAAATTGTTTATGGTTTAATAAAACAAAATTAGACAAATTACACTGAATTGCCTTTAGTAACAACCTGCCCCCATGAAGTAACAACTTGCCCCGAGGTGGGGTAACTTGATACAGTTTGCATAGGATATTTATATATAATTTTTTACAGAAAATATAAAGTTTTATGCAAATTTAAATATACTAACTTATATTAAAGTCATATATGCTTCGTATACGTAATTTGAAAAGAACATTGTAGCTTTTCATTAGGCCAACAAATATATTCTTTAAAAATTGTAACAACCAACCCCGGTCTCCCCTACATAAATTACTACTATAATTATCTAATTGAATCTGCCAAAACCCATTACTAGCATCTAAAATTGTGAATTATTTCATATCATTTAAATTACTTATAATATCACCCAAATTAGGTACCTATATAAAAATGCTCTCTCGTTATTGCTACATTTAAGTTACTAGGGTCTAAACACAATCTTAAATCATTGTTAGGTTTCTTGACTATTACCAGGCTATTTACCCATTCAGTCGGTCGATCCAACTTCCTTACGACAACTCCACTAGCTTCCGTCTGAAACGAACTCGCAATGCGAACGGAACTTTTCTTGGAGGATGAACCTTGGGTTGCATAGTCTCATCTATATTGATATGATATTTGCCTGGGAGAGGCATCCTAGTCCCTGGAACACATCAATATATTTTTTAATTAAATGCTCACAACTTAACTTATTTGCTATATTCAAGTTATTAATAACATTTCTAGTGATTAAATTAAGTTTTTCGCAAGCTTCAGCACCTAAAATAGATATTTTGTTTGTTTTTACTACATGGAATTGAAGTTTTAATAAATTACACAGGCCAACAAAATGAAAAAAAAAAATTGGTGCCAGAAATCTAACATCTGATTTTAGATGTTTTTAATGTGCTGATTCCAAAAATGCCACCAGATTTTTTCTATCAGCTCTAGTTTTTGAGATACACGTTACAGGTTAAATGATATATTTTTTTCTGATAAAGGACAACAAATAAAGAGATAAATATGTACTTAATCCTCAAAATAGGAATTTCCCAGAATCTAATTAGCCAAATGGATACCTGGAATTGTCCCTGACCCAATGTTCCTATACTAGGAACTACTCAATACAATGCTCTTACTTACTTTTATACCTGTAATTGCCTATGACCCGATCCTTCTATACCTGCTTGGCTGTACTTGATTTAGTATATTACTGAGTTTTCCCAAGTAAAGTTGTGCTATCATTTTGTGTAAATTTTGGTCGTTTTGTAGTATCAAGACACTAAACTGAAACAATGGCATCCACAAGCAGACGTACCTGTGTAAATCATCCCGATGTTTTTTGTTATGTGTGTGGTGAATACACTTTGAAAGAGAGCAGAAAAAGGATTTCTGACTTTGTGAAAAGAGCTTATCTTGCCTATTTTGGCGTTCATTTAGGAGATCAAGATAAATCTTGGGCCCCACATTTCATATGTAAAACATGTGTTGAACATTTGCGACAGTGGACAACTGGAAAGAGGAAGTGCCTAAAGTTTGGTGTACCAATGGTTTGGAGAGAACCGCGGAACCATCATGACGACTGCTATTTTTGTCTCGTTAATATTAAAGGCATAAATAGAAACAATAGACACAAATGGACATATCCTGATCTAGATTCTGCAAGAAGGCCTGTAGTGCATTCGGAAGAAATACCCGTTCCATCATTCAGCAGTCTACCCAAACTGACAGAAGATGATACAGAAACATCAACGTCTGACGAAGTTAAAAGAATTCAATCAGAAAACGACAGCGATTTTGAAGCAGATTTAGCAACTCCGCAGTGTTTCAATCAAGAAGAACTAAACGATCTTATAAGAGACCTGAATCTCTCAAAGGAATCCGCTGAATTACTTGCATCCAGATTAAAAGAAAAAAATCTACTTTGTCGAGGTACTAATATTACATTTTATCGTAAAAGAGATAAGGATCTGCTGCCTTTTTTCACTCAGGAAAATGACTTGGTATTCTGTAACAATATAAAAGGGCTCTTAGAAAAAATGGGTTTGCCTGAATACACTCCAGATGATTGGCGCCTTTTTATTGACAGTTCAAAACGTAGTTTAAAATGTGTTATTTTACATAACGGTAACAAATATGGCTCAATTCCTATTGGTCATTCTACTACCATGAAGGAAGAATATGAAACAATAGCATTAGTTTTGAGAAAAATTAAATACGAAGAACATCAGTGGTCAATTTGTGTTGATTTAAAAATGATTAACTTCCTCCTTGGACAGCAGAGTGGTTATACAAAATATCCTTGTTTTTTGTGCCTTTGGGACAGCAGAGCTAAAAATGAGCACTGGGTTAACAAAAATTGGCCTTCAAGAGATGTCATGATTCAAGGAATACAAAACGTGATCAACGAACCTTTGGTTTCAAGAGAAAAAATCTTACTTCCGCCCTTGCATATCAAGCTAGGCCTAATGAAGCAATTTGTGAAGGCCTTAAATCGAGATGGAAATTGTTTTGGGTATTTGTCACGTAAATTTCCTGGCATTAGCACGGAAAAACTAAAAGCTGGTATATTTGATGGTCCTCAAATAAGGCAACTTGTTAAAGATCCACAATTCACCACATCAATGAACGAGACTGAATCTAACGCTTGGAGTTCATTTGTTCAAGTAGTACAAAATTTTCTTGGCAATCATAAAGCAGACAATTACGTAGAATTAGTGGAAACTATGCTTTCAAATTTTAATATTCTCGGCTGTAACATGAGTATAAAAGTTCACTACCTCCACAGCCACCTAGATCGTTTTCCAGAAAACTTAGGTGATTGTAGTGAAGAACAGGGGGAAAGATTCCACCAGGATATTAAAACTATGGAAGATCGTTATCAAGGACGATGGGATAGCCACATGATGGCGGACTACTGCTGGAGCCTTCAGCGAGACTGCCCTAGTAAACTCCATTCTAGAAAATCGTATAAAAGAAAATTTTTATGTGATTAGTGACTAATGTAATTATGTAAATTAAGTTTTTGCAATAAATACTTAAATCCATGTGTCTTTGTTTTTTTTAACTGTCAATAGTAATATTATATATTATAACAGTTATAACGTAAATTATATACACAATTTTTTTAAAAATCTCAAAAACTAGATCTGATAGACAAAATCTGAGAACCTTTTTACATTCTGCATCCAAAAATTACTCAGGAACAGTTAAAAAATCGCAGGCACCAAAATGTGTGTTGGCCTGTGTTATTTTTCGAATTACATTGCCTAACTTTGTAGAAAAATAGTTCCTAATGAACTTATTTTGTCTCCACTATATGCTGTAAGATTATACCTATCCGATGAAAGAGATTCATTGTAGAAAACTAAATCATCAGACTCAGATGAGGTTGAATATTGATCTTCGTGATTTATTGTATGTATTTGGTTTTGTTTACAAACACTAGCGAAGACAACGTTTACTGTTGTAGGCTAGACATTAATTTTATGATTTAAGCTACATTTATAACAGTTTTTTATAAAATCAGATTTATTATAAGAAAATTTACTTAACTTTTGTGATGTAGTTTGTTTCCATCCGCCATTTTGTTAACAAGCGTGTACATGATGATGACGTTGCTGCTGGTCATGTCCGTTGGTCGATCGTTTGGGTTTTGCGCCGGTACGTGCGCACTTCTCCTTCCATTACGGTCCCGCTGGGTGTTGGATCTCTGAAATTTTCCAGGATGCCTTACCACGTTGATTTCAGGATTTTCCCCGTCGGTGACTTTCAAAGCTGTTTCTGCGGCCCGACAAACTTCCAAAGCTCTTTGTAGGTTTAATTCTGGCTCCCTAAGCAGACGGTCTTTCATGGCGACGTCCGTTATGCCCAATATTAAACGGTCTTTAATTAAACTTTTTGTGTTAAATTTACAAACTCACATGTACTCGGTAACTGTCTCAATTCTGTTACGTACGCGTCGAATGTTTCATCAGCCCGTTTATTACGCGTGAAAAATAAGTATCTTTCATAAGTAACGTTTTTTGTTAGAGTGAAATATTCTGTAAATTTTCTTAATATCAAACTGCACTGTTGTTTAGTTGTATTATTTTCGAACGTAAACTTATTGTATATGCGAAGTGCTTTATCCCCGATACGATTTAAGAGAATAAAACCTTTATTTATGTCTGTTTCATTATCTAACTTGCTTGCTTTAATAAATATCTCGAATTTTTGGTTAAAAAATGTCCAGTTTTCAGCTATATTGCCCTCAAATGACAATGCTCTAGGTGGTATAGCTACTGTTCTAGTTGCACGTGCACACCTTCCATTTTTGTTTTATTTGTAAGTTATTATTTATTTTAAGAGCAATTTACGGTTCTTACGATACGATCTGCTCCATGTTATGTTCCGTTTCTATACTTATCTATTTTTTATGTAGTAACGAATTAATTTATTTTGTATGGTTGAATATAGAGGTAGGTATGAAATATAACTACTTCTTTTGTGTCTGGCAGGCAAGTGGACGAGTCTATTGTCTTTATAGTTTTTTTGAATAATGTGTAATGGCTGCTACTTAGGATGGTAATCCTCCAATAGCGGACTGTGTTATAAAGTAGTAAACTTTATGATATTGTGTATCACAGTTGCCCGTGGAATCACAAACATAATCTCTGACGACTGGTAAAGCGTTGCAACTCTTTGCATAATTGGTGTGCAGAGTGCCACGGCATAATGGTCTTGTTTTCGGATTATCTTGACCGTTAATGTCTGATAACGACCTAAGCATGTTTTCTAAGTGAATTAACATATACTTTCTCCAGTTCTTTCACCATAGTTTTTTTTTAAATTAATTTTCCATAGGGGTTCTACATCAATCTTAGTAGGAGTAAAGTGTCTATCTATACCAATATTTTCATAGTTGTCGCCATGTTCCTCCATCATTGATAAAATAATTGAATGGTACGCAGAGGCGACTGAGTGACCTCTGTCAAAAAGTTCGATAATACGATTTTTTACACTCGGAGCAAGTGGTCGTTCTCTAAGCGCAGCAGCAGAATTTAAATTATGGTTATGCTCACCCCGAAACTCCACAATACACGACCATTTTGGCATAAAAACATCATTCTTTTTTGACTTTGTGTCTGTAATATATCGTTTTATATTTACCGACAATTTTGCTGGGCAGTCTATATTTCTAGAAGGCATTTTTCTACAACTATCATTTTTCTTTTTTTGTTTTACGTTAAAATGTCAGTAGTATAATCTTTTAAATATTAAACGTGGTTTTTCAGTACCTAGCTTAAACATTTTTGAAACTCTCCAAGTTTCTTTCCTAACACTGTCCAATTCAGTTAACCATTTCTACAACAAACAAAAGGCCGGTTAGTTTGAGTTTGGTTTTAACAACCAAGATTTACGTGGAAAAAGTAAACATTAAAAAAAACTATTTTTTTTTTGTGCAAAAGGGTTTCCCATAATGTTTTCTTTTCTTACATATCTCGGTTATAGTTTGGAAACTATGAAAAAAATTAATTCATATTTACTATTTCGCGTCCTCAATAATTTATATTTTCTTTTGTATAGTGGTTTATACGACTTCGTAAGAAAGTACACTCAATTAGCTGTCAGTGACGTTTCACGGCTTTATTTTTGCATTTTCAACCTTCTTCCAGTTAGAATGTACAATTAAATGTCATTTCTATATATTATACAAGTTAATGGATCACTAACTGAATTGATCACTAATTGTGTATAGTAACATTTGGTACTGTTGTTGTATGTACAAACAACGTCATCTGATTGTTTTAATTGTACAATCTAACTGGAAGAAGCTTGAAAAAGCGAAAATAAAGCCACGAATCATTACTGACATCTAATTGATTGTACTTTCTTGGGAAGTCCTATAACCTACTATTCAACAGAAACCTTGAAAAATATAATATTTTCTGAACGAACATACGTTACTCACCGTAAACGACCGTCCGTTACTGTCCAATTACTGAAATTATTCGAACTTACGTCCAACGATCGAGCAGACACGACCGGAAATATAACATAAACGGCATAAACCTAACCTAAAAATACAAATAATCTACATACCTCAAACTCTTTATCATTTATTTGCATTCTAATTATATTATGTATCTTTGTAACACACACTTGGCAATTTCTTTGGATCCATTTCATTAATGATTAATTAAAATACTAATAGGCACTGTTGGGGATGATTCGAAGGTACAGCATTTATTTTTATTGGGAAATCAAAATTTTTTAACAGCGCAAGAAACTAGCTACACCAATCTGATTAAAAACGCGTCCCGGACGAGGTACAAAGTCGCCTCACGTTTGTTTGATTCGCGAGCTTTCGAGAATAGTTCATCTGATTACCATAGCCAACGCCATGTTGCCGGATGTATTTATTTCTCTCTAAGCATTGGGGACATTTTATATTTTGTTCCACAAGAAAAACATATGCAAATACGTTTGTCTACTCCACTAGTCACCCTGTACACTTTTCTGTTACGACAAAAACGGGCAATTGAAAACCAAAAGCCAGCTTTTCTCCTAAAAAATTTTCGTTGAAGTTTATTAAATTTTAAGTATTAATAGAGTGTGTTTATAAATGATAAACTTAATAAAATCCAATTCACAACATCTTTTTGTATCTCGTCAGCTGTCACCGTCTGACATCAACTACTGGTATCCCTTTATTAATCAACATAATTACTAAATACATAATACAGTATGCTACAGAATTTATGTTTGACTTTTGGTCCTTATTGTATATAGATATTATATTTTCCTAAAACAGAGGTTTTGTTCAAACAATTTTCGGATATTCCATATATTTTTGTGGATTGTAAGGCCAGATATAGAATTGCTCTTTCTTTGTTACCAATGCTAAAGTACGATTTCAACATGTTTATATTATTCTACAAACGTACGTATTCGGTGACCTGTCAGAATCAGTTTTGTTTGTAAACCATTGCATGTATTTCCAATATTTGAGCTTTTAAACAAAAAATTTAAATAGAACTGGAAATCCTTGGGAGAATTATTGTAAAAATTCATCTCAAAAAGAAAAATACGTTTTAAGAAAACAAGGAGATAAGGATAAGTTGATACTGAATAGTTTAGGTATTTTAAATTGAAACACTTTTTGTGATGTAGTTCTGCATCGTTTTTGAAAAAACGACAAACAGCTACATTTGAATATTTAAACTGATTCACCATATTACTTTAGATTGATGGCGGAAATAACCTGTACACGTTTGGAAGTGGCTGCAATTTGTTTTAAAAAATATGTTTTCCAGGCTCTACTCCTACGCGGATATTTGCTCTTTTTTTAACCATGTCTAGAATGTAATGTATATGCCATTCCAGTGAACTGGACCAATATAATTTCATATATCCATACTAGATTATATGAAATCGATCAATCCAAGTACGTGTTTTAGGTGGCAATTGTCTTTTATGTTATTTCTAAATGTCAAATTGTTTATGAAACTGTCAAACATAAATATCAAAATTACAATATTCTGTAAACTTTGAAAATAGTATGTAGTACGAGGTTAATAGTTGTTTTCGAGTAATTCATGTATATTATAGCTGATTTTTATTTTAAAATGTTCCTTGGTCTGTAATCTGGGTAGGTATATCCTTTTAATTATGTAATATGATTTAGCTAATCGTACTACAAATTCAATATACCTAAGTATTTTTAAGAAACTTAAGTTTCTCTGTTAAAAGAAATGCATAAAGTAATTAACCAGTTAACATTTAAAACGATATTTATACATTGATACTTCCATAAATAATTTAGTAAATAATATCATTTGATAATACTAAACTAACTATTCCATTTGGGAGTGTTTTATTGATTCGTCACTCGTAGAAAAAATATACTGTACAATGTACAACTTGTGTGAAACGTCCATACTCAGACGATTGATTGAGCACTGCATCTGCCGGTATCGTGCTCAAATTTCGTCATTTTCATTGTTGCACAAACTACTAATTCAAGTACAGTGGCGGCTCGTGAGGTCTGTGAGAGGTGGGGCTCAACAAGGTGGAAATAAGGCAATAACACCCAAAATTTTTCAAAATAAAGAATTAAAATGATAGGTTAAGTAGTTAGAATAGCTAGATAATAACATTTTGCTAAACTCACCATGACCATTAAAACTGTTTGTAAGTGAAGTCCATCCTCCTAGATTTCTGATCAGCAAAATGGTTGACGACTTGATCATTAAAATTTGAAATGAACTTCACAAGTTTTTTTTTAACAGATAGCATTTCACAGCCTTTCCTGGCCCATAGTGTTTCCTAAAAATGTTTTGATCCGTTTGAGGGTAGAGAAACATATTTCGCTTTCTCCAGTCGACATAGGGACAGTACACAAAACAGTCAGCAATTCCACAGATTCACTAAATGTTGATGTTAAATTTTTTTGGATAAACATTTGTTACAGAGGCACAGCCCAGTGTGTTTCAGATAATCGTCCCGTGCGTATATTATCGAGAGTTCATTTTTTAATTTTAAGTAATTTACGTTAGGAAATAAGTTACACACAGTTTTCATATCTTCATTTAGAAAGGCGGTTCGATATTCACCAATTTTTTCAGTTTCAAATAAATTTGAAACAGTTAGGTGTCCATCAAAACTTTTTTTATAGTAATTCGATCCTCAAATGTTAATTTAACATTATTTACATTCATATATTGCACTGAATTCATCTTTACTATTGTAATTGTTCAAAATCAAAACATTCACTTTATAATACTCAAAAAGCGCGATCGCGAAAACAACAACACCACACGCACAAATTTTATTCGTATAGACTGATGGGTAGGGCAGCACCCCAGATATGACGTCACAAAGGCCTTTAATTTCTACTGTTAACACAGTATATTTATATTTACGATGCTAGCGTATAGCGTAGCGATGCATTGCTGTCTCTGTTTTTCGCACGCGATAGCAAAGAAAACAATAGAGGCACAAAAATGTTGTGTCCAAGAGCCTCGTAATATGTACTAAGACCTACGTTCTGTTTCATTACCGTGAATAGACGCGCTGCAAGAGTGATTATAGCAGAGACAGGGCCGTCTTCGATTCAAATTTTCAAATGCAAAATTTTATAGGGAATTCTAACGAAATCACACTAGTCTGGTGCGAAGTATAAAATCTAAAATTATATTTTCCACTTCATTTTTTATGTAGGGCACGTGCCCACGTGCCCTTATGGACCAATCACCACTGTTCTAGTGTATGGTTTCGCATAACGTCACCCAACTAGCAATTCGACATTCTTAAAGAACTAATATATTTTATAATTATTTTATTGCCGCTTAGTAAAAACTTTTTTGTTCTTTAAAGGTTCGTTTGGTGATAAAACTGCTGTGTTAAACTTTTCTGTGAGAAAAACTGTTTTAAGAACGTTTTTACAGCAAAATAATAAAATAGTTATAAAATATGATATCGTAACAGTTTTATAAACGTTTATAAAATATTTTTTATAGGACGAATTTGTTCCGAATGATAATTGGTTTTAAAAGCATTTTGTAAAAGTACTAGTCTGGATTAACTTGTTCCTTTAAAAACAATTATAAAATTATTCTATTAAAGTACGTTTCGTAATAATAAAATAGTTTTTTTATTGTCGTTATTAAGAGCGATTTGTTTGCTGCAGCAAATTTGTGCGCAAATTAATAATTACAAAATTGTTTTTTAGTTATTTTATTAAAAACAATAAAAAAATAAATATTTTGCCAATGCATATTTTATAAAATTAAAATGCTGTCATAAACATTACCTAGAACTAATATATAACATAGTCTTATTTATTTTCAACTGATATTTATTGTTATATCATACACAGGTTTAAAATGTCCAAACGAAAAGCAGTTGTGCATTTAATAGAAAATTAATTACAATATTATAAATTATCAAAGGGAAAGCATTAGTGACTATAATAATGAGTAGGAAACTGTAATGGAATCTAATCAAATTAATGACAATTTATAAGACACCAAATATTTTGGAGACTGATAAATTCTCAGGAGGAATTATTACGAGATGGTGAGCGGGTAGCCGAAATAGAGAATTGGTGATCAATATCATGCTTCAAGCACAACAAGTGAGCTAGAAAAAAATGCAAAACTAAGAGAAAACATGGGCAGTATCAAATCATGTTCCGCATTTTTCCAGAAGAAGCTTTTTGCTATACTCAATAAACGCATGCCAAATTTTCTACCTCAAGATCCTCGAACTCTCTTAAAGACACTCAACAAACCGTTGTAATAACGGCAGTTATAACATACATACCTACATAACATAAACAAAGAGCTCAATTTAGGTTATGTTTAAATTACTCCCGTAAAATCTAATAAGAGAGTAATTATAAAAGCATTTTGTTTTATAAGAACACATTAAAAGCTTTTATAAAACATATTATATTAAAGTTTGTTTTGTAAAACTCTGTTTACTATTTTATTATTATTCCAATATTGCGACGATGCGACACACGGCGGCGACTCACACAAACATCAAAGTATCAAGCACGAATACTTCAAGTAGACAGGAGTAGACTTGATTAATTTGTATACATTTTATCTTATATATTTTTTGCAGCACCTTTTAATTAAATTTTGATTTTTTAGAGCATTTATATAAAAGCTTGTTTTAGTATGTTTCACTATTAATTTATTTTAAATAACGGCAAAGGATAACTAAATACATAAAACTTCAAGAAAAATATTTGTAATTAGCTTCATTATTCATTATCAAGCTTAGTGAAATATATACTTTTTTACACCATAACTGGTTTATAAAAAATTCTTCACGTTTACATAAAACATAGGTATCTACTTATATTTTGGCTAGTGTCCATATGATATATATAAAAGAATCATATCATCATCATATCATTCTTATGCTATCAAAGGGGTTTCAGGTAATATTAATTTTATATTACCCTTAAAATATAATGAGATTTATGTTTTTTAACGAATACACCCCTGTATAAAACAATTCTGCAGTTATTTTATAATAGCTATCTAAAGAGCATACTCGTCTGTGTTGAGATAATTTTGTTTTATAAGCATCGTATAAGGAAGAAGCCATTTTTGGTTTCTTTAAATTGTTAGCCATGTTGACCAAACTTTAAAAATTAATATTTTTTATAATTTGTAAAATTATCTTAGCTAGTAAAGTATACAGAATCAGTCATTACATAATGAAGGATATACCAAAAGATTATTTTCAACAATAAGTGACAATAAAAAAAATATTTTATATAATTTATAAAATCTAAATTCATTAATTTACATAATTCACGAGGCGCATTAAAATTTTAGTAATAATATACAATATATTTAACAGTAAAGTTTGTTTCGCAGCCAAATCTGCTCATGGGTGAATTTTATCTGACTTATTTTATTATTCATTATTGGGTATTATAGCGTTTTATATCATTTTTACCTCCATGATTGTTCAGATGTTATTAATGTGTACCAACAACAATGCATAATAATTATAAAATAATTTTTTATAAAAAGGTATTTTAAAAAAACGTTTTTATCCTTTAACTGTTGCCGCTGAGAGCAAAAATGTTGAAATTGAGGCTCTTATAAAAGATTTATAAAATATGTTTATAACAGTTTTATTTGATTTTTATTAAATATTTATAAACGTTCTAAAAACTATTGTATAATAGCAACAAGCAACATTTATAGAACCGTTAAAGAGTCGATTTGTTTTATAAATCTGCGCCTTTTTCGTGTTTATAAGGCGCGTAAGAACGTTGTGAAAATGTTTATAAAACAATGGGTGTTTTATAAAATATATTTTATAAATGTTCTTACAGCAATTAAAAAAGTTAAATTGTTAGTTGGGCACTATTCGAACATATTATGTTCTGTATTGCATTGATGTTGTGTTTTTTTTTTCTGGTGTCTAAAAGAGGAGATTTAATTATTAACCATGAGTCATACAAGAAATCGCCCCACTACTCCGGAATATACTATTTTAATATGCTACCAGATGATATAAAAGATTGTTCTCCACAGCGAAAATTCAAAACAGAACTGAAAAAGTTTCTGGTGACGGGTATCTTCTATACGCTGCAGGAGTTTGCGGAATATTGCGTTAGCCATTAGATCTTTGTTGTGTATGTATATGTTAGTGCCTGCTATAATTACATAGTTTTATAATTTTTGATTACCTAATTTATATTTCAATGCCTATTTTTATCGTTTCTTTAGAATATCTAATTGTTGCCGTTCCGCTATTTGTCTTTTATATTATATTCGTGATGTATTTTATTTATTTATGGATTTTAGTATAATGTAGACGTGTCTATGTACTTTGTACGATTGAGAGTAAATAAATATATTATTATATTAATATACTGGGCGTTCCTGTTTTTTCCCGACAAACTTTAAGTAGTCATTATAAACATGACATGCAACTTTTCCAATTTGCTGCTAAAAGTGTCAAAGATTGGGAATTTTTCCGTTATTTTTTAAGGTATTTCCAAAATCTTTTTAAATAACAAATTGAAATTCAGTACAGTTATTACATATCACAAACTTCATATTTAGAGCAAATTAATGATGATAAATTCCAGAGATTTCAAGAATCCTAGAACATTGCTCTCTTTATATTATTCTCTCGTTTACGGAAAGCTGAGTTTTGCATCAACAGTGTGGTGTCCGCAATATGCGTGCTATACATATACAACATATCGAGAGTATACAACATAAGTTTTTGAAATACTTGGCGTATAAGTCCGACATCATACTGAGTTTTCCCGTGAATTACAATCTCATTATGCGAAGATATTCAATAATATCATTGCAAAAGAGAAGGCAACTCTCTGATTTATTATTTATATTTAAGATTTTAAAAGGCTTACTGCAGTCAGATTCTATTTTAGAAAACATTAGTTTTAACGAGCCACTTAGAACATTGAGGAACAATGAGTTATTTGTTATTCCATTTAGACGAACTAATGCTGGACAAAATTCTCCTATCTGTAGGATGATAAAGACTTAATTCTTTGATTGTGGATTTCGATTTTCTCACTATGTCTAAATATACATTTAAGATATTTGCAAGAAACATGATTGACTAACTATTTAACTATTGTATTTGCACTCTTATGTATGATTTGTTTTTTTTTTAAGTTCTATTGATTAACCCACTGAACATGTATATTATACTGTGGGTACTGTTTTGGATCTTTGATCTGTGTGTACCCCGAATTGTTAAATAAATAAATATGCTATTCAAATTGTTACTGGTTCGATTCAAGCTTTACGAGCGGTTTTAATTAAAGAAGAACAAACAAAGAATATCAACTTTATTAATCTGTATTAAAGTAATGTAAAATTTACTAACCTTTTATGGTTTTGGAACTTTTTTAAGGTATTTCCAAAATCTTTTTAAATAACAAATTGAAATTCAGTACAGTTATTACATATCACAAACTTCATATTTAGAGCAAATTAATGATTGTCAATATCTACAGGGTAAAACATCACTCACTCAATTTATTACTATTACTAAAAGAAAATTATTAATTAAACGACCCTTCTGTTCAACAACATAACTAAAGCTTTATTTGAAATAAAACACACGATTTGGGCTTTTCAAATCAACTAAATTTAATACCTAATTAAAATTAATAAAAAAATGAATAACAAATAAAGAAAGAAATATGTAAAAATAAAAAGAATAAAACAATTAAAAGAATGAAAATCTAAAAGAAAATCTTATTCATTAATGTACAATTTAAAATAGGTAAATTAATATAATTACGAGTAATTATGTTAACTCTCATACGAAACTTTTAATTGCAATTAAAAACTGAATATAATTCAATTACTAAATGAAATAACTTTAAGCTTTATAAAAAAAACTGATTTGGCAAACAAAAAGGCTTTCAATTAAAAGAATTAACAAAAACTTACTGAAACTTTAACTTTAGAAGAATCCACTATTTCAGAATGAAAATGAAATTTACTTTATCTTTATACTGATATAATTTAGAACAAAACTAGAAAATAATTCTTAACTGTGAAAAATCCAAAAACCAATTAAAATATTTAATTTAACTTTATACAATTGGTACCTCTAGACCAGACCAAACACAAAACGAATCTAACTTGTCTTTTTAAATAGCTTCATAAGAATCAGAAGTACCTACTATAGAATAGAAAATGGCCTATAAGAAGGGAGTATGTCGACTGTGATGACTGTTGTTACTTAGGTATCTTATGTTGGAGGTCGTTCAAAAGACATTTAATTTACATGAAGGTATTTCGATAATATTGCAAGTGACCACCCTGTAACTAAATCATCTGGTTATCCTTTCTAATATATGCATTCATATTTTCGACTAACTCATAAACAAACATACTATTTTCGACTAGAAAAAGGCACTAGAGATAATATTTATTATTCCCTGATGTTGTATAATATTTACAAAAATATTAGACTTCCAGACACGTTAGGTATAAAACTATAAAACTAAAAGAAAAATTCCTAAACTACCCAAATATATATACAGGGTAAGAGAAAAGTATATTCTATTGCCAGTGTGTCTTTGTTTTGTTACACGTCTATACGATACTTAATATACTATTACTGTAAGTCCACTATGAGCACATAAAAAGAAAATTTTTGAATGGTATTGAAAAAAAGTGCGTGAATAAAATAGAGTAAAGTTTCTGTTGTGATACCTATACCCAAAACTAATCATTTAATAAATATTTAAACTTTTCTATACAAATGGCACACCTAAGTTTTCTAAGAAATATTTGTTACTTGTGTGAGGTGCTAGTAGTTAAATATTATGTGTTTTGAAAGTTACAATAGAAAAACATCTCTATTTTTAACTGATTTAAAAATTGACGACTCAAATACAGGGATTCTAATAAAAGATTTCCACTTATATTTATGTTTTTCTACCGCCTACATACGAGACATAATTTATTAATACATACGAAATAAAACACAATCGTCTTCTCCACTAAAATGTATTTTATATCAACCTCAACGCATAAGGGACATGTTTCGGAAAAATGTTTCCATACCTTTTAGTCTAATAAGGGTTTATAATGAAGTGTACTAATGTGACAGGCTGATGATGGAGTAAGCGGACATGTCCCTTATGCGTTGACGGTGATATTATAAAATACATTTTAGTGGAGACAACGATTGTGCTTTATTTCGTATATAGAATTACACTCCACTGCATCATATGGATTACTTCTCTAACATAATTTATTATGCATCAGCAGTTCCGATGCAAACTGTGTAAACAGAGACAAGTTGGTAACAGTTCATTTTCCCTCAACAAAACCCACACATACAATAATTGAGGTTTTGTTATTTTATAGATAGATATAATTCAACATCAAACAGATTTGACAAATTGGACAGCTTGGATGTTCGGTAACTATCATTGCGCGCCCTGTCGTCACTTTTGAAAATTGGACACACCTTTGCTACCTTCCAGTCCCGTACGGAGTCGCAAGGCACACATCAAGTTAAAATTCACATAACGCAGTTGAAACAACAAATATTGTACCCCTACCAACAAATGAAGGTATTACGTCGGGGCCAGAAGTCAACTTGTACTTTAATTTCCGGGCAGCTGAAATAACATTCTGTTCAGAAATGGCACACCGTAGACGATCCCGAGAACCATCAGTCTCATCAGTCTTAGACTCCATTGCGTAGTTCGCAACTGGTTTAATAAAAATGGTCAAAATATTTTGGTTTCGACAATGGGATCCTAAAGCCTCTTTTATTTGATTCTTCAGTGTCTGTCGAACATGGATAAATTTCTCATAATACCACTGTATGTTCGTGCTTTTAAATTTCCTATGGTATGATGATTTCGTTAAACATTTTTAATTATTTTGGAAGTAAACCAAGTAACGAATCGTTTAATCCGACAGAACATATAATATGTCAAACCGTGTATATCTCTATAAAACTTGCTTAATGTAGCCACAAGTAGATATCTGCTAAATATCACCAGTCAAACTGAATAAGTGCTACATAATATAAAGACCCTGGTATTCAACTGTCTTGCAATTCTAGGTTAAATTTGTTTTAAAAATATATTTTCTTTGAAACAACGAACTGATAGTGAAATGCAAAGTTGGATGACGTAAGTCCTCCTGCAACATTGGCACAATATCATTTACCACATGTTGTAATAAACTCTCGTGTTTTTAATTCTACAACTAAATTATAATAATATAATATTAATATTCTAATGCGTAGTCATCAAGTAAATTATTTAGAAGGCTGTATTGATATAAATGACAATAAAAAGTTTTCGCAGTGAACTGGAAACTGCATATTATTAATTATACCTAATATTTAATAGTTCAAAAAAAAATCGTCTTTTTACCTCGCGCATATTATGCTAGTAATATATAGACTTTTGGCTTGATTGCAATCAGGCCAAAAGTTTTATGTGGAGATTTTGATGAAAATATATTTTTGGGGTCCTTCTGATTACGAATTTTATGTTTTTCGATAAGTGTATGTGGGTCAGTATGTGAAATGTGAAAATTTAATAATTATTTTTTTTTATGCGAAAATACGTACGTTAATTAGGTAGGTATTCAATATTGTTTTGTTCTTTTTTTTTTAAGAAAAGTAGAAATCAAAGATTATACCTTTTCTTGTGGCCTCCACCTTGGGTTATGCAGACATATTACTTTATTTATATCTTTCACAGTGTTCCTTATATACATACCGGGACAACCTGCTCAATTCCGCGTGCTTAGCCACTAGACCATCTGCCTCGGCAACACCGAGATATTTTATTTTGTTAGGCGACGCGACGTTGCCTTGAAAAGGCCAATGCTCGAATTCCGGTCGACACATTTTTTTGTATTTTTTTTTTCTATAAAAGAGATTTTGCATGGTCTTTTAGTTACTCGGAAATATTGTTTTTAAAAATATAAGAAAAAAATAATTACCAACTTTAATTTAAATTCTGAAACTAGAAGCCGTAACGTTATGTGAATATATAATATAAGATGTTTAAGAAAACCTACAATAATGAACTTCCAAAATCCAATTGCCTTTAAAGTCTTTAGCAGTTATTATTCTCTAAGTATTAAATTCTATCTCGATTTACATTTCTAATATAGGTCTTAAGCACCGATATACTAGGTATAGAAGAAGAAACCGGCCGGTTAAAATGTATTATCATGACTGCGATTCTTATTAAATCCTAATAGCGTTGACTTAACTGTTATATTAAAGCGACACTAAATTATCTGAGATTTTGAAAACTCCCTGTTGAATAAATTCTTATTATTTGTCTCTAGAAGCTCGCATAGTAAAATGCTAAAGTATGGACTATAATATTATTCTGTACTTGCGATAGCGGTATACTTATATCAACTAAAAGTCTAGTCGTGTCTCGATCTCCCAATTCCTCCCTGAGGATGCATGAGGAATACTGCTATTTACGTGCTCAACATGGGTGGCCTAAAAATTATTTAACCGTGTATTGAAAGTTCTTAAATATACCCAACCAAACTAATAGATATATAATCACGGAATATTTCATTCTAAAAAAATAATTAAAAACAAAACAATATACAAAGTCGTAATATATTTTATTGTTAACATTATATCACATTCACTAATATTATTTAGTTGTATAAAATTAGTTTTATACCATGTATTTAATATACACTATTGGACAAAAGTAGAGCAACAAAGTGCTTTTATTTTTTGAATTTGAAGAACTAATTAAATATTATTGTAATCCCCAGTTAATTTTAATAAAATATTATCCCCAATATTAGTAATATTTCACAATATTTTGGTACTTTAAACGAAATGCAGGTACAGAAATATTTATAATTATAAAGATCGAAGAAATGAAGTGCGACAAAAGTAAAGCAACAAATTGTGTCAACAGTATTTTATTTTACATATTACGATAAAAGAAACATTAAACACATTTAATAATTAAAATAGCTAAAAGTATTATGTTAATAATTAATAGAACATCCATTATTATTTATTATTTGCCAGCAACGTCGCAGCATTGAAGCAATCAATTTTTGGGCAGTATTATCGTAAAGGTTTTTCCAAACTCCATTGATTTTATTTACCAATGATGGTTTATTTCTGAATACTTGTGTACGAATTCCACGCTGAACTTCTTCACATAGGTTTTAAATAAAATCAAAGGTCTGACGATATAGTGCCGCCCACTCCAAAACCAGAACGTTATTTTCTTGAAACCACTCTTAAACAATTCGGAAGTGTTTTTGATCGTTATCCTATTAAAAAATAAAATGCAACGGTATTTCCCACTCTGCATAAGACAACATTTCATTTTGCATTAGATCTCTATATACAAATCGATCCATGGTGTCATTAATGAAGTTTAAAGGACCCACCCCATTCCATGAGAAACAACCCCATGGAAAACACTGCCTTTACCTGTGGGTGTAACGTATTTGGGATGAAATCTTAGATTGATTGGCCGTCTTATATGCTTCATTCTATCATAATTGAAAATTTTATAACGCGTTTCATCGCTAAATAACACTTTTTCCCAATCGTCTACTGTCCAATTTAAATGTTCACGTGCAAATTCAAACCTAGCCACTCCATTTCTTGCCGAAATAAGCGGCTTTTTAGCCGGGCGTCTACTAAATAACTTTGCGTCTACCAACCTTCTTTGAACTGTCCGTGGCCTATCCTCAATTGCGGAAATTTCAGCCATTATTCTAGGTGCAGACATTCAAGGATTGTTTTGGGAAATTCTTTTAAGGCGTCTGTCTGTCTTAGTTATTGTTTTTCTCGAGCTTGCCAATTTTGGTATATTCTCTAAATGTACCCTTTCATTGTAACTTGAAATTATTTTGGATACGCTGTCTCTGGGTAAAAACAAACCGTCTTGCAATTGGGCTTGTATTGTACCTTACAAGTGTGCAATCACTACTCTCTGTTTTAATTCTTTCGAAATTGGAATACCTCTTGGCATGATTAATCCAGCACAGAAATATTAATTAACCATAAAATAAACTCAGCAAAAATATTTTAACCTTTACTGTCACTAAAACCTTTCTTTTTTAGGCAAATATTAAAATGTTGCTTTACTTTTGGCGCATTACAATATTGTATTAAAAGTTTACGTCAAAATCAGTTCATTTGTTTTGATTGTTGGAAAAAGCAGTTGCAGCCTACGTTGATATTTAAGACACGACGTATTTAAATACGATATCATGCATTTAATATTATAAAATCGAGATTTGTCGAATTTTTCGAAAGTGTTGCTCTACTTTTGTCCAATAGTGTATATCCCCTATCTCAAAAACTGAACAATCCTTGACATTTTTTTCTATATTTGAGGGAAAGTAAGGGTCCAAACCTCAAATTCACAGTCAGTGTTTAACAAAAGGAGAATATTGTCAGGACAGTTTATTTTTTAAGTGCTCATTTAAGTAATAAATCTCCCCCAGTATGTGAGACGAATTTTGGAAGGTCTAGATCTATGTTTAGAAAGTAGCGGGAAGTTTATATAGTACCATTGTATGTATAGTACGACACACAGTGAAGAATGATACACTTTAAAAGCGTATATTCTAAACGATGTCGTACAGTATTTTTGAAACGCTACAGAAATATCGCGTTCAATATGCACATTTAGTATCACAAAGCTCTGGAGAAATACTATCAAATTTTGTGCACAAAAAGGAACTTACATAATATTATCTATTGGACAAATAATGTACTGGATTATTGAAATTTAGGGTCTATAATAATAGATTGCTCCTTTTAGACACGTTATTTTTATGAAGGGCATTCTAAACATTATCTACGACTATGGTAAAAAATGTCATGTCAACTGTTATTTAATTGTGCATTAAGGAAAGTGGTTCATTGTCTGCTCTATATTAAAACCGTTGCACAATGAGCGACTAACTTGTAGCACACAAATAAGGTACCTATGGTAATTATTGTTACAATTCGTTACTATTATAGCGCCGCGTCTAATAGAAAATAGAAATGATAAAAAAGACAAAAATTTGTGTTTGTAGCTAATGTAAATACGGCTTGGGATTTTTCAAAAAGTATTATAGTCGTCAAAAAAGTATAGTGTACAGCTCACACGGAATGATAATTTCCCAGTCATATAAATTTGCAGCATGCGCCACTCGTGGGAAATTATCATTCCGTGCTCGCTGCACAATATACTATTACCTATAAGATTTATTATGTTTTTGAGTGTTCCTAAAATACTGAATGATAGAAAATATTGTATTCTTTATCGAGTGTATAAGGAGGGCTATTATTCACGAATATGAAAATCATGTGAGTAAATAATGGCCTTGTTACACACCCGATGATGACTAAATTATCCACGATTATTTGGAGTTTTGGAAATACTTTAAAAAATGCAAAAATTCTTTTTGAAATTAAAAAAATTGTACAAATACCAATTTATAAAAAAATTTCGAACCTATATGCGCATGCATGGTAAGCCATTTGGTGTATCTAGACGGAAATAGGTAGTATAACAAGCAACAGACGAGAAAATACAAACAAGACTGAAAATGCATCTACTAGCAACTAATTTTTAAAATAGAAATTAATAACATTAAAACGACTCTAATTATTGGTCAATTGGTATTAAATAACGAAATACTATTCACGAGTAAGTATAATGAGTGTTGTTTAACTATTATAATAATGGAAGAAAAATAGTCCCCAAACTCGAGCATATTTTGGAATACATATTTTTATTACATTAAATATATTTTATAAAATAATTCCTTATTTGCAGTTTAAAAACAGAGTGCTTAAATACAGGGTGATTTATCCTGAATGGCCTATTCAAAGTTCTCAGGAACTACAAAAGATATGTTGCTGAAACTTTGGGGTTCGGTAATATCGGAAAGGTTCTATATTGGTGTTCTATTTCCGGGTATACAATATGACTTCTGGTTATGCGGCTATTTTAAATGGAAGGACCATATTTTTTATTTTTTTTTCAAATTCCCTTTAAAATTTAAAAGCCACTTTGTTATACATTCCCTATACCAAAGCCTAACAGTTTTTTTCTTACATTTTTTTTTGCGAAGAAGTTGACGTTTTTCGACTTCTACAAAAAAATAATATTTTTATGATTATTTCATTCAAGTAAACAAAATTTTAGAATTAATGTATTCTAAAATTTTGTATTTTCAGTATTGTTGAATACTGAAAATACAAACGATGTAGTCCAATGTCGTCAGGCAGTTGCAGAACAAGGTGTAATTGATTTTAAACTTGAACCACGTGTTTACTAGGAAAAGTCAATTTTTTTAACTCTCAAACTTTAAGTTCAATTAAATCTTGTTCTGCAACTGGCTGACGACCTTGGACTATATCATTTGTATACTCAGTATTCCCTCTAAGGTATGCTAAAATTTTGCTTGGTTGAAAGGAATTATCATAAAAATATTGATTTTTTGTTGAAGTCGAAGAACGTCAACTTTTTCGCAAACAATTGTAGAAAAAAATTTGTTAGGTTTTGGTATAGGGAATGCTTAACAAAGTGGCCTTTAAATATTATAGGGAATCTAAAAAAAAAATATGTGGTCCTTCCATTTAAAATAACAAAGTAGATCGTTGCGTAAACCCGGAAATAGTACACCATTATAGAACCTTTCCGATGTTACTGAAACCCAAAGTTTCAGCAACATACCTTTTGGAGTTCCCGAAAAAAAAAAGGCCACTCAGGCTGAATCACCCTGTATATTGTGCTACAATAAGGTGGCCAAACAAACCAGGCACGGTCCATATAATGTAGAATAATATGCTTCATATAAACGCTTTGTTGCATGGCATATATTATACGTATACAGTAAGGACGAAAAGTCACGCATAAACTCGATAAAAGTTTTTAATTTTTTTTGGAAACGCTCGCATATATGACTTTTGGTGTTAAGTTACCTGATTTATCACGTTACAGAAAAGTATACAGGGTCGAGCGTGTGGTAGATAAACGTAGTTACATATATATTTTGCTTATGGAGCTCCTTGTATATTTTTATACATAAAGATATACTTCGAATTTAGGTTCTGGGTTATAGACAAAAAAACCAATTGATAGCAATGTCAGTACCAAAAAAAAAACTAATTCATGGGCTACTATTATTATTAAGGACATATTGCAGTATTAATATATTTTGATTATTCAAGTAAAAAGCGATATAGGCCACATAAAATTAAAATTTAAGTAAAAAATTATTAAGGCTATCTTTTTTTTTATATATTGTTTTATTAATTTTGCTCTCTGTGGATCGCGATGTTATGTGTACCAACTTCTTTAAATGTGTGTTAAATTACGTTTTGAAATTGTACCTGAAGTAGGCGATAATTCTCAAACGTTATACATGACGTTAAAAAAGTTATTTAAAAAAAAAAAATTTTTAGGTTTCAAGAAATATAAACCCCTGTATATTATTATTATTATTATTTTTGTATCTCCATAAGATATGTTATAAAATTTACCTAAAGTCAACGGTTATCGAGATATTTACGGTTGAATAGCACAAAACGCACTAATAAAAAATATTTAATAATAATTGTTTCCTTGGTTTTTACTTTTTGTCAATTGGTGGAAATAATAATAATAATCAGTTTATTTGCAACCAAAAATACGAAACACTTTTACAACATAAAAGAAATATTACAATGATATCAACAGATTTTTGAATAATTGTCTGTGGTCGCAAAAAGGGTTAAAAGGCAGTTATAAATACGTATACGTAACAGTAAACAGTTTAAGATCAGTACAATAATTACACTGTATAATACTCTTGTGCGTCCTCAAACTGGAATATGCATCACATGTATGGTCGCCTACAGCCTTCGTGAATATTGATTTGATAGAGAAGATTCAGAAGCGTTTTTTAAGATTCTTATATGTAAAAGAAAATAACGTATTCATGGTATCGTACAAATCAATGCTTACAACTTATAAATTGGAGACATTAGAAAACAGACGAAAAACGCAATATGTATTGTTTATTTATTTTATTGTAAATTACTTAAAATACAAACACTGCAATTTTATAAACAATATTACATTTAAAGTACCGAAAGTAAATCTGAGAATATTGAATTAAGATCCTTTTTTTACAGAATCAGGGAGTTTATCTCCTATAAATAATATGATGCAAGTTTGCAATACTTTCATTGCAAAAACTGATGTAGATTTAAATAACATATCGTTAAAAGAAATAACTAATTCTCTAGAGTCTTCGGTGATTTTGATACTTAATGAAATATACTAGTTTTATCCCTTATACGAGTACATGTAGTCCCTTCTTGTGATCGTCCAAGTCTATTTAGCTTAAGTCTTAGGTTAAAGTGTGTCTGTGTAACTTTACATGTAATTACCAACATCTGGTGTTTGAAAGGTTTGAGTAAATAAATAAAAAACAATAAATAAAAATAAACTGTTTTTAAGATTTTCACACGAAAAATTAAATAAATACAATTCTAGAAAATATATTTTGAGTGGTCTGGTGGTATGATTCGTAATAGGTCATTGATCAACCCAACAAACACGAAATTACTACAAAAGTGGATAAACAGGAAGAAACTAACAATATAAGGAACAAGGTTGTATAATGTATGAAATCAAAATAAAAAGAATACATTTTTTGCTTGAGTAGAGTAAGTCTCTTTAGTGCTTTCTGAAACTTCTTAAAGACAAACTTTTAAGGCTGTCCGGAATCAGGTTGTAAACAGCACAAATACAAAAAGAAAATGACCTCTCAAATATTGCGGTCTTATGTGCTGGTGGAGAGAGCAGTCCTCGAAACCTCAGTTTAAGCGTGTGAACATCAGATCGAAACAGAATCATCTTATTGTAAAGATATGGTAGGCACTTTGATTGAATTATACCATGAAACTGACATGCAGCATATATTTTGCGCCTTGCCTCCATAGATAACGACTTTGCAAATTTTAATTTGAAAGTAATTGGATCAAACTTTCGTATTCCATAGATATACCGCAGGCAGCACTTCTGAATCCGCCTATATGCTTAACGAGTATGGATAGAAATACTCGTTAAGCATGGATCATAAACAGTATCGCAATAGTTGAAATGACTTAACACAAGAGAATCATTTAATTTTATCTTTAGAGGCCGTGACAAAATATGTCGATGCAGATACAGCTGTTTCAAATTGGTGCATGCTCTACGGAGGCAATTGCCTATATGACCAGAAAATCTTAGATCACTATCAAGATCGAGTCCAAGATTTCTTCCTGATTCTTTAATTGGAATAATTGTAACAATTTTGAAATTAGCGGGTATTATTTACATTTAGAAAGAATGCTAATTTTATAGCTCAATCCAAATGAATCCCAATATGCTATTCAAATTATGACTCGTTCGATTCAAGTTTTACGAGCGGCTTGTAATTCAAGCTTTAATTAAAGAAGAACAAACAAAGAATATCAACTTTATTAATCTGTATTAAATTAATGTAGGATTACTCACCTTTTATAATTCTGGGTCACTGCCGGTAACGCACCATTTTATTTAAAACGAAATATTTAATTGGATGACCCTTTTGTCAATAACGTAACTAAACTTTATTAGAAATAAAACGCAAAAGTTTAGGCTCAAAACAACTAATTTAATAATTAAAACTAATAAAGAAAATTAATAACAACAAAGAAATAAATATGTATAAATTAAAAATAGAGAATAAAACAATTAAACGAGAATGAAAATTTAGAAGAAAATCTTAGTCATTACTTGTACAACTTAAAAATAGGAAAATTAATATAATTACGAATAATTATATTAATTCCTATACGAAACTTTAAATTATCATTGAATACTGAATATAATTCAATTACTAAAAGAAATAACTTTACACTTTATAAAAATTCACTATTTCAGAATGAGAAAGAAATGGACTTAGTCTTTATACAGGTATATTTTAAACAAAAACTAGAAAATAATTCCTAACTGAAAAAATCTACCAAGTCCAAAAAACAAATTAAAATATTTAATTTAAATTTATACAATTAGAAATCACATCTACACTGGACCAAGTCTTAAACGAATCTAATTTTAAAGTCCTATTGCCTTTCCAAAATTGTCTCATAAAAATGACAAGTAGGTACTACAGAGTGAAAAATACCCAATCAGAAAAAGGGCCATTTTTACAATATACCCCAATAAAGATACATCTACAGGGTGAGAAGATTCAGAAATAAGATACATTTTTATGTCCACTTTAATAACGGTTGTTAATTGTTAAGATGTCCTATGTTGGAGATTTTTCGGAAGATCAACAAAACACTACTGTTGTAAAGTTAGGAACAATAGGATTATATAATGACTTCTTAATCTCCGGAAAAGCTAACTGGATGAAAACCCATGTTCATATTTTCGGCGCCCTTCATATTTATTCTTTGTTATGGGAAACCTTGTTAACTCCCCAACTACTACCTTCTGTATATAATAATAAAAGTCTGACATTTAATTTACATGACGGTATTCGATGTTCAAAAGTGAGACCATCCTATAACTGAAACATCTGGTTATCTTTTCTAATATATGCTTTTATCTTTGGACTAACTCATAAACAAATTCAATACTCTCGATTAGAAAAAGGTCGTTCTTTTAGGTAAAACTTGTTAAAAGCCCAAGATAATAAATTTATTACTTGCAGATGTATATTTTTACGAAAAGATTATACTTCTAGAAATGTTGTGTATAAAACTATAAAAATAAGAGAAAATATCCAATTATATATACAGGGGAGGACAAAAGTAAATTCTATTGTCAGTGTGTCTTTGTTTTGTTACATAATCTTGCCATCAACTTCTACCTTCAACAGCTCTTTCTCGGTTTTTCTATGTCTAGCAAACAGAAGCATATTCGATTTAGATGGACTGATAGTCATCTGATGTCTAGCAGATTCCTGAGACAGTGTCACATGATTTAAAAAATGAGGTTTCCAAAATGTTTAATTGAAATCTGGATAGTAGAATCTCTCAGTCTATGGTAAACATAATTGAAAACATATTTAGAGAAATAGGACACGTAGGAGATCTTCCTCAAGTTGGTCGACCTCCAATTTTCCAGAATAGGTAATTGAAGAAAATCCTCATAAACAGACTTAAGAAGTAGCACTGAATAACTATATTATTAAGTCGTCGGTGAGAAGGATTTAAAATTTGAATTAGAAATATTATTCGTAGATATAATGGAAATTTAAGCTTGAGCTTAACGAACAAGACGCAGATCGTCGAATTTTGCGAAGTTTTAATTAATGTATAGGGCACATAGTGATCAATTTTTGATTTGCAAAATAACTTTTCCGATGAGTCGACATTTTGTGTGAATGGTGTGGTGAAACTGTCTGTACTGTTGTACTACAAATCCAAATCGAACTATTGAATCTCACACAATATATTCAGTCTATATAATGTTTGATCCGCTTTTGGGAATGACAGAATTATTGGACCATATTTTTTCGATGGCAATTTGACAAGTTAACGAAATGACGATGTATGTAGTATATTTTCAAATGGATATAACCCCAACAATCCAGAAAATTAATTTTGGTTTCAACAAGATGGTGCCTCCACACTATTATACAAGGGTGACAATATTTAAACTTATTTAATTATTTCCACACCGATGGTTAGGCGAAGGGGTGAAATGGACTTTTTTGTTTGGGGTGATTTAAAACACAGAGAGAATGTAAATATGAGTACGTTTTGTGTTATGGTTGAATAACACAAAACGTACTCATATTAAATATCTCGATAACGGTTCACTTTAGATGAATTTTATGGTGAAAAAATCAAATATTGTTAGAACCTTATGGAATAAAACAAATTAGTAATATACAGAGGGTCCTAAAAGAAAAAAATATACAATTTTGTTTACCTACTACACGATCGACCCTGTACACGGTTCTGTTACGTCAAAAGTCTTGCAATTTTAAATCGAAAGAGTCAGGTGCAAGCGTTTCTTTCAATAATATTATCTTAAAGTTTATGCGTGACTTTTGGTCTCCACTGTATATGCCTGATTTAATATGTGTGTCTATGACATCGAACACCAAGTAGCTAAGTGCGGTAATTTCAGTACGTACGTTATTTCATTGTCCATATGATTTAATAATGTACGCACGTGGACTAATACCATCGAATATTAACTATAGACAAGAAGGTCCACTTGACGCTGAAAACGGCATCGACTCGTCGCATTCCCCGTCCCGCTATACTAGGTATATCTATATATAATATAAGATACTATACTATATACTGTACTACAAGCGCGGCAAATTGCTTTGTACCCATTGCCTAATACCATACCTGTTTCTATGAACCGGACTAAAATGAAACGAATGCATTTGACCTTAGTATGTAATTGTGAAGAGGGTTTTGGATGATTCCGAGAATGAATGTATTCATTGACATCACTGCAGGCTAAATTCAAAATTATCCAGTAAAACATCTAGAATAAATTGTTGATCCCACAAAAATTACACAGCATCTCCTGACTTGACGAATATTATTGCAAGTAAAAATCTGAAATAAATTGAACTACCGAGCTTCCAAACACAGTACAGTAATTTACTGTATCCGCCAAAATAAACAGCACCAACTAGGGAGTTGTAATATCTGACATAATGAACATTAGTTGACCCATTTCCAACTTCAGAAAAAGTGTTCTCCGTGGGACACTATTTTCTATTAGGGCACAATGATCGCAATATTGGTACAGTAGTAATATATAGACAGTTTACAGTTTAATAAAGCAGTCCGCAGTAATAGTGTGAAATTAACTGTTGGTGAATATTTTCATCGTAGTGGTATTGTTCAACGGTATTATTCAGAATATCAAAAACAATTTGTATCAATAAAAAGGCAGGGAATGTTTTTGTGTAGTAAGTGCTATTGGGCCCTGTAAGAACTGCATGTGAATTGAACATTACTGAAACATGTAAAAGTTGATTGTTCAAATGAGATGACGGTTTTCCATGTTGCATATAAGTGAAACAATGACTAAACGCTGCGAACAAATGTGTAAGATTTACTGGGTTCCATATTGAGCTTAAGTAACGAGGAAATCGAATTCTTGAAAAATATATGAATTTGAGAAAATAGTGAGGCTTATCTTAGCGGCTATATCAATAGACAAACAAATCGATTTCATATATTTTATCGTCGAGATGTCATTGCGAAAAAAACACTATAAAGTGTCGGTGTTACCGCTTTCTTGTCATGGAGTACTTAGTGATAATTTGGTTGACGCTAATCAAAGTCACTTTTAATGAAGAGCGTTACAAAGAAAACATTACTCACCGTTGTGATAGAGCTTTCACCTGCACGCATTTTGATGACAAAGTCATTCCCCGGAGTACCAGCTTCGATTTTGCTTCTCATTCACCGAATTTGACGCCACCTTATGCATATAAATATTTGAGGAGACCGTTCTATTAACCAATTTTGTATATTATTAGTTCCATTTAAAACATGACATAAAGCTTGTTTGCGTAATAATAGGAAACATGTTGAATATTTAAATTACAGATTTTAAAGATTTACATCACTTGTATATTCGGTACTGTTTACTTTGGTGGATACTGTATTTATTTTAATTATAATTGCTTGATTCACAGGTTTGAGTGGCGACAACTTTCATTTTGATGGTAATGGGGATGGCCCGGCCCGCTATAATATCATCCATTTTAAGCAAGTAATGCCTGGTAAATACCAATGGGTCCGTGTCGGACAATATCTGGAGGGAGAACTAAAAATTAATATGTCAGGTAATACTATTCAATACCTTCTTTTTTATTTATACTGTAATTTAAACTTGTAGATTTTATATACCTACGAGAAAATTCGCCCTACAAATTTTATTTTTTATCGTCAATAGAACTTTATCGACCGAAAACAAAACTACAGCATACGTGCTGCATTTGTGGTATCCCAATCTGGTTGAATTTATCTAAACAAGGAAAGCAGCAATAGTTATGTATCATGGAGGGCACTAGCGATCCGCATAGCTATTTCTCATTTTAAAATCTATTAAACATTCAGATATAACAACCTCAGAACCATATACCTAGTGTTCTTCAAAAACGTAACAATTTTATTTTGGAAGTTAAAATTTATATCAAGGGTAATGACCGTATTCTTTATTCTATCCAGCACAAACTCCTTCACCATTTATATTGGGTTTTAAGTGACTCTGGATAAAATTGCTTCATTTGTCTGATTAAAAACAACTAGGTATAACTCTTAAAAAGACTTAGATGTAGATACTTAATAATATTAATAATAATCAGTTTATTTGCAGATATTTATAACAATAATAAATTACAAAATCTAAATAAAAATCTCTACAAAAAGGGTTAGAAGGCAGTAAAACTGATATTAAATTCTAACCCAACAATTCATTAACATACTAGCAATTATGATTCGTTAAATTATAACAATATATAATGTAATAATATGTAATGTAATAACTGGACAATATACCTAATTAGAACAATACATAACAACATACACCAAATTTAAAAGATAGAACACACCTCTATAACTTACCTAGTAGTAAAATGCTAAACTAAGTTTAATAATCTGTTCGTTAGAACCACTTTAAAATTTGGAAGTTTGGAAGTCTTACAACTGTGCGGAATTCCGTTATACGTGCTATAAATATTGTAAATAAAGGACCGTTCAAATAACAAGGCATGATGCGGAGGAGTGGACAAAACACCCCTGAACCTAAGGTCTTTTGATAAAGATATGGAGGATGCTTGTTTAGTATTAAAGAATGGTAAAAACAGGCAGCATGATAAAATGGTCTATCCTTCTTGGTAACCACTTAGCACAGATTATTTTTTTCTGACTTACAGACTCAAATTTCCGGATACCGTATATGTATCTTAGGCAAGATTTTTGCACCCTTTGTATAGGATTCTGATCTGTCCGTAATAAACAAGGGCCGTAAACAATATCACAGTAGTTGAACTTACTCAAAACAAGTGCCTTACACTTAATGACATGTCCTGAAAAACGCAGATCGGTATCCATAACAACTCCCAAATTCTTATGCGATAGATGTCATCGATACTAACTGTAGGACCCCGCTCAACAAATCACTTGTTCCTACCGAATGCCAACATTTTGGTTTTGGACGGATTAATTTTTAGATGGTGCTTATGATTATATTATAAATCACGTCAGAACAACCATTCAGGGTTTCAACAAATTGTCGAGAACCGTGTAAATAAATCCACAAAAAAATTATAGCACCCACAGAGAACGCTGAGAAAATCGCCAACAAAATATCGTGACTGATAGTATCAAATGCTTTGTAATAATCTATTAACAGTAAAGTGGATGCTTTACCATTATCCAGATCACGCAAGATATCGACTACAATATCCAGTAGTGCAGCTATAGCCTTTACGAAAATCGGATTGTTTGGACGGTAAAATATTGTATTTTAATAAATGACATTTAATTTATGTAGCCATCACCTTTTCTAAAATTTTTGAAAGAGGAGATTGGACTCTAAAATCATTGGCATCTCTAACCTTGGCCGACATAACAACTCTTCAGATTTTCCAGGAATCGGGAAAGACATTAGACAGTAAACAAGTGTTAATTACGCGGGTGATAAATGGAAGTATACGCGGGCAACAATGCATACATTCACCAACCAATGAAAATTCAAAAATCTCTTAAAAATTGCACTTCAATTACATTAGACAGTAAACAAGTGTTAATTACGCGGGTGATAAATGGAAGTATACGCGGGCAACAATGCATACATTCACCAACCAATGAAAATTCAAAAATCTCTTAAAAATTGCACTTTTCATTATTATTATAAAAACTTATTAAGTCCATGTCTGAGGGTGAATAATTTGAATATTGTAAATTTATTTCTTGTGGTTTATTTAAATGTTGAGGAATATTATATATTGGTTTTTTATTGTAAAAATCAAGATCTCTGAGATTACTCCATTTATTTATGACCCCAAGGCCCAGATCTATAAATAGTTGTACAATATTCCAAATAGCATTTTTTCTCTTGATTAATTGCAGACGTGTCATGTTCTTTAGTTGTTTATAATCATTCCAATCCTGCGCCAATTTACTCCGCCTATACCTATTAAACGCCCTCTTCTTTAGAGAGATCATTTCAAAATTTTCCATATCCAGGGATATTAGTATTCCATCTAGTAATGTAGAAGAATTATTTGATACTCTTGTAGGTGTTCCAACAGCTTGTTTTAAATTAACAGACTCTATCAAATTCAAAAAATTGATCGTTGCCCTAGCACAAACATCCAATCTATCAAATTATTTTGCTTTTTGCAATTAATCTTTATTTTAATTATTTATCAGGAAATGAGAAAAGCTGTCGAAACTGAAAGAGAAAATGTAAGTTGTAATTAATTACATTTTTTTATTAGTATAACGTAAATGCGTGCCTCCCACTGTTTCATAACTTTAATATATTATACCTTACAATGGAAATGATATCAGATAAATGCGAACCATTTCCTAATAGCTTCCCCTTTATTATACTATTCCGAATTGAATCTGCCAAATGCATTAACAAATAAAATCGCACGGTAACAAAACTGGTCTTTAAATGGGATGTTAAAATTGTATTTCATACGTCCAAGTTTCCAAGTTGACATTAAATTTCAATATTATTATTACACATACAGTATGTTTCAGAATAGCATGTGGTTAACAAAAAAAAAAGCATTGCTAAGTTTTTTTGACCTTCTGGTTAATATTTAAGTAAGTTTTCTTTATTTGGATTGTAGGTCGTAAACAATAAAACTCAGTTTTAAATATCAGTAACGGTTCTATCTATATCAGATCATCCTCAGAGTGCTGCAAAATACAAATTATATGTATATTAAGAAGGAACGCATACATTTAAAATATTATCAAAAATGAAAAAAAAAAAACAAAACACATTAAAACAGGAACATAAATTCAAAACATTAAAATAAAAAAAAAACAACAATCGAATTATAATATCTGAAGACAGATAATACTTACATTTTTTTTTTCTTTTGTCTTATTAAAAAGTCAGCCATAGAAACAATTAACAATTAGGGTTACTCTAAATATCTTTTGATGCAATTAGTAATTCCTAGATTATATGAAATAATATATGTATTTATCTAATAATATAGTTTAAATATGGTTTATTAGTCGTTATAGGAACCAACAAGAGTGTTAAAATTTTTATGTGTATTTAAAGTTGGAAATGAAATTCTTCCTTTATTGAATTTATCAGTTGTGCTTTTTTTCTGTACAAGTAAAAAAAAATATTTTTCATAGATATCAACTAAATAAGAGGAACTAGAATATTTTTGAGATTACCGGGAACATTTTTAAAGTTTACTGTGTATTCTTTTAATAATATTAAAATAACATTGACTTATTCCCTGTGTGTCCTGTTGTTTATTGGCGTTATTTTCATGTCTTTTTATTAGAAACATCTCTATAGTTTGTCTGTCGACCGATAATTTTAGTGTTTTCGAAATCGAAATTGTGATGGTTGTTGTATGAATCTTCTGTTAGCCCTGTTTTTCCCGTATTGGTAAATAGATTTTGTGGTCTAACGCTACGTTTGTGTTCTTCTAATCTTGTTTTAAGATATCTTTCAGATTGTCCAATGTACACATTATCGCAATCTTTGCAAGGGATTCCATATATTATGTTACTATTAAGGGAATGGGGAGTCTCAGATTTAATTTTGGAAAAAAATTTTTTGATTGTATTTTCACTTTTAAAAGTTATCATACAAGTTGGGCTATTTAATTTTTTTTTTAATTTGTTCTGATAATTTGTGAATATAGGGAATAATGAGTTGGTTGTCATCTGTTTTCATAATTAAAACATCTAGAAAGGGAATGGTTCTAATTTTTTCAATTTTCAATGTAAATTGTAATTTAGGATGATAGCTATTGAATATTTGTAGGGTTAAATCAACTTTGTCTTTCGGAACACATGTAAAAATATCGTCAACATATCGTTTGAATATTGGAACTTGAAGAGGTAATTTTGAAATGCACAACTTTTGTAATTGACTCATAACAATATCTGAACATATGGGAGACAAACAGTTACCCATTCCTAAACCATCAATCTGTCTGTATTTATTATTGAACTTAAAATAACTGTTATGAAAAACAAATTCTAGAATTTCCAAAAAATTCTCAATTGGTAGGTTACAATGATGCTGCATTAGGTGCCATTTTTCTTTTATGAGTGTAGTAGTTAAATCTAAAGGAATATTCGTAAATAGAGACTTTACATCTAAGGATATTAATAGATAATTATCTGGTATTATAATATGTTGTAGTTCATTGACAAGAGAGAATGAATTTTTGGTATAGTACAGGTCCTTCTCAAAGGCATAATTTAAAATTTTACTGATGTATTTTGAAATTTTATATAGAAGTGACGCAACAAAACTAACAATCGGTCGGAGTGGAGTGTTTTCTTTATGAATTTTAGGTAAAAAATAAAGTTTAGGAAAAACACCATTGATACACTTTACAGACTTTTTTTCTTGAGGTGAGAAATAATTGTCCTTTGTGAAATTGTCGAGTAGTTTGTTTAATTTACCTTGTATAGTTGTAGTGGGATCCTTGTTTACGGGTTGGTATGTTACAATCAGAAAGTAGTTCATGTGCTTTTTCAAAATATTCATGTTTCTTTATAAGAACTGTAGTGTTTCCTTTATCAGCACGTAGTACTAAAATATCGTTGTTATTCTTTAGAAAATCGATAGTTTCTTTTTCTCTTTTTGTGTTTATTCTATTTTGGTTTTTAAATTTGTTTTGGTTAAAACCGTGTACAAAATTAGTAGTTGCATTCACTAGTTTATTACGTAATTCAACCTTTTGATCATTATCAATATTTTCAATCACATATTCGGTATCTACTAGCAGTTTATCTAATGGAAGGTTATGTTCGTTATACGGTAAGTTGAAATTTTCTCCAAGACTTAAGAAAGTGCTAACATTCTCCGGAACAATCTTGTCAGTTAAATTAACAAACCACTTATTATTCAATGTTGGGTTTAGATTCCCTTGTTGTCTTTGTATTAGAAGATTCAATTTCCGTCTTTGTTTTTCCTTGACTTTTTTAAGAGTTGTGTTATACAACATTTCTTGTGAACGATTATAAGAATGGAACAAGGTTGGAGGAAGAGTTTCTACAGCTTTTTGTTTACATTCACTTAAAATATTTGTTAGTTTGGAAACTTTCCAATGGTTGAAACTTCTAAGTTAAGTATTCTTATTTGATAGTTTTTTATTATATTATAGTAACTATTTTTGAAAGGATTGTCATCTATGAGTAAAAATTGTAAAATGTTAATTGAATTTTGTAAGTGTAAAGGTATTACCTGACTTCTTTTACATTGTAACAGAAATTTTTTGTGATTCACAAAATTCGCTAATTGTTTGTTTGTTTTGGCCCAGAGTTTCAAGTTGTGGTATGTATCGTCATTTTTTTTTTTACTATACTTGTACAGAAAAAAAGCACAACTGATAAATTCAATAAAGGAAGAATTTCGTTCCCAACTTTAAATACACATCAAAATTTTAAGACTCTTGTTAGTTCCTATAACGACTAATAAACCATATTTAAATTATATTATTAGATAAATACATATATTATTTCATATAATATAGGAATTACTAATTGCATCAAAAGATATTTAGAGTAACCCTAATTGTTAATTGTTTCTATGGCTGACTTTTTAATAAGACAAAAAAAAAAAGAAAATGTAGGTATTACCTGTCTTCAGATATTATAATTCGATTTTTGTTTTTTATGTTAATATTTTGAATTTATGTTTCTGTTTTAATGTGTTTTGTTTTTTTTTTATGTGATTTTCAATTATTTTTTTTTTTTTGATAATATTTTAAATGTATTCGTTCCTTCTTGATATACATATCATTTGTATTTTGCAGCACTCTGAGGATGATCTAATATAGATCGAAACGTTAGTGATATTTAAAACTGAGTTTTATTGTTTACGACCTACAACCCAAATAAAGAAAACTTACTTAAAATGGACTTTTTCTTATTTTCATATATATTTGGACATGGAATGATATTACAAATTGTAGTTTCTCCCTATGTCTTTTGTTTTTTCGTTTCAGGTGTTTTCGGCCACTAAACCATGAGAGTTATTATTGTTCATAATGGGCTGTCTTTTTTTTTTTCATCTAGATCAGAGCTTATCGGGTCATCGGTGGGTTCAATAATTTTAGTTGTACCTATTATATAATTTTTCACTCATGTGTCGAAAAATCTATCTTAACCATTAACCATGTTTTCACAAGACGTTGATCAACAACTCATTAGTGTTAAAAGGCATGCATGAAAGGTGCCGCTTTCCCTATATTATATTATTTAAAATTACAATGTATTTACTTCCTCCGAACTTATGCATATTAGCGTCTATTTACAATCGCCATAGCCGTAACAAATGTGTGCAGAATAAACCCAGATAAAACTTGCAGTAGAACATATAATTAATTAGTTATTACTATTAAGTATTAGTCCTCAAATTAATTTATAAAACTTATACTGCCATTCGAATATTTATGTACAGCTTGATTTTCATTTGTTGCAATTATTAGTTTTTATTTTCTTCTTAAATGTTTGTTGTATGAATTTTAATGAATAAATATATATTAATAATTAACGAAATATAATAATAATATATATTATAGACTTATAAATATTATTATTAATTAATATTTTTATACGATATTTTCCAACAGTATATAATAGTGGCTGCATATTATGCTCACCCTGGTCAAAATGTGTTAGCTTCATAATTGTAGCGAAGGACGGATAAGGAGATTCAGGGTTAATCTCGTTAATGAACATAATTTTAATTGAATACATTCTTTAATTCTGAACTAAATTAATTTAATGCTTTGTTATTTCCAAGTTCAGTAATAATAATAATAATAAAGCGTTTATTTTGAATGTGATGTTATTTGTTATTTTTATATTATAATTTGATGCGAAAAAGCTAAATCACATTTTAATTTTAGTATTTATTTAGGAAATTTGCGCTTGTAATTCAATGCCAGTCGAAATATTGGCCAGTGGAGTAGTTGTTTTTCCTTGTTCCCTAAATTTACGCATAACGTTTTCGATAGTGAGGACAGATTCGTTTCACATCGAAAAATTCTAAATTACTTTCTGTATTTCTTAATTTCTACATAAACATATCTTTTTCTACGACTGTCTTTACATGCCTTTATTATATGTTCAATCATCATTAGAAAATGTAGTATATTGTAATACTGTTTATCATTTACCCGTCCGTAATAATAAAATTTCGTGGTAATGACAAAAGTAGCGGCGGGCATGAAAAATCACCATAGCAACGCCGAAAATACAAACACCAAATTGACAGTTTTAGTATTAATAATAATTATAATTAAGTATTTCGCTAATTTCAAAACACATAAACAGTGCTAGTGAATATAGTTTAACACCACCTAGTCAATTTAATACTTCTAATTTATCGTATTTAGGCTTATACGCTAACAAGGGTAAGTTTCGAAAAAGAAATATGTTCCTAAAAATTATGTTAAATTTATTCAAAAGCATTAAAAACAGTCGTAGAAAAAGTATGATTTGCAGCACTCGCCTGCAGCTCATGCTGCAAACGATCATACTCGTAGGAAATATATGTCATTTCATGTTCGTTGCACAATATACTACTTTTTACTATTAATAGAATGAAGCGGTTGTTCTCCAAGAATTTCTAAATTACAGAACAATGTATATAAAAGTAACAATTAATATTAAATTCATTTTTCTATGGAACTAATCCTAATAAATTATTTACTTAAAGTAAAAAGTACGTTTTATTTAGGGCCAAAAAATGTATACTCGATATCAAAGAAGCGCAGTCTACTTTTTTTTCTCAACAATTTATACAATATAACTAATGAACACTGAATTCTTCTATATTCCAAGCTCTACATATCAAAAGAAACCAACAGCAATCATGATCGAATCATCCAACACGATAAATTCCATACGTTATAAAACTAAACTTAGAATACTAGACCATAGATGACTATTCTAGTTCCTAACATCAATACTAAACATAGTAATGAAGGCACAAACATTATCAAATCCTCCGAAATTAAGCTTCTCTAACGGTGGCAATCAAGAACAAAAAAATAAATAATTTAATCGAATGTGGCACCTTAATCTGCGAATGTATTGCGCACGCTTTTTACTAAGGCATTTGCATTTTTGAATGTTATGAATACACTACGACGTTTCGAAAGTATATAAATAGCGCTGTAACTATATAAATATAATGAAATATTGTCGTTTTAGAAGATTCTAGAACTTATTAAAACATACACTTATTTTTATCGGGGAATCCAAAAACCAAAAATATACAGAGGGTTCTATTTAAAGAAAAAACATAACTGTGATATTTATAACGCTTTTGGGACACTATTTATAATATTAAAATAATTTTAGAAGCCATATTAGACTCCTATACATCCAACATGCGAAACTGTTTGAATGCCTCATATTTTGGCTGCACAATATTCCGTGCCATATTATACCGTATTACCCAGTATATTACAGCAATTAATAAATCTATGTCCGGAAAATTCGAAAATTAGTAATGATACATACAAAGGATATTATTTCTCAAGGATAGTAACAAAGGATATTATTTCTCAAGGATAGCAACCACCACCCTTTGATCGAGCCGTGTTCTATCTTTAGTGATCCATTTGGACTAACTACAAATCAAATACAGTCATACTAAAAATAATAAAGTTTCTCTTAATACTAGCCCTTTAATATAATTTTTTAAGATTTGGCTAAGGTAAGCACCCACATATTCATTCTGATTTGCATAATTGTGTATGTATAATATATTCCCTAAAGTTCTCAATGGCATTGCTTGGCTTTAATTTTCTCAGAAGTATTGTGTAAATATACAATGGGTATATCCAACGGTAACGGCAGTATTATAAATTAAATAAAATTAAATTAGAGAAAGAAAGTAATTTTCCACATGAGGGATAGACCGTAATAAAATTGAAAAATAACGTTCATTTACATATTTCCCCTAAGCTGGTATTTTTTCTTTGATATTTACTTTTTGCCAATTTTTCATTTTTGTTTATCAAGGGCTTACGTATTCCTTTGTACATTTTTCGTTTTTTGCAGTTCTAGAGCAAAACACAGAAACACAATACTCTTATTACTAAATTACTATGACAGTTTAAACCGTTGATTCTATGCAACTTATTTTTCAACACGTTTACAAAATAAATTTATTGTTTGGCAAATAATTTTTTTTTGTTATTAATGCAAGGAATGTTTATATTTAAGATCTTAAGGTCTTTTCATATGAACCTATTGTTAAAGTTCGATAAACCACCCTAATACTTAAACATTCTGAAAGGATATTTGAATAAAAAGAAATATAAACTTCTTGTGACAAAACTCAATTAATCTCTTCTAACAATATTTTTAACAACAATATATATTATATCAACACTTAAATATATACAGTGTAAACTTCAACACCTTCCCTTGTTCAATGTATTGGTTACTCCCAATCGTCCTCGAAGTTCTTGAAGTCTGGGTTTGAATAATGGCTTAGTTAACAAATCAGCAATTTGTGATTTACCATCTATCTTCTTTATCAGAATTTGACCATCCACTACAAGGTCTCGAACAAAGAAATGTCTAATTCTAATATGTTTTGTACGCCGGTGAAATTCAGGATTTTGCGCCAATTTGCTTGCAGCTTCATTATCAACGAATAAGACTGGAACACTTTTCAAATCGTGAATTTCATTGAACAATCTCATTAACCAGACAAGTTCTCGAGCACCTTCACTTGCAGCTACAATTTCTGGTTCTGTAGTTGAAATTGCTACTGAAGACTGTATTTGACTCATCCAAGATATTGCACCTCCTGCATACATACATACAACTCCAGATGTAGATCGCCCCTTAAGTTCATCACCTCCGTGGTCTACATCCGTAAAACATTCTATAATGTTTTTATTTGAATCGGGTTGATAAGTTATACCAGAGTCTAAAGTACCTTTAAGGTATCGAAATATTCTCTTAACTTTAACAGAATCAGCATGACTAGGATTTTCTAGTGATCTAGAAACTACTCCTATAGCGTAGGCTAAATCTGGTCGACTTCCAATCATTAAATACATTACTGCTCCCACAGCTACTCTATAAGAAATTTCAATCACACTGGAATCTTCATTCTTCCCTGATTGAACATTTTCTTTAACAATTGGAGTGCTAACAGGCTTACATTCGCTCATAGAAAAGCGATCCAATACTTTTCTAGCATATGCCTGGTGGCTGATTTTAATAGAACCATCTGTACTATTTCTTTCCATTTGGAGACCCAAAAAATATGAAGCAGGTTTGACAGTAATTTTAAATTCATTTTCAAGATAATTTAAAAAATTTGAAGTTTTCATCATTTGATGCGAAAAGTCGATCATCAACATACAAACATAAAATCAAAGTACCTACTATCATTTTCTTTCTTAATGAATAGACATGGATCTGCTTCTGTGCTTTTAAAACCAAAGTTTGATGAAACAACTACAATGCACTTGTTCCAACAGCGTGGAGCTTGCTTTAAACCATAGAGACGTTTCTTTAAAAAACACACTCTACCTGTTCCATCTTCAAACCCTTCTGCTTATTTCATATAAATGTTCTCTTCTAGTGATCCATAGAGGAAAGCAGTAGTTACATTAAATTGTGTAAGAGTCATATTGTCGATAGCAGCAACACTTGTTACACTCCTGATTGATGATAATTTTGCAACTGGACTAAATGTTTTATCGTAGTCTTTACCACATTTTTATGAAAAACCTTTGACCACAATTCTTGCCTTATATTTTTCAATAGAACCATCTGGATTTGATTTAATTTTATATATCCAGTTACATGGAATAGCTTTCCTTCCTTTAGGCAATTTATCTAAGACCCATGTTCCGTTTTCACTATGTGACTGCATTTCTCTTTCCATTAGGTAGAATAACGCTCTAAGAGCGAACCTCACCTTTTCAATAAAATACCTTACCAATTTGTAATAATATGTAACATTATATTGATTTTTGTATTTTATATGTTACACGATATGATTGTTTACTGGTAAATATGTTTGTAAGGTTTATTGAATAAAGACGTTTATTATTATTATTATTATTATTATAGCAGCTTTCCATTGATCTTTATCATTGCTTCATCAAAACTCTGAGGCTCATTACTCTCTAAAATATTTACAGCAACTGACATTGCAAAATCTTCAAATCTCGCAGGTTTACGTAAATATTTTCTGTCTCTTAACTCTCTTCCACTACTTTCACTCGTATCTTCTTCAGTTATTGTGCTTCTATTATCTTCCAAATCTTCAAAATTTTGTTGATTTTCAGGATTTTCTATTTGTAATCTACTTTCAGAAATTTCTTCACGTTCGTTATGTAAATGTACTGGGCTTAATCTTGTTTCACTAAGTTTTAATAGTTTTTCGTCAAACGTAACATTTCGAGATCGTATAACTTCTCCAGTTTCTTGACACCAAACTCTGTAACCTTCATAGCCTTCATATCCAACAAGAATGCCTTTAGTTGCTTTCTTTTCTAGTTTTTTCCTTCTTTGTTTTGGAATATGACCATAGCATATAGTTCCTATTACGCGAAGTTGGGTCAATTTGGGTTTCTTTTGATACCAAACTTCATAGGGTGATTTATTATTCACACCTGAAACACCTGATATATTTAAAACATAGGCAGCTGTTTGAATCATTTCAGCCCATAACTTTTGAGGTAATCCTTCTCTCGAATGCATTATCGATCTCGCTGTCTCGACTATGGCGAATTGCATTTCTGTTTAATATTTGCTTAACAGAATTATTAACAAATTCGCCTCCATTGTTACTTAAAAGCTCCTTAACAACATAACCAGTAGAATTTATTTTTGCTAAAACTGATTTTAGATGTGTAGCTACTTCTGACTTTTCTTTCATAAAATAAACATAACGGAATTTACTGTAATCATCTTTAAATAAGACAAAATATTTATATCCACTGAAGGAATTTTCAAATGGTCCGCATACGTCTGAATGTATTAGCTCACCTGGTGTGTTAGCTCTTTCTCTTGAACCAAACTTCAACACATGAGATTTGCCATAGACGCAGCCTTCACATACTTCGCTATCTAACATTATTTGAATTCCAAATTCTCTCTTCAAAATTCCCTTAACGTGTTTTTTATTCTGGTGTCCTAATCTTTCATGATACAGCTGAAGAACATTTTCAATCTCAACAAATTTGTTTCATTTTCTTGATTTGGAAAGATATTTTTCATGTCTATCTTATAAAGTTTGTTTGTTGCACCATTATCTACAAACCAATGTTCATCATCAATATTAACTGTTAAGACTGTTTTTGTCAAAGCCATTAGTGATACTGTAGTCTGTGCAAAATTACCTTTTTCTACGTTATCTACCTTAGGAGGTCGTCCATCTGCCTTCCATTTAAGACACTGTTTTACCATATGACCAGCCTTGTTATAATACTTGCAAATCATTTCTTTCTTCAATTTTGAATTCTTTGAAAAATTCTTCTTCTTCGTACCTTTTACCAAAAGAACTTCTTCTTGATTACTTTCTTCATTTTTACTTAACAATGCTTTGTCAAAATAGCAAAGTTGAATTGTTAAATTTTCAACTGATCTTTCTGGTTTTACCAGCAGGGACCAACTTGACTTCAATGAAAAATAATCATCTGGTAAAGTTGACAAAATTTTGCAAAGTAACAATAAATCTGGTAAACCACAGTTACAGGTACTTCCATTTCTGGAATTTTCTTTTGATAATTCATATTGTAAATCACTCACAAATTTTTGAGTTTAGAAACATGCGTCGAAATATAATCGTTAGCGTTTTTCTTATAATTGAAAAACTTCGTGCACAAATCATACGATTTTTCCTCAACAGCACCGTCATACAATCTATGAAGTTCTAACCACATATCTCTAGTTGTATTAAATCTCATAACTTTTTGTAAAGTATCTTGTGTCATATTGAGAGTAAGCAAATGCAAAGCATTACTATCAGCTTGGTTAAAGGTAGCGAAATCTCTGTCATACTTGGTTTGTTGTTCATTTGTTACTCCTACTGCAGGCAAAGGTGCAGGTTTTTGCAATTTACCTTCCAAAATATCAATTGCACCTGGAACACTGTGTAACAAAATATTGAACTTAAACTTCCGTGTACTCCAATTTCGTTTTCCTTCAAGCAAACCGATCTGAATTTTACTTGCTTCCATATCTTCCTCGATTACTATTATTTTTAACTAACTTTTAAGTTTTTTAAAATTGAGATATGTCTTACTGTCACTACTTGTCACAATTTTTTTTCTCATAAATATCTATCTTCTCCAACAAAATTTAAGTCTTCTGGGAACCACGCTCTGCTACCATGTTCGATAAACCACCCTAATACTTAAACATTCTGAAATGATATTTGAATAAAAATAAATATAAACTTCTTGAGACAAAACTCAATTAATCTATTCTAACAATATTTTTAACAACAATATATATGACAATAACAATACTTATTATTATTGGCGAGAGCGATTCAACGACCACCACTGGCCATATCCCTGAAACCGTATCTTTTGCTATACACAAATTCAGTCTGTTTATAGACAAATCATTGTGATACGTAATTACTTGTTATTATTCCGTTCTCAAAACAATTTTAGGTAAATAATGTCCCTTACAACTTGCAGCGTGATATTTTTGGAATGACAAGAGATATCTGCTCGCGGTTTTGAAAGTCGTTTACCTTTTTGTAAACCAGTTAGAATTATAGTATTGTTTTTTAATTATTTATAAAAATAGATATGTGCATTTCATAACGCCTCTCTAAAAGAAAGCTCACCCAGCAAAATAATCGACTTTATTAAGAAGAAACAGCTGCTACCTACCTACTAAGCTGCACCACACCATTCACGAATGACAGCACCGTGCCTAAAATGGTTGTTATATTCAAAATGAGCATGCACGCTCCCACACACACTCCCGAATAATAATGTTATTAAATAACCTTAAGTCCTTGTAAAATATCTATGTTTTATTATGAATGGGCCAAATTTGATGATGCAAACTGACAGCAATACGAAAACTGAAAACTAATATTTTTATTAATTAACTTAAGTGATATATTTACGGTATATTAAAAGTGTTTCCACTAAACAATCCTAGTATAAATCTTTGTTACTAAAACATGTATTTCATTTAATTTTGTGATTGACCCAAATGGCAACTGAAACGAACCCTAACTCTAACTATGCCATATACTAATTATTCTCTATAGGGTAATTGCGGGTGTTCCTTCTGACCTAATTCAAATGAAACTCCTGAAAATTAGGGAACATTTATCATGTCAACTGTATATAGTTTAAGTTACAACACAGTCATTGTAAAGTACAAAACGACAACACTGAGACAAGTCAACTATTACAAACTGTAGAATGATGTGGAGAATATTGCAAGTTAAAGGAAATGTATAAGAAAAGCTCAAACAATAGAAAGGAAAACCGAAATACCTCTAAAGAACCCGATATAATGAGTTTGTATTGTGAAAAGTTTAGCTCATAAAACATCTTGACTATATGCCTCAACATAACACTAGACGTTATAAGATATATATACAATGAAACCATCTCGTAGAGATATTAAATTAAAAATATAAACCTGGATTTATTTCCTCTCTCTTATACAAGGGTTGTCTAAGTAAATCAAACCCAATGTATCTTTTATAATTATGTTCAGAAGTGTTGATCCATATAGTGCGATTTGTCAAGGTTATCAAAATAAGCATTCACAGCATAGATGGCTTCCTAGTAGTCAAATTTATTATTTCATAGCCACTTTTGAGGTTAGGGCGGTGCTGAATCTGGTCAATAGGTTGAATAACACTAACATCTAAATTTTAATTCGTTGATTTTAGCCATCGAAACGACGAATGGGCGGTGAATTTTCATTTTGAAATAGATTTTTTTGGGACAAATTATATATTTTTTTCGTATTTTATTGTACAAATGTTACATCTGTTGGAAGTAAAATCCTGTGAACCACTCTAAAGAACATAATTCCTTTCGCTTTCCAAAATCCGTAACATTAATCGCCGTTCAAATTGATTTTGCCTTCTTCGAGGTTGGTTTGCCTAGTAGTACAGATCATTGTTTTGACAGTTGTTTTGAATTTACCTTGAGAGAGTCCAATGCGCAGTTGAAACACTTTTCCGATGTAAAGTTTACTCTAGCTATAAAAAAGCACAAAGCTTCCCCATGCATAAATATTACCAGCACATTCGATTCATACCAGTAGTGTCATTTATTTAATTTACTTTTAATCCCCGATCATCTAGCAACTACTTTTTCGATCATTCGGCAGTTATGACCTAAGATTGGGTGAAAACCACTGACCCTTATGATGGAGACGGGTCTCTGATTTTCAGTCATAATATCCCTAGGACATTGATAAAAAATGAGATCATTTTGTGACAAGCGAAAGCCTTCAATGTTACGAACAAACGAGCTTGATATAAATTTGACATAAAATTATGAGGCATTTGTCAATGTGAGAGGGATGTTCAGTCAGAAATTTGTTTTTAAACAATCGGTGTTTCATAGTGATTAAAAACTACCCTATGGTAGTTTTCAGTTAGATGTTGAACTGATAGGATGAATTATATAATTATATATATTATAATAATATTATATTATTATTATATTAATAATATTATAATTAGATAATTATTGGGTAACAGTGTTGCCGATTTGCTCAAGCATTGCTTTCTCTAAACATTGTCGATACGTTTATAAATTGTTTAAATTAAGGAATAAGTTCTGATCGATGGAATGTTGATATTAATTACTTGGTTTTTTTTTGCTTCCCAATGTCTGACTCTACCAAAGGGGGTAACAATAATAATAATAATATCAATAGTTATTGGTGAGTCTTGGGCAGTCTTTTTTTGAACTGAGTTAAAGGCTCTTGTTTTATTTATGAGTTATATCGTGTCACTAATATAGTTGCTATATTACGGCAAAATGTGCTCGCATTTACAACAGGAGAAATATCTACATCACGTCGAATCATAGTTAGTATAAATTAAGTATCTTTAAGCAATTATACCAATTGAATTGAATCATAGAAATATTATTCATAATTTCACAGAATTAAACCTCGTATCGCCATCTCTGGAGATACGCTTGAACCACATCGAATAACAGAACATAGAAGTACGACTAAAGAGTAGAAAATCAATAATTAGTGCTTTATTCTAGCGCTGCGCAAGGGGTGCGCTCTGAAACTGGCGTCTTCGAATTCCCATTGACTATCATCCCTCTTTTGAGGCATAATAGGGGAGGTAATCAGATTAGCACTCTGAAAGAAAGTACCTCGTTAGTTCTTTTAAATTAAAAAGTCAGTTCTTGTTCGAGATCCAAGTAAGTCACTTCTAAATATATTTTCTTATAAGCTGTTTATATTTATAATTTTTCTAAGTTCATTTTTCTGATTACAAAAATTCTTTTATTTTATTTTACTTATTTTTTTGAGATTTTATTCAGAAGTCTATCAAAGCTGAATTATTGGTATAATTGCTTTAATTTTTATTTTAGTTTCGTATTATCTTTTTCTTTTGCTAATACAAAGTAACTGAAGACATTTAAGTGGAAATCAATGTAAATTATTCGTCATTACATCGATTTCCATTATGCTAAGTCTTTATTAAGATTAAATATTAGTTAACTAAGAGTTTTGTTCAATTAATCAATTGTTGACTATTCTATGTTTTAGTTTGTTTCTTTTTCTTGATTTTGTCTAGTTTTAATTTAGATTTAGATTTTCTTTTAATAATTATTTCTTTCTTTTATTCTTACTTTTAAATAAACATAAAGTTACCCCCTACAAAGAAATTGAGTTTTATTACGTGGGGACACTAAATGAATAAGTCTTGAAACAGTAGTGTTAAACAAGGTTGAAGTGTTGTGAACGACGCCAAAGTTGCTGTGTCATCTAAAAAAGGTTTGATTAGCTATTAGTTGTTTGTTTCTTTCATTTAATAATTTGATTCTGTTATTATTCTTTTGACTATCATAATTTGGTACTGAGTCTTTGAGAATTACGCAACATCTAGATTAACGCTCGTTAAATATTATGTATTAAATTCCAACCTAGTGGCTATATTAATTATCTTATTAGGGTTTAGACGGGATACTACTCTCTGCATTCATTATCCTATCTATATATAACTCCGGTTAATTAGTACTACTACATACCTATACAAGTTACTCAGATCAATATTTAAATATAAAAATAAAATTACCTAGACGTAGAGATCACTTGTACTTACCCCGACCACATCATGAGTTCTACAAAAAGTCTCCTAAGTATTCTGGAGCACAAATTTTCAATATGATTCCCTCTGACATACGGGACTACCAATCTGAGGGTTTGTTTAAGAGAGCTATAAAGCAGTATCTGACCAATGGTGCCTTTTACAGTTTGCAGGAATTTTCTGCCTCAATGGCATAGTGTGTTTTTAATTTTTTTTACCATGTACAATAGATTATTTTTACTATATTTTGACTGTATTATGTGTGTGAGGTTTTAATTTTATATCTATGAAGTTGTTGTAAGTGCTCTGTATAAATTTGTCGAGTGTATACGTAGGTGTGATGACATGTAACGTTAATGATTTTCGTTATAATATATTTGAACTTCAATTTTGTTTGTATATAGATACAATTACGAATTATAATAAGCTTTGACTTGTCTATGTACAAAAACTATTGTATCAATGAACACCAATAAAGATTATATATAAACTATTATATAGAGTTTTAACGTACTCATGACCCAGCTTGTATATTGCCGTAATAATATTCCAGAATGCATAATACTTCCTATATCAATAGGATATTTACTATAAGTATTTCGCTCTCTCAGCGCTACTGATATTGATTAACGATATCGTCGATTGTCTAAATTAATCTTAATGAAAGCGCACATGCGATTCAGTTTGGTGAAAATGTGAAATTACCCGTTTATGAATGCTCGACATTCAATTATGTTTGAATTAGAAAAGTGAATATGGTGCAGTAATAATTATAGTTTTAATAATATTACGATTTGTATGATAATTTTTTTTTTTCATTCCCTTTCCCTTTCGTTAGAGTTTCTTTTGAGACAAATAGCTGTCTACTTGCAATTATTTTAGATTAATTTTGAACTTCCCGTAGTCAGTAATGTCAACACAATAATGACAGCCATGACAATAAGTTATATCAATTTTTCACTTAAACAAAACGCAATAAGATGAGTTGCCGCTCTCAAATTAGACTATTGACCAAATACGATTGCTAGGCAATATTTTGAATGTATTTATTATTTATAAATTAACTTGCGCAAAATTCTCCTATAATGAAATTTTCCCTAATTCTAATAATAATAATATTTACAGAAGCAACAATATTTCGGATATTTGAAAATGATTTCCGGACCAGGCAAATATGGAATTTATTGTTGTGTGTAGGTAACTTTAACAAACTCGTTTGTTTTCTTAAAGTGTTAACTTAATTTTCTTTGAATTATTTGCAAACAAAATTAGTTTTTGTGATAGCACTACTATTAACTGTAATACCAAGGACCAAATTCTTGAAGAAATTGTTCCTGCCCTTATATGTGGATCAAAGGACTATAATAGTTCTTGAGCCAGCGTTTTTATTTTTACAGTTATCTTTGCTCTCTAACCTTGACTCTGACTTTTGCACATTTGTTTGTAATGACTCGTGTGGCAGTGAAGTTTTTCGAGTAAAATTTTTACATTTTCCGCTAATTGGAGATAATTAGGACATAAAGGCGAAGTAAATCCTTTTAATGCATGGCTCTAGTAAGGGCCAGTTTTATAGGTTACGGTAAAACTGTAGTTTAACCACCAGCTTTTATCTTTAGTTTAACTCTTAGTTATTCAAAATGTTAGTTTCATAGATTACGGTTACTTGCGAAATTTAGCTAACTTCACTTTATATAAAATTCAAATAAAAGAAAACAAACAAAAACTTTCAAAGTCAACTGCACAAAAAACTTTTAATTTAGTTATATAAAGGAAACTAGTTTCGGCTCAACCAGCCATCATCAGTCCTACAATAAAGATAAAAACGAACGCATAAGAGAAAAAAATAAATAAATAAATAAATAAAACGTACAACGGGCAACAAGTCTATACATAAGTTCATAAGGTAAAAAACTTACCATTCTCACAAAAACATCCGTGTAGAAAAAATATCAAACATGAATATAAATAACTAACATTACACGAAAACAAACACCTGTGTTGAGTAAATAAATAAAATAAGTATTTTAATGCATCCAAGACCAGATTCAAATATATCAAAAGCAAAAAACGAAAAACGTTTAACCTTTTTCTATAAGTACAGTATATCCAAAAAGAATTGAATTGAACTGGACTGAAATTTTAAAGAATCGTAAAAATAGTAAATTTAAATGAGGCAAGCAAAAACAGCATTAAAGAGGGGCACAAAAATTGAACACGTTACAAATTAAAGAGTGAATTAATAATAGGGGACTCAATGAAAGATGTTTGGTCATTCAAGCAAGTGACACTGTTATTTGACTTAGCCTTCATGATCTCCAAAATCTCCAAATAATTTAAACGGGAGCCCTTATTACACCTATGTAATAACGTTGAGTTATTCAAAACATCGAAGTTGTGATTTGTCGCGATTAGATGGTTTGCAAAAGTAGATGGAGTATTAAAAATATCGGTATTCTTATAACGGTTGTAATAATACAAATGTTCCTTGATTCTCGTAAGGATCCTACGGCCAGATTGGCCGATATAAATGCTATTACAGTCCTGACAAGAAAGTCTATAAACTCCCGACCTTTTCAAAAAATTTGTTCTATCTTTAGAATTCACTAGACAAAGGCTAACGTTGTTAACAGTTCTAAAACTAACGACAATATCCGGAATACTACTTCTTATCAATTTAGCAATCTTAAGACAATAGCTACCAGTATAAGTAAGAGAGACATATCTTATGTTTTCCACAAGAGGACTTACAACCGTAAAAGAAAGTCTAAATCTTGTATAGAATCTAAAATATAGATTCATAATGGTTGGAAGCGGGTAACCATTATTATGTGCTAATTGTTTAATCACATTAATCTCTCTCTCAAACTCATCACCACTAAGTGGTAAAGAAAAAGCCCTATGAAACAAACAGTTGAAAGAAGCGAACTTATGACTAAACGGGTGGTTAGATTTAAAAGGAATCAAAGTGTCAGTTGTGGTCGGTTTTCTATATACCTCAAACTCAAAACGATGAGCTAGAACATCTCTAATAATCCAAATGTCCAAAAACGGAAGTTTGTTGTTAGATTCGAATTCAATGGTAAAATTTATATTAGGGTGTAGGGAATTAACAAAATTCAAAAAATCAAAAATAACAGTTGGAGTGCCATCAAACAAAATGACACAATCGTCCACATATCTGTAATAAAATAGAATCCTCCCAGCAAACTGAGGGTCACTAAGAAAAGAACATTCCAGATTCTTCATAAAAATATGAAATTATCAAAAGAATACGCTGCATCTATTCACATGGGGCGGGAGTTGCGCACATGTTCAAACACATCTCGGTGCGGGGGATTTTCCCGTTTATTGAAAATTGGGAGTCGTTAATTCTTGTTAAGCAGCACACCGTTCTATATCAATAAGTCTTTATTCAAATATCAGAGCAGATATGGATGGTTCATGATAAAAAAATCTCTTTCTTGGTAAAAATATAAATTGGTTAGTAAAAGTGATTGTATTCTTTTCTAGAACTGGGTCAAGTCTTTCTAGCAAAAACTCAAAAGACGCTTTTGATATTATGAATTGCTCTAAAAATTATTCATATCATTTATTCGTTCCTTAAAAGTTCGAGGTTTTCTTGGGACTTCAATAACATCAATAATGTTTTCGTAATCCTCACCATCAGACAATAATCTCCAAATATTTCTTCTAATTCATCCTCCAAATTACACAAGCAAATAGTACTAGGTACTTATTTTATATGTAAATTTATTTTTATTATTTATAAGCCTTTCAGAAATATTTATATGTACCTACCTATTACTTTACTAACAATTCGTACAAGCATTGTCTTCTTTAAAGACAATGGTACAAGTATATCTTTTAAAAATTACACAATTTGTATATTTAAACTATAGTTTACAGTTTAGCGGCTACTTCAAGCATGAGTTGATAGTTAAACTACAGAATTCTCAAGTTGAACTGCCACATTTGGTTTAAGCTATACCAATAAAACTGGCACTAAGCTCTTAGCTCATAAATATAAAATTGTCACATATCTAACAATGCCATCGGTCTCATCTAATTGACTCTTAGTTAATGTAAGCAAAATCCTGTATATACAGTTAGTGATTTTAACTTTACTCAGTCTGAAATACTACTGTATTACTCTTAATTATTTACCGCCACATAAGTTGTTATATTATTACTTAAACCGGTATGTTATTTAGAATTCACAAAAATAATATATTTGATAGCAACATATTACAATATATATAGATATAATATAATCTAAAATACCTATATGCCTTGCGTAACATAATTCTAAGAATTATTATTATTATAATTCTATTATTTCCAATAAATTAACCTAACACTACTTTATTCAAAAATTATAAATAAAAAAAAAGTTGATAGAGATGGGATTCGAACCCAGGACATTCCGGCTGCAAAGCGCACGCTCGATCAATAACCCCAAAAATCCTAATTAAACTAATTCATTATAATATATTCTATTAAGAATATAGGTTCCAACTACCAAACTGGTAAAATTTTAAACACAATTTTCTCGAGAATTATGGAGGTAAATATCAAACGTAAGCTATTGCTGTAAAGCACATAAAAAATACTTTCAAACGATATATCCTCGACCCCTACTGCTATTTGATAGGTTGTGTCCATCCCTATCACAGGGCTAAAGCGATTTCAACCAAAAACTAATGGGTTCATCCCAGGACCAGCTCAAACTCATATATCAAAATATAGGTCAATTGGTTTAAGCATTTAGGAAATGGCCTTAATCGTCTCGAATGACTTCAAAATGGTTCTATCCGTCCGTCCCTGAGCGGGAAAGTAAAAAGTATTTATTTATTTAATTATTTTTTAAAATTAACTTAACGTTGATATATTTATCTACGAATTGTATATTAAAAATCTGAAACGCCAAAATAATCTTATATAAAGTTAAAAATCCTATTTAACAACGATTATTGCAACATATTTGTTATTAATTGTATCATTGTCAAGTGTTTTTACTTCATGGCGTACTTACTACTTGGAGTTTGTTTACAATGTACATTGGAAGGCGATTAAGCTGCTGCCGAGACGTTTTGAAATAAGAAATTATTTCGATGTAATTATCAATACCTAGAATATCTATATTAAAGATTATCCCAAGGTTTAAGGAATAGAAGAAAAAAGAAATACCGTAAACTCGGGTGACTTTGACCCACTTTTGAAATTCAATATTATAAATATACCTACCTCAGCCAAACAAAAATGGTATTTATACATAGAAGTTTGAGTCTTGGAATGTTCTTTCAGGTTCATGATGCGAAGTTTTTCTTTTTATTAACAATGTGCCAAAAACAGGGTGCGTAACGTCAGCCGCCGTTTTCGGGTGTCTTTGTCCCACACCATATTTTGTACTGTTTTACCTTTTCTATTGCTTGGGGGGTTAAAGTGACCCGACAGGCCTTCTAAGAACACGTTTTTTTTTCAAGTGAATTTTTTTTTATTTTTACCAGGAAAATCTACAAAAAAACTCCCAAATCAAAGAATTATCGAATTCTCAACCACATAAGTCTCGAACACCTAGTATTACACTGGATATTTCATTATATTTTCACAAAAATACTTTATTAGCAACGCTCTTTACAGAGTAGGAAAACAATATAGATTTTCAGCTAGTTTAGTTGGCTCCGAAACTGCATCTATTTGGGATAGGTGGTGCAGCTGCAGGATATTTGTTTCATGCCATTTCCATGTCGTTTGATCGGTCTGGACCATCTTGAGCACCCTTTCGTGACGATTATCCTCAGAATATTTATCAGATTTACCCGGAAAGCATTCTAGATGGTATGTGACAATAACATAATCTCCATTTGTCAGGAACTCTTCTGGATCCGATTCATCCATATAGTTTATACTGGATTCCGATTCTGAGACAGATTAGTGAGAAATATCATATCAGGTCTTTACTTTTTTTGATAACGTTTGTGTTTATAATATTTTCATTTCATTTCTATTTTTATTTCTATTTTTACGGCTGGTGTTAGCTATACATTGGATTTGATCGGCCTATTTATGGTGGGATATGCATTACTATGTGTATATGTAGATGGTACTAGTTTACATATCTACTGTTTTATATCTCATTCTGATTAAATGCAGGCCGATATTCTAGATGGGCAACGACTATGTTACTCTGACGAGCTCATAATAAGAGCAAAACGAATTCGTCAGTATCTGTCGACCCATGCCTCGGTCGCATTTTCGGAATTCGCCGACACATTAGCCGCTCGGAACAACTCGGGTGATATGAATCACATATTCATAAAGTCCCGACGTATTAGACTAATGCGTCAGCGATTTACATATGAAATTGCCCATCTCAAACTAAGAATATCTTTTCGTTTTTTGAGCTGTTAAAAACACTTTGATTTCCCGTGGCACTCTGCACACCAATTATGCAAAGAGTTGCAATGGTTTACCAGTCGTCAGAGATTATATTTGTTGATTCCACGGGCAACTGCGATACACAAAATCATGAAGTTTACTACTTTATAACACAGTCCGCTATTTGAGGACTACCTTTGGGCTGCATCCTAAGTAGCAGCCAAGCAAGAATCGAATGTATTTTTAGAAGCCGTGCGTGGCTTTTATGAAATTTTTCCCATTAATGATGATGATTTATCTAAAAGAAACGCTTTAAAAAACATATGGCCTGAATCATCTTCCTTGTTGTGTACTTTCCACGTTTTTATTGGAAATCGCAAAAATAAAATTTCCTCAACTGATGTGCAAAGCTGTTATACTGATGTTCACAATGTGAACGTCCGACGCAAGGACATAATTACTGTTCCGCAGCATCGAACAACCATGTTTCGGATGTCCTTCAGCTATAACTTGGCCAAGCTATATAATGAAATTGGTCCTGATTTTAAAGCCTTCCCTAATGCAAAATTTAAGAGACTCCTATACAAAAAATTGTTTGCTGAACAGGCTGCTCTCATTGATTCTAATGGAAAAAAAATGAAAATTTTTAGACCCTTATATTTGGATTAATTTTACCAAAATATTTTGGTGAGAAATTTAGGGCAGTTAATTTTTGAATCTTGTCTGTGACACATTTTATAAGTATCTGGGATCCAATACAGGATATTCTTTTTACAACTTACCTATATGTAAGATAAAAATCGATGTTTTTGTGAAAAATCCCGACTGACCGTAATTATTTGTGCTTGGGAAGTAGTTTGATTATACAATTATAGTCTAAATTTTTATGATTATTATTTTCGTAGTTTTATTATCTTCTTTCTATGTTTTTTTAATATTTTTTTTTATGTGTATATTAGGTCCTTGCTGAAAATCAGCTTTGCTGAGCTTGAACCTTTTGGCATTTCTCTTTTTAAATGGGATTGTATCATTTTGAACATAAGATTGTATCTTTTTAAAATAAGACTGCATATTAAAGGGTTAATATGCAGTTTTAATTTAAAAAAAATACAATCTTATTGTTTTTTTTTTGTTGTACTCAAATTATGCGAATAAATTAATTTACTTACTTACTTTTACTTACTAAATGCTTTCGTAATATTCTCGTATTAAAATAATATCAAGATCTAGAAAAGTCCTGTTTAGAATTTACTGATAATTGCAAATATGATAATTTTACAAATTATGTAAGTAAAATGATGGGTTAGCTAGTTCGCCCGGTATTTCGTAAATCGCCTTTGCATTAAGTCTAATACGTCGAGAATTTAGGAGTTGGCATGTTGAATGTATTTCATAAATCGCCGACGCATTAGTCTAAAACGTCGGGACTTTATGAATCTGTGATTCGCATCACCCGAGTTATTCCGAGCGGCTAATGTGTCGGCGAATTCCGAAAATGCGCCTCGGTCTGGTTCTACTGAATTAGACTGAGGCCCTGCTAAATTAAACAAAATTTTCTCCGCTACGCCACAAAATTATTTTTCATTTGTATTTACGGACACAAATTCATTTTATAATTTACTTTTTTTGTTTTATCTTTTAGTTGTAGTTGACTGCAACTGGGTAATGCAGTATCTTCTGGTAGCTTAAAAAATCCATTTTAAATACTGAAGTTTAATTATATTTTAACACAAGAATGGGCAGCGCTTTTGCTATTTCAAAGAAAAATGGTTTACTTACCTTAAATCTGCGAAAACTTAAATCGTAAATCGCTCCTCACGTAAGCAATCTCGGAAAGCAAATGCAAAATGACAACAACCGAATCAGCTGCGGCGTAAATGCTAAAGGACGCGCTCAAAATATTCCAAGGGAAGGATTCATCACTATGCAACCCAAAATACGCGCCCAGTATTGATGGTAAAAGTGGGAAAACACAACATCTGCAAACTAGAAAATAAGGCAGGGCAAGTGACTACCAACAAGGATGAAATTGTAAAAATTGTCGAAGACTTCTATGAAGAACTTTATAGAAAACCAGATGAAGAAGAGGTACCTATCCCAAGAATACTGAACCAGGGCTCTGAAGATGTACCAGACATAACCTACTGTGAAGTAAGAAAGGCGGTGTCTGAGATGAAGAATAATAAGTCACCAGGAGAAGACGAAATTGTTATAGAGGCAGTAAAGGAAGGTGGACACATAGTTATTAAAGCCCTATGTAAATTATTTAATGAATGTCTACATCAAGGAGTGACACCTTCAAAGTGGAACAACGCCACTATAGTAATAATGCACAAGAAGGGGAACATTGGTAATCTAGCAAATTACAGACCCATTAGTCTCCTATCTCACTTGTATAAACTATTTATGAAGATCATTGCTAAACGCCTAACTCCAAAATTAGATTTTTACCAGCCGAAAGAACAGGCAGGATTTCGAGCAGGGTACGGTACAAATGACCATTTACATACAATCAAGACCCTTATAGAAAAATCAACAGAATATAATAAACCTCTCATCCTTGTTTTCGTAGACTATGAAAAAGCTTTGACTCAATCAGCCAACAACATATGCTCAAATCATTAACAGACTGCAGAATTGATTACAGGTACATTGCACTGATTAAGGGTATATATGAGAAAGCAACGGCGTGTGTAAGATTACATAAAAACACAAGAACATTCCGAATAGAACAAGGTGTACGTCAAGGAGATACCCTCTCTCCAAAGCTGTTCACCACACTGCTCGAATATGCCTGTAAGAAAATCGAATGGGGGGAAATGGGCCTAAATATAGACGGTGAAAGATTAAATAACTTAAGATTTGCAGACGATATCGTCCTTATCACCGACCGTATAGATCAAGCGTCCATGATGTTGGAAAAATTATACAATGCTTCAAGGGAAGTTGGCCTAAGAATTAACTTTGCAAAGACGCAAGTCATGACAAACCTAGTCCCCAGTGAAAACATAACTGTTGGAAGCAAATCTATTGACCAGGTCACCGCCTACAAATATTTGGGTCGTGAGATCCGAATAGGACGGGACAACCAGACGTGCGAACTTCTCCGGAGAGTAGGCTTGGGGTGGACATCTTTTGGAAGATTAAAGTATGTTTTCAAGTCGGATATTCCCATCAGTCTAAAACGAAAAGTATACAATCAGTGCGTATTGCCAGTGATGACATACGGAGCCGAAACATTGACGCTTACAAAAAAGTCAGCAAAGAAACTGCGTGTCACCCAACGGGCGATGGAAAGGGCTATTCTGGGTATTTCCCTCAGAGACCGAATACCAAACGAGATTATTGGCCAAAGAACAGGTGTTATAGATGTAATCGAAAAAATAACAACTTTAAAGTGGAACTGGGCCGGCCACGTAGCTAGAAGAACTGACGGAAGATGGTCTAAAAAACTATTGGAGTGGCGCCCGAGGCACGAAGCTTATCGTAGTAGAGGGCGCCCCCCTCACACGATGGACCGATGACATCAAAAGAATCTGTGGTAATTGGATACAAATGGCTTAAGATAGAGAAGAGTGGCAAAATAAACGAGAGGCTTATGTTCAGCAGTGGACTACTATAGCTGAGTGATGATGATGTGATTGATGGTTGCTTGGATATTTTCCAGGGTGTAAATATGTGATTGTAGTATGTTTCGACAAAAGTACGTGTACCACATATAATATAACAGATCAGTGCGTCAGATTAACTCTTTATGATGAAAAAATATCTCTTTTCGCAAATATTATATTATTTTTGATTAAAAATAAGTTGACTTATTCTAATTTAGATATTACCACTTTTTCCCAAAATGAGCTAAAGTCTCCCTGCCGGGCTAAAGTCACCCGATCTTTCATTTAAAAATAGTAAGGTGAAGTAATTTTTTATTATGCAATATTAATTTTGTTCTTCCATTCAAACCGTTTTTTTTATCTCTAAAATTAAAGGGCAAACATTATTATAAAATTCCAGAAAATGTAAGCGATTAAAAAAATATTAATTATTATTATATCGTTTGAACAAAAAAATGTGACGGTTATTGTAATTGTTTTTTTTTTATGATTAAAATATATTATCTACACATATAACACATAATATATTATGTATTTTAATACGATCCTCGGGATAACACAAAACACCCCACCAACTTCATTTCAGTAATATTTTAAAAGTTTAATTTGAATATTATATTAAAATTTTGTTGTAATTGTGTAACAGCGGCCAGTAAAATATAATATTTAATTAGGATAAAAGTGAAATTGTAATTTAACCAAAATATTGGATAACGCAGCCACTTATGTGAGATTTCATAACTGTATTTTTCATTTGCAGAAGTGCAATTCAAATTAGGTCAGTATGATCCCCCTGAGTCCGTATGCAGTTCACCATGCAATATGGGCCAAGCGAAAAAATATGTCGAAGGAGAAAGTTGCTGTTGGCATTGTTTTAACTGTACACAATACCAGGTGAGATATTACATGTTTGATTTAATTACACATCCAAAATTGTCTCTATAGAGTTAAAGTAAGTTTTTACAATACCGTATAAAAATACTACGGAAAATTGTTTTTTTTTTGTGTATTCTACCAGAAAACACAACATTTTAAAGACGATTAAGCAAGAAATATTTTTCCAGCTAAGTATAAAGATAAACAACGTCGTCTTCGCCGTAAATGGTTATGCAAGCAGCACGAGATTGCACTTTACAAAGAATAATAATATACCTACAAGTACACAAAAGCTCCGGAAGATAAATATCAATTTCAGTGTTTAAATGAAAGTCAAAAAAACTCCACAAGATAAATTCATTTAAACACTAAATTGCAACTCCACTTAAGAATGGACTAGTTTTTCAAAATATCAATTTCACTTGTATTTCCTATCTATTGTTATAATATAATAATTATTTTGTATTTTGTGAACTAAAATATCACAACAACAAATTGGGGCCCCTAGATTCAAACCCGGTTAAATCCACTTTTTGAATTTTCCCGGCTTTATATGTCGTTGCATTCATAACCAAACTGTCTGCCAACTTGTGTAACCATTACGGCCATAACCAGGTAAATCCTTGAGAAAGTATAGGTACTACAAACATTGGAGTGATACGCAAAACCGACTATATCCACATAGATTTTTGCTATAGTCAAAACGGATAAATCGCTTCAATATTACCGTTCAACATTCAATGCATTTTGTTATCGGTTAAATCCAACAAAATTTTTCGTTTCCGAAAATTCCGGACCAACAGGCCTATTATTATGAACGTCAGATTTATGTTTATAACTTTGGCATGGTGATAGGAGACTGCGACGCATCTCTTTCACCTGAAAATGTATTTTTATACATTTGGAAGGAATCAGATTCACGACGTCAAATGAGATTGCACCAGCTAAATTACTACTTTACGATTATGCTCAGATGGTTGTGGAGGGCAAAATAAGAATGTTACCGTAATTACTATGGCTCTACATGGATGAAAAGACAGGCCCCAAAAGAACTGCAAACTTGAGATCTAGTGTTTCCAGGTCATTCCTACATACCTCCTGATAGAGTTTTTGCTAACATTGGGTCTACAGTATTACAAAGACCTTTTAGACAGAGTGCAAGCTGAATCAGAACTGAATAATAATGAAGAAGAGGTTTGCGCGGACATGGAAGATGATAACCGTTTTGTTTAAAAATTGATATTTTGTTTTAATTAAGTACTGTTTTATACTAATGCCTTTGTTTTGTATACAGTTACACACTTAATAAATGAAAAAAAAGTATTGTTTTATTATTTAAATAATATCAAAAAAGCTAGTTTCGGAGCTTAATACCCCAATGAAATTAATTCTGTTAAATAGCAAAACCGGTTAGGTATATCCAAACAATATTTTTTAAAATCCCAGTTTTTTGAAAATTCTAAAGAATGAAATTCTCATAAACTGTTTCCTTATAGTTTCGACAGTTTTTTGCGGTTTTCTCGTTTTCCAAAAAATTGGATTTAACCGGTTTAGAATCTAGGGGCCTCAAATATACCTAATATTTGTATAAGACAACAATTCGTTATTCCAAATAGTAACTGGTGATGCGTGGCTCCGAATTGATCTGTGAGCAAAATCTTTACCTTTTTTTATAAATCATAAAATATCCTTAGGCGCTCAACATAAATGTTTATGAAGTTGTCCTCTTATTTCATTTGTTAAATAATTTTAGATTATATTTAGAAGTTTTTGTTTTTTTAGCCTTAATTTCGAAACAATTGTGCACGCTTTGTGAAATTATCGCTGACAACTATACTCGAAAAATTGTCACTTTTTTGGGCAGTTCTTTTACATTACGATGCAATTACTGATTTTTTGGCTAAAAAAACTCCAAAAAAAATCCCGATGGCAGCAAGTTGGAAAAGTAGATTTTCGATTTATGTATTTCTCTCCACGACTATTTAATAATATCTTGGTTAATGTCCTGATATTCGTTAAATAATGACACTCATTATACATACCCGTAGATATATTATATATATATATATATGTTAGCAATCATCCCCTGTAAAGTACATTCCGACGTGGTTCGCCTACGTCACACCAGACAAACAGGTTTTTGTTTACGATATAACAAGGGTGGCCGAACGAGTAATGAGAGTATTAGAAGATGACAAGATATAATAGAAGAGCGATGTTAATAAGACCTGTTAGAAATACGTTGGTTTATGCTCAATTTTATGTGATGACAAATAATAAATGATTTTGGGTGTGCTTTTGAGAGTTTTATTAAATAATTTAAAAATAAAAGAAGAATACTTTTTACATATATACAATATAGAATATTCCATTATTCAATGGGAACGCGTTTAGATATTATTATTGTCTGTTTTAAATACCAGTAGTTTCCTCACTAATATTATATTAGGTTGGTTCACATTATACTTCCAAATATATTATCACCTTATGATTTCTTAAAATGATAAATATAAACAAGAATTACTTTTTAAGATCATTTTAAATTTTTGATCACTTGCATAATATTTCAACATTGACCGAATTTCAGATTCGTCACCCCTTAGATCCAACCCAATGCGTCGTCTGTCCCCAGGGTACCGTTCCGGACTACCATCATGTCAAATGCAACGCAATACCAGAAGAGTATTTGCAACCAGACAGTGGTTGGGCAATTGGTGCGATGTCATTCAGCTCCACTGGCATTTTGGTTACTCTATTCGTATTGGGGGTGTTTGTAAAATACCATAAAACACCAGTAGTGCGGGCATCGGGACGAGAGCTGAGCTACACACTATTGGGTGGTATTTTGATGTGTTACAGCGTTACATATGCATTGGTATTAAGACCGAGTGATTTAGTATGTGGATTTCAAAGGTGGGTAGTTGTTGTATATAAAAAACATTTTGCTGCGCACGGTGTATGACAGAGTAATTTTATGTGTGTGTCTTACACATTCAGTCAAGATTTTTGTCTCCTCCACAAGTCAGCTGATCGCATGTCTAAATATATTTAGAAAAACACTCCTCCACCTACTCAAAGAAATAGCCAAAAGACCCATTTGGAGGTCTATATAAAAGACCAAAGCCATACCACATCCTCACAGTTGTCGCACCTGCTGTAGTTGTAAGCTTTCATTTTTATTGTTAGAACTATATCAGTAAGCCATGCTTCAGCTACGTTACACACTTTAAAACTATTGACCATTGATCTTACATTTCCATAAAAAAACTAAATTGATCTATTACCATACTCATGTAATAATAAATACTAAATTTAATACTAAAGAAAAATAAAGGCATTTTTAAAGAAAAGTGCTAGTTTCTTCCTGATAAGAAATAATGTAAACAATAATTTTAAAAATATCTATACCAAGAATGAGAAATTCATAATATGGGCCGATCAACAACAACTCACAAAACTAAAAAAAAAAATACCAGAAAATTCAAGTATTTATACAAGATATAAATATTATTTAATTCAGAAAGAAAAAAAGCAATGGACAATGTTAATAGAAAAGAACGTATATAATATACCTAGTTGATTTTCGATTGCTCCAGAGTTTGTTTCCAAATCATTTCAAATTTTGATATGTTTTACACGACCTTCAATCTTGATCCGAATTTTTCCATTATTAGTCCCAGCACTAGTCCTACCAACTTTTTTTTTTGCTTTTTGCAGCAGGCCATTTTGCAATAGCCGGGAATTTAACAAGAACTGGACGTTGTTCTGATGCTTCTCATATAACTATTTTCCATTTCTAAATCTGTGATTCTACTTTCCAGATTTATTTTCATTGTTTGAGAGAATTTCAACAGGATCCGAAAACACACTAACAAATTTATCTGCCAACATATCCACAAAAACTTTATATTAATCTAAAAACTTATAATTATAATATTTTAATGATCAGACACCTAATGAATAGTAATATTAAATTTAGAGAATTTTTTCGACTTATGTGGCTCAGTTTCATTGTCCTCGTCTTCAAAAGTCTTTTTTGAACGCAAAATACAACACAGAATCAGAGAAAAAATAGTATCTGTTCGCTGACAGAACAATGTATTGGTGATTCATCCCATATAGTGTATAATGCATCCAGCGACCGTGATTATACTGCTCTCAGACCCGTCGACTCGGGTGACCGGGCCAGGCCAGTCGAAGTGGTGCGTGACGATCGCAACTCTCAGTCGCCCCAAGGAAACTACACACTACAAAATATCGAGTCAAGGAAAATCTGATTTTCTACTAGCCCTTAACTGCTATTGACGCGACGGGTCTTTGAGACGCTAGAAAAAATTTTAATATTTGAATAACACCTAAGAAATGTTTTAGAGAATCGTTTCATGTGCTATCAAGAACTCACTGTGAGAGGAATATTAGACGAGGAAACGCTCTATATTATGGAAATCAATTTAATCAACAAATAGGAAATTATTCGACGAAAGTAGTGTAGAAGTGCAAAAACTTATTAAGATTTACGTTCCAAAGAAAAAAATTGGCTAATATAGAGACGAAGATCTTTGTGAAAGATGAAACTCCAGTATATCATCATCCATGTTTTGAAAGAAAATTAGATGATGACCCGGTTAAACAATGGTTAGAGGCATCGTTGAGTCTAGTAGTTCCAATATGTAAGTCATGCCGCGGTTACAAGAAAGAAATAAAAAGAGTCGCAATGAATTTTCATTGATTATCGAAAAATTAAGTGACAGACCTGTAACAAAACAAAGACACACTGGCAATAGAATATACTTTTGTCTTACCCTGTATATATATTTCGGTAGTTTAGGATATTTTCTGTTTGTTTTATAGTTGTATACCTAACGTTTATATTACACAACATCTGGAAATAATAAATATTATCTCGGGTGCCTTTTTGCTATGTGATAAAAGAATTGATACCTAGAAAAGGACCTTTTTCTAGTCGAAAATATAAGTGTATATATTAGAAAGAATAACCAGATATTTTAGTTACAGGGTGGTCACGTTCAACATTATCGAAATACCTTCATATAAATTAAATATCTGACTATTATTATTATATACTGAAGCTAATTGGAGAGCGTCACGGTGTCCCATATCGAAGAATATATATAAAGGGCTAGTAAAAAAACAATGGGTTTTTGTCCAGTCGCTGATTCGGGAGATTGAGAAGTCATTATAAAATCGTATTGTTTCTTGCTTACAAATGGTAGTGACTGGTTAATCTTTTGAACGAACTCCAACATAAGATACCTATGTAACAACAATCATCACAGTCGAGATAAAAATGTATTTTATTTCGAAAATTACTCTGACCCTGTAGTTGTAGTTTATAAGGGTGTATTTTCAATGCTCCTTTCTTATTGGCCATTTTCTATTCTATAGTAGGTACTTCTGATTCTTATGAAGCTATTCGAAAAAACAAGTTAGATTCGTTTTAGCTTTGGTAGAGTCTAGAGGTACCAATTATATAAAGTCAAATTAAATATTTTAATTTGTTTTTGGATTTGGAAGATTTTTCACAGTTAAGAATTATTTTCTAGTTTTGTTCTAAATTATATCAGTATAAAGATAAAGTAAATTTCATTTTCATTCTGAAATTATTCTAAAGTAAAGTTTCCGTAAGTTTTTGATATTCTTTTTAATTGAAGGCCTTTTTGTTTACAAATCTATTTTTATAAAGATTAAAATTCTTTCTTTTATTAATTAAATTATATTCAGTTTTCACTTGCAATAAGAGTTTCGTATGGGAATTAATATAATTATACTAATTTACCTATTTGAAATTGTACATTAATGAATAAGATTTTCTTTTAATTGTTTTATTCTTTTTATTTTATACATATTTATTTCTTTGTTTGTTAATCATTTTCTTTATTAATTTTAATTATTAAATTTAGTTTTTAGTTGAGTTGAAAAGCTCAAATCGTGTGTTTTATTTCAAATAAAATTTCATTATGTTGTTGAACATAAGGCTCGTTTAATTAATAATTTTCTTCTAAATAAATTGAGTGAGTGAGAAGCAGAGTTCCAAAACCATAAAAGGTTAGTAAATTTTAAATTACTTTAATACAGATTAATAAAGTTGATATTCTTTGTTTGTTCTTCTTTAATTAAAATCGCTTGTAAAGCTTGAATCGAACCAGTAACAATTTGAATAGCATTATAGGGGTTCATTCGGGTTGAGCTCTAATATTAGTATTCTTTCTAAATGTAAATAACACCCGCTAAATCAAAATGGTTACAGAGCTTTGTCGTTGAAAGACATGCTGAAATAAACACGAGTATTTAATAGACGGGATTTAGAAACGATGTTTTATGGATCGATCCAGGAATAAAGCGGAAAATAACTTTATACATCTAATAGTATCAATTTATAAAATTTCCAATTCCCATGTATTTTCTTATGGTAAATTCTTGAACCGTCCTCCATATTTGTGTGTTTCAATGTTACACGCCCTGTGTGCAAGGGTCGGGTAACAAAATATGTTTTCAAAACGTCATAAATGATCTAAATGACGCGACGTCTGCACCGGGAAAGTTTTGAAAATGGCCTAAATGACGTAAACGACATCTTTTGAGTGTTACGCCCAGAGCGTGTGACTTATACACAAATGTACAGAATGAATCGCGGAACGGCATAGTTCAATTACTGTCGGAAATAATTAGATCAGGTAATAATCATAGATACTAGGAGAACCGGAAGTTTTGGCTTTGGTTTCCTTTGTTGTTAAACAGAAAACAAGAAATCTAGAGAATAAATTCGGTGTTAGCAAAGGCATGTTTAGTCAATAATTAATTTGACTTATCAGCAGTATTTATATGACGCCTTTTCGATTACTACCGGGCGGTAAGATGAAAATTAAAGATATAATAGATGACAACATGCAAGCAACATTTAAAAATAAATGAGACAAAACTTGAAACAATGCTATGAGGTAAAAAAACAACCCGAAAATGAAAGAACGTACAACTTCAGAAGAATTAATCCAAACAAGCATTGATATGATAAATAAAGAGAACGAAAATGGGTCCTGGCCTAAAAGTTAAGCCAAACTATTTTGGTCCATATAATACTACGAGGATGAGTCTGCGCAAACAAATCACCAAAAGCACAAACAATGTAACAGCAGGGCAATTAATTAGTTTATATATTTTTTTGGTTAAAGACGGAATAACTTGTTTTGTCAAGTGGGTTTATTACTCATTTTTTTTATTCATGTATACGTTGGTTGTTAGTAATGGCGTTTAATAAGATATTAATGTTAACTAATTGTTTTGCCTACAATTTTATAATTTACTTCTATATAAGATTAAAAATCACTAATGATATAGCCTCAAGAGCAGTAAAAGCGTGTAACTTTTCAAAAATGTGCCAATAAAAATAATTTGATTTATATAATTAAATCCGTAATAAAAATAATATTATTGATTGCGTATTTTGTTGAAATTGAGGCCATTGCCTATTAGAATGAATGCAGTGCATTCCAATATAGTCTGTAAGCTTTAGTTATACATATAAACGTATATGTCTACCTTGAGCTATTCGATTAGAATTTCCGCATATACATAAATACAAACACTCATATATTCTCTATTGCATCTGTCCTTTCTCAGTTTACCGTGAAATTTAATTAGAATTCATGAATTGACTTATGTTGTATATTGGGAAATGTACGCAAGCACCCTCAATCATAGATAACTCTTAGCATAAATGGAACAAAAGCATTGTTTTTAAAATATGGAACTCGTTCAATGTTAGTTAAGCGAATCTGGTAGTGATTGAAGGATCGTCCCTTTCATTGTATAAAAAAAAAAAGAAAATACGGAATATCTGAAGATGTATACTTAAGATATCTTATTTTCTAAAATCAGTTTGTTTGTCATGTAGAAGATACAGGGTGTCCAGAAACTGAACTGACAAACTAAGAAAGACGATTCTAGTGATGATTTTATGCCCATTCGCCATACATCATTCAAAAGTTATTTTCAAAGCAGCCCCAGCTCTTTACAGGTACCTCTTTGAATTGAATTGTTCGCAATCCAGCTTAGCTGGAAAGATCAAACCTAGGTTGTGTATGAGGGTTTAATACCCGTATTGTTTTAATATTGACTTTTGAGGAGGTCGTCTAATATGTAAATATTTCTATTTTTTTTTTCACCTTCGACTTTTTGGTATTTTTAAATTGAGAAGCACAAACACCAGGCTATTCTCGACAAAAAGGTGCTCTTGTCATGAACATCTAGAACGTACGGTGTGCGAGAACAATCTATTTGAAAATGTTTGTTTTTCTTGCTGTTCGTTTACGGTTAATTAGATAACTACATTATTGATACTACTACCTTTGACAGTCTAATGACAGCTAGACGACAACTAGGTCATAAAATGTTAAATTTTAAAAGTACTCATACACATCTTTCTGTTAGTTTATAGTTAATAACTATTGTGTGGTTTAATAAAATAAATAACAGTAGAAGTATTTCAAATGCGTTCGCTGGCTTATTAATGGGAATATACCGATATGCATTTATAGTTTATGGCAAAATTTCCGAATAGGAGAGATCCTGCCCATAGGACTGCTTTGCATCAGTGGTTACGAGAAAGATAAATATTTAAAATCTACCGTAGGTAATATTTTGAACAGTAAATATATTTGAATAGAATTAGCCGATACTTGTTGGAAATTCATTATAACTGCGTAAAAATTATCGTAGATATCACTAAATTTTCACCTAAATATGCCATAAAAAACTCTTTTGAATTATCTCGGAAAATACAAAATATTACATTACCTAGCAATGCTAAACTTATATCATTTGATGTCACTAACCTCTTTCCAAGTGTACCTATAAACGAAATTACACCTCTCATAGAAAACCTACTAAATTCCAATAAAACTAATTGCATAGTTAAACAAGATATTTTAACAGCCTTATAAACATGCTTAAACCAAAATTATTTTGAATTCAACCAAAACATTTACAGCAGTACCAATGGTTTGATAATGGGCAATCCTTTGAGTCCCCTATTAGCAGAAATTTTTATGAACAATCTTGAACTTAAAATAGAACAACACCCTCTCTTTAAGAACTTTCTCTATTGGTATAGATACGTAGATGATGTACTTGCTTGTTTTGTAGGAACTGATAGACAACTTACCCAGTTTTTTGAATTTATCAACAATCAGCACCCTAACATATAATTTACAATAGAACAAGAAACGAACAACTCTATCAATTTTCTTGATTTAACAATCACTAAAGTAAGTAACAGACACTCGTTTTCGATTTTTCATAAACCTACACATACAGACACAATTATACATAATACATCTAATCATCCTATCCAACATAAACTAGCCGCATTCCACAGTATGATCCATAGACTTGTTAATATTCCATTAAATAAAGTTAACTTCAAGAAAGAACTTAATATAATTAAACAAATAGCAGTAAACAATGGTTATCAACCGACAATAGTAGAAAAAATCCTAAACAAAATTAATTACAAAAAAACAATCAACACTGTTTTCCCTCAAAGCCCAAAAGATCCCCAAAATTATGGCTTAATTACCTACTCAGGCCATAATTGTTCCTATATTTCAAAATTTTTTAACCAACATAATATAAAAATAGCTTTTAAAACCAACAATACAATAGGAAAAATTATCAAAAATTCAAAATCAAAAATAGATAAGAGAGAAAAATCTGGAGTGTATGAACTGACGTGTGGAGACTGCGATCGGGTTTACATAGGACAGACAGGTCGAAGTTTTTCTAAAAGAATTAAGGAACACTACTTAAGTTATATCAAGAAAAAAGACAATTCTAATTACTCTAACCATCTTTTAGAACATAATCATAATTTTAACGATAATTTCAAAATTATTCATATATAAAACAAAAGTAAAAAGCTGGATCTTTTAGAATCATTAGAAATAAACAAACTTAAATATTCTAACAAATTACTCAATAGCCAAACAGATTTAAATAATTCCCCTTTGTTAAACCTCTTTTAATTTTTGTAACCCTAGGTAGTTTTTATGCACCTGTGACCTAGTTATTAGTTTTCATTTTGTTACACTTTTACTATATTTTATTACCTGTATAAACCATATAAATATTTTGTATTTTAGTCTTAAGTTACACTTGATAAAGCCACTGTGTGGACGAAACATGTCGTGTAATTTTGAAATATAAATTTGTATATTATAAAAGTTTGGAAATATTTAAAACTAAAGTTGTTTTATTTTACGCAGTAAATATATGTTTCTTTTTCACTTCCAAAATGTCCAAGTATTGCATCAAGCGGATTTTTCAGCTCGTATTTAATTTTCTATTTGAATGCATTATCAAAAGAATCAATAGTCTATTTTTTCTAACATTTTGTTCTGCGACGAAGCCACTTTTACCGAAGATGGAGTCTACATTATGCATTAGCATCATTATAATTCTTATTTTCCTGATAACCTTCATGTGATAAAGGAGATGAGACATCAGCAAAATCTTTGCTGCTGATTTGCTTGGAGACACTTATTATTATCGAGTCGAAATGTTTCGAGAACCAATATGTTCCCATAGTCAAAAATAAATATTTATTCTGTAATTTGAAATAATTATTATTGTTGGTAGATTTCGCCTATTAAAATTTGTCAACTAATCAATTTGACGTGTGTAATAATTAATTTAATGTAATAATGACAAATGTGAATATAGGTAAATTATTACTGGTGATTTATAAACTTGACGTTTGCGTTTGCGTCTACCGCTGCCGTTTGCCGTTACAGTTCTACATCGTGGTTTATAAACTTTGCAACGGTTGTCTCAACTCATAACCTATAATTATTTTATTTACTTTCGGTTATGGTTCTTATTATTTATTAATAATATATAATATCATAAATATAAACATGGATTCTTTAATGAGGACAGGGAGCAAATAACAATTGGGGTAAATAATAATTTTAATTTACGGGATCATATGATTTCTGTCATATTGGACACATGACAGTTTATTGCGTTTCTATTGGTTGTCTTGCCAACGGCTGACAGAAAAACATAAACTTGATTTATGTTGAACAGCGGGCGATGCAAACGGTAACGGAAAACGGCAGTTTATGAATAAAAGTACGTAACTTACGTATGGTGAAATCGGACGGTGGACGGCAGCGCAGAACGCAAACTCAAACGGAAAGTTTATAAATCACCAATCCAACTTTTTTTAACATAAGAGATATTGGAAAATTTAGATTTTTTATTCAAGCAGTGGCTTTTATTATTAATCCGAAAGCATTATTTTGATTTATTGATATTTGGATTTTTAAATAGTGGCGGAATACCCCCATAATATTTTCTTTTTATAATTATTTAAAGAAAATCAATTTGCTTGGAAAATACATATTTCATTCATTTAGCAAAATATGGATTTGATAATGATTAGGTAGATGATGTTGTGCTTTTTAAAGGAATCTAGAAATTACTGGGCAAAGAGCCAATAAGTATATAATAAACAGGAATTATAATGTATCTAATATATTACGATAAATGTCCCAGATAATGTATTTGCTGACCTCATAATAATGTTTGGCGTAAAGTTAATAAACAATGCCGTCTATAGTTCCAGTATCCCAGACATTACCTGACTATAAAGTATCTTCTGGCAGGACAATAGTGAAATATTGCAATACTCTGGTTATTAGTATTACAATGGATAGCTTGTAAATCAGGAGGGCAAAGTTTTGTGTTAGAATTACCTCAGAAAATGGCTAAATTATGCTGCTGAATTTTGAGAAATACATAATGCCTAGTAATTTAACAATGTAAGTAGGTACTTAACTAGATATTATAGACCTGATATGAAACAAAATATAAGAAGAGAATTCGTGCATCAAAGTGCATTAGTTTCCTCTAGACAATCTACTTACTTATAACGAAGTGGATTATAAGTTTGTATAAAGGATGAAGATAAAACCGTTTGCATTAGCAAATAAATATTACATAGCTATAATATACAGGTCATATAACTGAAAATACTGATGTTATGATTTAAAAGAAACATACATAAAATAAGTTATATTAATATCAAACGTTTTTTGATTATAAACATAGGCGCCTATAGAAGAATAGGAAAAAAAGAGTGAAGCGGAAACTAACGCTTCCGTATAAATAGATGAATTCATGAATATTTCTGAATTGTTTGTGATTGATTGATTTTAAGATGAAAAGGCAGTTGGCTTATGATTTTCAGATAAATTATGACTGTATTTTAAATGAGCTTGGACTACAAATTTCGGAAGAGCCAAAAAAGCTAAGAGATATTCAACTCCAAGTGAATAAATGACGGAATCAACACTTTTATCTGTAACGAGATTTGGTCATGATGATCATGAAATAGATTTTGGCGTAGACTTTAACACTTTTAGAAGTTCTTTGGTCGGATGATGGTTGTACGACCTTTCTTGTGTGTTTTATCAACCTGTATTAAACACTTAAATGGGCACTGGTCCGACCTTTTTTGATTGTTTACCGTGTCTGTCTTTATGACAGTAAGTGACATTTACTGGCTGACAACCCAAACACGACGGTAAGTAATTCACTTACCGTTCAGAGAACGGTAAGTAAATTCACGACGGTATTTCATTGCCCATTGATGCTGACGTCATTATTTTGATTTTTAAAATTGTATATTAAACGGCATTAGGTATAAACTTTTATAAGTATTTTCATACCGTTCTCTGGAATTATAGCGGATATTCCAACATTCCATGCTTCATCAAGAGATTCACATTCAAAGTCACTCATTTTCAATAATCATACTTATTTAAATAAGTTCTGACAAATACATGACATAAAAAATACTATAACAATAACAATTAGTTTCAGGGCAATGTTTAACTGCAACTTTGTAGAGGGTATTCAGCAAACCTGAATTTGTATTTAATTGAAAATAATAATTATTAAAAATAATAAAATTGCAATTTCAGCTATTTCGATCGTACAAAAAATAGTATAAGCATCTCAAACAGTAAGTAGTTTACCGATCTCCTCCAATAATAAATGTTTAAGAATATGAATTTAATAGGAACGGTGCCTTCACCATGTCACAAATAGAGAATTAGAAAATAAGGGTTTAGCCTCCTCTATGTCATGAAATTATTCGAAGATACAGGTAAGCGGGCTCTACTGAGTTAAATCTTTATATTTATAGAGTTTAGAGAAGGGTTTGAATTTTATTGATTATGTTCTTTTGGTTTTATTAAGTTACCCGCTAGGCGTTGAGCTACTTGAGAATCGCCCACTTACATCACGCTCACGAAAGAGGATCTTATTGATTCTCCTTCGTAAACGAGTGACGGTCTGTATTTGAACTGCGTCTTTCAGTTAATAGTTACTTGATTAAATTTATAAAACTTATTAAAATAAAATGAAAGTCAAGTATATTTTACTAACTATTATTTATTAAATTTATTACTTAAAATATAAGAAAATTAACTCGGTGAAAGAGGAAAAATTTCAAAATAAATTACAATATATAAAATCAGTACTTACATTACAATCATCATCATCATCGTCGACACAGCTGATCTTTCTTTCACTTTAAAGAATAAAATATTTAAAATTTATAACTATTAAGATTAAAACTGTAAACGCGTTAAATAAACTGTAAAGCTTAAGACACTACCCAACGGGGGGATTAGTGCTTTTTGTCGCTTCTAAGACTCGAAGTTCACTTCGCCAAGGTTTGAGAGAAGCCCCCGGTTTTTCCTGTTACGTAAAAATTTATAACTTTTCTTTTTTCCACTCTTTGGAATATCGACCAATGCAATTGTCTATTCTTAGCGTCGGTCGTACCGTTTTTGTTGAATTTGCAATTTGTCTAATAGATACAATACCGATGTTAGAGTCATGAACTTGTATAAACTTTGATGAACTTTAAAAAATTATTAAATCAGCGTAAAATACCTAGTTCGACCGGATGCAATATTTTTATTATAATATACCGGGTGTGACAATAGTTTATTTAAAAATGTACATGCTCTAGCTACCGGTGCTCCTCGCTCATAGTTTGTTCGTTGATAAGGAATTAAAAACATATATGTCACGCGCATTATATTGAGAAATTAATTTGTTTTAAGAGCTTCGGACAGTCGTTATAAATTTATTCAATTTAAAAAGAAAATTCCGATAAGCACAAATTATTTTTATTGACAGTGATTGAAATTCATAGCTTCGTAGCAACAGAAAATGATTATATCCACGCACATGAAGCCGTTCATGATCCTTCATAAAAAAAATTATTTGGCTTGAGGGGTCAAGACTATCCTCTTGAATCGGGTATATTGGTGACCTTAAAATATTCTAATTAGGATCTCACAAGAGAAGAATACAATGTATTAATAGAAAACTCGGTACTCCATGAATCTTCAGGGTGTGAAATAATTCCAAAATAAAATCATTCAGAACATACCATATATCATATAGCTACCTATATATCCAATTTGTCGATCCGTGAAATTAAATTAATATTGGTGGTTGTCGTACCTAGAATTCATCAATGCGAATTAATTTTGTCATTATATTATCTAATGTATCTTGACTTAACGAGACATGATGTCTTTGGGGATAATCCTCTACCTCAGGGATATATAAAGATAATATTATTATTTATTGTATGTATTATTGTATTGTATGACATAATATAAGGATTTTTCGCGATCTTGTGAACGAGGGATTGATTATTTTAGACAAGATGAACACCTACAACGATCTCCATATTCTTACATCATCTCATTCTCATCATATTTGACTTCCACTATGCTTCATATCAACACATTTTGTGTATGTCCTTGTTTCGCAAAGTTTATTGCTATATTTAATATAGTTTACTAGGTATACTAGGTACTAACTGATCCACGAAAAATTTTACTGAGTAAATTTGACACAACAATAATAAATTAAACTAAAATACGTTTTACCACTTCACCAAAAGACTATAAGAAAAAGGTGTTTGGTGAAGTGATAGAACGTGTTTGAGGTTAGTGTTCTACGCCAAAGGTTCTACTAATCGAATAAATAATAAATTATTATATCTCTTATTGTAGATTCGGAGCTGGATTTTGTTTCACTGTGGTCTACGGTGCTTTGCTAACAAAAACAAACAGAATATCCCGTATTTTCAACGCTGGCAAAAAATCCGTTAAACGACCAAACTTTATCTCACCACGATCTCAATTGATTATTTGTACTGGATTAGTAGGAGTGCAGGTAACGCAAACCAAATTATTTGTTCTTTAGGTAGTTATTCTAAATATTTTTCTAGGTTCTCATTAATGTTATATGGATGATTATATCACCAGCTCGTGCTGTACATCATTACCCAACTAGAGACGACAACATTTTGGTGTGTTCGTCCTACATCGATGCATCCTACATGATTGCATTTATGTATCCAATTCTTTTAATTGTTATTTGTACGATTTATGCTGTGCTGACAAGAAAAATTCCAGAGGCTTTTAACGAATCAAAATACATAGGTAAGTTAACTTCAATTTTGGAAACCAATTACATTTAGGTAATAGATATCATCACAGTAACAACTTACTAAAATAAATAAACTTGCGTTGGGGAATAAAAACGAACAATGATCTAAATGTGTGAAGGGACTCCTAAGTTAAACAAAATGAGATCAAAGACGATTTGAAAGCCAGAAATCTCATAGAGAATATTTTAGAAGTTGGTTATTTAATACCATATTTGTCATGTGATAGTGGCAAAGTATAAATTAGCACTGAAAGCTGAAACTTCAACATACTACCGCTATAACGAAGCGTTATAGATTTTTTAAACTATAGAGATTGTGCAATGTTCAATAAAGATTTATCGATAAAGAATTTTAACTGTGTTGTATATTTATAGGAGAAATAAATGTTTTGTATATATAAATAAAATACTTTATTTACCCTGTAAATATTTTACAACTAACTTTTCTGATATAGATTATATAATCAATATTTTATAGTATGTATTATATAGGGTATTATCGATATCTAATAAACCTAGATACGACAACGATTTTTGGAAATAACATAGGCGGTGAAGTTACTAACATTATGTAAAATCTAGACGAAATCGATATACACATTTCCGTCGCTGTAACCCATTTATAAATATCTCAATTTAGAATAATCAAAGGTATAGTATAGATTATATAGAGCCGTTTTTTTTCTTAATCTATTCAGAAACTAGACTTTTTCGAGACTAATAAATTACAGATTCCAATATTATTTCATGTTTGTGATTTACATCGATCTACTGTGAACTGGTCGTATTTTGAAGTCTCTTAAGACTACTAAGACCATTTCCAGATGGAAGTCTGTAAGTATTCTTTCATGATAGCGCTTAAACGCTTTAACGAATTGAGCTAAATATTTTGGCAATTGAGTTTAGTGGAATCGTAAGATTAACCCATTAGTTTTTCGTTAAGATCCTTTTAACCCTGTGATAGGGGTGCACACAACCGCCAAATTCCTAAATAGCAGTAGGGTGTTGCCGCGTATAACATCCGATATATAAAATTCTATAAAAAACTGACCCTTTGAAACAATTATTATGTTAATGTAATTTGAATTTAAATTTGTAATAATTCTAGTTTACAGTTAATATATTGCAGTTACATATTATACAGAACTAGTTACTTTATTACAAACAATAACAGTATTGGCCGAGTCGTACAGTATTTGAAAGCACTTTTTATGCTATTTACTGCAATAGCTTAATTCTGAAATTTACCTGCACAGTTGTCGAGGAACTTGCATTTAATTAAAATTTCACCAGTCAGGTAGTTGGTATTTAAATATTATATTATATAGGGTCGTGATAATTCGCATAGGGGTTGTAGCTCAGTGGTAGAGTGTCCGCTTTACATGCATACATGTGGAAAGCCCTGGACTCAGCTCTTCTTGCAATTATTTTTTAACTTCTAAATTTTGAATAAAGTCATTTGTTAGGTTAGTTTATTGGAATAATAAATATAATACAATTTTTATAATAATAATTATTATTATGTATGGACGGACTATGCTATACCAAGTACCTAGACGAACGAAGTTGTACGAGTTCCCTAAAACCAAAAAGGTTAATTATACAATTTTATCGATTCGTTGCCGTATCAGTTGTGTTAACATATTGGCACCGTGCGAAGTCATTTTTATTTTTCCTTTCCCGACCCAGGGATAAACCCTTTTGGAGTCTCCTGAGATGACTAAAACCATTTACAAACTCTATTTCGTTACCCAGGTCATATATATTTTAGATTATATTATATCTTGCCGCAAAGTTTTGGGGTGACACAACTGATTTTGGGTATATTAGGGAGCAGTTTATGTATTCAATATGTACAAAGATTAGATACAATATAATAATATAATGATTATGATATCCCTATTATACTCTGTATAGCCAGTATATCTATATCGTTTATACAGGGTGTCCTACGGTGGCAACCCATTAGATTATTTCAGAAACTACGTCGCATTGAATTTTGAAAATTTCAGTGTCTATATTGTCAAATATGCTCTACTCAAATAATATAATAGCAACGGCATAGCACTTCCGGTTATACCGGAAGTTGATGGCAACTTTGTGATTTTAAATGGAACCCCCTATATGTTATTACATTTTTGGATTCTAAATAAGATTTCAGACATATTTCATTTATCATGTCCTATACCTAACGTCAGTCGTTTTTGACTTATATTAAGATTTATGTCAAAATTGACAGTTTAGGGCTCCATAAGAATTCCGTTTTTTCCTTGAAAATCAGTATTTAATAATTATTTTGCAGGTATTTTCTTATCAGGTGGGATCTTCTTTTTCGAATTGACAAGACATATTCTGATTAGTTTATACAGGGTGGTCAAAAAATTATATTGAAAACGGTTCAAGAAAAACAGTTGAAAGTCAATTTTTTCAAATGGAATGGGTATATTATTATTTTATCTTCCTTAGCATTAAAAAATAATGCAATTTTGTAATAAGTTACCATTTTCTAAAATGCATAGTTTTTGAAATATCGTCATTTTAATTTTTTCTGCAGCGCCTACCGTTGTCTCTCTGGAAGCTAGCTAATTAATTTAGTTAGCCATGAAAATAATGACATTTCTCTGAATTAGCATAAACGTCAAACTAAATATGAAATTAGTTGTTGCTATCCAACCAGTCGTTACTTATCAATATTTGTGACCATTATATTTTACAATAACTATTACAAAATGGAAAATATTTATGCTGATATTGTAACTGTATTATTAATCCATGGAGAATGTAACAAAGTGATTAATAGAACCTGTACAGTATTTAACGCGAGAAACCCGCATTTGCCGACAATGACTAGAGAAAAATTAAGAAGAATTTTGAGAAATCAAATACGGTGGGGGCAGTGTCATGCAAATCGAGTACTACAAAAACCTGTAACTACAAATGAGGATAATGTGGTAAATGTTTTGGCATATTTTAATACATATCCTGAATCATCAGTGCGTGCTGCTGAACAAGATCTAGGAATTTCAAAATCCTCTGTCCAAAAAATATTAAAAAGTAGTGGTTTACATCCATTGAAATTCAAATATCTTTGTGCTCTGGAAGCAGGTGATGCCGAACGACGTGTACGGTTCTACGAAACCATTTTAACACGAAAGCAAAAAGTGATTTGGACACATGAGTCCAAATTTTCGAGAGATGGAATCGTTAATAGACAAAATAGTCATTTTTGGGCTTCTGAGAATCCGCACGCTATTCGTGAACGAAATTTTGAAAATAAATTTAGTGTGAACGTTTTTTGTATGGTGAAAGACACACATGTTGAATATTTTATTTACGAGCATAATTTAAATACGGAAGGTTATCTTCATATTTTGCAAAATGTTGTGGCGCATTTTTTGGATGATCTACCATTAAATTAATTAAGAAGTTGTTGGTACCAGTTAGATGGAGCACCACCTCACTGTGGAAATAGAATCAACAGCTTAATGAAATATTTGAAGATGGATGGATCAGACGTTTAGGGCCTTGGGATTGGTCAGCGAGATCTCCAGATCTATCACCGCTGGATTTTCATGTTTGGGGTGCAATTAAACAAAAGGTGTATTCCACCCCAATTAATTCAAAAGAAGAATTAGTAGGACGAAGCCTTAACTGGAGTCCAAATTGCACGAGCTGTCACGAGTGAATTTATTGAACGGGTAAATAAGTGTTTAAGACTAAATGCGGGTCATATCGAACAATTAAATTAGTTTTGTTATCGTTAGTTGATTAACTTTTTTTAGTTGAAAATTTATTTAGTTTGATCTTCTGTTCATTTCTGCTGTATTATTTTAAATTTTAGTCTTAGTTCGTTGTAATACTTGATTTGTATACATCCCAACCTGCTCTAAATGATTTCTCAAAATTCTTCCTAATTTCTCTAGTCATCGTTAGCAAATGGGGGTTTCTCTCGTTAAATACTCTACAGGTGATATTAATCACTTTATTTTATTCTTCATGAATTAATAATAAATTTATAATATCAATAGGTATTTTTCATTTTTATTAATTTGACATTTAGTTTGACGTTAAAATGACAATAATTTCATGGCTAACTAAATTAATTAGCTAGCTTCCAGAGAGAAAACGGTAGGCGCTGCAGAAAAATTTAAAATGACGATATTTCGAAAACTATGCATTTTAGAAAATGATAACCTATTACAAATATGCATTATTTTTTAATGCTAAGGAAGATAAAATAATAATAATATACCCATTCCATTTGAAAAAATTGACTTTCAACTGTTTTTCTTGAACCGTTTTCAATATAATTTTTTGACCACCCTGTATAAACTAATCAGAAAATGTCTTATCAATTCGAAAAAGAAGATCCCACCTGATAAGAAAATACCTGCAAAATAATTATTAAATACTGATTTACAATGAAAAAACGGAATTCTTATGGAGCCCTAAACTGTCAATTTTGACATAAACCTTAATATAAGTCAAAAACGACTGACGTTAGGTATAGGATATGATACATGAAATATATCTGAAATCTTATTTAGTATCCAAAAATGTAATAATATATAGGATGTTCCATTTAAAATAACAAAGTTGCCATCAACTTCCGGTATAACCGGAAGTGCTATGTCGTTGCTATTATATTATTTGAGTAGAGCATATTTGACAATATAGACAGTGAAATTTTCAAAATTTAATTCGAAGTAGTTTCTGAAATAATCTAATGGGTTGCCACCGTAGGACACCCTGTATATTTTCCAGCAAATCAATGAATTAATCTGTTTTGAATATATATCGTTGCAGTACTGAATTGATAAATGGAAACTTCATTCAAATGGATATGAACTATACCTACTTTAAATCAGCATCGTCACTGTAAAGAAAAAATATACAAAGTGTCCGTAAAAGAACGAAACGTGTGATTATTTTCAAAATTGTACATTTTTAAAAGAAAAACCAGAAACGATAGTTTTGATTGATGTGTGTGTTTTTGAAATCTGCCTCTTCGCGGAGCTACCATCTAAGCCATGTTTGTTTCAAATTGGAACCCCTATTTTTGCAGCTGTGTGTCCTGAGTACAATGATGTACCACATGTGGGTGACATAAGAAAATTTTTGAGAAAATGCAGGTTTTTGCTTTCTTATCCACATTTGGATGTGTCGTTTTCTGATTAATGAAATAACGAAAATACCTAATTAATTTTATTTTTTGGAGGACTATCTAGAGCAATTACTCAAAGTGTGCACTGTTAACCGTTTTGCAATGGGCACAATTGCCAAATATAAATCAAAACTGACGTGTCTCGGCTTTTCTTTTAAAAATGAACCATTTAGAAACTGATCGCCAGTTACGTTAGTTTCCGGAGACCCTGTATATTGTCTTCATCGAAGAAATATTTTTATATAGAACCACTAAAGGTTTTATACAGTTTAGTTATGCAGGCAATGGTTGAAATCTTAACAAAAATGATAATAAACCTGCTAAAACATTGTCCGAACTCTCTATCTCGAAACAAATCAATAATTTGATTGTAGTAGAGCTAGAGTCCTGCACCTACTAACAGAAAGTTAAAAAGTGTTGTTACTGTTTATATAATTGTTTGTAATAATTTATCTTAACCATTACTTTCTTTTAGGTTTCACAATGTATACGACGTGCATTATATGGCTGGCATTTGTACCATTATATTTCGGCACAGCCAATAACGTAGCTCTAAGAATAACTAGCATGTCTGTAACTATTAGTCTGTCCGCAAGCGTCACATTAGCATGCCTATTTACACCAAAAGTAAGTATCTAACACGTTAAGCCCCATGTGTATAGTACATCCAAAGTTAATTTAAAATATATAAATACCGGGCCTATCCGTTCACATGCCTCTCTACATTATAGAAGGGCATCGAATGCAACGTTTTTTGATGCATTTCTCCCTCGTATATTAACTATAAGAAAACGCTAGCTATCTTATTCACTCTAATCTTCAACCAAAACGAGTAAAAGTTCATGCACATCTCCTTCGAAGCCAAACAATTGTAAAATATGTAATGTGTTTTTGCATACAGTTGAATATTAATATTTAGGTTACTTTTCGTGATGCTCTTTTGAAGGGAAACATTTTAAAAATAGTTCCCAAATCGTCACATTTTTCATTAAAGTAAAGTCATTAGACAAGAAAACAGATTTGTGTGTTATTCTTATGGAATCTACTCGCTTAAATAATATACCTAATTACGAGAATCGCCGTTGCCACACTTTATTTGAAAAATTCTATCTACTCATTATTTCCGTAATACAAAAATCAATCAATCAATTTGAATTCAATTTACACATTCAAAACAAGTTCGAATAACTATTTAACCACAATCTTAAATTATCCAAGCTTTATTTTCAATTTTCTTTCACGACAATATTCTTCCCGATAAATATCCTAACATATTTTATATACTAGGTCAAAATAAATCTGACTACTAAGCAACAATAGACTTGAAATATTGCACTTGACAATTATGACAATTATGTATGTACGCGGTAACTATCCCCTTCCGGATCTCTCAGTCGTTTTGTGGTAGTCTTATCTATGACAAAAGTCATTGACGGGTATAAAAAAATACTGAAAATATGGGTTGAAAACTTAATCAAATAACTAGATTTACATTTGAGACACCCTGTATATAAATAAAATTTATGAGACCATTCTAACAAACTAAGAAAACTCAAAAGTTTTCCTATTAATTATGTTTTGCCGTGCCCAAAAATTTAAAAAAAGAAATGAAGACATTTTTGAGTTCCCTTTTAAGACGTATAATAAATCATGCCTGCCAAAGGATAGACACGAGCGGAACACGTTGGGAGTTTAAGAATCAAGATTTATATGGGCAAAGCCAGCGTCTTCTTTTAAATATTTATCATCAGATGTTACGGTCTGAAAATAATGATGTGACGAATGCACATATTATAAAATTTCGTTCTATAGAAAATGTCACTGACTAAGTGAGTAAAACTTGTTGTTATTTTATAATATCAGAAGCATATTATTATAAATGTATATACTTACATGCATAACAAGTATTAACAATAGTATTAATAGGTATGTTCCTTGCTATTCGAACACGGACTAGGTACGTGTGCATCTATGTCTAAACATCTAAAAACAAAAACAGTCTTTTCCAGCGTAGGTTTATATGTTGCCGTGTTGGGGCAGCAAGGAAAAATACAGTATATTTTTATACAAAAGAACATCAAATTTGTTAATACAGAAAAGTTAAAAGGGCCTATGGACGGCTACGGTCGGTATTGACATTACAAAGAGATATCGAGTTGTGGATTTTTATATTATTATAAACTAAAATTAGAAAGACTATACCATACAGGTACACACTTAACTTTTTTCGTAGACCATGTGTAAGGTACCTATGTAACCTAGTAACCGGCTGTGTTAAACTTGGAGTGGCGCTCTCAGGCACACATCTAGCCTGTTTCCTTATGGCGTATTAAAATCGTCGTACACTTGATTCTTTTGGCGTAAATATCGTTCGTTAATTTGCGCAATGTTTTTTTTCATCCTCAATTAAAGTATAACTGTATTCTAAGCCGTGTTAGCAATAAAAATATTATAATAAGGAAACATTTTAATTGTGAGACAATATGGCACGCCTGGTCCAGGACATACCTAAGGAACAAAAAATCTGTTGTGTGGATCACATATGCCTAACACAGTTTTATGTAACAAAAAACCTTATACATTATATTTACTAGGGTAAGTTCAAACAATAACAGCCATCTTAACATATAGTTGTCCAAAATGTTGTTTGGTCTGAGGTAGAACTCTTTGTAGCCTGGGGCTTAACGTCTTCATTACCTGTGGAAGTTGTCTGTCTAAAAAAAAATCATTATAGTAAAATTTAAATTTTAAAAGATAGTACACGTATAATTTATTTCAGTTGTACATTATACTGATCAGACCTGAACGTAATATACGACAAAGTATGATGCCGATGAGGTACAGTGCTATAAACAAGAGTGGAGTGTCTGCTGGCTCTGGTAGTATGATGGCTCCAGTGGTAGTGACTGCAGTCACCTGTGATCAAAATCAAAAAATACAGAAAGCCGTAACGCCAGTGGATAATGGTAAGATAACTTAAAATCTCTTTTCTGGACCAATTATGATGACAAACGACTTTATGGCCGAAAAAATAGGTTATATTTACAAATTACGGAAATTTTAATGTCGAATATTTTTTTTTAATTGAACAATAAACAATGAACAATTTTTATTTAAATCTAATAACTAACAATGTTAATTATATATACATACTCGTGTAGTATGTCAATCATCAAACGAAGAAAACACTAAATTATAAATTTTTTATTCTTTCATTTAAAAAATGCTTGTTTAATTTATTTGTTTAGAAATCTTTTAGCATCCACATTGAAAGTAAATGAAATCATTTACCTTTATGTAAAAAACAGTAAAACTGTGGTAAATAAATGTGCTGATAACAAAACTGAAAGCAAATTTTGAATTTGCCTGAGTCCATTAAATCAAGAATTTTTTCAATATAAATAATTTCTACACATAATATATAAATTCATTTCTTCTGCTCCAGGTGTTTCAGAAGCAAATGGTACAAAGCACAAACATCCAACTAGAGATTCGGGCACCCAAACAACACCGCATATTATCAATGGCGAAACTACGAACAGTATTTTGTTAAAAACTACAGCAGCCTCAGCTATAGCTCCTACAGCTACAACATGTTCTTTGGAACGACTACCAAAAATTAACAATAACTGCAATGGACCAATAATTATTGATGAGGAGGTTACAAGCAAATTCCAACAACATAAAAAAGAAGTCACCACGACATCTTTATAGCATACGAGATCATCAAGTTTGAAGTATGTTCGTAGGAATCCTATACAGGTGTAGATAATTTAAGTACTTTGCAACAAAATGTGATGTATTTAGAGATATTAATAATAGATATTCATAATTATAATACTCTTAGATATGACGGGAATTTTTAAGCAATTTTGTACCTGAATGATTTTGGAGAAAGAACCCTTTGAATAATTTGGAATTCTCATTCCATTTAGATTTTAATACGTGATTTATTGATTTATTTTTTTTAATAATTTATTTTAAGTTGAAATTGTATATTTATTTTAAGTTAAAATTGTATATTTATTTATTTATATGGAATGAGCTACAAATAAAATATATTATTATTATTTTGTTAGCTTCTTGCGTAAAATTTTCGAAATAATTCGGAAACTGTAACACATACACAACATTTTATTTAAAAAAAAAAACTTAAAACAACTTTTAAGAAGTAATACGAAAATTGTTGTGATTCAATGATTTGTAAACTGTATTTTATATTTTGATATTAATGTAACAGTACAAATATTTATTTTTATTTTCCAATAATAGTAGGCACAATCTGCGTGGTGTACAACAGGAGTGTGGACTAGCCCTTCTCATTTTGAGTAGAGTAAATTACATAAAATATCCATGCGGTCGACAACAGGTTGATAGACAGTTGTTGCCATTACTATTTATAAGAGAAGAAATTGTATTGTCTCGACATTTTACGTGTAGCTTTTCTAAAAAGAACTAGATATTCACATAATTATTCACCAATAAAATAAACTTGTATTTTTCTCATAGAGGACTATTATAATTTCAATATAATACTGCACCAAATAGTAGTAATTTTGACAGTACAAATTTATATAGTGCGCTTAGGATGTCCGTCACTATATGATGAAACGATAGCTATTAGCCATTCAACAGAATAACGGCTATGTTCCGAAACTTACTGAAAACACTGAAAGTGCTAAAACCGCGTTTCATAATTCATAATACAAAAAGCTTGCGTTTCAATACTGATGAAATGTCATTATACTAACCGTCTTGCAAACATAATAACATTTCGTTACTGAGATTTACTGAAATTAGCAAAGGGTGAGAGGTGATAATTTATCAGCAAATTAGTGGGGGCAATATTTGCATTATTTCTTATTTTATAGGTTAGGGCATTCTTTATAAACATTACTTGTCTAAACGAAAACCCAAAAATTTGCAGATTAGGTTCAATATTTTACTGTCAAAAGCGTTCCGTTTGCTTTAGTAACGTATTTAATTTTAGAATTTAGAACACATTTCTCAGTACTTTCAGTTAGGGTTGCCAGACTTTCAAGTTTAGACGATATTATTCCGCTTTCCAGTGAAACGTCACGCTTTGTCCGCATCCCGCGCGTACGATATATTGTCCCGCTTTTTATGAAAATCATATTTGGCACCTTAAAACGCGAAAAAATATGCACCCAAATATAATAAAGTAAACCCTTTTATATGTTTTTTGTAATTGCTTTTTGTCTGATTTGCTATTGCTATTATATTTAGCACAATATCACGTACGTGGGTGGACATTAGGAAAAAGAACTGTAGGAATTATACTATAAAATTTTGTTTCTGATCTTCAGTCCCAACAAATTTATCATGAGAAAATTAAAAAGTTAGCTAAGAAAAGCCGCATTTTTAAGATTAATTTTTTACTTTTCATATTGACATTGAAACCTAAAAACAATTTTCGTCTGCGGTATATTATTTTTCCCCCTACAATCCACTTTGTCCCGCTTTTATAAGATTCAAATCTGGCAACCCTATTTTCAGTAATATCGGTCAAATAATTGATTCCAGTAAGTTTCGGAACATAGCCAATGTAACGCCATTATTTATAGTTAAATAATTGAAAATTTAGACAAACTGCATTTTTTAACTGAACTTCAGAAGAGTATGGCTACTTTTCATTTTAAAATTGATATAGCTGCGCTTTAAGTTTCAACGCTCTAAAATTTTATATGTTTCAAAGTACAAAGAAGTTTGAATCTTGAAAGAGTGACTCCTCTACTATATTGTTCAAAATTGTTTAAAAATGATAAATATATTAACTAGAAATGTGTAAATTATTATAAACGAGCACGTAATAGTTTTTATGGTGAAAAGAACATTAATGGACGAGTGAAGAAGTTTAAATTTGAAAATGTTAGACTTAATATGTAGATAAATGTATCAACAGGGTATAAGTTAATTTCGAAAATAATTATATAAATTAATAATTTGTTTTTATTGTGATCATTCAAAACATATGAATATTTATAGCTAGAAAATTATAAAAATTGTATATGTAAGATGCTCAAGAAGTTTATTAAACAATATTAATATAACGATGATTTGTCTTAACGAATAGTTTTATATATATTTTATTGTGAATTCTATATAGCAGACAGGTTTAAGTAATAATATAATAACTGATGTGGCGGTAAATAATTAAGAATACAAATACAGTGGTATTTCAGACTGACTAAAAGCAACATCACTAGTTGTATACAGGATTTTGTTTAAATGAAGTAAGACTCAATTAGGCATGTTAGATATGCAACAATTTAATATCATTATGAGCTAAGAGCATACCATAGACGTGTGTGAAAGGATTTTATTCGTCGTTATGTCCTTAGGTATTATCAACAATTAGCAAAAAATGTAGGTATTGTTTCACTGCCTCAGTCAACGTTAATTTCTAAAGAGCAAGGAAAACTGTAAAAATAAAGGACTATTTCCATTTCAAATCACCTTCCACGTAATATAGGAGCATCAACAATAATTTCTTCAACAATCAGTTGATTACAATTTTTTAAAACTCATGGAAATCAATAAATATTGTTGTAAGAACAGATATGACAAATTTACGAAAAATTATAAAAATTTTGTTCATTAAAATTTTTAACACCAAAAATAAACTGAAAAAAATTCACGCAAAAACAGAGAGCTAATTATTATACGTGTCACATATTCGGCCGCTCTAACATAACCTGTTGCTTGTTTCAACAATCAAAACTTTGTCAGAGACTCATTCTTGAAAATATCCAATGACAGACGGGACATGCTACACAATACAGCAAAATGTAAACAAGCCCGTGACGTCAAACCAATCAGATCGTGTTTGTCGTTTTGCGATAACTTATAAGTTTGATATTTTGAAAATTAATTGACCAAATTTTTGTAGCAACTCTATTTTAAGATAGACTGCTAAGACATAACGGTGATAGTGAATACTGGTGTTATCACAAAAAATTATTTTGTTTGCATATAAGAATATTAAGTTGGGTACTTTACCAAAACAGTCGATTTTGTTATATCTCGAAAACAATAAATTCCATATCTGCCTGGTCGGGAATTCATTTTCCAATATCCGAAATACCACTATATTTTTACATGTGTAAATAAAGTATTAATATATTTTCACTTACTACAAATAACAGAACTTGGTATATTTCTGTTGTTTTAATTTATAAACAATAAATAGATACAGTCCTATTGATATAGGAACTTTTTACATACGTTAAAACTCGAGATAATAGTTAATGAAGATATTTGATATTAATGCATTTTATTCAGTCGAACGGAAGTCATACTCTGCATAGTATATAAATATATATATATTAGTTATGCAGAATATTAATATCTACAGGCTGAACAATACATAATGGAACACCTCGTATAGGACATACATTTCTATAATATACCTAGACTATTTATTTAGTTTAATTCAGTTATACAACGAAAATAAAAAGTTTGGATATATTTGACACACCATGTCTATTTTGTCATGCTTACTATTTTTGTATGTAACAAATTTATACAGTATGTTGACAGATAAAGGTCCCAAGAGAACAAAAATGGACTAAAAAATTCGACAAAAAGTCATATAAGTCTGTTGCCATACTTTAAACAAGAATATGTGAAATACTAATTATTATAATTATTAAGACAAGCTACCTTTATTTTGCGTTTTGGAACAAAGTGACCAATAAAAAAATATTTAAATTCTATCCAGAGGCTAATTCTAGAATTTCAAATCAGTATTCCAAATTTTAGTTTTTTTGTAAAATTTTAAAATATAATTTCTAATTTATATATTGTGTGTATTGAATTTTTGATCATTTTTATAGATAATTATCAGATAAGTATTTAAGGCAGCATTAAATTCTTATTAAAGTGGAGGGCCTTATATTTTTATCATAGAATAAACAAAAAAATATAAACTAACCTGAATAAAATAAAAAACAATGAACTATATTGTACTTTTGTGGAAACGTAATACATAATGAGTTATGGTCACTCGCTGGCTATTGTAACTATTGATTTTTTAATGTAGAGAGGCAAATGTAATGCAAGACATTAATTTCAGAAAAAAAATATCTTAAAAGCATAGTTAACGAGTAAAAAAAATAATATTTTGAGACTTGATATAGCGATTGCTAGCAATTTTTTTTATCTTTCTTTTATTAAGAGAGAAAATAATATCAACATAGGTTTGTACACCGTGCTCCTATTTTCGGTACAGTTTTAAAAACTTAAAAAAATATAATGTTGCCATTAACTAATTGATATAATTGAAAAATCAGTCACGAAAACGTACAATTTATCACTAAATGAGATGCTATATAAAAAATATTTATAACAAGTCTTTATAGTGCAGGTATACTCAACAAAATATGGTTCACTATGCCAATATGAATATTCTCACTTTAGAACCATTCATAAAATTTGTGATTTGACCTGTCTACAATTATTATAGCAAAAGACATTTGGATCGGACAAAAATTCTACTGTAAATACAACTTTTATTTTTGCTGGAAATAACAAAATAAATATATATCAAGACAGTGTTGGCATCTGGCATCCCATACGGAGTATTTGAAAGAGTCGGGGAACAAATTGAAACAGCATGTAAATCAATTCAAAATATGTCATTTTGAAATAAAATTTTGTCTTGCGAGGTTTTATAAAATTCCAATAATGTGTGACTCATTGTCTGCATATAGTACTGTATAATCTGTATTTATGTCTTCTGCCCATGATATATAAGCACATAGAAGACTAAAACACGATGCTATCGATGATTGCAACCCTTATCGTCACCCAAGCTCAATGATCTATTTCGCCGGAACGTCAAATCAGAATAAAATCATAGTCACAGTCATAGAAAACTTCCACAGGCAAGCAAAGTTATAGAAATAATACTGCTGGATAGATCCTCCGTCAAATATATACTAGCTAATGTTTCACTGATCATCATATCAGCTTCTTCTGAGCAACTTTGCGGGAGCGCGGTTAATCTAAAACTAAACAGTTTAGTTAGTAGAAGAACCTGACAGGATGATCAGCGAAGCGTTAGCTAGTATAAATTTGACTCAGGATTTAATACTGTTTCCATAATTTTTATATCTTATTCTATTTCTCGAATTGAAAGTATAAGATTTAAATTAAAAATTATACTTATCTTGAAGTAATGACCGCAAGGTTATGTATTACCGTGAGCAAATGTACACCGAAGTGAAGCTGTTAGAACATACTTAGCACACCATTTAGCATTGATAAGAAGTATTTTCAGATTACATAGACCTAAAAACATGTTTTTAGTCTATGACTTCATGACTTCTTCAGTACGTGAATCTAATGTTATAATTAGTACTGAATTGTATGTCTAGGTAGGTACTTAATATTAATTTGATGCCATTTGTAGCCACAACTCCACAAAATACAGGCAATAAGCACATTAACCGAAAGTCCTTGCAGCAGGTTGACATGTGGTTTAATATGCAATCTCATTAAGGGCATAAACATCATGAGCATCGTTAATACCATCTCCATCAATGTTATGAACCAATAAATATTGCGACAAACTAACAAAACTTTTAATAAATATTGGATATTATATTATTGACTCAATAATTGTCCCTCACGAATCTATTTGTATGGTAGATAAAATTAATAAAAAAAAATCCAACATTACATTTTTAAGTAAGCCACATCAAAAGAATAGGAAAGACTGGGATGATATTACAATGTAACCATTTGAAAAAATGAAGCCATTTCTCATAAGGTTTCCTTTATTGGTGTCTATTAAAAGTGGTATAACTTTTGAGGCTAATGACGAACGTATCTAAATGCAAAAATAAAATGTTATTCGATCATCTTAATGAAAAAATGTGTTAATATAGTAGTTAACCGTATAGATAATGCGTTTCCGAGGTATTCTTTGTTTCTGCAATATAATAAAAATAAACTGTTGCCCTCGAGGCACGAATAGCTCTCCATATTTAAGTGTAAAAGTAATAATTGTATGACCTATTTGTCATTTATCTAAATTTAATAAATTTTTGTTTTATTTTAGACCATCAGCTATTTTTTTGAAGTATCGGGTTTTGTTAATTTTTCCTCTCTTTGGAGGCACTATTTATACGTACATATTTTCAGATCTTCTAGGCCAAGTTCTTGTACGCAAAATAATTGATTTTTTTAGTTTTATTATAAAATTTACTTTGCCCCCTTTTCTACTATTTACGAACCCCTATGTAAACATAATTGTTATGCTGTATGTTGTAGGTTATCTTATATCAAAGCTATATATAAGTAGCCAATTTTTCTGTTATATTTGGAAAAACATTTTTTTTTTCGGTTTTGACCCTTTTTCGAACGCCGGTGTGAACCAGTTCATTTATGAAACATTTTTTAGGTTATATTCTATCACAACTACGAAAAATTATTCCGAATAAGTTTAGGAAGTATATATGTTTTTATTTTGACCCCTTTTACACTATTTACGAACGCCTATGGTAACAAGTTATTTATAACACATTTTTTATGTTATATGCTATCAAAGCTATAAATAACTAGTCAATATTTCTGCTATGTTTAAGAAATACGTTTTTTCTAACCTTTTTACCCCATTTACACTTTTTTCGCATGTCAATGTGGTCTAATCATTTAGGTTATATTTAATTAAACGCAGAAAAAATTATTCAATATTTCGGATAAGTTTAAGAACTATGATTTTTTAAATTTTTGACTCCTCTTTTGAACCCCTTGCCTACGCTCAATGTTAATCACCACCTATATATATCCTGTAGTATTTTCGTACCAAATGTGGTTAAAATCCGTTAAAAAGTGGTTTTTGAGTAATCACGGATACAAATTTTTTCTGACATTTTTATAGAATTTTCACGGACGCCTATGGTTTTTTTGATTCTGGAAATAACACTTTCATAAGTATACATTTTTTATTGACCGACTTTCAATAAAAAATGTATACTTATGAAAGTGTTATTTCCAGAATCAAAAAAAACCCCCATTAACAATTAAATAACTTCTGTATTCAACAAAAATTTTACCCCCCTAATGTTAACCACTGAAGATGAGAATATTATGTCTCGAAACATGTATGGTTTAATAATTTAATGACACAATTTTTAACAAAATAAAGAGATTTATTTGTGGAGAAGACGAAGTTTGATTTATCATTAAATAAATATGTTGTATTATTAGGATTGAAAAAATATAATATTTTTTTTGGACGAATGCAATGATGTTTTGCAATGCGGCCAAGCGCAGCGTAGCCGATCATGCAAAAATTTCGAATCCAATTATGTTACTTTCATTCCGAATACTACAATGCTATTTCTTCATTGTCAACTATTGTGACAATTATTATGAACATAAAGTGCGACTTTTTCGACGGTGGCCGAAAAACTGTTTTTTATGATTGGAAAACTATAGATGCAAAAATCAAATGATGGAAGGGTTTCACTTTTTTTACTATCGAACTTTTATACTAAAATAATATTTATTAATAATAAGAAGAATAAATATATGTTGAGAGAAAAAATGTTTTTGATGTTCCAGAAATTTAGCAGCATGTTTGAAAAATTATCCAACAGGTTGTACAGAGATGTTTTATTGTATAATATAATATGATATTCATCAGTACTTAAAAGAAAACATTTTTAGGTGAAGATATATCATATACATTTTCAATAAATTATCATGCTAAAAAGAGTAGGTCGGTTCCATATTTGTGTTGTCTTTTTCTTCAAGATATAAAATTAGTTTTTCTGATATAACTTTGTCTTTTAAATCATAATAAGCCAATAATTTTTCAAGCAATATTGTAACTCAGTATCTATGTCGTGATTCCGACATGGAAATTGTATTAAAAAGTATTAGATTTTCAGATCGCAACCAACTCCAATGTAGTAAGACTTGACAAAATCATATTTAAAGTACAGGTATATTTTAGATCTGATCTACTATACTGCAGTCCAGTGGTACCAAATAAATAAAGTATGTAAAACTTTGATGTAGATAATAAATAGAGATATGCACATTATTTAAAAAATAATAATAACTTTATAAACAGTAATAAGAGCACGTGTAAATATATGACAACATTCTGGCATTTTATCATTGACTCCGAAGGCCAGAACCAACGTCATAAATAAATTATTCTTTTTATATGCCAGTCAACAATTTAGATATTATATAGGTAGGTGTATTATGTCATAAAAAATAATAATATCTTATGATGTATAACATGATTTGATTTTTTTAAATTTTATAAGCTTGTAACTTAATTCTATCAACTTATGTATAATATAAAAGAAGGGATAACTATATAGTGACTACAAAATAAGGTATTTGAAATATGTGTACCTGTAAAGATGTAAGATTTCTATTTATTACAATTATATTAAATTCAACTGAAATATCTTATAAATAATAGTTATTATATTAATGACAACGATTATAATTGTGTACAAAATTTTTACAGCTGTTTTATTTTAGAACCAGTCTCTGCACAAACCGTACTTATCTGAAAAATTACAACAAAGTATCAACTTGCTCTTGAAAAAGAGTGTATTGGTCAACCAGGCTTGTTTGAAAATTTCAAGATGTGAAAGTTGAGATCTGCACATTATTTACAAAAATAGTAATAACATTATAAAAAGTAATAAAAACACGTGTAAATATATGGCAACATTCTGGCATTTTATCATTGAGCCCGAATGCCAGAACCAACGTCATAAATAAACTATTCTTTTTATATGCGAATCAACAATTTAGATATTAGGTGTATTATGATATAAATAATAATATATGATATATAACATGAATTGATATTTTTAAATTTGATAAGTTTGTAACTCAATTCTATCAACTTATGTATTATATAAAGGAAGGGATATCTAGTGACCACAAAATAAGGTATTTGAAATATGTGTACCTGTAAAGATGTAATATTTCTATTTATTACAATTATATTAAATTTAACTGAAATATCTTATAAATAATTATTATATTAATGACAACGATTATAATTGCGTACAAAATTTATACAGTTGTTTTATTTTAGAACCAGTTCCTACACAAACTAAATTACAACAAAGTGTCAACTTGCTCTTGAAAAAGAGAGTATTGGTCAACCAGGGTAGCTTGAAAATTGTAAGATGTGAAAGTTTAGATCTGCACAGTATTTAAAAAAATAATAATAACATTATAAAAAGTCACAAGAACACGTCGTGTAAATATATGAAAACATTCTGGCATTTTATCATTGAGCCCGAATCCCAGAATCAAAGTCATAAACAAATTATTCTTTTTAATGCGAATCAACAATTTAGAAATTAGGTGTATTATATTATAAATAATAATATATTATGATGTATAACATGATTTGAGTTTTTTAAATTGTATAAATTAGAAACTCAATTCTATCAACTTATGTAGAACATAAGAGAAGGGATAATAATAATAATAAATATCTTTATTAACAACAACTTCAGCAAAAGGAAAAAAAAGAATACATTCATCAAATTCAAAACAATTTGTTATTGTTAAAAGGTGCATATTCAGTACAGCTGATATTCTTAATGAACCGAAATTAAAACTAAATAATATATTTACGCAAAACCCACAATATTATGCAGTTACCAAAATGGGTGTACGGATTTACAAGATCTATATTTCTGCTAAACAATAAAAGATAAACAAAAAAGGAGGATGGCGGAAAGTGGATAGGAGAGATTAAAACATATTTATCTACGCTAGACATTGCTCACTGATTAACACCTAAGACACCCTTGACTTAAACCCTGACATAGAAAGAGTCCTAAAATTATTTTATTATTTTATTAAAAAATTATTATTTTATTTATTATACTCCCTTGCTATTCTGTATGAGAAGGATTTTTTAAATAAAGTTATTTAATGAGACGGTATATCAATCAAATTTTTTCTCCTAATGTTCAAATTATGAACATCCGTTCTGAATGTAAGTTTCCTGAAAAGGTACGGTGGAATTTGTGTGGTCGGTTTACCATATTAAGCCATTTTGAATTTTTTAGTGTATAGCTTATTCATTCAAATTTTCGAATACCAAAAATTAATCGCAAGCACGAGTTCTGTACTTTTTGTATCCTAGCACGATCCCTCTGAAGCAAACACGGTCTATAGACAAAATCACAATAATTGAATTGTTATAAGACGAGCGAATCACATAATAATTTTTTAAGGTTAGAATTTAAGAAATGCCGATTTGAGAAAATTAATTTCAATTTTGAATAACTTTTTTGCAGTAAAGAGGAGCATTGATCTACAAATTTAGGATTTTCATCGAGCAGAATACCTAGATTTTTAGCTTTGGAGGCAACAGTTAAAGTGTTGTTCTCGATTTTATTTTTGACAAACCACCGAAAAAAAACAACACTAAATTTTTTGTGATTTATTATGAGATTATGAGAATTTGAGAATTCAACCAATTTCGAGAGGTCTGAATTGATCATATTTAAAAATTCCATCTGTTTTTCTTTTGGAAAGACGCAGTATAATTGCGTATCGTCAGAGTACATATGTACGTTACATTTTTCTAAAACGGACGAAAGTGGACAGGTGTAAATGGTAAACAGGAGTGGGCCTAAAATGGAACCTTTAGTTAGAGAAGTGGAAGATGAAAGTGTCCCGAATAAGTGACTTTATGGCACCTATCACGCAGATAATCCTTCAGAAGCAAAATTGAAGACGAACTAAAACCCAGAAACTGAAACAGTGACAACAGCAAACTATGATTGATCACATCGAAAGCTTTACTGAAATCTAGAAGAACTAACACTCCACAATCTTTTTTATCTAAACTGGATATGATGTCATCTGTTATGTTTAATACAGCTGTTCAACAACTGTACCCGGCTCGAAAACCGGACTGGGTTTCAGAAAGTATATCATGGTTTTTTAAGTGTAATCGTATTTGTCGATCCATTATTTTCTCCAGGACCTTCGATAGCATTTAGCTCTTTAGGTGAGTCAACTTTAGCTACCGGTATAACACGACCTTACTTCCATTGATTTGGAAAAACTGAATGCAGCAGATTGTAATTTATTATGTGCGTTTGATGCGAAATAATAAACGGACATGCAAAATGAATCAGTCTTATATTTAAATTATCACACCCAGTGGCTTTAGTTTTAAGATTTAATAAAATTTTTGTGACTTCGTATTCACTTACAGCCATTTGCACCGCTTACACTTAAGGTCCACTTAGCGTTAAGTGGAGCTTAAGTTGACGTATTATGTTGCACCGTCACTTATAACACACCTAAGTGGGACTTAAGTTAGACCCAGGTAATCTATAGCTTAAGGTCCACTTAATTCATATCTAACCTCACTTTTTATTTTGTTTTCCATTATTTTGTCTAGGTATGTCAATAAACATTTTTTTCTATGAGGTATGTTTACATTATGTTAGGTACTTGTTCTGTCCTAAATTTCACTTAAACACACTAGTACCTGCCTAATAATTTGTAATTATTTCATAATTCACATTATTAGATATTTATAATGGATTTACGTTTAGTTTTTGATGATGATTTCGACGACATAAATTTAGTTTTACCTATATGGGGTGCCGTGAAAAATATATTCGAGCGAATCATTTTGAAGACTTGGATAATTGGACGTTTTCTAAAATATAGGGTTGTCAAACAAATGGTTATAGTGAACCTTTTCAACGCGATCTTGAATACCCTCACAACTTGTAATTAGGAATTTTTTAAGCCAAAAACAGTTTTTGGTATTTACAAGGCCTATCGCCAAATCACGGACGGGAACTGCGATTATTGTACAAGGCCCACCTCCAGTTTTTTTTATTTCAGACTTTTCATCGGCTACCTCCCTTCGTAAATGTTTCTTTATGTTTTCATATTATATTTGCGTAAGGAAACACATTTTCGCGGATAACTTTCGGGTGTTTCAGCATTAAACCGGCTTGAAATTATTTTCTACACCCCGTCTTTTTCTCGCCAAATTTGGTTGTTGGTATTTTTACATTCTATTATTTCTTATATTCTGATACTATCCTCAGAAGTAACATTTTTTCCTATAGGAAAGATTGGGAGCCCGTTTCTTTGTTTCTTCCATCTTAAAATACATAAAAACTTAAAACATTAAAATCAGAAACTAAAATAAAAGTAAATAATTCTTTAGGTTAGCCAGTAGCCAGCATTCTTTTCAACATGTTTGTATTAAAATGCGACGATGCCACATATTTCTCAAACTTAGCTAAGTATTGGCTGGTGCAATTCATATCCTAGATAAGGTCGACCTTAGCTAAGTTGTAGATTTAAGCGAGGCGGTGCAAATGGCTGTTACAGTCTCAAACTTAAATTTATTCTGGCCGAAGTCCCTTTTAAGGTTATTCAAATAAAAATCATTCAAGTTGTTGTCGAGAGGAGAAGTGGAACTAATTATATTGGAAAAAAAAATTCTACAGAACCATGAGATGTTGGTAAGGTAAAAATAAATACAAAAAAAAAATAAAAATAGAAAATAATTAAGAATATTATATGTAATTGTGTATGTGTTATATATACGAGTATATTACCTATTTGCACTGAATATTGTTGTGATGTAGTGTAAATGTACCACTTACTTGTTTATTTTAATTCTAATGTTTACAAAAAAATTTTTAGAAAGGAGATTTACCTGAGGAAGGCGAATAAGCCGAAACGTTGTACCATTGACATGGAAATAAACATATTTCAGAAGGAAAAAAATCGCTTATAAAATAGAACCTTAAATCCCAAGAAAAGAATAAAAAAAAAGTAACAAGATTCAACAAAAATACAATACTGAAATATAAACGATTATTATTATTCATGGGGAAGATGATTGTAGAAGTCGTGATAGTCTGATTCGATGCTTGCTTTCAGTTGTTGAAGGTGTCTATATTTTTCGGATTTAATTTTAATTCTATTTTTGTGGAGTTGCTTTAAATTTTGAACATTCGTCGTTTGAATAGTATTCATGTACAGTCTGAATGGCAAGGATTGCCACTCTTCTGCGGAATGACGGAGTTTAAATTGAACTCCTTCATTTGAATACTTCAAGGCTTTTAAGTCATTTACCATTGGTCCACCAGCCATTTTTGCAGGTCTAATAGATTTAAAATATTTAAGTTCATCAAATTTTTTAAAGAAATCATGATTTAAATATTTTACTTTATATGATGCCTTTTGGCATGCTGTTTTGCAAATATATACGTAGTCGGCCGGAATATCGATTTTCTTATTTTGAATCTTTCTTTCAATAACCGAATGCATGCTATCGACCTCCATCTGCGTATGGTCTTTGTGCAGATATTTTTGCGTTACAGTAACCCCTTTTTCCAAGGCAAAATTAAATAGGCCATTTGATAAAGTCGCGTTGCGGTTCTGATACCCGCAGCCATCACTCCATAATATAATTTAACTGTTGGTGATATCTTTTTGCAGCAGATGTTCGCTTAAAAAGTGGACTATAATAGTTGTAAACTCGTTACTAGCTAACCCACCCTCAGACTCATTCCAAATATAACATTAGCCTTGCTTGCGTTTGATGTCGTAGAGGGTAAAATTATGAACTACCAATTTACTTTTGTAGTAGAGAGAAGAGACAGTCCATTTCGGGCAAAGGAGAACAGATTGCAGATCCATGGTAAAGACTTCATTTACCGACTATTTGTCTTTATTCATTTCATTTCGTGCTTCATCTTTTAATATAATGTGTGTATTATAATTGTCTTCAGATAAATTGCCCGTCTCAAATGCAACACAAGTGTCACAAAGATCTTTCTTCTGCATATAAAGCGATAGTCGCTCAAAATCTTTGTGAAATGTTGCAATGGAAAGTGGTTTCTCGTTAAGTGTTTTGCAGTCGTCATTTTTATAAAATTTATATAAATGGGCTTTGGAACACCAAACAGGTTCTAAATATAATTTGGATGTCGAAGCTCTGCAATAATGTGATTCTAACTTTGGTAGAGAATCGAAAAAAGCATGTAGTGTGTCAGTTTGTTTACTATTTATAACAGGGGCTGTTTTGTATCTAAACTTTTCTCCTGATTTATTTCACCAGATTTCAAAATGTCAATTTTAGCCGATTTCCTAATTACCAATTCTTGTGCACCTATTGTGTTAAGAAACATGGTATTACACACTCTAAGCTTTGTTTTTCCCAAGTAAAATTGATTTGAGAATGTCCTTCTGGAAACTACATTAATTCCTCGTTTTCTAATACTGGGTTGTACAGACACATGGTCCTTGACAAACAACTTCTTTTCTATTTCTATTCATATTTTCATGCCATTTGTTTTTGTTTACATTATATTTGTGAGACCGTTTTCGTATACTATTGTCATCTTTTGGTGAAATTTATATGTAAGTAAATCCCTAATATTCCTATTTAGTTAGTTTACTTTTGAAAACACCATTTAAAAGGTGTTTAAATTGTATAACTTTACACTAATTTAAACGACATTGTAAGTCCTAACGTTTCCTAGTTTCCAATGCTATCTTATCTTATCTCGGACCTAGTGTACATAAGAAATTACTACAACTAGCTATATACCTATCGGTAATCTAAGTTTACAAGAGTAATGCCAAATATTTGTTAACAAGTTAATTAAATCTTATAATGATTTGTTGGGTTGTTCTTTTTTTTTATGCAAAAATATAAGTTTCAGAATAGTTTTACAACATATTTTTTCCAATCTTGAATAAGAAGTTAAAAATAAGTGGTATTTTACCTACTTAAATACCTAGTAACCGGCCCAAGCAATCACAAAAAAATGTTTTTGTTTTTGCTATATGAACAAGGTCGTAATGTTTGTTTGTGAATAAAATCATATAGTTTTTTTTTAACAGTGATGCCAAAGTGAGAATTTCTTCTCATACTATAGGAGATATAAAGATATATATAATCTAATTATTATTTTTTATAATAGGTACGTATACTTTTGGGGTTTCCAGAAATTTATAAATTTTAACACACACTTTTTTGAATTTGATTAAAGTCAAACAACATAAGTGTATTTTCAACAATTATTCTTTATTGAAATGATTTACAAAAAGAAACATTCCACATTAAATGGTGTATTACAGAAATTTGCTATTTACATAATAAGTAGTAGGTATAACCAAATTTAAGTTTTCGGAAAATTTTATATAAACCTCATGTTTTTTGCTATTAAATAAAAGTTTTTCCACAAAGTGTATGTAGGTATACATGTTTGAATCCATATTATACCTTAAGACACTAGGTAAGAATTCTTTGTAAGATTTATTAATGCCACTGAAGAAGGAACAGTAAAGTTCCGAAACATGTTTGGCTGATTCGAACATGTATATAAAAATATTTTCTATAGTAGACGCCTTTGATTTATAAAATTTAAAGCTTTATTTAGGTATAATAAGACAGACTTAAAATGACATTTAAATTTAATTAAAAGGCTACCCGACTTGGCAACAATGGTTTTAGATAAATCGCGGGTAGGTATTAGAATTAGAATTTAGATTATATTTTATATTTATTACGTTATACCTATCCAAGCACTGGAAGGGTTCAAGCAAAATAATTAATGTGGTAGCAAAGAATAATAATAGTTAGGTATCATTGTTGATAGTGCTAAAAATAGTTAAAAAAGATTTAAGTAGTTAAATGCTTATTAAAAATTAAGTGACGTTCGGTATTGAGGGCCTTTCTAAAAGAATTATGAAGATAGTGCGAATATAATAAAAAGAAAGTGCTACAATTAGTTCATAAAGATTTAAGAAGTGTAATATTACTAAAAATTAAGTGAGATTCGGTATTGAGGGACTTTCTAGAAGAATTATGGAGGTAGCAAAGAATAATAATTACGATTGTAAATAGTGCGAATATAATAAAAATCAAGTGCTACAATTAGTTAAAAAAATATTTAAGTAAGTGATGTTCGGTATTGAGTTTCTAGAAGAATTAGGAATACATTTCAACTGTAAAGGTCGCTTCAACAAAATGGTTTTGAAAACACAACACCGTTGAGCACTATTTTAGGTAAGTAATAGGTATCAATAAGATAGAACACAACAAGATTTTATTATGATACTAAAACGGCTTAAACATATTGGATATTTACACAGGGTATAAAATTAGTGCCTTAAGATCCATTTACGCATTATTTACCACCATATTTACAGAAAAATGTTATAAATAAAAATTATGCGTCCTATTAAAGTACATATTTTTTTAAATAATTATACAGGGTATACCATAAAAACAACGCGTACCAAACTTATTTTAATTTTTAAATAGCACATTTGATTTACTTTTAGTTGGATTCTGATCGTTGTTGGTTCGAGCAATATGGCATAGTATGTTTGTTATACAGAATATTTTTAGGAAACATAGCAAATTTCGAATAAAAATTGAATTCAGTTAATTCTCTCAGGCGTTTCAAAAAGGCAATTAGAACGGATACTATACTTAGGTTGACCAGTTTATATAAAAATACAAAGTTGTTGTTTAATTACATGTGTATGAAATAGTTGATTTCAAAAGTGTAATAATGTATGTACGAATAGCACACCATGTATGTAATATAAAAAACCCGAGGTCTACGAATTTCTTTTATGTTTTGTTGAGCATTTCCTATTCTCAAGTTTGGTAGTTTTACGTCTACGAACTGTTCTCTTAAAAAATATGTTTTATTTTAATTTTAATAATTTTTGTTACAAAGAAAATATTACGAAGTAGCTTATAGTTAACTAAATTTAAATTCTTTCAGCGTAAAAACAGAAATTTAGTTCAGCCTTTATTTATGGTAGATCCTGTATATTTGAAACTATTTTAAAATGTGGACCTTAATAGTTTAGTGTAATTACATGAACGAGTCCTTAAATACGAAAGCAAAGGCGTAAATGGTCTTTAGCGCACTAACTATATAACCTGTATGTATTCATTTCAAAAATCGGCAATATAGTCCAAAATATTTATAATTATTTTATTGATATGTAAAAAAATATTTATGTAGAAAATAAGAAATGAATTTAGAATTTTTCGATGTGAGACCAATATGTCCTCGTTATCGAAAATGTTATTTATAAATTTAGATAACAAGGCAAAACAGCTACTCCACTGGCTATTACCACGACTGGCATTGAATTACAAGCACAAGTTTTCTAAATAAATACTAAAATGAATATTTTATTTAGCTTTTTCCGGCTTTTTCGCATCAAATTAACTGAGCATACTTATAGGTATTGTATTGGATACAACAAAAAACCAAATAAATCATTGAAATGTGAAATGCATTCAAAAATATATAATTTATGGCATCAGATGTTTAAAAATTTAATTTACTAAAGTTATTAACACAGTATTTAAGAGAAAAAAATAAAATACACTTTACTTACTTACTATTGAAGTTTGTTGTTTCAAAATATCAAGTAGAGACTACTATATGCGCATATTTCGTACTCGTTTGTACTCATCAGCCAGCCACACCTCTCGATATTTTGCTTTTAGAACACTAATAAAAATTATATTATTAAATTTGAAAAAATTCACAGGAAAAAAATTTAAAATTGACAAACTACAATGCAATGAATTTACTGGGTGTTTGGTTTACTACACTCAGAAAATATAATTTTAGATTAAAAGTAAATATTTTTTACTGCCTAAAAATGTATAAAGTATCTATACGCTTCTAGCAAAAATTACATTACATTCTAAATATTTATAATTATATTATGCTAATACCTATGTATGCATTTTTCATTTCAGAAGCAGCCAAATTGAACTTTCCCGTACACCAGAAAAATTATTTGCAAGCATTGTTTATGTATTAGATTTATGATTTATTGATTTTTTAAATTAATTAATATTCCCTATCGTAAGCGGTTAAGAAGCAGTCAAAATTTAAGCATAATTCTGTATTTTGTTCTTCTTAATATATGAAAAAATTATTTGTTCCTTAATTTAACTTTATATTTGTTATTAAAAACATGTTCCTATGTTTAGAATAAATTACATATTTATAGACAATTTGTGTTATCTTACTCTCTTGTACCAACCCAACAATGGAAATCTGGTAGTTTTATTGATTTATTCCATACATTTTATCAACGTATATTTCACGTTAATAATTAGCTTTTAAAAAACGATAAATGCATGTATATATAATACGTGCGTTTGTCGTTTTTTAAAAGCTAAGAATTAACGTTTGTGTAATCGTATTATTAACGTATTTTAGAACCGTTTAAATAGCGTTTGATTTCACCGTTGAATATATATATAAATACGTTCAATACAAGTTTTTATATAGCATTTTAACTAACGTTTCGTTATTAGTGTTCTGTAACGTGAAAAAGCGCAACATCTAAAAGTAAAATGTACGTATTTAATGTTTTTTTTTTGGAGAGGTGTTTTGTAATGATAAACGTTAAATAAACGTATGTGTGTTTACTGGGAGGTTTATCAGAAATCAAAAATGGAAAATCAAAGTTGCCGTGGAAAACGATTTAATAATAACAAATTACTTAACAACAAATTTTAAGGCCAATCAGTACAATTAAAAATTTAACAATAAAAAAATTAATTAAAATAAGAAAATTAATAACAACTGTTCAAACTGCCCTCCATTGACAGTAATGCACATTTTACATCTTTCAACTAATGAATTTGTAGCTCTAATAAGGATATAATGATTGTTTCTTATTTTCCTAGCAGCTTCATGAACTATCTCCAGTTGGTTTTCATTTATAATTGGTACACTGTAAACCAATTGTTTAATGTACCCCCATAAAAAGAAGTCGAGCAGATTTAGATCCGGTGATCTTGGAGGCCACTCAATGGAACCTCCCAAACCAATCAAATTGTTTCCAAACAGTTGATTTAAAACTTTAGTTACTTGTCTACCACGGTGCGCAGGGGCTCCGTCATGTTGATACCACATGTTTTGAACAATATTCAGAGGTATATCCTCAATAAATTCGGATAGGCGGTTGTATAGGAAAAGACTGTATTGATTGGAGTTTAAATGCCCATTAATTACGAACAACGGCAATAATTTATTGTTAAACATGCCACCCCAAACATTGATACTAAAGCGTTCTTGAAAATTTCGCGGCACAATAGCACGAGGGTTGTTTAAAGACTATACGTGTTCATTATGGTTTGTATTTATGCCAGCTCTAGTAAACGTTGCTTCATCTGACCAGAGCACTTTCTCTAAAAATCTTTCATCTTCTTGATGCTTACCAAGAACCCAATTACAAAATAGTAGGCGCCTTTCACGGTCTCCAGGATGTAGGGCCTGGACATCTTAATGATGATAGAGATAGAGCATTTCTCGATTTAATAGTCTCCAAACAGTTGTTCGAGGTAGTGCGAATTGAGTTGTAATTCTTCTAGTGCTTATTTTCGGATCGTCTAAAACAAAATCCACTATGTTTTCTTCAGTTTAAATATTTAGAAGATGCGGTCGTTTGTTAACTCTAGGTAAAATGCTCCCTATCGTTCTAAGCCCGTGAAATGTAGCCGTCCATGTGTTGTGATATGGATGACGTCTATTAGGATACATAATTTGGTATTATCTGGCCGCTGCTCTTGCATTTGCATTACACAAACATATTATTTAATTGAAAAACTCATTTTAATTTAGAAAAAAAACATTCCCAATATTAAAAACAACTACGAAATAATAAAACAATTTTAACCAATTAAAATTTGTTGCTACCAAGTTTTTTTTTATTGTTGCGGCATTCGTTTTCCATAGCAACTTTAATTTTTCATTTGGTTTTCTGGTAAACGTTATTTTGATTTAAATCTACCATTAACTTGCAATTATCGGTTTCCATAAAAACGGTAGAAATCACAATATCGACGTAATTAACTTTTTTGTAGCTTATAAGTTGCTCTTTTTAAAAAAGTAATAATTTAAAATAACGAAGCTTGTCAAAGCTGTCTTTAATTAATGTATGTGTAAAATTTACCCAAATGCCCCCTATATCTACGCCAATGAATAGTTAATGAAAGCCAAAATAATGCAGATTATTTTAGGTTATCTGTCCCCAAATGCATGTAAAATTTTGTCGAAATCGGTTAAATAGTTTTTGAGAAAGTTATTTTGACTACTAAATTTGGACACCCTGTATCTCGATAACGAAGCATTTGCGGACATGGGTTCGATGGCAAAAAGTGCTTGAATTGTTTTCAGGAATCTCCAGTTTTCGTTTGTTGCAACCATAATGAATCACCCTGTATAGTCATACTATACCTATGGTATTTGAAAATGTATCAATATTATACGTGGAAATATATTTAAAACAATCAATAAGAAATAAATATAAGAATATGAAATCACATTACATTAACGACACTGAGGGCATAATACTGGAGTCAGCACGCATTCGACATATTATTAAATCATTAAAAATCAAACACCAAGTTATCGCAAAGATAAACCAACAGAATCTTGCGCATTGGCTCACAGTATCAGACCATCATGCATCAATCAAAATTCGTAATGAAGTATTCATAAAAAAACCATAATTCAGTAAGAATAAAAAAACTAAATGTTCCACTTAGCTGGAAAATCCAGGGACATACGATAGTTCGCGCATATACAGAGGAATCGTCAATACAGTAGTTTTTCGATCATTTCAGGAATTCGTCCGACTTCGGTAGATGAAATTCGTAAATTAAATCCGCGCACATAGGTATTCGTTTAAAACATAGCTTCTGATCTAATTCAAGTTATACATCTCTATCCATTTTCATTAAAACCCAATCCGTACCAAAAAACCCTATAGGATAAAATAAATCCCATAGTTAATAATAAGAATAATAAGTATCTTAACAATGAAATGATTTTAAAACAAAAAAAAACCCACTTGAAAATTTACCAAATATACATTAACATACCTTCTAGAAGGGTAGCTCCAAAACTTTAATAAGGCATGGCCTCAGCAACAATTTGTTTACATCATAATCGTGTACAGCATAATCCAAACACAACTGCCACTGTGCAACGATTCTCAAAGAGGTATTGATGACTAGAAATCAACAAATTACCAGTCAAAATCAGGATATTCAGTACTCAAATCTCGCTTACCTAGCCTCAGTAGTACAACAGACCAAAATGGCGTATATGATCCTACATCAAGTAGTGCGAGTTGGTATAAAAGATCCACGGAACCTAATACAATTCCAACATCAGCGCCGTAAAATCTCTTCAACAAATTTACCAACACAATCCGCGTGAATTGAAATTGTAATTATTATATTATATACATAACGGATAGAAAACGGCTTTTCTACTTTTCAATTACAATTTCTAACGCCAATGGCAGGTGCACACAATAGGACTAATCTTCAACAACTAATTCGCAAATGTCCTAAACCGCCAACCAACGACCAATAACGTGCGATTCTCACTATTCTTACCGCCAAAAGTTGTTCTTATCCAATCAAGTTCTAACAAACAGGCGCTAAAAACTTTAATAAGTTGACAATGCCGACAAACTGTTACTCAACACAGCTTGTGACTAGATAGAAAAACATATCCACAGTGAATACACAGCTCTGTCAAATTGAAATAACTAATACCTGCACGGAATACAACATCGGAAAGCTGGACCACCGAAACATTAGACAGACTGCATTACGAAAACTAATAAATAGCAAATTAAAATAGTGCACTACTTCCTGTAAAAGGAACTGACTATCGAGCAAGTGATATGAAATACTCAAGTGTCATATGAAATATTCAAAGTGACAGAAATCAGCTGATTATTGTAAATTAATTCGAGTAGTTCAAAGTGAAACTATATAACCTACACGTTACGGTAAACAATAATAATAAAGCCTAAATTAGGCTTTCACGAACTCTAATACTCAATAATAAGCAAACGAAAATTAAACACTGAATATATTCGTTATTAGTCAAAATCGGGTAAGAAAACGGTAACACTAGTTACAGTGCCACTGTTTTGTGTCATAGCCGGGAATTAAAAAAAAGGTATAGGTAACCTATACAATTGTGTGGTTTTTAGGAACAAAGTCCTGGGATCCAACACGAAGAGAAACCCAGCATAATTATAGCATATGCCAAACTGAAACCTTAACCTAACATATAGTTTCATTACAACGATACCACCGCCGTCGTATGCTCCCAGAATGGAGGTGTATGATTCGGAGCTTCCCCAAGAGTGCCGAACTCGACTTTTAGCCACTCAGAGGCCTATAACCAGGTAACGGTCTTGTAAGAGAAGATGTTAAAAGACAGGTATGCGTTGCGCGATCCGAGTTAAGGCTGTTTGATCAGACTCCAAATATAGGTATAAGGCATTCATGATTGTGCACTTATTTCTTAATCGATTTGAAAAATTATTTTTGGATCATAGAGAGAACACTTGAACAGAGGTTTATATAGGAATAAAAATAAAATTTCTTAAAAATTTATTTTGAAGTCAATATAAATTGCTAAGAATTTTTTTTTATTCCTATATAAACCTCTGTTAAAGTGTTCTCTCTATGATCCAAAAAGAATTTTTTAAATCGATTAAGAAATAAGTGCACAATCATGAATACCTTATACCTATATTTTGAGTCTGATCAAACAGCCTTAAGCAGCGGGAGGCCTCGTTCACATACCCTCCAGTTATAGTGCCCCAGGAAGACCTTCGCAGGGACAACCCCAATCCGAAACCACACATTTCCCCACGGTAGTACCATTCCAACGAACAAGAGAACTGAAAAATAAAGAAACCAAAACATACGACACAAGGTAGAAAAGAAAACGAAGAAATGGAGCCTCTAGTCGCTTGTTCCGAAACAAAAACAAGTAGCGGTTGTTCCTGCAAATGATACTGCCACTGATCTCCTTGCCGACGATTCAGCGGAGCTCAGGTGAATCGCAGTAGTAGTACCCAGCGTCATCGTCCGGTCTAATAAACTAGAACCACTCCCTCAACGACTCGCCAAGCAAGCACCACCCCCCCGTCGACCACCCTTCCGAAGAATCTCGCCATTCAAAGCAGCCGTCAAAGACCCAGTAGCACCCATCTATCTGCAAGCCGATCAAAAAGGAGAATGAACAAGGGCTAGCAGACTACCAACTAAACAAAAACGAACTAAAACGGAAGTATGACAACAAACACAAAAAGGTAAGACATAACGAGTTAAAATGCATAACGCCTATCAAGATGTTCAGATAGTTAACTTTTAACGGTAGCAATATTGTTACAGATCCCATGTTAGGCTGCAACTACTGGTAATATCATTCCTAGATCAGATACAATTTAAAAGACCCCACCCGGAATAGAATTCAACATTAAATCCGCATGAATTCTATCAAATACCCAAAATAACTCACAATAACACGGAAACCACAATGAAGTCGAAGGAAACCAGTTGAAATCTTTAGAGAAATTGTATACGAGGTCCGTACAAATCATCTGGTAAGTAGAATAATCAGATTTCAATAAATATTACGTATAATCACTAATCATACATTCTGTAGAATTTAGGGGAAGGCCAAGGATGTATTGATGGTAAAATCAATAATCGGAGAACCGCACAGAGCCGTACCAAGTATTTCACTCCCATAATAAATACAAGTAGTTGATAAAAATGTTAATTTATTTAATAGAACTAAAGATGTAAGGATAAATAAATACAATTTATTTAACGTGAGTGTTACATTTAATTTTTATCGTAGAATATAATATTCTTAACGATATTAGCAATAAATATATACTCAGCAACGACATAAATTGTTTAGCTGTCGTGGTACAAAAATGAACCGTAACATCATAATTTGGTTTTGGTAAGATGTTTTTACTAACACGACAGAAGAATTGCTTGTGTCAAATAGTTTATTCTTTTCGTTGTTTACATTAATAGTCTAAAAATTTTCGGCATTATTTTCATGTTTAAGATCAATTTCTATGTTGTATATTGTAGTGTTGTAAAATTGTTATTCCATATAGTTGTAGTAAATTTAGAAGTTGTCATTGTGTATTTAAAGTAATTTTACTGAAAAAGTGTTAATAACCTAAAGTAAAGTGTCATGAAAGCCGTCAGATGGATGGATGTGATCATATGCTTATGAATAACCCAAGAAATAGTTGATATCTCTCTCTGCGTCGCACAAAAATTAACTGTGTAGATGTAATTAAATTAATTAATAAAATAGTGAGACAGCATTAAATCACAGTTGAAAAGTACCTAATTCCCATGAACAAAAAATAAATTTTCCATTTGTATTGCGGTGCCATCCCTCCTGGCAGCGGATTCGCACATCCCTTACCCTCACTTTTTCCAATTTTGCAGATTTTCGACGACAAAGACAGCACTATCAGATTTAATAATTATCAAACATTGAGTTTATTTAATAAATACCTACAAGTTATCATTACCGTTTTATATATTTTTGAACAAATAATAATACTATTATCACAATCTTTTAACATTAAAAATTCACAGTCCACGTGCTCGCATGTATGATTATAACAAACTAATGGACTTACGCATTTTGCCTGACCTATTGGCGGGAAAGGAGATACGAGGTAATCGATTTTTAAAATAGCACATAAACGATTTTAAATTTGGAGATATGGATAATTCCAGTAGATAGAGTGTATTTTTTACAATCAGATAACACTAAAAAGTTATTTTCAGCAAAACGTGAAGTTACGCATTTTGCCGGTTAAGCCGACGATATGGTAGCTGACTAGTGGATTCCATTTTTGGTATCAATCTGAGCATATGGTAGGTAATGCGATACACTTTTACCGCTACAAGACTATTCAAAAACTGTTACTTAAAATCATCTTTAATAGGGCTAAATTGTTTTCAATTTAATGATTATATATTGCAAATCAACAGATCTCGCAACCTAGTCAGGAAAATCACCCAGTCCCTTAATAATAAAGAGACTGCTGTGACCGTATTTCTTGACATGAAAGAGCATTTAATAACGCACTACCGGAACTCACAGGATCAGCAATGACTGAAAAGAGAATAGAACCGAATATAAATCGTTGGAATGATTCCATGCTAAGAAACAGAATTATCACCTCTCCACAGGATGAAACTGTTAGACGGGGCATTAAGAGGCTGCCCACAAGGTGGTGTGTGCTTTCGCTCCTTTTGTGGTCATTGATTCAGACGGATTTTGACGCACTGAAACTCTTACTTCTTCAATCGTTTGTTGGGTTCGAACAGAAGGCTACCTAGATTGTTTACTCGAACCAGTATTATCAAACATTCGAATCCATTTTCGGATGGTACCGACCTTCAGTGCATTCCATAAATTAAATTCTGCACGATATAAACGTTGAACTGTCACTATCGAATCACCATTGCGATTGTTGGCGCGTATGCAAAAAGCGCGATGGTCTACCGTGTACGCTTCTATGTTTATGCCTTTACATGGACAGATCAGATAAAATTACCCATAACCTTTCTGGACACCTTGTATAACCCAATAATATACGCTGTTCCATTTGAAAAAAGGAAGTTGGCACCTCTTTCTGGTATAACCACAATTTAATCTCTTATAGCACCCTTGTTACGCACAACTCAAAGAATAAAATTTTTGTGTATTACTATGTTGATTTATGTCAATCTGTTCTAGTTAGTGCACTTTGTGTTGAGATATTTCGATTTAACAAAACAGATCCATTATAATATTATTACTATGACCCCATTGCTGTATCATTTATATTTATAGATTGCAACTTATATATTTTTTGGTACTGTTTCATTGTATTTCACTAGAGCTGACACATTATATTTTTTTCTAAGACTGTCTTTAAATGCCTTTATTATATGTTCAATCATAATTTGAAAATGTAGTACATTGTAATGCTGTTTATCATTTACCCGTGCGTAATAATATTTCCCACTAGTTACCTAACAACTAGTGGGAAATATGATTATTATATTATTTTAATAAAACTTCCTGGTAATGACAAAAGTAGCGGCGGGCATGAAAAATCACCACAGCAACGCCGAAAATACAAACACCAAATTGACAGTTATGGTATTTATAATCAATAATAATTATAATTAAGTATTTCGCTAATTTGAAAACACATAAACAGTGCTAGTGAATCTAGTTTAACACCACCTAGTCAATTTAATATTTCTAATTTATCGTATTTACCCAGTAAACACACAATCGTTTATTTAACGTTTATCATTACAAAACCGCTTTCCAAAAAAAGGTACATTAAATACGTACATTTTACGTTTATATGTCGCGCTTTTTCACGTTACAGAACACTAATAACGAAACGTTAGTTAAATGCTATATAAAAACGTGTATTGAACGTATTTATGTATATATATTCAACGGTGAAATGAATCGTTATTTAAACGGTTCTAAAATACGTTAATAATACGATTACACAAACGTTAATTCTTAGCTTTTAAAAAACGACAAATGCATGTATTAGATATATATGCATTTATCGTTTTTTAAAAGCTAATAGTTAATTAATTTTTTCACCAACAATTAAACATTTAACGTATTATGTGATAAGTGTTTTTTGTTTTGTAACATGTTTCCAAATGAAATATTGTTTTTATTTTTATGTTACATTGTGACTGTTTTATATTACTATTTTTCTTTTTAACATCGACCTATAGTTAGTTTTGACATCTGTTTTGCTTTGTGGTGGCTGATGATGGGATCTGAGATATCCCGAAACATGTTCCACTTTTAAATAATAAACAGTTTGTGGAGGTGTCGTTGGTATTTTTATTGCAACTAATCTTGCACTCCACAGTTATATATCGATTATTTCTTCACTAATAATTAACGTTTGTGTAATCGTTTTAATTACGCATTTTAGAAACGTTTAAATAACGTTTGATTTCAGGTTATTTAATGTGGCTTTTATATATTTTTGTAACGTGAAACATACGTTGATAAAATGTATGGAATAAATCAATAAAACTACCAGATTTCCATTGTTGGGTTGGTCCAAAAGTTTGATGAAAAAATAATGCCCTTTTTGTTAAATAGTTAAACCAAAAAATATAAACAATTGGGTGTTTTTGGTGTTTTTTAATATTAAATATTGTGGTCAAATATAACTTACAAAATTATACGATAGAATAATGCACGTTTCGGCAAACGCTTTCTGTCGCCGAAACATACGTTGTATCGAATAATTTTGTAGTTTCTTTTTTACAATATTTATATAAAAATATTGAATAACACAAAAAAAAACGGATTTTTGATTTGTTTTTAATATATTTACAACCAACAATCCAACTTTTTGGTTTAACGATATTGGAAACATACTTTTAGCATCGAACCTTGTCCGTTATTTTATTAGGATAAAAACACTTTACATTTTTTGTTGTATATAATTATAACAAAATGTTCTAGAATCATCACTAGTGTAAAATGTAAGATAACACAAATTGTCTATAAATATGTAATTTATTCTAAACATAGGAACATTTTTTTAATAACAAATAGAAAGTTAAATTAAGGAACAAATAATTCTTTCTTCATTTGCATACAAGTTTGGTTAGGAATGCAACAAAAACAGCATTAAAAGATCTTTTTATGATGCTAAAACAATTTTTGAATAGATATTATATAATATGTTGCATTCAATCTGCAAAAAGATCCACATCATACGTACAAATGCAGAGACATCTGCTAACTATAGTTTGTACTAGCACAATATATAGAATAGAAATCATTTTGATGGTTTAATTTTCACTATGGAATGCAAGTTGCATATCTTTCAGTGAAAATAAAATCTTCGGAAAAATTTTAGATTTTCGAAGCATCGAACTAAAATACTCAAGGAGAACTAGTATAGAAATATTATTAAGAAAATTTTAGTGACTCAAAAAAGGTTTGGGAAACAATAAATGAATTTAGTAATACAAATGAAGGTACAAAGCAAATATTGAATATAAACCAAATAAATCACAGAAATAATCAATACATTAAAAGACAATAGCTCTCCCGGTCCTGATGGAATAAAATCTGAGGTACTAAAAAAAGTTTCGCAATTCATTGCAGAACCATTAACACATGTTGTCAATTTAATGATTACAACAGGCGTATATCCAGATTGTTTAAAAATAACATTAATAAAACCTATCTTTAAATCAGGTGATAGGACAGAAGTCTCAAATTACAGACCAATAAATCTTGTCTCAAATATAAGCAAAGTATTTGAAAAATTATTGGAAAAAAGACTTTGTGCTTTTATAGACAAATATAACTTAATATCAGAATCGCAATTTGGATTTCGTAAAAGCACTTCCGATGCTATAGCTAATGTAACTAAAATGATAGACGAAAACTTAGACAGATGACAGTATAGCAGAATTTTTCTGGATCTTGCAAAAGCTTTCGATTCTGTGTCATACGAAAGACTGATCAATAAATTGAACAAATACGGTATCAGAGGGGTGGCAAAATGTATTTAAAAGTTATTTGACAGGACGCAGACAGGCAGTGAGTATTCTAGACAAACAAAGCATATACTTACCTATTTCATTCGGAATACCACAGGGGACGGTATTGGGACCAGTGTTGTTTAATTTATACATTAATGATCTGCTAAGTCTGAACTGACTGCTAAGTTAATATCATACGCGGACGATACGGTTTTATATGTTAACGGGGTGTCCTGGGAAGAAGTAGATATAAAAATAAAGGAAAAATTGAAAAAAATAGTAAGGTGGCTGGACGTTAACCAATTAACCATCAATTTAAATAAGACACTATACATATCATTTGCATGTTATCGATCTGGACTACCAAAAATCCATAAATTAAGTATGTTGTACTTAATTTATGGATTTTAGAACCAACAAACAAGGTGAAATATTTGATTGATGTCTCAAATGGGACCTTCATATTGCTGACCTTACGAAAAAATTTAGATCTCTCTTATTTATGTTTACTAAAATTAAACCAATTTTGAATGAAAATGATTTAAAAAAGGTATATCATGCCATTGTACAGTCAATTCTGAATTATAGAATTATAGGTTGGGGAGGGGTTTATACATCTACACTAAAGCCCTTAGATGCATAATACAAGACGTAATCAGTATGCAATAGTAACTCGTATAAACAAATCTATCGGGCAGAGATCGCTTGCCTACATTGTACCAAAACTGATGAATTTAATTACTCCGGATATCAAGTTGAGAATAAAAGATTACAGTTTCAAGAAAATTATAACGCAATGGTTAATACAAGATAGCATTAATTTATTAGATTGAGAAATACGAGTATATACAGATATATTGTTAATGTATCGTTTTTAGTGTTTTATTTATTTTGTATAAAATATTACTAGGTGCAAGGGAGCATAATTTTATGTTATGTACTCGTATATTCAAGGTTCGAAAGTAGGAAAGAGGGAAAAAAGGGAGGAAGGGGAAAAGCAAAAAAAAATTCTTGATATTGGGTATGGTGATTGCTGCACATATCCACAGGACGCGGACAAGCTTTCCTTAAGTGTCTTGTGGATGATGGAGAGATGACCTGACCCTGTATGAAATATTGCGTAAAGGGTATGCTTTCTTTTGTTTATTTCTTTGCATGCTTAGAAGATTAAGCTATAAAAATTATTGTAACTAGATGTAAGTATTGTAAATGAATAAATTTATTATTATTATTTTAAACAAATACATATTTAATACGTGCTCTGAGTTTTTAAAATTCTAATACAATGAAAGATGAGAACTTGCTTTTAGCAATACTTATCTTCCAAGGTACCAGACAACTTTGCAATTACAAATTATTAGAGTTTATGGGTAGACCAAAAACACTAATAATTTTATATATACGAAATTATTTATTTCAGCTCTCACAGCGTATAGGTACACACAATAAATACCAAGAGCGGAATGAATTATTTCACCCAAAATTAACTGCTAAATATATCCCCGCAGTATTCAAATAGTATATTGTGCAACGAACATGAAATGACATATATTTCCTACTAGTATGATCGCGGCTCATGCTGCCAATCATACGAGTAGGGAATGGTCATTTCATGTGAGTCACACTATACTTTTTCTACGACTGTTTTAATGCTTCTGAATAAATTTAACATAATTTTTAGGAAAATATTTGTTTTTCGAAACTTACCCTTGTTAGCGTATAAGCCTACACAGTAAACACATATACGTAAATTAAACGTTGAGTTAACGTGTCAATCGTTGATAATTGGTCTTACGTTAGAAAAGTGACGGTTTATTTTAAGTTTAATTTTACACCGTTCAATTTAAACGTTATAGACGCGTGTTGTTATTATCTAAATACAACTACGTACATTTATTATGTTTATGTAACGTTGTATATGTATTATAAATAAACCATAAAATAAAAACGTTTGTTTTAGGTGTTTTTTAAATGCGTGTCAAACATTGTCAAAATAAAAAACGTTTATAAAACGTTCTTTATGTAATTTATAATACCGATATTTATGGCTAAAATAACGTTGGAAAATGTTCATTAGAAGCGCATAATTTTTAGAGGCGACAATGAAAACGTTCAAATGACGTTTTTTAAGTATTTTATAATAATTCTAAGATTACAGTTAAGGTAACGTGTAAAATATCCCATAAAAATTCTTATTGCTTAATATGGGAAAATTCAAAACATTTATATAACGTTTATAAAGTATGTTATCACAATTCCAAATGTACCTATACAATTAGAAGAACGTGTGAAATTATTCTTCAAATGAGGAATATTTAAAGTGGGAAATTTTAAAACGTTGATTATTACGATTCCAAATGCTTTTAAAAAATGTGTCAATGAATGGTTTGATGTAAAACTAGAATTATTGAAATAACAACGAATATTACGTCCTAAATGTATTTTCAAAAATCTAGAATATATAAAGGTTTAACCTTAATTTACCTACCAGTTGAAACAGTAAAACAAACACTTTATATGTATAAGTAAATCCCTAATATAACTATTTAGTTAGTTTACTTTTGAAAACACCATTTAAAATGTGTTTAAATTGTATAATTTTACACTAATTTGAACGACATTGTAAGTCCTAACGTTTCCTAGTAGCGCTTAGCCTTAGTTATGTGTAAAGGTTGATCATAATAATGAGATGATATTTTATATTAGTTCTATAAATTCAAATTTGTGTTTTTATATTCTATCTATTTTTATATTGCCAAAGACATTTTATGGAAAAAAGTTTTTGTTTCAAGAAAAGATTAATAAATAATAATAAAAATAACAGTAGTAATGATGGTGGTTTTCTTCTATTTTTCCATAAAATGACTTTGACAATATAAAAATAGATAGAGTATATAAACCCAAATTTGAATTTATAGAACTAATAAGATATCATCTCATTATTATGATCAACCTTTACACATAACTAAGCCTAAGCTCTTCTGTAATAATTGTTTGCCACTGATGATTTTAGCACTGTGCTGACGAAACATGGATGGCTATTAAAATAATTTAGCATTGTTAAAGATATGTTGTGGAAGAGACTTGTTTAATTCAGAGTTCCTTAAAACGATTGATTTATTTTTGCAAAATAATCCATTTCGTACGAGGAGTGTAGAAGATATGAATACATGTTTCGAGGTCATAAACCTCATCATCAGTGGTTTTTCATAGTTTACAAACTATCCGTATTGGACATTATTTGTCTGATTAATTATATAAATTAATACGTCTGAAAAGAATTTGAAATTGTTTTGATAAATACTACATTAAGTTTAATTATACTTGCTACTTACCACATTGTGGAAAGATTTTTGTATAAGAATTAAAAATTAAAAATTTTCAAAAATTGTAAAAATGACATCGAAATGATACATTCATATCTACATATAATTTTTTCTTTTTCTTTTTACGCATATTCATGCGTTGGTTTTAAGGAATTACTTAAAAATTAGGAAATTTCTTATAACTTTAATATTACTACCATACGGTTGTTGAAATAATGATTTGCAATTTTCTTTATAACATTTAAGAAGTTCTTTGTTTGAAGGTTGACATTGACATACTGGGATTGACATATAATAAAATTAACAAAAGGAACAAAAATATGGGCTACATTAATTGGATCTAATTGAATTAACAATTTTAAAAAGGTAATTGAGTAACATTTCAATATTAGGTTCTGTGTTACAAGTAAAGATGATTAGGACAAATTATTGCTATAGTCAAAAAACTTATACAATAAAAACAATTGCATGTGGTAAAATCAAGCTGTATCATCACTCACATCAAAATAGATCAGTGAAGCGAAGCATACATTAAAATGCCAACGTGCCGAGCCAATCAGAGCATTTGGGGCGGGGCTTTCCTTGGCGCGCATTTGAGTTTGAATTTAACCGCTATTCAACTTATTTTAAAACTGAAATTTAGTCGATATTTAATTGGAATGAGTTTTTCAGTAAAATAATTTAAATATTAATATGTCTAAGGTATTCGCTAAGAAAGTCTGTTGAACTTTTCTTTGTAGTAGGTATTTCTTGAAATACCTAGCTGAAAAACCTTCATTTCGTATATCGGAAAAACGATACTCAAATATATTTATGTATAATTTGAAGATACCGATCTAATTTTAAAATCATTTTATGCATTACAGATAGGAAGTCAGGAAATAAAAAAGGCACATTATTCTCAATAGTTTATTTTTAGCTATATATATTAAATTATACACAATGATAATAAATAATAATTACTATGAACATACAAATTAATACAAATACACCACTACCATACATACATACATATATTATAAGGTACGACACCAAACAAATCTAATATAATATATAATATTATACAAGTCACAATAAGAAAAAATAGTATGTAATGTGAAAAAGTGATACAATTAAAAGGAAAATATCACAATTGAAATAGTACGCAATCTGAAAAAGTAATATTAGATTTGTTTGATGTTGAACCTTATAATATATGTATATGTATGTATGGTAGTGGTGTATTTGTATTAATTTGTATGTTCAGTGTAATTATTATTTATTATCATTGTGTATAATTTAATATATATAGCTAAAAATAAACTATTGAGAATAATGTGCCTTTTTTATTTCCTGACTTCCTATCTGTAATGAATAAAATGATTTTAAAATTAGATCGGTATCTGCAAATTATACATAAATATGAGTATCGTTTTTCCGATATGCGAAATGAAGGTTTTTCAGCTAAGTATATCAGGAAATACCTACTACAAAGGAAAGTTCAACAGACTTTCTTAGCGAATACCTTATACATATTAATATTTAAATTATTTTACTAAAAAAGTCATTCCAATTAAATATCGACTAATTTTCAGTTTCAAAATAAGATGAATAGCGGTTAAATTCAAATTCAAACTCAAATGCGCGCCAAGGAAAGCCCCGCCCCAAATGCTCTGATTGGCTCGGCACGTTGGCATTTTAATGTATGCTAAATAATTCGCTGTCAAATGTAACAAGTGGGCGTGGTTATCTAGGTAGTCTGACAAGACAATTTATAAAATTTAGGTTATTAGAAAATTTGTGTTATAGATTTGTATAAATATGAAAAATCAGGTAGCAAAAATGATATCAACTAACCTGCAAATTGATTTCATTCGACCCCAAAAAAGAAAACATTATTTTGAAAGTTGAAAAATTATTATGAAAAATAATTGTAGGTTAAGAGAGAGGTTAGAAATATGTTAGATGATTTTGAATTATTTAAGGACCACTAAAGTTGGTAGGTGTGGTTAGGAGTAAAATGTTTAAGTATTGTAATTATGGGAGATAAAAAAGGGGGGGATAGAGAATTTTACGATAGGTTTTTTGATATATTATGAAATTAATAAAATATAATTGAGTGTTGGGATTAAACATTAGTGAGTTAAAAAATGTGAGGCAATCGAATTCCAATTGATCATTTTTGATTTATTACTTCTAATAAGTATAATAAATGATATTTAACTACAGCTAGAGTTATGTTATTGTGTCATCCAGTTTAAAAACAAAAGGGGTTGTCCTTGTCTAAACACTTGCAATCTTAGACAAGAAAAGAGAGTGGACACGTAACTGTACCGGTTGTTGTGTTACCACCTAGCACATATCCCTTAGATTCAGAGGCGTAACATACATAACTTATGTGATATATTTTTGAAATTTTATTTAATTTTGATGATTAATATTTTTAATAAAAAAAGATATGGACATGTGGATATGGATAATTTAATTGATAAATGAAACAACATAATATGTTAACACATTATTTAAATATTCTTGAAATAAGAGTCGACCTCCACACAATAAATTTAATAAATATCCTCAACAAATTACATTTGTCACCATACATGTTTCGCAGCTCCGGGCTGCATCATCAGTGGTTATAAGAGAATCTGTTTTTATTTCAAGAATATTTAACTATTCTACTCCACTTCGATATGGACTACTTCTTTCGAATTAACACATTATATTTATTGAAAAATGGGAACATAAAATTTAATATAGGACGTTTTTATTGTCCTTTAAATAGGATGAGATTGAATTAAATATTTCAATCAACGCTATAAGTGAGATATTTTCATAGACATATTAATATACATATATGTACAAAATCGTGAGCCTTTACTTATTTAAATAATTTGGTAGTTACTGAGACAACAGAAAAATTCGCTACCAAATTCTAAATAACTATCGAATCAATACAATTTTAAGCCTACATTTAAAATTATTTGCATGCAACATGTACAATAAGTGTTTTTTATAACCCTTAGCGCATTGTTTTACTTGGTTAAGCCTCGTAAAATAATGTTCATGCTGCATGCTAGAAATAGTTTGTAAGGGGTAAACCTTGGGGTGTGGGTAATGAAACCGTAAATAAAGTTAATTTTAACTTAAATACGTTTTAATCGTGATAATAATTGCACACAGTAAATTTTGTAAATTAAACTTATGACATTGCATTGTTATTCATTCTCGTTCTGTCATTCTTCGTATTTTAGTGGCCGCAGCGTCGGTCACTAGAGATGCGAAATAGGGATGGGAACGGTTGTTACAGTCTCCCCCTTTGCACCACACGTACGTCCCGTGTGTGGAGCAACTTCTGGAAGGTTGGTGCAGCACATACATTTGGTCCTCGGCTTGCGTTGTCGTTTACCCTGATGGCGTTGTAGTGGAAACGTCCGGGCTAGTGGAGGCGTTAACGGCAGCACCGTCTCGGTTGCGGAACTCAGTGGTTGAGTCATCTCTGTTGAGGAACTCGTTGATGGGGTCGTCTCCGAGGAAGAAGTCGATGGTGAAATCGGCTCTGTTGAGGAATTCGGTGGAGTAGTCCCTGAGGTGGAAATCGATGGGGCCTTCGGCGGTCTGCCACGTTTACGTAGTGGATTCAGAGGCGATGGGATCAAAGTCTCATGTGTTTTACGATAGAGGGTGAGGGCAGAAATGTGATATTTGCCTAGAGGAACATTGGGAGTGGCTACAGATGAAACTTCGAAGGTGGTTGGTGTGATAACCTTAGACACTCTATATGGTCCGTCTCTCTTCGTGGTAAACTTGGAAGTTACATTCTTGCTGGCATCACTTAGGCAGTGGGTGTCCACAAGAACTAAGTCGTCTACTTTGTAAGGTGACATATCTCGGCGTTTAGCAGATTTATACTGTTCTCTTCGGTCTTGAGCTTGCTCATGGTTCTCTCGTGCTTGCCCTAAAGTATTGCTCATAATAGTCAGATATGGTGTGATTTGTGCTACAAAAGTATCATTTTGTATAATAGCACGTAGGTCTCGATTGGTATCGTCTGGAGTACGAAGTTCGCGTCCAAATGTTAGGAATGCAGGTGTAAAGCCCGTTGACTCGCACTTTGATGTGTTTATCGCAAATCTTATTGCTGGCAACTTATCCAACCAAGCGGTATGATCCGTGCTGGTGAGTATTGCAAGTTGTGTTTTCATATCCCGATTCTTTCTTTCCACAGGATTTGACTCTGGATGATACACAGGCGTTAGACTCTGTTGGAATCCAAGGCAGTGAGCGACTTGTTGCATAACGTTACTGACAAATTGTGCACCGTGATCACTAATGATTCTTCTTGGTAAACCAAAACGTAGTATGACTTCGTCAATTAAACAGCGGGCGCAGGAATAAGCAGTAGCAGACAGTAGTGGAAATATTTCTGTCCATCTCGTGGCTGTATCTTCTATTACAAATATCCATCGGTAGCCTTCAGGCGTTGCTGGTAGAGGTCCGAATAAATCTATCGATAATACCTGGAATCTTCGGTTCTGGATTGGCGTTTGCAAGAGACCGGCAGGTTTGAGGTTACTGGCTTTGAATTTTTGACATTCAAGGCATTTACTGATGTAGTCTGAGATGGATTTTCTCATTCCTACCCAGTAGTATCGCTTTGCTATTTTATGGTACGTTCTCTCAACACCGTAATGTCCGGAGGTGGCGACATCATGGTATTCGTATAAAATTTTAGGTACGCGTATGTTAGCGGCAACTAATTGAGGTTCATCCTCATCGATGTCAGGATTGTATCTATAGAGGACACCAGTTGACATCATGTATCCTCGGTCCGTCCATTTCTTAAAAGTTGTCTCTGACCCATTTGTGTCTTCTAAGCAGCTAACTATCTTTTCGAGTTCAGGATCTTGTAACTGTTCAGATCTTATGTCAGAAGCAGTCAGCGTAGGAAAATCTATGACAACAAATAAAATTTCGTTCTCCATTTCAGTGTTATTTGGCAACGGTGGCCTGCTTAAACTATCAGCAACGACATTCTTTTTGCCAACGATATAATCTATTTTAAGATCATATGGCATTAAAGTCAATGCCCACCGTGCTAATCTGCCTGTTGGTGATTTGAGGCTCATAAGCCATTTGAGCGCTTGGTGATCGCTTTGGACTATTGTAGTTGATCCTTCCAGATAACCACGGAATTTCTGAACCGCCCATACAACCGCCAAAGCTTCGCGTTCAGTAGTTGTATAGTTTTGCTCTGCTGGTGTTAACAATCTGGAAGCGTACTTGACTGGTCTTTCATCCTCATTCTCCCCCTGTAGTAAACATGCCCCTAGAGCGTAGTTACTAGCGTCGGTTCTAAGGATATACGATAATTTGCAGTCAGCTTGTCTGAGAATTGGTGCTGTACGTAGCAACTGCTTAAGTGTGTTGAAAGATTCGTTTTCCGTCTGACCCCATGTCCAGGTGGCTTTCTTCTTAGTTAAGTTCGTCAAGGGCTTGGCGACTTGAGCGAAATTATTTATGAAGCGTCGAAACCAGGAGCAGGTCTGTAGGAAGCTCAGGAGTTGTCGTACATTTTTAGGCGGTGACATGTTTTTTATGGCAGCGACCTTGTCTTCGTTAGGTTGAATACCCTTGGGCAAAATTATATGTCCTAGGTAATGTACTTGCTGGCATGTGAACGAACATTTTGGCCTATTTAAGGTTAGTTTGAATATTTTCAATCTTTCGAAAACTCTTCTTAAGTCTGATAGATGTTCTTCAAAGCATCCAGATAATACTATCAGATCATCTAGGTAGGCGAATAAGGTAATATCTTGTATCCCTGTTCTATATCTGTCAATCATACGTTGGAAGGTAGATGGAGCGTTTCGCAGTCCAAACGGCATCCTGGTATACCGGAAAGTACCAAATGGCGTAATGAAAGCGGTTTTGTCTCGATCCGAGGGTCGTACACTTATTAAGTGGTAACCACTTTTAAGGTCTAGAGTAGACATAATTTGTGTTCTTGGCTGCATGAAGCAGATCGTCGATACGTGGTATTGGGTATCGGTCGGGTCTCGTTACAGCGTTGAGTCCTCTGTAGTCGACTGTTAAGCGGACTTCACCATTTTTCTTAGGTACGAGCACGACTGACGCAGCGTACGGAGATTCGCATTCCTCGATGTATCCATTATTGATAAGCTTATCTAGTTCGAGTCGAAGCTGTTCTTTCTTAGGCTGCGACATTCGATATGGAGGTACAGCGATAGGAGTATCATCTAGGAGTGTGATCGTATGTTCGGCATATGGAGTAGGCTCATTCTGTGGAACAAAGGTCTCTGAGAACTCTAACAAGAAATTGTTCAATTCGTCTTTCTGACTCGAAGTAATATTGAGGCCTTCATTATCTCTAAGTTGCAATTCTTCAAACTTAATGTTATTAACAACGCATGATATGTCGTTATCGTTTGCGAAGTAGAATTTCTGTAATGGACGTTCACCAAAATAGAACTGGTTGTTGGGAACATCAATAATCACATTAGCTGTTTGGATCCAATCTACACCTAGTAGGGTACGACTGTTTTCATGTTGTGCAACATTAATAAACTTCGTGCTTATTGTTTTGTTGTGTATAACAACATCTATATGAAATATGCGAACTTCAACTTCACGTTGAATACCATCGGCGAGGGTCATGTGCATTGTATCTCGTGTATATGGAATACCATCCTCAATTAGCAATGAAGCTAGCCTTGAACCGGCAACACTGGATTTTGCACCTGTATCGATGTAAGCGTAACCATTATGACCATTTATGCTAAGTTGAACTAGAGGTCTAGTATTAATACCGTCGTTGAATGCGTTTAAAAGAAATTCAGAAGCATTAACACTAGTTTTCGGCTTGCATTTCGGGCAAGTGCTCTTAATGTAGCCTAAGGCACCACAACCATAGCAAGAAATAGTAGAGGAACTAGGCGAGGAGCTACTTGAAGCTTGAGGTGATGCATTAGAGGTTTGAGTTGTAACCTTAGATGACGAAGACGCGGTTTCGCTCGATTTTAACTTGAGTAGCTTACGACACTCGTCTTTTATATGTCCCGTTATTTTACAATATGTACAGCGCTTTTTAACAAAGTCTTTAACATCACTTTTATCCGGAGTATCGAAAGTTTCTTCCGCGACGCGTGCGTACTTAAGGAGTTCTTGAAAGTTCGAAACTTTGTCACGAGGAACTTTCTCGCGCACTTTGCGATTAAGAAGTCCGTAAATCATATCTAACTGAACCTCTTCAGTCAAAGTATTTGGTGGCAATTGGGCTAGAATTGACCTTGCTTTGCATATGTAAACGTCAGTTTTCGTTTTATTATCTTGTTCATGTGCGAACAATTCTCGGTAAACGCGATAGGCAGGTTTAGCGGGACCGAAAGTAGACTTTAGCAACGCGACAGCATCATTCCACGATTCTACCGAGGTTTTTACACCTTGGAACCATGTAGCGGCAAAACCATCCAATAGCATAGGCAAACCACGTAATGCGTTTTCGTCGGATATATGCGTACAGTCCTTATATATTTCGATTGTATCTGTGAACGCAATTACATCTGACGTACTTGCTCCGTCGAAACGACTGTTACAATTTGAAAAATTTCCCGAATTGTCTCTATTTTGCGTTTGAGTAGTAGGTACGACCGATAAATGAGAGAGCAATTGTTGAAATTGAGCATCAGTGAGTGTCACGGACATATTTGTGTCGCTTATTTCACTGTGAACACTCGTAGAACGAAGTGAATACGCGTGATGGCGATCCACGATTGTAAAATATGTAAAACTTTATAGGAAACTTACAGTTTGTTGTATCTTTCAGTTTTGACTCACAGCTGATTTAGTAGTTTATTTAAATCACTTAGTTTTAGCACTAATTGTTTGTAAGGTAAGTTACTGAAGTTTGTCCGTAATATAATAGAGCAGAGCAGCGTAGGAACCACACACAAAACGTTCTAAACTTTGAGAAGCGTTATTATAATATGTGAAAGCACTGTCTTCTATTAGTGAAAGAAATCTTATTAAGATGTGACAAATAGTTTCTGTGCAGGAACAAAACAGCGTAGAAATACCACACACGAAACGTTCTAAACCATGAGAAGCATTACGATATGTGAAGCACTGTTATTATGTTTTTAATCACACGCGAAAACTATTTGTAAGATGTTAAAACGTATATCTGCGAATGTTTTTTTTGGTTAACTATTACCGGCACTTTTACACACGAAAAAATACGTAATTTATACGGTCCAACGTTCTGGGCGCCAGTTGTAAGGGGTAAACCTTGGGGTGTGGGTAATGAAACCGTGAATAAAGTTAATTTTAACTTAAATACGTTTTAATCGTGATAATAATTGCACACAGTAAATTTTGTAAATTAAACTTATGACATTGCATTGTTATTCATTCTCGTTCTGTCATTCTTCGTATTTTAGTGGCCGCAGCGTCGGTCACTAGAGATGCGAAATAGGGATGGGAACGGTTGTTACAAGTTACTTTTTACACAATATATATAAATAAGTAATAATATTATCTGGTTATAGTGGATCTTACTACAAATAATATAAACACCTACCTTCACTGGTTGCAGATATATTGGTAATTGTGGGAAAATGTTTGGAACAGCTAGGTGTAGCAAACGAACTCTGCAGTTAGAATTGGTTGTATATAACCAACATTCTTCAAAATGCTTCGAGCAAAGTCTATCATTTTTTGATGGCACCCAATCTTTAATTTTCGTATTCTCTACCCATAATTTGCAAATTCCCAAGTCTTTAGGAAAACTAAAAAAAACTAAAGTAATAAAGACGTTTGAGCTGAAGTTATTTTATTCCATTTTAACGAAAAAATGTAACAAAATATGTAAAAAAATATTTTACAAAAAATAAAATGTCTACGCCTCTGATAAAGTAGAGGTTTTTATCAATAAATAATGCTTTATCATGCTTATTTTAAATGAATTGTTGTATTAAACAGTTTTCATTAGGTAAACGGAAACTTGTTATACTACATACTAAAAGATAATAGCCTAAAGATTGGTTTTAATTATTAATAATTAATAAAAACTAGAAGCGACTTAATACTTCATTCTAAGTTTTACCTATGGAATGAAATTCCGGGCTCCTTTTGTTCACTCCGGCTTGGGCATCCAAACGCCACACATCCTACGATTTTATTAATATACAAAATTAATTTATATTCCCACTTTTCACGAATAAATTCAACAAAAATACACACGTAGTTTTCACTTTGTTCGCCACATATAAAATGGCCGCCGCATAAAAAGCGTAACACTTGCCATGCATTCAGGTATACGACCGCGCGGTATCCCCTCTCTTTCCTAATCTAAGCTTGCAATAATGCATTCAAAAGTCTTATTATACAGGGTACCAACTCGGCCGGAAGCCTCGTCCACCTATACAATCACTATCCGCGCGACCAGGTACTTGACTACCATGATCGCACCGACAGGTGTTGCATCGACCTGATAATTTCTGGCCTCCCTATCTTCTTCTTCCATATCGGCCTCTCTATCATCGATACCTGTATCGATAAGGGCGGGCATTTGTTCGTAGTTTTCATTACCAGGTTTAACCTTCTCATTAAATATATGACGTTTCTCGATACTTTTATTTTCTTTGTTACTGGGTCCAAAAGTTTGTAATTTTCGGAATTGTTATCATAACCAACAAACGGTTTGCTTTGCACTTTTAGGACTCAACTTCTTTCGATTTGCACTCGGAATTAATACGTAGACTTCACAACCGAAAATTTTCATAGGTATGTTATAAATTAGGCTCCTTGCCTGTCCACATTTCGTAAGGCGTTGAGTTTGGGGCTTCCGTAGCTGCGGTTCTGTTTAGTAACCACGTAGCTGTATTTGATGACTCAGCCCACAAATCTTTTGAAACTTTAGCAGTGTATATCATGGATCTTACGCTTTCCATAATGGGCCTGTTATCCCTTTCTGCTCTTGAGCTTTGTTCTGGGGTGTACAGTGCTGTTGTTTAAAATTCCATGCCCTTACATTCTAGAAAACTCTTGAATTAATTGTGTTACAGTATTTCTTTCCGTTGTTTACGTGCAAAAACTTCATAGGTTTACCGAATGTTTTCAATATTTTATTACAGAATATTTTAAAGTAATCGACGGTCTCCGATTTTTTTAATAAAATATCACTCACAATAACCCGAACAGTCATCTTTAAATAACCAAAAGTATTTTGCTCCACTTAGCGACACGGTTGACATTGGACCACATAAATCACTAAATATGCGTTCACATGAGGCACAAATTAGTATCCAAGTCTGTACTATTTATACCAGTCACTAAACCTTCTTTGTTTATCATTTCGCGGATAGATTTAACATTTAAATGTCCGAGGCTTTCGTGCCACAATTTACCACTTTCAATCGTAACAAGTTATTCTGTTCTTTGAGTGCACACGCGACTAAGTTATTGATTTCGAACACTTCAGTTTTGGTACCGTTTCTACCAATCTCCATGTTCTTCGCTGCCACTGCTCCTTCTGAGAACAAATTTTTTCTAAGCTCTGGTATATACAAAACGTTGTTCATAGTAGCATCTGACCATTTCTCGTTTATTAACCTTTGTATAGGTACAGTACCTATACGTATACGTACAGTAAGTACCTTTAACTGTGAGTGTTTTCTTGTTTCTCAGGCTTACAGTTGAACCCTCTGTTTCTGTTAGAGTTTCGAAGAAGTATTTTCTATAAGACACGTGGGCAGATGCTACGATGTCCATTATCCAAGAACACTCTGTTAAACGTTTTCTACGTTGGAAGCTGTATCGTTACACTAGTGCTGCTTTGACCTTTTGTAGCCTGTTTCTTTGGCTCCTTACAAAATCTCGCATAGTGACCTTTCTTTTGACAATTGAAGCACGAATTCTTGGTTAAGTTTTTGTTTGTTGTCTTGACATTTTCTGAGCTCTTTTTACCAACCTGTGTCATAGAAAATGCCGCTAAGGCCGTCCCATATGATGCAAGAGGTGATTCTTCATCACGAAGTCGTGCAATTAGGTTTGGTATTGTCTGTTTAGACTCTTCGACAGATAACCAAGTTTGCCATATTACCTTCTATACTTGGTAGCTAAACTTCCCAGAATGTTTGTGATCACAGCAGAATCACTAATTGTTGCTTAATTTGTCTAGGAAGATTTTCTACCTTGGAAATATGCTGTGTAACGGTGTCACATGGATTCATTTTGTTTTGGAGGAATTTCTCATATATCAACAACTTGTTAAGTTCTTACTTTTGCTGAAAAAATGAATCAAGCTGATCCACGATCGTTCTAGAACTTTCAGTTTTCTAGATAATCAATGTAACCTGGCTTAGTTCCATTGAAGACGTAATCAAGAACATAGCTTCAGTATCTTTCCTGTTCCATGTCTCAAGATTTGCAGCCTTGGCCGACATTGGTTTTGCGATTGTCCCATCTAAAACACCGAAGACCCCTCTCGCACGAAGTGCGCATTTTTATTTAATTTCCATTGTTTGTAGTTAACTAACTAACTATCATGTTGGTTATTTCAATCTATTCTATTAAACTATCATGTTGGTGATTTCAATCCTTTGGCAAGCACCTTAAATTGCCATGATAAGTGCATCCTATCAAAATTATGAGTGACAAATTACATATAAAGCTATTTTATTAATATTATTTATTGTAACTAATTTAATTACACTGCACTCTACTACTACTCTTACACATAGATTAATGGATGTCTTATTATCGTAAGTAAAAATTACGCATTCAAATTACAGATTTACCTCCAGACTGACGACCATACGTGCGCGTATCATCTTGACCTATGCTTACTTGAGCCCTGCATCAGTTTACTCGATACGTAGCTAGTTCGTAATTGATAGTGCTACAGTGAAAATCTATCGGATCTTTTAATGGCATAGTTCCAGGATCTGGTAAGTTGTTGGTGTTATTTGCATGTATTCTATTTGAGTCGGAACAATATAGCTCTAACCCTTTATGGACCAAATACTCAATTCTTAGGTCTATGTTGGTAGTCAATGAAAATATTGATTTTTCTCAATTCCATCGTCTTGCAGCATTTCTGAAAGTGCAGTCTAAAAAAAATCGAAAACTGTAGAAGGAGATCAAGTTATACCTTTATGAGGAATGCTCCTATTGATATTTATCTCATGCCTAAAGTAGTACTGGTGATGGGGGTTTTTGGAATGACCATTGACGATGTCGAAGATAAACTGCCTATTCTGCTTTTGTGTATCTGTGTGCCTGAAACTAAGACTTTAACATCAAACAGTTTTACAATTATTATTGATAAGTGCTTTTAAACATAATAAAAGAATATGTAGCATTGAGAGGGACCGGAATAAAACTATAATGATTTTTCTTCCGTACAGAAACGGACGCTACACCTACAGGACGAAAAATACAATAAGAGGTGTACCACAATGATAGCAAGGTGTCCGAAACTGGTCATTGCAAAGGCCTACACCGACCACTGTTTGCGGCGAACGTCATCTACTCTTCTTGTTGGAGCAGGTGCTACTTTTGAAACTGCAAAAAAAAACATGGAAAGTGGAAAAACGTTATCATAACGCCCGTTCCTGATGCCTGCGTTTGTTATGGATTGATACCATATTTCGTATCGAAGGTATTATGGATATCTAATAATCGAGTAGACAATAAATAAAATTATAGAATCGTTTATTACCATTGTTATTATTAAGTATTGTTTGTAGCAAATTTAAATAATATAGATGCATAGTCTAATGATTTACAGAAACCTGTAAATATAACCTACTGTTCTAAAACCAAGTACCTACTATAAATAATTAAAAATTAATAAAGCAGCTAACGAGTTAAAGGTACTAGTAGAATTTTGTCATCATTAGTACGTAATTCTAAAATTCAATCCTTATTTTATATAAAAACTAGATTTCCTGGATTAACTGCGTATTATACATTTTAGTTAGCTATCCCTTTGTAACAATCGTTTGGGCAAGGTAATTGTAACTAATTAAGCACAAACAGAATCAATCAGCAAATTGGATGCCTCATATTTCATAATAAATCCCATTGGTAAACAATGCCATATAAGCTGCTAGGTATGTGGTTGGTGTATGAGTGAGATGTCAGCTAATTTAACCCATACATCCATATAAAGATGTTTACTTGTGTTATGACCTGATGTACATATTTGTATGCATAAAAAGCATATTGTAACGTTTTTCTGAGTTCGTCGTGTGAAATAATAACGAGTTTTAATTAAAAACTAATTTATTTACACTTAGAATAAACACTTAAAAAACTAATAACTTAAACGAACTAAAATGACTATATTTATTTTCACTATTTATTTAACTATAATTAATAAATAAATAATATGTCACAACACTGTTCGCTATCTATTCACTCTTCACTTCATGATTGATTGTCCGTCTCTCTTATACGTTGGCTATTTATATGATTTTCTCCTTTCTCAAACGCTACCAGTAAATAGTCGTTTCTGCTACAACATTCTGGCGCGCGTACGTCCATTCCAGATCTATACTGCAAGCAAGGCACATTCTACCATATTAACACAGCGCTGCCGCGGACGAGGTATAGCCTATTAGAGTCGCCTCTGGTTAGTTTGAGTCGCGAGCTTTCGAGAACGATTTAATCTGACTACAATAGTATAGCCAACGCGGTGTTGCCGGTTGGATTTATTTATCTCTAAGCGTAGGGGACATTTTAATATTCGTCACAATATATTTATATAATATGCGGCCCGGGATCAAAATGATTTTGATTATGTTATTAAATTCATGATAAATACGTACATATTTACGATACTTTTCTGATAAATTGTGATATTTTGTACCAATTTCCAAATCATTTTCCTTGTTGAATAGAACGAACAGAATTCTAGCATTAGGTAAGTAAGATTCTTAACATAATAAAAATTCGTGATGAGAATTTCATTTTGTTCCAGAAAATTATTCCCTGTTCGTCACTTAATATGATCGTCAGGCTATTTCAATAATTTATGTATTATTTCAGCAGCAGGGATGTGGCAACTTCTGAGCTTTTACACATGAACTGAGTAAGTTGAAAAACTTAAACAGTTGCTTTATGCATGCTTATATTAGAGACTATTAGAACCAAGAAAAAAATTACTTCATTGTTGTTTTTACAAAATTATAAAAGAAACATATAGTTTCAGCCTGATCAATCATCAGCGTAAATATTGAATCAGGAGATATAATGCTCAAAAATATTTAATAGAATTATACAATACAAAAAAATATCGTATCAAGGTAACAATTTAAATCTTAAAATCGAAAGTATACGACTCCCAAAAAACAGGTAAATATGATATAAACTATGTAAAACTGAATTATCAAAATACATTACTAGAGAAGTTAGGTAAAATCTCAGAGAAAATACGGACAAAATTAAATTTGTCAAAAAAATCGTTATTATTGGAAAATTAGAGAGCAAATGCGCGAAAAAACTCTCTTATACTGAAGGAACGATTTCAGTTCCTTATTATAGCAATGCGAGGTAAGGTTAACGAGATTAGGAAAAGTAAAACAACTTGTATTAAACTATGCCGACGTTTCGTCGATATATTCCGTCTTCTTTAGGGCAAAAATTAAAATGGTGATTAGTCATGAAGTTTTACAATCCAGGTCAAATGAAATTACAAACTGAAATTCTCAAATTACCTAGCTTACACTGTTTAACAACGAACAAAAAAATTGTAAAACATTAGAATATTAACAAACATTGTCTCTTTTTCCTCTTATTAGACAAACCAAAAACATAAAGATATCAACACAGTATACAGTCACAAGTATAAAATAATATTTATATTTTATCCTAAACTTAAAAATTAGTATCTCCAATATAATAAACATTCAATTGGAAAGGCATTTTATAATAACGTCACGCTTAGATTTAACGTGAAACTTTGAGGGCATTAAAAAGGACATTATCTAAAAGATTGAAATACCCAATACCCAGTTTAAATTAAATAAGTTTATTAACAGTTAAAGTTGAGAAAGTTGAAAAGAGTTTACATAATGATCGAAATTTAAATTAGAGATACATACTACCAAACATCGTCTGAAATGCGAAAATTGACAAAAGGTAGTAATTAGTTAATCAAATCTAATATCATACTAGGTATTCGTACAAATACAATCACATCGATATCTATAAGATTCAGCGCGTACGACAAGCAAATAAGTCATCAACAGTTAAGTGCTAAAAAATGAGAGTCACAAACCCAACTGAAATTAACCCAGAAATTAGCCTAGGACGAATTTAATGGGTAACCAACATTTAATTATTTACAATATCTACAAAAACCATCAAAATTAAGTTTGGCACATTTCAGATTCTCTCTAGAATGATTAGAGGAGGTCTAAGATGAAGCACCATCACAACTAGTGTAAAAATAAAATGACTTGGCAGTAATAATGAATAAGAAATAAATATACGAGGCCTTCCAAGTACAAGACTGTTTTTATTTCATGTAAAATAAAGGTAGAAATGTAACTAAAGTAAGTATCTAGATTTTCATAAGATTAAGTGTTTTTTTTTAATAAATTTTAAGAAATTGCCTCCAATTGTAACGCCTAATGCTGATATTGACATTGAATCAATTAGTAGGTGATAATGTCACATCAGCCCAGCTGAGCTGAGGTAGTAAAAGGATAACCTCTATTATTATCTCCAGTTATACAGTTTCAAATTATTATCAAGTGCGTCATCTATCACATGTTGGAAGACCTATACAATGAATTTTTAGAGATTACCTTTGTACCATATCCAAAAATTAATAAATAATTAATAAAAGCAGCCGTCATTTCCAAATAGTTACAAAACGTATCAATAAATGTCACTACTTGATAGTTCAGTAGATGAATAACGAATAATTAAATATAAAGTTATGAACTGAGCAAAATTATGATTGATGAATGATTATTTTTTTAAAATTCAAGTATAAAGTCAAGTGTTGGAAAACTGCAATTTCACGTCATACACATTAGACATTATCCTTAAACAAACTCACATATGTTGGCCTGATATGACATAATCATCTACCGCTCACCTCACTTAGATTTTCTATAAAACACAACCGCCCAAAATTAACATATGCTATAAAGCATTGTGAGGTTAATTTCTTAGTTTACTGTGTCTACAATTTTTAAAAGGAAAAGTGGGTGAAAATTGCTGATATTTCCGAGGAAGGATAACGCCGAAAAAATTATGTCGTTTATGTCGCAGTAGAGATGCAACGCGTAATAACTACGTTAACTTTAGAATATTATTTGAGATAAAATAGAGGCACTCAAGTTGCAACTTAGTCCATTGGCAGCTTGCTAATATAATAATAATATTACACAGCCACCTCCAAATCGGGTTTATTTAGTTGTGGTGGTTTGAATTGCTGATTTTGTTATCCCTTATTATTTCCAATTGGCGATGTATTTTCCTTATCAGTTATGACTACCCCTGAGTGCGGTAAGAGGCAAGGATCCAGATTCACAATCAATGATGACTCATCTAGATAAACTAGAATAAACAGGACTTTTTAATTTTCCGTCGGACACCTGGTGTTTATTAATTTTTATTTATGATTTATACCTATTCATTTATGAATTCTTTTGGAATATGTATTCGTAACAATAAGGACGTAGGAAATCAAGTTTAAGAAGGTAGGTAATGTACTAACCAGAGATATAAAAATATGTCTATATGATTCACGATGCGGAAATTTTTTGTTGGATCTAGGCTCTTGGTGGCTCAGACACGATTGTGACAACTGGCCTAACCAATACTTGATAGCCATAGTATTTCTTCTATTGTTGAATGAGAAGAAAGGAAAGTTTCTTTAAATTCACAAATTAATTCGGCAGATTTTTTAGATGGTTTGTCGGAAAAATTTTCATCGCTCTCAAAAATTCAACGTATATTATCCTATATTAAACGTTTCATTTTTAATTTCAAAAGTACTGATGAAAGAAAAAATATCTGCAATTTTCCTTTATCGATGTCAGAACCTCGTGCTTAGCTTTTTGCTCTAATAAAGCGAGTACAATATAGTTTTTCGAGTCAGACATTAGCAAACATTACCATAGAAGGCGTCTTTCTTGCCGCTTCGAAAAGTCAACCCATTTCTCGACAACAATGGTTTTTTCAGGGTGGGCGGATGTTTGACTTGTTCCCAATTCTCATTTTCTCAAAAACAGCCTGCTCTGTTTCATACAAAAAATTGTCTAGCTTTTTTAATCTGTGACCAATATCATCGCTGTTTACAACACATCAATTTCTTCTTACTCAAGACCTTTGGGTTTTATCTCCTCATAGAGCAACTCGTCAAGTTGTATATAATACTTGTATAACATGTTTCAAAGCAAGCCATCTACATTGCTCTGGGCAACTTACCACAATCTCAAATAACTTAAATTAAATCATTTTAATCCTAGGTGTGGCCCCATCTCTTTGAGTCGTTATTGGGGCTGTACACAAATATCTTATCTATGTTATTTCTTTGTTTCACTACCAAAGCATTTTTCTTTACCAATTTATTAATTTCATTTGTTTTTAAATGTATGATTTTGATGGGCGGAATATCGTTCCACAAATTCTTGTTTTTCTTGGTTTTATAATTTTGTATATAACTTGTAGGTTTCATTATGGCAACAATGAGCAACATTTCATTGAAATAATTAGTTTCATGTGGTTTACTTATTGCGCACACTGAACATATTTTATTTGTTGCTATTTTGGTTTGTTACAACTGCGGAAGATTAGAGAGAACAACAATACTCGCATATTTTTGTAGCTAATTATTAGATCAAAAAGATGATTAAGTAATTTAAAGAAGTAGTCCATATTAAATTGGAGTGCGATATTCGATATGGGAAATAAAAGTCATTCTCCACAAAATAAGTTTAATAAATCCCTCTAAGGGCTTCATTCAGTCACCATACATGCTTCGAGGCACCCGGCCTCAACATCAGTGGTGGGTTTGATATATCGAAAAGCCGGTTTATCAATTGAACATATACAAGAAAAAACACAACGTCATTTCATAAAAGAATATATATAAACACAAAAAAACTAAAACTAAGTCATATTTTGCAAAAACCACCAATAATTTTTAGCAAAATATGATTTAGGGGTTTTTTGTGTTTATATAATTTGATTGATAAACCATCTTTTCGATATATCAAACCCACCACTGATCTTGAGGCCGGGTGCCTCGAAACATGTATGGTGACTGAATGAAGACCCTTAGAGGGATTTATTAAACTTATTTTGTGGAGATTCACTTTTATTTCCCATATCGAAAATGATTAATCCCTGCGTAATAATTATTTTGTGTAAGTAACGTAATATATCTCCATGAAGGTGTTGATTGCGAAGAAAATAAAGTTCTTAAATTAAATAAATCTTTATATGGGGTAAAACAATTATCTAGATGAATTTTAATATCAACGTTAAAGTTTAAATTTATGCAGATGATATTATTTTGTCAGGTCTAAATTTAGTATTCATGAAATCAAATTGAAATTAGTGAAAAGATTTATAATGAAAGATAAATGTGAACTAAAACATTTTCTAGGTTTAGAAATACCATACAATAAACAACAAGGTATATTAAAAGTTTCTCAACACAAGAATATAAAAAGCATTAAGAAATTAGGCATGACTAATAATTGTAAGAACTCTAACTTACTTATACATCCGAAATCTTTTCTAAAGGGCTGGGATATTTAAAATTCACAGAAAATTTTTGTTTTGAATATGAAAGTAATTGTAATTTTTGTGGTTATCGATCGAAAATCCGCTACAGGATGTTTACTTAAGGTTTTCGATAACACAGTAATGTGGACACCTAAAAAAAATTGTGTATCATTATCTATAACTGAAGCTGCATTCATTGCATTATTTTCTACAGTCTGTGTAGAAACATAGGATAAATTACTGATGTGAGAAATCCATTTACCTTTATGTTTAATCATAATGTCTTTTTAGTGAAAATCAAAATGACGTGTTCCTACTGGAGTCAGCAAAAATAGTCTCTATTATCGCGGTAGGATATAATTTACTGAATCGGTATTTCAAGGATATTTTTACCACTGATTTGTATTCGAATGCTGCGAAAATTATCTGATTACAAACAAAATTTCTCTATGCGTTAACAAAATAGGATTTCATTAAAAAAAACTAACATTCTCCTGATTTTCATAAGACGTTATTATGCATAGAAATCTCTATTGGTTTTCCTAAAAAAAAAAGTTCGGGTAGTAATTTACCTTATAGAAACTGGGTATTCCAAAAACTCATTATATTTATCTTGCTCTATGTACATCACAATTAAAATAAAAGGAAATAAAGAATATGAAAAAGCAACTAGATAAAAGATTTAAAAAAACTCCACTACACCGTGGTATGTACCAGCTATGATTTTATTCCATAGATATTTTATGAAATCAAAACAAACTGCAGGAGTGTTATAATTTCTCTCCGCCTTTCATGTAGCTCTAGAATTATTAGACGGGCTGTTGTAACTGTGGCATGGTTTCGTTAACACAGTTAAAATACAAATATACGAGTAATATGTATTCAGAAAAATGTGACAAAATTCACGTTCGTTAGATTCGGTATTTTGGAGATGCAAATTTGGGATTTAATTTTAGCGACCGACATGGTATAGACATAGAATTTTAATTACCACATGGTCCAAAAATCAAGAATTTTACTGAAAAGTACAATGGTTTTTGATGAAGCAGTCTGTTATAGTTCAGTGAGGTACTTGGAAGTTTTATCTGATAAGTCGTCAAGGCACACTATGCTACGTTTATAATCTTCCGATTATTCTGATATAATTTAACGTTATCGCTTATCCACTTATAAAAGCTATGTCTAAACATTATTTTATCTGTAATAAATTGCAATATACGTAGAACACTCCATTGTAACAGATTTAGCAACTGAATTCACAAAAGTCTTAAAGGATAAAAAAATAAAGACCTAAACTAAAATATTATGCAATAATTTTGTCCGTGAGTGTATAGAGATATTTTGTGGAGCAGACGTTTTTGATTAATAAATAAAACCCGCTTCTCGTCGTTACGGATTACTTCAGAAAAGTAGAAACAATTTCTGTAATAACATAAATGACAATTATAAACAAATAAATAAATTTTATTATTAGCTCCCCTAGGAAAACAACGTTGCCAAGTAAAAACGGACAGTAATTTCAATCAATTTTTATTTCAATACAATTCTAATAAAGTGTCCTTACGACATACCAATTTTTAATCATCGAAATGTGAGAAAATAGAAAATATTTCAGTATTGAATTTAAAGTTTTTACTGCATAAGGCAGAATGGCACAATAATTTTTGTGTTGTGATTAAACAAAGCATTTTGAACATTCTTATCAAATCACTTGTGGCGTGATCTACAAATTCGCTGCTTGAAGTATCGAACAAAAAAAAAGAATATAATTCAAACAAAAACAAAAAAGACTTTGAATTGTTGTAGAAATATCATTCTTGTCTATATTTCAATTTTATATGGACGTAGAACGAACAATAAAATAAATCTGTGCCTAACTGATGTGCAATAGCCATTCTCTTTACCTTCCGGCAGAAGCATGGATATAGATACCTCTAGTTTCATTTCCAGTTTGAGCAAATAGCATCATAACAACAGCGCATCATAAAAGGCCTTTACATACATTTTTATAATTATATTGTGCTCGTTTATATACATGCTCAGAAGAATAGCAACTGGACATAATATATGAAATATACAATAGTACGTAAGCGCTTCGCACTCGTTAGTAATGATAATAATATAGCGTTCAATAAATAAATTTACGACTTGTTTTTAACCATACCCTTACTTATTCTGTTCCTTGATCGCATACTATAGATACAGGTTATCTCATTGTGACCACTCATAACGACATCGATTTGGATTTTGAAAATTTTGATCATCATCAGCATTCACTCGCTTACGAGTATGGGATTTATGTAGTGAAGCCTAAAATGGCTAAACAGACAGATCCTCGAGCCACAAATTTTGTCACAAAACTGACACACCCAATCACCACCATTTACCGGCTGTTGTAGGTGCGCTGCCCACCGATGCGTTCTTTCTCCTTTTGATGCTGTCTCTTCGCATACTCATGTCGTCGACGCAGCTCCTCAAAAACTTGACGGCACTCGTAAATGGTACGCCTCCATCTCGGTCGTTCGCGATCAGCTCCCAGTTGTTTTTTTACATCTAAGCCACACTTCTTCATGTTGGTCTTTAGAACATCTTTGTACCTCTTTTCCTGCCCTCCCGGGTTTCGTGAGCTGAGCCTATGTTGTGAATAAAGAATTATTTTTCTCTGAGAATCATTGCTTCAATGCTAGGTACTTGTTTTAGCTTCCTCCAGACCTGATGTTTGTTCGTCGGTACTGCCATTTAATTTCAAGAATTTTCCTAAGATATCGTTGATGGTACTTTTCTATGGGTTTTAAATGCCCCCGATAAGTGGTCCAAGATTCACAGCTATACATAACGGTAGGAACTACAATAACATTATACACTCGCAACTTGGTTTGACCGTCGATGTTATGATTATCGAAGACTCCTGTCCTTAGACGGCCAAAAGATCCGCTTGCCTATCTTATAGGATGCTGAATATCATCATGGATTTTAGCGTTCTCTACGAGAAAGCTACCGCGGTAGGAGAAACTCTTGATGCTCAGAAGTCTGTCTCCGTTAACTAAAATATGTGTCTGGTGCAGGCTGGTAGATAATCTGTGTGTTCTTTATATTTAGTTAATGTTCTTCTGTATCAGCTAGGACAACATTGTCCTCCGCGAATTGAAGCTCAATCACTGATGTGGATACGATCGTTACAGATTGCAGTCTACAAAGGTTGAAGAGTCCGCCGCCATCAAATGTGTAGACAATCTCTATGCCCCCCAGCAGTTCATCCTTATGTTTCCACAAGCATCGAAAACAAGGTCGGTGCAATGACAACCCTGTTTTGCGCTAGTAGTTGTTGGGTCCACTGCTGTTGAGAACTGCTGCTTTCATATGAGCGTGAAGGAGTCGAAGTATCCGGATGAATTTCCTGAGCTTCAATATCCTCCACAGAGCCTCACCTCACGGATAACGGAGACGAACGCCTTGACAAGGTCTTTAAAACCCATGATTTTGTTCCCGTGACTTTATCTGTATTTGCCTGGCACTAAATCGCTCAAGTCGGCTCTACCCCTGTTGGGTCTACAACCACATTGTGTTTCCAAAAAGCACCCTTCCGAGGGTTGGAGAAGACGATTGGACATAATTCTTGCAAGAACACTTCCGGCGATGGAGAGGAAAGTTTCCGCATACGGAGCAATTGAGGCATCTCGCATTTCAGCAGGCACGCTTTCGGTTTTCCATATTTTGGTTATTAGAACGTGAGCATGTTCCAATATCACTTGTCTTCCTTTTTTTAAAATTTTAGGAGATAAGCCATCAGAGCCAGTTGCTTTGTTGTTTTTAAGTTGTCGAATAGCTATATCAACTTGTTGCAGGGAAGGTATATCTCCCACGTGTTGTTGGGTTGGTCTATGTGGCAACCGATCGAGTGCCGCATTATCGACATTCATGTACCTTCCACCGGGAACCAATTGACGTGTAATCCCTTAGAAGAGCCATCCCTGATTTGCAGTGCGTTAAGACTCTGTGCAGAGGTGCCGTGAATGGGTTTAGTTGCATGATGTTATTGATGTCGGCTGTTGCATTTCGATCGATTTAGCCGTCCACCACTGACTCTTCAGAGACACACTTTTTTGATTTTGAGCTGCGGTCATTTCGCAACAGGATGGATGCGTTTCGCTTAGTGTCTATTAGCCTTTGAATCTCTTCATCAATTTCGTCGAAGCAATCCTGATATTTTTGTCGCACATAGTCCAGCATGTTCTTACCAGCAGAAAGCACGGCGAACCTAAATAAGACCAGTGTCATTCAATATCATCCAGATATTTTTCCTGCAGGTGTAATTGGAAACACAGTTTCGCTCGGTTGTCCTTTAGGTATTCGATGTTAAGGATTCACCTTAGTTTCCTTCCCTGTTGTGGTCGTTTTGCAGGTAGACGTAGGATCATACTGCATCGTAAATGTCGGTGATCAGTCCAGCCATCATCAGCAATCGGTAAAGCTTTGGTGCTTTTGATTTCACGTCGGTCACGAGCGCAAACAATTACTTAGTCGATCATATGCCAGTGTACCTTGGATGTTGCCATGTCGTCTTAAACTTGTCGTTTTTTCTAAAAAGTGTGTGTGCAATAACAAGATCTTGTTCTACGCATTTGGTTAGCAGCAATAGACCCTTGGAGTTACACTTTCCCATTCCTTATTTGCCGATGGAATCAGGCCAGAGAGCAGACTCTGTACCAAAACGAGCGTTGGAGTCCCCTAGCAGGATGATGTTTTCGGAGTCAGGAGCATTGGTCAGCTCTCTATCAAACAGGGAGTAGAGTTCCTGTCCTCATTCTTCGTAGGTGTCCATGGTTGGCGCGTACGCAGCTTAGTTTGAAGCGAAGGGTCATGAACCTCTCGTTTATGCCAGATGGTAGTTTGTCCAAGATTTCAAACTTTCTTACAACTAAAAATACTACTTAATTTATTCGCTGCGGCCCTCAGCTTGCCATAAGCATTTGTACATCCATACCATAAACTTATATGTACCTACTTGTTAATTTGGGGTTCAGGCAAAGTTTCTTACAATAAACTAGGGGTCAATCGACTTTTTGCTGCGAGAAGGGATCTTGCTGGCCAATTTCAAGGTTGTTACGATCTGAATTTTGACCCAAGACTTTTCTACTACACAAGATTATCTCTACGTTTATTTAAAATAAAAGTCAGTACTTACAGAATGTTCATATAATCATTTGGTTATCGAATGGTTGGATAACTAACAATATTTACCTAACTATTATTAAAATCTATCTTCACTCTAACACGGAAATGTCCATACTTAAATATATCTGAAAATAAACACCAAATAATTATAAATTTATAGTAAAAACCAATTTTAGATGAAATGTACTCTCACCTGCTCTCTTTCAAAGAGAAAACTATAATGATTTTCCCAGTCTGTGTTTATAAACAGTTGACATATTGTCTTGGATACTCTGTGTATTTTGTTACGCTATTTCTTCGTTAACTTGTCTTCTGTTATATGTTTTATCCTTGTAAATACTTTGTTTCATTATATCTAAAAATAAAAATAAAGGTAAGAAGTGGATTAAAGTTTATTAATTAGCTGAATTCTTGGTGGGCATTTGATTGTTGTTGTTATTCTGGACCACTATTCAGTTTGTTTACTAGTGTATTCTAACCGAACAATTTTGTACTTAATATCATACGATACTTACCCAAAATAGATATTCTAGATTACGATGTTGCCTCTGTTATTTTCTCTGTTGTGTAATTCTTATTATTTCGTAACAGGTAGTTTACATTCACGTAATATTAACTTGTGAAATATAAACAAACCGAATGCCATTTATTTTAGGCTCGTGTAGCTTCGGGTATTGAATCGTTCCTGCTGTCTGCGTTGACAACTCGTGCGACTGCGTATTATTGATGACTCCATGTGCGTGCCTGATGTGAGATATAAAAGGGTTATGCTTGTTTGATATTTATATTATTTCATTACAGATATATTCTATTTTACTTACCTTATTGATTCCCATTCATTTATTAGATGTTAATTATTTTATATAATCATTCGTAATTAACCAGTTGTGTGACTGGATGGTTGTTCTTTTGTGGAATCTCTGATGACGTCATGTACTTGCCTGTTCTTGGAGACGCTGGTGGTACTTTCCCAGGAAGTTAGAGAAAAGACATTCGTTTGACGTGTGTCATTTTTAATTTTGATCGGTAATGATCTGACATTTTTCCTTCCTGTTTTGGTGTGCTTGAATGACATCAAATTATTGTTTCAATTTTCCAAATATATTTTCAATGGTATCTTGAACCATCCGAAAGGGATTTACATATTTTGGAAAACTATCGGACCTGTCCGTATAATTGGTGCGAGAAGACGTTGTGGTGCACGGAAAATTTTGTTGGACAGGAGTCCTAGGCCTTCAAGGGCGATATAAGAAACCTTAAAACAGCACGTTGGTAGCTACAGGAGTGGAATGTAAGGAGTAGTTTTCTGAATTTAATAGGAACTTGGAGGTGGCGGAGCCCTGTAAAGGTATGTAGTAATTACTTTTGGTTATGTCTTGTCAGTAGGCTTATTTGGTTGAATTTCTTGTTCATTTATATATTCCTTAATGCTTATACGCACGTTTTCTGCTTTAGGGTTGTCCGGCTTTATTAATTTGGAGCCTTTATCTGGTTATGGTATTTTCCCTGCGTGTTTGGCATTGACGCCGAGTAGTTTTGCTGCTGTAGTGCGACCGTTAGAGTGGTTGTATTGTTGCTTTGTGTGGCTGGATGAAGTTTGTTTTGACCGCTCGCGTAAACACGTAACATTTTCTGCGGCCGATAGCGAAGGATCCGTACAATGTACAAGATAAGATAGCTTTTCACTTTATTATCAAGAATAATCATATTTCGTTCTACATAAATTCAATACATTAATTTTCTCCGACTGTATCAGCGCTAATAAGTACTGTCACATTCCTTGAAGCAATAAGTTTTTTAATAATTTTCATTTTATTATCAATAACAATAATATTACGTTCTACATAAATCTAGATACTGAGTGCTGATAAGTACTGTAACATCTCTTGGTGAGATAAGTATTTTGAACATTGTTTTTTTTTAATTTTTCAATTTATTTGTTTGGTATTGACGGTGATTAATATGAATTGTTTGATGACTAGTGGTAGGTAGTAAGTATCAGCTAGAACTTTAAGATTTGATGTACTGTAAGTAGTTTAAGTAGTTTTTAAGTGTATTGATTTTCATTAAAACCACTTCTGCCTCGAACCTCTGAATTTTATTTGCAGTACCTACCAAATCAACCGAAATCTCGTCCCCCTCTGATTAATCTCAAGTTCTGAGCTAGCTGGTAATAAGGTCCTAAACGCTTCATCTATTGGTCCCTAAACAGTTCGTAACATTTCAAAATATTATATTCCCCCAATGAGCATGGTCTACTACATACCAGCAATTTTTCAATTCGTCTAAGCGATCTGTTACATTGGTGTTCAAATTATGAAAATATCTTTCCCGTATGAATTATCCTAGTAGACAACATAAAGATTCTGCATGCGAAACGAGCAAACAACGTTCAATCTAAATTCGTTTTTTTAATTTGATTTAAATGACGTTTATATGAGACATTTATGTCACAAATTTTTACTAAATTAGTGGATTTACCCAGTCTTTTCACAATACCTAATTGCTTTACTCCAAATTGGTTTACTAGGATTGCGATAATCTTTTCTTGTGACTTTTTCACCTATATTAAATTCTACAAATCTACATACTTTATAATATTCTTTTTGTTTAAGTTGCTTTGCTTGAACATGACTCATCAATTGAACATCGAGCAGTTCCTGTTCCGGTAAAAGAAGATCGAAACGTTCTCAGTTTACGTTGGAACATTAACTGTGCCGGCGCTTGACCCGTTGTCATGTGTGACGCATTACGGTAGTCAAACAAAAAGTTGTTCAAAGCTTTATTCAGATCAGTATGCTTATTTTTCCCTAGAGCGTTTTTTAAAGCATTTTTTACCGTTTTAACCTTGTTCTCGGCGGCACCATTCGATTATAGATTGTAAAGTGGCGAAGTTATATGCTTAATAGAATTTTGTATTAAAAAATTTTGAAATTCACTAGAACAAAATGTTGGTGTATTATCGCTTACAATTAATTTAAATAAACCAAATCTAGCGAAGGTTGTGCGGAGTACTTCAATTGTTGTTTTTGAATTTATAGAAGTTACTGGAAATACCTCTAACCATTTGGAATGTGAATCAATTATAATTAAAAAGGATTTGTTTAAGAAACGGCCCATCAAATCTAAATCGAGACAGGACCAACCTTCCGATGGATATGGCGACACATTCAACATTGTTTTATCCGGATTTTTTTTATTAGGCATGCAATTTTCACATGTTCCACAAATTTGTTCAATATTTTTACTTAATCCAGGCCAACAAAAATAGGATCGTGCTATGCTTTTCATTTTTACAACACCCATATGAGATATATGTAGGCTTTTCAATATATCAGATTGTAGACTTTCAGGTATAATCAATCTATTATTCCATAAGACACAATCAGATTCAATACTTAGTTCCTCTCTCATTTTATAAAAAACTTTAATAATATCTAGTATTTTTGGTGGCCACCCTGTACAAAAATATTCCTTAACCATTGATAAAAGTGTATCAGACAGTATGACTGCTCGTACCTGTCCAAAATTAATTGGAAAATTTGTGTTTTTATTAAGGTAATCGACAAAATTGAAATATACATCCTCCCATATAACATCATTATTGTTAACTGACAAACTTGAAAGAAAATCTGCTTTACTTTGATTAGATTTAACAAACTCAACCTCGTATTGGTAATTAGACAGAATAAAAGCCCAACGACGTAATCTATTGGCTGAAAACTGTGGTATACTTTTTTGAGGATGAAATATTCAAGTCAAGCGTTTATGATCCGTAACCAGTATAAATTTTCTTCCGTATAGATACTGGTTGAATTTACACAACCCGAAAATAATAGCCAAACCCTCTTTCATAATTTGAGAATATTTTTCTTCACAATCCGATAACACTCGTGAAGCATACGCAATAGGTTTTTCGGAATTGTCCTCCATTATATGAGTGATTACGGCACAGATTCCTGTATCCGACGCATCTCCCCTACCTACCCAACGGGTAGTTCTGGATTCAAATGTACCAAAATGTCTGCGCTAGTTAAAAGTTTCTTAATTTGTAGAAAAGATGATTCGCAGTCAGCTGTCCAGCACCATTTAACATTTGCTTTTAACAAATTATACAAAGGAGACAGTGTCGTAGCAAAATTGGGTACGAATTTACCATAGTAGTTAATGAACAATCCGACAACTGATTTCAATTGCGTCACATTTTTAGGCATAGGTGCGTTAATTTTTGATTCTGCATTAATTTTTGATTCTGAAGTTTTCAGACCGTATTTATTAATATCAAACCCTAGATAGGACTATGGGGGTCGCTCATTCACTATTATAATCAAATGGTTCAATAACACTCAATTTCAGTAATCGATCTAACTCATTCTCTCTTATTGCAAAAGGCAGAGGCCAACCCAAAAAAAAAAATGTTATCGTATCCAATTTTAATTTGATTAAAAATCTACCTTTGGTAAAAGTACCCAATCCAGATGAAAATACATCAACATATTTATTTATTGAGAGAAAGATGTTTGTGGCGACACCTAGCGTGAACAGGCAATATGCCGGGTGAAACACAGTTCACTAACGACGGCCGGATAAGAAGTAACAACTCCATTATATCCTATTGCCAACACTAGATGCGCCCGAATCCCCTAACAGGGAGGCTTTATTTAAGAATTGCCTGCCGATCACCACTGATGAGTCGTGGATCGACGAAACGGCCGTCTGGTGGAAGCATGGTGGTGTGAAATAAATTTCCAACATAACTTAAAAGTCTTGTTGCTTTATGTAACAAGCAATTCTTAAATAAAGCCTCCCTGCTAGGGGATTCGGGCGCATCTAGTGTTGGCAATAGGATATAATGGAGTTGTTACTTCTTATCCGGCCGTCGTTAGTGAACTGTGTTTCACCCGGCATATTGCCTGTTCACGCTAGGTGTCGCCACAAACATCTTTCTCTCAATCAATTCTCGTGCTAGTATAAGCTCTCTGTAAATGTTGGAAGTTTAGGTCACACTGCCTGCCGATCACCACTGATGAGTCGTGGATCGACGAAACGGCCGTCTGGTGGAAGCATGGTGGTGTGAAATAAATTTCCAACATAACTTAAAAGTCTTGTTGCTTTATGTAACAAGCAATTCTTAAATAAAGCCTCCCTGCTAGGGGATTCGGGCGCATCTAGTGTTGGCAATAGGATATAATGGAGTTGTTACTTCTTATCCGGCCGTCGTTAGTGAACTGTGTTTCACCCGGCATATTGCCTGTTCACGCTAGGTGTCGCCACAAACATCTTTCTCTCAATCAATTCTCGTGCTAGTATAAGCTCTCTGTAAATGTTGGAAGTTTAGGTCACACTGCCTGCCGATCACCACTGATGAGTCGTGGATCGACGAAACGGCCGTCTGGTGGAAGCATGGTGGTGTGAAATAAATTTCCAACATAACTTAAAAGTCTTGTTGCTTTATGTAACAAGCAATTCTTAAATAAAGCCTCCCTGCTAGGGGATTCGGGCGCATCTAGTGTTGGCAATAGGATATAATGGAGTTGTTACTTCTTATCCGGCCGTCGTTAGTGAACTGTGTTTCACCCGGCATATTGCCTGTTCACGCTAGGTGTCGCCACAAACATCTTTCTCTCAATCAATTCTCGTGCTAGTATAAGCTCTCTGTAAATGTTGGAAGTTTAGGTCACACTGCCTGCCGATCACCACTGATGAGTCGTGGATCGACGAAACGGCCGTCTGGTGGAAGCATGGTGGTGTGAAATAAATTTCCAACATAACTTAAAAGTCTTGTTGCTTTATGTAACAAGCAATTCTTATATTTATTTATAATAAATTGTAAATCTTGCGGCATGTCAACAAAATTAATATTTGATATACTTAAGCTAAATTAATGAAAAAAATCACGTCCAAGCAAAGGCCGACCAGTAGTATTTTTAATAATAACATCAAAACATTTTTTTTGATATTTCCTAAACGTTTAGGGAGAATAAGATGATTTTGCATAGAAATTTTCTGTTTCTTGTTTCACTTGCGTATCCAAAAATTGAGATGTTGGCTGAGCCGCTGACTTTGTGGCACCTAAATCAACTAATTCTTTAAATGTGCCTTTTTTTTTTCTCTTCCATTAAACAATCTTGGACAACACCTTTTAAATATTCAATCACAAACATATCTCTAAGTACCATTTGTAATTCGACCGCGGAGAAATCACAATTTGACGCTGAATTTCTTAATGTCACTGCCCTCTCTTCAGCTGATTCTTGTTTAACTTTTCGCGCATTAAAAAATATATACCGCGCCGCGAAAAAAACTGACTGACTTGATTTAAGATTGTCACTTATCAGCTCAATGAGATCACTATACGTTTTCGATTCAGGTGCAAAGGGTATACAGAAGTTCTTAACCAGCTTATACGAGTCTTCCGTTAACGAGTTCAACAGAATAGCACACTTTTGTGAATCATCTTTTATAACGTTGGCTGTAAAAAAAATTTCAAGACGTCTTTTATAAATTGACCAATCTGACGTAAGAGAGTCATACTCTGGAAGGTGACCAACAAAGCGGAAACACTTTTCTTCAGTCATAGTGACGATAACCACGAAAAAAAAATCAAAGCGTGGATCCTTGTTTGGTGTACACAACACTATTTTATTATTGTTACCACCTATAAACATGACTCGTCGCCAATGTAATATCTTTACGTAAAAATAATAAATGGATAACGTTAACCAATCTAATAATTATATTCTGGTAAAAATATCATTTACAATTCCAACAAAGAATATCTATTTCCCCAAACTATACAGATTTATTTATTACATATTTTATATACAAAATCTATCAATACAGATAACAAAATATACAGGTCCGTCCACTTGAGATATTTATGTACTTATGTTAATATCTTTAATATATTACAATAGGTATGGGGCATTTTGTTACAATAATAAGAAAAAAAATACGCGTGCAGCACTGTTCACGTGATAGAAGTGAATACTTCTTTCACGAGAGAGGAAGGGAATACGAATGACGGTACGAAAGGGACAACCAAGGATTGGCAACGTTAAGCCGCTATGTACATAATAGTGTATGGTATAGGATATAGTGCCACGGTCCCCGTCGATATACAATAGAATATCGATAGGGTGTGGACAAAGCTACACTAATAGTGAGGTGGCCAATAATATAAGAAGATATATCGGAAGTTGTTTCACTGGAAGTCAGGCACACCACTAATACATCGGGCCAAAGTCCCGCTAGCTATCTTATTGCTCGGAGAGGGTCGTGAGTAAAATATAATATAGATCTGTACTATTGCCGGTAGCGCCACCTAATCTTATGCCCCTTTGGTATATTAGTAGTATCTGAATGAAACCCAAGATTAGGAAAATAGCCTGTAGGGATAGCAGTGAACAACTATATATTTTCAAAAACAAAATGTAAATATAGATTTATTGTAAATTGTATATATATATATATAAATATGGAAAGCTTAGAAGAATATTAATTATAAAATACAAGTGTAAATAAATAAATAGACAATATATATATCACAGGGGAATGGGGGTGTAGCGGGCAACAACCTAACCTAATGTGGCCACTCTCCAAAAGAAGAGTGACGTTAGTAACGGTCGATTTTGACTTTAGTAGAAATCAGCTGATAATGATAATAAAAATGAAGCCGATCAGTAGGCACTATTCCCCTTTAAGAGAGGTTTATATAATTAAATTCAATAAATGGGCAGCCCCAATTATGCTATTCTCATTCAAGAATTCCCTGACTCGCAGAGAAGGTAGGTACACGTAATAATATGTAGGTAGGTATATGCCTCTAAAATTGACAATTACTTAGGTACTGGACTGGACAAAATAAAAGCTGTACCCGACGTTGCGCAACGCTCACAAGTGGTAAGCCACTAACTTAATTAATAAATTTACCTAATTAATAATAAATTGAACATCAACAATAAACTCAACACTTAATAATATACACTAAAACACGAATAAAAGCATACTGACTAGATGGTGTAACTTCCTATATAGGTATTCTCGCGAATGAGCAAAGCGATAAGCGAAAATGACTTAGCTGCGGAGCCTGGATGGGGCGTAGGCTCAATCCCTCCTTGGAGTCACCGTGATAGCAGGTAATTTAACATCCAATATCAATCACTGGGCCATCCACAGGACAAACATCCGTTTCCTTTCAGCTATCGGGCTGGTGTGCTTCACATTACATGCAGCAATCAAGCGTCAAGCACAAACCATTAACATGCAGAAGCTAAGCCAGCAGTTAAGCGTAATACGTTTATAACGGCAAAACTAAGAGGAGCAAAAGAAGGCCTAAAAGCAGAACGGGACATGCATATATACGGCCGTTGAATAAAAGCTTCCGTTATGTAATAATTAATGGTAGTATTGGGCTTTTTTTTTTTTTTTTTTTTTTTTTAAAGGGTCCGTACGACTTAAGTCCCCGGTTTCACTGCAGCCTCATGGGCTTATTGTGAAAAATCCCCGTATATTATGCCACTCAATCCAGCAGCCCTGTACCCTCCACTAACTTGTGGAGTTCAGTTATGTGTTGGGTGTCAATATCTGCTGGCGCAATCAGCGAATGCCCAAAGATAGCGTGTCTTCTTCGTTGTAGAACTACACACTCACATATTACATGGTAAGCTGTTTCAACTGCCCCATTACACAATCTGCATTGCAGGTCCCCATTGTACAGCCCCATCTTATTTAGGTGGTCTCTCAGAGCGCAATGCCCAGTAAGGAGTCCCATAGTTATTCGCATCTGACTCCTGCTTAATGATAGCAGTTTTTCAGTGCGTTTTGTTGCGGCACCAGGTATAAGCCTCTTCCCATGCTCCTGCTTGGGAATATGTTCCCAATATCTCTGGTGCTCGCTTTTGGCCCAGCACTTGAGGAGTTCCCTCGCCGTTCTTTTAGACAAGCCCAGCGCAGGTTCCGTGCCAGTATATGTGGTTTCAGAGGCTTGTCTAGCCAGCCAATCCGCTCTCTCGTTGCCTTCTATTCCCGAGTGCCCCGGGACCCACACTAGATTAACCCTATTGTGGTCCGCCAAGGCCCTAAGTTCTGTTTGGCATTCCCATACCAGTTTGGTTGTAACCTTGGGGCTTCTCAGAGCCTTTAAGGCCGCCTGGCTATCTGAACATATATTGATTCGCTTGTTTGTATAAGCCCTCAATCTGTTTAGTTTTGCACATTGCAGAATTGCAAACACTTCCGCTTGAAATACGGATGTGTTTTTCCCCAGTGAGAATCTTCGTGTTCCTTGTCTCACTGTATATTCCTGCACCACTTCCACTTTCGGTTTTTGACCCGTCTGTAAACCAGGTTATCCCTCTCAGTGTCCGTATGCAGTCTTTATCAAGAACTTCGCGGTCCACAATGTGCACTTCGAAGTTTATGTCAAATTCAAATTTTGGTATGATGTGGTCCATGGGCATGTCTATGATGCCATCCCCAATACATACGCCAATTTTGGTATGTCCCCGATAAGTGGGTACAGTTCCTACCAACCCTCGCAGTCTAATGAATGCCGCCCCCGCCTCCATCCTTACCATGATGTGCAAGGGTGGGAGGTTCAGCAATACTTCCATTGCGGCTGTTGGAGTAGTTCTAAAAGCGCCCGTCATTGCTAAGCAGGCAAGCCTCTGTACCCTGCCCAACTCAGCAATGGCGGTATGCTGTTCCGTTTTCGTCCACCAAATCAGCGACGAGTATGTTATCATAGGTCTAACTACCGCAGTGTACAACCAGTGCATCATCTTTGGATTTAGTCCCCATGTTTTCCCATGAGAGCGTCTGAGTAGCATAAGCGTTCTCTCCGCTCTTGCTCTGGTTCTTTTAAGGTGTGCGGTCCAGGTAAGCTTTGAGTCTAGAGTGACCCCTAAATACTTTACCTCCCCGGACATTTTTACGATTTCACCTTGAAGGTACAGTGGTCCTAGTCCCTCTGTTTTCTTCCTCCTGGTGAAAGCGATCATTGCTGACTTTGACGGGCTCATTCTTAGTCCCTGTTCCAAAGTCCAGCTTGTTGCTATATCAAGGGCCCGTTGCATCCGTTCCCTTACTATGCTATTGAACTTTCCCTGGACATGTATGACTAGGTCGTCTGCAAAGCCCAGAACCCCAAATCCTTCATTGTCCAGAACTCTTAGCAACTCGTCTATAACAAGGTTCCACATCAGAGGAGATAGTACTCCCCCTTGCGGGCACCCTCGTACAGGCTTAGCTATTATTGTATCCCCCATTACTGAGGTACATACCATTCTTCCTTTAAGCATGCAGTTTATCCACCTGCAGCAAGTCGCATTGATGCCTCGTTGCCTCAGTGCTCCTAGGATTGAGTTCGTTAAGACGTTATCGAAGGCTCCCTGTATGTCCAGGAAGGTTGCAAGAAGAACCTCCCTGCTCTCCAGGGCGTATTCCGCCTTACTAACTAATTGATGCAGCGCTGTCTCAGTCGACATGCCGCATCTAAACGCATATTGGTTCGGGTGTAGTGGCACTATGTCCAGAGCCCCGTCCCGAATATGTCTATCTATTATTTTTTCCAGCGTCTTTAGCAAGAAAGACGTTAGACTTATTGGTCGCATAGCCTTTGCCCCTTCCTGTCCGGATTTCCCAGGTTTGGGTATAAATGCTACTCTGCTTATCTGCCAACTTTTTGGCAGATATCCCAGTGCCAGACTGCCCCGGAATACCATACATAGGCTGCTAATCAGGGAGTCCCCTCCCTCCTGCAGCATTTTTGGATAAATGCCGTCAATTCCCGGCGATTTATATGGTTTAAATGTTCTCAAGGCCCATTTAATTTTACTACAATCTATCACTCTCCTTGCGTATTGCCAGCTCTCTCTGGTAGCCTTTATTTTGGGTCCCAGATTCGTCTGCTGCCAATTTTCCAGTGACATATTTGTAATTTCGCAGCCGGGAAAGTGTACCCTCAGAAGTTCTCTAATAGTATCCCTTCCCGTATTTGTGAAGACACCGTTTTCTCCCCTTATAGTCGTAATGGTGTCTCCTGTTCCTTTCGCGAGAATTCTACCGAGTCTGGCACATTCTGGAGTCCTTTCTATGTCCTCGCAGTACCTCCTCCATGAGTCTCTCTTAGCTTTCCTTAATGCTTTATTATAGTCTGTCAATGCCCTGCTATAGCAGTCCCATTGACCAGTCCTTTTTGCATCATTGAATTTCTTTCTAACACTTTTCCTCAACCGAGCCAGCTCATAGTTCCACCAGGGTGTGTTCCTATTTGAGCTCCGTCTCAGCTGGGGGCAGTTGTCATTATACGCAGTAATGATGGCGTCCTGTATTTGGTCCGCCACCAAGTCTAGGTCGTGAGAGTCCCTTATGGTACTTTTTATTTCTCTAATATTGCTTACTAGTTCAGCACGGTATGCTCCCCAGTTTGCCCTTCGAGGATTTTGATAGGTTTCATACGTTTTGATCGTATCCCCTATATTAAAGTTGATGTGTCTGTGATCCGAACAACTTACCTCATCAGACACATGCCAATTTGTTACAAAGCTACTTACAAAAGTGGTAGCTATTGTTATATCAATAACCTCCTTTCGCACTGAGTTTACAAAAGTTGGTTGATTTCCTACATTTAAAATGTCCAAATTGTTAGCCAAAATATACTGTAGTAATAACTCACCTCTATGGTTGGTGTCTGTACTGCCCCATGCCATGTGGTGTGCATTTGCGTCGCAGCCAATGACCATCTGGGACCCCAGATTTCGACATTGCCTGACTAACTCGTCCATTGACCCGGTCGGTGGTGGATTCGGGTCATCATAAGGAAGGTACGCCGATGCGAGAACAAGCTCCCTCGGTACCCCTCCTGTTTTGATTCTGACACTGGTCAGATCCCTTGAGCAAAAATTCACTAGAGGCAATGCCTTTAGTCCTTTTTTTGCTACTATGCATGTTCTCGGGGAGTCTACGGATTTACTGTATATGAGTTCTCCTATCCCCCCCAAGCCCATGATTTTTCCGTTATTAACCCACGGCTCCTGAATGAGGGCTACTTCAAAGTCCCTCATTGCCACAGCCATGGCAGCCGAGGCAGCCCTACTGTGGTGGAGGTTCACTTGAAGGACCCTGATTCGCTCCATCGAGTCCCCTCAGCACCCTGAAAATGACCATTCCCAGCCCGTAAAAGGTCCGGAAACGACTCCTTTCCAAGGCCATGAAGGAAGCCTCGTCTATTGAGTAGGCTAGCGTAGTCCCACTCTTTTCTTTTTTAGAGCTGATGAGGAGCCACCCCCCCACCCTTAGTTCGGGGTCCAACTCCGCAATCAATTTGTCTCGGATCAGATCCGATTGGCTCTGATCCAAGGTCATCTCAGGATGTCGTCTGTCGATGATGGCCATCCTGTAACCCGCGGCTGCTACACTGTAGCTCGCCCCGGTACTTTTCCCACTCCTGGGCCGCTTCGAGGGTTGGGGAGGAGTTTTGGAGTCCGCGCGGGGTCTCTTTTGGCCCCCGGCGTCCTTCCGGCCCTTCCCCCCGCCCCTCTGCGCAGAACTGGCGCCAGCGTCCTTACTGCGGTCCTGGCCGGCCTGTTTGCCTTTGCCAGTCCCCTCAGCAAGTTTCGCTCTTTTCGCCTTTCTGCGCTGCGCCCCGGATGGGGGCTTTCTGCGAAGGTTTAGGTTACCTACCCCTTCAGAGATCTGATCAGCGGTCTTTCCTGAGCCCGTTGATTTTTCTTCACTCCCGTGGTCCGAGGTAATCTCCCCCACGAGAGTGTTATTTTCTGAGGTCTGGCTCGAGACGGTCTCCTGGTCGGATCCCTCCTCTGCCTCCCTCTCCTTCTCTTCTTTTTTGTTTGTTTTGTTTTGGTCCATTTCAGTCCCACGAGTAAGGGGGAAGCAAAAAGTCCGCACCCGCGGCGCCCCCTGCACGGGTGTAAGGCTAAATTACTCCAGCATGTCGCCCGGTGTACTGGAGGCTCCGTTTACGGCACCGTATATACCCACGGTACCATTCATCCCTCGGCACGGGTCGCATCACACCTTGGATTAGGGTTTTGCCAGAGCTCCGTTAGCCAGCACCACCCTGGTCCCCGCCAGGACCCTAAGATCCTCCCAAGGGCCCGAGCAGCCTGTTTCCACTCCGCACCACGTGGAGGAGGAGTTGGACTTTCTACGGAGCTAGTATTGGGCTTACCTTAGTTATTGGGTGGCCTTGTAAAGTGATGAAATTACACCTGTACCTAATCCAATTCCAGCGGGTGTTGGACAGATATCGGCAAAACAATTAAATCCAAACGTATGGAGCACCAATAATGAAATAGAAAATACCACGTAGTGCCTCCACAAAATTGCTACCGCAGACTTAAAAATATTCCAACACCTTTTGCTTTCAAGACAGAACCAAAAATGGCGAAAATTAGGTACCCGGGATCTGGTTTTTACCGCGAAAGCAGTACCGTAGGGCGTTTCAACTACCGGTTGGCAATACAAAGCAATTAGAAGTTGGTAGTACAAATGGACTAGAAAACGTCAATATGTCACACGAATGTGAGCACAAAATAACAACAATATGAAAGATGTAAACAGTAGCTTTAAAGAAAATCGGGATTTAATGTAATTCACGGTAAGTAGGTATACATAATAAAATATTAAATACACACTCATAATCGACACATTTGCCAGTCAATGAGTATACAGGGTGTCCGGAAAAAGGAGGTCAATCCGTTAACCACAGATTCCTTGAGCAAAAATAATATGAGTTTTAACATGTAATTTTTCATTTTAGCACTCCATGTTCGATATACAGGGCGTCAAAGTTGAAAATTTAAAACCAATATTTTTAAATAATTCTAGTATTTATTGAGATATTGGATTCAAATGTAGTGTGTTGCTTCAGCATAAAGAGCTACTTCCTTCCAAAAAACAACACAAAAAACAATGTCTTAATAGCCAAAATACGGGGTGTTCAGTACCTATTGACCCCCCCAAGTTTTTATTACGTACGCCAATGACTTTTTAACTAAGTATTTATAGGTTACTATGTATTTGTGATTATTTTTTAACTCTTATAAAATTTGGATAAAATCATTTGTTTTTGAGATATTTGGAAAAGTATTGGCTCTTGTTTGATGCCTCGGCGGCTCTGGCTAATCTTATAATGTTGAATTATCAAGCAACTCTGGTGTTACCTTGGATACCTACTTAAGCAATGTTTTATTGTTGTCACAATTTGACAGTAGTTTAAGGTTTAAAAGTTAATATTTTTAATTATCGGTAATTTTATAAGTAAACACAACGAAAATGGATCGTAGACGAAAAAATTTTATATGTTTTTCGGAAATGACGGATATGATTTTAATCATGGGTAAGATTTAAAGGCATTTGATTGATTATAATCAGTTAAATTGTATTTTTGTTTATTTAGATCTAGGCTATGTAGCTGGATATGCGAAATGCATGACAGAGATATTCACTTCATCAAAAATATTTTGTTTACGGACGAAGCTACCTTTACTAGAAACGGGGTCACAAATATTCATAATACACATATCTGGGCAGAAGAAAATTCTCATGCCGTAGTAGAGATACATCATCAAGTAAACTTTAAAGTCAACGTGTGGGTTGGTGTCGTGGATAATTTCTTTTTGGGTCCTGTATTTTTACCAGGGAATTTGACTGGTGATTCATTTTTAGCATTTCTTCAAAACATACTGCCCGTTGGATTGGGCGAGGCCAAGATGCTCCTGTTAAATGGCCACCCCGATCTCCATATCTTACTCCCTTGGAATATTCAGTCTGGGGTTGTGTGAAAGATTTTGTTTATAAGGTTCCGATTTTGAGTGAAAATCATTTAATAGAGAGAATCTTACAAGCTGGGGAAGACTTTAAGTTGAAGCCTCATATTTTTCAAAGACTAAGATTTTCTTTACTAAAAAGAGCTCGCATATGCATTGAAAAGAATGGGGGTCATAGCGAGCAATTTCTTTAGACTGGTAGTTTTTCTAATGTTTATTTAGTTACTTTTTCATGTTTTTAAAATAATATGTTTAAATAATTAATATTTGACTATGATGCCTCAAATTAAGTTAAAAATAATAAACAATTTCGTGTTCGTAGTGTTTAGTTTTATTACCTTTTCGAAAACTGTACTTAATTTGATGCACGGTAATGGTAATTTGAGTTAAATATGCTAGATTTAGTAGTGAAAATACCGTCAGCCGCGTAGACAACAAGAGCTAATACTTTTCAAAATATCTCAAAAACAAATGATTTTATCTAAATTTTATAAGAGTTAAAAAATAATCAAAAATATATAGTAACCTATAAAAACTTAGTTCAAAAGTATTTGGCTTAGGTGATAAAAACTTGGGGGGGTCAATAGGTACTGAACATCCCGTATTTTGGCTATTAAGACATTGTTTTTTGTGTTCTGTTTTGGAAAGAAATAGCTCTTTATGCTGAAGCAACACACTAAATTTGAATCCAATATCTCAGTAAATACTAGAATTATTTAAAAATATTGCTTTTAAATTTTCAACTTTGACGCCCTGTATATCGAACATGGAGGGCTAAAATGAAAAATGACATCTTAAAACTCATATTATTTTTGCCCAAGGAATCTGTGGTTAACGGATTGACCTCCTTTTTCCGGACACCCTGTATATTCCCGCAAATAATAATATTATTGTTGCCTACAGGTATGTAGTGGAATGTAAACAAACCAGTCCCAATTGCTGGTAACTATAATCGCTCCGATTGAATAAGAATAGGAAAATAATGAGGCGGAGAATAATTGGATAACCCATAATCAATGACAAAGACGGAAAAATACCAGGAAATGTAGTGCGTATTTATATTCGTGAGATGATACCATTTAATGTTTTGTGTTAAGCGACAATTATGATTAAAAAAATATTAAGCTGAGGTAGGTGGTATTTTTAGCAACGTAACAATAGTGTGTAGCATACACTCTCTCTCTCTCCCTCATATTTGTTATATGCTTCATCTCTTTTGCGGGACGAAAATTTTATAAATCGTGTCGTGACGCGACCTTGAAAAATCACTCACATGCGGCCAAAGAAGTATTCAGTTCAAAAAAATATGTAACCAATACGAACTTTTTTGTGGGCCTCCCTGACCCCTGGAATTTGATTGTATCGAATATATTCTAAAACCGCACGGTACAAACAAATTATTTGAATGTTTTAGTTTTTTGTCAGTAATTTCGTTTTTTTTAATGCTCTAAATAAGAAATTTATTAATATGTATACAAGTTAAAGACGCCGGCATATAATGAATTTACTAATGAAAAAATGCCTAATGTTCTGTCGGTTTTTTCCCAAACAAATTTTAGATTCAGCCTCTTTTCGTCCAAAAGAAATGGTGGTTTACGAATAACAAATGTTTCGGACGATAACGTCTTAAGTACTCGCCGGCCGCGGCCGGTTGGCTAACGTATTCGGCATATCACCGGTTTAGAAAATATTGCAGAAACACAATCTTCATCCCTATCACCACATTCCTCTACAAAATTTACTACTTCTCGCTTCCTGGTGGCTTGCAATTCGCCCATTTTTTTAAGAACACAATATATATTTTTAAGCCCATGTTTATTTACCGATGAGGCAACATTTACAAGACAGACACTGTGTCATTATAAAATAAAATTAAATAATTTGTTGAAAAATGAAAATCCGTTAGCCGTAAAAGAGCGACGCTTGCAACACGAGTTCAAGATTAATGTTTGGAGGGGATCAATTTCGGATTTTTTATTGGTTCGTGTAGACCACCTCCAAACTAAAGGTACCTCTATAATTATTGTCCTTTCAACTAATTTTAATGAAATCCTTGAGGCATATTTTCCACGTCGATGAATTGGTCGTGGGAGTTTCCTTGGCCCTACGAAACTAGTAGCATTTATTGTATTGAAGTAGTAGTATTAATAATAATAATAAAGGCCTTTATTTTTTTAAAGTGGGGAGTTTCAGTTCAGTTTTAGTCTACTGACAAAAATTGTCTGTTCAGCTAACCCAATTTCAATAACAAATACAATACAATAACATACAGAGTATAGTAAATACAGTATAATACCAATATACAAGGTGTTTCTAAAATAGGTGGTCAAAATTTGTGAGCGAATTGGGGACGTCTAATCATGAAAAAACCTAGATTGTAATTTTTCGAATTTTACAAAGGAAATATTTTCGAAACGAGTGAAATTGAATAAAAAAGGATGACCATAGGTGGGTAAAAGGAGGGTTCCTTACCTTAAATATAACCTAACTTTCTTTCCTTGTGAATTTTATTCCATTTGTGTCAAAAATATGATAAAATCAAGTTTTCTACATAAAAAAACATACTTGTTTTTTCTCGAAATTCGAGGTTGAAAATTTTGGGATAAAACTGGACCTTAGTACACAGCATTAATAAAATTTTGGAAAACTTTTCGTTAGCAAACTGTATTTCAATATCAACATAAACTGCTGTGTACTAAGGACCAGTTTTATGCTAAAATTTTCAAACTCGCAAACCTTTAAGTTTTTCGAGAAAACACAAGTATGACTTTTTTTATGTAGAAAACTTTATTTTTTCACATGTTTCACACAAATGGAATAAAAGTCACAAGAACAAAAAGTTATGTTATAATTAAAGCAAGGATCCCTCCCGTTTACCCGCCTATGGTGATCCTTTTTTATTCAAGTTCATGTCAGTTTACGACATTTAACTAGGTGAATAAATATGCTACATTTGATTAATTCATATTTACTCGTTTCGAAAATATTTCAAAAAAATCGTCCTCAGGCAGTCATTTTTAACACCCTGTATCTTTGTAAATAAGGACTTTCTAAAAAATTAAAATTTAGGTATTTTTCATGATTAGACGTCCCCAATTCGCTCACAAATTTTGACCACCTATTTTAGAAACACCTTGTATATAACCAATTACAGTTTTTCTTAACCAATTTCACAAAAACTATTTTCAATAACAAACAAACGATAATAAAAAAAGAATAACTAAAGAATAAACACAGAAAAAAAATGTATTGAGGTAAGCGGTACACTATGAACAGTTGCTTTAATTTCTAAATTTTTATTGTATTAAAAAAAAAATTGTTTCTTTCAGTCGTCTTCGGTTCTGGCAGAGCAGCAAACGTACTGGGTGAGAAGCTGTTACTTAAAACAAACGACAACCTTGAGGCTACATACAATAGACCTTATGATGACAGTGAATCCGACACCCTTAATTTTGTATTAATCCCAATCCTCAAGAAAAAACTAAAACTTCGGTTTTTCTCTCCTGAGGATGCCAACAGTGTTACCAAAATGCGCATAGAGATTTATAAAATGTGCTTTGGTAAAGTGATAAAACATATTTTCGAATTTTAGTTAAATAATTAAATTTATCATTATGTACATTAAAACTACCTATATGAATATCCTTATTGTATTTGTCTTCTCAGCCGTCAAGAATCTACGACATGTACATTTTGTTGTTTTCGGTATTAATTTCACAGTTAAAATTTATTAAATTTGTCATCAAAAGCGCTTTTCATAAACACAACTTCACAATATTCATCACCACTGGTCCGGACATGATTATTGTGTTTGTGCTGCTGAGACCATTGTTTCACTTTCGGAAAAGTTTTATACGTTTAACATTTTATCTAAATACAAATGGTTATATCAGAAAACTGGGTTGTAACACATTGCCGTAGACTGCATATTTTACATGAACTGAATAGCAGAAGGTCATATAAAAATCCTGAATCGGATACCATTATTCAGATTCAGGAACAAAACAGATGTATGTTTTTCCAAGCATGATTTTGTAATTCTATTCCATTAAAGACCGCCAAAGGTGAAAAAATGGCGAACAGAGGCTAGCCGACAAGACCTCCGTATGATATGCTGACGGTTCACAAGAAATTAGGGGTATACGGGCCGAATCACAGGCTTTCTCAGTACAGAAGTCCCACAATATATCCACCGCTGTGCTCAAGAAAAGGCACATTAATATTATGCCTGAAAGTCGCACTAAAAGCACTGAAGTTATACACATTCACGTCAAAGCTAGCATTGGAATACAAATACTCCTTGAAGCAACTGACAGCTCAACAGAGAAAGATTACTTGGATGCCAGAACACGAAGTCATAGACAGAAAGGAAACAGCTTGCAAAAAAGAGGGCCAACACACTGTTCAGTGGTCCGGAACCCATTATAAAGGGCCATGTGATGGAGGAATTGCGTAAATAGCGAAATGAAGAATCAGGGTCCTACAGGAGAAATACACCAGCTATGAGACTATCGAGGAGGGTTAGTACGGACACGAAATCAAAAGCCATAAAGCTTATCCGCCTGAATAGAAACGCTATAAAGCGCATACGAACCTGTTCACAGGACCAGGACCCTGTGTATTAATATTAACGAAATATTCTATAATAGTTGTTACATAGATTTGTTTTTATTTTTCTTTGACCATTTCTTTATTATATTGTGCTGTGAATTTTCTTGATTTTCGGTCAGGATTTTAAAAAATTTTAACTACAATTTATTATGACGTCTGGATCATTTTTTTTTACCTTTATCAAATATCTAAAATATTGAGAAACAATTTTGTCAAACACTAAGTTACAACCGCAAAACTTACACTTACCACCCTCAGCGTGGATATCATTTCAAAACATTAAACATATATTAACAGTACTTTTACATCACAAAAGGTATCGCACATTTAAAATAAAAAAATTTGTTAATGTATTAAATTTTGCTAATTGCATTGTCACAGGATATTTGTGTATTAATTTGTCAGGGGATTTTAATACATCTCTGAATTAAACTATAGTATAAGTACACAATATTTTCTGGCCGAGTCGATAAATCTACCTACAGAACAGATATGAAAATTTTGCTGCTTTAAATCTTTCCTATCATTTATACTATTTGAATTTTGGTTTATAGATACCATTTCTAAAAACTCCCTCTTTTTTAGATTTTGTTCACATCTCAAAATTTTTGTGTTATTATAGTCGAACTGATGATTTCCAGATATTTCGTTGTTGGTAAATGCTGTTTTGTTTTTCTTGTCATACTTGTGACTCTTTACCCGGTTGTCTAAATATTGAGATGTTTAACTGATGAGTAATTTGTATAAGGTATTTCATAAATCAAGCTACGTTTTTTGTTTTTAGGAGTATTTGATTTTAAATTGCTAAAGAACCTTGAGGATAGGTTATGACAAACCACAATATTATATTTTTTTAAATAATTTGAAAGCTGATGCGATAATCCCTCTATGTATGTCAAGGAGAGATAGCGATATAATTTATTATTTTGGTTTTGATTATCTGTTATGTTGTTATATGTTTTGTATATCCTTTTTTTTTTAATATTTGATTTATTAAGCTAATTGGGTAGTTGTTTTTAATTAGTGAATTTTTCGCAATTTCGATAGCTCTTGGTCTGAATTCTGGATCCGATAATTCATTAGCTCTGTCTGCTAATCCTATGATGACTGATCTCTTCTGTGCTGATGGATGGTTTGATTTAAAATTTAAATACCTAGAAGACCATGTAGGTTTGGTGTACCAGGAGGTTTTAATTTTGTTATTGATTTTATGTAACGTTAAGTCTAGGGAATTTATTTTATTGTTACTTTCAGGTTCAATAGTGAATTGTAAACGTTGATGATAGGAATTGAATTTGTTTAATATAAGGTCTATTTTATCATTTGGTATTGCACATATGCAATTATCAACGTAACGGAAAAAAATGGTACTTCAAATTCCAGATCACCAAGAATGGTTTCCTCGAGATCCTCCATTACCATTTGTGCGATACAGCTATCTCTACTCCCATTGCACGTCCATTAATTTGTTTGTATAACTTGTTAAAAATAAGTAGAATCCAACGTAAGCTCCACTGCAATAATAAAATCTTCTTGCGGAATATCGGTATAGTTTTTTATTTCATTCCACTTTTTTTTGATTATTAGAGGGATACTTGTATACAATGAAACTACATCTAAAGAAATTAGTATATAGTTATTAGGAATGTTAATATTTTTAATTTTATCTCTAAAATCCCATGTGTTTTTTATATAATATTGATTTTTGTATAGACATTTTTTTAAAATGTTTTTCAGAAAATTGAACAAAGGAATGAAAGGTGTTTGGATACTGGATACAATAGGTCGTAAAGGTATATTTGTTTTGTGTAATTTTGGAAGACCAGAGATTTTAGTAGGAATTGCATTGAAAATTTTCAGGGATTTACTTGTTTGTGGCGAAATATACATTTTGTCTTCCGAAGTTTTAATCATTTTGTTAGCTTGTTTTTGATAAATAATATTAGTGGGATCTCGTTTAATTTGTTTGTATGTAGATTGGTCATTAAGTAGATCTAACATTTTTTTGTTGTATTCAGATGTGTCCATAAGAACAGTTTTATTCGATTTATCAGCTTTCAAAATATTCAAATGTTTATTATTTTTTAGACATTTTGTAGTTTTCATAGTGTTATTATCGATTTTATTGTTTTTTAATTTATTTTTATAGTTAGTTATATTACTATTGTATTATGGTGTTTAACAAGTTGGTAAATAAAATATAGTGACTGTTCAAACACCTACCTTCACTATAAGCTTAAATCCACTTAAATATATTGCTTAATAATTGCTCTTGGTTTTTAGATTTTACTAAATTATTCATTATTTTAATACAAAGTAAGACAAATTTGGCAAAAAGAACAACTGTATTATGTGATCAAAATTTGACACTACTACTACTTCGCTATTGCAAACCAATATAATTTTGCAATCTTTAAATAATCTCAGATTACATCCTAAGGAACATTCTGATCTGCCCCTCAATGTTGTTAAAGGCGCCAGAGTTTGTACAAGTTTTAAGTGCTTTAATATTATTTTTGTGCGTAGATAGTGCATCGGCCAAATTGAGAAATGAATTTTGACAAAAATTTAACAATTAGATCATAAATTATTCCATTTTCTTTATTAACAAATATTCTGAGTATTTTAAAATTAAATTATGTATTTGCCTTTGTCTAAAAATAAATAATTGTTGTCATTTTAAAGCGTTGAAAATCTTCAATCAGAACATACATAAAAAAGATTTCTCACTTTTTTAAGCAGGTACTTCTTTGTTTAAGAAAACAAATTACACACATAGAAAGTTTAGTTCAAACCTTCACAATAACACGTAATAAATTTTCTACCACATTTCTAAATTTAAAATTTGCACGGATCCGTCGTAATATCTATTATCTTTCTCTCTCTTCCTGTGTGTGTGTGTTTGATTTTCGTTTGGTGCAACTAAAAACGAAGGAAATCGAATATGTACATATACTTATATAGAAGTTTTCACTAAAGGAAAACTTTTGCGTCGTCTATTTTATGGCAACGGTTAGACGTTACAGAGTGTAAACTTTAACACGTTGCCTGTCACGATTAGATTATAGTGGAGTCGTTTAGGTCCTTCACTTAGACCTAAAGAAATCTTTTGCGAATGCCTCTAATCTAGAGTTGTCCCAAACTTTCAAGAAGTTGATGATCTCTCTGAAGCCAATTCCTATGCTTCGTATTCTTACACTAGGAATTTAATTGTTGCGGTTCCCATTTACGTAATTCCTCCATCACATCGCCTGACACGATTAATTTTAGCATTTAGGTCTGTATGAGTATTTTGAAATAAAAATATCTGGACTTACCACTTCAATAAAATTAAGCAAGTAAATATAAATCCACCATTATGCTCTGTCATTTTCGGATTGAACATTACTATTGCACTTTTTTTAAAGATATTTCTATAGCATGAAATACAATTATTTTTGCCTTTTGTTCGGATTTATTTGTTATCTGAAATTATTTTTTTCTGCATACTCAATATACATTTTGGATTATGGCTTGAAAACTTGAATGGTTGTCTAAAATAAAAATCCCAATGAGTCATATAATAGTACATTCTGTAACTAAATTAAAATGAACGAAAATTCGATAAGAGTGAGGCATTCGGAACGCTAGAGAGCGTGAAGTACCTCAAGTACCGAATTTGCAAGCTAAACAACACCACACTATTCTATTAAATCTAAACATCATCAACACCAAAAATGTTTTAAGCTCTTTTATATCTTGTGTGTAAATTTCGCTTATAAATTACGAGCAATTTTATATGTAAATTTCAATTGAAAAAAAAATAACTTGCTCCTCCGGTAAAGTTCAAAAGGTTCAGTTCAAACTGCGTAACTCACACACGTGTTTACAGGAGTTGAAACTCCATAATATATGGGATTAGTGTCGAAGTTTCCTATGAAAATCTTTTTAGAGTAAAGCCGATGGGTGTGTCGCAAAATGACCGAATTGTGCTCCTTAACATAAATTTCACAGTAGCGTCGAAATGTATATTATCTTGTGAGAGAAAGTTTTAAAATAATCACGAATTTGAGATATTTTTGTTGTGATTCGGTTCAAAATAATAATAGACACTAGAATTGTACACTGAACCGAAAAGGTACGTGATATTAATAAAAAAGTGCTTCAAATCAATGAACGTCAACATTAAATTTGAGCCGATGATGGGTGACATTAATACAATGAACGTTCGTACATAAATTCGGTAGCGAATTCTGTACGTTGAATTAATAAATAAAGAACATAAATTTATGCTCGCCGGTTATTGATCTTACGAATGATGGACATTAATTTATAACTCCTGTACGTTAAAACGATGTTACCAGGTTGTTAATGTTACGAACGATGAAGATTAGTTTATGTCTCCAATACGTAAAACCGATGTTAGCTGGTTATTAATGTTACGAACGATGAACATGAATCTCTGACTTTTGTACGTTAAACCAATGTTAGCTGATTATTACATTGGGTTATAATAATTGTTTTACGTAATTGTGTTCGCCGGAAATTATTATTACGAAAGATTGAGATTATTGTTCTGTATTCAATCAATAATCGCGAGCATATAGGTACATATGTATTATGTGTACTGCAAAGTGCAGTATGGTTCAAATATACTAGTACCAATGGTTAGAGAATTTAAAAGCCCAAATAAGACTCAAAACTATCTTGCTCTACGTCCATTGATTTGATGCACCTGCTTTGTAAATAAATTAAATCATATTTGTACGACACTCGAAATCTAAAGGCTTTATTTTTAATTTAGTTAATATTAAATGCTAAACATGTCAGATTCGTCTGTCGTCTGAGGTGAAAAGGGAGAAAAAACTATATTTGGAAACTAAAGTCCGCGGAAATTCTTCTAAACAAAATTGGAAATTATTACGAGATCTAAACATTTATGCAAGGGAAAATATCACAATACCGTCTTTTATTCATGATGTTGATAATATTAATGATTTTTTTGTGGCCACTTCTACGAACAATCCTGACCCAGGAACGATCAATTTTTACTTAGGTAATAAAATTAGGCCTGATATTAACTTTGAATTTACAATGGTGGATCATGGGGAGATACTTGATGCATTGCTTGGGATTAAGTCAAATGCTGTAGGCAGTGACATGATCAGTATTGATATGCTAGTAGTAGTAGTAGTTGTCCGTTTATAATGCCCTTTATACAGCATCTAGTTAATTACTATATAGAAACGAGGAACTTCCCAACATGTTGGAAAGAAGCCAATGTCATTCCAATCCCAAAACTAAAACTCCAGCAACATTTAAGGATCTTATAGACCGATTAATATACTCCCAGCGATCTACAAGGTTATTGAGAGAGTGATCTGCAATCAAATGAAAACATATCTTGATGGGCATGGGTTGTTGTCGGATGTCCAGTCTGGGTTCCGTTGCTCCACGACATGACTTAAAATACTGGATGAAGCATTGGGGGCGGTAGATGAGGGTCGATTGACGGCATTGCTGCTGTTGGACTACCCAAGGGGCATTTGACCGCATTGGTGATGATTTGTTGCTGGCCATTGTGGGTTACCTGGGCCTTGGGGAGTCTGCTGTGTCTCTACTCGGAACATATGTGAATGATAGAAGGCAGGTTATCATTTTGGGAACGGCAGTGTCTGGGCCCAGGACATTGCGTAGTGCCGCAGGGCATCCAGGAATCATTGCCTTTTTTTATGTATCAGGGTTTTTGTTGTTGTTATTATTATGCAGTTATCTTTAGTATTGCTAATATGTTAAGCTAGGAGGCTGTGCATCGAGTTCGCCTTTTGTGTAACTTTTCTAGGTTCTCAATAAAGTCATTTATTATATTATTATTATTAATCAAAATAACAGGTTTTTAAGTAAACAGTGTGCGCCTTTAGAATAGACTTATAGAACCTATAAGTACGGTTGAATTGCAGATTTTCTTCCTTTAAGGTTTATTATATGTTCTTCTATTTCTTGAACTGTTTTAGCACAAAATAAAAAAGATTCTTGAGAGTCTTTTATTGTGTACTTTAAATGGCTTATCTTTCCACTGGCACCTTTGGAACATAGCTTAGCGGATAGCACTAAATATCCATGAAGAGCCCATAAAATTTCTCCCCTCGTATGGGCGGGTTTTCAACATTACAAAGGAATACCACACTGTGTTTTTTTTTCGTTTTAAACTGACTTTAGTTTTGTACTTTACTAAATGGTACTTATATAAAAGGATTACTACTTACCTTATATTTCTACATTTGTTGTATTATTTGGGAACAAATTGTAAAAATAGATTTAGGAACACACTTCACTTTTCAACTGTACACATTTAACTAAACAAAACAAAAAGGACGCGTAAACAAAAAGTCTATGAGAATGTCATAATGTCAATGTTTTGAGTATTCAGTCTATGGTCCGGGTGCATTGATTTGCGCGCGTTATTCAGAATTTAACGGTTAGGTTCGTAAAATTAATGCTTAGCATCCATTGAATCAACGATGATCGTTTATTAGTTTTTATGTTCGCTGTTCATAGGTGTATGATTTACAAATTATTGTGTTAAAGGCGAAGAGCATAAATTAATAAATTTAAAACATTGAAGCAATAAATAGTGACATTATATTGATGAAAAAAAAACATAAATTTTCGATGTCTTGCATTTATTGATTAATGTTTCATCGTACATTGTTTCTATGTATGAAATTATTAATTTATGATCAAAATTCATTGTAACAGTGACCAGTTCATAATATTAATGTTCAAAATATTGATGACAACCATTCATTGGTTTTACGTACAATATTTTTTTCAGTGTATATTATCAGTATTATTTCTTAATTGAATGTTGTATGATTTATTATCTTTGTTAGAAGGAAAAGGCCCATTACACATGTTAAAAGCATTATGAAGATTTATAAGTTGGCCTAATGGTAACCATCCTCAGGTGAAAGAGAGAAAACTTCATCAACAACTTAACGTTCTAAGCAGAATATGATATGCTCAGCGGAATTTATATATTATTAAATTGACCAAATCTAAAACCTTCGTTACGGTGTCTGCCAGAACAAACAACTCTTTAACCAACCTAGTATTCTCATGTTTAAGAAGTTCTCAAAGGAGCAGTCAAATTAATATATTTCTGAAAAGAAGCAAATTATTTGATTAGCATTGCATAAATATTTTACATTTATCAAATCCTCGTCAAGATCAACTACATTCTCGGCTTCTTCCTCCGTGACTACAAGAAAGAAAACACGGTATACAGAGCCGACCATGCCACTAAACTTATTCCTCCCACACCACATTTAGGCAAGCAGTTGAAGAACGAAAATTGAACATGAAAACAAACCACTAAACGGTTTTCAAGTTCAATATAAGTAGTCAATAATTTGACAATTCTAAAGTAAAAGGCAAACAGTTTAGAAACAAATGTTCGTGATTAGCACACTTAAATTTATATGATGAGGACCCAAGTTCTAGCATAAATTTTAAGATTTTTTTTTTGGAAGGAACGCTCGCACATATCATTTTTGGTTTTAAGTTTCTTAAGGTAACAGACCTACAGAGTCCATGGTATAGTAAATAAACGTAATTGCATATAATAAGTTTTAATTATTTTTAGCTCTCCATATAATATATTATGTAATCTATTATGTAAATGGATGCAATTAGTTACACGTAGGTAAAAACATTTTTTTTTGTTTCACCGGAATACGTGCTTTCGGACATTATATACCTAAATAAGTAGCTTTAAAAACATGTCTGTTTGTGTGTGTGTCTGTATCCACGATAACTCAAAAACCACTCAAACATTTTTCAACGAAAATAGTACAGGATAATTAATATGTCTAGCTGCTGATTAACGTTAGAAAACATTTAGCATAGGCAAGTGGTTTAAAAAAGGCTTCAAAAATTTTAAAAATTCATACCACTTAAACTTATCCGAACTATTGAATAATTTTTCATTGGTTTATCAGAGTATAAAATAACACATTAATTATTAAAATTAAAAACTTATTAAAAAATCATCCAGAAGAAATATTGATTAGCTATTTATAGCTTTGATACAAAATATCCTATGAAATAATGTATCATAAAAACCTTGCTTACATAGATGTTCGCAAATAGCGGAAAAGGGGTCAACATAAAAAATATTTCCTACATAAACTTATTCGAAATATGGAATAATTTTTCATAGTAGAGATATAATATAACCTAAAAAAATGTCACCTAGGGGAATTGGTTCACACAGGCGTTCACAAATAGTGAAAAAAGGGGTAAAAAATTAAAAAAACTTTCCCGACCAGATATAATACGAGTATAATCAAAAATATAATATGTCCTGCGTAACGAAACAGAATTGGAATAATAATAATAATTATTGTATTATTTTCATGATTTCCAATAAACTAACGTAACAAACTAAGTACTTTATTCAAAAATTACGAAAACAAAGTATTATGTTCTTTGACCGTTTTAGCTTAATAGTTCTATGATTTAATTTTCTTGGTTTTCGGTCATATAAACTATTTTTATGTTTGAAATATTTTATTGTTTATACATTTCATAACGTTTCGACCATTTTTCTGGTCTTTCTCAAATTTCTATAAGAAGTCTATATATATTACTAAAAACTATGAAACTTTTGTTGGTAAACTTACCATTTTAGGCGTGCATATTATTCCTGACTTACAAGATTTACATTCAATTTCAAACCATCAACCGATATTTCATAAATATTTTCATCATATATTTTGAATTAAACATTCAACATCATTACCACTATTACTGGTCTTTAAATTAAAATGTTTCTTATTTATTAAAAACATGTCAAATATACACTACATTATAAAATCATTTCAATAGGACACACATTCACAGAATGGAAGCAAAAATTCTACTTAAATTGTTTAAGTCTTTCCTATCATTAATAGTGCGCTTGTTTTTGTATATGCATGTCATTTCAAAAAACTCCCATTTTTTTAAATTTTTTCTGATTTTAATATTTTTATATTTGCAAAGTCAAATGTATGGTTCATATAGATGTCTGCTGGTTTAGTATTATAACACCATGATGTTTTAATTTTATTATCTATTTTATGCAGAGTGACATCTAGAAAATGTATTTTATTATTTCTTTTTGTCTCAATTGTAAACTGTTGTGTCACTATACACAAGTGTGCCTATAACAATAGTTAACAACATTCCAAAAAAAAAAAAATGGAATGACATAAAACAGTACACAGATATCCCACAAGAAGAATTTATTGAAGCAGTCGAGCTCACATTGGAATCAACATATTTTACATTTGATGACAAATTATATAAGCAGATTAATGGTTGTGCTATGGGAGCTTATTATCTCTTTCTGTCTCAATTGTAAACTGCAGTCGCTCATGGTATGAGTTAAATTTTTGAAGAATAAATTCAATCTTGTTTTTTGGTACTGCAGTAATGCAATATTCAACATAATGGAAAAAGAACGGAATGTAGAAGTTTAAGTCAGTAAGTATCGATTCTTCAAAATCCTCCATTACCATTTGCGCAATGACACTGGAAATTGCAGCTCCCATTGCGCAACCATTAATCTGCTTATATAATTTGTCATCAAATGTAAAATATGTTGATTCCAATGTGAGCTCGACTGCTTCAATAAATTCTTCTTGTGGGATATCTGTGTACTGTTTTATGTCATTCCATTTTTTTTTTTTTGGAATGTTTTTAACTATTGTTATAGGCACACTTGTGTATAGTGACACAACATCAGTTTACAATTGAGACAAAAAGAAATAATAAAATAAATTTTCTAGATGTCACTCTGCATAAAATAGATAATAAAATTAAAACATCATGGTGTTATAATACTAAACCAGCATACATCGATATAACCATACATTTGACTTTGCAAATACAAAAATATTAAAATCAGAAAAAATTTAAAAAAATTGGAGTTTTTTGAAATGACATGCATATACAAAAACAAGCGTACTGACCAACCTGTTCATCAAGATACCTCAATTTTAACTCTAACCACACAGCTTCCCAAAAAAGATCGGTTGTCATCGGATTAACAGATATAAAGCATTCCAATTGTCAGATCCGGAGTTTAAGCCACGATCTATGGAAACTGCAAAAATGGCTCTAATAAGAAACAATTACCCACCACAATTAATAAATAGAAGTTTCGAAAACAGGATAGACAAACTATATAATAATATAACAAACAATATTCAAAAAAATACTAAAACAAACAGATTTCTCTCTCTACCAAATGGATTGTCACATGAATTTTCAAAACCGTTCATGAAATATCAAATTACAGTATACCATAAAGGATATAATTTACACAAAAAGTTTTTTAGCAACCTGAAGTCCAAAACGCCTAAAAATAAAAGGAGTAACATAGTTTACGAAATTCCTTGTATAGATTGCCCTTCGGTATATATTGGACAAACTTCCCAATATTTAGAAAATCGTATTAAGGGCCACAAATATGATAAAAAAAATAAAACTGCTTTAACAAATCATCAAACATCTATGAACCATATATTTGACTTTGCAAATACTAAAATATATTAAAATCAGTAAAAAAATTAAAAAAAAAAGGAGATTTTAGAAATGGCATGCATATACAAAAACGAGCATACTATTAATGATAGGAAAGACTTAAACAATTTAAGTAGAATTTTTGCTTCCATTCTGTGAATGTGTGTCCTATTGAAATGATTTTATAATGTAGTGTATGTTTGACATGTTTTTAATAAATAGGAAAAATTTGAATTTAAAGACCAGTACCTAATAGTGGTAATGATGTTAAATGTTTAATTCAAAACATATGACGAAAATATTTATGAAATAACGGTTGATTGTTTGAAATTTAATGTAAATCTTGTATGTCAGGAATAATATACACGCCTAAAATGGTAAGTTTTTCAACAAAAGTTTCATAGTTTTTAGTAATATATATTGACGTATTAAAGAAATTTGAGAAAGACCAGAAAAATGGTCGAAACGTTATGAAAATGTAAAAACAATAAAATATTTCAAACATAAAAATAGTTTATATTACCGAAAACCAATAAAATTAAATCGTAGAAGTATTATAAATAAAACAACAGTAAAACATATATCGAAAATCGCTTAATTTCTTTAAAATTTCAAATAACGTTAGTTCATTATACGATCAAGCCAATATCTTTTTCTGTCATGTCTTAAACGGCTAACTTTAAACCAAATGTGACATATGTCGTTCTCATTTTGTCCAATTAATGCAAGACTTTTGATCCTCACGCCATAAATAAACAAACATAGATGATCAACGCCTATAGCAATATTAATACTCAAAAACAGCAGTGGTATCCCTACACAGACCGTGGAACCTCTAGTTCTCTATCAACCAATAGATATTGCCGCTACACGCTACAACAGCTACAAAATAAAATTTTATTGTACATACTGGGCACATGAATATGTTTAGACCACAGCAAAGTGTATTTCTCGTTCGTAACAAACGTTGTGTGTTGAATGATTATATACCAGGTACGCCCAAAATATTTTGACAATTTTCAGACAAATTTAAATGTTGAATAACTAAAATTAATTTCAAAAGCAGTTTTTTTATTGTACATAAACTTTTTGGTCGATTGAATCCAAAAATGTAGACATTCATGTTCAGTTTTATCGAACTTATAAATCTTGAACTATATTGATATACACTGTGTCCAAGATAAGAATGGGATAGCATTGGAATCTAGGAAACGGTAGGAGTTGCAATGTCGGTTAAATTAGTACAAGTACCATTTAAACACCTTTTAAATGGTGTGTTTAAAATTAAACTAACTTTAGCCGTTTTCAAGAATTTTTGCAAAAACCTTTTTTTTGCGATTTTAGTTTTTATTTATTTCTGACATTATTTTTTACAGATATACAAAAATTAAAAGCACTTTCTCAGTGTTTCTTTTTCAGGAGAATAAGATAGCGTTTCGTTTTTGAAAAACCATCATCAACTTGGTATTTTTAAATACGGCTCTGCATTTTTTATTTTTAAATTTAAAGCCATTTTCAATTCAAAAATAGGTGTTATATCACACGTAATGGTTTAAAAAGTTTTTAGCTGTTGTTTAAAATTATCGCCATGAGATTTTAATAACTAGTTCATAATTATTGAAAAGAGTAAAAAAATAAATTTTAAAATATTTAATTGTAAAATATCTAGTTTTCTTTTCTTAGGTACCACTTTGTTACAAAAGTTTGGTCGAATTAAATGCTTTAATAGTCAGTTACATAAAACTATATTCATAATCTCCACCATTACCCCTAAGTACCATGTATGTATGCCTTTCGCCGTGTCTTCGTTAGCCTAGTATTTATACAACATAGTCACTCTTGAAATCCGCTGTGTATTTCTATTATTTTGTTCAGCTGAGAGAAAATTTAATCTGGCTTGTATCTTAACATTATACGTAATTACCACTAAATAGCAAGAAGAGTGTGCAGCTTGCACCTTAATTTAACCAAAAATTTTCAGTTACCACAGTATTCATCACCTACGCTGAAGAACCAACTTACCCATACTGCAAACATATAAGCCAGAAAATATGTATAATGAATTGGTTTTTAGCCATAAAAGTTACCACACAGGAATTATTGAGCCCAGAAAAATTTAGCTTCATGTTGAAATGAAACTGTTCATTAACGAACAAAAACAAAAAGGGGTCAGCTACAAAACTTACAAGAGGCCACTTAGAAATTCTCGTTCGATTTTTTGTTATTTTTCTACTTGCTTTTTACTGTCCTTTCTCATATAAAATGAAATTAAGATTTTCCAATCACACGACATTAGATTCGAACAATTTTTTGCAGCATTGTCTCGAGACATTCTATTTTTTCACTTTCTTGTTCGTTGAACTATAAAAACTAAAATAAGATAATGGTAGATGACAGTGGAATTCTCATATTATATGGACCTTTTAAATGACGCACAAACTGGGAACATTTTGCCATAGAAAACGGTCATCTATTCGTTAAAATTGTCGTTAGAAAGCTAATGGAATTTTAATGGTAATGCTTATGTTAGGCTAGCAATGTAACTACTCTTAGCTAATAAATAAAAGTAGCTCCAGTATAAACGAACAACGTTCAAATTATTTGTAATGTAAAAGTCAAGGTTAAAAATTAGTTCAACATTACAAATATGGAAGTCCAGTGGAGTAGTCGAACATTATCAATAACAAAATAGCACCGTGTTAAAGCATTTTTCTTTGAAAATTGCAGAATACACACTTTTGAAATCGAAATGTTCAAGAAATTCCCAATTTTTATTTCTGAAATCATTCAACTCTTTGTTTCTTTTAGAAATAAGCATAAGTCAATTCTCTGTGTGATGTTTTTTGATAGCATTTGAATTTTACAACTTTGCTCGACAATAAACTACGATATTTTGCAGCTATTTTTGCTTCGACTATAGTTTATTTGGGAATTAATGTATTCAAATTATTTTTCTTCATATTTTATCACTACCCTTAAAAATGTTTCGTCGGAAAGAATAATGAATTAATTATACACTTAAATTGTCTATTTTATATCTCTAATGGATCGAAAAGCAGCGGGAGATGCCCAAATGATCAAACACATGTCGGTGCGATCACGGTAGTCAAGTACCTGGTCGCGCGGATAGAGATTGGATGGGTGGACGGTGCTTCCGGCCGAGGCGGTAGATTGTCTATGCCAAGTCGCTATAGACTACATAGTTATGGGTGCTGGCGGCTGGCAGTCGATGACCGTGGTTCGTATTCCGCGCTAACCTGTAGGTCCAGAACTCACAATAAAAATAACAAATATGGCTGTATTACCTTAGTCGTAAAGGCCAATAATAGAGAAAAAAACGAACTGCAAAGTCTAGTTTGATGAGCTTGTTTGCACTGGCTGTGTTACTTTAGTCGTAAAGGCCAATAATAGAGAAAAAAATGAACCGCAAAGTCAAGTTTGATGAGCTTATTTGCAACTATGTTGTGGGACACATATACATAACAAATATTGTACGCAGTTTCCATTTAATATAGATAAACTACACAATGTTAAGGAATATGATGGATGAGGTGTCAAGAATCTTGACGAAAAAGTTATTATGCAAATATTTTCTAACTACCTATAAGCAAGTAAAAGGATGCTATACTATGTATATTATATAGTTCATGGTTTATATTATCCTCAGAATAATCAATGTCGACTTATCGCAAAATGATAGATTCGATTTTCTTTAGTGACAGGTGCAAGGTTTGGATATGCTTCTCATTATTTATTCCCACATATACGACCAAAGTTTAAAACCTCACCCTTAGTAGCCATTAGTGGCCATAAATGTTTTGCACATATCTCGCACCACAAATTAAGAAATTTATTAATTTTTTTGTCATGGTTGTAGCAAAATTAAGACTAAACAAGTTAAGTTAGGTTTAAATTGTGGCATTCTGTATGCCGTTTCATTCATTTGATTTGAGCAAGTGTTAGTTATGGCATAATATTGAGTACCAGTATATGTTACCACCATAGGTTTATGGTATGAATGTTTCCATTGTTCATCTGTGAGTAGCTAATGTATATACTTATATTAGCAATTTCGTTTAACACTAGCAGAGAGAGGGTGGAGAAAGGCCCTTTTGACAAATTACTATCAATTGAAATTATTGTTAGCATGGTTAATATTAGTGGACTAAGTTCGTAGTCTGTGTATCTTTAGATTTACGATCCCTGAATACGTATCAATACTTCTTTATCAGTTCATTCAATTGTGGTATCAACTTGTATAATTTTATATATTTATGTTCCATTAATGAATTCATGTAGTAGTGAATTTAGATGACAGAGCCTTATGCTTAAGAAAAAGTTATTAACGGTGTTACAGGCGTTAAAACGTTATTTAACTTAACCCTATACAATACTATCGTACGTAAGAATTACATATTTTTGGAGATAAGCCTATACCCACCCATTTTGGCTCCAGGATCCAACCACTAGAAATGGCAGAGTTCTCAAATCTTTGATACTGCTAACTACATGATATTTTTGCGTGATGATCTTATGTATTCAATTAATTTTATAAACCTAACTCTGTCGTATTGATAGTATTTTGCGTGTATATTATTGTGTGAAAATGTGTCAAGGAGATCTGACTAATGGAGAATTTGATGGTAGGGAGACCGGGGTTGGTTGTTACAATTTTTAAAGAATATATTTGTTGGCCTAATGAAAAGCTACAATGTTCTTTTCAAATTACGTATACGAAGCATATATGACTTTAATATAAGTTAGTATATTTAAATTTGCATAAAACTTTATATTTTCTGTAAAAAATTATATATAAATATCCTATGCAAACTGTATCAAGTTACCCCACCTCGGGGCAAGTTGTTACTTCATGGGGGCAGGTTGTTACTAAAGGCAATTCAGTGTAATTTGTCTAATTTTGTTTTATTAAACCATAAACAATTTTAACAAAATACTCAAAAAAAAAAATAACTCTCTCTGTAAAATTCACATTAAAAGAAAAACACACATTATAAATACAAAATATCGCTGTCTATATCTCCAAGTAAAATATTAGTTGGAATCGCAGTGTACACATGTAAATAATTCACATCCATCGCTACAGAGCTCATGCGCCCACCCTTTACACTGAATACACTGAACCCATTTTTCTTTGGATTTTGAGTTACTGAATGCCTCACAACAGATCAGACAGAAGCATTTTTCATTTTCATCATCACTTTCTTCGAAAACTTGCCTTTTTACCTTACGCTTCCCTTTTTTGTCAATTTTTTGCTTTCGCAATTTTTCTTGCCTCTCTAACTCCTCCTTCTCTGGTGTATCTGTTAGGATTGCTGTGTGTCTTCGTTTCCTATTTCGTTGGGTATTATTTCGTGGCGCAGCTTTCGGCAGTGGACGTATTTCCTTTGGACTAACAAACTTTTGCTTAGAAGTAGATGCATTGGATGTACATGGTTGCACATCGTCCATGTTTTCATTATTCTTATAACTTGTTGATTCTAAAGGAATGCTTTGTAGGATAGCTGAGGAATTCGAGGAAGTTTGTACTTCTGGCTGGTTTTCCAAGTGGTGTGTGACTTGAACATCCAGTTGAGGTTCTTCTTGACGTTCCATATTGGGTAGTGGCCTGTCAGTAACAGACGATGGTAGGAAATCATAATCTGTAAAAATGTCCCTGTTAAAAGGGAATATCCCTGTGGCAGCAAATCCAGACATTACATTTTTAGGCGTTACGGCTAACGGAAGTGCGTCTCTAACTATTGACGGAATATTATAAATAGTCATAGTTACTCCGGGATGTGATTTCATCCAACAATCCATCTGACTATTTATAAACTTTTTAAGGGGCCCAAATACTGTCCTATCCAAGGGTTGTAAGCGGTGGGAGCAATGAGGAGGCAACGTTAAAAGCACAATTCCGTTGTCTTTAGAAAAGTCAATCACATCCACCGATAGATGAGAGTCGTGATTATCCAATATGAGCAATATTGGCCTTTCTTTTGAGCACCTTACGTACTTTACAAAGTGCTTGATATACACCAAAAACTCCATTTTCGTCATCCAGCCAGATGGGTTACTTGTTCCTATGCAGCCTGGTGGTCCGTCGGAAACAAAATGCTCCTTGTAATTTTTCCGTGGAAAGATAAACATTGGTGGAATGGAATTACCACTAGCGTTCACTGCTACACACACTGTCACCAGAGTTCCTCTTTCCCCCGAGGTTACTGCCCCCACTTGCTTTGTTCCTCTAGAAGCTATAATTTTTGCCGGCCTTTGAACGGTCGTGACGCCTGTCTCGTCCAAATTATAAACATCGTTGGCACCAAAGTTGTGTCTGCCAAGGACATCGGAAAGCTTTTCAAAGAACAAGCTTACGTTGTGCCGATTAAAACTTGTGGCACGTCCTAAACTAGTGGCTTGTGGCATGCGTATCGATAATTCATGGTGTCGTTTTAAAAACCCCGTAAGCCAATCAGATGACGCGGATTCGGATTTAATCCAATTATCTGGTACAACTACATTGTTTTTCATTGAAAACTGATATGCAAGTTGCTTTAAATCTTTGGGAGACAAACCATGATAAATTCTCGAACATTCTGTTACATATACAGCTAATTCGTTTTCTTGAAACTGTGTTAGGATCTGCCTATTCTTTAAATATCCAGTGGAAATGTTTTTGCGCTCTGTAATAAAATAAGATTAAGTTATTCTATATAAAGTATTTTTTGGAATATATTGTTCTCGTACCAATTGGACCAGCTTTCTGATACTTCTTAACATATCTCTGAAGAGTCATAAAATTTATTCCATATTCTTCAGCCACAGATCTAATAGATTTTTTCTTTTCAGCAACTTCTTTAACAGCAGCTAAAATAACTTCTTTTGGAGTTTCACCGCGATTTGTCTTTTTTTTATAATTCCTCATCTTTGTGGATCTGAAAACATTAAAATATTATTACATCCGATTTCTAAGTACATTTGTAATCATGAAAAATATATGAACTTGGATTACGAGGCAGGTTGTTACAGTAACAACTTGCCCCGTTTGAATTGTAACAACCTGCCCCTGATGGCCATTTTATACAAAAGTATTAAAAAAACCCTCACATTCAAAATAATTTCGATTTGTGCCTTATGCAATGAAAAGCCAAGTAGCATGGTTTTATACAATACCTACTATCGGGATAATACATTTCACATTAACTAAGCTAATAAGAATCAAAAATGCATTTATAAAATTACATTTTGGTACAAAAATTATAAAACCTTACCTTAAAAATACAATCTTCTCTAGGCGTCCGCAACACACAGACTGTGGATACACGTGCTTGTAACACTCATTATCATGGCCGCGGACAGATGCTGCCATCTGACCTGCCAGTTAAAATTAAAAGTAACAACCTACCCCGTGTAACAACCAACCCCGGTCTCCCCTAAATGAAAGTAGTGACAGTGAGTTAGATGATAATGCAAAATATATTCTTCGGATAATGCATCCAATGTAGACAGTGAAGAGAATACTACCGAATCCTGGGATTGCAAGAATTATAATACCTAAGAACAGTCAAATAAGCCATTTATGGGAAACCAATACCAACTGCATCAAAGTTTTTGAAAGCTACAGTAAGCCAAAATCTGCAAACTTAATTTTTTGAATTATTTAACATTTTTGATCATTTTGAGAACGCTAAAAATTTGTCAGCCAGCAGCTAGAGAGAAAACCGATATAGTTGGGTATCACAAGCTAAAATGGAATATAAAATTGCTATCGTAGAAATATTATTAACGTAGGTATCTGAAATAACGAATAAGGCAAATTCTAGATCAACTGCGTATATTTTAATAATTGTTTTTTACAAATGAGATGCTATTTTTATTTCGTATTTTAATCCAAATAACCTAAATTTTGGCTAGTAGGTACACGCACTAATAAATTAAGTATTATGAATAATATTTGGCAAATTTGATTTAGCATAATATATAGCTATCATATACTAGTAGAATGTTGGTGTGAGATATTGTTATTGTTACCCAGCGGTCAGGTTCGATTTTCAACTTTGAACATAAATTAGCACATGATGTGTATAATTTGCATACTATATATAGGACATAGGTTGGAATAATACACTATGTAGGTTCTACAACGTGTCGCTAGGGCCCACCGGCGCCGGTCTAAAATCATTCCCGATGGCGAAAACAACATAATTAATATATTTATGTACTACCTACGCAAGATTTCGCCGTCGGGACTCATTGTAGACCGACTGCGGCGGGTCCTAGCTGATTTTGGTTCTGGATAGGTAGGTTGACATTTGTCTGCGAGCTTTATTTAAATAGCAGAACGTAGCGCATCTTAAAATATAGACAGCATGCACAGTCAACAGCGAATTTTCCCAAAAAATGTGCCTACGATTTAATCCAAAAATTATTCTAATTATTCTTTTTTGTCAAACAAAGACTCTATTGATCTGTGACGCTTGGCCCCAACAGATAACGTTATAAGTAATGTGGGAATATGCCAAGGCGTAGTATATCTGGAGAAGTGTGGATTTATCGACACAGGTTTCATTTTAAGAATGGCTGATATTATTTTACAAATAAAACATTTATAGTGTTGAAGGTACGCGACAGATCAAAGAAAAGCCCCATTGTAAGTTTACCGCCGGCCAAGCTGTCATAAATACGAGTACTTTGCACAAACTCAAAGCAAGCCGACTCGGTAGAACGCCCAGTTCTGAATCCCTGCTGACCTGCCAGATTGAATTTCGAGCAGAATGACGTACCTACACATATTGTACACGGTCGTCTCAAATATCTTGGAGAAAATACTCAGAAGACTGATCGGCCTATAATTCTCAACATTCTCCCGGTCACCCTTTTTGTACAATGGTAAAACCGTAGAAAGTTTAAGAGATTGTGGAAATTTGCCCCCTTCAATAGATGCGTGCATTAATTTAGTTAGCGGTGTAAGTAATGGTTGATACACAATAGGTATTTTAAATATTTTTTTTAGATTTTGAGTCAAGATTTCTTTGGAGTGAAACTATAAGCTCCTATAGAGGTTATCTACGGGGTAACTCAAAAATGTTTCTATTTATTTTTAAGGATTTTACGACGTTGCTGGTAATAATAGACAGAATATTATTTGTGCAGGGGTGGATGTTATATACAAAATGAACAAATAGTTCGGTATGTTACTAACTATATTATTATTATAAATATTCAAATTCTTTTTTAAAAATAAATTTATGATATAGGCTCATACAAATAAAATAAAACATTTTAAATACAGGGTGGTAACATGAATATACCTATAGGATGAGCTTAGAAAAATATAAACATTATATAATCACGTTTTTTAGCAATTGTTCAGAATCATACGTAAAAATCTTAACATCTTTGACATTTTCAGGATAACCTCATACAATTTATATACAGGGTAATTCCAAAATATTTCTATTTGTATTTGAAGACTTTTAGGCACGGTAAAACATAATAAGTCGAAAAATGTAGAGCTTTGTATTACTTTTTTAGAGTAGCTCAGAAAGTTCATATACAGGAGAATTTTTTAGTCAGAAACAATATAATTAAAACTTGAAATTTTTTGGGTAAACTTCAATGATGAACCCAATCAATAGAGTGTCAATAAATAAAATATGATCGATAAGTAAAAAATGCAACGTTTTAACCACTTTTAACACTTTCAAATTTTCTCAAAATTTGCAGATGCAGCCATGAATATACCTATAAGATGAGTTTAGAAAAATATAAACATTAAATAATAAGATCACAAACATATTGAAGTTTGAACATGGCATTGCAAGGGAGTACAGTCTCGCGACTAACTCAACCAACCTTGCGAATAGCCTAGCACTTGTGTGCAAGAACAACGCGTTTTCGCAGTATGTTTCTCCGCTACTTGCTTGAGATCATCCAAATCAGAAATCAGGGGACGTCTTTCAACGTGTGTTTTCGCGCATGTTCGTAACAACCACTACTTCCCATGTACTTTTACATACATAGGCCCGTCGTTATTACACCAATGCTATATGGCTTTCTAGCCATACTGATGAGAACTATCTGAGTTCGAAAGCAGATAGAATTTCCTACCCCAGTGTGTGACACCATAGTCACATCAAACAGAAAATTGTTCTGGGCATAAGCTCAGTACGTTTTCCATACACAAACTGTTAATATCCAGTCAGTCAAAGTTTTGCACTTTCTGTTTGGAGAAGACATAATTCTACTGTTTCGACTTCGATTCGTCTTCAGGTGCGGAATACCGCAAGACAGCGTTTTGTTTAGATTAAATAATAAGGAGCATATATAGGCTCTACCAAATATTTTGCCTTATTATTAAGAGATTTTTTTTAAATTTCTTTTTTATTTTTATTTTAACTAAAAAGTATGTAAATAAAACAAATTTTCAATTTTTTTGGGCATACTTATTAATAGACAAAATCAGTAGGGTACCAATAACTAAAACATGCATAAGTAGGTACACAATGCAATATTGGAACAATTTTAAAATGTTTTTTTTTTTAATTTGCAGATTCAGCCATAACTTTGGGAAATTATTTTAGATAAGACTACCACAAAACACGGGGAAATCCCGCAAGGGATAACTAATAGAAAACGTGTTAGCTCTTATTCACTCTAATCTTTAACGAAAATAGAGTAAAGTTGGCCACAGATTTCTAACGATCAAAACAAGTGTAAAATATTCCATGTGTTTTTACATACGTTTAAATATTCAGCGCAATGCAACGTTTTCTTTTGTTGAGGCTTCTTTGAAGGGAAACATTTTTAAGATACTTCTTAAATCGGCAATTTTTTCATTAGTAAGTAAAGTCAGTAGAAATGAAAAAAAGATGTGTGTGTTTTTGTTATTGAAATCTACTCGCATAAACAACATACTGACTTCCGAGGTCCAACATATCATCTGCTGCCAGACTTTTTTGAAAATTTCACCGCAAACATATTCCAGCATATTTTCATGAACAAACCTACACATTACACAATATATTTACACATGAAATATGATTAGATACTTGATTTTCTAGCAAATTTAATTTGTTGATCTTCGACAATAATATAACAAATAATATTAAAACATTATAATATTAAAAAAAAAACTCCTAATTTTTAATTTTATTTTAATACTATTCTCATGTACCCAATCTGGCAGAATTGTTTTTCAATGACAGGAGTTGACACAATTGGCATTCGATTATTGAATTTTTACCGTCCTCACCATCTAGGTTCTGGGCGTCTGCATTTAAAAACAATTTTAAAAAACCAACCATGGCATACCTGTTGGCTAATTATTGTGTTAACGTTTACTCTTCGTAATCGTAAGGTTGTAGAACTCACATGGAACTATTTTTCATTATTATTGAAATTGTAGCCAGTCTGCACATATTTTTACTCGACATGTTTATTACAAACTTTTTAGCAGATATTTCATTAATTGTACAGTCATGATATGAATTTACGGTTATAATATAGGGCCGAAAATTATAAAGATTTTAATATATGCTACGAAACTGAACAATTGTGCGCAATGTATACAAAAATGATAAACTATTAGTATTTGACGTGACGATTGTTATTATTATGTAAACAAAACGGAAGACCTAAGGATTACATTTAATTTTACTCGCATGCTCAAAATTTCCACTTTGTGTTACTATAGAGATGCACCAAATGTATCGATATATTCTTTCTTTCATTAATAGAGATGCAAAAATCGATATATTAGATTCAATCTCAATTTCTTTATAAGGTTGAAATATTGCCTCGAGGACTTCAACTGAGTCTATTCGCCACTTGTTTAATAATAAATTGTTTTAATAATCCTTCTGTTTTATTATCGTGGCCCGGCAGGGTGACTTTAGCTCATTTTGGGAAAAAGTTCTATATCTAAATTTAAATAAGTCAACTTATTTTTAATCAAAAATAATATAATATTTGCAGCGTTTTATGTAAAATCCAGTGGAGTACTTCAGATTTTCTTCAGAGGCACCATTTTTGAACTACGACTCAAACTTATAATTTTTTCGATAAGATATCCTATATGTTTTAATGTAGTTAAAAAATGACATTATTTTCTCTCTTTAACGTAATATTATAATAGTTGATATTTTCTCTTTTTAAAAATGTAAAATTTTTTAAAATATGGAAACTAATGTTAATTAATTTTTTCAATGGAATACCCTGTATATCTTAGTCATTTTTTCTCCTTAATATTATTTCACGACGGTATATCATTGCGCATTTATGCTGACGTCATTATTTTGATTTTTAAATTGTATATTAAACGGCATTAGGTATGAACTTTTATAAGTATTTTCATACCGTTCTCTGGAATTATAGCGGCTATTCCAACATTCCATGCTTCATCAAGAGATTCACATTCAAAGTCACTCATTTTCAATAATAATACTTATTAAAATAAGTTCTGACAAATACATGACATAAAAAATACGATAACAATCATAACAATAAGTTCCATGGCAACGTTCAACTGCAACTTTGTAGAGGGTATTCAGCTAACCTGAATTTGTATTTAATTGAAAACAATAATTATTAAAAATAATAAAATTGCAATTTCAGCTATTTCGATCGTACAAAAAATAGTATAAGCATCTCAAACAGTAAGTAGTTTACCGATCTCCTCCAATTTTCGTCATTCTTTTAAAGCATTTAAATTTACAATATTCGCTGTAAATCTCGGAAATCTTGAGTTTCACAGTTCTGATCTTATTTTCTAAGTACTTCCATAAAATAAGTCTAAAATAGACAAATCCGATGACCTAAGGACCTTATAGGTTGGGAAAGTTATTATCAAGATAAGGCCTTACAACTAACGCTTGTCTATTACTCTAAATAATAATTCTAAAATTGAAATTCTATACCTATCTGCAGATGATAATGATTCACAAGATTTGGTTGCTGTTTTGCCAAGACAAGAAATATTTTGATTATTTTATTGTCAAATGACATTATTTAAATTTAATCTTTTTAACATTAGGCGACTTGGTATTAGTAATTTTCGATTAATACAAATCTGATTATAGGTGATGTGTTGCCTTTCTTGATGGGGGTTTGATAAAAATAACATGTTGTTTATAATAATACATAATATGTACTCTTTGTTCCTTTAAAATTATTATAAATACTCACAACACGGAAACGCCATAAAGTATTTTAAATGCTTTCAAAGAATAACAAATAGTCTAATCGTTTGATATTAATATATCTTCAATAAAACAGAATATTTCCTTTTTCAAATTATGCATAAACTGTTAGAAAACAAGTTTAAAATAGCAAATATTGATGACATTTAAACCATATATTATATCCTAATGTCAATTGCACATTCTTATAAACGTTCAGTATTTCACAGAGAATGTGTTGTTCTTGCACACAGCTGCAAACATATGGTATTTTTCACATGATAAATAGTGCTTTTATTCTGTTCAAAACGATATGATTTTTATGATTAGAATAATTGTAATACCGACAAAACATGAAAAAAGTCTATGCGAAAACATTTTTTTTAATTTGGGTTGATTTTTTTTTGTTGGAGAGGGAGGTGTTAATTTTAATTAAGTAATTTTAAGCAGTTTAGTATATTTTGATTATTAATAATATCTACGTAATGAATTGTGGATTCAAAATTAAAAAGAACAAACCGTAAAAAGATAAGTGAGTATTTTGTAGAATGATCATCGATTTTACAAAATTTCTGTTTTTGAAATATTATTATTATATTTTTCATTTCATAAGCGCTTTCTTTAAGGTGCGTTATTCGTTGTTTGCTATTCTGTTTAGAAGACAGCATTGGTATTCTAACCAAGGATGTCCTAATAAAAGATACTTAAATTACATTCTTTATACTATATTTGTCCAAGAATTTTAATAAAGAAAATACCAAAAAAAGCATATAAATTATTTATTAAAGTTTTGTAAACGAGTAAGATGATGGGCTATAAGACATCTTTGTATTACCAGGAGGTGATTGGACCAGTCAGCCTAAGGAAAATAATTGGTTTCGTTTTTTAGAGTAAATGAAGGAACGGTGTTGTCAAAAAGGACCAATCCGACATCTTGTATGTTGTTTAGTTTGGTTTGTCTCGCAAACATTACGAGACTAAAGAGTGATAGTAATATGTGTTTTGCTACATGGCTACATAAATATGTTTTAAGATATTTTTGAAAATCTGTTGCACTCGAGTAAATATTACTGGAGACTTAAATATAGAAGTTTTAGTAGAAAATACAATTATCCCGGCTTTACTGTCATTAATAGTATTTTTAATTTACATTTTATTATTTTAAAGAATAGACAGGGTTAGCAAAGAGTTCTGCAAGTTGTTTAGATAATATTTATATTTAATAAGTAATTAAATATATTTAGATATTTTAGTTGAGTTAGATAAATGTGTTGTTTAGATTAAATTTAAGAAGACAATTTTGCCATAAAATTAAATTTTGTAATATATGCCGCTGTGACAACGGTTCACATGTTGACAATACGACTTTGTAGCAACCGACACAAAAACCTGTCGAAGGTGGGCAGATGTAGATGGATATAGAAAGGCTTAGTGCTAATTTTGTTTTGATATTTTTTTATTATTTCATATTTGTTAATTATTATCCTAAATTTATAATTGTGTTAAAAATTAATTGATAAAGATATTTCATTTTGATAAGGGTTGTTTTATTTATTTGCATGGTTACTTAGAGGGTAGTAGCTTTTAAATAAAAATAATTACTTTCTCTTTAACTTTTTAAAAAACGCCTCGAAGGCGTCATGAATTTATAAGAAATACCAGATATAATGTCTCCCACCTCCCATGATCCTGAAAATGTTGTAATTTTAAAACTGACATGAATTTCTCGTGATCAGAACCATATATACAGAGAAAATCTAGACCCTTGTATAAATTTAAGTAGTCCATATAAAGTGGAGTAGAATCCTATATATTTTTTGAAATAAGAGTCAATCTCCACAAAACGAAACGAGTTGTTTTCACTTTTTCTCACATGTCACTTTTTTATAATAAAATTTTGGCAATTTTACAGAAATCTGTAAATGAATAGGTAATGAATAATTTATATATTTTTTCAAATTGGATGTGGTATGCCACTGGCATTAATATTTCCATATAACAGCGCCGTTGCCACGGAGGACGAAGAACATTCTGAATGACACGAACGATGTTCCCATGTCGCTGTTTGGTATTGTCTGTACACGAACAAACCATGTTTTATGAATGATATGTTTTTGTTTTTGAGTTAATATATCCACGGAAGACAGACTATTCTATCAGAATTCTCACTATGCTTGACAATTTTAATTACATTTTGTAATGTAGTGTTGATTGAATTAGACCCACGAAGATTATTTCAACCAATTTATTTTTTATGGTGAATGTAGCAAAATTTTACCAATAATATGCGAATTGATTGCTAATATGTATAATTCATAAAATTTCAATGTTCATACCCCGGTAATATGGTACATATTGTACTATTTTCTGTCCACATGCGGTGCGGGAATTTCTTCTATAAATAAATAAAGCTGTGTTGAAACTGTCAAAGGCAACAAAGTAGGTACTTATGAATTTTTATAAATATAAGATTATTATTATTAAATGGATAGTTCTGACGAGGACGACTTACCTGAATCAAAGATTAATCTACACAATAGATAGTCAGCGTATATGGGAAATAAAACAAAAATTGAAACTGTCTCGACACGAGCTACATCTATTAGAAAAACATGCAACCATGGAAATTGTAGATGGCGTTATATGTATTGTGTTGAAATAAAATAATCATATGGGCAATGTTAGACAAGGACGAGTATACTTTCCCCTACGATGTGGGAGTTTGTTTTTATATTATAGGTATCATATATGTACTACTGTGCAGCAGTGTTTTTTGTTTAAAATTATATGGTATACGTATACCTATCTACGCAAAGATTAATGTGTATGGACGAAAATAAAAGAAATTACTATAATAGTATAAATATACAGGGCTGGTTTATTAAATGTTTTAGACAATAATTTTAAATGACTAAAATAATATTATTTTAGTCATTTAATTTTAAATTTCGGATATAAGGATGCATCAAAAAGTTATATTTAAATTAACGAAATTTGGCGTTATAGATAGGACTTCCGGTTATTACCTGATTCAGTTTTAAGGATCAAACTCAAACAGCAGATTCAACTTGTCGTTAACATTATGAAAAAATAAATCTCAGAGGCGGGTAAATTAAATTAGGGAGCATTTCACGCCTGTATGCCCCAGGCGTGAAATGCTACCCTAACTTTTTTATGCACATTTTTTGCGTGTGTTTCAATTCGGAGATGTAAAATCTAACAAATTATATACGTAATAAATGTATCCTTCTGTGATATTGATAGAAAGTCATCGTTATCGCGTAATATCGATTTTAAGAAATGTTAATATTAAAAAGGCTGTGCTTTTTACAAGTTGCTGAAGTAAATAAGGTTTGAAATTTCCAGCATGACAATAATTATTTAAAAAAATACGGTTTCGAAATGCAGGATGTAAAAAATTAGAATTTTTAATCTGTTTTTAATGAAAATTTAAATCTATTGAGAAATATGGTTCAGGGTTTTTGTGAAATGTATTTTACTCCAAAGATTCTACTCATCGATTATAACCGAATTAATTTACTCAAAAATATCTATACTAGTAAAATAACACAATTATCACAATTAGGTTCAAATTCTGCAACGCCGAATTGAAAAAAAACTTACAGTCTCCCTAATATTGGTTTTTGTGCAATGATCATAAAACTTTAAAAAACTAACGATTTATGTAGATTGTATTGTTAACACGTTTCGTAAAAAGCTTTAAAAACCCACCAACAGGGTGTTAAAAGTATCACGACAATAACTTTTTTCATGTTTTAACAAGTACAATCGTCTGCTTCAGATTGATCCTTAAAAACTGAATAACAGTTTCTCTATATAAAAAAATAAAACTCGTAAATATCATCCCCAAACATTTAATTTGAATACAATTACATATCACCATATTTGAAAGTAAATAAAAAAAAAACAGCATTACCTAGTTTGACAGATTTGCAAATTGCAAATCAAAGTATCTATGTATACAGGGTGTTGCATAAGTACTTGTACAAAATTTAAAGGGTGATTCTTTGACTAATTTTAAGATACAAATTTCATATGTACATGGGTCCGCTACGGCTTGGTTTTCGAGATACAGGTAGTTCAAAAAGAATATTATATTTAGGATTATATGCTTGTTCAATAGCATCGCAATTTGGTGCAATTCGGGATACAGGTGTATTGATGACACCAGAGCTGTCAAAAGAACTAATAAAAAATACGAAAAATAACAAAATACAAATATCATTCAAAAGACAACAATGCACATAATAGTCGGTACCAAGCCAAATAGGTAGTAGGTAAATATAGATTTATTTTGTTTCGGGCTTGGGCTTGGCACCGACTTATTGTAATCAAAACTACCCACCAAACGGATACATTTAATTTTACGCAGATGCTCAAAATGTTAACTTTCTTTCATTAATAGAGACCTGTGAAGTGAGCTTACCTCTTACGCCCACGTATTAAGTACTAAGTTTCAGTTATCAGTTATAATTTTTTATTTTCCAAGAAAGCGAAACGAGATATTTAAAACGGCATTGCGCCGCCCTCATGTATACCTCCGGGGGCGGCATCGAAAATCGCTACACGTCACAAACTTGTAAATGCTTAGAACTACCCCTATATCAAATTTCTATTTTCTATCTTTTTTGTTTCATACCCAAAGCCCTATTCCTACCGAACTTATTATTTACCCGAAGAAACATTAAAAAGAAGTAAAATTTAAGTACCTAAACCGATAAAGTGGAACTTATACCTGATGAAGAGACAGACTATTATAATAGGTATACCTAATATAATATAGGTAGCACTGATAATTTTTTTATTATAGGTATTATAAGATCTACAACAATCTTGTTACATCTTTGCCACATTGTCTACGTGAAATATTTAGTCAAAAGTATGTTTCTATCTAAAAGCTTTTCATTTAACGATTGTTCGCCACTGATCATGGGACTGGTCTAGTCTTGAAACATGTATGACATGGATTAAATATTATTATATTAAATTTAATTCATAGAGATTAGGCTTTTATTTCAATACTGTACTTGTAATAAATCACCCTGTGTGTTTCTTTTACCGACGAATTGGCAACAGCACGCCACACACCACATTCGCTTGTTTTTTTTTCTACCCTCCCTGCGTATCCCCTCCAGATTAATACAGAATTTCATCAATTTCTCTCTCTGACAATACAGCATTGCCGGTGCATATCTGTTGCAAATGATCTAAATAATTGTTATACGTTGCGTTTTGTTTTTGATATTAATAAACTACAAAACGGTTTCTGGCTGTGACAATACTGCTCTATGCTTTACACGCTAGTCTACGCCACGTAGTGGCAGGCATACTTAGAGATGTTCTGATTTTAATGCATTGGGCTGACTATCTATTGTGTAGATTAATCTTTGCCTGAATATATGCAAGGAGCAAACATTGCAAATTTGAACCTAATACCTGCCAAGGCAAGAGTATGAGAGACAGTATAACAGTTTTGAAAACTAGTGCAAGAAGAATGACACACAAAATATAAAGGAAGAAGTTTTCTTAGCCTAATATTTGGAACTGCGAAATATATTATCCACCAAGTAATGTATGGAGCAAATACTCCATTTTAAAAACCAATTTTCAATAATGTAATAGATTTCAAATAGTTATAAGATATAAAATAAACCAAAAATGCCATACTACATACTAGCGATATACAGGGTGAATTATTAGTGCGTCGAAGTTCGATATTACCTCAAAGACCAAAAATTTCATGCAAAACTAAGCAGCTAGTGTGTAGTCATAAAGTACGTATTTTAAAAGTATTGTTATTTGTACAGGGTGGCGCAACTCATCAGGGTGAACCAAACTTACGTTTTTGTAAATGAAAAGCCCTATTTAATATTTCACAATTTTATTGGTTTAGACTTGACATTAATTATACTAAAATGTTAGGAAAATTATACAGAGTGGTTCAAAAGTTACCACTAGTATTATATGCAAAACATGGCGAATTCCAAGGCTTATGTACTGGAACTGAAATAATTTAAACTCTGCTTCTTACGGGCATAGCTTTTTAAATAGTTATCAACTTTTAGAAAAAGATAACTGTTAGTATATAGTGCAAAATCTGTATACAGGGTGAGTCCAAACTCAAATTTGCGGTTTAGTCGAATTTTCCAAATGAGACACTCTGTATATAATATCAAAAACTGAAAGAAAATTAATAAGCTTTTATTCTTATATGCCCTTTCTGATACCTAGAGCTATTAGTTTTTAAGATATTTTCATTTAAACAAAAAAATATTACAGAATTTGGACATAACGTGATCATTTTGCATATACCTAATTTCATTTTTGGTAATTGTTATTAAAAAAACTTACACAAGAACACCAAATAATATTTTTCAAATTCAACCAATTTTTTAATAGTTATTTATTTATCATAATCGTAATCAAAACTGGTATATTATATAACTAAATCAAAAAGGGCTATTTTATTGTAGAAACAATAATATATCAATTAGTTTATTAATAATTACGTACCTAATTATATTTTGGTTGAAATGAATTTTCCCAAAAATGAGTTAGGTAATAGATATGATTTGGATATTGGGAGAATGTAGGTATGCAAAATGTTTTACTTGCGCAAAGAATTTACCAAGAAAGATATGCTGCTCGAAACACGGGATCATTAAAATACCCGAAACAAACTAGAACCAAAACTGTTTAGAATGGTGAAAATGAATTGAAAATAATGTTAAAAGTGGTAGAAAATCCACATATCAGCACGCGTGAAATTGCCCGGGAACAATCGGTAAGCAAAGCTCAGTGAAAAGAATTCTACCTAAAAACAAAATGCATCCACAGTTGGATCAAGAACTATTGAACGATGACTATCTCCGACGAATTATATTCTGCCAATGGGCGCAGTAACAAATTCACAATTAGGTAGATTTTTTTGACTTTGTGTTGTTTGGAGATGTAGCCACATTTTATAAAAATGGATCTGTCAATCGACATAATTTTCATTATTATGCATCCATTTATCCCAATTTCATAGGAACACATAGCCAAACCCGATGGTCTTTAGGTGTTTGGGGAGGAGTGGTTAGAGATTTTCTAATTGGTCCCCATTTCCTAGAAGGAAGAGTAAACGGTGGCGTTTATAAAACACCGCCGACTACGCAGGAGGATATGAAAACCAGAATAAGAGAAGCATTTCGTAGTGTTAACGTCGACATGCTGAGGAATGTAAGCAGATCGTTTGACAATCGAATTCAGTGCTGTATTGACGTTTTCGGGGGACACTTTGAGCATTTATTGTGATAGATTAGATTTTTTTTCCATTTTTGTCTTTGTTACAAGTAAATTTTCTAATAATTTTTTGTTTAAATTAAAATATCTTAGAAACTAATAGCTTTAGGTATAAGAAAGGCTATATAACAATAAAAGCTTGTCAATTTTCCTTTCAGGTTTTAATATTATATAGAGGGTGTCTCATTTGGAAAATTCGAGTAAAACGAAAATTTGAGTTTGGACTCACCCTGTATACAGATTTTGCATTATATACTAACAATTATCTTTTTCTAAAAGTTGATAATTATCAAAAAGCTATGCCCGTAAGAATCAGAGTTTAAATTATATCAGTTAACATACAGAAGCCTTGGAATTCGCCATATTTTGGATATAATACTAGTGGTAACTTTTGAACCACTCTGTATAATTTTCTAAAATTTTAGTATAATTAATGCCAAGTCTAAACCAATGAAATTGTGGAATAATAAATAAATAATTCTCCTTATATTGACACAATCTCCGACTGTGAAACTTTAGACTCAAATTTGAAAACTAACGATTGTGGCTATAATTACCGGACATGACAAAAGCACAACCGTAGTTATTATGAACGGTTTACAGTTCTCGTCTTTTTTGAACTCATTGGTTTTGTGAAATTATATATTTTGAATAGATGAGAAGGAACTTGGTTTTAAGTAGACAATTTAAGCGTAGAGCGTTCCTTAAAAAACAGAGTCTCGGATCCATATCCCAAAATCTAAAATGTTTACTAAAGAGCAATTCGCAAAATTTAGTGAGGAAGCACCACATTGCATTATTTTTACTTACTAATAAAAGTTGCTGCTATTTTTAGGTTGGCTGGTGCTTGTAAACCAGAAGAACTTACAAAAACCATATTTGATGAACTAGAACTTAGTGATTATAAAAATTCCAAATTCTAAAATAGATTGCTGCAGGTTTTTTCAGATAATCGATTCTCCAAGCCTTGTAATATTATTTCTGGCATCCCACAGGGTTCTATAAGATAATAAGATTGTGTCATTCACTCGTCCTTTCTCATTTCCAACTCTTGGGATTTTGTTTATGGACCTTGTCCAGATTATTTTTATAGAAAGCGCATACAATTAGTTCAACATACATGCTTTAAAATTATTAACAATTTAAGGAAGTATGATCATTTATATCTCATACTCATATGTAAGTTATATGTGGGTGAAAATGGATAATAGATGGGATTTTCATTTGGGTAATTTTATTTTTAATGTTTTTAAGAGCGACAGCATCTTTAAAAAATATACTTAGTTTTAGAAGCACTGAATATTAAATATCCTAATAAATTGACTGCTTTATTTTGTAGATCTTTTACGTATAATGCCGTAAGCTTATACAACTCATTTGCTAGTGTTCTTACTCAGATTAGTAATTTTGAGGGTTCTAGGAGGCTTTCTAAGGATTTTCTTATTAGAAACCAGCAATAATATAAAGATAAATGTAACTAAAACTATTGAACGTGACTAGCTTGATAATTATTGTCAATGTATTCTTTATGTTCTGTCTATGGTCAGGTTAAGTGGAATAGCCAATTGAGCTAGACTTTGCTAGATTATGGCTGCACACAGAAATGTTCTAATTGTAAGTTTACTGATGTTTCATTTTGTAAGTTCAATTTATTGTGATTGTGTTGTATTCCTTGCAATAAAAGCCATTTATTATCATTAAAAATCATCTTCTTAGTATCAAATGAAAAAAACAATGGACGTTTTCTACAGTTGTACCGGAAATATGCAAATTTGCGAAAACCAAGCACTTCACGCCGTCGTCGCGTCGCTTTTATTATTCTGTACAAACTTGGAATGTATGTGTTGAAATAAATTCGTTTGGGAAATTGCCTTCAGAAATTGCTGCATTTCTTCCTCTTCCTCGACTAAGCCCAGAGCAGTATACAGGACACAGTTTTCCACTATCATCTGCTTTACCATATTAACTAATACCGGGGAGGGAATCACCAATGTCAAGCGACTCGGAGACTGGAAATCGACAGCTGTCGCCGAAATATACATAGAGGATTCCACAACTCAGAAAAAATATCCGAAATCCGATAAAATATTAGCAAAAGGAATGTCAACTCCAAAACGAACCCTCAAATTTAGCCATTGAAACGCCCTACGCTTAATCTGCGTTTACTCAGTTTTCTTTGAGCAGTGTTTCTATACATAATCAATTAGCATTAGCAACCGTTTTATCCTCCAGCCTCCCGACACTGAAATGATAGCATGTAGGTACTCTTGCAAACGGTTATTTTGTAATAAAAATTAACAATTTAGACTTAAATCTCTATCTATCACATTAATGAATTTTGTATTTAGTATTATTTTATAGTTCTTGATTTTTCTTATTGTATAATTTAGTTAGTCATCAGCGTACCAGAGGAATTTATTTAACGCTTTAAAACAATAATATTTCCTGAACGAAAAAGCGTACAGTATACTTATCAATAAAATCGATGTTATGGATCAGCTACATTATTTTTATTATTTTTTTGGTATCTATTTTAGTTTTTGAGATAATTTATTTTTTGTTTTAATTCGGAGATTAGGTTAGGTTGAGTTGGTTGGTCCCAAGTTCGAATCCCGGTTAGTGAAATTCTTTTAGTGTACCAGCGTCCACAATTATATAGAAGTGTGTATTTGTCTAAATACATCAGTATTTCGAAATGTTTGTAGTTTAGTAGTCATTTGTGGAAAAGGTTTCTTGCAAAAACTAAGGTTTAGATAAATTATCCTGTAATTTTTATGCTTAACCAGACTCCTATTCTCTGCTTTATATATACGTATATATTTTTTTTGTTTGACATAGTTTGTAGTATTTGTTTGGTTTAAATTCTAAGACTTTTTTAATGTAAGTTAGTTAATATTAGCAAAGATTAATCTACACAATAGATAGTCAGCCCAATGCATTAAAATCAGAACATCTCTAAGTATGCCTGCCACTACGTGGCGTAGACTAGCGAGTAAAGCATAGAGCAGTATTGTCACAGCCAGAAACCGTTTTGTAGTTTATTAATATCAAAAACAAAACGCAACGTATAACAATTATTTAGATCATTTGCAACAGATATGCACCGGCAATGCTGTATTGTCAGAGAGAGAAATTGATGAAATTCTGTATTAATCTGGAGGGGATACGCAGGGAGGGTAGAAAAAAAAACAAGCGAATGTGGTGTGTGTCGTGCTGTTGCCAATTCGTCGGTAAAAGAAACACACAGGGTGATTTATTACAAGTACAGTATTGAAATAAAAGCCTAATCTCTATGAATTAAATTTAATATAATAATATTTAATCCATGTCATACATGTTTCAAGACTAGACCAGTCCCATGACCAGTGGCGAACAATCGTTAAATGAAAAGCTTTTAGATAGAAACATACTTTTGACTAAATATTTCACGTAGACAATGTGGCAAAGATGTAACAAGATTGTTGTAGATCTTATAATACCTATAATAAAAAAATTATCAGTGCTACCTATATTATATTAGGTATACCTATTATAATAATATGTCTCTTCATCAGGTATAAGTTCCACTTTATCGGTTTAGGTACTTAAATTTTACTTCTTTTTAATGTTTCTTCGGGTAAATAATAAGTTCGGTAGGAATAGGGCTTTGGGTATGAAACAAAAAAGATAGAAAATAGAAATTTGATATAGGGGTAGTTCTAAGCATTTACAAGTCTGTGACGTGTAGCGATTTTCGATGCCGCCCCCGGAGGTATACATGAGGGCGGCGCAATGCCGTTTTAAATATCTCGTTTCGCTTTCTTGGAAAATAAAAAATTATAACTGATAACTGAAACTTAGTACTTAATACGTGGGCGTAAGAGGTAAGCTCACTTCACAGGTCTCTATTAATGAAAGAAAGTTAACATTTTGAGCATCTGCGTAAAATTAAATGTATCCGTTTGGTGGGTAGTTTTGATTACAATAAGTCGGTGCCAAGCCCAAGCCCGAAACAAAATAAATCTATATTTACCTACTACCTATTTGGCTTGGTACCGACTATTATGTGCATTGTTGTCTTTTGAATGATATTTGTATTTTGTTATTTTTCGTATTTTTTATTAGTTCTTTTGACAGCTCTGGTGTCATCAATACACCTGTATCCCCAATTGCACCAAATTGCGATGCTATTGAACAAGCATATAATCCTAAATATAATATTCTTTTTGAACTACCTGTATCTCGAAAACCAAGCCGTAGCGGACCCATGTACATATGAAATTTGTATCTTAAAATTAGTCAAAGAATCACCCTTTAAAGTTTGTACAAGTACTTATGCAACACCCTGTATACATAGATACTTTGATTTGCAATTTGCAAATCTGTCAAACTAGGTAATGCTGTTTTTTTTTATTTACTTTCAAATATGGTGTTATGTAATTGTAATCAAATTAAATGTTTGGGGATGATATTTACGAGTTTTATTTTTTTATATAGAGAAACTGTTATTCAGTTTTTAAGGATCAATCTGAAGCAGACGATTGTACTTGTTAAAACATGAAAAAAGTTATTGTCGTGATACTTTTAACACCCTGTTGGTGGGTTTTTAAAGCTTTTTACGAAACGTGTTAACAATACAATCTACATAAATCGTTAGTTTTTTAAAGTTTTATGATCATTGCACAAAAACCAATATTAGGGAGACTGTAAGTTTTTTTTCAATTCGGCGTTGCAGAATTTGAACCTAATTGTGATAATTGTGTTATTTTACTAGTATAGATATTTTTGAGTAAATTAATTCGGTTATAATCGATGAGTAGAATCTTTGGAGTAAAATACATTTCACAAAAACCCTGAACCATATTTCTCAATAGATTTAAATTTTCATTAAAAACAGATTAAAAATTCTAATTTTTTACATCCTGCATTTCGAAACCGTATTTTTTTAAATAATTATTGTCATGCTGGAAATTTCAAACCTTATTTACTTCAGCAACTTGTAAAAAGCACAGCCTTTTTAATATTAACATTTCTTAAAATCGATATTACGCGATAACGATGATTTTCTATCAATATCACAAAAGGATACATTTATTACGTATATAATTTGTTAGATTTTACATCTCCGAATTGAAACACACGCAAAAAATGTGCATAAAAAAGTTAGGGTAGCATTTCACGCCTGTATGCCCCTTTAATTTACCCGCCTCTGAGATTTATTTTTTCATAATGTTAACGACAAGTTGAATCTGCTGTTTGAGTTTGATCCTTAAAACTGAATCAGGTAATAACCGGAAGTCCTATCTATAACGCCAAATTTCGTTAATTTAAATATAACTTTTTGATGCATCCTTATATCCGAAATTTAAAATTAAATGACTAAAATAATATTATTTTAGTCATTTAAAATTATTGTCTAAAACATTTAATAAACCAGCCCTGTATATTTATACTATTATAGTAATTTCTTTTATTTTCGTCCATACACATTAATCTTTGCGTAGATAGGTATACGTATACCATATAATTTTATAACACCCGACAAAAAACACTGCTGCACAGTAGAACATATATGATACCTATAATATAAAAACAAACTCCCACCTCGTAGGGGAAAGTATACTCGTCATTGTCTAACATTGCCCATATGATTATTTTATTTCAACACAATACATATAACGCCATCTACAATTTCCATGGTTGCATGTTTTTCTAATAGATGTAGCTCGTGTCGAGACAGTTTCAATTTTTGTTTTATTTCCCATATACGCTGACTATCTATTGTGTAGATTAATCTTTGATATTAGTCTAGACTATGTGTTCCACAAATGACTCGAAACTAAATTACAACAAGGAACTCTGAATTAAACAAGTCTCTTCCACGAAATATCTTTAATTATATTAGATTGTCTCAAGAGCCATACATGTTTCGTCAGCACAGCGTTAACATCATCAGTGCGAAACAATAAGTATAGAAGAGCTTAGCTTTATTACCCTTAGTTATGTGAAGTAGTTGTTCATAATAGAGAAATGGTGTCTTATTAGTTCAATAAAGATTCGATTTTGTTTCTATATTATTGAAGTCACTTTATGAAAAAAAAGTTGTTTTTAGTTTTCTGTACACTATATCAATCACAATGATATATTGTACAGAGATTCCTAAAAACAGGTTTTTTATTACCATAAAATGACTTCAATAATATAGAAACAAAATCGAATCTTTATTGAACTAATAAGATACCATTTCTATTATTATTATATTTTGTGGAAGAGACTTTTTTAATTCAGGATTCCTTAATTAAACACTCCACTACAATATGGACTACTTTTTTCATATAAATTACAACAGTTGTCACAAAACACCGTTGGGACGTTGTGAAATCTCATTGAATAAAAAAAATACAAAGATAGTAAAAAAAAATTTACCTACTTACTGGAACTTCTCATTTTAAGGAGCTAGCTAACGAGTTAGAATAATTATTACAATAACTTAATATATAATTATAAGATTTTTATTTCTCTTCACCTTATAACTCTCGTACAGGCTTAGCTATTATTGTATCCCCCCATTACTATTATTCCTTTAAGCATGCAGTTTATCCACCTGCAGCAAGTCCTGATGCCTCGTTGCCTCAGTGCTCCTAGGATTGAGTTCGTTAAAACGTTATCGAAGGCTCCCTGTATGTTCAGGAAGGTTGCAAGTAGAACCTCCCTGCTATCCAAGGCCTATTCCGCCTTACTAACTAACTGATGCAGCGCTGTCTCAGTCGACATGCCGCATCTAAACGCATATTGGTTCGGGTGTAATGGCACTATCTCCAGAGCCCGTCCCGAAGATGTCTATCTATTATTTTTTTCCAGCGTCTTTAGCAAGAAAGACGTTAGACTTATTGGTCGCATAGCCTTTGCCCCTTCCTGTCCGGATTTCCCAGGTTTGGGTATAAATGCTACTCTGCTTATCTGCCAACTTTTTGGCAGATATCCCAGTGCCAGACTGCCCCAGAATACCATACACAGGCTGCTAATCAGGGAGTCCCCTCCCTCCTGCAGCATTTTTGGATAAATGCCGTCAATTCCCGGCGATTTATATGGTTTAAATGTTCTCAAGGCCCATTTAATTTTAGTACAATTTATCACTATCTTTGCGTATTGCCAGCTCTCTCTGGTAGCCTTTATTTTGGATCCCAGATTCGCATGCTGCAAATTTTCCAGTGACATATTTGTAATTTCACAGCCGGGAAAGTGTACTCTCAGAAGTTCTCTAATAGTATCCCTTTCCGTATTTGTGAAGACACCGTTTTCTCCCCTTATAGTATGGTGTCTCATGTTCCCTTCGCGAGAATTCTACCGAGTCTGGCACATTCTGGAGTCCTTTCTATGTCCTCGCAGTACCTCCTCCATGAGTCTCTCTTAGCTTTCCTTAATGCTTTATTATAGTCTGTCAATGCCCTGCTGTAGCAGTCCCATTGGCCAGTCCTTTTCGCATCATTGAATTTCTTTCTAACACTTTTCCTCAACCGAGCCAGTGCATAGTTCCACCAGGGTGTGTTCCTATTTGAGCTCCGTCTCAGCTGGGGGCAGTTGTCATTATACGCAGTAATGATGGCATCCTGTATTTGGTCCGCCACCAAGTCTAGGTCGTGAGAGCCCCTTATGGGACTTTTTATTTCTCTAATATTGCTTACTAGTTCAGCATGGTATGCTCCCCAGTTTGCCCTTCGAGGATTTTGATAGGTTTCATATGATTGGATCATATCACCTATATTAAAATTGATGTGTCTGTGATCCGAGCAACTTACCTCATCAGACACACACACACAAACAGCACTGTTACTTTTGCTTTTAAAATTTTATAATAATGAGTATTGCGAGTGATGAACAAGACGATTCTTGGGATTTTATTCTAGTCATGCCAGGAAGCATCATACATTCATATTTATTTTATCTATAAAACGTTTCTCCTTAGGAACCAACCATATTGAATCACCTGATGTTCTACTTAAAATGTCGAAATTAAATTAATGTTATATTTTATTAACTTTGCTTATTTTTTTTGTATTCTCTAGAGGAAATACAAAAAAATACTATAACGGAGAAAGACACGAAAACATAAACTTATAATGTGACGTAATATAATAAATAAATTATTGGTAGAAGTGCTTTTTCCGAATTTTAATATAATAGCATAATAATAATTTATTTGTTCTCAATTTACAAGATTAACGTATCGTTGTTTTTGGAAAAAAAAAGTCTACTTGAAACTATTATTAAAGAAATAGTTAAAAAAAATTTTTGTGTATTATTGTGAACCTTAGCCCAAGACAAGCAAAATAAAAGAATTTTGAAGATCAAGGTTCAAGAATAATAAATAAGAAAAATTAAAAGTTTTGTTAATTTTTCTTTTGCTTACTATTTCAGCATGTATATTTTGACAAGATACATCCTTAGGTAAAATAATTAATAACTAGGTCCCTGTTTTCCGTTAATAATATCAGCAAAGTTTTTGATTTTGAGATTTTTACAGTCTGAGATTTTTTTCTACGCGAACGACGGCGGGGAAGGGTTTCTGCAAATATGAAATGCCTCTAAATCAGCTACTTGAATCGTAGATTGTGAATAACACAAACTCCCATATTATTCTTATGTGTCATATTATTATATGACTATTAGAATGTCCTTATTAGTTTTAAAGTCATATACAAAGTCAAAAATCTTTTAAAAATTGCCAAACGCCACAAAAATTTGTTTATCCTTTTAGTTAATATTGTATAGCCAGATCCCAGATTCAGTCTAGACAGAGGTGACAGGTAAATGATTTCTAAGCCTATTTTTCTCATTAATATTTCTATATTCGAATTTATTACTTTTATTTGGAAAGAAAAATAATTTCTCACAAAAGTAAGGCTGTAGTATGGTGTATTATATCTACTATTATAATTATTATTATCTAAATATGGTGTATGTCCTTGTATCAAGTTTCAAACTGTTTCCAGTAAAGGAACAGACATGTAATTGTATAAGTTTTTTTTAACCCTTAAGATTTTGAAATAGAAAATCTGCCTTTCCGACTACCAGCGATATTTTATTTATTAAATCATTAGGCAGACAAACTTTAATTTTACAGCTATGGATTATGAGATGCTATTAAAAATTAATAAGAATAGGAATATTAATTAGAGTTCTTCAGGTAGGGGGTAAATAGTAACCGGCAAACCTTTATATTGAAAAGATAGCTTAAAAAGATCTCTACAAAATTAATGCTTTTACTCGTAGTATCTATTAGGCTATAAAATAGTATCGATTTAAAAGCTCTCTCGCCATCAATATATTTTTCTTTTGTAATTATTAGCGACGAAAACTTTCATATTACCAGCGCACACCAACCAACCACACCTAGCTAGTAGCTGTTACCACTACTCGTACTTCGTACATATTTTACGCTGTAGGTACATTATAGACCCCAAATTTGTTGTTCGATTGTACAGTAGTATAGGTCTGGCCAATGGTTATAAAAATGAAAGCGATTTTTTTTAATGCAAAACATATTTTTTTTTTAATCTGTGCAAATCTAAAAATAATTTGCTAAACATCACCAAAAAAATAAATATTTTCAAATGACATAACACAGGATACTACGGTTGATTTGATAAGCATCGGTGTTTGGCGGTGTATTGTAAAAAAGATTTAAATAATGATGGAAAAACGCAACATTTTTCAGTTCGATAAGAATTTCTCTAGTCACAATTTGTGACTATGGTTTGTTTTTTGTATGTGACTAGATTTATTGGTTGTCTAGGCTCCTAACTTAATAGACCTTAATTTTTGATTACTTTACCAACAATTTATACACTTGATTGTTCTAGTGTCAGATGTCAATTACACTACCCTCGTTATTTTTTAATTATAGTCCATTGTCTATTCTGATAGTGTTTTGTTATTGAGGCTCAAATAACAGAAGTACAGTTTTTTTAAAAATGCTGGATTCCCTGTTTTTATATATAAAATAAAAATTGCTAGACGATTTGATAATGTGACTATGACTTTATTTTGCTATTTTCTACTGTTTCAATATATTGATTTTTATTAAGCATATTATATTTTCTCTGGTTGGTGAGTAATATTATTATTATTGACAGTTATTGGGACGTAGTTGTGTATAAATATTATAATATATCGTACATACAGATTAGCCTATTGGTGACAAGAAAAGGACAACCAAAACAGATTCATTGACGACTTAAACTCAAACTGAAAAATTTTTTTGTTACGCCTATTTGGAATGACAATATAAAGAATTTTTATTTAAGAACTTTTTCAATAAAACTACCAGTTGAGCTTACGATATTAGCTTTATTGCAATTGCATGTACGCTCCACAATTGAAATGGTTTACTTCAAAGAGAATTGATGTACCTACTATGTATAAATCTCGAGAACAAGCAGCAAAACTCTGTTGGCCACACTTAAACATCCTAATAAGGGCGTTTATTTCTTTGGGAAATAAACAAAATATTTCAATATTTTCACAAACGGTTATGTAACGTTAAAATTCTAACCTTAAATGATTTAGTAATGAAAATAAATATATTCGTATTCTTATACTACTAGTACTCAGATAAAGCACTCGCGAATAAGTAATTAAATACTCACCGGTTATAAATTTTGTTCACCATTTATTTTTGTTAAAAATAAAATACTTTTACAGTTTAATTTGATCTTACTTATTCAGTACTTTCAGACGGATATAGATTACGACACTTTATTTTGTGTTGTCGCTGCGGCACTTAGCATTCTCTCCTACAACCTAGAACACCGGATATCTGAAACATGTTAAGCAACTTTAGGGTATATTGTAATATTTGTAAATAGTTATATGGTACATACCGTTTGGATACGTTTGTAGTAACACTCTGGGGTTAGTTTTAGCAATGTTCGTGGTCGGTGCTGTGAGGATTGTGTCATTAGAGTCCTATTTAACTGTCTATGCCTGTGTTTGGTGTTTTCGCCTATGTTATACAGCCATCTCTGAACAGATCATCTCGATTGCACTTCTACAAATAGTTTACTACTTGATTAACTCATTTTTACCTGTTTTAACGCCTTACCTGCATTTTATCTGCGAGTATTTTGTTCACCTTAGTGCTTCGCTGTACCATCACTGTTTAAGTCCGATTGTCGGCTTAATTTATTGATGGATCGGTTTGATCATGCTGGTGGTACATTGCTGTACTTTTATCTACTGTTCTCTTTCGATATTGCCCTGGAACTAAGTTTAATTATATTAAAATTCTGCCTTTATTCGCGATATAAACAAGCCTAACCGGTACTTGTTTGTTGACATACGATATATGTTGAAAATATGCGTCGATATGAGGTGATCGTATACTTACCTTATTTCTGTCCACTTGGTTCATGATTCCACATAACTTTTGGCTGATTACTGCATACATATTTGTTAAATAATTAATGTTTTAATTATTTATTTCTTCTAGTAAATATACCTAACCACGATAAACATAAACTGTCATTGATATGTGTCAACGCTAGTGATTGTCATATTGTCCTGTTGCCGGTTTGATTATGCGTGCTTGCCGAATTCGGTGTTGCCTCGTAATGCAATTCTATTGCGTACGACTATATGTTAGCTTGTTTTTACGTTACATAACTCGTGATTTCGCGTGTTGTATTGCGGAGTGGAATGTTGGGACTTGTTCCAGTGGCGTAACGTTTGGTAACGATTGCGTTTTGACTTTTTATTTGAGTTTCGACTTTGTCGTGAGGCTATCGATTGTTTTGCTACAATGGTACCTCCCTATTATTGACATTTAGGGATTTCTGATTGACCGTTTTGGTATCACCTGATATACCGGCTATTCACCGCCCTTCTTGTTGGATTTTGGCCATTTTTCATTTGGGTGCTGGTTAAGACAACAGCTAGGCGGCCATCTTTGACCAAATTAGAAAATTGTTCGAGGTAATAGTTTTCAACCCGTACGGGAAATATTTGGGGCCGTTTTGGCATTGGGAAAATTGTAAGAATATATTGGAATTTATTTGGAATATATTTTGGAACCTCCCGTCTGCTTGGAAAGCAGGATTACGATTGTCTTAAAACCACGTGAGTAGCCTATTCTTCTCTACAGCTAAATGGTTAATATTAACTGGTGAATTTATATTTTAGTCCATTCTAAAAACTCCTCAATCACCACCGAGGATATTTATAACATCAAATTGACCCAGGAACCCCTCCGACGAGAGGTCAGTGTAACAAATAAGGTACGGGAATATTCAAATACTAAAAGTATTGGTACTTTTAGGGTTTTAGTGAGAGGTCAAAGTCTACTTCTGGTTCAGGAGTATATCAGTACTACCTTTTGGGTAATTTGTTCCCGTCCATGGGATTGTTTTTGAACCACCCACTCATGAGGAGCTATCTCTGGTTACACCTTGGGATGCCTAACTTGGTTGAACCCTCATGCAATTCCGAACCTGAATGTAACGGATCGTGGACTCTTATAGAATTCGCTGTAATGCCGAATGACCCGAAGTCGTGTTGGTGCTGAGGATGTCATGCCACACAGTAGCGTAGGTTAAGTAGAGTGCTACCAAACTGTAAGTTTAATTTACATAATTAATTATTTTGGCCTTCAGCCACCTCATTTAAATTTTACCTGATTAGTTCTAGGCTTAGCCCTATGATGTTATAGCAGTTATATATTTTGTACATATATATATATATATAAAATTAACGACCTTCAGTCGCGATTAGGTTACTGCTGCACTTGCGTGCTACCTCTTTAGGTATTTGAATTTAAACGGCGCGTGTAACTCCATTGTGAACTTAACGTGCGCACGTCGGGTATACGGGGGCCGTCCGTAATGTGTGATTGTATCACGGTAGCTTGTTGAATTTAGACAGTTGTTCCTATTTCGCTGATGATTCAATATAGTTTACCAATTTGGTGAATTGTAACTATTTACACTGAAGATATAATCATTCATATTGTATTTTAACGTGACTCTTAATGATTGAATTTTTGATTCAACTTGTTAAATTCTAGGTAATTTTTCTTATTTCGCCGATGATTTAATAGTATAATTTGGTGACTTGTAATTATTTACACTAAGTTATAATCATACATGCTGCATTCTAACGTGACTCTTAATTACTAATTTCTAATTTCTCTCTTGACACGGTCTGGTAGCCAACGAATATTTTTTTATTAAATTGATTGATTTGAACGTCAGTGTTTTATTTTAAACTGTTGGTATATTGACTTAGTACTTATCAGGTATATGGAAGGACACAGTTAGTACTTGTTTATGAGATTGTGAATCTTCAATAATTTCATGATTTTGTATTGAAGATATCTTTTGGTGACCCAATGATGTAAAACAAAAATTATGTGGTGCCCAGTTTAATATCATTTATCCCATTGCCCAACTCCGCTGTTTAGTTGCCGGCCATCATCAGGTTACCTCTCTGGTAATTCTCAACTAGTATTTAAGGTACAGCTGGTCCTTTATGAAGGTTTTTGATTTCTCTTAACACTAACTAAACTTTAAATAATAAAATAAATAAATACGCCACAGTTAGAATAAACAAAATATATAAATTGAAAATAATACCTAAAAAATAAAGCTGTACATTATTCCTAAATTTTAATTTATTAAAAAAAAAAATCGAAAAAACAATAAAAGTATAGGATATTACTTTTTACCAACCATGTAAATTATTAGGTTGTTAATATATATTTCTACATGCCGCCTATGTTGTTTAACAGACGCGATATTTTATTCTAGCACACCTTTTTGAATGAGAATTTAAGGCACATAATAGCAAATATATTATAGGTAGGTTACATTATACCGAAAACATATACCCACACCCTTAAAAATAAATTATTGTAATACCTAACATTATCCAAATAATAATATTGGAGAAGCTATACCTAACTTATTAAGTCGCTATATAATATATAGTTAGTTACATACACTATGTACTTACCTTTCTTGTTCAAAAGCAGCCTTCTCAACTTTATAAATCTTGCGAACAGACTGTGGTTGCATTTTAGTTATGTAAATTATATTTTAATGTTTCAATTAATTTTGCCTTCATTAAAAGTTTTTTTTTTTCATTAAGATTTTTTGATAAGACTTCTACATTTTATAAAGTATTACACAGGGTATTTCGCTATACCAGACTTTGTATTGGATAGACTAAATATACTCCAGAGAAATAATTAAAATTTATGGTATTCATGTTGGGTATGAATAATTCTCTATCAAACTTATATTTTTTAAATTGTAATGTCTACAAATATATGAAATATTTTTAGCTCTCCATACCGTACGCAATTCTCAAATTGCCAATAGCTAAAGGATTTTACTTTCCCGCACAGGGAAAGTATTGTGAACGCGCAAAAAAAAATTGAGATAAAGACGGATATAACCATTTTGAAGTTCCTTGAGACGATTAAGACCATTTCCAGATGGAAGTCTGTCTGTCTGTGATGGTGTGTGTGTGTGTATCTGTATGTATTCTTCCACGGTAGCGCCTAAACACTATGATACATCATTTAAAGCATTTTTTATCTGCTTTACAGCGATAGGTTACTTTTGATATTTGCACCCATAATTCCCGAGAAAATTGCGTTTAAAATTTCACCAGTTAGGTAGTTGGAACCTCTATTATCACAATTAAAATACAATATTTGTTACCAGGTTTCTGTCGCGTAATTGGTAGGGCGTTTCTGATTTTTGAATAATATAGTTAGTTTGTTACGTTAGTTTATTGGTAATAATGAAAATTATATTACTAATAATTATTAAAATTCTGTTTCGTGACGCAGGTCATAATATATTTTTGATTATATTATAACTTGTGGGGAAAGTTTTGGGGTGACAACCGATTTTTCTATTTATACCGTAAATACCTTATTTGAGTCATATTAGACGTAAGTAAGCAGTTTTTAAAAAAGTCTATTTTTCCGTTAATATACCCAATAGCTCAATAAATTTTAAGAAAATTTTATACAAAATTACTATTAGACATCGCAAGAGAATGATTTGATTTGCGACAGAGGAGTTAGATGCAGAGAAATTTAATATTTCTCAAACCAAATGGAAAAACTAAATATTTTTTGCATATATACATACAATGTGTCCACGGATAGAGTTTGGAAGAGGAAAAACTTTTTAATTTGTCGATTTAGAAGAAAAAGTCATTCTTTATAAAAACGTCTGCTTGTGTCGAAACTACAATTTCAAATACCAAATTTACGATTACTAAACAGGGTATATCAAAAATAACATTTTTAATGATTTTGATTGATTGATTTCAACACCGTGATTTATTACACCAATTGGGCAAAAAACACTAATAACCTTTTTTCCTGTTTCCTTTTTTACGAGAGTTTGGCTGTCAACTACTGACCGATCACCACTGATGAGTCGTGGATCGACGAAACGGCCGTCTGGTGAAAGTATAGTGGTTGACAGACAAACTCTCGTATTTTAAGTCTTGTTTTGTTAAACAAGCCCATTTCAAATATATGCGATCCCGCTTAAGGGAGTATCGGCGCGTCTATGTGTTGGTAGTTGCTTTATGGGGTCAGAGACCTCCCAGGCAGCCGATATAGGAACTGTTGTTCACTCGGCGTACTACCAACGATAAAACTAGATGTCGTCAAACACATCCTTTTACATCTCTGTACCGTGTGGGGTATATACCACATTATTTACGAGAGTTTGGCTGTCAACTACTGACCGATCACCACTGATGAGTCGTGGATCGACGAAACGGCCGTCTGGTGAAAGTATAGTGGTTGACAGACAAACTCTCGGATTTTAAGTCTTGTTTTGTTAAACAAGCCCATTTCAAATATATGCGATCCCGCTTAAGGGAGTATCGGCGCGTCTATGTGTTGGTAGTTGCTTTATGGGGTCAGAGACCTCCCAGGCAGCCGATATAGGAACTGTTGTTCACTCGGCGTACTACCAACGATAAAACTAGATGTCGCCAAACACATCCTTAAAAAAAATAATATCACTTTACAAATAAGGAAACAGGGCCTTTCAAAAACATTAAATATTTTATAGCATTTGTTAATGTTTTATAAATGTTCATTATTACGAAAAACCAAATGCTTGTTTTGACTGTCGCAATGCAATAGCTATCCTTGTATCTCTAATGCTGAAGATAGGCGTTTTTTTGGTTTTTGAATAAAACAAAATTTGGTTAGCTCTTTCCATGTTTTTTTTTTGTTTTTTTTTTTTTTTTTGAGAAACAGTGCACAGTAGATTGAGAATAGGAGAATGGTAAGAACGTCCCTAAGAACTACTTCAATGTCCCCCCTCGCATGACCTGAAAATCCCTCATGTCCCAAAATCTCCATCGAATTGGTATCACTGATTTGTATGTAAAAGATTTTACTCCAGAAAAGTTTGAAGAAAATATTGGAAAAGTGTAATTTGGAAAACAAGGATAATTCAGGGGTGTACTCAGGTTTGTGATTCCCAAACCTCTAAAAGCCAAGATTGACGTTTGCAGACCCAATAATAATCTGAAATTTTTGGAATAAGAAAGTCTTCACAGTTCTTACGTCCCAGGCGTGTTTTTCTATTTCTTTTTGCAAATGAAAATAAGCACTTTGGTATCTGCCAAATTGCTTTTAGCTATTTTAAAAAGCAGCTCTTCCAATTTTTGTAACTCAATAATATATTATTTAATTATCAATAATTTCAAGTAGGCACTACATTTTTGTAAATTAAGATCTTTTCATTTTTGCTAAATTTAAAGACTTCCTATGTCTGAGTTTTAGTAATGTCGAACACTATTAACTTCTTTGATATTACTAATGATTCTCAAAGGTAAAGTCTATCATAACTGTAGGACTCTAATTTAAATTAAAGCTAAAGTTTCGTGTTGAAATTAATATAACTAACCGTAATCATATTAATTTATTGTTTTCATTTGTAATTAGATCAGTCCAGTGGCGTTATTGTCAAAAAAAAAAATGTACGCCACTGACTGTAATTTAATTTCTTCATAGCTTTGCGAGAACACAGCTAAAACTACAACTTTTTTATCTCTTCTATTTTTTTCATATGTTGCTTCGTTTACGAGATAAAAATATTTAAAAAAAATTTCACCATACCATGAATATTTAAGAATACTTCAACTAAAAATAACATTAACATTTGTAGCTAATACAAAGAATTACATAAAACTGTTGAAAGTGACCACCTCTAGTTCGACTACATGAATCCAATCTAGTCCATTGACTGACGAACTCTTTCAAAAATACCAGGGTTGTTTCTAATCGAATTATGCCCAGCAATAATAAGATTCCTTAGGTCCTCCACATTGTTCACAGGAGTAGCGTAAACTAAGAACTTTAGCCCCACATAAAAAAATCCAATGGGTTTAAATCCGGGAATCGTGCAGGCCATATCTGAGGTCCACCTCAGCCAATCCAGCATTTTTTTTCTCTGTTAAAAACTCACGAGCAACCCGACTAAAATGCGCGTGTATAAACCACATTGCATTTCTTATTGCAAATGGTACGTTTCAATTCCAACAATTTTGTGGAAAACCCATTGAGAAAATGCCATACATGGAGGAAAATCCTCTGGAATAAGTGCTTGAACGCATTGGATGTGATATGGATTTAACAAATTGTCCTTAACATTGCGGCAACAGTACTATTACTTACATTGAAAACCTAGCCTAGCTTCTAATGCATTTCCATCAGCGGAGTCTACAATGAAGTACATATCGGTCATCTCGGCAATTGTATGATTCATGTTAAGGAACTTCAACAAATTTGACAGATTCCAAAGGATTGGCGCAGTCAAATAACATCAACATTGCTGGGTTTTAGTCGAATTATTCGCGAATATTCTTGGTATGTTGAAAAGTGTTTTAATTTTTTTTTCTCGTAAACGAAGCAACCTATGAAAAATGTACAAGACATACAAAAGTTGTAGTTTTAGTTGCTTTATTCCAAGACAATATCTAAATTAAATTACGGTCAGTGGCGTACATTTATTTTATCAATAATTTTTATGCAACAAGATGTTTTTGGCGCCATCTAGTAGGCAATATGCCCGGTGAAACACAGTTCACAAACGATGGCCGGACAAGATGTATCAACTCCATTAAATCCTATTGCCAACACTAGATGCGGGAGGCTTTATTTATGAATTGCTTGATGTCGCCAAATATATCTTGATGTCCGTCATCTCTCGTGCTAGTACAAGCTCTTCGTAAATGTTGGAAATTTGGGTCACACTGCCTGCCGATCACCACTGATGAGTTGTGGATGAACGAAGCGATCCGTCTGGTGAAAGCATGGCAGTGTGAAACAAATTTGCAACATAATTAAAAGTCTTGTTACTTTATGTAACAAGCAATTCATTAATTTTTATTAAGTTGTCTCCCTAGCGAAACTGGACTTAACAATAATCTAGTTAGAGCCATATAAGCCCCTATTTCTAGCAACATCGGTCTTAAATTTCAAAGAAACTTGAGTAATATGTATTATAATAACCACCAAAGAAAGGGAGAATATTTCATGGGCACAAGCGATTTCAACCAAAATCTAATGGCTTCATCCTAGGACAGCCCGAAACTCATATGCCAAAATTTAGCTCAATTGGTTAAAGCGTTTGGGTGCTATTGTGGTAGAATAACAGACACACACACAGACAGAGCGACTTCCATCTGGAAATATCCGTCTTTATCTCAATTTTCTTTAGCGCGTTCACAATACTTTCTATAAAACATTTATTTTATTTATCTCTTTTTCTTGTGGGCATTTTCAGTTAGCTTCGTCATTTAGTTATTCTAGGTTGCGAATTCGTCAGCTTCTATTTACCATTATATTGAAATTTTCCAGTATACAGTGTGACCAATCTTTTAATCTTTTTTATTTTATTACAACATGTTTACAATACATGGCTATTTACACTTCAATCATCCAGCATGCACCCCGTATATGTATATGTTCACATATATATAAAACTAAACTATATTATACAGTGATTTATTTTATTAACCATCTAACCAACCGACCTCATTCCGGTTGAACGTCAATTACCAAACGGGCGCAACGCAATATTTCCCCATGTAATGTACGTACAATCGTTCAATTTGGCGCGGTGAATTAAATTAGCTCGTATTTAAATTTTATTTAATCATAATCATAGAAAAACAACAGCGTGTATGGCCAAAGGGAGTGTAATTTATTAAATATATTGAGTGGACTGGTAAAAAACATAAAGTGAATTTTACCGCTCTGAAAAATTTATAATTTCGAAACGAGTGAAATTTTGAGACTAATGCCTAACGATATATAAATATAGACTTCATAAAAGTAGTGGAATTGGTATGTTTTAGAAATAAACTCTTTATTTTAAAAAAAAATATTTTCTCAGAGCTTTTATTTAAATTGTTTATATCTACGAGATCAGTCTGAAATCTATTGGAACGATATCAGTTCTTTTATTGATTTAGCTTGTATTTCTGAAATAATTGTTGTGTAAAGTGCATACACTCGAAGGGGTTGCCTGGCGCGGACAATATAAAGCGATTCATTTGAAGCATATAAGCGATTCTTTTAAGTCCCTACCTAAAATTCTGAATTTGTAATGAGTATTAATTGAAAAGTGAATATTATCATGCATTCATATATTTTGACAAATTATGTTGTGATTTATTTAGATACTTTTACGTCAGTTATTAGCAGTCAATATTCCACCAACGAAGTTATCGGTTTACCTGTGTATATTTATTATATTATATTATTTATATTGTTATATTCTATAACTTGTACTCTATTAACATAAATTTGTCCGAATGAAAACCGATGAAAATTTTTCTTATCCTTTTTTTATTAATATGACTAATTTACGACCCCGAAGTTCCAAGATTGTAATCACGGGTTCTAACTTTCTATTTATGTTTATAAACAGAAATAGAAGTATTGAAGTATGCTTAATTAACATGTAAGTTAATTAGGCGTACTTCCAATAAACAGTGGAATAAAGGATTAATGAGAAAATTTATTATACAAAATTTCTATTAAGAGGTATAAATATTATCTCAACTAAAGGTGCGTGAGGAACTGTTTCTACAATTTAATAGCAGTCCTGATACAGTTAAGGAACAATAGTCAGACGCATTCAATCTTCTAAAATAATTATAATTAAGGATAATTTTCTATACACTGATTCGCTAGTAAGCGTAGTTACACAAAAGTAGAGACTCGGAGTTTCTCAACGACGATCATCAACATGTATATTATAATTCGAGGTTTTTTGTAAAATTTTTGTTCGAACTTACAATTATCAATATCCTTAAATTCTTAGCGCCAATTTAATCAATCGTAATAATTGTCTATGTTTTAGCTTGGTAAATTCGCAAGCAGAACCCATTAATATATTTTTATTTAAGAAGTTGTTTGATACATTTACCATCTTATTCAGTAAACACGAAATTCTATATTTAAATGATTTTTGAACTTTATTCAAAATAACGGATGTTATTAACAAACCGCGCTTTTAAATTCTAATTTTTATATTCTGTGAGCAATTCAGGGTTGGATCATATATACAACATTTCTAATATATCCCAAAAAAAACATCAAATCTGGAGAATTAGGTTGTCAATTTTGGGGACAGCTTCTACCAATCCGTTTATTTATAAATTTGTGATGTAAATAATTATTATTCCATTATACAAAGGTGTTGAAAAATAAACAGGTCGGTGGTAGTAATTGTAAATACTATGAAATGAAATTAAAGGGTACCCTTGTATGAAAAGGGACATAATTTTCAACATTATGGGAAAATATTACATAATGCTCAAACAAATTAATGCAGTCCTGAAGTTTTATATATTCCTGTATCATTGAACAACGAAATAAGATATAGATATACCACTTATTAGAACTCGATATAAAATTAAATTAAGTATTTTTTGTAATAAAATATATAGGATGTTCCATTTGTTAAGATAAATTTACGAGTGTTTATGTCAGGCAAATATTCTATATTTAATTCAGAATACTCTGTAGAATTAGGATTAACATTATTACCAGCATCTGGTTGTCTCGTAAAGTTCTTAAGAAACTGATAATATATTTTACTTGCGAAACTACTTATAAGCACTATTTTTGCAATGTCGCCATAATTTATTTACATATTACATAATTTTTTTTTCGAATGGAAGTGGTTTTCCTATACCTAATAAACCGCCGCGCGCCGTCGTGATTAACCCGGTACCTATATTATAAAATAACATGAAACCACTATTAATTCAATTTATAAATTTTATTACAATATATATATTATACTACCATGTTGATGGTAAAATGTAAATAAAGAGTATATTGTAAATGGTAGTAGTATTTTCCAGTGATAAAAAAATCTTTATCTATATAATCAATCAAAAGGATTCCTTCTAAGTCGGAAAAATGGTCGCCACGGTGGTTGATGTTATATAGCTCAGCTCCGGGGTAGTACTTGAAGTGCAGCAACAGCGATTTTGGGCTTACCACTTTATTGTATTGTTTATGGGTAAAAATAAAGAAAACCCCAGTCTGTTTTTGACACGCTCTATTAATTTACTTACACTATAAAACTGAGAAGAGCTCAGTTAAAAACATACACCAATAAACCACCAAATTCAATTAAACCCGTTACAACGGAACCGTTTCTTAAAATATTTGCACTTTTATTATAATTATACCATATTATGATGATTAATAATTCAACAATATACACGAAAAATCTAAACTCCCTCGAGCATGAGTTTTTTGCCCTTCCAACAGCATGCGAAAAACAACTCACTCGAACTACGCCGGCAGGACTCGCTATCTATTAAAAACAGTGCTTATCGGCAGCACGCTTGAATATACAGGGTGGTCCAACGAAAAGTTTGCACCTAGCTTTTCTCTTTTTTTTGTAGTCGAATGCGAAAATGCTCGGATACGTCGATTTTGCTTTTGAGGGGGACACTGTTACGGGCTAAAGGCATCCACAGAATATAACTGTTTAAACTGACGGAATGAGAGATCTTCAATGCATATGATGAATATTTATTTATAAAATCGTAACATACCTTAAAGTAATCATGAACGAATAATTTCGCTACTATTGTACTACTTAATTTTATTTAAAAAGCATCCAGATAAATGCGATGACACGCAATACCAACCGCTGTCTCACAACAGTACCAAACAAGCTCTGAGCGTTACAGCTTTGGGGATGATCATGGATCCAACAAGTTTGCACCTAAAAGAAATGGAAAAGAGAATCATTTAATAGCACGAACGGTTCATTCAGGGAGAAACATGGTTGTGAAATTGATGGAGCGTACCTTCTTACGGTTGACCACTGTTTACATCTTCACATAGTGCCTGGATAATAGCTGGCCTGGACTATGAATTTGCTCATCCAATGCATTCACTAAAATATATATATATTTTCATTACCTATTCATTCCAACATTTGGACTATTCCGTTTCTTATTTTGGGGCCTACTGTTGTTGTTTTGGTCTTCGGCTGGTCGTAGATTCGTGTCCGATTTATTCAATTACTCATTTTGAGATCGTTCGATGAGCGGTGTAATTACCGGTTCGGAGGAATAATTATGGTTCGCAGACACGGGGATGTTGTGATTGTGTTTATGGGAAAAGGAACACGGAAGACGTTCATTATCACCCAGCCCTAATCTGACGTGGGGGCAGGCTGACGGTGCAAGATTTTTTTTTGGTTTCGGAGGGTCCTACCTGAAAGGTGTATGAAGTAATAATCCACCCAATTTTCGTGAAGTATAATATTTTCAACAAATAAGGGCAGCAAATTGTAGTTTTGTAACTCAAGAGAGTTGTTTGCCTCAGCGGAGCGCTGGATTGAAAGTTGAATTTATATTAATTACGTGCTTTACAAATATACCCTCCTAACCTAAACACCACGAGGCCATCTACCATCTTAGGCCTCAAAAGCCACCCTCAGCATCACCGCGGAGCGGCTGAAGCGTTTGTCAGACCCTGAGTCACGGGCACGAGTTGTGCGAAGAATTAACCAGATACTATCGGTATAAGCGAATTTCAGCACGTGTCTGATACAGTGCAGGCAGTCGAATTCATCGGAGCAGGGTCCTGGCATTGTTAGGTCATCCAAGGTTGGTGTCGTGCAAGACAGACTGGACACGATCTTCGTCCAAGCGGCGTGTGAGTACCCAACTCGAGTAGAACTTCATCAGACTTAAACCAGGTATTTTAGTGAAGTAGGTACAGCATTCATCATGCAGTGTCACTTTGCTGTAATTGTTTATGAATCAATGCATATATATTACCAGTAACGTTAGTACTTTATCCTGTAACTTCACAGTTGTTTTTTTTTTGTCAGTGACCTGAAATAGTTCACTTAGTGAAATAACTTTAAACTTGGCCGTGGTGGCTTTTCATATTATTTTCTCTTTGTTTGTGAACACACAAGCGTATCACTAGAACCGCTGTACGGTGGATAAGCTTTGATTTATTGTTTTAATATTATTATTATATATTGGGTATTTCTTTTAGTAGAGGAGTATTACTTACCTTTCAGGAATTTGTTTATATGTTATGTTGTGTATATTGATGTGAGCCTTGTATGATCATACCTAGGTAACAGTACCACGTTGAGTAAATGTTAATTGTTTAAAATACGCGCTAACTATATAGATTAATTGCGTCACGATTTTTATACATTTAAATAGTACTGTGCGCATGTTTAAGGCGGCACAGGTACAGATAATATAATCATTTCCAATAAATCCGCCATCCTCTCTTGGACTCAATATTAGTTTTTTTTTTTTTTAATTACCAGTTTGGTTTTATAATTTCATAACCTCACTTTTAATCTCACCAATCGATTAACTGTCATTTTAATATTTATCGGCGCTTCTTAATTGATGGTCCACATAGTAGGGAGTGCATAAGCTCCGCTAGAGATTACGACGCATGCGCACACATATCCAAGTATAAGAATTCAAAAATTTGAATGTGTATTGTTGATATTATGTTTAATTAATTGTAGAGTACAATTGAGTTTGTCGGCTATAAGGTTTATAATATATTTACAAATTATTATTATAGATTTATATATTTACAAGGCAATATTATAGGTTATATATTTATTTACAAAGAATTATTATTATAGATTATATATTTACACAAGCATTATCATAGGTTATATATTTACAAAGATTTATTATAGGGTTTATATTTACTACTAAAAATTATAGGTTATATTTATTTACACATTGTTTATAGGTTATATTTACACATTGTTCAATTTAATTACTTTAAAATTTCTATTAATAAATTTCTGATTCGGGATCATTTTGGATACGGTGTTATTTACTTTCCCTCTTAGTGAGTTCCCGTTTTCTTTATAGTACTATCGATCGATCCTTTTATACAGGGGCATTTTTGAAACGGGTGGCGTCCAGGCAGTTTTGTTCCACTCCCAATCTCTGATTGAGCTAGGCCATTAAGTAAAAGGATCGATGATAATATAAGGAGATAATGCCATCTCTGATTTAGGAAGGATCAGGAAATAAATTTTCTTTTAGTTTTGCCACCCGTGAATTTTTGTTTTGCTTGCTGCTGCGCACCGAAATTACAAAAGGTTCGCAGAAGCGTAGCAACACATTTTAAACATATTTTTCGATCTGCGCCTTTAACCCCCTAGCGGGGGTGAGTAACAACCCTAAAATTTTAAATGGAAAGAGGGGTCTAATGACATATCATTTGAAAGGACACAAAATTGTCTTTCTAATGATACCCTATTTGTCGAATTTTACTAAAACAGTTAATACGAAAACGACTTTAAAGACATTAAGCCGATAATTTTGGTATTAATGAGAAATACAAATAAGTTTTAATTATTGCGAGTGAAAACACCTGCAATCGTTAGTACATTCCAATGTTTGTTAGTTTTAACATTGCTTTGTAAAAAAAGTAAACAAGCTGTTAAATTGATTTATTAAAACGTTACATTAACAAATGTTGAAAATGTGACCCATTTGATTCCATACAATAATACAGATTTTGTTCAAATCTATTTCTAACATTTTGTAGCATATCAGGTGTTATGTTTCTGCACTCTTCTGTAATGCGTTGGCGAAGATCTTCTATGGACTCGGGCTTCGTGGCAAAACATTTATTTTTTAAGTGCCCCCAAAGAAAAAAGTCTAAAGGCGATAAATCCGGTGACCTGGCAGGCCATTCAATTGGGCCCCTCCTTCCAATCCACCGTCCAGGGAACCGGTCATCTAAGAACTGTCTTACAGGAGCCACATAGTGCGGAGGTGCTCCATCTTGCTGGAAATAAAGCCGATCAGCAGTATGATTTTGGTCATCTTCTATTATTTGTGTTATTAAAGGATCAATTGTGTCTTCAAGCATGTTTAGGTACACTTCACCAGTTAAATTTCCAGGAATAAAAAGTGGTCCTATAATATGATTTCCTAATATGCCACACCAGACGTTTATTTTTTGAGGATACTGGGTATGAACCTCACGGAATAAATGTGGGTTACTGTCATCCCAGTAACGGCAATTGTGCCTATTTACAGCTCCATTCAAATAAAATGTGCATTCGTCGGAAAAACAAATGTTAAATAATAATTGCGGATCTTCAATTAAACGCTGGCTCATTGCTTCACAAAATTGCAGCCTTCTATCAGGATCATCCTCATTTAGTTCCTGTACTAATTTGATTTTGTACGGATGAAATTTGTACGCTTTTAAAATTCGTATTATGGACGAACGGGAGACACCTGAGGCTTCAGCTAGTTGACGGGTACTTTGACTATGATCCATTTCAACATGCCCTAAAACAGCGACTTCCACAGCTTCATTTCTGATCGGTTTCTGCGGCTGGTGTTTTACATTACAGACAGATCCGGTATCTACAAACTTTTTAACTAACTTGCCAACGTACACATCATTCACATTTTTATCGGGATGTCTCTCATTAAATAAGCGAGCCGTAAGTCTAGCACTACTATTATTTTGAAAATAAAGTTTAACAATTTCAACTCGTTCTAGAATGGAATAAATCATTTTGTACGGTAAAAGTAAAATAACTTGAGAAGCAACCAAACTGAATCAATGAAAAGACTAAAATAAACGGTGTAAATTCTTTTCCTACACGTATCTGCAGTTTTTATTTGAACAAAAAACGCAAACGATTAGTGAGGAATTTAGTTCTGATAAATAAGATAGTGTTTTTGAAATCCCGTTTTTCTTCAAAGTAAATAATTTAGAAATGATTGTAGTTGTTTTCAGTCGTAATAATTAAAACTTATTTGTATTTCTCATTAATACCAAAATTATCGGCTTAATGTCTTTAAAGTCGTTTTCGTATTAACTGTTTTAGTAAAATTCGACAAATAGGGTATTATTAGAAAGACAATTTTGTGTCCTTTCAAATGATATGTCATTAGACCCCTCTTTCCATTTAAAATTTTAGGGTTGTTACTCACCCCCGCTAGGGGGTTAAAGGCGCAGATCGAAAAATATGTTTAAAATGTGTCCCTCTCAAAAGCAAAATCGACGTGTCCGAGCATTTTCGCATTCGACTACAAAAAAAAGAGAAAAGCTAGGTGCAAACTTTTCGTTGGACCACCCTGTATGGTTTGCCAAATATATGTCGCGCTCTATATAAGTAATTAAATATACTTTCTTTGTAAAGTATATCCAAAAAAATGATTTTAAATTTTAACGACAAAGGGGATTTTCATCACGTTACAAACTTTTTGAGTGGTTGTCTCTCTTCTTTATGGCGTAGTATAGAGTCCTTCTTGAACTCAGGCTATTGTTTCTGCAGTGGCCTGAGCATTCTCGGCACTGCATTGATGATCATTCAGAATTTAAAGAATATACAGGATATTTCAATTATAACTCTTTAAATGTTTGTTTCAATAATTGCCGCAGTGATGACATCAATAGGCCACCCTTGCTGAGGGTCATATTCGAGTCATTTTCGATCATGCTTTATCTTCGGCCCAGACCAGTTTTAAACCATTGATTTTCCAAAGCGAAATTCCCCGTCAACCGACGACCTTTTTTCTAAAATGGGTTAAAAAGACTTTCCTTGCTTAATCAGGAACCTTATGACGGCGCGATTTTTTTTCTCTATATCTGTATATATTTTTCTTCCCGATTTGCTTGATCGAAGATAGTTCTAAGAATTATGACCCGCATAAAGTAAAACTTGGTTTTTATACTAATGAGTAAATATGCCCACCACTAATTTTCATACCCACCATTCCGCCGATATATAAACGCCCTCTCGTATCTTGTATTCTTATTTCTAGTTAGTTAAAGTCGTGCAATTGTCTATATTATTATTTTCGAAAAAAAAAAAACAGGAACTTATTTATATAATATATAGACTTGACTCAGAAAAGCTTATTTCTCTAATTGTACTTATAGAAAAATGCACTAGTGAAGATGTGGATTGTGCCAAACTTAAATGGTATTAATGGTATAGGGAAATCTCCAATGTTTATCCGGATTTGCATATATTTTTTATTTATCCAAAAACTATAACAATGCAACTTTTTCAGTAAAACATCCTTGTTCAGATTTTTTCTGAAGGATCAGAAAACGAGGCTATATTTAAAGTGCTAAAAAATAAAATATATAGTTATAAAAATGGAATAATGCCTTGACTCCCATCGCTTAATTATTAATATCGTAAACTATCTTTTTTTACAAAAATATTACTTTATGTGTTGTATGGCATTTGAAATTTGCTTCTAATCTTTTTAAATACGTACCTACATTTTATTTTCATCATTTAATTAACAATATCAACAAACAACCTTATTTTTTCAAAACACATAAAGTATCAGGACCAACCAGTCTAACGAAGGGGGCCGTTATATAATTGTTGACCAAGGTTAATGTTAAGAACAATAATTATTACTCTTGCATTGTCCCGATTAACCTATAAAAAACTTCTCTATTATTCAGAGATTGTCATCTATGTAGTTTGTTATATTTCAATTTAACAAATCGAAATATAGGAGAGCATTAAAATTTCCTTTGAAAATTTCTTATGCCTATATTCCACTGCCCAACAGAGCCATTCATACGTTGAAGCCAAACCTGTGCTGGTAGGCCCTATGAATTTGGTGGTGTGGGCGATAATATATTAGGTATATTGATTATTTTGGCTAAAGGTACCTTCAGTAGTTATTAGTCGAGATTGATTCATTCGTCCATATTAGAATGTCTAAAAAATTTTATTTATAGGCAATAATTGATTTCTCCTCTAAGCCTTTTAATGTAGAAAAAACGAATAATGTTTAATAATGTTCACGATTTTATTACAATCTACATAACATGTAGGTTTCACTGTAACTTTAAATATGAATTTCCGTCAATACTACTTTAAGAATTCTGATCTCTCAATTTCCAAGCTGGCTCTGTAGCATCGAAACGTTTTTTTTTTTAATTGGGTGACGAAGTTAATGTTCAATTATATTAAAACAAAATTAAAACGATGATCAGCAAACGAAATATATTATTTTTGCGAAGCTGTCAAAATAGAAGTTGAATAGAAGACAATGTTTAGCTAACTTTAGATAATATCAACGGACATATCATAGAAAAAAACAAAATAGCAAAAAAGTTAAAATATTCTGTTTATAAGAAACTAAGTTAGCCTTGATTTTAATGCGACATTGAACTAAATTCAATGATAATAGAACGTGATCTTTCAGTTTTCCTCTATCAACGTTTTGGCTTTATCTTAATTTTGCCACCCTACATAAACATCAATCTTCTAACTTAGGATATATTTTCAAAATTCCCTAATAACATTGACAAAAAGCACTTCCTATTCGTGCTCCTTATGACCACTTTTGTGTTATCAGTAGCTCAGTGGATAATAAAGAAAAATCAAACAGACATGAGTTCATTTGCCGGCTGAAATTACATACATAATATTTGTATAAGGCAATATATCAAACTGATATAATATATTTATAGTTGTACCAAAGATAATCCTTCTAGTTGCGACAGTTATTAGACAATTACTGTTCACGCATCATCTATCTGTTCAAGTTGAGATCGCACGCACAATGCCATCTCACAAATTCAGTAATTGTGGACTGACAATTTTGCGAAACTGTTACGAGACACATTAGTAACCAAAATTTATGCCAGTTTGTATGGCTACTGATGCTAGGAAAGGTAAAGTCCTCATCGGGAAGGGACTTGTCAGTCTGTGTGGCTTGTGTTTGATATGTTCCCATTAATCATTTTAATATGTAGGATGTGGTGCACCTATCTACACAGCTAACACGCCTGTAATATACGAGGTGGTAATTTACAGAAAAGGAGGCAATTAATTATTATACACAATCATAACAGGAACGGATTTTGTAGGATAGAACTTAAAGATGAAGAGTCCTGTTTAGAAAAACAGTCAGTTTTTTATTATACAACATAACCCGAACATCAACCCTCTTTAAGAAACCCTCGAACAATAACCGAAATAAGAATAAATACAATCCTGAAAGGTAAACATTAGATGGGTAGTTTAAATTTGGCAAAATGTTATATTATTTATATGAAATACAATGTGAATTGAAAAATGTAAATATTATCATTCCTGAGACTCATCACAACAAATGGAATTTTGGATTGTTCGTTGTTTTTTTTTTTTGCATTAACAGGTACAAAACAGTATATTTATATAGTCTATACCTGTCAGGTGCAGAGCACAAGCTACGGGGTACGATAATAAAAGTATTATATCGTAATTGTCGGTCAATGCAAATTATTTATTGATTGGAAAAGGTAAATTTGTAACACTAAACTGTGTACCCCCTACCCTTTGTAATGCAAGTGCAAGCAATCAACGTACGATGGCAACCAAATCAATTTTTAATTTTTACCCAATTTCACTTCATGTTGTTGAATTTCGCTGTGCTCTTTGTCATCTGCAGCCTATCAGCACAGTTCGAAATAGAGTGATATTATGTGCCAAGACAAGCGGAAATAAAGAGTCCTTAATTTACAAATTTCTTAAAGAAAGAAGATTTATACAGTAATAAAAACCCTAACAATAAAAAACTGCGTTAACAAAACAATCAGAGTCATACAACCAATCTTTTGATTTTAATAACACAAAAATTCATGCAATCCAAACACATGAAAAAACGAGAAATGATGGCAATGATAGGTACACATTAAAATACAGAAAAATAGCGTAAATGATCGAACTGATATCCAAAATCTGCGTAACGTCTATCATAATTTAATTTTGAATAAATAAATCCATCCTCCATCGTTGATGCCGTGATCGTGAATTGTGGACTGTATTGCGATCTTTTATCGATATATAGAATTAATACAACAGAAGTAAAAGCCATCAAAAATTGACTTACCAATTTGTTACTTGCGTTGTATCTGCGGGGCCCCGTTTTAGATATATTATTTGCTTCTTGAAATAATTATTGTCTATAACCATTCGTCACCATCACAAATCGACCATAATTAAATAATATACTTGAATTATATCGAATTACAACAATATTGTTAACGTATATTTTCGAACGACAATTAATTTTCAACTGTCTATTAGAACCGTCGTGTCGCATCGTCCTTCTCCGCGCAGGATCAGTCAAAATTTGGTGTTATCATATTAAATGAAAAGTACTAGGCAACTAATCATAGAAATTAGCGGATTATGCGCTAACAATCGTAACTGATAGATGGAAAAATTTGTTTCTTTTGAACCACAACAAAAAAATTAAATTTAAAAAAATTTATATCCCAAACGAGGTTGATGTATGCTATCCTGCACAAAAATGGTGTTTTCTCACTTAACGACCAGAATCAATCCTTATAATTTCTGATAGTTTAATCCTTATAATTGCTGATAGTGCTGTCTTTGTCGTCGAAAATCTGCAAAAAAATGACCGCTATCTTGTGACTTAACTTAAAGCTGCACCGAAGGTGCAGCCGCAGGTTTGTCTATATAGAAAATTTGTTTTTTGCTACATCCCAACGGGTACTTTTCAAGGGGATTTAATGCGGCCACACTATGTTATTAATTCATTTAATGACATCTACAACAATTCATTTTGTGTGCGACGCAGAGGGAGATATCAACTATTTCCCATCCATCAGACTTAGATTATTGAAAAATATATGATCACATCCATCCATCTGACGGCTCTCATGACACTGGCACTTTAGGTTATTATAACTTTTTCAGTAATATTACTTCAAATACACAATGCAACTTATAAATTTACTACAACTATATGGAATACCCATTTTATAACACTACAATATACAACATGTTGATAGAAATTGATCTTAAACATGAAAATAATGCCGAAAACCCTTAGGCTATTAATGTAAACAAAGAAAATAATAATAAACTCTTTGACACAAGCAATTTGTCTGTCATTAGAAAAAAACATCCTACCAAAACCAAATTATGACGTGAACTAAAAGTGTCAACTAAACTAAAATAAGTGACACCAACGTTAGAAAAAAATACTACCAAATTATGACAAACCAACGAACCATAATAGAGAGATATGCTATCCTAAAAAATAACGTCCGTCGCTATTAACGTTAATTTAACACCAACGATTTTCAAATAGAGAGATGTGGTAGTTCTAAAAAATAACGTCACCTATGATGATAATCATATTATAGGCAGCCATTTTTAGACTAGCAGATTTAAAATACCTATCTAATATATTTATAGTATCTTATGAAGTAATCCATTTATCGAGGAGTGATTGGTTTTGATTGAATAAAACACGTCTACTCCACAAAATGATTTATATATATGTTGAACCTTGGTTTACAATGTGAATGTGAGTTATTTGTTTATGTGTGATTTAAACATCTATACACATCTGTATTATTTCAAATAAGCAATTAATTACAGATGCTTTTTTTTTTTTTTTTTTTTTTAAAGAAGTAGTCCATTCTGAAGTGGAGTGAATGTATTGTAGTATGAAATAAAACGTCAGACTCCACGAAATCAGTTTAATACATTACACTTAATGTGTTATGTCGATTAAAGCACCAAACATGTTTCGAAGCTCACTAGCTTCATCATCAGTGGTAACATTTTAGTAGAGAATCTGTATTTTGTAAATATTACATTAGTATGATTATATTAAGAGTAATGTGTTGAAGTCTGAAAAAAGAATATTTTTTTTATATAATATGATCGAATTGTTGTAATTAAATAACTCACCATTTCGAGGAAAATTCTTGTTAATACTATGAAATTAAATTTTACGTTATTACATATTGCTGTTTTTCTTTTTCTTTTTGATCATTTTAAAAGATTAAATTTTATAAAAATTTTTATTTTATTTATATGGTTGGTTTGTACGCAGCAACTAATTTTTTTTTTTTTTTTTGACTAAACAAAATGGTTAATATTTCCGATTGTTAATAAAATATTCGAAATTGGTGGTATGTATATTGTTCCCTCTAGTGGATAGAAGTGTAATTAAATGAAACGGATAAATTATAGGAATCACTTTCCTTGAGCGCGGTCTCATTTTTACAGACTTCAAAACTTGACAATATGTGTGTTATTGCTATACATTATCTAGAGATCTAGAAAACTACATGAGTTTTATTTTCATAATTTGAACATTACAAAAGAGATTCTACAGGGTGCGGCATCATAACTTCCTTTTTTGAAATGCGCGCTATTTAGACTGTAAATATCGAACTGGGGGAGACTGCTCTTATTCGGTAGACGTGCATCCAAAGTTTTCTTCCCCATCCGGTCAGGCTTCACGATGCGTTGTAACAATGAGCAACGTGCATTTGGCAGTGAGGGGTACTTTTCGAATGGAATGAGGAAACAGTGACAGTGAATTCTAACCGATATGTAAACATGTTGGAAGATTTTTTTTTCCTCGACTTCACAAATTGGATTTCGGGGTCGATTGGTTTCAACAAGATGGCGCCACGGCTCACACTTCAAGGGTATCAATGGCTGTTTTGAGGGAACACTTTCGGGGGCGCCTAATCTCAATCAGCGGTGATTTGGAGTGGCCAGCTTGTTCCCCCGATTTGACCCCTTGCGATTTTTTTTATGGGGATTTTTGAAATCCCGTGTTTATATCAATCTTCCAAGAACCCTAGAAGATCTCAAAGCCAACATCCGGGCCCAAAATGGTCAACGTACCAGCTGCCATGCTGGAAAGGGTTATGACAAATGCCAGAAATCGGCTTATTCAGTGTATCGACAATGGAGGGCGTCACCTACCTGACATGATTTTTAAAACTGTTTGAAGCAAAACTTTACATATGTACCTACATTATTTAAGAAACTAATAAAAACTTCTACTCCATAAAATGGGTTTTATTGCGTTTTGCAATAAGGAAGTTATGTTGCCGCACCCTGTATTATTATACTTAGGGGTCGCCGTATAAATAATCTTATAATGTAGAAAAAAATCACTTGTAGAATATCCTATTTGAAGAAGGCACAAAACATGCCGAAACGTTGTAGCAATAAACAGAAAAAATGTTTTGATATAAAACACTGAAAACCAAATTGTTGAATTTTTAATATGGAACCAACACCCCAAGGAAAATAAGAAAGAGCTACAGAAATCCGATGGAAATCGATACCGACATGAAAAATAGATTACGAAGAGAGGTTCATTAATTTAAAAAAAAAAAAAGGAGATATTCACGCTGCAAAATTCATTCAGCAATCGAAAATGACGATGCCATTGCTTCTATAAGTAGAACAAAATTATGGAAAACTCTCCGAGATTGTAATTTTCCACACAGATATGGTGTTCGAGGTATCCAAATACTTTAGTGTGAAACGGTATGAGGTAGGCAGAGTATAAGCTGCAGAAAAAACTTGCGGTTTGTTATGGGGAATCGAAAAAATTTAATTGTATCTGCATTGTCACAAGTAGTATAGTTTTAATATGGAGAATATTGCGTCTTCCGGACGGCTATCGTCTTTTGATCATGAGAAATTTTTAATAGGCCCCTATTTCGTATACCCTTTATACAGTATGTCCCCGAATAGAGGACAAATTTTCTATTAAGCCATTCAGTAACTTCGTGTGTACAATGTGCCGGGCACCCGTAGTGCTGGAGGTAGATTTTCCTTCTGTATTCTTATGGTATTTCATCTAATTTAGGCAAAAAGAAGTTTATAAAAGTTCTATGCATGAATTTATGTTGCATGTAGTCTAAGAAAATAGGATCCAAGTATATCCCATAATATCAAATGCTCACCAGACATTTACTTCTTGAAATATTGGCAACGTGTATAAATTTTAAATTCCGATTCGCGGTGCTCCAATAATATCTCATGTTTGTGTAAAGGTAGGGTATATGGTTTTCCATAACGGACTGCAAGATAACAATCGTTGCTGCATCATTACCGTCAAAAAGTTTCTTTTCCTCTTTTAAATTTTCCACTGACCCAGTTTCATTGAATCTCTTCGCTAACTGGCGGATTCCATATATTGATACGGAAGCGTCCGGAAACTTTTCAACTGGCCTTTCTTGGACATATCTATAGAAACTAACCCAGGCCCACAACACGGCACCAAAAATACTTTTTGTCCACCAAAAATACTTTTTGATCAGTGGTTAGCATTTTACAATTACCTGTGATATCTACATTTTAAAACAATTTTTTACAATACAATCTTATATTTCCATCACTGTTGTTACTAAATTTATCTTTAGTATCGTAATTGAATTAAGGTGAAAACGGTGAAAATAATTTGTTGTTTCAATTTTAAGACAAAATTAAAACTTGTACGTAGGTAGTAGAAATTTTCCATTTATACATTTATAATTAATAAAAATATATAATATATAGATACCTATGTTATGTTAAATTACTGATGATAAAGACAATTTATGCGGTAAATTTATTCAACAGGGTATCCTGAATTCAATTTTGAAAAACCTTTAACCACTCATCACTTCATTTCCTAAAATGAAACATATTTACTTACCTACCTATATTTTGGTTACAAAAAATGCGAGACTTAAATTCCTGTCGATTTCTAATAGGTATCGGTATACCTAACTCATTATTATTTCCTGATATGTTTTTATTTTTCTTTAAAAACAACTGAAAATTAGTATCTGGTTAAAATGAATGTATTTTCCGAGATAATTTATAATAATACGTTTTATTTACAACATAAACAACTAACAAAATCTTATTGCATATAAAACTACACAGAAAACAAGAAACAAAAAATGAGCTTCTAACAACATATAGTCAAAATTTATAGAAGAAGTTGCTCGATATGTTTGCCAATGTCTATCCAGTAAATTTTTCTACATTACTAAAATAACTAATAAACTTTGCTAACATACAATATATTTTTATTTAAATGACAAATAGTGTTTGTCTCTCTTCTAGTAATTTTTTCTAGAAGGGGTAGGCAAGATTTGGGGGTCCCTGTGGTGCTTACGTTTTTTTATCTGAACCACCATCAGGTTTTTAGTGCGACTCTTATTTATTTATTTTTTTAAAATAAACTTAAGCCTACTGAAAATCTTGTATTAGGTATAAGTAATATAAGCTAGGTATATATAGTCAAACTTCAATCTACACATGTTAAAGTGGGTAGGTATAATGCGGCTGAATCCTTTGCCGGAATTCCTGAGAATATTGCTCAGCACATAAACAACTAGGGTTGGTTGATCTTGGAAACGGTCGGAGTGACAATGTCGGTTAACTTAGAGAAAAGTTGTACAATTTAAACGCCTTTTAAATGGTGTTTTCAAAAGTAAAGTAAATTTAGCAGTTTTCGAGAATTTCTTAAAAATCAATTTTTTGTGATATTAGTTTTTATTGATTTCAGACATTATTTTTACGGATATATAAAAAAAATGAAAAGCACTTTCTCATTGTTGCTTTTTGAGGAGACTCGACGTTTCGTTTTCGAAAAACCATCAACTTCGATTTTTTAAATACGGCCCTTGATTTTCTATTGTTAAATTTAGAGCCATTTTCAATTAAAAAATAGGTGGTTTAAACAACTTTTCAGTATTTTTAGTTGTTATTTAAACTTATTCAAGAAAAATCGCCATAGTTTGAGACTTAACTGACTGAATGCAGAGTATATACCTAATTAGTAATTTTGGCAATAAAATTCTTTCGACGTTAATCAAAATTATTTATTATTATTTGCCAATTTATTTCTGTCAGCACATTTTATTCTGTACGCAGTTTTTTAAATTTAGTTAAAATTTTTGTGCTTTTTGAAATTATTAAAGAAACGCCTTTCTTTCTTTTACGCAAAATAAGTGCCAAACTATGGCGGTTTTTCTTGAAGTTTAAATAACAGCTAAAAATACTGAAAACTTGTTGAAACCAATCCGTTACATCTATTTTTGTTATGAAATTGGCTTTAAATTTAACAATAAAAATCGAGGGCCGTATTTAAAAAATCGAAGTTGATAGTTTTTCAAAAACGAAACGTCGTAATGAAAATTTGTAAACGCTATATTATTTTCATAAAAAAGTAACAATGAGAGCTTTTAAGTTTTTTATATCAGTAAAAATAATGTCAGAAATCAATAAAAACTAAAATCGCAAAAAAATTGCATTTTCTTAAAAAAATACGGCCTTGTAAAATATAGTTTATACCTAATTCATTTTCTACTATAAATATTATACATTTCAAGATCTACTAACTAGGTACTAGGTAGTTATCTAATTTGGGGACAAATAAACCTAAAATGTAAGTATTGGCTATTTAAAAAAAATCGAGTTTTTCCGAAAAACAATGACGCTGAAACAAAAAAAAAATATCAAAGAAACTTTAGATTCCTTATGAGGAAACTAAGTAAAATAACAGATTCTACCGGTACGTACGAGGAATGATAAGACAATTCCAATCCACAACTCCTAATTCACAGACATTGGTAAAATGGTAAACAAATCAATACATACCTACCTTTACAAAAGAAAGAAAAAAGTCATACCTAGCTAAAATATTTATGTAACTTCTTTTGAAAAACTGCATTAATTTGCTAAAAATTAATCCCTCCCTGGCAAATTAAATATATTATCGTGAACCCATCTAAACTATTGTTTACTTGCTGTAAATGGAGGAATACCATATTAAGATTGATTAAATTAGAAAAAGTATTTTAAATTAGGATTAAGTACCTACTAAATAATACGTAACTAGATAGGTATCTATTGCCATGAAATAAGATTGTTTGCATTGGTCGTAAAATTATAAAAATAAATAATTAAATAATAATTATTATAATTTACTTACCGAGAAAAGTAACAAGGAGCTCCCCCAGAATCCAGCTAATTAATATTTCTTTTGTTTCCTCCATTGTTATTAATAATATATGAATATTTAACAAAACTCAACACACCAAACTAATCACTAAGTACACTTAATTATGTTGGATGCACATTGGTTATCTGTTACTGTCTGTATACCTAGTCCGTCCTCACCACTTGTAGAAATTGGGATATCAATATCTAGGTATACACTTACTATCAATAAATCAAAATTTAATATATTAAATTAAAATATCTTCAGATTAGAACACCAAATAACTAGATCCTAGTTAGAGCGACGCCAAGACAAAAAATACCAAAATGAAACCCCCTCCCTCTACACCAAGTGAGACGCGCTAGGTACAACGTGGTACACATAGAAGATGTTGTTGTCGGCACCTGCTTCTACAAAGGGTTTTAGGTACGTGGACTAGCAGCGGGGACAAACACATTAGGTAGAACGGGGAATAACCGTTGGCTGGAATAGAATGACGACTTATGTAGACAACTATAGGTTCCCATCTCTACCAGATAAAATAATTCGATAGGTATTTTGGAGGATAGAAATTTTGTAAATGAGAAGTATTAGGTAAAATAACTATTACACAGATTTAATTAAATCAGTGCCTATTTTAGCTATGTACTTACTTAGTTGTTAAAATCTTATTTATACTTAAATAGTATAATGCACATACCTAGGTCCATTAATATACTAAAGCAGATAAATAAAATTTATAGGTAGGTAGGTATATGTTCCTATTAGAACTAATTTAATTTTGGGTTTCATAAAACGATTTTTGAGAATAGTTAGGTACGTATAGGTACCTACCTAATTACCTCATTAAGTATTTTCTTAATAATAATAGCTACACCTAAGTGGGTACGTATGGAAATCTGTAGGTGTACAATACCTAATTCAAACAGAATACCGAACTCATTTAGCGCAAATAAAATTTTATATAGGTTCACAATTTGAAATCTTATTTAACTAATGCACATACAAGTCTCGTTTAGATGAGAAGATATCAGATTAGCAGGAAAAATTGTCGTTTTTAGATAATGTAGTTACTCATACTTGATAACTACATTTACTACTTTAACAAAAATTTTGCGAAAACTAGCAAATTCACCTCTAAATAATATTTTTTATTTGGATAAACCAAGTTTTTTTTTTCTGTGTAGGAAATGCCGTATTGAAATTTAAAGAATATGTCTTATGCAAAAACAAAGCAAAACAGGTATACCAATCACAGGGTTTAAATTAGGTAAATATTCTTTGCAACTGGTATATGATTATTAATAGTTTACGTCATTTAACGATATTTTCTTAATTTAATTGCGACCAATTTACTTTCATGCAATAATAGAAGCACACAACATTCTGAAGCCTTTCGGGGGTTACTCAATCACATGTTACCACTATCTGGTGACGAAGTTCTTCTAGAGAAATATTTTTAGTTTTATAAATAATTTTTTTTAAATGGCGACCCAAAAAAAAGTCTAATCGTGATAAATCTGGTGATCTAGGGCCCAGTGGCAGTGTACCACGTTTGCAGCTTTTGCAGACATAAGAATAGCTGAGTGGTGGTTTTATTATTATTTAGTAACGTTAATCTTAGATAGCATTAGGTAGCTCTGTTCTTTTTTTTTTGATTAAATATCAAAGAATAATATACTTATGTTTGTTATTTATTATATTTTGTTCCAGAAAAAGTTTTAATTCATCATTAAATTCACTCATAATAATAATAATGGGATCTGAATAGTGCATCAATAATGATATGGTTGGCATACATGAGTACATATCCCCATAAATTTATTATATCTAATAATATTTTATCAGGTGTTATAGGGAAGTTAATTTATTATAGTGATTTAAAGTAAAAAAATAATTACAATTGATTTAAAGCTTTTATTTCAAAATACCACCATGTGCAAATTTTGTTCACATTTATAGCCGGGAGCCACACCACTTGAGATATTTTGCACTGATAATTAGAGGATGTTTAATTTAAAAATGTTGCCCAAAAGTTCATTAAAAAAATTGAGAAATTATTTTGAGATAATATATTATGAGGGAATATAGTTTTAGACAAAAGTAAAAATATCGTACTTTTATTGAATTTTATAGAGCTATTCTGAGTACGTATTACTTTCCCGCACAGTTCTCGAGGAAATTTCGTTTAAAATGCCACCAGTTAGGTAGTTAGAATCTATATTTTTATAAGAATGTAACATAAAGCAATTGAGTCCTTTAACATATTGGTAGAACATTCGCTTCCCATGCGGAAGATTATGGGTCGCATCCCAGCTCTCACAATATTTTGTTTTTATTTTTGAATAAATTAGGTTGTTGGAAATAATGAAAATAATACAATTATGATAATAATAATTATTAAAATTATGTTTCGTTACGCTGGTCATATATTTTTAATTATATTATCATGCAAATTCACTTTGTTAATTTTTCTACGATTTCATTAAAAGTTCGTTATATTTCCAAAAGTGTTGTATTTATAAAAGTCGATTTATTTTAAATAAGAGCTATAATATGAAACTCCATTTTATAATAAAATTGCCTGGAGGAATTACTTTAGATTAACATGCAACAAAGCCGGAAATGGAAGTTTCTTCTGGATTTTTAGCTCTCCATATCATATATGTAATATATGTATATATGGAGACTATTAGTTTCATGAAAAAAATTTTTTTTTTTAATTTCACCGGAAATACTTGTTTTTGGTCATTTTATACATAAATAAGTAGTTTTAAAAAAATGTCTGTCTGTCTGTCTGTCTGTCTGTCTGTATGCACGATAACGCAAAAACCGCTTAACAGATTTTAACCAAATTTGGTACAAAAATACTATTGGACATGGCAAGGATCTGATTAGATTTTGGGAAACATTGAGCGTAGTCAAGGGGTTTAAAAGAGGGTTCAAAAATTAAAAAAATTCATAGTTCTTAAACTTATCCGAAATACTGCATAATTTTTTACGCATTTAATTGAATATAACCTAAAATATTGAACATAAAATATTAGACCACATTGGCGTTCGAAAATAGTGTAAAATGGGGTAAAAAAGGTTAAAAAAAAAAACGTATTTCTTAAAAATAGCAGAAATATTAACTAGTTATTTATAGTTTTGATAGAATATAACCTATAAAATGTGTCATGAATAACTTACTTTCATAGGCGTTCGTAAATAGTGGAAAAGGGGTCAAAACATAAAAAATATATATTTCCTAAACTTATTCGAAATATGGAATAATTTTTCATAGTTGTGATACAATATAAGCTAAAAAATATTCCATAAAAGAACTGGTTCACACAGGCGTTTGAAAATAGTTTAAAAAAAGGGTCAAAAACGAAAAAAAAATGTTTCTCAAATATACCAGAAAAATTGGCTAATTATATATAGCTTTGATATAAGATAACCTAAAAAATGCAGCATCAAATTTTTATTTACATAGGCGTTCGTAAATAGTAGAAAAAGGGGTAAAATAAAAAAAAATTAAAATGTAAAAAATTTTATATTTAACTAGATGAATTGGTGTTAAAAATACACGACAAAAATTAATGTACCATAGGCGTCCGTGAAAATTCTATAAAAGGGTCAGATTTTTTTTTTATCCGTGATAACTCAAAAACCACTTAACGGATTTTAACCACATTTGGTACGAAAATACTACAGGATATTTATAGGTGGTGATTAACAATGAGCGTAGGCAAGGGGTTTAAAAGAGGGTTCAAAAATTTAAAAAATCGTAGTTCTTAAACTTATCCGAAATATTGAATAATTTTTTATAGTTGTGATAGAATATAACCTAAAGAATGTTAGATAAAAAAATTAGTTCACACAGGCGTTCGAAAATAGTCTTAAAAAAGGGTCAAAAACGAAAAAAAAATGTTTCCCAAATATACCAGAAAAATTGGCTAATTATTTATAGCTTTCATATAAGATAACCTAAAAAATGCAGCATAAAATTTTTATTTACATAGGCGTTCGTAAATAGTAAAAAAGGGGTAAAATAAAAAAAAATTAAAATGTAAAAATTTTTATATTTAACTAGTTGAATTGGTGTTAAAAATACACGACAAAAATTAATGTTCCATAGGCGTCCGTGAAAATTCTATAAAAGGGTCAGAAAAAATGTGTATCCGTGATAAGTCAAAAACTACTTAACGGATAACCTACAACATGCAGCATAACAATTTTGTTTACATAGGCGTTCGTAAATAGTAGAAAAGGGGGCAAAATAAATTTTATAATAAAACTAGAAAAAATCAATTAATTTGCGTTCAAGAACTTGGCCTAAATCTGAAATATAAAATATCTGCGTATAAATAGTGCCTCCAAAGAAAAGAAAAAGGCACAAAACCCGATACTTAAAAAAAAAAAATAGCTGATGTCTAAAACAAAACAAAAATTTATTAAATTTAGATAAATGACAAAAAGGTCATAAAATTATTACTTTTACACTTAAATATGGAGAGCTATTCGTGCCTCGAGGGCAACAGTTTATTTATTTGTCGAATTACTTAGTTATATGCTTTAAAGTATTAATAAAACAAATTATTTCTAATAATATAAGAATTCCTCAGAATTTAAAAATTTTAAAAATTATTTTGGGGAAGTGGTAAAAGGGTTTTAAATTATTAATCAACGCCAAAGATTCTACTCATCGATTACTAGTATATTTTCGTTATTTCATAATTCACGAAACTTATATTTTACTAAGTGCAATTAGTATATCAATCCGCTAACTGCAGAGCCTGTATGCTAAATAGATTTTTCACATGCCAATATCGCATTATACCAAGTCATACAGATTGTTAAACTTAGCAAAAATACTTTCACTTGCGAAGGACTTTGACTTTTTGTTGACATTACAAAGTCGTATTATACACTTTTGATAGAAAGCACGTATTAATAAATAAGCGTTGGCGAACACCTTATTTTGATATATTCGGTCACGATGATTATTTTGTTGATCAATATTTTTGAGAGTGCAGTTTTATAGAAGAGATATTTTTATTCTAAATAATTGTAAACGGATAGGGCTGACAAGGAAATTAATTTTAAAATCATTCCTTAAATGTTTCGTTCATAATTCTTGCACTACGACAACCGACTCCGTCGTGTTGATAATTAACTTGGTTTGGCATTATTGGTATATTATTTCTTTTATTTGTTTTACGAGTTTATTTTTCAAAAAAGCTTTATGGTGTAACCATTTTGAAATTAGCAGGTATTATGTACATTCGGAAAGAATGCTAATTTTATAGCTCAGTCCAGAATGAATCGCAATATGCTATTCAAATTGTCACGGGTTCGAATCAAGCTTTACGAGCGGTTTCAAATAAAAAAGAACAACCAAAGAATATAAACTTTATTAATCTGTATTAAAATAATGTAAAATTACTCACCTTTTATAATTCTGGATCACTTTCGGTCACTCACTTTGTATATAAAAGAAAAACAATAATTGAATGACCCTTTTGTCAATAATTTAACTAAACTTTATTAGAAATAAAACACAAGTTTGGGCTAAAAACAACTAATTTAATATTTAAAACTAATAAAGAAAATTAATAACTCCTTGTTTTGTTACAATGGTCCAATTAACCTTCCAATAAGCAGGATATGAAGAAATCTTCATCCAAAAATTTTGTCCAATAGAATAAAACCGCCGTCCTTTTTACTGTTATTCAACAGCATCGTCTGCTAAGCATGTAGAACTGCAGAGTCTATACCCTAATGTCTTTTCTCTCACAACTAAAGATTAATACATGAATGCGTTACACCTTCTGGGTTACGCGCTATAACCCTTGAAATCCTCTCACACATTGGACGATATTTTGTTCGAAACGACCCCTGTATCCCCTGTTTTTGGAATTCTTTCATTTTCTTTTAGTATTCTTCTTTCTGAGAAATAACCTGAGTCTAGTGAGAATGCGTCACACGTTCTGGGTTACGCGCTATAACCCTTGATATACTACTGCTATTTTGTTTGATACGACCCCCGTATTCCCTGTTTTTTAAACTTTTTCGTTTTGTGTTCTAGTAGTCCTCTTCCTGAGAAATATTATTAGTGAGAATGCGTCACACCTTCTGGGTTACGCGCTATATCCCTTGATATACTAACATTTGTTCGAAACCACCCCCGTATCCACTGTTTTATGGAATTTTTTTTTATCCATAGTTCTCTTCCTTGCGAACAATTTCACCTTAATGATAATCGGTCAACCATTCCGTATAAAACCTATAATCCTTCAAGTCAAATCCGCCTAAGCATACAATTATATTTTTTTATCAAACTACCCCGTAACCCCTCGTTCTTTGAATTTATATTGTTTTTCCAATAGTTCTCTTTATTGAAAATGATTTGACCCTTGCGAGAATGTATGTTTTTTGGGGGAGGGGCGGGGTGGTCTCTTGTGAGAATGTTGACACCCCTTTTTATTAAATCTACAGCCCTTTTAATCATACTATACATATTATATAATATTATACTCAATTGTCAACATAAATTATCAGTTTATTTTAACTAAGCAATCCTTAAAAACGCCCTTTAATATTTATTTAAAAGGTATTATCCATAATTTCACATGAAACCGATTTAATAATACATGCCCAATGCTTGACATTGTCCACTCTAAAAAAGTAAATCTGATATAACATTATATCTTATTCTTCCACTACATTATCTATATCTACCATGATTCAAAACCGTAAAAATACATAAATGACAAATATACAATGTAACAATTAGTGATTGGATTCATGTTTGCTATATGATGCAATATATTTATTGTTTATGATATGGTGAGCTAGAAATAGGTACCCAACGTTCTAGATACATTTTTTAAAGTTGTTTTAGGTCCAGGTTCACTTGTTAAATAATAATAATAATACGATAATAATATATATTTATTCAAGAAACTGCAGTACAAATTTTGAATTTCACAAGAATATGCTTAAAATAAATATATAGTAGAAATTCCCAACATAATAAAACATACTTAACTAAACCCTTTCTACTATTTGAGAATTACTAAGCTAAGAGCTTGTCAGCCATTCTCAAATAGTTCGAGCAATAGTTTATACTTTCACCCCTATAAAGACAACGATAAAGCAAAAATAAACAAAGAAAAAAGAAAAAACAGCAATTAATTAATACATACACAAACACCCTTACTTATATAATATTACATACATGGCCAAGCCAGCAACTAAATAGGTAAACTACTAATAGTAGACAAATAAACAAGTGGAGAGCGAAACTGCAGTATTTTTTTTTCTCCTATAGCATTTCTTAATATACTGGGTCATTTTCAATAAGCCAATTTGATAATTTGCTTTTGAAACTCCCTACTTTAGTTTGTGTTTTAAGTTCCGTACTAATACTGTTGTATAGTTTTTGTCCAATATACCTAAAACTTCTTTGTCCAATTGTCAGTTGTGTTTTAGAAAGTACTACGTTTTCATTCAGTCGAAACCTTGTATTGTGTTCATGTGTCGGTAGATTTCTTAATTCATTACTTTTAATTAAGTGCAAGAGTGAGTATTTGTAGAGTATGTTTTTGATATGAAGAATTCGATTTTCAGTATATAGAAGTTTGGATGGATATGTCTTATTTAGTTTGAAAATAATTTTTAGGACTCTCTTTTGAATAATGTTTAATGGAGTTGTTGTATACGCTCCACCCCAACCAATAATCCCGTAGGAAATTAAAGGATGTATCAGTGCATAATATACTGAAACGAGTTTTTGTGTGTTTATAATTTTACTCATTTGTTGAAATAAGTATACTAGTGACCTAATTTTTTTCACAATATATTGGATGTGGTGGTCCCATTTTAGATTATTATCCATTATGATACCCAAATATTTCACTTTATCTGTACTCACTAGTGACCATGTGCAGTTCCTGAACGGAAAATTTATCTGGAGTGGGTGATTCGTTGGTAAGCGATCGCTGTAGTTTGAAAAAGGTAGGTATTCAGTTTTTTGCAAATTTATTGTAAGTAAATTTTCATCAAACCAACAAACCATCTTCCTCAAATCGTTAAAAATAGAGTTTTCTACCTCTTCCCAGGTGTTTCCTTCCACGAACAACACCGTGTCGTCGGCGAAAGACACAATTTTTCCCGAAACGTCCAAGGAAAGTAATTCATTAATATATACCAAAAAAAGGATAGGACCAAGAACTGCTCCTTGTGGGATCCCATAAGTTACAGCTCTTGGCTCGCTTCGATAACTATTAATTTCCACAAATTGTTGTCTATCCTGTAAATAATTTTTGATTAAATTATATGCTACCCCTCTTACTCCAATATTTTCCAGCTTTATCAAAAGTTTAGAGTGGCTAACGGTGTCAAAAGCCTTTGCTAAGTCTATAAAAACAGCTGCACAAGGTTTACTATTATCTAAAGCGTTGTATATATTCGATACCAAAACTGCTATAGCGTCACTAGTGGATTTATTTTTTTGAAAGCCAAATTGAAAATTTGAAATAAGTTTGTATTTTTCAAAGAATGTAAATGATTTTATTATATTTAGATTGTAATATATTTGTTATGTTTTAGGTTTCAAAACATGTATGTCAATTTCGTACTATATTAAGAAATTAAATTTATAGATTTTGTATGAATGCTTAGTTTTACTGTTCTGATAATTTCGCGATAACTTATATTTTCTTGCACTGTATTTGTTATAATATAATATTCATATTTTCCATTATACGGAGTTTTATGAGTGTCTATATGAACTTTAAGCCTCGAAAATATATACAACCGTTGACCTACATCTCTACTAACAATAATGCATAGAACACTTACACAGGTTGACTGCGGCGACGAAGTACATTAAATCTTTAGTATTAAAACACAGGTTAAGACTGTTTTATGGCGAATATATTCCAGTAAAAGATTTTTGTTCCTAATGTACGTCTAGTGGTATTTATGAAATATAAAAAACTCAAGTACTATTCGAGCTAAAACATTAAGACAGGTTATTGATTTGGTAACACAGGCCCAAAATAGTTTCAGGCTGTTCCAATGAATAAGCTAACTACATTAAATTAGTTTAGTGTTTACGTAAATAAATATAGGGATAACCATGCAACCCGTGTAATAAAATATTACAGGCAAGTTATTTAGAAATTACTTATTTGGCACTTACGGGTTTGACAAAAAAGTTGACCGACTTCCGGTTATACCAGAGGTAGCAATTATGTCGCTTATTTTATATGACATGATATTTTGTTTGTTACATATTAAGATTTTACATAAAAATATAAGAAAATATAACTAACGTCTATGAATATTTTAAGTTAAAAAAACATATTTACCTCATTTTTAAAATACGAAATAAATCTTTATTATAAAAGCAAAAAGCCGGAATTTTAAAAGCATGCCGATCTACAAATTCTAAAAATATTATAGGGTAGTCGTAAAATATGCTCTTATTAGAATGAGTTCAAATAACGATTACATGATTATCTCAAATGGACCCACAGTATTTCAGAATATAACGCTCTACATTCTACTGTATTAACAAACCCTAAACATAATATATCTCTTTCAAATTCCCTGGTATTTGCTAAATTTTGATAAGATCTTATAACACTTCTAAAACATTCTCCATGCGCAAAAATCAATTTTAGGTATTAGTATTAAAGTATTTTGTTATTCCACTTTAATTCCTCACAATATAATATGGCAAATTACTTTTCGTTGCCTATAAAATTTTAACTTCAGCATTAAAAACACACAGTGTGCATGACATAAGCATCATTATTTAAAGTCTTTCAAATAAAATCATATTGCCTAACGAAGTTGTATAATATTTTCACAATTTCCAGGTACGCTTTTGCAACTCAGGCGTTCTGTTATTATAATAAAGGTGATTCTTTTTTTTTTTTTTTTGATACACCTAATATTTACTTTAAGTAAATAAACAAATACCCTACGACTGACCTTAGCGCGTAGGCCACATTTTTCCTGTTTTTTATGTAGAATCTTAATTCGTAACAAAGAAAACATAGCATTTCATTTAAAACAAGCAACTGAGTGGTTATACAGTATAATAATTGCAAGTCGCAGAATGTCAAATTTGACGCATTGAAATAATTTTTTTCAAACGCTTAAGTTTCATATAACATATTTCTAAACAAACGGTTGCCCCTAAACCTGTAATGAACGTATTGCGCGGATATCGCTATATATTTCATATTTCTGGACATGTTATTAGAATATTGAGGTCCTTTAAATTTGACAGTAATATTAAGATTGAAGTAGGGGTATCTGATGCACGGAAAGGTGAAGCTCCCTCTAATGATTGTTTCAACTTCCCATCCAGTTCCAAAGCTCTTCTCTAATTAAATTCATCAACTTGGTTGCTTTTAGAGATGATTTTATGCCCTAAGCATTGTTGCGTTGGCTGGTGACGCATTCTGTTGTCAGTGTGTTCTCGAGGACTGCCCTTTTCTCTTCAGAATTTGCATTATTTGTCAGTTTGAGTTCATTTGATAAATAAATGAATTATTCAGGTAAAATTTGTCAATATATTATTTAGTCTTCGACAAAAATATGAGCCATTATATACATAATATCAACTTATTTTAGATTGAAATTAGATTAGAAGATTATGGTGTCGTATGATCATCTTTAAAATTTAAGGCTGATTTAGCCAACTTGTTTGTATAACACACAAATGACAGTTAATAAGTTTTAATCGTAATTTTTGTCACAGATTTAGTGTATAATGCATAACAAAAGCGAGTAGTTTATCCAACATATAAAAATAATAAGAACATTTGTTTTTATGTGTTATTCTAACGAAATACCCATATCTAACTTTTCTTTATAATATCAGTGTTCCACAAAAATTTTTTTTAAAAAAATAGGTTTCAATAAAAAAGTATGAGTACTTTCTATGGCCTACAATTTAAAAAACAACAAACACGCCTGCGCCTATTTCCATTTGTTGTAATCACAATCATAAAAGTTAAAATAATTGAACATTCAGAGTTATGACTATGCATTACAACTTGTAACCTAAACGATACTAATAGACCCAACGTATTTTAACTACCTAGTTATACACTAAACAAATTGTTATGCTTATTCGATGGCTAAATCTGCCTTTAGGTTCTTAAGTGTTTTAATTTTGTTAATGTAAAATTACTAATAGAGAGAAAGTTTTTACGGTTACATCAATCATGGGCTAACGCTGATAACCAGTGGCGGTCCGTGAGTCCTGAGGATTGTGAGAGAGTACAAAGATTTGTATAAAAAAATTGTTGATTACCAATTAATGAGAGTTCCTATTCATACTTATATACATTATAATATTATGTATATTATTTGCTGATTATTTATTTTACCCCTCATTTATTTTGTCTTTGTCACTCAATTTGCTGTACATCTAAAAACGCTTGAAGAGGCAATGCCGGACTTACCATCTTTGTTTCATCGTTAATGTATTGCTGCAGTAATACATACTATGCTAGACAAAATTGTGCAACTCCAATTATTAGAAATGTGTTTAAAATACTTCAATTAGTACATGCCTGCGATGAATGAATTTGCAATGTATAGCAAAAAACAATAGATAATCAACTCAACTCAACTCACATAAATTAGTAAACATAAATTTTTATAAATAAAAAAACACTTTGTAAATCTCATAAAGATGTGTGCAGTTACTTATTAGCTGATCAGTTTCTGTTTAATTAAAAATCGGAGACTAATATTAATCAATGTGGTAGTAGATAACAATAATTAAAAGTGGAAACTCGCCGTGCATAGGGACGAGAGGCAGTGCCTCACGCTTAAAATGTTTTAATTACGGCTAGTATGGATGTTTTATTGACGTTGGCCTACTCTCTTTCTGCGATCGCCGATGGGCAAGCCGCGGGCAGGACATTGTTGCCTTAAAGCAGCACTAAATGGACGCACGATTTACATGACATTCATTTTTATAATTTAAAACATATCATCATGTGCGTATAATAGGTACCAATACAATCTATCAATCTGTGCGACATTTTTTTACAGTAAAAAAATCCTAATTGGTTAAAAAGTTAGTGAGGCACTGCCTCACTTACCTCATAGGACTAGCCGCCCCTGCTGATAACATAATATTCCTTTACAGTACTACTTCATATAACAAATACAGTGAAACAGCAAGAAAGCAATACATAAAATATCATAATTTATAAACAACAAGCGGCCAATAAACTAAGTGTCATCATTTTATCTGAAATAATATTCTAAACTTAACGTTTTCACCACATATGATTATTTAAAGAATCAAGAAACCTATCGACAGATTTAATACGTAGCACCTCTAGTTCACATATTTTTAGTTGTATGTTGGTAATATTGACATTGACTTTTGTTATCCTTCAAAGTCAATATCAGCATTTTTATTAGTTGACAATTAAGTGAGATAGTTACGTAGCAAATGAGTGGCAATCACTCAGTTCAACTGAACGTAGAAGTGAGGCTGTGCTAATTTAATAGACTTTGCCTGGGCCTCACAATTGTTCTTCTCCTTGGTTTTCAAGTATAGCTGCCGAGGTGTTATCCTTCAACGTAAATATCAGTATTTTTATAAGTTAACAATTAAGGGAGAAGTTAGGTACCAACTGAGCGACAGTTGAACGTACCACATCAATTCAACTGCATAGAGAAGTGAGGCTACGCTGTGCTAATTTAATAACGTATATCTCTCAATTCTTCTACTGCTTGTTTTTCAACACCACCCACCCAGCTGATCTAGGTTTGTAAAAGTATAACTAAATGCGATATTTTTTATCTAAATGAATTTAGGTTTTGAAATAAAAAATATAGGCCATATTAAGTAAAGTAAATAGAATAGTTATTTGGAGGTCAACAAAAGAGAGATATTTTTTTATAATTATCTACTATATCCATCCGTAAAATATTAAATATAATTACTGATTAACGTACAAGTTAATTGATTCTGTTAATTTTTCGCAGTTTCTTAGATAAATCCCTCGGTATCTAATTAAGCCTTTGTTTATAAATTTTCTTCATGATTAAATACCTATTATTCTTAACAAGATTTGCCCTTCTCTATTTTTTCGAAGACGAATTTTGCACTGCCTAAGTTTTATATATTTTAACCCTCAGCTACTACCGAGACATTTGTATAACAAATGTACTACTGAACAAAACTAGATTAAAATAATCCAATAAAACTTTTAATCAAAAACTTAGGTATGTTACAATAAAAAAATGAAAAAAAATTTTGGACTTAATTTTCAAAACACTTAGGACACATTTTTTTGGAACACTGATTGCAAATGGGCAATTTACACACGTCAAACTGAATAGCAGTTTGGCGATCCTGCTTGGAGGGACATATGGCACGCCTTTTTCTCTTGCTTTTTTCAGGAGATACTTACGGTTGCTCAGGAATAGGAACAACTTCTCCTAGTAGTTCAGGGATGAAGAATCGGGGTTTTGAGGGCACCTTTTTGTTCGCCATTCTAATTCGCAGATGTTCACTTATTAGTTGCATTCCAAGGGTTTAATTTGTCAGTTTTCAATCTTTCTTTACGGTTTTCGACATTTTCAAATCTAAGACAGTTCAACAAAAACGAAAATCTTGCCAGGCTCATGGTAGCACGAAAAATAGGTATTCCTGTCCCATCTGTGGCCCACATGGAACGGATGTCTTCATGACCAGATTTGAATATGAACTGCAAATACAAAAGCTTGAAAAACGCTTTCATTTCGGACAAAGTGGTATCTTCAGTAAAAGAAGGCCAGAACTTTTTTCGAGACTGAGCAAATCTTTTTAGACTTGTATTTTTTTCTGGTAGCTTTTATCTTCAGATTGGTAAAGTCAACAATCTTTTGTATAATATCAGTGCTAAATAATAGACTCCAAGCTACTAATGGTTGCTTTGGAGGATTATTACGAGAAGGACCAGCGAGGCCAGGCAAGATGGTAACCAAATTATGAGCAGGGGCCCTACCTTTAATCGCTGCAATTTTTGGACCATTTGGTATTATCTTTTCCATACCAACTGTTCCTGGTTGGCAACTCTTCATATTCTGATTTGGAAGTTTCTTGTTCAGTTTCGGAATTGTGGTCATTTAGTATTTCATAAAATTCATCTTCACTTTCGTCGCCCTCTTCAGGTAACCTTTCTAGTTCCTCCAAAACAGCTTCTCTGTCTGGCTCACCTTCGGATTCATTAATCGTACTAGGGTCATTTTCCTTTGAGTTGTCCACATATTCCCAAAAATCTTCAGACTCCACAATATTTTTGATTTCATTTTCTGTCAATGCCCTTGCACTCGACGCCATTACTAAAAAAAATATACAAAAACCACTTGTTATATGTATTAGCAAAGATTAATCTACACAATAGATAGTCAGCGTATATGGGAAGTAAAACAAAAATTGAAACTGTCTCGACACGAGCTACATCTATTAGAAAAACATGCAACCATGGAAATTATGGAAATTGTAGATGGCGTTATATGTATTGTGTTGAAATAAAATAATCATATGGGCAATGTTAGACAAGGACGAGGATACTTTCCCCTACGAGGTGGGAGTTTGTTTTTATATTATAGGTATCATATATGTACTACTGTGCAGCAGTGTTTTTTGTTTAAAATTATATGGTATACGTATACCTATCTACGCAAAGATTAATGTGTATGGACGAAAATAAAAGAATTTACTATAATAGTATAAATATACAGGGCTGGTTTATTAAATGTTTTAGACAATAATTTTAAATGACTAAAATAATATTATTTTAGTCATTTAATTTTAAATTTCGGATATATGGATGCATCAAAAAGTTATATTTAAATTAACGAAATTTGGCGTTATAAATAGGACTTCCGGTTATTACCTGATTCAGTTTTAAGGATCAAACTCAAACAGCAGATTCAACTTGTCGTTAACATTATGAAAAAATAAATCTCAGAGGCGGGTAAATTAAAGGGGCATACAGGCGTGAAATGCTACCCTAACTTTTTTATGCACATTTTTTGCGTGTGTTTCAATTCGGAGATGTAAAATCTAACAAATTATATACGTAATAAATGTATCCTTCTGTAATATTGATAGAAAGTCATCGTTATCGCGTAATATCGATTTTAAGAAATGTTAATATTAAAAAGGCTGTGCTTTTTACAAGTTGCTGAAGTAAATAAGGTTTGAAATTTCCAGCATGACAATAATTATTTAAAAAAATACGGTTTCGAAATGCAGGATGTAAAAAATTAGAATTTTTAATCTGTTTTTAATGAAAATTTAAATCTATTGAGAAATATGGTTCAGGGTTTTTGTGAAATGTATTTTACTCCAAAGATTCTACTCATCGATTATAACCGAATTAATTTACTCAAAAATATCTATACTAGTAAAATAACACAATTATCACAATTAGGTTCAAATTCTGCAACGCCGAATTGAAAAAAAACTTACAGTCTCCCTAATATTGGTTTTTGTGCAATGATCATAAAACTTTAAAAAACTAACGATTTATGTAGATTGTATTGTTAACACGTTTCGTAAAAAGCTTTAAAAACCCACCAACAGGGTGTTAAAAGTATCACGACAATAACTTTTTTCATGTTTTAACAAGTACAATCGTCTGCTTCAGATTGATCCTTAAAAACTGAATAACAGTTTCTCTATATAAAAAAATAAAACTCGTAAATATCATCCCCAAACATTTAATTTGATTACAATTACATAACACCATATTTGAAAGTAAATAAAAAAAAACAGCATTACCTAGTTTGACAGATTTGCAAATTGCAAATCAAAGTATCTATGTATACAGGGTGTTGCATAAGTACTTGTACAAACTTTAAAGGGTGATTCTTTGACTAATTTTAAGATACAAATTTCATATGTACATGGGTCCGCTACGGCTTGGTTTTCGAGATACAGGTAGTTCAAAAAGAATATTATATTTAGGATTATATGCTTGTTCAATAGCATCGCAATTTGGTGCAATTCGGGATACAGGTGTATTGATGACACCAGAGCTGTCAAAAGAACTAATAAAAAATACGAAAAATAACAAAATACAAATATCATTCAAAAGACAACAATGCACATAATAGTCGGTACCAAGCCAAATAGGTAGTAGGTAAATATAGATTTATTTTGTTTCGGGCTTGGGCTTGGCACCGACTTATTGTAATCAAAACTACCCACCAAACGGATACATTTAATTTTACGCAGATGCTCAAAATGTTAACTTTCTTTCATTAATAGAGACCTGTGAAGTGAGCTTACCTCTTACGCCCACGTATTAAGTACTAAGTTTCAGTTATCAGTTATAATTTTTTATTTTCCAAGGAAGCGAAACGAGATATTTAAAACGGCATTGCGCCGCCCTCATGTATACCTCCGGGGGCGGCATCGAAAATCGCTACACGTCACAAACTTGTAAATGCTTAGAACTACCCCTACATCAAATTTCTATTTTCTATCTTTTTTGTTTCATACCCAAAGCCCTATTCCTACCGAACTTATTATTTACCCGAAGAAACATTAAAAAGAAGTAAAATTTAAGTACCTAGACTATTATAATAGGTATACCTAATATAATATAGGTAGCACTGATAATTTTTTTATTATAGGTATTATAAGATCTACAACAATCTTGTTACATCTTTGCCACATTGTCTACGTGAAATATTTAGTCAAAAGTATGTTTCTATCTAAAAGCTTTTCATTTAACGATTGTTCGCCACTGATCATGGGACTGGTCTAGTCTTGAAACATGTATGACATGGATTAAATATTATTATATTAAATTTAATTCATAGAGATTAGGCTTTTATTTCAATACTGTACTTGTAATAAATCACCCTGTGTGTTTCTTTTACCGACGAATTGGCAACAGCACGACACACACCACATTCGCTTGTTTTTTTTTCTACCCTCCCTGCGTATCCCCTCCAGATTAATACAGAATTTCATCAATTTCTCTCTCTGACAATAAAGCATTGCCGGTGCATATCTGTTGCAAATGATCTAAATAATTGTTATACGTTGCGTTTTGTTTTTGATATTAATAAACTACAAAACGGTTTCTGGCTGTGACAATACTGCTCTATGCTTTACACGCTAGTCTACGCCACGTAGTGGCAGGCATACTTAGAGATGTTCTGATTTTAATGCATTGGGCTGACTATCTATTGTGTAGATTAATCTTTGGTATTAGCTAACATCTTATAAGGTACTAGTACCTACTGATAATGGCTAATTTAGGTTTCTGGTTATTTACGCATTTCTACTTGTGTTGGGTGTGTAGATTTCGGATTGATCGATTGATTTCGGTATTACGCAAATAACGACTACGTGTTGATGATGGTGAAAATTTTCAAATAAAGTGTGGCATCCGCGAATTTCTCATATTTTCTTGATTGTTGCCAGATTTTGAATGAATTGAATTGAATGAGATATAAACAATATAAAATTTGTTTAACCACCAAATTATTTTAGCAAAAATAAAATACACTTAGCGAAATTAATTATGTGTAGTTCAGCATCTGCGAGCGTGTCGGGTATAAATAGATTTCGGATTAATTACGCTATTGCGCGAATAATGAGTACGAGGTGTCGGATGGCGATAATTTCAAAAACAGTCCGGCAGCAGAGCATTGTAAGTTAGTATGTTGTTTAAGCGAGTAGATTCCATAAGAATAGCACACAAATCTGTTTTTTTAGATTAATGAAAAAATGAGAATTTTAAACATGTTTCGGTTCAAACGAGCCTCACCAAAATTAACCCAGGATCTTACGTGAATATTTAACTGTAAAAACACATGATTTATTAGGTATTTTTTATTGGGCAGAAAACGTTACAGCCAAACTTTTCCCTGAAATCCTATTTTCTTTATAACATTTGGTTTGCGTTCAGTCTCGAAATGCTGGTTATCCTATTATAAATAACTTTTATTTAACGGTTAGAAAATGCTTTGGGGCGAATGGGTGTGTTTAAAAAAAAAGGTAGGTATTCCAATGGTATGGTTTCGTATTCTGAACTTTCGTAAATTTGTGTTTGTGCATAATATTATGATTACCAAGGATTCACTGAACAGAACTTCAATCTTTTTTAGCACTTTTTTATGAATTCCTTGGGATGAGCGTCAAAATAGGGTAATACGTAATATTTTTATTATCACGCTGTCTTCGTCTAAAGTTAAAAGTACCGGTAAATATCGTTTGGCTTACATTTTTGACACAGAAGTATTTTGTATAGAGGAAGTGTCAGTTTTAATGAACATCATATTTTTAGAGAGCGTTCAAAATACTAAATGTTAATTTAAACGATTTTGTCCCTTATAATAATAATAATAAGCATTTATTCCCAACAGGTCAAACCCACTTACAGGAAAATCAAAAATACAATTTCGAATTAATTGAAAAAAAAACATATCAAATCAAGAGGAAAAACCAAAAAAAAAACAACCAAATAACTACGTTACAAAACAATAAATGCAAACAATAAAAAAAATTGATTAAATATTTCGGAATGTCAAAAATAATCAAAAATTAACACTCTCTGTCCAAGTACCTATACTTTCAATTCCTCAAACAAATAAACACAACAGTCTAACTATTCATTAAATACTACGAAAATAAATGCGATCAATAACAGTTCAATATTGAAAGAAAATAATCACTATCCATTAAGTAAACTATTAGTAATCGCGGACAAAGTTGAGTCATGAATGTCAAAATCACGACAACACCGATTGAAAATAACACACATATAGTAAACAGCACTTTGTAACAAAATATTACTCTTGGCTGGGCCCGCAGTGAACGGCACGAGATGTCGAGCACCCAATCGCGGAACATGGAATCTAATACATTCCAATAGATATTGGCAATCAACGGCGCAGTGCAATAATTTGTATAAAAACTTGACGTGAATGTTTCTTCTGGTCAAGAGAGAAGGTTCAGTAAAACGCAAGAGCAAAGACGCATGATCTACTCCCTGTAGAGGATAAACATTGTCGGCTTCATAGGCTAGATATTTAAGCAAACGGCGCTGAACAGATTCTAAGGATCTAATATGAGTACTATATATTGGGTTCCATATAATTGCGGCAAATTCCAGTTTAGATCTAACAAAAGCATAAAACAAGGGCTTAACCGTGAAAACATCGTTGAATTGCCGACAATTCCTAATAATAAAACCCAACATTCTACGAGTATTTGCACTCAATACTACACTGACGGTCTGCTGGATAAATGTAAATTCAATTCACTGTCGAAGACAACACCCAAATCTTTAATTTCGCTGAGCCTTTCCAAGGACTCATTGTTCAATTGATAATCAAAATTCAATGCGTTCTTTAGTCTGGAATAGCTAACGATCTTACACTTAGATACATTAAGCTCTAAACGATTGTCCGTGCACCAGGTACACAGAGATGATCGCAGTCATTCAGGGAATTAATGGGCTGGAAGATCTTAAGATCGTAAGCATAAGCAAGCCTACCACACGTTTTTACGTCTTTTGACTCAATTAGGTATAATAAGTAAAGAATTTGTATAAATTAAATAAAGAAGCAAATAATAGTCTCATCGTGTTGTCCAGTTATTCGTACAGTATACGATGTCATTGGCACTATGTGGCTCCGTTTTTTACTAACTACAAAAAGAAAATGAAGAAGTTTATTTTTAACTAAGCAAGTACCTAATTATGAAATATACTATGTTCTAACTTTACGACATTATTAAACTAAAAAGTTGTGATTTGCTGTAGAAATTATTTTAAATCAGAAAAGTTGAAACATTTTCCTAACAAATGCTGCCTCAATAACGTAAATCACTTCAAAATGGTGCTTTTGCTGTAGTAGCGAAAGAACGAACGTTGCAGCATATACCGTAGCTTTGGACGGACGCAGGAATATGCCGAACACAAAATTAAACTTAAATTAGTTTTTGTCTAAGCGTTCTCTTTGCTTCTTTCCCTGCAGCCCTTAAAAATTACATACCGTCGTTAGTTAAATTCTTTTTAGCAGGCTAAAATCAATAAACATAATATAGTATAGTTATTCATAATTTAAATATCTCACAATTATTTTCAGGAGCGTATACCAGAGTAAGTAAACCAGGACGGGGTAACGAAGATAACACAGGCCAACACACATTTTGGTGCCTGCGATTTTTTAACTGTTCCTGAGTAATTTTTGGATGCAGAATGTAAAAAGGTTCTCAGATTTTGTCTATCAGATCTAGTTTTTGAGATTTTTTAAAAAATTGTGTATATAATTTACGTTATAACTGTTATAATATATAATATTACTATTGACAGTTAAAAAAAACAAAGACACATGGATTTAAGTATTTATTGCAAAAACTTAATTTACATAATTACATTAGTCACTAATCACATAAAAATTTTCTTTTATACGATTTTCTAGAATGGAGTTTACTAGGGCAGTCTCGCTGAAGGCTCCAGCAGTAGTCCGCCATCATGTGGCTATCCCATCGTCCTTGATAACGATCTTCCATAGTTTTAATATCCTGGTGGAATCTTTCCCCCTGTTCTTCACTACAATCACCTAAGTTTTCTGGAAAACGATCTAGGTGGCTGTGGAGGTAGTGAACTTTTATACTCATGTTACAGCCGAGAATATTAAAATTTGAAAGCATAGTTTTCACTAATTCTACGTAATTGTCTGCTTTATGATTGCCAAGAAAATTTTGTACTACTTGAACAAATGAACTCCAAGCGTTAGATTCAGTCTCGTTCATTGATGTCGTGAATTGTGGATCTTTAACAAGTTGCCTTATTTGAGGACCATCAAATATACCAGCTTTTAGTTTTTCCGTGCTAATGCCAGGAAATTTACGTGACAAATACCCAAAACAATTTCCATCTCGATTTAAGGCCTTCACAAATTGCTTCATTAGGCCTAGCTTGATATGCAAGGGCGGAAGTAAGATTTTTTCTCTTGAAACCAAAGGTTCGTTGATCACGTTTTGTATTCCTTGAATCATGACATCTCTTGAAGGCCAATTTTTGTTAACCCAGTGCTCATTTTTAGCTCTGCTGTCCCAAAGGCACAAAAAACAAGGATATTTTGTATAACCACTCTGCTGTCCAAGGAGGAAGTTAATCATTTTTAAATCAACACAAATTGACCACTGATGTTCTTCGTATTTAATTTTTCTCAAAACTAATGCTATTGTTTCATATTCTTCCTTCATGGTAGTAGAATGACCAATAGGAATTGAGCCATATTTGTTACCGTTATGTAAAAGAACACATTTTAAACTACGTTTTGAACTGTCAATAAAAAGGCGCCAATCATCTGGAGTGTATTCAGGCAAACCCATTTTTTCTAAGAGCCCTTTTATATTGTTACAGAATACCAAGTCATTTTCCTGAGTGAAAAAAGGCAGCAGATCCTTATCTCTTTTACGATAAAATGTAATATTAGTACCTCGACAAAGTAGATTTTTTTCTTTTAATCTGGATGCAAGTAATTCAGCGGATTCCTTTGAGAGATTCAGGTCTCTTATAAGATCGTTTAGTTCTTCTTGATTGAAACACTGCGGAGTTGCTAAATCTGCTTCAAAATCGCTGTCGTTTTCTGATTGAATTCTTTTAACTTCGTCAGGATATGTCCATTTGTGTCTATTGTTTCTATTTATGCCTTTAATATTAACGAGACAAAAATAGCAGTCGTCATGATGGTTCCGCGGTTCTCTCCAAACCATTGGTACACCAAACTTTAGGCACTTCCTCTTTCCAGTTGTCCACTGTCGCAAATGTTCAACACATGTTTTACATATGAAATGTGGGGCCCAAGATTTATCTTGATCTCCTAAATGAACGCCAAAATAGGCAAGATAAGCTCTTTTCACAAAGTCAGAAATCCTTTTTCTGCTCTCTTTCAAAGTGTATTCACCACACACATAACAAAAAACATCGGGATGATTTACACAGGTACGTCTGCTTGTGGATGCCATTGTTTCAGTTTAGTGTCTTGATACTACAAAACGACCAAAATTTACACAAAATGATAGCACAACTTTACTTGGGAAAACTCAGTAATATACTAAATCAAGTACAGCCAAGCAGGTATAGAAGGATCGGGTCATAGGCAATTACAGGTATAAAAGTAAGTAAGAGCATTGTATTGAGTAGTTCCTAGTATAGGAACATTGGGTCAGGGACAATTCCAGGTATCCATTTGGCTAATTAGATTCTGGGAAATTCCTATTTTGACGATTAAGTACATATTTATCTCTTTATTTGTTGTCCTTTATCAGAAAAAAATATATCATTTAACCTGTAACGTGTATCTCAAAAACTAGAGCTGATAGAAAAAATCTGGTGGCATTTTTGGAATCAGCACATTAAAAACATCTAAAATCAGATGTTAGATTTCTGGCACCAAATTTTTTTTTTCATTTTGTTGGCCTGTGTAATTACTCGACCCATACTCACATTAAGGATTTACAAATTGCTGTTTTTTTTTTTAATTTCTTTAAATTTAATTAAATTTTAATGCCTAACATAATTATTTGATATGCATGGGGTTTCACCGTCACGGACTTGGTTTGTCATGGATACAAGGTGAGCTATTTCCAGAAAGTTCTTTTCCAGGTAAGTACATGCATATGCTTTAGATTTTAGAGGAATATTATTTAAAGTGTGTAGAAGTTATACAGGTCGATGAACAATATTTGTAATTGAGGGTCAGATTTCAGATTATTGTAATCATCAATAAACACACTAACAAAATGTTTCGATTCGATCCATCACCAGTGCTGAAGCAACGTTTCATTGGTATCAATATGTTTTAGACCTCACAGTATCTACTAGAAACCACAATCAGTGTGTCGACAAAAATGTAGTAAAATATTTGAGTACTTATTACACAGGCCAACAAAATGAAAAAAAAAATTTGGTGCCAGAAATCTAACATCTGATTTTAGATGTTTTTAATGTGCTGATTCCAAAAATGCCACCAGATTTTTTCTATCAGCTCTAGTTTTTGAGATACACGTTACAGGTTAAATGATATATTTTTTTCTGATAAAGGACAACAAATAAAGAGATAAATATGTACTTAATCGTCAAAATAGGAATTTCCCAGAATCTAATTAGCCAAATGGATACCTGGAATTGTCCCTGACCCAATGTTCCTATACTAGGAACTACTCAATACAATGCTCTTACTTACTTTTATACCTGTAATTGCCTATGACCCGATCCTTCTATACCTGCTTGGCTGTACTTGATTTAGTATATTACTGAGTTTTCCCAAGTAAAGTTGTGCTATCATTTTGTGTAAATTTTGGTCGTTTTGTAGTATCAAGACACTAAACTGAAACAATGGCATCCACAAGCAGACGTACCTGTGTAAATCATCCCGATGTTTTTTGTTATGTGTGTGGTGAATACACTTTGAAAGAGAGCAGAAAAAGGATTTCTGACTTTGTGAAAAGAGCTTATCTTGCCTATTTTGGCGTTCATTTAGGAGATCAAGATAAATCTTGGGCCCCACATTTCATATGTAAAACATGTGTTGAACATTTGCGACAGTGGACAACTGGAAAGAGGAAGTGCCTAAAGTTTGGTGTACCAATGGTTTGGAGAGAACCGCGGAACCATCATGACGACTGCTATTTTTGTCTCGTTAATATTAAAGGCATAAATAGAAACAATAGACACAAATGGACATATCCTGATCTAGATTCTGCAAGAAGGCCTGTAGTGCATTCGGAAGAAATACCCGTTCCATCATTCAGCAGTCTACCCAAACTGACAGAAGATGATACAGAAACATCAACGTCTGACGAAGTTAAAAGAATTCAATCAGAAAACGACAGCGATTTTGAAGCAGATTTAGCAACTCCGCAGTGTTTCAATCAAGAAGAACTAAACGATCTTATAAGAGACCTGAATCTCTCAAAGGAATCCGCTGAATTACTTGCATCCAGATTAAAAGAAAAAAATCTACTTTGTCGAGGTACTAATATTACATTTTATCGTAAAAGAGATAAGGATCTGCTGCCTTTTTTCACTCAGGAAAATGACTTGGTATTCTGTAACAATATAAAAGGGCTCTTAGAAAAAATGGGTTTGCCTGAATACACTCCAGATGATTGGCGCCTTTTTATTGACAGTTCAAAACGTAGTTTAAAATGTGTTCTTTTACATAACGGTAACAAATATGGCTCAATTCCTATTGGTCATTCTACTACCATGAAGGAAGAATATGAAACAATAGCATTAGTTTTGAGAAAAATTAAATACGAAGAACATCAGTGGTCAATTTGTGTTGATTTAAAAATGATTAACTTCCTCCTTGGACAGCAGAGTGGTTATACAAAATATCCTTGTTTTTTGTGTCTTTGGGACAGCAGAGCTAAAAATGAGCACTGGGTTAACAAAAATTGGCCTTCAAGAGATGTCATGATTCAAGGAATACAAAACGTGATCAACGAACCTTTGGTTTCAAGAGAAAAAATCTTACTTCCGCCCTTGCATATCAAGCTAGGCCTAATGAAGCAATTTGTGAAGGCCTTAAATCGAGATGGAAATTGTTTTGGGTATTTGTCACGTAAATTTCCTGGCATTAGCACGGAAAAACTAAAAGCTGGTATATTTGATGGTCCTCAAATAAGGCAACTTGTTAAAGATCCACAATTCACCACATCAATGAACGAGACTGAATCTAACGCTTGGAGTTCATTTGTTCAAGTAGTACAAAATTTTCTTGGCAATCATAAAGCAGACAATTACGTAGAATTAGTGGAAACTATGCTTTCAAATTTTAATATTCTCGGCTGTAACATGAGTATAAAAGTTCACTACCTCCACAGCCACCTAGATCGTTTTCCAGAAAACTTAGGTGATTGTAGTGAAGAACAGGGGGAAAGATTCCACCAGGATATTAAAACTATGGAAGATCGTTATCAAGGACGATGGGATAGCCACATGATGGCGGACTACTGCTGGAGCCTTCAGCGAGACTGCCCTAGTAAACTCCATTCTAGAAAATCGTATAAAAGAAAATTTTTATGTGATTAGTGACTAATGTAATTATGTAAATTAAGTTTTTGCAATAAATACTTAAATCCATGTGTCTTTGTTTTTTTTAACTGTCAATAGTAATATTATATATTATAACAGTTATAACGTAAATTATATACACAATTTTTTAAAAAATCTCAAAAACTAGATCTGATAGACAAAATCTGAGAACCTTTTTACATTCTGCATCCAAAAATTACTCAGGAACAGTTAAAAAATCGCAGGCACCAAAATGTGTGTTGGCCTGTGTTATATTAAAAAAAAACCGTCGAAACACTAATTAACGTTTGCGCAAATTAATTTCATAAACCAATATTTCCGCCTAGCCTGCATGCATATGGTGATATCCGACATACTCAGAAAATCTAAATAGAATCGTTCACAATGATTAATTACGCGCACACAACGTACAAACTGTGGTAAAACAGAAGCATTAAAATAACGTAGTTGGTAAGTAACAATTATGTGAAAATATACTTAATAATACTTGAATTATATGAAGAGCATCAAACATAGTAAAATATGAATGATAATAAAGCTTGAACGTTTAAATTTTTTAAATAATTCTCGCTCGATAACACTTGATTTATGGCCACTTGAAACTTTCCCACCGGGAGAGAAATGAGAAGGCATGGCAGGACAAAAAAAAAACAAAAGGAAAAAATGAGATGGGATAGAGAAAGGAATAAGGTATTTTTATTTCATAAAGGATGGGAGAAGGGAAGGGCACCAAACAACTCTGATATACTCTACTTTACGCTCTTGTACCGGATGATATAGAATTTAATAAACGATCTGACACATTTTGATGTGTTTTGAAAAATCACTACCTATTGATGAAAATGAAATTAACGTTGCAGACTGGTGACAAATTTAAATTCAATTTCGCACTCGTCATTAGGCAAATTATCATATCCCATACTTGTTTCGCGATCAGTAACCCATCACCAGTGGATAATATATTATTCAATAGGTAGGTAGGTACTTAATATTAGAAAAATTTGAAATCACTACTCACTGTTTTCAGGGAAAATATCAATTTTATAATCAAGGTTAAAAATTAAGAAATATTAATATGAAATAATTTCATATAACAATATATTGAATTAAACAATATGACCCGCGCGGCCTAGCAAAAAAGTTATTTGTGTAACCCTGACCGAATATCCAAAATAACATGAGAAATTATAACATTAAACGTAGAATATAATAGAGCTAAATTAATGTTTAAGGGAGGTTGTTTGATATGGTGTTGGGGGAAACCAGGAAAGCTATGGAAATTTTGATAAGAGCATGTTTAGATTCGCAAACGAGTTTCAAACTAAAAATAAGCGAAATACCTTGGAAAAGTCTCGAAACTTTGAGACCCTGTACGATCGGCTGAAGTTAAGGAACCAATTTTGGATAGCGGCTTTCATGAACCCTCAAGTCTTCCACATAGATTAGCATTTAGAATTAATGTTTCATATGTGCATTAATTTATATCCGTGCATCCTTACCATTTCAAGCAAATGCAACAATTACTACGAGAGGATAGATCATTAATGCTGGACTTTTGTGAATTACTGGTTTGAACAAAATTGTTTTTATCCAATTTTTTTTTTAATCCTCAGTATCTTATTTATGAAAAATGCAAGGTCCGAGCGCTTGTTGTTATTATAGCTCGTAATTCTAGGCTAAAGACACAATAACACTATTTTAAAATAAATGTTTGGCAGGTAATAGATACATAAGGTTTCACATATTTCCTGATAATTTAAGCAGAAATATGTTCACGCATTTTTAAACATTATTAGGTACCTGAAAATAAAATTTTGCAAAGGACAAATTACCTACTACAAGAACTAAGAGACCAAGTAGAAATATTCAATTCTCCAAAACAGGTAATTACAAATTCACAGGCTCGCACACCCATTATGCGGACTTTAGCAGACTCAGAAGTGAATGTAATCGCCTTTATCGCGTTTGCTATATGTCTTTTACAAATGCAATTGAGAGTGAGCTGCCTCAGAACATTGGAGCTTTCTGGAGGTTCATTAATTCTAAAAGAGGATCTTCAGACCTGCCCTCGCGTCTATCATGGGGTGAACGAACGAGCGACGCCGATCATTGTGGGGCGGATATTTTGAATCAGTGTATAACGACAGATGTCTTGGCTCTCCGGTTGGCTGTGTCGGGGACACCCTAGTGAATGTTTCCGATCATCACATCTCTCTCTCAGATATTTTAGAGGCAATTGTTGGCTTGGAAGTGAGGAAGTCGGCCGGTCCCGACGGAATCCCGCCTTGCTTCTCAGGAATTGTAGCTTTTCGCTTGCTAGACCGCTTCAAATTATTTTCAATCATTCGGTCTCCACTGGCACTTTCCCTGTATTATGGAAAACTAGTTTCATTACCCCTATTTTTAAATCCGGCAACAGAAATGAAGTAACAAATTACCGACCGGTCTGTATATTGAATTCAATTCTGAAACTATTCGAAAACCTGATCACTCGTTATCTGACGGCCACTCTAGGGCCATTAGTGATCTCCGATCAATTTGGATTTCAGGCAGGTAAATCTACCGAGCTCAATCTCCTCGAATTCACAAACTACTTGTCCCGGGCTTTGGAGCACGGATATCAAGTTCATGCCATTTACACCGACTTCTCTAAGGCTTTCGACAGTGTCAACCATCGGCTTCTCATTGAGAAGCTTGGGATTGTTGGAGTCTCTGCGCCTATCTTGGACTGGTTGGGGAGCTACTTATGTGGTAGAACTCAGGTTGTCCGGATCAATGAGTTTCATTCCAGGCCCATATTAGTTTCATCTGGTGTTCCTCAGGGGTCCCATTTGGGCTCCTTATTATTTAACTTATTTGTCAATGACATAGAGCAATGTTTCGTTCATAGTGAGATCAAGGTATTTGCTGATGATCTAAAGTGTTATAGGCGTATTGCAGGCCCATCCGATTGCTACCTTTTGCAGGAGGATGTTATTCGGCTTGTGCATTGGTGCGAGGTGAATGGGTTGGATTTGAATATATCGAAGTGCTTTTGCGTTAATTTTAACCGTACTAGGGATCCACTTTTTCACGAATACTTTATTGACCGGGACGCTTTGGATTATAAGGCTTTGGTCAAGGATCTGGATGACTACTTGGATTCTTCACTGAGCTACACCGACCACATCAGGCGCGCGACATCGCGGTCCATTAAGATGTTGGGCTTCATCAGACGTTGTTCGGGGGATTTCAGTCAGATTGGTACATTCAGAGCCCTGTACACATCCCTTGTGAGGCCGCATTTGGAGTACGCCTCTGCGGTGTGGTCTCCATCTTATGTTTGTCACACTGTCTGTATCGAGAGGGTTCAGCACCGTTTTCTGATAATAATATAATATAATCGTTTATTTAGCATATATGCTATTTACATTGATGTATAAATACATACAAACACAAAAAATATCACTACATTTGTCAACAATTAAAAATTAAAACACACTTACAAAACAGAACATAAAATAATTACAAACACAAACAGTCTACTGTTACCGTTTTCTGAGGTACGTTCACTCGGCCGTGAACGACCCGTTAATTTTAACTTAAACTACGGCGTATTGCTGAGTGAGCTGGAGTTGGCTACATTGGGCGCCCGCAGGGTTGTCAGGGATCTGACTATACTATATAAAATTTTAAACAATACTCTTTTATCTTCTAGTCTTTTATCCCAGATTGGTTTTCATGTTCCCCCTAGACAAAGCAGAAGTTCTGATCTCTTTCACGTCTCGTTCCACCGCGCGAACTACGCTATGAATACCTTTGTCACCAGAGTGGCGCGACTGGCGAATCGTTGTTCTAATCATAACATCGATTTCTTTGCACCATTTGGTGAGTTCGCCGGTCGCTTGAGGAGGGGGTCTAGAGATGAATGGTTTCCCTAATTCCTTGTTTTTAAAATTTAAAATAAATGATCATTCATTAATTCCTTAACATCAGCGAGCGTTGGAGTCCTGCGAGCTGTTGTATGTCGCGCAATTGCTGGTTTTTGTTTTTTTTTATTAAGTTCAATTGTAATGGATAGTCTTGAGTTATGTAAGTTTTATAATTTCTGTATTATGTTGTATGCTATTGTTTTGTACATGTTGTAATAATGGACTTTGTCCGTAGATTAATAAATAAATGTTAAATAGGCTTGAGTATTAGACCATATTTTTGAACTTTTCTTATATTTCCAAAGTTCATACTTAAAATAAATCAAACAATATCAGCTTGAAATTTCTGTTTACGTTTACATATCAAGGCCTTCCTAAAAGTTTTTCAACATTTGAAAAAAATAATTTCCAAAGCTTGAGAAACACATCGACATTTAATTGCAAGTCATACGAAAAACATTTAAGTTAAAACGTTTTTACCAGAATCGCTTCTTTATAATGTATAACATAAACTTGAGATTTCTGATAATTTATTAGGAAAATATTCAAAAAAATTATGGTAAATAAACCATTTGGTCTCCTGCTGGCGGTTTGTCTTTCAATTATTTTTTTATGATTTTATTCTGCTGTTGTTGGTGTTACCTATACATTGGGTTTGTCGACCTTCCTGCGCGCGGTGGGGTGTGCACTGCTGAGTGGACTGTATAGTCACCGTATGTTGTATGGTACAGTGTACATACAGGGTAAGTCTAGCAAGACGTGATATTTTAATACTTCCTTTAATATAAATGGGATTGATATGAAATGAAAATGAAATGTCACATACATACCTTTGACGGTTTCCACAAAAAAACATCAATTTCTGAAAATTTAGAGCTTTGGCAAAAAAATAATATTTCCGTACATTATAGTAAATTTAAAGAAAAACTGTTTTTAGCTGGTGTTAAATAGCATTCATAGGAACTTATTGAGGCCAACAGTCTTCATTTAAGGTATACAGGATGTTAGGAATCAGTAACCAAAATTTTTCCTCATTTAAGTGAGTGTAACTTGATTGTCTCAAATGGAACAAGATTGTCGTGTCTTGTTTCTATGACTCAGACCTGATTTTATGGTATTACTTTACTTTACTGTTGCCTCACATTAAAAATGTTAGTCAGATTATGTTAATTATTTCAATAAACAAAGTACAGTTATATTCAGATTTAACTGATCCCCAGATAACATGCAGAAAAAAGCTAAATTGAATGAAAGCCGAAAATCATTTCGAACATTCAATTTAAATTATTTGATGCTCAGTTTTTAATTATTTGATATAGGGGCATTAGTTTACATACTCTGATTTTGTATATCATTCTTATGGTTTATTTAGTATTAGTATTTATTAACGATTTGAAGGTGAGTTTGCCGAGATCTAGTGTGAGCAGGCAATATGTACGGTAAAACATAGTTCAGAAAATATGGCCGGGTTCCATTGAATGCTATGAAAAATAAGTTCGTGGCATAGGGGACAAAATGACTGGTTTTACCTACACAAGGCATTTTTTTTAATTTAGCTAGGCCTCAGTCTAATTCCGTTGAACCAGACCGCGGCATGGGTCGACAGATACTGACGAATTCGTATCGCTCTTATTATGAGCTCGTCAGAGTACCATAGTCGTTGACCAGCTACAATATCGGCCTGCATTTAATCACAATGGGATATACAACAGTCAACAGTAGATATGTGTAAACTACTCGTAGTACCATCTACATACACATAGTAATGCACATCCCAAATATTTTGGGTGATGCTAGAAGAAGGATAAATGGTTTCCTGCAAGATTAAACAAAATCCCTTGTGTAGGTAAAACCAGTTATTTTTTCCGCTATGCCACGAAATTATTTTTCATTTATATTTTCTTCTTCTTATGGTGCCTATCCGTTACGGATGTTGGACACTAACATGGTTATTCTTACTTTGTTGACTGCTGCCCTGAAAAGTCCGGTAGTGGTTAAGTTAAACCATTTTCGCAGGTTATGCAGCCAGGATATTCTTCTTCGTCCTGGACCTCTTTTCCCATGCACTTTACCCTGAAGTATTGTCCGAAGCAGGTCATACCGTTGTTCATTACGCATTATATGGCCCAGGTATTCCAGTTTGCGACGTTTTATGGTTACGACTAGTTCGCGCTCTTTACCCATTCTATGTAGAACTTCTTCGTTGGTGACTCTGTCTGTCCAGGAAATCCTCAACATGCGTCTATAGCACCACATTTCGAATGCCTCGAGTCTTCCCAGTGACGCTTCAGTTAAGGTCCATGTCTCCCCGCCATATAAAAGAACGGAGAACACGTAGCATTCTAGTAAACGAACTTTTATTTCCAGTTTTATATCGTGGCTGTTAAAGATTTTTTTCATTTTGACGAAAGCTGATCTTGCCTTCTCGATTCTTATCTTAATTTCCGTCGATTGGTCCCACTGTTCATTTAAGTTTGCACCCAAATAACAAAAGTTGGTGATTCGTGTTATAGGTTGTTGGTTAACTAGCAATTGACCAGGTGGTATCCTATTTTTGCTTATAACCATGTATTTGGTTTTTTTGATGTTAAAATCAAGCCCAAACCTGCTACTTACTTCTGCCACCCTGGAGACAAGTGTCTGCAGACCTTCAAGACTGTCTGAAAAAATGACAGTATCATCAGCGTATCTTATATTGTTCAATCGTTGTCCGTTTATAAGTAAGTTATATTTACGGACCCAAATTCATTTTACAATTTTGCCTTATTTGGCATCGACGACCGAACGCTTGGAGACCACCGTCCGAAGCGTTGCTGATACCCAAATATTTTGGGTGATGCGAGCAGAAGGATAAATGGTCTCCTGTTAGATTAAACAAAATCCCTTGTGTAGGTAAAACCAGTTATTTTTTCCGCTATGCCACGAAATTATTTTTCATTTATATCCACGGACACAAATTAATTTTAAAATTAAATGGTATTGCCAACACAAGATGCGCCCGAAATCCCTGGCGGGAGGCTTTATATATGATTTGCTTGTTACATAAAGTAACAAGACTTCTAGTTATGTTGCACATTGTTTCACATTACCATCCGTTTGTTTAACTTACTAACCAGTATTTATTAAACTAGTTCAGTAACAACTATTTATTGATGTTTTGGTTAATTTTGGAATGAACTGTGTTTTATTTGTTTAAAGAATTAATTTCATCTGACTAATATTGTCGATGTCGTCTGCCTATTTTTGAAGAAATAACAAATATCAGATCTGACTACTAGAAATACGACGTATTTTGACCAAAAACCAAGCAATTTAGGGAGTAGTGATAAAATTCATGCAGAGCCCTACGCCTACGATGCGATGCAATTATGCCACACTGGTCATTAAATCTGCAGCTCTCATGCATCAGCCGTCGTTTGTAGGCGAATTCAGTTATTTGTCAGCAATTCCATAGTTTCAATTAAAATTAAATTTATCTTGTTATATTTAAGGACAAAAAATATTTTATTAATTTTAATTTTATTTTGACATTGAATAAAATAGAATGCTTAGACACCACCGTCCCAAGCATAGCCGAGAGCCTAATATGTGGGTGATGCTGGCAAACTAATAAAATGGTCGCCTGGCGTTTTGAGTTTTTATATTTCTATCTTTACTGCTGGGTTACCTATACTTTGGGTTGGTCCATCTGCCTGAGTGCGGTGTGGTGTATACTGCTGGTATATAATAATAATAATAGCATTTATTGTCCAACAGCGAAGCCAATTACAGGACAAAATAATAATAATTCCAAAACAATGAAACCACAAAAAAATAAACTTAAATTAAAATAAAAAGAAAACTAGCTCTTAACGGTAATACTAATCAGTAACATGAGACATGGCACAATCCATAATTTCTTTAACACTACACGAAAAAATATCACAATATTTACACATAAGATTGTAGTTTCTGGTACAAATAGAAATAGGAGATCTCAACACAAGATTCGTCCTAGCATAACCACAATAAAATGTTGTACTGGACCTTATATGCTGCTTTGGAACGTTGAAATTAATATATATATTGGAGTGAACTAAATTGTAAAGAAATCGCAAAGAATTTATTTTCCTTCTAAGTTCAAGACTTGGTATCTCAAATGGATCCGTCATTAATTGGTAGTCAGTGCCCCTTGGAGGATAATGACCATCCGCTTTATACATTAAGTACTTCAAAAATCTACGTTGCACTTTTTCGACCGTATTTTGATGAGTCACATAATATGGATACCATATCAGTGACCCATATTCCAGTTTAGAGCGCACGTAGCTAAAGTACAGCGTTTTAAGGGTATCTGTGTTTCTAAATCCCCTGCAATTCCTAACCAGAAAACCGTATGTCCTACCTGCCTCTAGTGTCTTATAATTGATATGCTCAGCAAACGTAAATTTCGAATCAAATATAATTCCTAAATCAGTGACAGATTCACATCGTGAGATGAGAGACCTGATCAATGGAATAAACGTAATCAATGATCACCCTCTTGCGGGTAAAACTGATATATTTGCACTTCGACGGATTAAGTGAAAGTTTATTTAGTACGCACCATTGATGCACCATCTCCAAATTGTTCTGTAGGTTAGCACAGTCAACGATACTATCAATAGAACTGTACAATTTAAGATCATCCGCAAACATCAGCCGATCACAATTCATTCCATTCTCCAGGTCATTGACAAATAACATAAAAAAGAGGGGTCCAAGGTTCGATCCCTGAGGCACTCCTGAAGAAGCTGTATATGTATGTGACTGGTAGCCATTGTGAGAAACATACTGAGGTCTATTTTTCAACTATGACTGAAGAAACAATTTTAGGTTTAAAACAAAACCAAACTGGTCAAATTTTCGCATCAAAATGCCGTGATCTAAAACCTCAGAAACATTTTCAGAAAGAACCGCTAGATTAGGCACAGTAGATCTATGGGAAAAGAAACCATATTGTACAGTGGAAATCTGATTTCTAACAAAACTATAAATACGATCATATAATACAGACTCAAAAATTTTTGCAAAATTCGACAGAATGGAAATCGGGCGATAGTTATCAATCACAGATCTGTCACCCGACTTCAGAATAGGAACAACCTTAGACCTCTTCCACTCCTGCGGAAATACCTTGCTTTCAAGGGCCAAGTTAAATATTAAGCACAGCGGCCCAACCAGAACCGGCATACAATCTTTTACAAAGAAAGATGGAAGACCATCCGGACCTGATGTCATTCTGTTACTGAGCCTCCTGCATGCTTTTAATATTTCATCCTCAGTAACTGATTCAATCGAAAACGAATCAACATAAGGACAATCATGACCAGAATCCGCGTTCGAGGAGTTAATAAATACACCCTGGAAAAAGGTTCCGAATGCATCGACAACGCCCTGCGGATCACTATATTCATCGTCCCCAAAAGTCATAACACCCGGCAATCGTGTAGACTTATGTTTACAGTGAAAAAACCTCCAAAACTCTTTGGGATTATGTTTTATACTGTTTTCCACATTACTAATATATGACGTATACGCAGTTTTTATATCTTATTTTAATCTAGATTTAAGAGTTGCAAATTGTTGGTACAAAACCTCACTATGAGTCTTCTTGAACTTATTAAATATGTTTTCTTTTTTTTTTATATTTGCAATTATATTCGATGTATACCAGGAAGGAAAACTACGGCTGAATACCATACACTTAGGAACATTACACTCATTAATCGCATTCAAGATGCTATAGAACCTAGAAACACATGTATCAACATTAGGAATATGTCTTAACTCCGACCAGTCCGCATCCAACACCGCGTTATACAAAGCATGAAAATTTGCTTTTTTAAAGTTATATGATGGATTATTTGCATTACTAGTAAAACGTTTTTGTCGCTTACCTGAGAGCAATGAAACGCTAACAATCAAACATGGATGAAAATAATCCTCTTCAACTAAAGGACAATTATTACGAATAACATGACATAAAACATTAGAAATAACTAGGTCAAGAAGGCGATCATCAATATTGCAAATAGCATTGTACTGACACATTTCAAAAAAATCGATAAAATTTCTTAAAATCAACGTTCCTCGATCGCTCATATCATTTCTCGAAAACAAACCTACGTTAAAATCCCCTAAACATAAAATTTTTTCATTATGAAATACTTCAAATTGAACAAGCGACTCAAGAAACAATTCCAAGACATCGAAATGCACTTTTGGAGGTATATAAACAACTAAAATACAAAAAGATATATGAGATATAAAACACTTACATGCTAAAAAGTCAATATATGGAAACTCAGTAGCTAAAATATTTGTGTTTATGAGTTTAGTCTTTATTTCGTTACGAATTGCCAACAAAACACCCCCACCAGTGGTTAAACCAGTAGTGACAAAGTTTCGGTCTTTTCGGAACACCTGGTAATTACTTGGAAAATATGGTTTATATATATCTGCCAATATGTATTTCGCTATGCTCGATGTTTGTAGATGGGCACGACTATCGACCAAGGTATTCTGACCAACCCATAATGAGAAGGAAACGATATGGTCGACCTATGCCTCAGTCTGGTTAAACAAAATTTGACTAACGCACCTACAGAAAATTGGTGAAGCCAGTAGTTTTAATTTTTTCTTATTTTTTGATTTTACATACCTCTGGTCGTAGAAATATTGGTTTATTTTTTGGAAACACCTCATATATAATCCAGTTTTGAACTTAATTCTATAATAACAATAAATAATCTTCTCTAATGCTAATTCAGCTTGCTCGTGTACATAAACATGATTATACAATATCAATTATTTCAAATAATTATTGTATTAGAAAATTATGCAAATTAATATAGCGTAACCAGAGAGATGACAATTGCCATACAATATTTAAATATATTATGTCAAGTTTCGACTCCGTGGTCTGAAGCTCTGAAGTCTTCATAATGCAAACATTTTCTCATTGACACTTACATTTTCTAATATCTTCAAAACCTACATTTAATCTGAAATAGATAATTAAATTTTGAACGGCAATACATCGAGAATTCTAGGCATTTTTCTGTGGAAAATCACGTTTAGCTGGAAGTTATGTAATCGTAATTTTCCAATTCATCTCTCCACTAAAGCTATATTGTAACGGAGTATAAACCGCTCATTATCCTTAATGGATGAGCCGTGTGATGAGAATATTTAATAATAAAAAAGATCATGTTATCGATTTCGCTATATTATAGGTAGATATTATCTATAAATCCACAGTAAATGTTTTATCAAATTATTGATAGTATTTGGTGTATGCCTGCGTGGAATAATTAAACATGGTATGTGAAATCAATATGCTGAAATATTTGTCTCTACTAATTGAATAATATAGTAAATAGAAAAAATTACCAATATTAATATTATACCAAACAAGTGCACTCAAGTTATTAGTTGGACATGTAACACGTTACATCAAATGAATATGTTGTAGTTGACATATTAAGTTATTTCAGAGCAAATCCCAATGCTTCCATATGTTCAGCAGCTGAAGGCTCAGGTGTTGCTTACAGTTCTATCCAGCGTATTTTAAAGAAAAATAAATTTCATAATTTAAAATATTCAATTGCAGAGCATCGAATTCAATTTTGCGATAGTTTGTTGGTTCATATATAGGAGGATCCAGAATTCGCAAAAAATCATTTGGACTGATGAAGCAAAATTTAGTAGGGAAGACATTTTTAATAGAAGAAATTTACATTTCTGGAGCAATCAAAATCCACCCGAGAAAGAGGGTACCAAGATAATTTTCGCTTTAATGTGTTTTATTTATTAATGGATAATAACTTAGAATTTTATATTTACGAAGAAAATTTAAATGGGAAAAAATATTTGAACATATTACAGAACACTGTTTCAAATTTTTTAGAAGATTTGCCTTTAAACACCTGCTGGTACCAATTGGATGGAACTCCACCGCATTGTACTGCAGAAGTGAGTAATAAACTGAATAATATGTTTGAAGATCGTTGGATTCGCCGTTTAGGTCCGTGGGATTGGCCTGCTAGGTACCCCGACTTGACTCCCATGGACTTTTTTCTGTGGGGTAGGATAAAAAATAATGTGTATAAAACAACAATTAACACACGAGAGGAGTTATTAGAATAGAATGAATTTGAGAATTTGGACAACGACGAAATTCAGCGAGCTACTACTCATGAGTTCTAATAAAAGGGTATAAAATGTTTAGAAGTGAACGGAAATCATTTTGAACATTTATTATAGATTTTTATGTATAATATTTAAAGGTAATTTAGAGTACATAGTATTAAATGTGTCGTACTAATAACTTGAGTGTATTGTCCACAGATTTGAGATATATTAAAAACATCTAAATTCCAGTGATTATGTCGCCGTTTGTTCAACTTAGTTAACTGGTATGTTAAACAAACTGCAGTGATATTAACAATGATGTAATTGACAAAATTTGACGTTTCTGTTAATGTAACGTTGATTATGGCATTTGCCTACTACATGCTTTCTGCAAATTATATTATGGCAAAAATGTACAAAACTCAAAATATTGAAGAAACGGAATATTTTAGGTATAGGGAAGTAATATATCATTTAAAAAGATATTTTTTTGTCTTTCGAACGGCATAGTCGAATATATACCATTCCATTTAAAAAAAATTGACTTTTCCTAGTAAACACGTGGTTCAAGTTTAAATTCAATTAAATCTTGTTTTGCAACTGCCTGACAACCTTGGACTATATCATTTGTATACTCAGTATTCCCTCTAATGTACTCTAAAATTTTGTTTGGTTTAATTAAAAACTTAAAAATATTGATTTTTTTGTAGAGGTCGAAAAATGTTAACTTTTCGCAAAAAAATTGTAGGAAGAAATCTGTTAGGCTTTGGTATAGGGAATGCTTCACAAAGTTGCCTTTAAATTTTATAGAGAATCTGAGAAAAAATAAAAAATGTGGTCCTTCCATTTAAAATAACAAAATAGATGGTTACTTCCGGTATAACCGGAAGTAATATAAACCCCGAAACAGATATTAATGAACCCAAAAGTTTCAGCAACATATCTTTTGTTCCCGAGAACTTTGAATAGGCCACTCAGGATGAATCACCCTGTATAATATGTTCAATTTGCTTGAGGGGTTAAAGTGACAGACATGTTTCAGAATGACATCCTTCCATCTGCAGTGGTTTATTGCACATAGTCACGCAATTATTTTAAAGACATTGTCAAGCTTAGACATTGCGAAATTGGATCTTCTATACAGAACACCCTGTGAAAATTATTTAAGTATAAAATAAAGTGTTTTAAAAACTAAACCATTTTCTTCTCCAAGTTACGAACTAGGTAACATTATTAAGATGTTGTTTTAAAATATTTTCTTTTATATATAATTTTACTTCAAAAGAATGAAAAGCTTACATGAAAAAAAAAACTCATAAGTTAGAGAAGAAAATGTTTTACTTCTTTAATACATTTTATTTTATAATTTAATATTTTAAATAATATTGTATAGCAAATGTGTATAGTAAAGTTCCAATAGATGTTAAGTTACTAAAAGGGTTTCAATTTAAAACAGTTTAAGGGAAATTATAGATACGTTTATTTAATTCACTGTTTAGTCCAATTTCTGAGCTTTTAGTAATTAACTGTTTATTGATTTTGGTTAGTTGTTTTAGTACATACAGTAAATAATTATAAGCTAAGGTATAGTTATGTAAAGTATGTTAAGTGAGGAAGCTTTCAGCTTCGACTTCACCTTTTGTACTTATTTACAATATAGGCTTTATTATTAGTATTATTAAATAATTCTCACAGGTTATTCTCTATAGATGTTTGAATTTTTCCCTGCCTAAGTTCGACAATATCATTGTAATAATTGCGAGACTATGTGCAATACGCCACTGAAGATGGAATGATGTCATTCCGAAACATGCCGCCACTCTCACCCAAGCAAATTGAACATATAACTGGTGATTTATAAACTTGACGTTTGCGTTTGCGTCCACCGCTGCCGTTCTGGTTTGCCGTTACAGTTCTACATCGTGATTTATAAACTTTGCAACGGTTGTCTCAACTCATAACCTATCATTATTTTATTTACTTTCGGTTTTGGTTCTTATTATTATTATATTAATATATAATATCATAAATATAAACATGGATTATTTAATGAGGGCAGGGAGCAGATAATAATTGTGGTAAATAATAATTTTAATTTTCGGGATCATATGATTTCTGTCAAATTGGACACATGACAATTTATTGCGTTTCTATTGGTTGTGTTGTCAGCGGCCGACGGACAAAGATAAACTTGAATTATGTTGCGGCGGGCGACGCAAACGGTAACGGACAACGGCAGTTTATAAATAAAAGTACGCAACTTACGTATGGTGAAATCGGACGGTAGAGGGCAGCGCAGAACGCAAACGGAAAATTTATAAATCACCATTAAATATATGAAAAAAAATTGTGGAGTAGACGCGCGAAATTACCTTCGCACACTTATTACATGGATAACTATACACACATTGTTTTTTTTTTAATTTTCTGTTATTATATAGCGCGGAAAATTTGAAATATGCCCAATACCCAAACAATTGCGAGTGACGTTATAGGAATTTTATTTCAAACAAAATTGCCCACATAAAGGAAACACTTAATTTGAAGCGCATTCTCAAAATGTCAGCTTTCATTTAATAGAGATGTAAAAATGTATCGGTATATTCGATTTAAATTTCTCAGCCTCTATTAGTAGCCAAAAATATTTCAAGCCATGACTTATCTCATCAGTTTAACCACCCTATATAATATAAAATGCGGAGGTGTCAAGTTTTCTATGAATTCTTACATTTACTTAATGTAGTTTTGCTTATTCAGGTTTATTTTCTTAATTATGTAGTCTTCTTCTTTCAGTCACTCAGATAATAGCATTTGTAGCGAGAACATCCTATTAATTGTAATAGAATAATTGATATAATTTTGAAACTTAGAATTAAACTTTTTTAAAAAGCGAATTTTCGGGTTCGATTATTTAATTTATGCCACATATTTTAAATCAGAGTAATAAAGTGAAAGTTTGAACATAGTTTTATTAAGAGTTTTAATATAAATCCAGTTTTAGAGATAGTATGGCAACACTGTCTCTAGGCATTTGATCTTTCGGTCACATATAATCAGCACAAAATTGTTCTGTAATGGGTAGTGCTATTTTCTTAATTCAACAATTAATTTAATGCATTACAGGAATTCGACAATTGAAAAATATACTTGATGTTCTATTTGAAATAGAGAAGTTGCCACCGGTTTAGAGTAGAAATGGCGACACCGCATGGTCAAAAATTTTAATTTTTAGACTGTAGATTATGGTCGTTTATCACAAATGCCAAATTTTCAAATTGATCCATTATTTAGTTCTCCATAAACGTCCAATGCGCAATCAGTGGCGGCTCGTCAGGGCAGGCAAGGCAGGCAGTGCCTGCTCAGATTTGATTGCAAGGACATTTTTATAATAGTAATTATTTTATGTATCTACTATTATTTTTTTAATGTGAAAACTGCTCTAATTTTAGTTATTTGTTATATTAATCTCACATCTCACTACTACTACCGCACCGTCACCCTATGATTAAAGAGTTTGAGATCCTATTAGGCGCATCAATGAGACGCCACTGCTCACAACAGCAATATAGCAGTGATAATGTCATACCCATCCCGCATGTAGTTTAGAATGAATCTGTATGCCTCTACTGTTAACGGTCAACCGCTCAGTCTAAACTAAACGCAGGCACCTAGTTACCTGCCTGCTTCTTATTAATATACACGCATATTATTGCATATAAGATTGTATTGGAGAATTTACAAAAATTCCCTAACAGCAGGAAATAAATTGTAGGGTTTATAAGTTTTCATACTAAATCAGATTTATCAAATAAGTATAAATTTTACAGATGTCATGGGTTTTTGTAAGAAATATACAATAAACAGGTATTTTTATTGTTGCTATATAGGAGTGGTACCTAGGTATTTTATTTGTTTGGTGTTATAACTATGTCTCATTAATTTGTATAGAAGTATACTAGTGTACGAAAATCTCAAAAACAACCAAATCAAACTGAAATCTATTAATTTTCGTTAATATAGAACCTATTTAAAAGCAAATACAATAGTAATATTAAATCCAAGCAGGCACGGTTGTTCTATTTTAATAGACTAGAAAATGAACGAAGAGTAATATATTCCGATGTTGAAATGTTTAAAAATTGCTCCAAATTATGTGGTGTTTTGCAGTTTTTTGTTCATAATAATTTAGTTATTACTTTGCCAGAAATTTTTCAATTATGTAATTTAATACTTTGTATTCCAGTTGCTTCTGCATCCGTGGAATAGTAACATTCTGTAACAAGTGAGGAATGTGGCATATGTATGTTACGGACTATACTTTTCCTACGACTGCAACTGAATTCCCTAATCTCAGGCGGGGTACAAATTAGCTCTTTTTCGCTGGACATTATATTGAAAAAGTTCTATATCAATTTATATAGGTACTTTTAAAACCTCAAAACCAAGATAATATAATTAATAGCTTACCTCAATGTGTATAAGTATCTGACAAATAATACAAATAAAGAATTAGAAATGTGTACACATAAAAGACATTCAAATAATGACATATATGTCAAAAAAATTTAACAATTTGTCGTTCTGTCAAAACTTAAATGTAAACACATCAAAATAATTTCAATAAGATATTATATTGAAAAGTGAAACAGAACACCGCTGTGTAATTATAAATTCCGCTAAAGTTATAGGCAACCCTACGTCATTTTGTAACACTATTACGGAATATTGAATATTCTGTAACAGTTATTGACATCAGAATACCTATATTCTAAAACAGTCGTAGAAAAAGAAGCTTTTAGTGTTTAATATAAAAATAAAAAAAAAAACAAAACAAATAAAGATTTACTTTACGAAACCCGTATTTCAACGTGTTCTTTTTTACCTTGATAATTTTCTACTTTTGATCTAAGGCATCTAAAAATTTTCGCAATTTTCTTCATATACATTTTTATATTAGTGCCTGCCTAATAATTAAATTACCCACGAGCCGCCACTGTACGTAATCCATTATAGGACACCCTGTATACATAATTTTATTTAAAGAGGTCATAGTCGAAAACTTCAAAATTAAAATCGAAGACGTTTCAGAAATTTGCTGATGGGTTGTCACCGTGAGACACCCTGGGCATTTGAGAATATATTATTTATTGAATCAAACAATGTTCTCAGTAATCAAGCTTGCAACATTGTAAAGCTGCACATACATACAATTTACCGTGTCCGCCTTCCGTCGTTTTCTCGTGAAAATTTAGGTAGGGTAGAAAACCGAACGCTAATTCCCACTGGCATAGCAGTGTCATTATTGTAGACGGCATCACAACACGCGTCTCGACGTTGACTTTTCTGTACAGACGTCGAAAGTCGTCGCGACGATATAATATATGCATCGGCTTGTAATGTTGTTGATAATATGATTTATTGTTGACTTCCGAAAAAAGACTGTTCGATAACATTAAAAAAGCTTCAAAATTAAAAAAAGCTGTTTCATAGCGAAAAACCTTTAAAAGTGTCTTTAACTTTAAAATGAAAACAACTAGTTAAAGAAAATAAATCGTTTTAAGTATTTAATAGTTAAAAATAAAAATCGTATCAACAAGAACTTTTACTCTACCAATTTTAACATATTTTTTTCTCGTTTTTTTTTTTTTGTATTATAATAAGGTGAAAAACAATTAATTATTAAAAGTGTATGAGTGGAGTTTTACCATTGACAATGAATTTTTTTGACTTGTACCATTGCTACTAATAGCAGGTAATTATATTCATATTTTCTTGGGGCACTCTATACAAAAACATATGTCCTGTTTCCGGTTTAACTGTCTTATTATTGTTTATTTTGATTTCTTTTTTTTTCCAACGAAACTTTATTTCAAGAGATTTTTTTCTGCTGTTATTTCATGTCAAGTTTCATTTCCCAGTATGTTTATTCAGACGCAATATTACATTTAATTCATTTTACAGTGTTCCTTGAACAATTTTATTTATATCATTCTGAGATAAGAATGAGTTGGTATTTATATTAGATTCTTTTATGAGACCACGAACGGTCTATAATTTTGAAGTTATTTTCGGAGATAATACCACAAGAACTTTAAAATTATCAATAATTTTTTTAAGAGTTTTCTCAACAACTTGCAAAACATTATGCCGGAGTGAAAAATTATTTATAATTTTAAAGCTCGAATGGGATTTAGGAGATTATTTTTCGAATGGTAACACACAATTTGGAATACATATTTATTGAACAATTTAAACATTTAAATACAACAACACTTATTTCGAAGTTAAACTATAATTTATTTATTGTACCTAATAACAAAGTACAGCTGTGATAATTGTTGCTAACATTTTGAGGGCTTTGTCCAGACGTGGACTTGAGAGCTACTACTGGGTTTATTCACTGCTGTTAGCTGAAGATTAGTTTTCTTCGTCGATTTGAATATTATTGGAAAGAGATTTTGTGTTTTAATACCTAGTGATTTTAATCGAATTTTGGCAGTCGCACTATACATAATTCTTCCAGGTATTGTACCATTGATGTAAACTTCCTCTTTAAAAAACTTATTTGAGCTCGTCCGCAGTGCATATGAAAGCGTAAAAAATACGTGTTTTGGCGATCTACTAAATGCTTGAGAGTTTTAAGATAATTGTAAACGAAAAGCAGCTGCAGATTGTTTATGTGGTTGTTCGTTTATCTTGGAAACATTGTAGGTTTATCCTTTTTTCGGTTTTTGCGAGCCGCTAGAAATTCGAGCAGATCGAATGGCTTTATCTTGATTCGGTTATCAATGAGAGTAAAGCAACTGCAGATTGTTTGTGTGGTTGTGCGGTTATCTTGGGAACATTGTGGGTTTCTCCTTTTTTCGATTTTTGCGAGCCACTTTAAATTCGAGCAGGTTGAATGGGTTTATCTTGCTTCGATTAGCAATGAGAGTAAAGCAGCTTCAGATTGTTTGTGTGGTTGTTCGTTTATCTTGGGAACATTGCAGGATTCGCCTTTTATCGGTTTTTGCGAGCCGCTTTAAATTCGATCAGGTCGAATGGGTTTATCTTGATTCGGTTATCAATGAGAGTAAAGCAGCTGCAGATTGTTTGTGTGGTTGTTCGTTTATCTTGGGAACATTGTATGTTTCTCGTTTTTTCGATTTTTGCGAGCCGCTTTAAATTCGAGCAGGTCGAATGGGTTTATCTCGATTCGGTTATCAATGAGAGTAAAGCAGCTGCAAATTGTTTGTGTGGTTGTTCGTTTATCTTGGGAACATTGTAGGTTTTTCCTTTTTTCGGTTTTTGCGAGCCGCATTAAATTCGAGCAGGTCGAATGGGTTTATATTGATTCGGTTATCAATGAGAATAAAGCAGCTGCAGATTGTTTGTGTGTTTGTTCGTTTATCTTGGGAACATTGTAGATTTCTCCTTTTTTTGGTTTTTATGAGCCGCTTTAAATTCGAGCAGGTCGAATGGGTTTATCTTGATTCGGTTATCAATGAGAGTAAAGCAGCTACAGATTGATTGTGGGGTTGTTCGTTTACCTTGGGAACGTTGTAGGTTTCTCCTTTTTTCGGTTTTTGCGAGCCGCTTTAAATTCGAGCAGGTCTAATGGGTTTATATTGATTCGGTTTTCAATGAGAGTAAAGCAGCTGCAGATTGTTTATGTGGTTGTTTGTTTATCTTGGGACATTGTAGGTTTCTCCTTTTTTCGGTTTTTGCGAGCCGCTTTAAATTCAAGCAGGTCGAATGGGTTTATCTTGATTTGATATGTTTGTGATATCTGTGATTTTCGAAATTGTTGTAACTGTGAGATCTTTATATTCTTCGGTTACGCTTATTCATATTAAAAGCCTAATCCTTTAAAATGAAGGAACATTGTGAGACAGGAATGTTTTCATCTAAATGTTTTCTGCATCAAATACCATAAGTTTTTTCTAAATACTCTTATTATTTTTTGTTGTGTTTTCGGGTTCACTTTTCTAGACATTTATTTTCATTCTGCTTTCGTTGCAGTGCCACAATGATTAATTTTTACAAAATTTCTCGGAAAATGTTGATACTTGAACTAAATAATATGTGCTAACAGTTCCTAAGTTTTTTAAGTTTTTATATCAATCCTTACATCGGAAAGCATTTTTTGTTTGTATTACTAATAGTATGACGGCCAAGAAAATGACAGGGAAAATTATCGGAGTAATTATGGCTGAAAATTTTAAAAATAATGCTTGTGTCACGCGATTTTTTACACAACATGTTGTTGGTTATACTGAAAGTAGTAGTAGTATATTATTGATCATAAAATTTACATATTTTCAAAGTAACATAAAATATATAACTAATTACAATTATCTATTTAAGATAATATATTAACATTAATTGTATACTGAGTATTATTACTCATATTTACTTAAGAGGTTCAGGCATTTACATACATACTGTTTCTGATTAATGGCTTTTGAAATTCGACTTCTATAGATACTAATACCACCAGAAATTGAGTATGGAACTTTGTTTGTTATTTTCGATAGAGTGCTCTACATATCCTCCGGCTACTGTCGTGGATTTCCATCCGCCACTCCGTGACGTTTAGGAACTAACATATGAGACTCGGTATTGGCAACCAGCATATCAGAACTTCTCCGAAAATAGTACTTCTTGTATATTTCAGTATTTGTATGTACGCTATCAGCTTGTGCATTGCACTTTCCGTTTGCGCATCTTAAGAATATGATGATGTTGTATAGATGTTGATCAAAGAGCTGAGTATTTGCGATAAATTCTTATGAAACCAATATATAAATGAAAAGATTAGGTTTCGTTCAGATATTTCGGTCAGATGTGCACAATTTGAGTTTACGATTTAGGGGTTTGATATCACCACCGCCACATAATACTGCAATTTTTCGACGATCCTTTTCGTTTAATATATACAGATTGTATAACGAGATTCCTCCTCATTTAAAAACGTTATCGGTTGCGCTATTTAAAATAACTTCAATCAATGACTGATCACATTTAATATTGTTGTTTTACTTTTCCTACCTCGCTGAATTAAATTAAATTGTATGAAGTTTTATTTAATGTGAATTGTTAATATAATTTACTGTCATTATTATTGTATGTGTTGTTAGAGTATGAATATTTTGTTTTCGTTGTATTATTTTCTATAATTAATATAATAATTATGTAACAAATATCTTTCAAAGATTTTCATAATGGTCAAGCTTTTGCTGTCCATGCTGCTGCTGGTTCTGGGCTAGAATTTGACATCAGTAATGTACTGCCTTCTAGCCCATTTTGTAGTTTTCATTTGCCAATTGTATTTTTTTATATATAGGAACCTGTATTTTATATCGTACTTTGAAAGCTATGAATAAACTTATTATTATTATAAGTAACATTGAAAACCCGCCATGGTATCTTCCTGAACATCTTCAATGGACGTTTTTGCTAATTCATCTCGCCGCAAAGCACCTGATATTTCCATCAGAAAGACTATCTGCAACAATTAGAACAATTATTAGTGATAACAATCTTTGTTTTAGAATTGTTATACATACAATGCAATAACGTCAATTTGACACAACACAAGCACAACATGCATTGTGCAGTTTTACATTGCATTATAAGATTCTGAAAAATTAAACGGTTCTAAATGTATTAAATAAGTTTTAATCTCTTTTTTTTAATAATGTGGTTGTTTTAATATTTTTAATTTGGTAATTTATTATACAATTATTTTATTCACATAGATACGGTGCGTTATTAGCGAAAATATTTAAAAGATGTGTCGGATATCTTCCATTAACAGTGCTTGTATTATATTCTGCCTCCCTATATGTAGTTAAATGTGTCTTTATTATTAATGAAGAATGTTAAACAGTCATAAATATACAACGCAGTAACGGTCATTATCTTTAAATACTACTCTATACAAGATTGTACGTAAAACATATTATTTGGTATATTCTTTCTCTACCCCAAAAAAGCAATGCCATATTTTACCCAAAGTTTTTTAATGTTGCTTTATTCAAATAATGCCCACATAGCATAGCATAATATACAATTAAATTTGTTTTCCAAATAATTAATATGACTAAAACGACCGTGACATTTTTTATCATTTACCTACAACAAAAAGTATGTTTCATCATTAGCTTTTAGGGATGAATCAATTTCCTAACGCGTAACTTTAGATTTCTTTGCTTGATAACCTAATGCCTTTCATTTCAGAAACGGTACTAATTTTGAAAACTTTCTAGCGACGATCCCTTCTCGAACGTTCAGCATACACTTCAACATAGAATAAAGTTAAACTTTTTACAACTTTTGATTTCTGCATCAGATAAGCTAAAAAGTAATTGTTTTTACACATTGTTTTCACATTCTGTTTCTCAGGTATTCAATTAGAACGCGTCGAGTTTACAATAGTTTTTGGTTATGATGGATTGTAAGATATTTCTATCAGTAAGTATCAAGGACTGTCAAAATATTTTGTGCTAATTAAATTTAATTGATTTTAGAGCAATAAGATATAAATTTACTTGAAATTATCGAGCTAATACTTTTGACGATTGCACGAACAATATAGTGCGTATACCATGGCCGCGAAATTTTCAGGGGCACCAAGCTTCTTCGTTTTGCGGTGTATCTCGGTTATTAGTGAAGATAGAAGGTTGTTTTCGCAATACTGTGCTATATTTTCAATAATCTATCGATGGCACAAACAGAATTATTTGCTGTAAATAGGAAATAAAACGTCAAACTCCACGAAATCAATTTAATACACTACACTTAATGTGTTAGGTCGATTAAACTACCAAACACGTTACGAAGCTCACTAGCTTCATCATTAGTGGCAAAATTTGTAGAGAAATTGTATTTTTGAAAGTATTACATCATTAGGAGTATTTTAAGAGTAATGCGTTGAAGTCACTTCGAGGAAAAATATTATTAAATTGTTAATGATAATGAAATGAAATTATAATATTACATTTTGTTGTTTTTCATTTTATGAATCATCTCGACGAGTAATTTTTAAAAATTTTATATGATTTGTTTTACGCAGCAACTAACTAACAATTTAATAATATTTTTCCTCGAAGTGACTTCAACGCATTACTCTGAAAATACTCCTAATGATGAAATACTTTCAAAAATACAATTTCTCTACAAATTTTGCCACTGATGATGAAGCTAGTGAGCTTTGAAACATTTTTGGTAGTTTAATCGACCTAACACATTAAGTGTAGTGTATTAAATTGAATTCGTGGAGTTTGACGTTTTATTTCCTATTTACAATACATTCACTCCACTTAAGAATGGACAACTTCTTTAAAAGAATTATTTGCGTTAAACGTGAAAACAGATCGGGATAGAACTTTTTACGTAGAATCCAGTAGCGTGCCTCAAATTTTCTTTAGATGTACTTACCGTTTGTGAAATACGACTCAAACTGATAATTGTTTCAATGGGACACCCAGTATATTTTGATGTCGTTAAATGTCATTATTTTTTCTCTTTAAAATGATATAATATAATCGTTGATATTTTCTCTTTTTAAAAATGTCTAAATTATTGAAATAATGAAATTAAGATCGCCTTTTTGTAGTTGACTAAAAGGTCTTATTTATTCTATTTATTTAAAAAATCCCAGAAATACTTAAAAAACTCTACTTATTATTATCTAATTATTGACGTTGTATCACAATTAGGTATCAGTACCGTCATTAATTCGAAGCTTTTTAATAAATTTAGTAAGAATTATGAGTATTAACCACACATTGAGCACTACTGCTAGAAATATGATATGCTCAAGTGTTTCCTTGACATCAACGAGAACGCTAACGAAGCTTCTGAACTATACTTTACGAGATACGTGGGTTTAAATAAAATGGTCCAAACACTATTTTTTTCCTGAAAATTTTATAGATTTCCATAAAAAAGACAGCCAAATAAAGTATTTTATTAAAGCGAATTTGATTAATTTCGGGTCATTTTCAAAACCCAAGGCAAAAACTGACAAGAAAGCAAGGAAAATCAAGAAATGGTTGTTCTACTATAGCAGCAACTCCGCAAATTTCTTGCAGCAGAATCTAAGAGAACATGGGCGTATCAAAAACTCAAGCACATCAAATTTTAAAGTAATATAAATTTACTCCTTACAAGGTTAAAATTCAGCGTCTATACCCTGCTGACGCCGCGGACAGCCTTATTTTTTGCAATTGGTATTTAAACCAAATTCGGCTAGATAGAAACTACGGTAGCAAAATTATATGGTCAAATGAAGCTTTCATAAGCAGTGCAGGACTTTCCAATCAGCACAATACGCGGCGCGGCACTGGTCTCAAAAAAACAACCATACTATTTTTGAACGTCAGCAACAAGGTCGATGGAAAAAATTTATTAACATTAATTTCATTATTAAAAAAAAAATACATTTTTAAATAGATAAAATATCAACTATTATAGATCATTTTAAAGAGAAAAAATAATGTCAATTAACGACATTGAAATATACAGGGTGTCCCATTGAAAAATGTTGGTGAAAAATGGTACATCTAAAGAAAATTTGAAGCACGCCACTGGTTTCTACAAAAAAAGTTCTATTAGAGCTCATGTTTACTTTTCTGATAAGTCAACAGATTACTGAGATACGATGGGCGACTGAAAATGCAACATTTTTAGATTAAAATCGTCCTGTATCTCAAAATCTATGCAAATTTTGTTTGTGCCAAGATTCACAAAAATGTAGCATATTATTATGCTTATTAGTATTGCGAAAACGAGAACCTTCTATATTCACGCGAGATACATCGCAATTACAACGAAATTGGGAAAAAGGAAACAATAGTACCTAATTATTTTATTGCTAATAAAAAATATATTGACAATTGTGGGGTATTAATTATATTATCAATATTAAGGGAACTTCTCATGACGGTGTCTATTCTGAAAGTTTCGAGTTCTAGTATTTTTCTATTTACTTAAGTCTATTTATTATACTTAGTATTAATATTATATATATATATATATTATTCATGGTAAAATTAGCTGAATAAAACTCTCTGTAACAATTCAGCTAATTTTACCATGAATAATATACAGTGTGTCCCCGGATAGGTGAAACCGACCATGTTTAATTTATTATTTTGAACAACATTTCTTAACGTATTTTTTTAATATGCAATAAAAATAATGCAAAACATCAAAGTAGGCATAGAATTTTAAAATTCGATTCTTGCTCAAATATTATTTCTGAACATCTTTTCTTAATAACATTTTTTCGTAACTCCTAGAAATCAAGCACTTTATTGGTGGGAAAAAAAAGTTTTTTGAAAATTTTCAAAGCACACTTGATTTTTCGAAATTAAAATTATGGCACAAATTAGTTTCTATCCAAGCAGGGCTGAACCCCAGAAGATAAAGTTTCAACTCAAAAAAATTCAGCCTTTTTCGCCTATCGTTGCATCGATCAGGGGACACACTGTATATGATAATAATACTAAGTATAATAAATAGACTTCGTGATCGTGCCCAAAATAATAAAGGTCCAGAGGCTTAAAACCGCATACCAAAATATCAGGCAGTTTGTGAGAAACCTACCTTCAACATTTTTGACATTTTAGGGTAGAATATTGTATTAATTATTGATTTTAAAGTTTGTGTTTAACTACCGTAAATAAGCTGCGGGATGTGTCAAAATGTATAATTGTAGAAAAAATAGTGTGTAACTCGAACTAATGACTTCCCACTCGTATTCATAATGGCCGATGTTGCAAATTCTCATACTTGTGCGAAATTAACGTCATGCCGTGCTCGTTGCACAGTATACTATATGGAAATTCGTTGGTATAATCGTCGTCTAATATTAACTAGGTATTTTCTAGATAAGTAATTAATTAATGATTTAAAATATATAAATCAAACGACGTCTACTGCACAAAACTATTTATAAATTTGTTCAAATCGTGATTGAGATTTGAGTGTCACACATGTTTCGGAATATTATTCCATCTTCATCTCATTGTACATAGTCACGCAATTTATATAATAATTATATTTTAACTTGATCATGAAAATTTAAACATTTATACAGACATCTTGCGGAAATATTTAAGTATGAAATGTACTAGAAACTAAAACATTCTTATCTTTGCAAAATTAAAAACTCTAAAAACTAAAACAACATTATAAGTGTACTTTCATTTTACATTTTGTCTTCCTATAAAATAAGCTCGTATTTATCACCATCCATTTTGATGTAAAAGCATTTTCAATTTAAACAAATTTTTCTTTTTATAACGTAACTGTGATGATAATATATAAAATGGAAATATAAAATGAAAGTACACTTATTAATATTGTTTTAGTTTTTAATTTTTAAATTTTGTAAAAATAAGAATATTTTAGTTTCTTCTACATTTCAAACTTGAATATTTCCGCAGGATGTCTGTATAGATGTTTAAATTTCCATGCCCAAGTTCGACTATAATAATTATTATACAGAGTGAGTATAAAGTGTATATTTCCGAAACTAATCGTTGTTTTGAAAACAAATTTAAAGAAAATCATTTGGTATAATTTGTTCAATTGAAAATAATATATAATAATACGGATAACTAAAAATTTAATTAAAAAAACAATTGGTAAAAAGAAATTCGAATCCAACTACCTAATATTAAAAAACTGCTAGTGCAACAAATGTTGAAAATGTTGTCCGTTGTTATTTGCGCACAATTGGAGTCTTCTTTGAAATGAATTTCTTACTTTTACTAGCCCGACAGGTTCATCTAGATTCTCCAATAACTTTAGGTCTCAGTTCTTCCAAATTTATTTGTCTATTTTTGTAGATGCTATTATTCAAGTTACCCCAAAGAAAAAATCACAGTGTCTCAAATCTGGAGAGCTGGGGAACATAGCTCCTCAGCGACCAATCCCTCTTTCTGCAAAAACTCCATACAAATATTGCCGCACATCTTTCCCAAAATGACTAGGAGCACCGTCCTGCTGTAACACAGCGGGTACAATTTCTTGTCTTCGCAAATTTAAATATTTTTCAGCTGTAAGATTGCCATCAATGAAGAATGGCCCAATAACATTACGATCCAACATACATAATTTTTTGTGGTCACTTTTTTTGTTGTTGATTTACGAATCCATGCAATGGAAAAGTAGCTTCATCAGTGAAAAGAATGTTTCTTGTAAAGTTTGGATTCAAGTTGATTTGGTCTAACATTCCTACATTGCAGAATACAAGAGGCCTTTGAAAATCTCCATCTTCAAGCTCTTGAACCAGCTGTATTTTGTATGGATGGAAATCTTCTTTTTTTAAAAATTTCACCACGGCTCTTTGAGAAATATCGTGTTGTTGACTGATTTCCCTTGTCGAAAAATGAGGCTTTTCTTGCAACGACAAAATGACATCTAATGCCTTGTTACCGCCTGCAGCTGTTTTTGGCCTTCCCGTTTTTAGTTTGTTTCTTACACTACCAGTTTCGTAAAATTTATGACATAATTTAGATACATACCCTTTCTGAATTTGTCGCCGGTTAGAATAGAACTCTGCACAATTCTTCGTAACGGCGTTTTCTCTCGCGGTAGCCCACCAACATAACAATTTCAATTCTTTGTTTTTCCGTTAATTCTGCCATAGCAATAATGAGTCTGAGTGTTAAGTGTGAGTTTTTCGATTTTTGTTTGTAACGAAAACTAACTGAACACAAGCAACTGACAAATAGTATTTTTATTGCGAAATCATGCGTGGTTCTTGTACATAAGTGCTGAGCTATCACTAGGTTGGTAGAGAATCCGTGAGGATCTCGAACAAACCATAATTTGTGTTTTGTACTTAGTACAAAGATCACAAACATTAGAGTATTTTTATTTGAGAGCTACAATGTTTTCCATGGCAAGTCTTATACAAATTTAATTTTAATGAACTGTAAACTAAGAACACGATTGTTTTATAAAAAAATGTTATGTTGTATCCAGAAATAATAGACCACGGTCGATAATTTTTGAGACCAAAAAAAATTATAGTAGTATGAAACCCATTGGAATAGGTAGAGAATATAACAAAAATGAAAGGAAAAATAAATTACGGGCGATCTGAGGTCGCGAAGGGGGAGTGGGTGAGTTTTTAAGGGTAGAAAACGGTTAATCTCGATTTCCGGTAAAACTGCAAGTCCTATGAAAAAAAGTTAAATGGCAGAGTTGTAGGTAACAAAAAGATCTACAACTTTTGTATCGACACTTTTTTCAGATAACCTCAAAATTTGTGTGAAAAATTCGAATAACCGAGTTTTTGGTTTTTTATTTTTATCTTTTGCAAAAAAAAAATATTTTTTCACGAAATTTGGTAAAAACTTACCTTTATATGTCCAAAACATACAGTAATTTTATGATTTAAAATATTCATTTTTTCACCTTATTTTGACTTAATATCGAAAAAGCACCTTAATTTTCAATCGAAAATTCTCACGTCAAAATATCTGCTTTTTTAAAAAAGTTCGTACGTTTTTTGTTCGTTGAAATCTCTACTTTCTGATGGTATAAAAAAATATACACTACTATGGTATATGTTCTCAGAAAATGCAAATAATGAAAACAACTCGAATCCGAAATTTTTTTTTTTTTTAATTACTTCTCCATTAGTTTTGTCTCTTTGATGGCATTTCTTCATCGTTAGATTCGACAAACCTTCCCGATTCTAGTGGATCTTCGAAATCTTCAAGACGATCACCGTCTTCGTCTCCAAGCTTCCAGCCCCAATCTGTTGCTCTCAGTTCGTTACCCAGCCAAGTCTGAAACTGATAATATGCCCTGTAACAATGTTGTTCTGCGGCACCTTCTGTGGGTGGGAGATTGGCCAATATGAAAGGGGATTTAATTCTTGCCAATTGATATTTTTGAAATCTTAATTGGTTCAGTGTTATATCATTTTTACATTTATTAATAGATTTGATTAATTGTAATCCATTTTTTTTTCGTATCTTCTTTGGTCGAAACTTTTTTATAAAAAATATTGGCGAAATTTGACACATTTTTATCGGCTACTAAAGAGTTGACTATAATTTTTGTTTCCTTTTCCGGCAAATCCAGATATTGTATCGCAACCAGAAAAACAATGGAGAAATGCAACGATATTTTTTAAGGATTCATATTTGAAATTATTAGATCATTATTTGCATTTTCTGAGAACATTTACCATAGTAGTGTATATTTTTTGTATACCATCAGAAAGTAGAGATTTCCACGAACAAAAAACACACCAACTTTTTTAAAAAAGCAGATATTTTGACGTGAGAATTTTGGATTGAAAATTAGGGTGCTTTTTCGATATTAAGTCCAAATAAGGTGAAAAAATTAATATTTCAAATCAAAAAAAATTACTGTATGTTTGGGACATACAAAGGTAAGTTTTCACCAAATTTCGTGAAAAAAATAATTTTTTTTGCAAAAGATAAAAATAAAAAACCAAAAACTCTGTTATTCGAATGTTTCACATAAATTTTGAGGTTATGTGAAAAAAGTGTCGATACAAAAGTTGTAGATCACTAGGTATCATCCTACTATAATTTTTTTTCACTTTTTACCATTTTTAAAATTATCGGCCCTGGTCTAGAAATGGTCTACCTAAAAATGAGTAGAAAAATATACCATGTCATTTAAAAAAAACAAAGTTGGTCGCCATACTAATAAAGCTGTTAACGCCATAAAAAATTGCACATCGGCAGGTTGTGCCAAAAATTATACCAAATAACTTTTCACTAAAAATGTTTTCAAAATAACGATTATTTTTGAAAATATACAGGGGTTTTCACACTGTATACTCACTCTGTTTAAATTGCGTGCCTATGTACAATAAGCCACTGAAGATGGAATGATTTCTGAAACATGTCTGGCACTCAAATCCCAATCACGATTGGAAGGAAAATAATATACAAATAAATAGTTTTGCGGAGTAGACGTCGGTTTGATTTAACCTCCTCTCCGTAATGGATTCAAAAGTTTGTGTTTATTAAAAAGTGAATTTAGAGAAACTATACATACATATGAATAAATTTTGCATTCTTTTTGAACGAGCTAAAACTTACATGAAGCCGTTAAACCTGATCAACGGAACGTTCGCTAGTGTAAATGCGCCACGGATTTGTTCGAGAAGTATAGCCGTAGAAAAAGTATAGTATCCAATTAACACGGAATGTTCATTCCAATACTAATCGCTGGCCGTTGTACAATGTACTATTTTACCTTATTGTCTTTTTAATAAAAGTTTTCCTCATTTCTTCATTAGCTACCTATAGCTATATCATTAATATTAGTTTCTTTTTCAACTTCTTCCAAAATTCCATTGTCTGCTTATGTTATTTCCGTTCTAAACTTCCAGTTTACATAATTACTTACATTAAATAATACAATAAAATTTTCTTTGTGAATTATTAGACTTAGGTATTTTGTTCTGATTGTAATATTTAATTTTAGATTTCGATTAAGTCAACGTCGGCTCATAGATTTTTTAGTTGTTTATTAATTTATTTTTAGAATTAGTGTTTAAATGAAAGTCAAATCTTCACAAGATAAATTTAATAGAAATCAGAATCTATCTGCCATACATGTTTCGTGACTAGACCAGTCCCATCATCAGTGGCATATCAACAATCGTAGAAACATAACGCCAAGTTGACATGCCACTGATGCTGGGACTGGTCTAGTCCCGAAACATGTATGGCAGATAGATTCTGATTTCTATGAAATTTATCTTGTGGAGATTTGACTTTCATTTAAACACTAAATTGCAACTCCACTTAAGATGGACTATTTTTTCAAAACTGAATGAAATCAAGAATAAAATTTAACTAAGCTAATCTAGTATAAATTTGACGCATAATTTATCCAGAAGCATAGTTTCTATATTATAATAAAACCTAAGTCAGTGACATATCGTCAATAATAATAATTTCATGTTGTCTAATATTAATATTAAAAGTAAATAATATACCGTGCAACACGTTGCAACAAGATTTTAGTAAGATATTCAGTACATCTTATTATTGTGTCCATCATGCACAAAGTATTTTAGGAATGCAGTTATTACTCTTTTAAATTTGATCTTAGCCTGCGTAATATTATAGACATAGTATATTACGTCGCAATTTAAGAATGCGAAAATGGAGTATACTTATATAGAAATATTAAATAAAATATAAGGTGTGCAGTTAAACTATATAATGATAAACCAGACGATGCCTGCTCCACAAAATTCTTTATATCTATGTTCAATTTAGGATGGGATTATTGCCAGACATGTTTCGGAAAGACTTTTCCATCATCAGTGGCATGACATATACGTAAACAAACCTGTATGGCATAGCACTAATGATGGAATAGTCTTTCCGAAACATGTTTGGCAATAATCCCACCTTGAACTAAACATAAAAGAATTTTGTGAAGCAGATGTCGCTTGATTTATCAATACATTCCGCACTTCGTTATGAATTACTTCAAAAAATAAACAATATAAGTTTGTTTTATTTAATAGGAATAAAAATTAATCCTCCACGAAATAAATCAAATATTTTGATCTTACGAAAAGCTACATTACGATAATGTGCAGAAAAACATAGAATTAATATAATTCAGGTAATTTCGTCAAAATTTATGTAAAATTAATAAAAATTCTCAAACAAAATAGATAAATGTGCGTTATTATTTTTAGAAATCATTATTACTAATTATTAGAAGGTGGTAATAACTTCTTAGTAACAGTGGTGAATGTTCTAGAAGGTCTTTTTTAAGAAGTTTGATTTAATTTGTATTTATAATGCAACAACTATTTTTGAGATTTCTGCTTTACTACTAATATAAATAACTTCATCAGTACTTATTATGTAACATATTTTTCATTAATCATGATGGGAAAGGCGTCATTTTACTTTACCACACTACACCCTGCATAGTACATTTTGGTTGTAACAAACATCCTAGTGCTGACACGGGAAAACTACATTGTCCCAAAATTATGTTGTTTTTTTTAACAAATAGTAAAAAGTAATCAAATTAGTAAAACACTCTCCTCACGAGCGGAAGATGTTCTATAGAGCATCTCAGACGTGTCACGGATTAATACTATCAATTTACTAATATTAATTTAGTCAGTTCTATCGCATTTATGAGTGTTATACTCTCGCATTTGTTGAATATTCTTTTCTTTGTTTGCTTATATGTATTTGTACGAGCTAATTTTAGTGACGCGCTGAAAACCTTTTTCATTTTGCAACTTTGTTAACTACAACATAAATTTTCGAAGAAAACATTAATTAATTGCCTGAGAGTCTTATACACACTGAATGAAAAATGGAAAATGTACACAGTGTAGTTTCTCGGAATATGATTATTAGTACTGCTATTAATCAACCCAGGAATATAGAGTGATATAAGGATAGTGCAAAAATAAATAACAATGTGTTATGTCGGTTTGTATTTGATGCCTTTGAATTCAAGGGAAGGTGGTGCCTGTTTATTATATGGAACATCGCTTATTCGGAAACATCCAATGACATAAATGTAATGCTTAAAATTGCATTTAGTTATGCATGAATCTAGTCCACAATATCGTTATTACGGAAGGGGCAATATTCATATACACGAAATATTTAATGGCTAGGTTCAAATTGCGATATTTAGTCTCTCCACACACGATGGAAGCGTAATTGATGATGTAGAAATCTGAGTATTGTTGTTGTCGGTATAGACTATGTTGAGGATCAACATCTTTCAAACCAAAGAGATCATTTGTACTTGCCTCGCCCTACACACGTTCTATAAGAAATCAGAAATGTACTGCGCTTATTCGTATTTTAACCTTCTTCCCTCAAGTATAAAGAATTGTCCAACCCAGAGCACTTTCAAAAAATAGCTAAAAAACCTTTGAACAGATCGCTTGTTCTACAGTCTTCAAGAATTTTTTACCTCAGTACAAATAGTGTTATGTTTATTTTATGTCAAAAGTTTGTCCTTTGTTGTTTATACTATGTTTTTATTGTATTTTTATATATGTTATATTCGATTGTAGTTTCCATATGTTAAGATGACGAATTTTATTGTATGACTTAAGACTAATAAAATGTTGTGATTTGATATTGTTGCTGTAATGGACACATCTTCGATTAACGTATTTATTGCTACATAACGAAATTGGGTATTGTTGCAAGCTTTGATGTTGTTAAGCTTTTTTTTTTAGGGTTTTTTGTTAGGGGTTTTTGAAACAGATTAAAGTTGGGTAAACACTATATATGTTTAAATTATTTATTAACTAGTATAACTACAAATTAAAAGATTATGTTTAAAATAGAATGAAATAAAATTTATAGTGCATCTACTGCAAAATCTAGTGTTCAACTGAATTCCATTACACAACGACCGGAGAAAAGAATAAAAACTAAAGTCAAAGGATGCGGTACGCGATAGTCTAAAGTCAAAGAGTTGCCGAAAAGCACACGTGCAGTGACACGACAGGGGCGTACTAGGTATCGTTTGTTACATTCTCCCCCCCTGGTTCCGACGACGTCTCGTGGAGGGACCAGCATTTGGAGTCTTAGGTGGACGGCCTCGTTTCCTGAAACCAACAACCGGTTCTTCTTCGACCGTACCATGAACGGGAGATAGGGCGGACACATGATAAACGCCTAGGGGTGTGTCTGAATTAACATTGGCGATTTCGTAACTAACAGGGCTAACCTGGCGTATTATTTTAAATGGTCCATCACGTTTTGGATCGAACTTTGAAGTTTTCTTCTTATGGGCTTTACTTGTTGTATGGGTGGTCACCCAAACTTTATCATTAATTTCATACCGCTGGCTCTGTCTTCTTCTATCGTCTGCGTAAGTCTTATGTCTATCCTGCTGCTTTTCATTAATTGCGCGAGCATCTTTCCAGGTTTGAATCATCTTTTGTAAGTAGGGTGTAATTTGCGGTACGAAGTTCTCAGATTCGATGATCGACTTCAGATCTGTTCGCACATCATCTAGTGTTCGGAGTTCCCTTCCAAAAGTCAAGAATGCTGCGGTCTGTCCCGTTGCCTCACTCCGGACAGTATTCATGGCGAAACGAATCATTGGTAGCTTATCTGACCATTCAGAGTGATTATCACCCACTAGAATAGCGAGTCTAGGCTTCAGATCACGGTTCTTTCTTTCAACCATGTTCGCGGCGGGATGGTATAATGGTGTAAAAGTTTCTTTTATACCTAACACAAAACAAACCTGTTGCATAATATCGGTTACAAACTGAGTTCCGTTATCACTAATAATTTTACGAGGAAGTCCAAATCGCAAATATATTTCATTGATCAGCACTTTTGCACAAGCTTCTGATGTCGCATGTTGTAAAGGAAATAATTCAACCCATTTCGTAGAAACATCTTCTACAATGAAGATCCATTTGTTTCCATTCTCATCTTCAGGTAAGCTTCCAAACAAATCAATGGAAATTGTTTCGAAACGTTGAGCATAAATCGGGGTTTGAAGTAGTCCTGCAGGTTTTTGATTTGTAGCTTTGTATCGCTGACAATCTGGACAATTCTTAACATATTCGGTGATAAATCGTCGCATTCCAGTAAAATAATAACGTTTTGCTATTCGTTGTATAGTACGTTCTGCCCCATAGTGAGCTGCAGTGGGAGAATCGTGATATTCTTTTAAGATGTGCTCTCTTTCATGACCAGGTACTACAAGTTGCGCCTCTTCGTTATCTTCCTCTGAAGAATATCGGTAAAGTACACCATTTGTTAGAAGATAACCGCGGTCAGTCCATTTTGCAAATTCTTGATTCGTTTGATCCTCAAAACTTTTTATGATTTTGGTTAACTCAGGATCTTTTAGTTGTTCTGTACGTATGTCATAAGGAGATCGCCTTGGTATCTCTATTGATATTGTACAAATATCACAGCTCTCAGTATCGTTATGTTGACAAGGTGGTCTGGATAAAGTATCTGCCACAACATTATGTTTTCCAGGTAGATATTCAATTTTTATATCGTAACTTTGAACTTGGAGTGCCCAACGAGCTAATCGTCCCGTTGGTGACTTTAAGTCTAACAGCCATCGTAAGGGTTGATGGTCGGTCTGTACAGTAATTGAAGCACCTTCGATATATCCACGAAGTTTGTTTAGGGCCCAAACTACTGCTAATGCTTCTCTTTCTGACGTACAGTAATTTCTTTCAGCACTGGTAAGGAGTCTACTGGCGTATTCAACTGGATGCTCATTTTCCCCCTCACCCTGAAGCAAAACAGCACCTAATGCATATGCGCTTGCATCAGTACGCAGTATGTAAGGCTTCGTCTCATCATTTTGCTGGAGAATTGGTGCTGTAACCAAAGCCGTTTTTAATGTTTCGAATGCCTGTTGATGTTCCGCGGTCCATTTGAAGGTTGCGTTCTTCTTAGTCAAATCACTGAGTGGACGCGAAATTTTCGAAAAGTCTTTTACGAAACGTCTATACCAACTACATGTCTGAAGGAACGATTGAACTTCTTTACTATTTCGCGGTGCAGACCGATTCGCAATAGCTGAGGTTTTCTCCGGGTTGACCGAAATTCCTTCCGAGGAGATAATGTGTCCGAGATATTTAACTTTTGCACATGAGAAAACACACTTTTCACGTTTTGCGCGCAGTTTGAATTGGCGAAGTCGCGCAAACACTGTTTGAAGATCTCTGATATGTTCATCCAAAGAACTCGATAGCACTATTAGGTCATCCAAATAGGCTAATACCTGAATATTTCCAAGACCATTACGAAACCGATCAATCAGGCGTTGAAATACCGCCGGGGCATTTTTCAAGCCGAAGGGCATCCGATTATAGCGATAAGTTCCAAAGGGCGTGACAAATGCAGTTTTGTCGCGATCAGCCTCATTTACACTAATCTGATGATAAGCGGAGCGTAAATCAATCGTTGTCATAAAATAGGTACGTTTGGTTGAATGTAATAGGTCATCCATTCTAGGTAGTGGATATTTATCACTTACAGTAATTTTGTTTAGTCTTTGATAATTAACACACAGTCTAATTTTGTTTCCATCCTTGGGTACCATCACCACTGGAGCTGCCCACGGACTTTCGCATTCCTCAATAATTTGGTCTTCTAGGAGTTTGTCAATTTCTTCTTTAAGTATCTGCTTTCTTGCTGAGGATAATCGATAAGGCGGTACAGAGATAGGTGGGTGATCGCCTGTGTTAATGTAATGTACAGCATAGGGAGTAGGATCTCCCCCCGCTTTAAAGATATCTTCGTTATTTTTTATTAAACGATTAAGCGTGTCACGTTGTCTAACATCTAGCATGGTTCCTTCATCATCACGCAATGTCTCAATGCTTGATAGTTCCAGAATTTCTTGTTCAGAAGTGGGATAATGATTTTCAAAATAAAGTTTAAATTTCTGACTTTCACAATCGTTAAAGTTCCAAACATGATCTGATACATTTAAAGTAAGTTTAGCATCATTCACAAAGTCTATACCTAATAGTGTATAATTTTGCGCGTCAGGGAGAACGATGAAATTTGTAGGTATGGTTCGCCCTTGTAGTATCACATTCACTTGGGTTACCAATACATTTTCTAATTTTTCACTACCATCTGCCAATTTGACAATTAGTTGCTGTTTATTAAATTGATGGTCACAACGCTTTAGCAACTGGTACAACGTAGATCCAGCTACACTTTGTTTCGCAGCAGTGTCAATTATACCCGTACCGATAAACTCGTTAATTTTTATTAAAAGTGTTGGTCGCGGTCGCGGAGAAATTTCGGCACTAAAGCTACAAAAGTCAATTGAAGAAGTCTCTGTGTTTTTAATTTTACAAGTTGGGCAATTAGAACGCACGTAACCCGGTTTTCCACATCCATAACACGACAATGGTGTTCTAAGTTGCTGAACATCCGAGGAAGTGTTCGAAACGTCTACTTTACCCGCGTTGTTATTAGCGTTATTGGTATTATTAGAAGTATTAGGTTTAATATTTTTATTTTGTAGTTTTCGACACTCGTCTTTAATATGTCCTGTATATTTACAATAAGAGCATCGCTTTTTTATAAGTTTCTGATCACTCGCGTTAGTTTTGTTATCCGTACAAAGTTCAAATGTTTCTTCCGCAAGTCGAGACTGTTTTAAAAGTTCTTGAAAATTATCAACCTTATCACGGGGAACTTTTTCTCTAATTTTAGCATGTAAGAGTCCGTATACCATATCTAACTGCGTATTTTCATCGAGCGTATTATTCGGTAATTGTGCGAGTATTGATCGACATTTACAGATAAACACGTCAGTTTTTGTATGTGCGTCCTGTTCGTAAGCAAAGAGTTCTCTATATACACGATAAGGAGGTTTCTGCGGACCGAATGTGCTTTTAAATAATTCCACTGCGTCTTTCCATGTCGCTAAAGTCGATTTAACACCAACGAACCAGTTAGCTGCAAAACCGTGCAATAACATAGGGAGACCTTTTAATGCATTTTCATCGGAAACATGCATACATTCCTTGTAAATTTCTACGGCATTGATAAAAGCTTTTACGTCTGAATCACCCGAACCATCGAAACGCGAAGGGCAATTAGCAAGGTTACCGTTTAAATTTTGATTTACCGGAACTGGTTGGTTACCGAGCGCTAAAGTCGCTAAAAGTGCTTGAAATTGTTCATTGGTAAACACAAGATTTGCGGGTACTTGTTCTGCCATGTTTGTATTGTTCGTCAAATTAACAGAATTACTCCGCAACCAATAACAGTGTTTACGTTCCGTGTTGAACTTGAATAAAACAACTAATACGTAATTTAAATGTACTTACAGTTTCTGATTTTTGTTATGACGTTTACCTTGTCGCTTACGGATTTTCACCTGAATCGTAACAAGCCGTGCTCCAATGCTACCAAAACGAATTACGAATTCCAAATTGAAAACAGGACAGCCGGTATATTTTCACTCCAAAATCAAACCGTATAGTAGACACTTTAATTTAACACACAAAGACGTTCTTATATTACAAATTTGTTTAACATGAGTATTTATTTTCACGTTACCAACAGATAAATTAGTAATATTGTCTTTAATTTTCACGTTTGTTATGTGTTTGCCGATAACTCACGCAGAACAACAACAATTAAATACTTATAGGTATACCGATCACTAAATAATAATTATAATCCAACTTTCTTCTGGCCACGAGTTGAGCGCCAATTGTTGCAAGCTTTGATGTTGTTAAGCTTTTTTTTTTAGGGTTTTTTGTTAGGGGTTTTTGAAACAGATTAAAGTTGGGTAAACACTATATATGTTTAAATTATTTATTAACTAGTATAACTACAAATTAAAAGATTATGTTTAAAATAGAATGAAATAAAATTTATAGTGCATCTACTGCAAAATCTAGTGTTCAACTGAATTCCATTACACAACGACCGGAGAAAAGAATAAAAACTAAAGTCAAAGGATGCGGTACGCGATAGTCTAAAGTCAAAGAGTTGCCGAAAAGCACACGTGCAGTGACACGACAGGGGCGTACTAGGTATCGTTTGTTACAGTATTTCATTTTAAAAGACTCAATTCATAGCTACAAGAAATTTGAGGCAAACGTGTCATCAGAATATCTGTATGTAGGGGAAAGTCGGGTAAGAGTACGCACTTAGTTAAAGTATATTAAGTAAATTCATACAAATAAAAACAAAAACGTAAATTTCAATTAACGACATCTCATATATATTATATGAGATGTCGTCAGTAACACATCGAAAAACAAAAAAATCAAAACTCTTAAAAAATAAAATAAAATCAACTCATTAAACAAAAAAAATCCCGATGGCAGCCAGTCGGAAAAGTAGATTTTTGATTTATGTATTTTTTATACTTAGTTTACCACTGACACCCACTATTAATAAACAAATAATGGAATATTCTGACATTCGCCAAATATAACCAAAGTGTCATATTGACAGTTATTTTAACTGAAATACCCATTATACTATAATACATACGTAAGTACGGTCTTATTGTTATTTCACAGGTGTTTATTTGTCAAAATAATTACAGGTATAGCGGGTGATGATATTTTTTTTTATTTTTTGTTACTTTATATTGACTTACATTTACTTAAATATGCCAGCGATGAAAAAACTCTCCAAATAAATATTGTAGAGATTTAAGTGCTCTATCATTTGATATGTAACATCGGTATTTTCTATTAACAACGAAAAAAATATGATTTTTTTAAAACTTTGACAGGCCGCCATTTTGAAATTAGCTCTCCGATTTCAATCGCCAACGAACTCACGCGATTCCATGACCTAGCCGATTTTTTAACCAAATTTTGTTTCGATTGGTCAAAAAATGCGGACTAGAACGTGACGCAAAGTTTCTATATCCCATATATATATATATATATAGATATATAAACTTTTGAACTGAGGTCATTTTTAGGATCCAGGGGTCATAAAATTAAGTACTGCATAAAAATTTTTCAAAATTTCGGTTGTGTCGATCTCCTGAACAGTTAGATTTTTTTTAAAAATCTACTAAAACTGCATATGCGTACTCTTTGCCGCGCGACACGCAGAGTCCGCAAAGCTAACGCTAAGAGTACGCATGGATTTTAATTAGGAATTTATTCAGATTCACTCCCGCACCGATCACAGATGAAGGCTCTTAATCCTGCATATGTTGTGCAATCTTCGTAAATTTCGTTGCATCTTGGACAAATAATTTTCTGAGCTGTCGTTTTGTTCCCACTTTTTGTTTCGGTTAGGTTTCTTTTTACACCTTTTGCTTTGATTGCCACCTGCTGTGGCAACTCGTTTTTGTAGGGCGAATCTGTTAAAATTTCTGATTTCTTCCCGTTTCTTTTTTTCGCTGTTCTTTCTGCTATTAGAAGAGGTTTTATTATTGCTGGTGATACGGAGACGTTTGAAGGTGTGGAAATGCTTGTCAAGTTTTTGGAGAGGTTGGAAGTTGAGGATTGTCAGCAGACTCAACTGAAGGTGTCGAAACCGTTGTTAAGCATCGTTGAGAGGTTGAAGGTTGATGAATATGGTCAGAGTGTAGTGAAGATCTTAACAGTTTGTTGAGTGGTATATCGTCTTCGTCACTCCACTCTGAAATGTTCTCGGATGGTGACATCGACCTGTCGGTTACAATAGCTGGTGCGAAATCTTAGGGCCAAATTCCACAGGATCGAAAAGCATTTACGGTTTTTTCAATGCAAGCTACCCTCGAAAATGCTTGGCCAAATAATTCACCTATTTGGTATTGTGTAATTGCTCGTCCGGGATTAGAAACTTTTCGCACTCTTGTCCATAAGCAGTTTTGAGGGGCCCAAAAAATCCTCTACCAAGAGGCTGTAATCGGTGACTGCTATGTGGTGGTAAACTTAAAAGGATGATGCCAATGCTGCGACATTTATTAATGGCAGCTCATGAGATGTGGCTCGCGTGATTGTCTAATATTAATATAATTGGATCATCAGTGCTGCTTTATTCATGTTTTTCAAAATGTTCAATTCATTCAACAAATAATTCAGATTTTATGAATCCTGAATCTGACACTTGAAGAATGGTACCGGTTAGGGCGCCATTGATCAGTTCTTCCTTCCTTCTTTTGCGTGGAAATATTACAAATGGAGGCACGTATTTTCCGGTAGCACTCATAGCGCACACTGCAGTTATAAGCTGGCCTCTTTCAGCTGATACGATTTTCCCAACAGTCTTTTTGCCAGTAGGTGCAATCACTTTCGGGATTTTGTGTGGCACGGTGAGAAGTCTCGTCCATGTTGTAGATAGATTCGATGTGGCATAATTTGTTTCTTTTCAATTAGGTTCTTGAGGTTATCAAAAAAACGATTCACTTGAACTCTGTTGAAACCAAGCTTGTTTTCTCGGGGTAACGCTTACAGAATGAAGATACCCAATCCTTTCCCGCCATTTTCTTAAGTTTCTTAAATCTGTGGTTTACACCGTTTTATTTCTGCGAATTCCAAGACTAATTCGCATAAAGATTTAACCGTTAAGCCATAAAAGCTGCAGTCCAATTCCTTGCAGTAATTAGCTAACTCTCTTTCCATTTCCGGGTTGAAGACTGGTGTGAATCGCCCAAGACAGAATCAGCTTTCAACCGCTTCCGATGAGTTGCTTCATTAACTCCGATAGACATTGCTATGGATCTTTTGCTTTCGCCTTGCGCCACTCTCTATTTTACAGTTTCCAACAATTCTCTGGTAAAGCCCAATTTCCGTTTGCTTTTTCGATGTATTATTTTCCCATTATGAAATTGTATCTTCGGACCTAAAATTAAACAAACTGTTCAGCCAAAGGTTTATTTATTTATTTTTCAAACAATTAAAAAATGTATTTATTTTTCAAACTTATAATAGGAAGAGTCAGAAGGCGGCAAATAATACGCATGCGAATTCTTTGTCTGCGTACTCTTTGCCGAGGCAAATATGAATAAGAAATTTGGGCGCCTGCTAAATATGGCAAAAAGTAACTACAATTTCGATACTCAATTAACCTCATAAAAACATGTTTCTTCTTAAATAAAATTCGAATCAATTGATTTCCTTTAGTAAAAGAGTTGTGACATAAATGGTAGATAGTATAACATGAGAAGTTGAAAAATATAATTTTCTTACCTTTTTTTTTTTTGGAAAAACACCTCCGATGGCGAAGATCTTGTGAGAACACCTGTAAATAACATTAGTCGGTATACATACAGGGTGGTCCAACGAAAAGTTTGCACCTAGCTTTTCTCTTTTTTTTGTAGTCGAATGCGAAAATGCTCGGACACGTCGATTTTGCTTTTGAGGGGGACACATTTTAAACATATTTTTCGATCTGCGCCTTTAACCCCCTAGCGGGGGTGAGTAACAACCCTAAAATTTTAAATGGAAAGAGGGGTCTAATGACATATCATTTGAAAGGACACAAAATTGTCTTTCTAATGATACCCTATTTGTCGAATTTTACTAAAACAGTTAATACGAAAACGACTTTAAAGACATTAAGCCGATAATTTTGGTATTAATGAGAAATACAAATAAGTTTTAATTATTACGACTGAAAACAACTACAATCATTTCTAAATTATTTACTTTGAAGAAAAACGGGATTTCAAAAACACGATCTTATTTATCAGAACTAAATTCCTCACTAATCGTTTGCGTTTTTTGTTGAAATAAAAACTGCAGATACGTGTAGGAAAAGAATTTACACCGTTTATTTTAGTCTTTTCATTGATTCAGTTTGGTTGCTTCTCAAGTTATTTTACTTTTACCGTACAAAATGATTTATTCCATTCTAGAACGAGTTGAAATTGTTAAACTTTATTTTCAAAATAATAGTAGTGCTAGACTTACGGCTCGCTTATTTAATGAGAGACATCCCGATGAAAATGTGAATGATGTGTACGTTGGCAAGTTAGTTAAAAAGTTTGTAGATACCGGATCTGTCTGTAATGTAAAACACCAGCCGCAGAAACCGATCAGAAATGAAGCTGTGGAAGTCGCTGTTTTAGGGCATGTTGAAATGGATCATAGTCAAAGTACCCGTCAACTAGCTGAAGCCTCAGGTGTCTCCCGTTCGTCCATAATACGAATTTTAAAAGCGTACAAATTTCATCCGTACAAAATCAAATTAGTACAGGAACTAAATGAGGATGATCCTGATAGAAGGCTGCAATTTTGTGAAGCAATGAGCCAGCGTTTAATTGAAGATCCGCAATTATTATTTAACATTTGTTTTTCCGACGAATGCACATTTTATTTGAATGGAGCTGTAAATAGGCACAATTGCCGTTACTGGGATGACAGTAACCCACATTTATTCCGTGAGGTTCATACCCAGTATCCTCAAAAAATAAACGTCTGGTGTGGCATATTAGGAAATCATATTATAGGACCACTTTTTATTCCTGGAAATTTAACTGGTGAAGTGTACCTAAACATGCTTGAAGACACAATTGATCCTTTAATAACACAAATAATAGAAGATGACCAAAATCATACTGCTGATCGGCTTTATTTCCAGCAAGATGGAGCACCTCCGCACTATGTGGCTCCTGTAAGACAGTTCTTAGATGACCGGTTCCCTGGACGGTGGATTGGAAGGAGGGGCCCAATTGAATGGCATGCCAGGTCACCGGATTTATCGCCTTTAGACTTTTTTCTTTGAGGGCACTTAAAAAATAAATGTTTTGCCACGAAGCCCGAGTCCATAGAAGATCTTCGCCAACGCATTACAGAAGAGTGCAGAAACATAACACCTGATATGCTACAAAATGTTAGAAATAGATTTGAACAAAATCTGTATTATTGTATGGAATCAAATGGGTCACATTTTCAACATTTGTTAATGTAACGTTTTAATAAATCAATTTCACAGCTTGTTTACTTTTTTTACAAAGCAATGTTAAAACTAACAAACATTGGAATGTACTAACGATTGCAGGTGTTTTCACTCGCAATAATTAAAACTTATTTGTATTTCTCATTAATACCAAAATTATCGGCTTAATGTCTTTAAAGTCGTTTTCGTATTAACTGTTTTAGTAAAATTCGACAAATAGGGTATCATTAGAAAGACAATTTTGTGTCCTTTCAAATGATATGTCATTAGACCCCTCTTTCCATTTAAAATTTTAGGGTTGTTACTCACCCCCGCTAGAGGGTTAAAGGCGCAGATCGAAAAATATGTTTAAAATGTGTCCCCCTCAAAAGCAAAATCGACGTGTCCGAGCATTTTCGCATTCGACTACAAAAAAAAGAGAAAAGCTAGGTGCAAACTTTTCGTTGGACCACCCTGTATATAGGCCGCGTTGCCGGATGTTTTTTAGTTCATGACAGAATCAACCGCGTACTCTTATCCGATGCGAACTCTTACCCGCCTGTCCCCTACATGTAAATAAAAACTTCCAATGGATGTCGGATAGATATGAGGTCGGTTTATTAGTTTATTTTTTAGTCATGAGACGGCGGCATAATATGTAACGTTGAAAACTATTGACTATAGAGAGGCCTCAGTATTGATTTTTGCAGTATTTTGTAAATGTTGTGAACCTGTGAGGTTATATTGTACATTAGAGATTTAATAATATTTTTTCTTCGATAATTGAAGCGCTTGGTGGAAAAAGGTAACAAGCCACACTTCTCATAAAAATGTGAAAACTATCTATGACTGTTGTTCTTAATGAAAGAAAGTGATCTGTGTTTAATCTTTCGTAATTAGATAATAGGTGTTTTGTAGTAGTTTGTAAATTTCGATGGTGGGTGAATAGCATAATTATGCAGGTTATATTTCAACTAAATTGTTCAACTGTGGAAAACTGACCTACAAAGCATATCTTTATTTATTTCGTATGCTAATTTTTAGTGTATTTGATTTATGTGTAGTTATGAAAAATGAATATTATTGGTATCAACCAAATATAAGATCCCTAGATCAATTTTTTTTGTCTCTAATCTTATTACATTTGATTAATAAAAATGTTTTAGGTCAAATTATTTGCGTTATTTGTCGCCTATAAGTGGTGCGAAGCGGTCGTAGAGGCAATAAAGTGGTAGGTGAATAGTGGAGCTGGGTTTTGGCGCTGACTTCACATAAGAGATTTGATCGAGTTTGTTGTTTTGGCTGCTAATAACTAAAATTTACGTACCGGTTTCATTAACACCCAAACTTCACGGTTGAGGCTCTTAAAATCGTGTTTGTATTAACTCCTTAAGTACAAGCCGACAAGGGTATAATGAGAAAGAAAATTAGGTGCTTTTCGAAATAATATATCACTTCTCCCTAATTTCTATTAGATATTTTAAAGATGTGATTTTCTCCTGCTGTTCCCCCCGACGCCAACTAGACGTCCCTAAGCATTTCTGCTTTAAAATTCACAAAAAGAGCAATTGCTAGATGAATAGTTTTCGTTGAACTACCCTGTATTTTCAATATTACCGTCTATTTTTTACCGTAACATACAAACTATATGTTTCAAAGTGTTTCAGGATAATTATTAATATCGTCTCGCAAAATTGCAGTGGATTTTATTCTGTATTGATTTATAGTGTTCCATGCATGCATATAAGGATTTCTATAACTGTACTGCTGTTTAATTGCCTCATCATTCAGATACTGTAGAATTTAAGTAATCTAATTTTTATTTTGTTATAAACAATCGAGATGGAAGTGAAATATTCTCTATTATAATGTTTCCTCGTCTTTACTACTTTTAGTAGGAAATTCTCAACGAAATGTAGAGTAACATGTATGTACAATTAGTCTTATTCATTACCATCAGTTTTTAAGGGACCCATGCGCCGATAAAAAATTATTAAAGCCATTAAAATTGTTTTGGTACACAGGGTGGCGCACTGTGTTTGTTGTATATTTATACATATTATATTATTGAAGTATGTGGGTTCAAATGCCACTTGTGTCACGTAATTTTTTTAATTCATACAGGTTAGTTTATTTAATTTTTCTATATATTTGTGATATGCTATAAGCTCTCAACTAAGTTGAATATCTTTCTTTCGCAATAAATAAATATAGATAATCTTCATTTCTGTGTATAATTTAAACGCCCCGGCATTGTTATTAATAATTTTAAGTCGATAAGTGACAGCGTCATATTGACAGTTTTTGATGTTGATGTATTTATAATTAAAACTTGTAATTAAATTACAGTATGCAATTTATATATTTGGCAATATTTCAAAAGCTAAACATTTTAGAGATATACAACCTCATACCATTATTATTTTTTTGCCTAATGAGATAAAATAATAAGCTAAAACTATAAAATATTATGGTCTCTATTTAAAAATATTAAGTTTTGGTATTTGTCTAATTTTCATATTTGATGTGATATTTCGGACACCCTGTACTAATATCTCGCAAGACAGTTTATAGTTCTCAAAAAAAGACTATTTTTGGGATAGAAATAGTATCTCAATCAATTAATGAAGGTTTCCTCATAGGGAAAATTTATAATGATTTTAGAGCCCGCAAAGGTCATTTTGACATAAAACCTTAAAAAAGTCAGAAACGGTGAAACTTCGGTATAAAACGTGATACACAAAGTCTAGTTGAAATTTTACGTAGATTCCAAAACTGTAACAATATATAATATGGCGTTCCATTTGAAATAAGCAAGTTGACACCTACCTCCAGTATAACTGGAAGTGTCAATAACTTATAACTACTTTAGCTCATCTGCCATCTGCTCATCCTATATATAGTGTTCTATATACAGATAGATTTGGTTCCCCGTGGAACACCATGTATATATGACAGGGTTGTCTAATTGGTAAAACACCTGAACAGCAATCGGGAGATGTGGCTTTAAATCCCACTTATGTCACACAATTTTTTTAATTCGTGCATGTTAATTTATTTAATTTTTCTGTATATTGGTGAAATACTATACGCTCTCAACTTAGTTGAAAATATTTCATTCGTTTGTTTGTATGAGTTATTTGCGGTTTGCAAAGAGAAATAACATTGCATTATGGCCATGTGTAGTCTTTGATGTCTTTCAATTAAAGGTCGAGAGGTAGCACTTGCATATTTATTATAGGAAGCAAGGCAAATACGAATTAAAAATTTCCATATATTTATATGCCACGGTAGTTAAATCCCACTTGTGTCACGGATTTTTTTGATATGAAGGAATAAAGTACCACTTCAACGATATAATATAATTATGATAGCGCTAAATCAGGGTTTTTTCGAATTTGCTAAGAAACATTCAAGCGTATCTGATTTTCTTCCACAGTATACATTTTTAAGAGAAACAACTTTGAATGTAATTTATGCAATAATTAATAATTAAACTAAGAGCATGAAACCTGTCAAAATATTATTGGACTGCATTAGATTAATTTTTTTCTACGACTGTCTTTAAATGCCTTTATTATATGTTCAATCATGATTTGACAATGTAATGCTGTTTATGATTTACCCGTGCGTAATAATATTTCCCACTAGTTGCCTAGCAACTAGTGCGAAATATTATTACGCACGGATAAAATTTCCTGGTAATGACAAAAGTAGCGGCGGGCATGAAAAATCGCCATAGCAACGCCGAAATACAAACACCAAATTGACAGTTTTGGTATTTATAATTAATAATAATTTATAATTAAGTATTTCGCTAATTTCAAAACACATAAATAGTGATAGTGAATATAGTTTAACACCACCTAGTCAATTTAATACTTCTAATTTATCGTATTTAGGCTTATACGCTAACAAAGGTAAGTTTCGAAAAACAAAAATTATGTTAAATCTATTCAAAAGCATTAAAACAGTGGTAGAAAAAGTATAGTGTGAAACTCACATGAAATGACCATTTCCTAATGGTATGATTTGCAGCACTCGCCTGCGGCTCATGCTGCAAACGATCATACTCGTAGGAAATATATGTCCTTTCATGTTCGTTGCACAATATACTCGTACTACACACACACACAGCCTTATAGGGTAAAATAATATATTACGAGTAGCATGTTTTTCTTAAATAAAGGTATTTTGGCAATAAGCTTTTCGTAAAATAAGTGAGGACTTTGAGATTATATCAACAAGTAAGTATTTTTTATTATATTTACTATAGGACATATACAGTATGTCCACGGAAAAGTGTTCAAGAGGAAAAACTTTCTTATTTTTCATTTGATCGAAAAAAGTTTTGCTGGTTCTGAAAGTAAGATTAGGATAGAAAAATTTAACATTTCTTAGACGGGGTGTTCAGAAAATTGAAAAAACTCTAAATGGTACAAGAGTAAAGTGCACTTATTTGAGAAGATATGGAAATAAGTTACTAGGAAAGTTGTTCAAAAGCAAAAGGCAGTCTACAATACCAATTTTCGAAAACAATCAGCATACTTTTATTTATTTTAATTCATTAAATTTATTTTACATCAATTCCAATTTAATAGCTCATTTTGGTATTAGTTAAATAAGACAAGCTTATTTGACAATTCACTGTATTTATTTATTTATTAGTCGTAGTACTGTCAGCTTACAGTGCTTACATTGGAGCAAAAATGTTAGATACTTGATGAATGTTATGAGAAAGACGAAAAATGTTATCGTCAAGTTATTTATGAGTTTAATGAAAAATTTCCCAATGTGAACGTATCTACTTTTTATAAAATAATTTAAGTTTCTAAGCACTGTATCAGTGTAAAATCCCTAGAGAAAAAACGATGAAAATGCACTATGTTGGTACCACATTCAGTAGAGAAACACAAATTATCATTAAGAAAATCTCCAATTTATTAAAAAGTCGCAAATAAGCAGATATTACAACACAAGAAGATACATCCATACAAGCCAGTTTTTAATCACGGTGTGGAAGTCGGCCATGAAGCAAAACGTTTGGATTTTTGGTTGTGGGTTGGCAGTATGGATTTCATAAAAGAATAATGTTTTCTGATGAGTCTATTTTTTCGACTATTGGTGTTGTGGCTTCGCAATATGCACGATATATACAGGGTGTCCCCTCTCAATTGGAAAAAGTTCTGGGGCATATTGAGGAACCATAGACAAGCAGTTTGAGTTTTTTTCAAAAAACCTTTTTTTATCAATATCTCAAAGACACGTTAATCGATTTTCTTGAAATTTGATGGTGATGTAAGCTTAACAAGACGCTCAGTTAGCACTAATTAAATGTTAATTATGACTTCCAGTGGCGCCCCGGGGGACAGTGTCACGAATAAAAATGACAAAAAAAAATGTACTCTACATCTTTTTTGATAAATTTTATATATTATTAGAAAGCTTAGTTAAAAATACAACTTTTTTGTCATTTGATATTTTTCCGTATCTTTCTCCGTTTTCTAGAAAAAATTTGTATTAAAAACTTTATTAAAAGGTTCATTATTATTAGAAAGAAAAACAAGAAGGCTTTTTTACAAATAATTTATTATTAATAGTGGAGCAAATGCTCAAAGTGTTCACCATGCATTTCGATGCATTTTCTAGTTTTTTTGCGAGATATTCTGCACGAGCTGCTGGAAGATGTACCCCTCCAGTTGCGTAGAGAGGCCTGGTTGCAACACGATGGTTGTCCAGCGCATTTTGCGCTCACCATGAGAGGTTACCTCGACCAAACCTACAACAACAGGTGGATTGGTAGAGATGGTCCCGTACCTTGGCCAGCAAGGTTTTCGGACTTGGCCCCCCTGGACTTTTTTCTTTGGGGCGAAATTGAACGGTTGATCTATGCAACTCCTGTGCCGACAATGGAGGACCTAGTTGCTAGAGTTGTGGTGGCAGCGGAATTTATCGCGAACGATCCAGGCGTGTTTGCTCGGGTGCGCGAATCCTGGGTCGACTGGTGCAGAAAATGCATCGAAATGAATGGTGACTTTGAGCATTTGCTCTACTATTAATAATAAATTATTTGTAGAAAAGCCTCCTTGTTTTTCTTTCTAATAATAATTAACCATTTAATAAAGTTTTTAATAAAAACTTTTTCTCGAAAACGGAGAGCTACGAAAAAATATCAAGTGAAAAAAAAGTTGTATTTTTAACTGAGCTTTCTAAAAAATATATAAAATTTTCAAAAAAAGTCAGTAGCGTACATTTTTTTGTCATTTTTATTCGTGACACTGTCCCTCGGGGCGCCACTGGAAGTCATAATTAACATTTAATTAGTGCTAACTGAGCGTCTTATTAAGCTTACATCACAAGCGAATTTCAAGAAAATCGGTTAACGTGTCTTTGAGATATTGATAAAAAAGGTTTTTTGAAAAAAACTTTGACACCCTGTATTTTGAAAACCATGCACTTCCGGACATCAGTCTCTTATCTCAAACTGCTTGTCTATGGTTCCTCAATATGCCCCAGAAGTTTTTTCCAATTGAAAGGGGGCACCCCGTATATATGCGTACAAAACTTTCTTTTCGATATATGCAATCCATAATCGTTCTACGCGATATTGTAATCTGCTTAACATACCTCGCCACCGTACTACGCTGTTTAAGCGCACCTTCTCCTACGTGGTTCCCAGTGTGTACAATGATTCAGAGATTGGAGAACAGTTCCTGAACCTAAGTTACAGCTCTTTTAAAAAAAAGTTAAAGGATCGATTGCTCATTAATAGTGGATAATGGGGTTAATTTTCTAGCATATTTATGTCATTTTAATTTTATGTGGGGAGTGGGTCTCTTTAGTTTTAGTTGTAGTTTACTTTAGTTGTAGTTTACTGTATTATTGTAGGTATGCTTATTGTTATGAATGTATTATTATATGCTTAGTGTTATGAATAATGATGTATTGTAAAACATACATGCTCGGTTAAGAAAACAGCTTTGCTGCCCTTCGCCGAGTTAAAAATAAAGACGTTTCTATTCTATATTAAAGTGACTCTAAGCCACAATTTCGAATACCACAGAGGCGTCAGTACTTTGCTAAAGGAAATGTATGGTGCACCATTTTTTATTACGGAATGATAGGACCATACTTAGTTAACACTTCTTGTAATCCGAATAGATGGATACCCAGCATATTATGCAGCAACGGACGGATTGTCTAAACAATGGGTAGACCATAGCTTCCCAGACTACTGGATTGGGAGACAATGACGAATTCAGTGTCCTCCTGGTAGGAGATTTAACAGTAATGGATATTTAAATTTTAACTGCCTTTTGCTTCTGAACAACTTTTCCTAGTAACTTATTTCCCTATCTTCTTAAATAAGTGCACTTTACTCTTGTACCATTTAAAGTTTTTCCAATTTTCACACCCCTTATAAGAAATGTTAAATTTTTATATCGCAATCTTACTTTAAGAGCCAGCAAAACTTTTTATCAATAGTAACCTTTTTCAATAAAATGAAAAATTAAAAGTTTTTCCTCTTGAACACTTTTCTTGTGGACATACTGTATAGGGTGGCTCATTTGAATTACCCATCTAATTAAAGAGTTTCTTTAAAATTAAGAAACTTTTGTATTAACATTATATATTTTTTTTTCTAAACTCGGTAATATATGGGAAAAGGTATAGACCCCTAATAACATGCCCACCCTGTACATACTATTTGTTTAATTGAATTTAATTTTAAAACTTTCGATGAAAATCACATTAATGTTTTTGCATTTTACCATGATTAAGTAAGTATTTAATGAATGGTTAGTTTTAGAAAATAAAAAATGCAATCACATACACATTGATTAATTTAAAAAAATATAAATCAGGTGCTCATAGTAGACCTACCTACACATACCCAAGATAAAATATTTTGTTTGGCCATAAGAAACCGACGCGTAGTGACCCACCCTGTATATGTATGAAGATATTTCTGTAAATGGTCGTATTAGTCCTATAATGACAGTCTTCTGTTGGCAAATATGTAATTGGAAATTTCCGATTTATATATCGTGAAAACAACATCTAGGATTACTCGTATCTCTCGTACCTATATTTATGTAGTATACAGTAAGCATTTATCTTCCCCAAATTTATTATAGTGCCTTTTTTATTTTCTTCTTATAAGACGGAAATCGTTGCAGATTTTGTCTTTTATATTCCTATATCCTATCGAGGAGAAAAACATAAATAGCTTTCTTGTTGAAAAAATAAATTCATTTTTCAAAAAATAAAAATACGCAAAATTAATTTTCTTTTAACTGGGAAACTGGGTTTCTTTTTTAGTGACAGTAACCTCTCCTGAACACAACATGTTCTAGATTGATAAGTCAAAATATTTAACATACACTTGTGACTCAGCTTGGAGCTGAGAGGCAGTCATTGTAGCTGATAAAAACCTGCCAAAATTTCGGTATTTTTACAAGTTTAGGTTCCTACACAGCTTGGAAAAATATTTTATATCAAAAATATTTGGCCGCCTATCACTAGTGATAGTTGTCAATCAACGAAAGCGTGGTAGTGTGAAGCAAATTCCCATTGTATTTAAATTCTTGTTACATTATATAACAAGCACGTCGCAAATAACACTTCCCGCAACTTGTTGGCACTTCTTCTTCTTCTTGCGGTGGCTTGCCTCTCTCAGGCGTGGGCTATCTTCGTGACAATCTGGTTGAAGCGCTCTCTATCTTTAGCTGCTTGGAATAATTGTTCTACTCCCAGTCCGGTCCAATACCTTACGTTGTTTATGATTTCGCCTCCTATCTTTGCTCCCTCTCTCCTGCCATCTAAGGCCTCGTGAAATATGTTTTCTGAGTAGAGATTGAATAACATGGGTGACAAGACACACCCCTGTCTCACACCGCGTCTTATTGGTATTTCGTCTGTAACGCTGTCCTCTAGCCTGACCACAGCAGTCTGATTGTAGTACAGATTTATCAAAAGACGTATGTCATAATAGTCTACGTTACATGATTTTAGACATCGAAAAAGTTTTGTGTGGTCAACTCGATCGAATGCTTTTTCGAAATCGATAAAGCACACATAGATGTTTTTTTCGAAATTCGCAGCTCTTCTGCAATAATGTTCTCATGCAAAAAAGGGCTTCGCGTGTGCCCAGTCCGCCACGAAATCCAAATTGCTCCTTTCCAATGTCTCGATCACATATAGCATATATTCTATTGAGCAGTATTTTTAAGAGTATTTGTGTGTGGCTCATTAGGCTAATCAGCCGGAAGTCATTACACCTATTTGCTTTGGAGTTTTTGGGTAAGGCAATGAAAATCGATTTCTGCCAGTCGCCAGGCAGTTTTCCGGTTTGGTAAACTTGGTTGAAGAATGCCGTCAGAGTAGATACGCCTTCGTCTTCAAGAAGCTTCACCAACTCAATAGGTATTTCATCGGGTCCGGGAGTTTTTCTTGCTTTCGATTGCTGTATAGCTTTTTGAACTTCGGATTTGAGGATACTTGGACCATGTTCTGTCCTATGATTAGCTAGTAAGCTCTCTGGCATTTCGCGAGTTTCATCGTTAAACAGCTGTTGGATATATTGTTGCCATTCATTACGTCGATCTTCCTGTGTTAGTAATGCCTTTCCCTTATCATTGTATATCACAGTTGTGTTTTTGTTGGCACTAATGGAGTATTTACATCTTGCCGGCAAAATCGTTTGTGAACAAGTGCAAGTATCATGGAAATATTTTAAGTTTATTGCGAAATACTGAGAAAATTTATTTACAGTTCAATACCTTTAGTTTTCAGCAGCACAGCTGGCGTGCTGTATATATATTTGTATTAGGTACGAAGTCAATAACGTGTTTGTGAAGGGGTTTTGCGCAGTAACTCTAAACCCATAGTCTAATAAATAAAAAATATACAAGTCCCCGTACTTGAACATATGCAGCCGTTTCGCCGTTGGTATTTAGCTCCTTCCTCGACCCTCTCTCGTCTAGAATTCTGGTCGACCGCTCGACCAGGATTTTTGGGCGTTTGCTACACTACACAGTCGACCAAGTAAGCGCCTACGCTGACCATAGGCGGGTAAACGGGGGGACCCTTGCCTTAATTATAACCTAACTTTTTTTCCTTGTGATTTTTATTCATTTTGTGTCAAAAATGTGATAAAATAAAGTTTTCTACATAAAAAAGGCATACTTCTTTTTTCTCGAAAAACATAACGGTTTTCGAGAAATTCGAGTTTGAAAATTTTGGAACAAAACTGGTCCTTAGTAAACAGCATTAATAAAATTATTGGAATACAGTTTGCTAACGAAAAGTTAAAATTTTATTAATGCTTTGTACTAAGGACCAGTTTTGTCCCAAAATTTTCAAAAAGGAGTATGTCTTTTTTTATGTAGAAAACTTTATTTTATCACATTTTTGACACAAAATGAATAAAAATCACAAGGAAAAAAGGGTAGGTTATAATTAAGGCAAGTGTCCCCCCCGTTTACCCGCCTATGGTGATCCTTTTTTATTCAATTTCATGTCAGTTTACGACATTTTACTAGGTGAATAAATATGCAACATTTGGTTAATTCATCTTTACTCGTTTTGAAAATATTTCAAAAAAATCGTCCTCAGGTAGTCATTTTTCACACCCTGTATCTTTGTAAATAAGGACTTTTCGAAAAATTACAATTTAGGTTTTTTTCATGATTAGATGTCCCCAATTCGCTCACAAATTTTGGCCATGTCTTTCTGAAACACCCTGTAGAAACTGTATTATTTGTAAGTGTTGTAGAGAAGGCCCCCGTACTATCAGGTTTCATGAAGTTGACAGATTTTTTTAATATTGTAGATTAGTTATTTAACAGCAGTAGTACTTTTTACTGAAAATAGTTTGAATTGTTAATAATAATAATGGTTCAAGATGAGGAGTTTTTATTTATGCAAGAATTCCCTTTTTAAATTACTCTTAATATATCATGTGAAACACCTCGTGGATGAGTCTAATAAACTGAAATTGATTAAAACTCTGATTTACCCACAACTTAATTATTGTTCTTCTGTTTATTTTTCTTTTTTGTGGGAGTACAATAGGTTGAAGTTGCAGAGAGTACAGAACTCTTGTATTCGATATGTGCACTGAAAAAAATATTGTACGTAAAACCAATGAATGGTTGTCATCAATATTTTGAACATTAATATTATGAATTGGTCACTGTTACAATGAATTTTGATCATAAATTAATAATTTCATACATAGAAACAATGTACGATGAAACATTAATCAATAAATGCAAGACATCGAAAATTTATGTTTTTTTTCATCAATATAATGTCACTATTTATTGCTTCAATGTTTTAAATTTATTAATTTATGCTCTTCGCCTTTAACACAATAATTTGTAAATCATACACCTATGAACAGCGAACATAAAAACTAATAAACGATCATCGTTGATTCAATGGATGCTAAGCATTAATTTTACGAACCTAACCATTAAATTCTGAATAACGCGCGCAAATCAATGCACCCGGACCATAGACTGAATACTCAAAACATTGACATTATGACATTCTCATAGACTTTTTGTTTACTCGTCATTTTTGTTTTGTTTAGTTAAATGTATACAGTTGAAAAGTGAAGTGTGTTCCTAAATATATTTTTAAAATTTGTTCCCAAATAATACAACAAATGTAGAAATATAAGGTAAGTAGTAATCCTTTTATATAAGTACCATTTAGTAAAGTACAAAACTAAAGTCAGTTTAAAACGAAAAAAAACACAGTGCGGTATTCCTTTGTAATGTTGAAAACCCGCCGAAACGAGGGGAGAAAATTTATGGGCTCTTCATGGATATTTAGTGCTATCCGCTAAACTATGTTCCAAAGGTGCCAGTGGAAAGATAAGCCATTTAAAGTACACAATAAAAGACTCTCAAGAATCTTTTTTATTTTGTGCTAAAACAGTTCAAGAAATAGAAGAACATATAATAAACCTTAAAGGAAGAAAATCTGCAATTCAACCGTACTTATGGGTTCATCATAAGTCTATTCTAAAGGCGCACAGTGTTTACTTAAAAACTTGTTATTTTGATTAATAATAATAATATAATAAATGACTTTATTGAGAACTTAGAAAAGGCGAAGTCGATGCACAGCCTCCTAGGTTAACATATTAGCAATACTAAAGATAACTGCATAATAATAACAACAACAAAAACCCTGATACATAAAAAAGGCAATTATTCCTGGATGGCCTGCGGCACTACGCAATGTCCTGGGCCCAGACACTGCCGTTCCCAAAATGACAACCTGACCTCTATCATTCACATATGTTCCGAGTAGAGACACAGCAGACTCCCCAAAGCCCAGGTATCCCACAATGGCCAGCAACAAACCATGCCCAATGCGGTCAAATGCCCCTTGCGTAGTACAACAGCAGCAATGCCGTCAATCGACCCTGATCTACCGCCCCCAATGCATCATCCAGTATTTTAAGTCATGTCGTGGAGCAACTGTGACCCTGACGGAACCCAGACTGGACCTCCGACAACAATCCATGCCCATCAAGATATGTTTTCATTTGATTGCAGATCACTCTCTCAATAACCTTGGAGATCGCTGGGAGTATATTAATCGGTCTATAAGATCCTTAAATGTTGATGGAGTTCTAGTTTTGGGATTGGAATGACATTGGCTTCTTTCCAACATGTTGGGAAGTTCCTCGTTTCTATATAGTAATTAACTAGATGCTGTATAAAGGGCATTATAAACGGACAACTACTACTACTAGCATATCAATACTGATCATGACACTGCCTACAGCATTTGACTTAATCCCAAGCAATGCATCAAGTATCTCCCCATGATCCACCATTGTAAATTCAAAGTTAATATCAGGCCTAATTTTATTACCTAAGTAAAAATTGATCGTTCCTGGGTCCGGATTGTTGGTAGAAGTGGCCACAAAAAATCATTAATATTATCAACATCATGAATAAAAGACGGTATTGTGATATTTTCCCTTGCATAAATGTTTAGATCTCGTAATAATTTCCAATTTTGTTTAGAAGATTTTCCGCGGACTTTAGTTTCCAAATATAGTTTTTCCTCCCTTTTCACCTCAGACGACAGACGAATCTGACATGTTTAGCATTTAATATTAACTAAATTAAAAATAAAGCCTTTAGATTTCGAGTGTCGTACAAATATGATTTAATTTATTTACAAAGCAGGTGCATCAAATCAATGGACGTACAGTAAGATAATTTTGAGTCTTATTTGGGCTTTTAAATTCTCTAACCATTGGTACTAGTATATTTGAACCATACTGCACTTTGCAGTACACATAATACACATGTACCTATATGCTCGCGATTATTGATTGAATACAGAACAATAATCTCGATCTTTCGTAATAATAATTTCCGGCGAACACAATTACGTACGTAATGTAATAATCAGCTAACATTGGTTTAACGTACAAAAGTCATAGATTCATGTTTCTCGTTCGTAACATTAATAACCTTCAGACATCGGTTTAATGTACAAAAGTCATAGATTAATGTTCATCGTTCGTAACATTAATAACCAGCTAACATCGGTTTTATGTATTGGAGACATAAACTAATCTTCATCGTTCGTAAAATTAACAACCTGGTAACATCGTTATAACGTACAGGTTAAAACGATGTTACCAGTTACCAGTAATTAATGTCCATCATTCGTAAGATCAATAACCGGCGAGCATAAACTTATGTTCTTTATTTATTAATTCAACGTACAGAATTCGCTACCAAATTTATGTACGAACGTTCATTGTATTAATGTCACCCATCATCGGCTCAAATTTAATGTTGACGTTCATTGATTTGAAGCACTTTTTTATTAATATCACGTACCTTTTCGGTTCAGTGTGTGCTCAGTTCCTTTTGCGTCACATGAGAGATTGAGTGAACCGAAGTTGAATGCCATATTCGAGTACCTATACACTTCATTACTACATAAAATCTACCATGCCAGAGAGTCTCAGTATTTGTATGGTTTGTTCTGTAGACGTTCCAATGTGCATGATATTAATATACGGGTTAATACATTTACAATCCCTAAGCATTACACATCAAAATTTCAGGGTTCTTTTTCATATATGGCCTCACTGTTGTTGAATAAAGTGATTGATATAATTGACTTATCTGTAAACTTATTTCAGATAGAAGTGAAACTTAGAATTTACCCATAGGCTCAATGTTTTGTTAATTGGATGGATTTTTTTTAATTGTAACATTTTCTCTTTTTTTTTTCTATACTTTGTACATTATTTTTTGTAATAAATATTCTTTTATGTAGAGTGGAAGAGTGGCATTAATCTCTAACCTTTGGTATTTTTTTTGCATTTTCACAATAAATCATTTATTATTATTATTATAGTTCATTTCTCTTCAGCAATAAAGTCTAATTGGTTGTATTTATTTCATATTCAATTCACTCTCCGTTGTCTACACAAAAACAAATAACTGTAATACTTATTTTGTTACTTATCGGTAAAAGTTTTTTAGCAAATAGTGGTGGATTCTTAGGGAATAAGGACTGAAAAATGCTAATAGCTTTTATTCATGCAAGCGACGTTTCGCCATATATTTACTAGCTTCTTCAGGCTCTCTGAATAAGGTTTGGTTTTAGCAACTAATAGTATTAGTATTCCCATGAAGAGAGGTTGGGTGATAACGAAAGATCGTTAGAGGATGTACAGACTCCATCAAAACAGGTATTTTCAGAAACAAATTAACCAATTTCGAAGAATTTAATAAAGAAGACAAGAAATCGTTTCAATCTAACAGGTAAAGGTAAAGACCTTCCGAGATCAGGTTTTCCGGCAACAACTACGAATGAAGCAAATCAGTTGACTGCTATGCCCTATCAGTCACTAAAGATCGTCATTGTCTAAGCAACATGCAAATTAAACGGTAGTGACACAATAAACATAATATTATGAGGTATTGAATTGCTGAATATCCTAATTGGATGATAGATGGCCGATCAATTCGATACCCTGCAAAAATTCTTCCTTTCAATTTCTGTCGTTAAAAATATCAGGTTCCAATTGAAAAACGGACTCAACCTCGAAGAACACAATCAACGTCACACAGTAATAGTTCGAAAAAGTTCCTAAATGCTTTGTCGGAAACATTTTTTTCACAGTCTTACTTCTTACTTTTTACATAATTTTGCCGTAAACGGACTTTTTGAACACAGGGTATACTCTAAGGTCAAGAATTTGGTTCCCTTATAAACCAATTCTAGATACAGGGATTCTGATGTTATCTGCACTTTGAGTGAGGTAACAGTGCCAGTCGGCATGGATGAAATACTAAATTCAACCAACAATGGTTTTGAAGTGCGCCATCAAAAATGACGTGTTTTTAGCGAAAATCGTGTTTACTTGAGATGACGAGATATTCTAGGTTGCAAGTTTTATAATGTACTGTATATTTATTTGGCTTAAATGTTCTACGTCAGTACTATCATGACCACTATTAATATTATTTTTTTATGTCAATCATTTCAAGTATTTCATTCAGCCACAGAGGCTGAGGTTTTTTTTCTGTAAAGAGTTGCAAATATTTCATCGGCATTTCTTTGGCTATGCGAAGCTAATGTTTAAATTCTAATTGTAATTTTAATGAAAGTTCTCTTACAGTCGACCTGTTTCAACTGAATAAATGTATTAGCTTGCTTAAAAATGAAAATGTATATTAAGTCTCCCGTATGACAACCACGATATCCTTTTTCCTCGAAGCTACTTAATAATAAACGCTCTATTTTGTACACTTTCAGTATTCCATTTTTATTTTATTTTCTCTCTTTGTTTTTCCCTTAAATTGTTCTACTTGCTGTATATATTGAAAACTGTCTGGGGAGAAGAACAGACCGGTCTTAATTGCTTCCAACTCTATCACCCTAGAGTAAAGAGAATAAATCTTTATTGGGTGGATAGTGGCTGATAATATTGGAATGAGATAACTTAACAATAGAAAGAATCATGAATCAATTATGTACTGTATTAGTAGAAAGTGTTCTTTGATGTGCGAAGTTGAATGATGGGATTCTTTTTTATTTATTTTTTAATTCCTAAAGCCATCAAATCTCTTTTCTTTTATAATGAAGCATACTGCTTAGTAGCACATAACCTAAATTATGCATATTTAAAGCAGAGTGCTGTAATAAATTTAAAATAATTAAAAAACACGCATTAGCTTCTACCGAGTTAGGTACGTTCAAATTGACCACCCGAGGATCTATTGTGGCTCATACCCATCTATATTTCACCCAGCAACACAATCTTTTTAATGAAGTCGATTATTGTGTTGGATGAACTTCCTTGTAACACTCTAGTAGAAGAAGTACAGATTGTACCGTTTTTAATAAAAACCCGATCAAATAAAATGTTCGAAATCTGAAAATATTTTTAATAGAACTCTTAAAAATTATATGATTGACAAGAAGTGTTATTATATTATTTTTATTTCTTTTTTAAACCTTTGTTTTTTACACCATATTTTTTTATATTTAGGGAATTAAAAATTAAATCCATAGTGTTTATTTTTTAATTTTGCAGTATTTATTCGAAACAACAACGCTAAGAAATATAAAAAAAAGTGTTATTATAGTTTGTCAGAATTTCTCAATTCTTAAGCTGACACTGCTAATTTTTCCTTTCTTTTTTTGTGCATATTGTTTGTCGTGACATGATATTTACATTTAAATGTTGTTCTGTGTTCTTTGTATGTATTGTAGGTTTTGTTTATTTTTTTATTGAATTGTAAGCAAGACTTTTATTGTGTGTGATTGGCTTGAGGTGTAAATGAATAAATAAATAAGCTATCGTTCGCTCATGTATGCCCTGTTAATGCCACATTTCCTTCATAGAACTAAGGATGCCTTCTTCTTACATATGAATTTATGAAACTCTGAAGTTGATTTCTTATATCAGATGGTCTTTTTTCGATCATTGGCCTATCAGTGAGTGCTCGGTTGTGGTGGGACTGCCGCCAGAGTTTTCGCTGTAACACACTGTCCTCCTGGGTACTATTTTCAAAGTTTACAGTCAATTTTGATCCTGGTTATAATGATCTAATTATGCGGCACTCGGCGTGACCTCTAAATCCTATGATCCCATCCGACACTTTCATATTTGGCCGCAACTTTTCACCTTTCGCTAACTAAAGCTTGCTAATCTTTTGTTTATAACATTTTCTACATAGTATATCCAAATAAATATAAACCAGACAGTCGTTCATCATAACACAACTTATGTCAAAATGGTTATGTTACCAGAGAAAAACCATAAGTAACAAAGTACCTATTGAAAAGGGGCGACATCTAATGGTATATTGTTCAACACATTTGTTTATACTGAAAAAGCAATATTATGCTATAAAATATGCTTACGTCTTGTATGGTTTAAACCGATGTTATCTGGTATGTATTGTGGCTTTTTTACAATTTTACCATAACTTAACCCTGTTTATTTTAAAACACCCAAAAGTATTTTTGTTTGAAATTGTCGATACCAGCATAAAAGAAATACAACGAAAATAAAATGGTGTAAAGAAATATTATATTTTGTATATTTTAGAATACTAGCTACAATCAATATCCACAAAATATTGTAAGACCATGTACAATATAATAAAGAATTTCCAGATAGTTTGATAAAATAGTTTATTTTCGCAGATATTGATTATACAGGGTTATTCACTCCATACGACACGGAATAGTGTAGCTAATCTATTTAATTTCCTAAAAGTTTTATTCATGGGTTCGATAAAAATGATTTATGACTATGGTTCATTTCTTATTTTTGGGACACCCTGTATAGATTCACAATATTTTTAAAATGTAGCCATAAATCATTTTTATCGAACCCATGAATAAAACTTTTAGGAAGTTAAATAGTTTAGGCACACTATTCCGTGTCGTATGGCGTGAATAACCCTGTATATAATACCCATTGTTTATTGTATGCATGTATTAATAACAGATTTTGTAAAGTTATAATTTTAATGTAAATGCAGATTTAGCCAACGAATAAGTATAACAATTTGTTTAGTGTATAACTTTAATCACAATCACAACTAGTTAAAATACATTCTGTCTATTGGTAACGTTTTGGTTACATACAAGTTGTAATGCATAGTCATAAGTCATAACTCTGAATGTTCAATATTTTAATGTTTATGATTGTGAATACGACTAATTTGAAATATACGCAAGCGTGATTGTTGTTTTTTGAATTGTAGGCTATAAAAAGTACTCCGGCGTTTTCATTGAAACGTTTTTCTTCATATTTTTTTTTATGAACCACTGATAAAAAGAAAAGTACCATAATATTAACACATAAAAACAAAGGTTCTTATGACTTATAAGTTCGATAAACCTCTCGCTTTTGTTATACATTATACACTAAATCTGTGACAAAAATTACGACTAAAGGCTAGTTTAGCCAACGAATAAGCATAAGAATATGATTAGTGTATAGTTATAAACACAAGCACAACTAGTTAAAATCCATTATGTCAAATGGTATCGTTTATACAACGTTTAGTTTACAAGTTGTAATGATTTGTAATAGTCATAACTTTCAATGTTGTAGTAAGAATAGCGACAGCCTCGGCTATAGTCGTCGTCATTCGGAAACATGTTATTCCGAGAAAATTCAAACTATTGACATAATCGCATATTATATATATGATAATTGAAATTTCATTAAGTTCATGATATAAATTATGAAAATATTATTATTATGCCTCTGCTATCAACATTATTATGCCGTAGTTTGAATTTCCCGCAATGACGTTTCCGAAAGCCGACGACTACGGCCGAGTCCTTGTGACTAAAACAGTTTTTTGTGAAAGTTCAATTATTTCAACTTTTATGGATTATGCATTACGACCAATGGCAATGTAATGTGCGCAGGTGAGCTTAAAAAACCAATATAAAATGTAACCTATAAAAAAAGATAAACAGCTTGAATGTAGATTATTTCATGGACGTTCCGATTCCTTTTACCATCAGTTTTCATCCATACATTCCTGTGTTACTTCATCCATCTTGCATCTTGATTTTCTTTCTGTAGAAGGTGTTAGATGTCTATGCGCTTTTCTAGAGGATTCCTCCCTAAAGTTGTATTTTTGTGTAAAGTAGAAATTATGGGATCTCACCCATATTCACTTTGCTGAGGACTTCTACTTATTCTTTTCTCCTAGTACACGCACCTATCGAGGTAACGGGTGTTCCCTAATCTGGCCGAATAACCCAGAAGTTCAGGCCTCAGAGAAATAAACATTATATTTCTGAGGTTCAGGCCATATAATTGAAGAAGAGGAAGTAACTAGGCATGTGAAAATAGTAAAAAGTATCGATTCCGATATCCGTAATTTTTGCTAAGTATGGATTCTACCGATACTTGTTTAAAAAGTATCGATACTCCTAGGTATCGGTATCGAAAGTGTACACAACACTTTTAAAAATAAAACTGCTGAATGTACGAGTATATTACATTTTGTGTTACATAACATAGGAGATCAATGAAGTATGTTGCAAAATTGTGGACAAATTTACAAAATTGTTTTAAATGTTTGGTAACATAGAATAATGTTTATTGTTTGGTATGGCCCAAATGAAAATAATCATGTTGTGTATTATTGCCCGCATCCCGCCGCATGCGCATAATATACAGATTTTGATTGGCTCGGCACTTTGGTTATGCTTGTTTTTATGACTATATGTTGGATAAACGCTCGCTTTTCTTATGCATTATACACTAAAACTGTGACAAAATTATATTCACTGCGTTATACATAAAACGTTGGCTAAACCGGGCTTTAAACTTATTCGTTGTGATTTGTGTGTTATACAAACACGTTGGCTAAATCGGCCTTAATTTTAATAACAATGACTCTATAAGGGGTCCCACCGGGAATCACATCGATGTGTATGTGGAAAATTTACATAGGATATATTTGAAAATTTGGTACAAAAGTCAACAAGGACAGATGTATTACAATAGTTATAAATTACAGAATCTTCCGGTTATATCGGAACTACGTCTCAACATGCTTATTTCAAATGGAACACCCTATATCTGATAACAGTTTTAGATTCCACACCATAGTTAAGGTGGATTTTTTATATGTATACCACAAGAATAAAGAACAATTCTGTAGATATTCTTGTGCATATATCCAAATCTTACCAGTTTTGACATAACATTGAAGTTCTTATGACAAAAATTATGATTGAATGCTTTAAAGTAATTTTAAAATTTTCATATGAGGAAATCTTTGAAAATTAATTTGGGTTCAATTCTAAATTAAATGAAACTGTTATTATGAGAGATAAATTTTCGGGAATAATACGAGTTTTCAAATTATCGATAATTGTTTTATGATTGGTTGTTTTCTATACTTTGCATAGAAAACACGCATGAGTAAAAATTATGTATAATTTTAAAGCTCGAGTGGTATTTAGAGGATTATTTTAATAAAACACAAAATTTGGAATAAATGTTTATTGAATAATTTATTTATTTACGGACAAAATCCATTATATTTATAATATATCAACAATAGCCCGATTAATATAATAAATGATCATAAAGCTAAAACAAGATATTAGGGTAATTATATATAAATGCAGGACAATCTAAAACTACACAAAAAAAAACTAAAACTAACGAAAACACTACCGTAGAGTGGTTCGCGGGCCCAGGAAGTGGATTTCGGTACAATTAACTTAGACAAGGGCAAAGAGATGAAAAATATAAGCTCGAGTAACGCTAAGAAATCCAACCAAGCATCGCGATACTCGCGCCCCAAGCCACTGGTAAAGCAAAGAAGTCGATTGACTCAAATTTAATCAAAATACATCAAAACTTATTTCTTAATTAATATACTATAATCTAATATTTACTGAAGTAATCGATCACGAAGAGTGGATGTATTTTTTGATAATTGACACAACAAAACAAAGTGCAAAGTAAATAGCAAAAAGGCTCACAAAAGATGAAAAGGATTTTTTAATACTGTGCTATGTATTGGTGATCGTTCTATTGCATTTAATATAAAATTCTATTGCAATTAATATAAAAATTTCCAAATACCGCTCCAGCACAATCAACAATTTTTTAACTACCGGCAGTGTTCTGCACAGTAAAAAACCGAAACAAAATATATTATGAAGATGATGCAGTAACCTTATTGGCTATTGGTTTACTAAATCAAACACGTAATATGTCCCTGACAAAACGATCCATTGAAATTATTCAGAAAATTTATAAATGAAATAAGATTCGACCTTTTCAAGCAAAAATGTATGCACATTTTGGTGGAAGGTGATGAAGCTCAAAGATTTGATTTTTGCTTAAACTGGGGCGAGAAAATTATGGAAGATCGAAATTTTCAAAATTGGATAGTTTTTTCTGGCGAGTCGATGTTTACAACACGTTACTTCTTTACAGTACTGTAGGTATTGGAGTGAGGAAAACCCGAATTATTTTATAAGTAGCAAACACCAATACTTTCAAAATGAGCACGTTTGATTGGCAATTTCTTACCACCATGGAATTATCGGACCCTACTTCGTTCAATGAAAACTAAGCCAGTGCGAATATTAAAACATATTAAAACATATTAAACTATTTTTTCGGCAAATACCTCATATGCATCAAAATTTAATGATTAAGTGTCCTGCTCGCTCTACTGAACTCATTCAAGGACGTCTAAACACCCATTTTGAAGACAAGTGACTTGGTTACGTGAGGTCTCATTTTTCGGTGATGCATTTTTATTTGTGGGAGCACTTGAAGCAAATACTCTGTAATAATGCCAAATGATGTGAATATTTTAACGAATAGAATCTCAGACGCCATACAGTCAATTACATTGTAAGAAATTCAGCATGGTGTCAGGGATATTTGTCGTCGTATTGAATTATGTGCAGCAAAAGGTGGTGCATTAATAAAATAACAAGCAATAGAGACATGCAGTAGTCTGATTTTCTTTTCATGCAGGATAATGCAAGGCCTCTTACTGCTGTGATTACTATAGATTTTCTTAACAAGCATGAAATTCGTAAAATTGATTGGCCAGCGATAAGCTCTGACGTCAATCCAATTGAACACTTATGGGATATATTGGACAGATGTGTTCGACGTCATCCAAATCCTCCTCAAACCTTTCAGCAATTAACAGAAGCCCTAATCGAAGAGTGGGACAGTATATCACAGGAAGACATTCGAAGGCTCGTGAGACGAATGCCAAGAAGATGCCAAATAGTGATTCGTGCTGCTGGATGACACACGCGATACTAAAACACATTGGTTTTCAGATAGCGGAACATTGCCATTTGAAAAATGTTTTCTTTTCATTTTGTTATTGGCACTTTTTTTAAATGTTGATCTTAGTTTACAAATAACAGATTAGTTGAAAGTTCTATTAATCGGTTTATTACAAGAAAATATGTGTCTTTCAGAATCTAAATGGTCATCTGTATATAACTATCACATAATAAGTTACAGGGTTATACGAAAGTGTTCCTTTAATTTTTTTGTGCAGTGTAGTTCACATTATTTAAATGTCATTTTTAACTTGAGTTTGTTCTTCCTTTTGAATAGAGGCCAAATTGATAGTCGCCACTTGAGTGTGAAGTTTCCTTATTTATAGCTTGCCTCTATCTGACATTGACATTTCAGCGTAGGGTTATACAGAAACAAAGTCGCCCTCAAGTGATGTGCTAACTATGAATATCAGCCTAGGTTTAATATGCCGAACAATTTAATCGGACTCGAAACAAAAAAATTCAATGTGAATTCATTTTTTTAATTACGCCGCAAATCTTCATTTTAAACAACTTTTCCCAACACAACTTTCATGTATTTTTAAAAATAATAAAGGTAGTTTATTTCAACACATTTTTTAAAACTTATCTCTACAACACCCCCGTATACGAGCGATATGACTGATATTCGAGACTTCTTAGTTTTAGACAAAGCACGACAAAAAACTAGAAGAATAGGTATCTTCTTCAAACATTTTATGTCTTGTTCCCCTACCCATGCCTACCATCTATGGACACACGGTTTTATTTACTGTAAAAGGGCAACGGTGATTTTTTATAGCTATAGTTTGGGGTTTTTATATTATAATCGTTTGCTATGAAACTGGTTTTTGCATATATTTTTTGAGAGTTAGCTGGTTACATTGTATTACTTCGTTAATAACTGTGGGTTTTGGATTTGATGTTTTTGTATCATTTCCAGTGTCCTTTATTTTTTCAAAGGAATAGGAAAAATCAAAATGCCAATACTTATTATACAGGGTGGTCCAACGAAAAGTTTGCACCTAGCTTTTCTCTTTTTTTTGTAGTCGAATGCGAAAATGCTCGGACACGTCGATTTTGCTTTTGAGGGGGACACATTTTAAACATATTTTTCGATCTGCGCCTTTAACCCCCTAGCGGGGGTGAGTAACAACCCTAAAATTTTAAATGGAAAGAGGGGTCTAATGACATATCATTTGAAAGGACACAAAATTGTCTTTCTAATGATACCCTATTTGTCGAATTTTACTAAAACAGTTAATACGAAAACGACTTTAAAGACATTAAGCCGATAATTTTGGTATTAATGAGAAATACAAATAAGTTTTAATTATTACGACTGAAAACAACTACAATCATTTCTAAATTATTTACTTTGAAGAAAAACGGGATTTCAAAAACACTATCTTATTTATCAGAACTAAATTCCTCACTAATCGTTTGCGTTTTTTGTTGAAATAAAAACTGCAGATACGTGTAGGAAAAGAATTTACACCGTTTATTTTAGTCTTTTCATTGATTCAGTTTGGTTGCTTCTCAAGTTATTTTACTTTTACCGTACAAAATGATTTATTCCATTCTAGAACGAGTTGAAATTGTTAAACTTTATTTTCAAAATAATAGTAGTGCTAGACTTACGGCTCGCTTATTTAATGAGAGACATCCCGATAAAAATGTGAATGATGTGTACGTTGGCAAGTTAGTTAAAAAGTTTGTAGATACCGGATCTGTCTGTAATGTAAAACACCAGCCGCAGAAACCGATCAGAAATGAAGCTGTGGAAGTCGCTGTTTTAGGGCATGTTGAAATGGATCATAGTCAAAGTACCCGTCAACTAGCTGAAGCCTCAGGTGTCTCCCGTTCGTCCATAATACGAATTTTAAAAGCGTACAAATTTCATCCGTACAAAATCAAATTAGTACAGGAACTAAATGAGGATGATCCTGATAGAAGGCTGCAATTTTGTGAAGCAATGAGCCAGCGTTTAATTGAAGATCCGCAATTATTATTTAACATTTGTTTTTCCGACGAATGCACATTTTATTTGAATGGAGCTGTAAATAGGCACAATTGCCGTTACTGGGATGACAGTAACCCACATTTATTCCGTGAGGTTCATACCCAGTATCCTCAAAAAATAAACGTCTGGTGTGGCATATTAGGAAATCATATTATAGGACCACTTTTTATTCCTGGAAATTTAACTGGTGAAGTGTACCTAAACATGCTTGAAGACACAATTGATCCTTTAATAACACAAATAATAGAAGATGACCAAAATCATACTGCTGATCGGCTTTATTTCCAGCAAGATGGAGCACCTCCGCACTATGTGGCTCCTGTAAGACAGTTCTTAGATGACCGGTTCCCTGGACGGTGGATTGGAAGGAGGGGCCCAATTGAATGGCCTGCCAGGTCACCGGATTTATCGCCTTTAGACTTTTTTCTTTGGGGGCACTTAAAAAATAAATGTTTTGCCACGAAGCCCGAGTCCATAGAAGATCTTCGCCAACGCATTACAGAAGAGTGCAGAAACATAACACCTGATATGCTACAAAATGTTAGAAATAGATTTGAACAAAATCTGTATTATTGTATGGAATCAAATGGGTCACATTTTCAACATTTGTTAATGTAACGTTTTAATAAATCAATTTAACAGCTTGTTTACTTTTTTTACAAAGCAATGTTAAAACTAACAAACATTGGAATGTACTAACGATTGCAGGTGTTTTCACTCGCAATAATTAAAACTTATTTGTATTTCTCATTAATACCAAAATTATCGGCTTAATGTCTTTAAAGTCGTTTTCGTATTAACTGTTTTAGTAAAATTCGACAAATAGGGTATCATTAGAAAGACAATTTTGTGTCCTTTCAAATGATATGTCATTAGACCCCTCTTTCCATTTAAAATTTTAGGGTTGTTACTCACCCCCGCTAGGGGGTTAAAGGCGCAGATCGAAAAATATGTTTAAAATGTGTTCCCCTTCAAAAGCAAAATCGACGTGTCCGAGCATTTTCGCATTCGACTACAAAAAAAAGAGAAAAGCTAGGTGCAAACTTTTCGTTGGACCACCCTGTATATTATAATTTCAATATAACTATGCAGGGTTATTCACGGAATACGACACGGAATAGTGTGGCTAAAGTTTTTAATTTCCTTAAAGTTTTATTCATGGGTTCGATAAAAATGATTTATGGCTACATTTTAAAAATATTGTGAATCTCTACAGGGTGTCCCAAATATAAGAAATGAATATATTTTTAGATTCCCCGTTCAAAATAAACCTAACTTTCATTAAAGTACATCTCACCTAAACCTGACAGTTTTTTAAATATATTAATTTTTATAAAAATATAGACATAATTTGAATGAAAAAATCCACACGTATTCATTTGTTCTTTTTAAGCCAGTCTCGGCTCATAAATATACCCACTCATCACTTTTTACGCCAAATATAAAAAACCCCCAATACTAAATACAGGGTGTCTAATAATATAAGTTATTTGAACGTAAAGTTTAATTCGAAATAACTTGTTTATTTCAAATGGAACACCCGGTATGTGAGGTAAAAATTAGATGCACGAAGTCAAATACTATAATACTTTCCTATGGATAAGTCTTGACGTTTTCGTGGAAAATACCTGTTAATTTCATGTAGACCACCCTGTGTTTGATGATGAAATTAATTATCTATTAATAACTATAAGGTTTTCCTATAGATATATATATTTTTTTTTGAAGTATTCCATTACGGAGAGGAGTTAAGTGTATTTTTAAATCAAACGACGTCTACTCCACAAAGTATTCATATACCGGGTGTCCCACCGGGAAGGGATCCGATTGATTATGGAGAAACTACACGGTGGAACAATTTAAAAATCTGGTGTAGTACTAAGGTCGACGAGATCAATTCGGCTAAAATGTTTACAAGAATCTAGCACTTCCGGTTATACCGGAAATGGGTGTCAACTTCCTTATTTCAAACACAACCGTATATAATTTATATTTTTTTGGATTCTCCTTGTAATTCTAAACATATTTTATGCATACTATGTTGTACCTATCACCAGCTGTTGTCGAAATAATTGAAATTTTATGTCAAAAATGACGTTTTCAGAATAAAGAATAATAACAATTTTTTATTATATGGACGCTTTAATAACTAAATTTGTTAGAATATCCTAGGAGATAGAGACCTACTTTAGGCGCCTACGGATATTTTTTTAGTAAATATTAATACAGGGTATTTGAAAAAAAGGGTAAAAAATCAAATTGAAAAAAGTGTCAAAATTCAAAATTTTTAAATGGCAACCCCGGTTTTATATTTTTTTTTTGCATCAAAAATAAGGGCAAGTTTATGAAAGAATGTCTATCCCAAAAACTGATAGTTTTCAAAATATTGGCAATTTTACATTTTACTATTACAATAATAGTGATATAAATTTGAAATTTAATTGATTTTAGTTGGCCAAGATGGCTTTAATAGCAAATAAATATGACACTTGACAAAAATAATCAACAATTATGACAAATTGTAGATATTAATTAGTAGTAATAATCATGGCGGGCGTACAAATTATACTAACGCATACTATCTAAATTTGTTTATTATTTATCGATAATGTGACAGAGTGTGATACATTTCTCCTGGGGAATAGGTTCGCATTTAAAATTAATTGAATTAAATCAAATGTCACAGATAAAAAACTGTTTTATGAAAAATTTCCAACTCTTAGGTAAGAATTTTCAACAGACTATTAGACAGTAGATATCAAAAAAAAAAAAATGTATTCTCTCTTCTCAAATTCTTATGGCTGACTTGATAAATATTATAACTTTGAAAATTCTTCCTATTATTACCAATATATGTGCCTCTTCCATGCAAAATTAAAGATATACATATCTATAGCAAAACTTAATTTTAACTTTAATTTTTGCATCATCAAATACAGGGTGGTCTACATGAAACTAAGAGATTCAATTAAAAATTCGCCTAATATTATGAATATGTGTATTTTCCACGAAAACATCAAGAGTTATCCATAGGATTATAATATTTGACAGATTATTACTTTGTGCATCTAATTTTGACCTCATATACTGGGTGTTCCATTTGAAATAAACAAGTTATTTAGAGTTAAACTTTATGTTCATATAATTTATATTATTGGACACCGTGTATTTAGTATTGGGTGTTTTTTATATTTGGCGTAACAAGTGATGGGTGGGTATATTTATCAACTCAGACTGACTTAAAAAGAACAAACGAAGAGGTGTGAATTTTTTCATTCCAATTATGTCTATATTTTTATAAAAATTACAATATTTAAAAAACTGTCAGGTTTAGGTGAGATATACTTTAATGAAAGTTAGGTTTATTTTGAACGGGGGATCTAAAAATATATTCATGTACAGGGCATTCCATTAAAAAACACAACTAAGGTTCATTTATTATATTTGGGACTCCCTGTATAGATTTACAATATCCATAGGAAAGTATTATAGTATTTGACAGACAATTACTTCGTGCATCTAATTTTTACCTCACATACCGGGTGTTCCATTTGAAATAAAGAAGTTATTTCGAATTAAACTTTACGTTCAAATAACTTATATTATTAGACACCCTGTATTTAGTATTGGGGGTTTTTTATATTTGGCGTAACAAGTGATGAGTGGGTATATTTATGAGCCGAGACTGGCTTCAAAAGAACAAATGAATACGTGTGGATTTTTTTATTCAAATTATGTCTATATTTTTATAAAAATTAAAATATTTGAAAACTGTCAGGTTTAGGTAAGATGTTCTTTAATGAAAGGGAGGTTTATTTTGAACGGGGAATCTAAAAATATATTAATTTGTTATATCTGGGACACCCTGTATAGATTCACAATATTTTTAAAATGTAGCCATAAATCATTTTTATCGAAACCATGAATAAAACTTTTAGAAAATTAAATAGTTTAGCCGCACTATTCCGTGTCGTATGACGTGAATAACCCTGTATATAACTAAAGCAACATAACAATTCAACTTGCTTCTAAACATAGATCTTTACTAAAATGTTCCAAGACTACAGTACCTATCATTATAAATTTGGCGCGCCTTGTATTGAGAACCCGACTCGCACTCGAATGTTCCCATTGACTCGGCACAAAGCAAAACACGAAATGAATGATTAATGTACACTTAGCTCTAGCGCTGACATCACATGTAGAATGTATTATCTACCTAAAAGGTTCTCGAACACCGCAAGCTTCTCTCTTTAATAACAACCGAGATACCCTGCGATAACATCGAATTATGTACAGTTGGAATTGATTTCAAAATGTGCTCATGTTAGTTGTACAAACGCAGCTCTAAAAAATGAAGTTTGCTGCAGTTTTGACGTCCAGTAGTTTACTAAAATACTCCAAATTATGTGACGAACCGTCACAAATGTCCTGGATGAAGTAACTGTTAAAATACACTATAAAACAAACGCAATTTAAATCTATTACCATATTTTAACTAAATTCTTATCATTAGTGGTAGAGTATCACCTTCTGGCGTAACAAAATAAATTCTTGCTCAATATTAAGCTGCTTAATTAGTTTGATTTTTTCTAACTATTCATACATCAAAGCCCCATGGAAATGAAAATGTTTAAGTTACTACTAAAGAGCAATTAATTTACTTTTATAAATTGTAATAAATTAGTAGCTTTATTAAAAAATTAATTGCCGTTACAAAATCACATACCTACATAACTAAATTATGAGACACTCAGTTTGATTTAGGAAAAAATTTAAATAATATGCAAATTATGGTTATCAGTAGATTATTTTAGAATTCTATTATTAGAAAAATTATAAAAAGGTTAACATAGACTTTAGTGGCCAAAAACCCGTCTATTATGTTTTTGACCATTGATGGTTGAATTTTGTGTTCCACTCCATCCCCAGTCTCTCATTTTTATAATTTCAAATGTCATCCCCTGCCTTGTGACACATCAGTTTAAGCACCTTAAAAAAATGTATCCACATACCGAAAATAAATTAAATTACTCGACTCGTTTCTGAGATAAATGCATGAAAAGCGTATTAAACAACAAATTAAGATAGCAAAAAAATAGGCATACCTAGCAAAAAATAGTTATAAAACGCTGGTACATACTTACAAGTTCAAAATTCATCAACAACTCTTTGAAGACGATTATGACAGAGGAATGCAGTTCTGTGGAGAGATGACTAGAAAAATAACTGATAATAATCCATATGATGCAATAAATCGACATTTTACCTGAATGGATTTGTCAACAAACACAAAACTGTACGTATTGTGATAAAAAAACTAGACCGAAGATTGAAACCTTATGCTGGGATATTATAATTTGTATTTCGAACAAGGTGGAACTCCTCGTCATTACGCTCTTCGTGTTAGGCAATGGCTAAATGAAACTTTGAAAACTTAAGTTTATAAAACCCAGTCAGACGACATTGATGACCTCAGAACTAGAATAACTCGAGCCTGTAGACAGATATCTTATATAGACTGTATTATTGTTTAGAAAATAATAGAGGTCACTTTGACCATTTTTTACAAGAATTTATCGATTTTTTGTCTACTCTTTCAATGAGCGTATACGCATAGAACTTTTTCGGCTACTTAAAATGATATGCCACAAGACGTGACAATTAAAACTATAAAGTTGCTGTGGCTGGGAGTGAATGGGTGGAACACAAAACTGAACCAAGAGTGGTTTTGAACTGCGCCCTCAAAAGCAGCTGAAAATCGTGTCTACTTTAGATGACGGGTTGCTAGTTTTAAAATTAAAGCATTGTGTACTGTTTTAGAATTAGTAAACAAATTAAAATGTGTAGGTACATAGTTTTATGATTTTAAAGTAATAGTTGCATGTCTTAAGGTAATTTATATAAATCACTATTTAAAAATGATTTACTGGGACGTTAAAAGGTGAGGGCCGCATATGTTATTATTGATTACTCCCGCCCGTATATTTACGTATAATTATTCCTAAAATGAACACGGGATTTCTTGAGAGCAAAAGTAAAGTTTATCGGAATTAACAACTCCGGCTCTGTTTAGTTTTGACTCGTCACTCCATAATACCTCACGTAGAAACTGAACATTATTTTCATTTTGCTTTAATAAAAATAGTGAAAATGAAACTCTCTTTTGTGGATCTCCAGGATGCAAATGTTGTACCGGTATGAAATGCAACGGCTTTGTATAGTCTGAATCCTTTTTGATATTATACGGTAAAGTTATCCACAATATTCATTCTATGGAATCTATAAACAGTGGATGAAGAAAAAAACATGACTATTACAGCATTACCTCACTTAGTACATCTATGCACAACATAAATAAAAACATATTTAGCACAAACATTGTAGCAATATATAAAATACATCTTTGACCAAACACATTTTTACAAATTTTTAATAATCCCAATTCACATATAGTAAATCGGCGTCGGTATTCGCGAACTGCAGCCTCCGCATAACCATTAAAGTATCCATAAATATACAAAATGGATAACTGCATGTTATAAATTAGTAGTATTTTTTTTTTAATCACGAAAAGGTTTTATAATAATTATTAAAGATATGCAGCAAGTAAGTTTATACTTTGACAAAACTCATGATGCTGATATTGGAAAATAACACGATTTACAATGAAATGTATTTCAGCTATTCGTGTGAAGCTGAAACCTGAGTGGATTGATGAAAATATTACGAGGTTACATTTGCATGAACAACATTCCCTTTGTTCTAGATCTGCAAACCAATCTTACGTGGCAAAAAAAAACGGACAGTGTTTCTCCTTACGCTCTCCCTTTACAATTGAGCGCAAAAAATGTTTAACTACTTTTTAGCTCATGATATCTATGATTAAAAACATACTCAGATTTATAGTTTTAACGCCCTGTATCTCTAAAAGGAAGAGTTTAAAATGGTATATTTATAAGAACTTCTCTTAACATCTTTGCACAATGCAGGAGAGCAAAATAAATACATGTATATCTGCTTGGGAATTATTTAGTATATTTTAAGCAATTTTCTATGTTTAGGTGAAGTTAGTAATTTTATTCAAAACATCAACTTCACCTTTTATACTGTTATGGTTTTAATAATATAAATATTAAATATTTATGCGGAAAGTTTAGAAATAACGCAAACATATAATAAATTTTGCATAAAATTCTATATCTAAAATTCATGGAAGGTGCCTGCATCTCTTAGTCCTTTGCGTATCCTTCGCGGGCCATCCGTAACTTTATCACCCAGCCGAAGTCGAAGGTTGCTTCTGCGCCAAATTAGCTTTTGCAGCATCCATCATACTGTATAGCTTAGAAGCTTCCTGGCAACTTTCGCATCTCATTTCACTACGTTAGACATCGTGTTATTTTTGATATTCATTACATGCCAGTCTATAATAATGAAGTCTTAAATAAATAAATAAAGCATTTATTGCCCAACAGAAATATCCATTTAAAGAGCAAACAGTACTGCATAACATAACACTATTTATCAAATACATAAAATACCATTAACAGATTAAAATTATAGCACACCATAAGAAAGAAATATAAATTGTACAATGGAGCTAGATTGGAGCCCTGCGGTATACCAGATTTTGCCATATATGTCCGTGAACTGAAGCCATTATAAAAAATATACTCATACTAAGTAGGATTGCAGAAAAAGAATAGCATCAGCAGAAAAAGAGAACTTTTTTCATTTGTTTAGCAGTATAGAATGACTAACCCGATCATTGCTAAGATCCGTGTAAATCACATCTACTTGTCCAGCTCGATCCAGGAACTCAGACAGGTTCTGGCTAAGCACTGCTAAGTTTGTTAGAGTTAATCGACCTAACATAAATCCATGTTGACACAATGAAATACGACGACGCACAGACACGTTCTATGAAAAAATACGGCCTCAAACAGTTAAGCAAATTTTTTTTATGATAGAAATCGGTCTATAATTTGCGATGTTATCAATTTCGCCATTCTTAAATGTGGGACAGACTTTAGCAGCCTTCCAAATTCTCGGAAATGTCTTTGTTTTAGCCGATAAATTGAACATAAGATACAATGGTCTAGAGAGTACCGTAATATAATCTTTAACCATGTAATTTGGGATACCCCCTGTGTCCGTTGTAAGTTTATTTTTCAACGTTTTCCTCGCTAAAATGATCTCTTCTGCGGAGATATCAGTAAAAAGTATAATAATAATAATATTAATAATATTTTATTAGTCGCAAAATATACAATGTCATGTACATAGACTCGTCCTTAAAATAGGTCACCTGCTAAAATAAGCGAATACAAAGAGCTTACAAATTTGACACATAGCTATTCCTATATAATGATTATAATAGTCAAAAGTCAATACATAATTTTTAAATTTAAAACTAAAGCAGGTACCTAAATAGCGGGGGAAACCCACCCTAATAAAAAATAGTAAACAGGCCCTTGTCTCTTACTTTTGTTGTCGGATGCAGCACCTTACATCTTAAAGGCGGGTCAAAATTTACAAATATTTTACCAAAAACTAATTAATGTAACATGTTTAGCACATGGCCTAAATAGGGGTGGTCAAGACATTAGAAAAAAATTTTCACTTGTTAATGTTTTCATTTTCAGTGTAAAAAAGTGTTTCTTAAAGCACCTACTCGAGTGCAGTATTTTAAACTCTTCAAAACACTTCGCTTCCACATCAGCCCGTTTTGACAAGATGGGGCACTTGCATGGGCATAGCCAGGGTGGGGCAGGGCCGAATCCTATTAAAAAAAACAATAAAATTATATATCTAAAAAAAATTAAAATCAAATGATTCTACCCTACTTACTTCCTTAACCTCTTAACTGGTTATGTCAGATATCTTCGCATCCTAAAAAAGTTCGATTTCCTGGGTATGACGAATATAATCCCATGACGGTTTAAATTATTCGGGAAAAGTACGCGTGGGGGCTATATTTTCATTGTGCTAGCCACAAACTTAATTTAGTGGTGACGATTTAAACCAGTTAGCAGTAGCCACAATAAAAGACATCATAAGATTTTTCTGAGAATCCCCTCTTCAGCGAGAATTCGTTTCAAACGTGCCGATGTTCTGAGAGACCCGCAGGTCTCAAAAATACAGAGGCATCGCCATTTGTTAGGAGCATTATGAAAAAATTGTGGCAGATTTAAAAACGCTCTCAATAGATGGCAATGCAGCTACGAGAAAAGCTAAGCTTTTCAAATTCTGAGATTATTGTTAGTGTCTGCTTAATAGCAAAATATTCTGCATTCTTGCAACCAGCTGTAAATGTTTTGCAGTCAAAAAGTTTGGACTTATTACAATGTCTGAATCATTACAAACCTTTTAAAAACACGCCGGGAAAATGTTAATGACGAGCCTAAACATAACAAAAGAAGCCGAAGAAATTGCCGAGGACATTAATGCAGACTTTAAAATTCTGAGAGTCACAAATCGACAAACGCATCGTGGAAATCCTCCAGCAGGTTCTGGTACCGAGTACTGGACGAGATATTTCATAATTCTGTATCTGGATTCATTGATAATGTCTTTAGGACAGCGATTATCTAATGCGAATCTGCCACCCTACGAGTTGCTTTCATTCCACCCTAATATATTTCTTGCTTTACCATTTGCTGAGTTTTTTAAAAAAGTTAAAATCTTTTGTGACTACTATAACTTAAATGAGATTTTGGCTCAAGTGGAACTATGGTGTAATCTATGGAAAGAAAAAGAAATGTCAGACACGGAGTTCAAAGAAATAATTGAACTAGTTAAAGAGGTGAAATCTTTTTACCCAAACATTAAAATAGTGCTCCAAATTTCATTCGCGCAACCTTGCACTACCTGCACAATGGAAAGATCATTCAGCACCTTGCGTCGGGAAAAACTTGGTTACGGTCAACAATGTTCGAACAACGGCTTGTTTGACTTTGCATGATGAGCATCCATCGAAAACGAGTTTTAAACGCAAAGGATCAGTTTGAAAAAGAAATTTTGTCGAAGTTTAGCCATAATTCTAGAAAGTTAATGCTAAAATAAAATACTTATGAGTTATGAACCCAACATGTTTTTTTAATAAATTTTTTACGTTAAGATGAGTTTCCTCGTTTTCTTGCCCCACCCTGGGGAACACCCTGGCTACGCCCATGGGCACTTGGCTGGAAGCTGCAATTTATTATGCGGAGAATTTTTGTCAGATTAAAGAGGTAAGTTCAGATTTGTCAATTGATGATTGTCAATCACTTTTAGATGCAAAATAAATCTGGGAAAATTAGCAAATTAAGCAGCAGCTTCGTTTATACGGTTTCGTGTCTAAATCTGTGCCTGAGTTAGAGGCATGTAATTTACCATTAGCCGAAAGCACGCAATTAGTAAGAGATTCTCAGTCAGCTTTCTTGAAATGTCCAGTTTAAATGGGGAAGAAATATTTAAAAATTTAAAAAAGTTTTGGCAAAAAATAACAGTTACCAATTTATGTCTAAAGTAGCAAACATTTTAATGGAAAATTTTGATGAATCTGGTGACTTAGATCTAAATCCAAATTTTGTCTCAACTTTTTTTTGTGCGCTTTTTTTAATTTTTCTAAAATGAATTTTTCTAAAAAGAAATTCTATACAACGTCTCCAATATTATAATACGGCTACGATAATACAAGAAACAGGGTGGAAATGCGTATTAAGGGTTGATAGAATAACTTCTCCCTAACCTACAAAGATATGGAATGTGCCAAATGTCATTTTGATATCGAGATGCGTTTCGGAAATATTACTAAAAACCCATCGTCAGTAATTTACAAATAACACCCTGTATCTGAAAAACGAAGCATTTTCCGATATATGTTCATATGCAAAAAATCTTATTTTCGCTTGTAGAATATCGCCTTAAATTATTTTAAGTTAATTTCGGGTCACCCTGTATATAAATATATGTATTCCTACAGTAGGTAAAAATTTTTGCTGGAAAATTTTGAGAAATATTTAATTACAACTTTTAAGTTTAATTTCTAATTATTTACATCCAAAAGTGTAATATAATGTATATTATAAATGTGCATTAAATAAATATAACAATTATATTGTAAATAATGTATGTTTTTTTAATTCCCTTTTTGCATATTTTTCATTTTTTTTTTAATATTTTGGATAAAGTACATGCATATTTATGCACATATTTATTTGATATCTTTGTGCATATTGGCCCTTTTTGACTAATTACGTACTAAATATAAATTATTACAAATCTAAAAGATGAACAAATTTAACGAAACACAAATCATATGATTTTTAATTGTAAAAATCCCTCGTCACTGTAGAGAGGTTCAAATAAACCTTTTAAATTATAAACCTTTTATATAACCATCCCCTTTATATATTCGCTGATTCTAGAGTTTCACAATTAAAGTACAGATAGACTTCATTTTTTAACAGGTTATTAACTCGACTGAACTACGTTAGAAATATTTGAAGATAGAATAATGACGAACAATTCAGTATAACACGGCTAATGGATTATTGACAGACAAGGGAACGAGAGAAATTATCCTGAGTAGCGTAACGTTTCCGGTCATTGAAAATTTATCAGAGGTAAGATCATTTTTTTTTGTTTAATGCTTTGATAAGTTTATATTAGCTGACCGAAATAAAAATTACTGTGCTATATTTATTTGATAACTGGTATCAAATTATTATTACGGATTTAGTTAATAACATTCGATTGTTTGGGTGGGTATAGGATTAGTAACTAAAAACCACTGTAGGGTTCCAAGTATGAAGTCTTCATATTATCATTATATTACATAATAATGATATTTTCCAGATAGAAGATGGTTTCGTGGTCATTTCAATCCATCTGAATTTTGAACTGGTTTATATTTAAGTATATACTTACCCTAGTAATCATTTCCAACAAAAAATCCGAGGATTATTCATAAATTTTCCCAAAAATATATTTTGTTTTTATGATAATGCCTTGTATAGGTCAAATTGTGTGTTTTGATAAATATGGAATAAAAACTGCTGTTAATATTTGAAATATCGCCAAATAAAAATGTTTCAAAGTTTGCAAAGTATTTTGCCCTAATGCTTCATCTCTCAAACTGTTACCGAAACTCGCGTCGAAATATGAAACACTTTTTGGTGAAATTTATATGATCTATCCTTTTGGTTATACACAACAACTGTATAGACCTACCGCAAATGAATTTTAAAATTAAATTTAATTGTCTGTTAACACAAACAAAAAAACACATTAAAACTCTATTACAGTTTTAAATTAATACTATTACAACACCAATTATTCAGTTAATCTATTAGCATATCATTGCTATATATATACAATATACATTTACAGGCAGATAAAAAAGATATTCATACAAATATATCTGTGTTTGCAATTAACACGAACATATTATTTATTATCTCTCAATGTAAATAAATTTAATTTTAACACTGGAAATAAAACGAGATGCAAGTACATTGAACTGGTGCAAATTAATTTTTACAGATTGCGGAAATACATAGCTTTATTTTGTTTTGCGAAAAAAATAATATTCTTGAATCATAAAATATACTTTGAAATGAAAGAAAAATGTGCTTCATTCAACATTTACTTTTTAATTAGAAAAAGGAAAATTGAATGAATTAATGAACAGAGCATCATAAAATTACTATTTTGTTCTCATTTTCTTGAGCGTTATTTCTTCAATATTTAGATTCGGAAATTGTTGGGGTGATGAAATGTTACAATACATTTTCTTTTGCCTGTTATCGGAGAATGAGCAACAGTATTCTCTCACAAAAAAGTTTGGTGCTAATATTCGGTTAAGAGGGGAATCCGAAATGGTTACTTACAAAAATGTCCGATGGTAGCGCTAGTGAATCTCATTGCATTCCAAATTATTCATTTCTTAACTTAGAGTAATTTTATAGAATATTTTAACACATTCTTCTCCTCAATAATAGGTGTCGCCAAAAAATAATACATAGTGGCACTAAAATGGCATATTTCTATTTTGCGTAAATTATTTTCACATTCTTTTTTGTGCTAGTATTCTTATACGTTTGATTATTATCTTCGCTTAAACTAGTTATATATACTATTATACATAAAAAGGATGAATGTAAAAAACTGGTTTTATTTACGATAAATAGTCAAGATTTTTAAATATTTTCACAAATTGATGATTTTTGTGCAAACCGTAAAACATAGGTAAATGACACCTTAAAACGAATCCCAGTTATTTTTGAGGGACTATTAAAATACTCCAATACAGGGTGTTCTATTTAAAAAACCAGAACTATGATAATACATACTTATCTCTTCTTTGGACCGCCCTGTATGCTTGCAGTGTTTTTCAAAATGTATTAGGTTAGCCCTGTTGTTTTAGTTTGTCAGTTTCAAAACCATGAGACGCTTATTTCATGCATCAAAGAGTGTCTTTCCTAATAGTATACAATGTGTCCAGAAACTAATGGACCAAGCGAAAGCTTCCGAAAGAAGTTATAGTTTTTAAAAGATGGCGGCTTAGCATAGGTTTTTTAAAGGTATCGCGAAAGCCATTGGAGTGAAAGGTGACAAAAATATTTCCCTAAATAGAAGCATTCGTTAGCCATAGACTGCTGAATTAAATTGCGAACTTAGGCGTCTAAACGGGTATCAACGGACATTTTTAATAAAAACTTCTTTTTCACTAACTTTTGGAGAATTCTGACATCATTCTTAGGAAATATGAGGTATTCTTATCTCAATATGATAGAATGCTGCATTTTCGAGAAAAATTAAGTTTTAATTTCATATGCGGTTTAACATAGTACCTATCTATTTGATTTACGATTGGTACAGTAATTATTTAATCAGTAAAAATTTTAAAAATTAAGTAGGGTATTAGGTATTGTGAGTCTATACAGGGTGTCCCAAATATAAAAATGAACCATAGTTGTGTTTTTTAAATGGAATGCCCTGTATATGAATATATTTTTAGATTCCCCGTTCAAAATAAACCTAACTTTCATTAAAGTACATCTCACCTAAACCTGACAGTTTTTTAAATATTTAAATTTTTATAAAAATATAGACATAATATGAATGAACAAATTCACACCTATTTGTTTGTTCTTTTTAAGCCAGTCTGGGCTGATAAATATACCCACTCATCACTTGTTACGCCAAATATAAAAAACTCGCAATACTAAATACCAATAATATAATTTATATGAACGTAAAGTTTAATTCTAAATAACTTGTTTATTTCAAATCGAACACCCAGTATATGAGGTCAAAATTAGATGCATAAAGTAATTATCTGTCAAATATTATGATACTTTCCTATGGATAACTTTTGACGTTTTTGTGGAAAATGCACATATTCATGATATTAGGGGAATTTGAAATTGAATCTCTTAGTTTCATGTAGACCACCATGTATTTGATGATAGCCATGAGAATTTGAGAAGATAGAATACATTTTTTTTAATTTGATATTTACTGTCAAATAGTCTGTTGAAAATTCTTACTTAAGAGTTGAGAATTTTTCATAAAACAGTTTTTTATCTGTGACATTTGATTTAATTCAATTCAAAAATGCGAACCTATTCCAAAGGAGAAAGAATAGACATGATTTTTATTCTGGGAGAATGGTCCAAAAACGCTTTGCTGGCATCGCGAGTTTACGCTCAAAGGTTCTTGGCGCAAAATCACCCCAAAACAGCGGTCTTCGAGAGATTGTTAAGGCAGTTTAACGAAAGATACCACCCAAACACAGTGCAACTGCATCAAGAACTTTTCAATATTGATTTTAACTCGTGTTGAATTTTGTACATGGGCCAGGAACAAAATCATGGCAAATGAAAACTTTTTTTATAGAGGAGATGAAGAACCAAATAAATGAAGCGTTTAGAAGCGTTACACCAGGTTAAAGTTGTTGAAGGATTTAAGAAAAGGATTCATATGTGCCTAGAGTCCAATCATTTTGAACATTTATTATAAAATTTATCAGTTTTTATGTAGGTGTATCTTGTTATTTAATTTAAGTGAAAAATGTATTTATTTATTATGTTATTGTTTAAATTATGGTTTGTCAAATTCTCATGGCCGACTTGACAAATATAATTTTAAAAAATTCTTCCTATTACTACCAATATGTGCTTTTTCCATACATGAAAAAATATACATATCTATAGGAAAACCTTATAGTGATCAATAGATAATTAATTTCATCATCATCAAATACAGGGTGGTCTACATGAAATTAACAGGTTCAATTAAAAATTCGCATAATATTATGAATATGTGCATTTTCCACGAAAACCTCAAGAGTTATACATAGGAAAGTATTATAATATTTGACAGAGAATTACTCTGTGCATCTAATTTTTACCTCATATACCGGGTGTTCCATTTGAAATAAACAAGTTATTTAGAATTAAACTTTACGTTCATATAAGTTATATTATTGGACATCCTGTATTTAGTATTGGGGATTTTTTTATATTTGGCGTAACAAGTGATGATGCCTAGACTGGCTTAAAAAGAATAAACAAATAGGTGTGAATTTTTTCATTCAAATTATGTCTATATTTTTATTAAAATTTAAATATTTAAAAAACTGTCAGGTTTAGGTAAGATGTGCTTTACTGAAAGTTAGGTTTATTTTGAACGGGGAATCTAAAAATTTATTCATATACAGGGCATTCCATTTAAAAAACACAACTAAGTTCTTATATTTGGGACACCCTGTATAGACTCACAATATTTTTAAAATGTAGCCCTAAATCATTTTTATCGAACCCATGAATAAAACTTTAAGGAAATTAAATAGTTTAGCCACAGTATTCCGTGTAGTATGGCGTGAATAACCCTGTATATACGTTCCAACTACCTAACTGGTGAAATTTTAAACGCTATTTAAACCCCCACTAAGGGTATCTTATAATTTTATAATAACTACCAGTCGGGAGTTCTTGTAATCTCTCTATAGATCATAAAAAATCAGTTGTGTCACTTTAAAACTTTCCCGACTAGTTATAATATAATCAAAAATATATGACCTGCGTAACGAAACAGAATTTTAATAATTATTATAATTGTATTATTTCCAATAAACTAACGTAACAAACTACTCGTAACTACTTTATTCCTTATTATATTTATCCTCTAACAGTAGGTATACCTACATAACTAATATTACCATAGATGTCTATTCTTTGATATTACTGTACAGGGCTAAAGTTAATAACCCCTACTCCTAGTACACACGCATATACATATAACACACACCACATACAACTATATATTAATAATATAAGTACGACAAAACCTTTAGATTTTTGTGTCACTGTGTATAAACAGCGCCATCTCTTCAATGCTGTCCCAACTACGCTGGAATTGTTCCTTGGCTAAATTTATAAAAAAATTATAAGGAAATGGCGGATATTTGAAGGGAAATTTCAGGTTTTTTTTATATATGGATATTGTCTAATACAGAAAGTTTTCACGTACAATTTTAATTACAAGTGATTGTTAAATATATAAATTAGGTAATAAAGTAATATTATCATTATAAAATGTTATGCAAAAATTATGCCTGCAAAGCGAATTATGATGATTTTCTAACTCTGTTTGTGAACTATCTATCCAATATTTCAACTTCAAAATACTTCAATACCTAATCCCATCTTTACTCTTTAACTCCCTATCAAAATTTTTGTTACCAGATACGTATTAGTGGAGTCTACCATGCGCAAAAATAGGTCTGCAAACGACAGTGAGAGCTTTGCGTCAACTAGTAAGTAAGGCGGAATATGCCCTGAAGTAGTTTGTTAGTGCAATGTACGACACTTTTTGTTTATACTTCTAACTAACATTATTATGTATAATTTATCCAATTTAGAAATAAGTTAGCAACTCAAAAATCAACAAGTGTCTTCCATGGAAAGTGATGTGGGAATTCACAGTAAGACGAGGAACGCCCATCTAAGATTCTCACTAGGCAAAAACACATCCGTCTTCAAGCAGTAGTGTTTGCAATTTTGTAGTTTGCAAAACTAAACGGATTATGGCTTATACATTAAGCCAATCGATATATGCTCAGAGCCCAATGAGAACTGATGGTCATGGAGTACCATAATATAGGGTTAACTAAGTCTCGGTCACTCATTAATCCAGGAAACTGCATATAACGACCTGGAGCCTGCATGGCCTTATCTAAAAGATCAATGTGGTGACTTCTGAAATGCTAGGCCAAAAACGAGCACCGGAGATATTGGGGAAATATTTTTAAGCAGAAACATCGTAAGACATTAATTACTGGTACAACAGTAAAACGCACTGAAAAACTGCAGGCCTTAAGCTGAGGTCAGAATGGGGAACCCATAAGACTCCTCACTGGACACCGTGCCCTGAGAAGCCACTTACAATTAAAGTAGCTTACCATATGTGAGTGTGTCGCCTTACAACGAAGGCGACAAGCTATTTTTGTGTATGTGCTTATTTCCCCAGCAGATATTCGCACCTTACACATAACTCCACAGGTTATAGTGAAGGGTAAAAGTATCTTGGGTTGGGTGGCACATGAAAACGGAGACATTTTCACAATAAGCCCAGGAGGCTGCAGGTAAACCGGGGACTCATTTCGAACGGGTTCTTTAAAAACTGTTTCTAGAATCTTAAATTAACTCAACAATAATACGGAATTTTCAAAGACTTTCAACGTCATTTATTATTTAAATCATATGATTAAATTTGTCCTTTAGATTCATCATGATTTGATTGAAAAAGTCCTGAGCATTTTGGCTTTTCAAACTCCTTAGCTTTACGTTGACGATACAACTTTGGCAATACCACAATACAACGACATGATGTGTTGCAATGTTATAGCAATGTATATTTGATACTCAGTGACAGCATCTGACTGAAAAAATTACTGCAGAAAGACGTCTTGCAATACGGGGACTTTGCACAATAACCCCAAGAGGCTGCAGTGAGACCAGGAACTTATGTCGAAGGGATCCTTACAAAAAAAAGTCATCTTGCTAAAAATATTTGCTTCTCTGATGGGTGTTCTTTTTTTTTAACTGAACACGTCAATAAGCAAAAGTGCGGTTATTCGAACGAGAACCCACGTCAATTTAGAGAAAAGCATACGTAGTACCCTAAAAAAAAATCACGTATAAGTTCGTATATTAGGAGATGCGTTATTTATAGAAGAAAATTTAAATGGCGAAATGTATGCTGAACTGCTAGAAATATATATCGAGCCTAAAATAGTTCATGAATTGGAAAAACAGAGGGACGCACAAGGAAATTTAGCATTAGAAGAAAATTTGCTGCACATTCAGCACCAGCACCTGCCCATTATGCACAACCAGTGCTGGTGAGATAATCATTACCCCAACCAGTGGATTGAATGACCGCCTACCCCCCAAACCGAATACCCTTTGACTTCTTGTGGGGTCACCTGAAATGGATTGTTTTTAAAACTCAACCTGATTCAATAGAGCCAAATTAAAATAGGTCTTATTATTGTCTACAGAACAATGGAAATGATGTTGAACATTTATCAAATTAATAATGAAAAATTAAATTGTAGGACCATTTAAGAAATTTTCATTAATAATCTGAATATTAATACGTCAAACATAGTTTTGCATGGTATCATCGGGAAGCATTTTTTAAGGCAGGGGGTTGCCTTTTAAGAATATTTAGTGGGGAAGACTGAGGGTGACGGTGGTCGAGAATAAGTTAGTAAATTCATAATTTTGGTTACCTGTCAGTATTAGAGCACTTATTTCGTTTTTTAAATTTTGTTTTGTTCATGAGATATAGCGATTGTAAAATTTTTAAATAGACATCCTGTGTGTAGTAAGGGGTTTACATGCATCTTTTCGGATTTATTATCGTTTATCTTCAATATTTAGCCTACATTTCAACTAGTGTACGTAAGTTACTTAAATGTTTTTTAGATTTAATTAGTAGTACTACTATGAAAAATGAGTGTTGCCATATTTGGTTCTTAATTTTTTTCATTGTTTTTAAATGCATATTATGTCAAATCTGCATAAACTATTCAAAGGTTCAACAATGTATAACATGCACGACCTTGAAGACACTGTTCCCACTATATTTCTGGTAATCATCAGTTGTGAACCCGTCTCACCAACAAATCAATTTATATTTAAGCAATATTCCGCTTGAATATATATATATATATATATATATATATATATATATATATTTGATTTTTTCTTAGCCCTCTTGTTGAAAATCAACTATGTGGTAACGTTTTTTTGGGGTATAGGCTATTAATTTAGGGCTTAATCGGAGAAAAACTCTTTTTTGCTATGCCAAGCTTTCGGAATCATTTATTCCTTCATCAGGGCTACAAACAAATATGAAAAAAACGTACGGTACAATTATGTCTACTACAATTCAATAACAGGTATAAAGAAAATATATAAACAAACAAATTACCTTTGGTATGCGAATTTGAGTAATATGGATTACAAAACTGGACAAAACATCGAACATGAATCAAAATAATTTATACATCTTACAATTTGTTTTTGATGATAAATATAATACTCTTGTGTTGTTACAGATTAGAAAGTAGAAAACCAAAACAAAGCTGTTAATTATTTATATTTATTTATTGCCAACCCATATATATATATATATAAATAAAAATGTTTCTTTTTTTTTTTTTTTTTTTTTTTTTTTCTTAGCCTTTTGTTGAAAAACAACAGTAAAATTTTTTTAATAATTTGGGGTATAGGCTATATATATATATGCATAGTGTCAAATTGGCCTCCGTATCAGTACATTCGCTGAACGAACTTGCCTCCAAAACGGAGGCAACTGCGAAATTTCGGAGGCAACTCAGTACCCCCGTGTATAAGTAGTTTAAATGATTAGAATAGACCCCAGGAGGCCACTGCCGAAAATTGTGGTGGAGGCCAGTTCGCCACTTACACATATACAGTTATACAGTTTAGTTCGAGAAAAAAAGTTCAGGTGGCGCCTTGGACATATACACATATACAAATTATATGTGAGCTGAACGAAGTTGCCTCCATACATCTAATGGACCTACTGGCCTCTGAGATTTGGCAATCACGCATTTGAAACAATAGTGGTATTAATATACTTGCATTACAAGTGTAAGATAGGTGGTGGAGGCAGTTACGATATTTGAACAGTCTGATAATTTAATAACACCGTTGGTGATTCGGAAAAATAGGATAAGGGTTGGAAATTCAGGTTTTGTACGTAAAATGAATCAACTTGAAACATTAAGAAGCTGTATATGTTTTCTCTTTGAACTAAAAATTAGAAAGTTTTTTAAAAAAGGTAATTACCATAAAAACAAATATCGTCAAATTCAAATAAATTCTAGCAATCAAATGGTAATATTTTGGTTACTATTATTTAGGCTAAACATAATAAACTGTTACATTATGTAAGGTAAGTATCGTATGTCTTCATTCTAACCCAGCCCTTATTGCTCAATAAATTATGATGTTTCCTAATCAATTCTTCATTTTTCTTTTGAATATGGCTCTTAAAGTATCGTTTTATTAATTTAGATTGCTCTGCCGACAATAGAATTTTGTGTGTTAGTGTTTGTTTTGATGCTAAAATAAAAGAGACTCATGATACAAAAAGTTTAAAATTAACCAAAACATGTAATCTTTACTCAAAGTGGAATCAATAAATCGGAAATGGAACTCAAAATCCAAATCACTATTTTAATTATTGAAAACACCCTATCCAACAAACCGACGGACAAAAGTACACGTTTCGAGAACAGTAGTTCTCATCATCAGCTTTAAACGGTCCAAAGCGATAAAATTAATAAAAGTAAAATAAAAATGTTTGAAAACCTCTCGAAACGCTCACAAGTAATTAATGGCACTGCTAGTTTTCTTTCGTTTATTACAAAGTTTGCAGCAGCAGTTCTAATCAGCAACGGACCGGGAGAGCCCTTTCCCATAACACTGGCGTAAAACAGGGTTGTGTCATTGCACCGATTTTGTTTTCGATGTTTGTGGAAACGGTCACTCAACTTGTTAAGGATGAACTACCGGGGGGAATAGAGATCGTCTACAGATTTGATCGCGGCGGACTCTTCAAGCTTCCTAGACTGCAAGCTGAGACAAAGATCGTATCCACATTATTGAGCTTCAATGCGAGGATGACAAGATTGTACTAGCTGATACAGAAGGGGATCTTCAATATATACTAAATGCATTTAACAGCGCATACAGGAGATCGCGCATGAACTAAATATAAAGAAAACACAGATTCTCTGCCAGCCTGCACCAAACAATAGCGCTGTCCCACCATATATTCAAGTTAATGGAGACAGACTTCAGAACATCGAGAGTGTCTCTTACTTCGGCAGTATTCTCGCGGCGTACGCAAATATCGATGATGAATTCAGCATCGCAGAAGATGGGCAAGCGCATCTTTTGGCCGACTGAGGCCGAGAGGCTTCCATAATCAGAACATCGACGTTCGAAATAAATTGCAAGTGTATAATGCTATTGTAGTTCCTACCCTTACGTACAGCTGTGAGTCTTGGACCACTTATCGGAGGCATTTAAGACCCTTAGAGAAGTACCATCAACGATGTCTTAGAAGAGTTCTTGGAATCAAATGGCAGGACCGACGAACAGACATCAGCGTTCTAGAGGAAGACAAAACAACTGGCATTGAGGCGATGATTGTGAGCCACCAGCTGCCACGTAATCTGCATGCCAACGGAACGCCTTTCAAAGAGAATCCTTTGTTCACAACTTAAGGTCGGCTCACGAAATCAAGGAGGGCAGCAAAAGAGGTACAAGGATGTTCCTAAGACCAACATAAAGAAGTATGGCTTAGATGTAAAGAGCAACTGGAAGCAGATCGGGAACATCCGACCGAGATGGAGGCGTACCATTTACTAGGGTCATCAAGTTTTTGAAGAGCAGCGTCGGCGACATGAGGGTGCAAAGAAACAGCATCGAAAAGAGAGAGAACGCATCGATGGGGCAGCACACCTACAACAGCCCGTAAATGTTGGCGGTTGGGTGTGTCAATTTTGTGATAAGGTTTGTGGCTCGATGATCGGTCTGTTTAGCCATCTTAGAGTTCACAACAGAAATCCCTGAGATGGAATAATTCATACTCATTAGCGAGTGAATGCCGATTTTGCGAGTGAGTGCCGGTTTTGCAATCCACAGTTGTGAGCGTTCCACCAGCCAATGGAGGCTTTTCAAACCATTTTCAATATTGACTTTGTATATTGATTTTATTGCTTTGTATCGTTAAAAGTTGATGATGAGAACCAGTGTTCTCGAAATGTACTTTTGCCCATTGGTGTGTTTGATAGAACGTTTTGAATTAAAATAGTAGATTGGACTTTGAGTTTCAATTTCGAGTTAATATTACCGGTTATAAGTGCGAAATTATGAAGTATCTATATGTTTAGGTTAAAAGGTATTTAAACATTTTCCGTAAAAACTATTGGCCAATAAGCTGAAACAGGTTTTTCCTTTTCTCCATAAAAAGTCTATTATAGTCCGTATAAAAGGTGATTATGATGCAATATTTTAACGATGAATTTACAGCATTTTAGCGATGAATTTACAGCACTACTGTAAAAATAATCCGAATTTAGACAAATTTAATGTTCAGTATTGAAAAATAAAAGTCCAATCTCAACAAAATTATTTTTATTTTATTTTTCATTACTGAAATTATAACTCCACTTAAGAATGAACTACTTTTTCAAGAAATTTATTTATATTTAACCAAAAATCAACATTTAATAAATAATTATCTAACAGATCATTGCTATTATTTTATAATTTTAATTAGGCTAACATTTTTTTTTTTTTGATTTCAGTGTTTATAAAAAAATAATCAAATTTTAACGGAAATCTCGGATCTTTAAGTTCGAGAAAAAATCAGTAGTTTTGTTTACAGCCTGTAAATTTCAGTATCGATTAAATTTAAAAAATCTACAGTCATGGCTCTAGTCACATAATGGTTTGTCTTTAATCTCCTGAAAATCACATGTCCGTATCTCTTCTGGTTATTAAAATATTTGACTTGTCAAGTCTAAACCAATGAAATTGTGGAATAACAAATAGGGCTTTCCATTTAAAAAAACGTAAGTTTGGTTCATCCTGATGAGATGAGCCACCCTGTACAAATATCAATAATTTTAAAATACGTACTTTATGACTGCCTAAACACTGGCTGCTTAGTTATGCGTGAAATTTTTGGTCTTTGAGGTTCAACGCACTAATAACTCACCGTGTATATAATTTTAGTTAAAATCATTTTTACTTTCCATATTATACCTTTTTTTAATGGATTTCTACCCGTTATGTTAACACCCAAGTAACATTCAGGCTCCGGAAATATTTAAAAGATTTTGGGTAAAAAAATCACAAAGTTTCACTCCTACACATGCGATTCTTTTTTTTTTTGTGCAGGTTTCGTCACGCAACAGTCGAGGTCAAACATCAGAACTTGTACAAACTGTTGTTTATCTCAGACTAATATGTTTCTTTCTTATGAAAGTTGAAGATTAGCTGCGCTATAACCAACCCTTGAGTAGCCTAATTCATCACCTCTTTCAACTCTCTTATTTATCCGTGTAATTTTTTTTTTATTGAATGCTTGCAATATTGATGTTAACTGTCCGTCCGTACGATATGTGCATATTGTTTATGTAGTTGTTTATGATCCCTTTCCTTGTTAACTTCGATTACTGTTTAGCTGCCACGACTAATTCATTAAGTTTGTACAAATGACTCACGCTGTTTAAAAAATATTTCTTATACCGATAAATGAAAAATTTAAAAAAACTTCAAAAATAAGTTGAACTAGGATACGCAATCTTTTTATCATTTGAAATAGCTCGTTTGGGATAATTCGCTAAATTTTTTGCATAGGTACAAATCTATAAGTATAATCATAATTTGACTATAATCCATAAATCAATCTATTTAAATGCAATAAAATATTAATATTATGTAAAGCAATCGCAGTAATTTGCTTTACTAATAAGATATCGAAGCAATTTGAATTTTGTCATATACGAGGCCTACTTAATCTTGAAAAAAAGAGGAAAAAGCCATCTTTTCATTTAAGTTCCTGTAAAACTTTCTTTTTGTTTAGATTTTGGAGAAAGTGAAATTTCAGTTACATATTTGGTTATGCAAAGCATAACTATTAGTTCCTGTCAATCTTAGATCAATTTAAAAAAATCTACGCTACCTCAGCTAAGGTCCTTGTATATATTTTTAAGTTTTGTTATTTAATTTTCATTTACATTTTTCGGCCTGTTTGTTGCCATTGCGACCAATCTTTTGCTTCGGTCAGTTATGATTCTAAAAATTCAATTACTTTCGTACCTCAAATTCTTACAGGATATCTGCTCGAAAAATATGCATATTTACCTGCTGTAGCGATCGCCGAAACCGAAAGTTTTTTGACTAAATCTGCAGTTAGTTCTTCAGACAAGCCAATATTTACAAGGATTGGTACACGTTTAAAAATGTTACAATGCAAGTACAAAATATTATTATTATATTTTTTTTGGATCACCCTTAATGAAGTTAATAACATAATTAAAACTCGAGATAATTCTGTATCTTTCGCACCAATACCACGTAATCGTATCTATATACTAGGTATTATAGTATAGTATTAAGTAAGGTATTAAACACTTTTTTATTCATCGTCACATACATAAGCTCAAATATTTCACTGAACTATTTCGGCGACGTAAAAACAATCAAATAAATAAGAGGGGAAAGCGTGCAACAGCGCTGGAGGCCACTGCGTCGCATCCATGTTGTTTTATATACACACTGGAGGCCAATTTGTCGCTACATGTGTGGAGGCCATTTGCTATCTTGTGTTTCATTTTTATTTGTATAAGTTTTATTTTGTATTTCCTTACCCCTCTCACCGTGCCCTTAATAAGATGGCAAATGCGAATCGTCTGGTATATAATATACAGCTGTAGCATTAGCGGAAAGGGTGGAGGCATGTGCGTCTGTTATATGTGTGGAGGCAAGTAAGATAGGTAGGCCAATATATATATATATATATATATATAAGCTAAGGGAAAATATTCACTTAAAGTGACTCAACTAGAAGTTGAATAAATTCTATATATATTATATAGAAAAGCCAAATGAAGAAAACGAACGTTTGTAAGTTGGAAAAAACATTCGCTTCAGGTGGGAATCGAACCCACGTCTCACGCTTTCCGGGCATTTGCTCTACACCATTGAGCTACCGAAGCACTGGTGATAGTAGTGCATAAACGCGATACTATTGTACCAATGTCCCCTCCATATATATATATATATTTTAAGGTCGTAAACAAAATTAGCTTATTTCACTTTTCTATATTTATGACACTTAACTACTTACGTTGAATAGATTTCTTTCATTGATTACTTTCCCGCTCAGGGAAGATAATAGAGATAAAGACGGATATAACCATTTTGAAGTCACGCGAGACGATTAAGACCATTTCCAGATGTGAGTTTGTGCGTCTGTCTGTATGAATTCTTACAGGACAGCGCCTAAACGCTTCAACCAATTGAGCTAAATTTTGGTATCTGAGTCTTGGATAGTCCTAGGATCAACCCATTAGTTTTTGGTTGAAATCGCGTTTGCACTGTGATAGGGGTGGACACAAACTTCAAATTTTCAAACAGCAGTAGAGGTCGAGTGATACATCATTTGAAAGGATTATTTATCTGCTTTACAGCGATAGGTTACTTTGATATTTACCTCCATAATTCTCGAGAACATTGCGTTTAAAATTTCACCAGTAAGGTGGATGGGACCTATAACTCTGAATAGAATATAATAAAGTAATTTACTAAGGGGTTTGGGTGTTATTGATAGAGCGTGCGCTTTGCATGCGGAAGGTCATGAATTCGAATCCCAGCTCTGGCAACTTTTTTTTATTTATAATTTTTGAATAAAGTAGTGAGTTTGTTAGATTAGTTGATTGGAAATAATAAAAACCATAGAATTATATTAATAATTATTATTAAAATTCTGTTTCGTTACGCAGGTCACATATTTTAGATAATATTATATCTTGTCGGGAAAGTTTTCGGGCGACACAGCCGATTTGTTTTATTAATATTTAAATTAATCCTGTAGAATGTATTCCACGAATGAAAAAAATTGATATTCTGAAATGTTATTTATTAAAAAATAAAAGCGTAGCTCTAGCTCTTAGGGATTACGTCACTAAATTTCCTATGAAACAACCAACAGCGAAGGAAGCAATTTCATAAAATATATTTTAAAATAAAAAAAGACAGAGGCTTGCAATATAAGAAGAAAAGACATTTCAACGTACCCATTAAAGAAAAGCAACTGGAGATTTTTTTACAAGCCAGCTTGAATGTCGATCATATATAAGTATAAATATTTTGAGGGGAACATTTTCGATAACATTATTTGGACTGATCCATCAATATTTTCCACTTCAACTAAAATATTTAACAGAAAAACATGCACTACTGGAACCGGAAAAACAAAAACCAGGTTATTAAAATAAACAAGTCTGGAAGAACATATTATGTGGTAGGTACGCAATTTGAAAAGATAAAGTTTTGGGCACAGTATCTTCAAAAACTGCTGGACCTGAATATGAAATATAATATAATACACGATTTTGAACAATTAAATTTTAATGCAGTGCCAGCGGAACAGCGGGCAAATTTAAGTAGCCCGTGCTCTAACCCCATTTTTTTTCTCTGGGGTGCGCTTGAAGATTTAGTGCATAAAAATAAATCGACTGCAAGCCTGGCCCTCAAACGAAAACGATGTGAAAGTATACACTAATTCAATGGCACAGACTTTGTCAGAGGTAAAATACTTTATTTAGCGATCGCTAAACAGTCTTCATATTGATTGAACACATTTTGAGGTAACTTTTACTAATAATATTGTCATTGTGTTAGTTTGTTAGTGAGTCATTTTGTTAGCCATGCTTGAATTGTGATATTTATTCATAGTTAAGTCCATGAACAAATATTACAGTTCATAAAATTTGCCTGAATTACTTGATAAAAATATCCTTTAACATAAGTAATTAATAAAAGTCTAGCCAAGCGTACGCTTCTAATACGTAATATTATGCGAATAATTTATTTCTTTGGTCAGAGAACTATAATTTTGTGTGTGTGTTTTTTTGTACACCGGTTTTATTTAAATAATAAATATCCATAAATAGCGTGATATATTTTATGGAATGTATTCATAATGTCTGGAAAATGTAAATAAAAAAAAATGAAAACAAGGGATATGCTAATATTTACTAAGATTAATGAAACATTTAGTCAACACGCAAACTTAGTAGTTGACACCGAAACGAAACTGTCTACTTGCTGTGGGTAAATACCCCACACGGTACAGAAATGTAAAGGAATATGTCTGGTGACATCTTTAATTATGTTATACAAGCGGCCAATAGACTAAGTTGCAGATCTCCAGTGCCATCATTTTATCTCAAATAATACTCTAAACTTAACGTTTTTGTGACAGCTCATTATTTAAAGAATGAAAAAAATATCGACAGATTTATTACGTAGCACCCTTGGTTCACATATTTTTGTTTGCATGATGGTAACATTGAAAGAAATTTACTTTTTTCTACTACTGTTTTGTTAAGCCGTCTATTGCAAAACTGTTAACGTGACATGTAAATTCAATCTTACATAAGTGTTACGTAATGATCACCAAAGTGTTACGTAATGAATATTACATAACACTTTGGGGATTTTTATTTTTTATTATGGAATTATGTCAAACACAAATGCCAAATAAATTCAAATATTTAAATGTCATAATCACCTTTTCTTCTGTGTTGAGTATTTCTGCTTAAATTTTAATTCTGAAATGGATTCTGATTCTGCAAAGTCGTAGAAAATAGTATATTGTGCAACGAACATGAAATGACATATTATATTTCCTAAGAGTATGATCGTTTGCAGCACTCGCCTACGGCTCATGCTGCAAATCATACCAGTAGGAAATGGTCATTTCATGTGAGTTTCACACTATACTTTTTCTACGACTGTTTTAATGCTTTTGAATAAATTAAACATAATTTTTAGGAAAATATTTGTTTTTCGAAACTTACCCTTGTTAGCGTATAAGCCTAAATACGATAAATTAGAAGTATTAAATTGACTAGGTGGTGTTAAACTATATTCACTATCACTGTTTATGTGTTTTGAAATTAGCGAAATACTTAATTATAATTTTTACTAATTATAAATACCAAAACTGTCAATTTGGTGTTGTATTTTCGGCGTTGCTATGGTGATTTTTCATGCCTGCCGCTACTTTTGTCATTACCAGGAACTATTATCCGTGCGTAATAATATTTCCCACTAGTTGCCTAGCAAGTGGGAAATATTATTACGCACCGGTAAATGATAAACAGCATTTCAATGTACTACATTTTCAAATCATGATTGAACATATAATAAAGGCATTTAAAGACAGTCGTAGAAAAAGTATAGTACATAACTCGAGCTGTAAATAATTTTCCATGCTCGAGACTATTGCCTCACTCGCCGCTTCGCGGCTCGTACGCAAACTAGTCACTCGCTGTAAAATATTATTGTTATCCTTCAAAATCAATATCAGCATTTTTATTAGTTGACAATTAAGTGAAAAGTTACGTAGCAAATGAGCTTATCACATCAGTTCAACTGAACATAGAAGTAAGGCTAGTGGGTGGTAGATTTCTAATTAATTTGTAGTATCTGCAATGTTTATTTTTCGCATTGTATCTAAGATAAATTCTTCGGTATCTAATTAAGCCTTTGTTTATAAATTTTCTTCATGACGAAATACAAATTATTCTTAACAAAAACTAACTTTGTCTATTTTTTCGAAGACGAATTTTGTTAAGGCGAAGTTTTAAATATTTAAGTAATGGAAAGAAATAGGTACTATCGTTCCGGTCATGTCTGAACATCTTTTACACTCTATGAATTGAATTTCTTATTGGTGTTCTAGATACGATCTACTCTACTCTAAAACCAATATTTAGTATTTATGTGATAAGAAAACTGAAGCCATTGTTGAGTGGTGGGACTCTGATGTCGGTGTACTTCTCGCTCTTTCACTCACATTTGAGTTATGCCGTGATCTTGTGGGGAAATTCTTCTAGGTCCAAGGAGGTTTTTCTGCTTCAGAAACGAGTGGTTAGAGTCCTGGCTGGGGCTGGTTTTAGAGACCATTGCAAGCCATTATTTTTGAAACTAGGTATAATGCCTTTGCCAACATTATACATTTTCTACCATCTAATTGAAATCCATAAGTCACGTGACAAGATTTGTAGAAATGGCGATTTTCATGACTATCCGACGAGTAGATCTGGATGTTTACGTCCTCGGAAATTGAGATTAACGAAATCGGCAAAGAACTCGCTGCAGATTGTCTTGTATAACGCACTCCCTCCTGAATATCGGAATTTAAGTGATGTTGTATTCAAGAGAGTTATAACAGCATATCTTCTGGAGCATGCCTTTTATAGCGCGGATGAGTATGTGCACGCATGTGCCGATATGAGTCCTTTAAATCTTTAATTTGAGATTTTGTTTTGTATATATATATATATATGTTTGTGTATTTTATGTACTATGTTTGTATTTATTTGTTTTATATTTTATATCTATTTATTTTGACTTACTACAATTGTAATTTTCAAGACGTAGTCAATAAAGCTATCTATCTATCAATCAATTAGTAAGTATTGATTGATAGTATTCATGATTCATGAAAAAAATAATAGAATGACCTGAAGAAGGCGACAAACCATCGCCGAAACGTAGTTAGTTAATAAAATTAGACAAGTGAAATGTAATTTTTCGCTAAACATTAAAAAAAAAAGTTGTTTTCAAGAACTTGAAACCCAAAGAAAAACAATAATAAAAAAAATATACAAGAAAATGGTTCAAGAACATAAAAAAATAAATATAACCTATACATCAAATCGCATTTTGGCTAAAAATAATTAATATTAGATATCAATAGAATATAGTTACCGTAGTTACTGATTAACGTACCAGTTAATTAATTCTGTTGATAATTATTCGCCTTTTGTATAAGATAAGTCTCGGTAGTTTTTTGTTGACCCATGTAAGATGTATAGTATATACATCAAATCGAATTTTGGCTATAAATAATTAATATTAGGTATTTAGTAGGTTTATAGAATATACAGAGTTGCCGTAAAATTGCCGATCTTTCTTTTGTGTAGAAGCAGTTTTAGAACAATTTTTCCAGAGCCGGCAGATGTCCACATGTTCAAACACCTGTCGGAGCTAACACGGTAGTCAGGTACCTGGTCGCGCGGATAGTGATTAAATGGGTCGACCGTGCGTCCGGCCGAGTCGGTAGATTGCCTATGCCAAGTAGCTATAGACGCAGGCATGTACTCATGTACGTATTTTATTTTCAAAGTATTTATTATAAGAGTACACATTCCATTTAGCTCTATCAACGTTAAACTTAAAACACATTAATATCAATTGGAGTTGCACAATTCTGTCTAGCATAGTAGGTATTACTGCAGCAATACATTAATGTGAAACAAAGATGGAAAGTGAAGCAGTGCCTCTTCATGCGTTTTTAGATATACAGCAAATTGAGTGACAGCAACAAAACATCCACGTCTGTCTTATACCCCTTCATTTACTACTTAATATTTTCTCGCTTTGACCTATTAATCATACATTATCTTTGATCTTTGTTCAATTCATCTTGCTTTCTTATGTTTTGATTATAATATTATTATAGGTAGTACCTACCTATTTTGTAAATTTTTCTTTATAATAATCGTAATAAATTAAGGGACATTAGGGACAGGCAATAAATACAATAAATAAATAGGTATTTAGTAATTTTTCGTGTAAAGATTCTTAAAGTGAAGCATTTTTTTTTTGTGCTAGTGTAGTGATAGTGAATGGTTAATAGTATGGAAAATATGGATGTTCTAGGTCCAGGCTGTAGTGCACCAACGCCGACAGTAGTTTAGGTTCTTTGGGCCACCCTGTATAATAGGAAACCAATTTTAAAAAGTAGCCTTAGTAGATGCCCACACGTAGAATAAATGAAACTTTTTGAAAGTCACGTAGTTTGTCCACAATATTCCGCGCCATTAAGCGTGAATAACCCTGTATATTAAAACATTAAATCATTCTTATTTCAAATACAACTCCCTGCATTTTCTTAATCCACAATGCGCCATCTTTATAACACCTCGTCACATAGATTTTAGAGGTGGACTACATATAGATTATACCATCAAAATTAGTAAGTAGATACATTGAGACTCGCAGCATTCTGGGAATAAGCTCTGATAGCAAAAAATTACGATCTTCCGTAAAAATTGCTGTTTGCTAATCGAAGGCAATAGATCCTGTATGAGAGGAACTTATGAGCGCAGATTACTGCTGGTTTATCCAGTGGTCAAAAACAAGCTCAATTTACTGAATTTTAACAATGTTTGGGCTCTCATGAGACTGCATATCACGAAGAAGTTCTAGATATTATTTATTTGTGTGCATTGGTGCTTGAACACAGTGCGCGAAGGTCAATAATTATGTTATTTTCTGATAGTCAGGCGGTCATAAGACCTTAAGCTCATTTAAGATCCACATGAGACACTGGTTTGGGTTCTGGCCAGTCTGATTTAAAATAGCAGACCCTATATATTGTCTTACCATTAAAAAACCAACATTCTAACGGTTCAAAAAATACAATAAAAGTTATTGCTTTAATAACAATTTTTGTCAGAAAAGTTGGTATAAACACAAATTTACTTGCTATGCTACTTTTATGTTTTGTAGAAAACAACGATTATTATTTTCAGCTGTAATGGGTAGAGTACTACAAACTATGTTTTTTACATAACCCGATACGAAAAAATCTAATGGAGTTATGTCAGGTGATCTTGCTGGCCAGTTATAGGGGCCGCCACGGCCGATCCATCGATTAGGAAACATCCTATTTAAATAATCGGGCACGGTACGCTTAAAATGTGCAGGAGCTCCATCCAAATATAACCATAATTTTTGCCTAACGTCTAGTGGACTTTAACCAAAAATCATGTTTTAAAAATGGTAAGAATTTATTTTAATTTTTATTTAAATGACCGTCAAAGAAATATGGCCCAATCATGTTATCTCTGACTATAGCACCAAAAACGTTAACACTCCACACTCAGTACGAAACTGATGTTTATTCTCGGTATCGTAGTAATGGAAATTTGCAAGCACTTTGGTATGGGAATTTCTAGGGATATACCCTGGATGCTAATAGACAATTTGAAAAACATCCACCAATTGTTAATATCATGTCAACATTTTCTTCCGCGGAAAACAATATTTTAAATATTAAAAATAAAAACTTGTTTTAAAAATATATTGTCCTAAACTGTGAAACTATGTAAAAATGGCATAATTTGACATAAACGAATTATTTTGCACTACACGGTCTTATATATTATATATTATACCAAGTTTCCTGAAAAAAATTGTTATTAGAGCAATAACTTTTGTGGTATTTTTTGAACCGTTAGAGTGTTGGCTTTTTAATAGTGATATAATATACAGGGTGTGCTATTTGAAAAAATGAAGATTTTTATGCGTTTGGAAAATGTCATCACCCTGTATAATGGGTTGCTTTCCGAACCAATGTGTAATGGATTATTTTACTACAGGATGTTATACATCTTATGAAATACCTACTATTTGCAAAACGCATTGACGTAACTATAAAAAATGGCTTATAATGGGGCATGTTTTTTTACTTTTAAAATTAATATCAGGTTAACTATGCATTTTAGAGCAAACAAACCTTATATCAAAATCATTTAATAAGATGTCTGAATCGAAATCAAAAATAATATCTAGGGTGTTCCATTTAAAAAAACGTAAGTTTAATATGCTACGGGATAATGTAACATCCTGTATAAATGGCACCTTTTTTAGATTGTAGTCTTAATAGGCCTACAAAATGAGACGTTGAAAGAATTTTGAAAAGCTGAATAGTTTTGCCACTGTATAATGAATTCCATACACTACTATTACCAACCAAATAAATTCTTAAAACATAAGTAATATTCCAGCTTTCCTGTCGCACATGACCTCTAAGTTCACTGTAAAACAATTATTCTAAAGGTGTAAAATTTTCTAGGACAACACCTCCATATCGCATTTTCGCAGTTTGAAAACAAGAGTTCTGTATTATTCTTTCCTGTTTCTCACTTCTTTTTATGTTTTTTTTTTTTGTGTTATAATATAAAGCCCCCCTTTTCAACAAAAGCGTACAAGAGTTTTCGTTTTATATGTCATCCGAAATAAAAACACTTACAGTTCTACAGTCACTGGCAAAACTACAAGCAACCCATATAACAATATAAATTAATTTTCATCGATTTTTACATAAAATAAAAACTGTAATGGAATATCACACCAATATTCAATAGTATATATTGTGCAACGAACATGAAATGACATATATTTATATGGTCATTTCATGAGAATTTCACACTATACTTTTTCTACGACTGTTTTAATGCTTTTGACTAAATTAAACATAATTTTTAGGAAAATATTTGTTTTTCGAAACTTACCCTAAGTACGATAAAGTAGAAGTATTAAATTTACTAGGTGGTGTTAAAATATATTCACTATCACTGTTTTTGTGTTTTGAAATTAGCGAAATACTTAATTATAATTATTATTAATTATAAATATCTAAACTGTCAATTTGGTGTGTTTGTATTGTCGGCGCTGCTATGGTGATTTTTCATAGCCGACGCTACTTTTGTCATTACCACGAAATTTACCCGTGCCTAGCAACTAGTGGGAAATATTTATTGTGCATGGATATATGAAAAACAGGATTACAATGTACTACATTTTCAATTCATGATTGAACATATAATAAAGGCATTTAAAGACAGTCATAGGAAAACATATATTCTCTGACATTTAGAAAAAAAAATACACCTATTGCGTTACAAACAATATCAGTTAGTTGTTATTTGACTGCTTTTCACTAATTAGTAATAACCATTATCTAACAGACCACATAGTTGTTTTTAATCTCACTTGATGTGTTTATTATGGGAAGTAAGAGAGGTTTATTGAATGAATTGTTTTGATTTTGTTTCTGCTACCACCTAATGTAATAATTGATTACTTATGTTCGAAATTGAATTCATACACCATCAGTTTACCAAAGTTGATAAACGAGATAGTGATATGAATTTGGTTTATGTATTTATCTACAGATCACCAATGAGTCGAGTACTGACAAAACTTGTCTACATAAACAAAGTTCTGTTACAAACAAAAACCCAGATACGATGCGGATTGCTAACTTTTTATCCAGCGCTTGTTGCGACCTTTGTTTCACTAGATCTCGCTTTTCCATTATTATTATTATAAATTCTCATGGCGCTGGCGATGGCGGTTAGAATACATGATAAATATATGCTGACATTGTGAGATTAAAAAATTAAGAATTGACGTATGTAATAACAAAAATATATATTTCTCTGAAATGAGTTTAACAAGTATAATAATTGGTGAAAATATATCCTCATGAGAAGACTTTCACCTCATAGTTTTATCTAACTTAGTTGCAGATATTACAATTAAAATACAATTTTGCGAAAGATGGTACTGTGGCGTCATTGAAAGAGCCTTCGCTTCGTATGCGGAAGGTTATGGGTTCGAATACCAGTTTGTTATGTTGGTTTATTGGAGAAATTAAAATAATACAATAATAATAATTATTATTATTAAAAATGTTTTGTTACGCAGGTCATATATTTTGGATTATATTATATCTTGTCGGGAAAGTTTTGGGGCGACACAAACGATTTTTAATTTAGATATTCAACTATACTCTACAATAAGTGAATCCTTTATGATAATACTAAGGTTTCATCATACGTGAGTCTATTCATTGTATCGAATTAGAAATCACTGATACCGATCCATTTTAGTCTAATTATGCAGTTATACCAAACGAATAAAGGTATAATATAATAGTGAATTAGAGTTGGAAGTTTCAAAACGCTACTATTATTAGGTGATTTCCTTTTACCAACCCATTTTACTGATGATGTTCATTAGACTCATTTGTATTAGGATATGAAAAGTATGATTATTCAGCTGTCTTAAAGGAATACGCCATAAAGAGAGGGTAACCGAAACACGAAATTCATTATAATTGTTCATGCATTCGCAAAAGTTACTAGTCTATCTCAAAATGTTTTAAAGCTTTATACATTTCATACATATAGAAAGCTCGTGTTCTTTTAGGAGTAGGTAATATTATGGAAATAATCTGTAGTAATTTTCAAATTTCAGCATTTTGGCTGTCCATGTATATCATATGTGTTCTATGTTGTGAGAGGACCACGCCACGAAAAACTGTGGTTAAATTTATCGTCCCAACCCGAAAAGCAGGTTTAACGTTCAACTTCTTTTCTTTCCTTGAAAACTCGACCGTTTGAAGAAAAGTGGCTTTTTTCTACGGCATTTTATTACAAACGTTCAATTTTTTTTATTGTTTTCTTTTTATATTGTGAAGATTTATATAAAGAATCTGGGAGTAAGTTGATGTATATTGTAGAGTTGTTTAATTTACGGATGAAAGTATATATTCAAATTACTTAGTATATAAAAAAAATCGATTGTGTCACCCCAAAACTTTCCCGAGAAGAAACAGAATTCTAATAATTATTATTATTATAAATGTATTATTTTCATCATTTCCAATAAACTAACATAACAAACTAACTACTTTATTCTCACTGGGGAAAAACACATCCGTATTTCAAGCGGAAGTGTTTGCAATTCTGCAATGTGCAAAACTAAACAGATTGAGGGCTTATACAAACAAGCGAATCAATATATGTTCAGATAGCCAGGCGGCCTTAAAGGCTCTGAGAAGCCCCAAGGTTACAACCAAACTGGTATGGGAATGCCAAACAGAACTTAGGGCCTTGGCGGACCACAATAGGGTTAATCTAGTGTGGGTCCCGGGGCACTCGGGAATAGAAGGCAACGAGAGAGCGGATTGGCTGGCTAGACAAGCCTCTGAAACCACATATACTGGCACGGAACCTGCGCTGGGCTTGTCTAAAAGAACGGCGAGGGAACTCCTCAAGTGCTGGGCCAAAAGCGAGCACCAGAGATATTGGGAACATATTCCCAAGCAGGAGCATGGGAAGAGGCTTATACCTGGTGCCGCAACAAAACGCACTGAAAAACTGCTATCATTAAGCAGGAGTCAGATGCGAATAACTATGGGACTCCTTACTGGGCATTGCGCTCTGAGAGACCACCTAAATAAGATGGGGCTGTACAATGGGGACCTGCAGTGCAGATTGTGTAATGGGGCAGTTGAAACAGCTTACCATGTAATATGTGAGTGTGTAGTTCTACAACGAAGAAGACACGCTATCTTTGAGCATTCGCTGATTGCGCCAGCAGATATTGACACCCAACACATAACTGAACTCCACAAGTTAGTGGAGGGTACAGGGCTGCTGGATTGGGTGGCATAATATACGGGGATTTTTCACAATAAGCCCATGAGGCTGCAGTGAAACCGGGGACTTAAGTCGTACGGACCCTACTTTATTCAAAAATTAGAAAAAAAAAGTATTGCCAGAGCTGGGATCGAACCCATAACCTTCCGCATAGGATGCGAACGCTCTATCAATGTGTTAAAGTACTTAATTACCATACATATTCTTATAAGATCATAAAGTTCCAACTACCGAACTGGTGAAATTTTAAACGCAATTTTCTCGAGAATTATGGGGGCAAATATCAAAAGTGACCTATCGTAAGAAATGCCGTAAAGCAGATAAAAAAGGCTTTAAAATGATGTATCTCTCGACCCCTCTTGCTATTAAAAATTTGGGGGCTAAGGCGATTTCAAGAAGCAATTTTCTCGAGAATTATGGAAGCAAATAGCAAAGTAATTTTTCGCTGTTAAGCAGATAAAAATCATTTCAAATGATATATCACTAGACCCCTGCTCCTGTTTGAAAATTTGAAGAATAATTTCCGATAATGGCAAGTCTTTAGTGGGCAAAAAGTTAAATCATTTTCTCAATGCAAAACAATTTAAGCAAATAACAACATCTGGTGCTACTCCAAGGGCTAATTGCAAATTGAGCGATACCATCGAACTTTATTGAATGCGTTAAGGACCTCGAGTGATTTCTACTTGGACCTGGACGCTAAGTTGCCTGATGTTCTTTGGGGTATGAACAAGACCATTAACACCAGTACAGTGTATTGTTCCGGCAGATTCCTAAAGATCTTACAGAAATATCACTGGTAAACGGTCTGACTCTGAAAGTTGTGACGATGCAGATAATGCTACTACTAATGATGAGTTGCTCGATCTATTTGAGAGTTAAACCTTTAAGTCCTCAGAAAGATTGAAAACAAGGGTAGTGTAATGATGTGATAGCCGTAACGTGCAGGCTCTAAAAATGACCTGTGGTGATTTTGTTAGCCCTAACAATCAGGCTCTAAAAATGACCTGTAGAGATTTTGGTAGCCGCAACAGGGAGGCTTCAAATGACCTGTGGAGACTTGAGAAGCCGTCGGCTGTAAAATACCTATGGAGGAAAAGGTTCAAATATAAAATAAGCGTTAATCATTTAGTTAAATTGGTCCACTACCTGGCTTGTTCGGACTAACCTATGATGTGAGGTAGTCATCAGGTGTGATCCACGAGAAACTTTCCTTTTTCTAGGGTTGGGTAAACACGAGAACGTGTTCAATATCAGGATGGCCGACTGTGAAATACATTTTTATTCAGATACCCACAGAGATCTTTAAGAAACGAGGAACTTCTTTCAATGCCCCGCCACCGCTCTGCCTTGTTCCAAAGGAGTTTCACATACAATGCCGTAAAGATGGTCATAACCAGATCGATCCCAATCTCACGAGCATTAATTTGTTTAAAAAAGATTGAAGATTTCCCTATTAGACAAACAATAAGTTATAAGCCTACATCAGTTTGATGGTATAATTTTAAATGGTTATGACGTTGGCTGAGCGAGTTGTTGGGAGTCTCGTTTCAGTTTGTTACTGGTACTGTGTTAATTTTAATTACTGTTTAAAAAAAAAACTGGGATATTGCAAATCGAAATTTGATAGATTTATCCGATGATCTACGTCAGCATGTGTAAATTTGGATAACCTAGCTGCGATGAATTGTTTGAAAGTAGTTTTTTTTAGTTATCTCATCGTCATCAAAAACATACATAATCTTAATATTTGTACTTATAATTGTATACATTTGTTCATTTCAGGATGATAGTTTTGGAATCAATTATTGAATATAGTGGTAATTTTAGGATACTGCTATCAGGTTAAGTAAAAAGTAGGTTCATAGCTAAACTTCGCCTTTTGATTGAGGACATTGTGATATTTTAAATCTCAGTGAAGAAGATCTTTCCTTCTATTATCATTTAAAGTTTGTACACACTGCTCAATCAATAAAGACTATTATTATTATTAAAAGGGTCATAGGTGTATGTCGAGTAGAATTTAATCATTTATTATCAGTAGAGAAAGTTATATGTAAGCAGGGTGATTTTGTTAATAAAATACATTTTTCGTTCAGTGCTGAGTATAATTTACAATAAATCCATAACAATAAATAAGGATAATTTTAATGTTTAAATGAAAGTCGAATCTCCACGAAATAAATTTATTAGAAATTATCGGCCATACATGTTTCGGGACTAGACCAGTCCCATCATCAGTGGCATGTCAACAATCGAACAAACACAACACTAAGACGTACAATGTTTCATTATATTTCAATTGAAGCCATTTTTTTTTATAATTCAAATATTTTTCCATAAAACGGCTTCAATTGAAATATAATGAAACATTGTACGTCTTAATGTTGTGTTTGTTCGATTGTTGACATGCCACTGATGATGGGACTGGTCTAGTCCCGAAACATGTATGGCCGATAGTTTCTATTAAATTTATTTTGTGGAGATTCGACTTTCATTTAAACATTAAAATTACAACTCCACTTAAGAATGGACTATTTTTTCAAATTAATAAATAAGGGATTTACTATGTTAAAACATTTTGAAATCATGGTAAGGATTTAAAGAAGTCAATAAGGTTTAGAGTTTAAAAGTGAATTAACTAAAATTGATTTTACAGAAGTTAGCTGATCTATTATGTGGATTTACTAGAACATGCGATGTCATTATGTAATATTCCCCTTGCATCAGGTAGCATCCAATTATTTATGATTAATATTATTTATATAGAATACCTGGGCCTATATTATTATTATTGTTATTCCACAAAATGGCATTGATTGTATTTTTAGATTATTTCAATAAAATATGTTTCGTTAATTCATAAATCAACTCTCTATTGTGGTGTGACATGTTTGAATTAAATTAAATGGAGAATTATTCATATACGTACAATTTATATGATATTTTCATTCCTATAGAAAATTGATTCGAATGAATTCTAGGTACATTTTGATATTTAGTTTAGTAGAAAATATAATATACCTACATAACAAAATAAGTATGAATTTTATATTTTTTATAAAAAAAATATTAGAAGACAAATTGTACAAATTTTATTTTTGCAATTTAAAATGACCGGAAAGGTCATTTGTTCCAACAAATATTTGCGTATAAATTTGGATAATGTTATCCAAATCAGTTTCGCCATGACCTTTGTCTAAAAGTTATTGTTTGGCCATAAAAAATAAGATTTGTCGCAAATTATTAATACAATTTATGTAGCAAAAAATGTTTAACACTTGCACCAGGTTTAAAGTAGCTCAAGCGTTTCCAAGGTGGTAGAAAAGGCGCTAAGGGTGATGAAGATTATTTAAGTTAAGTATAGGGTGGGTTTGATAGGCAAGTCGGTAAGAATCATTACAAAACGACATTTCTTTTAATTTGATTTTACTGGTTTATTTTTCCTATGAACGTTGAATATTAAGTAAACTAAAAACTAAAGTCTAGAACTATGTTTGGTGTTTAAATTTTTTATCCGTTGATAAGGCAGCTATATCACAAAAGGCTCTGGTCCTATTTGGCTGCCCACGCAGGCATTTTCTGGTTCATTTAACCACTTCTGTCTCTCTGAGTTAGTATGTCAATGACATATAATATTTCCTATACCCCTAGCTTACTACAGTGAACGACGTATATAAACTGAAAAGATTTAAGGGCGCAGGATCTCAAAGGAGGTGCATACATAATATCAATATAGTATCCGAAAACAACAAAAATAAATGAGATGGGTATAATAAACCCACTTCATCTGTCAGATTTATAAACTTTTTTTTTAACTATCAGAAAAAGTACAATATAGTATAGTACCGTTTTAGCCATGATAAATCGAATACCACACATTTCTGATGAAGAGTTCTTGCCACATGATCAAAAAAAAAACAATGGGTATCTTAAGAAACTACTTAAGCAGAAATTTCGAAAAAAAAATGTTTTGTTTTATTTATTTTTGCCTTATAGTTGCCATAAGGATTTATTTACTTATTTGTCTTACACTGCACTGTGACCGTGCTGGTTTCAACGAATATCTCGCTGATTCTTGATAAAACTCTATTCCATTCAACGTAGATAATAAAAAAAAATTAAATAATCTACGTGCGTGTAGTTTAATCGCCCCGGATTAGTATTAATTAATGTCAAATAACTAGAAATAATGACATTTCAATATCTGAAATTCATGACATAGTATCCTTAATTGCAAATAGTTTGAAATCTACACATTTTTGTAATAGAGAACTTTAAACAAAGTTACCCTTATTTCCCATTTTTAAAAAATTACGTTTTTTATAACTTAATGGATGCTTAATTTTTGGGCACCCTGTATTAATTTAATATCAAAATATCCAGTCAATATATGACAAGAGGTCCCTTTCGTCAGGGAATCCATTTCAAATTGAATAGTAGAAGCTTTTTTATAGGAAAAATTATTTTTTTTACAACTGTCAAAAAAGAGTGACATTCTTTCACCACTTTTAATTTGACAAATGATATTTCGCGAAGTATTTTCTGCGTGCACTAACTTAATTCAACTTTATTGTAGGTACTAATAATATATGAAAAACATAAATTGATTCAAACAGTCTTAACTAAGTATTAACTATTCTTCACAATATTCACGTTAATAGTATATATATGCTAACAGAAGATTTTCACTCACTAGCTGTCACCTTTTTGTCAAAATTAAAAAAGCGTACGTAGGTATATTCTACTTTCCATAGCAATAAAGCAAGCAAGGTATAGTATATTGTGCAACGAACATGAAATGACATATAGTTCCTACAAGTATGATCATACGAGTAGGAAATGGTAATTTCATGTGAGTTTCACACTATACTTTTTCTACGACTGTTTTAATGCTTTTGAATAAATTAAACATCATACTTTTTAGGAAAATTTTTGTTTTTCGAAACTTACCTATACTTGCCCTGTTGGCGTAATCCTAAATGCGATGAGTTAAAAGTATTAAATTGACTAGGTGGCGTTAAACTATATTCACTATCACTGTTTTTCATTATATAAATAGCTTTGAAACCTTCGAAATTAGAGAAATAACTTAATAATAAACTGTCAATTGGTTTAATTGTATACCCGGCGTTGCTATATATGGTGATTTTTCATACCGATGCCAATTTTGTCATTATGTAGCATATTTTTTTCACTTTAAAATTTGTATAGTATAAAGTAAAAATTAAACGATTTAATTAAATATTTTTCTATTATAATTTTTGGATAGTCATATTGTGACATACAACCTATTCTAAATCAATGTTGTGGATATCTCCTGTACCTGAAAAATAAAAGTATAATTATAATAAAATTGTATAAACAAATATATTACTAACGACTACATACTTACACCCTGTATATTCCATTTCAATTTCGCTATTGAAATCCTTTAGTTGGACCTTTGCGCCAATTAACCATTTTATTTGTCTTCATGTATGCCGTTTCTCCTATTTGCTATTTAATAGTTTTGGTAAGGGAATAATAATTATTTCCTAGACTCATAGGCCTACGCTTGAGTAGCGCAGAGATTTGGCTATATCGTCCTGGCTTCTCGATAAGAACAAGACAATTTTTAAAAAAGAGCTGGGCATTCTTTGATTGTTGGCAGATTTGTTAAAAACTCTATTATGAGAAGAAAATTAACGTGCTAAGTATTCCAATTTTGGGCTTTGTTACAAAATTAGTGTTGTTAATTATAGAGTATTCACCGTTCATTGAGTTCAACAGTTATAAAACCAGAATCTATATCTAAGTTGTGTGTTGTTTGGCGTATTTGGATTAAAAAATAAAAAACATTTAACTACAGGGGTAAGTTTAAAGTTTTTCGCTGTATGTAATGTTCAAATATAAAATAGATGTTTCTATTTAGGGTTTTTTTTTTATATACTATCGAAATAGTATCTACATCGATTTTTTTGATATGGTCAGATAATCATCTTGATCCACACCTTAATGATTGTGGTTATGTAAGCTGTGCAACTACATCGTTTTTGTATGGTATGATCAGAAATTCATCCATCAGAATGCTATCGCCATCATAGTTACGCAAGCTATAAAACGTTGGTGAAGTTTACTTCACGGGAGCCCCCTGTTTAAAAGGCCAGTTTAAGAATAGTTTACTAACATTTTACTAACTAGATTTCAATGTCAAATTTTGATTTTTTGATATTTGCATTATTTTCAGATTTTACATATAATTTAACATTATCTACCGAATAATAATTACCTACTTAGAATTGTATTTATTTGTTAAACAGATTCATGAATCTCCCCTAGTAACACTGTACAAAGTTTCTCCAATTTTTAAGCTTATTAATTAAGTTTATAATTATTAATATTTAGTAATTATTACGGTAATCTGACTTCGAATTAAGTTCATTTTTTTTGATTGAATTCTTAATTAGAGAGTTACTCAACATTATTGCTAATCCATAATAACTAACCCAAGGTTGAATAAACTCAATTTAATATTTTAATTGATTTTTTTCTTTAGACAAGCTACCTTAGTTTTCATCTTTTTAGGTTTCTTACTTTCACCTTCTACTTTCAAAAAAAAAGTAAGTGGCGCCTGACAAATTCCATCTTTCATTTTTTTAAAACTAAGTAAACCCTCTAACTCACGACCTAGTGCCACCAGACGAAGAGCTGCCGCGCTTCATGTGCATTTACAAAAAAAAAAGGAAACATAACGTTCATTTAATCAGAATTAAAAAATCGTTGCAATTACCCGAACATTTTTGAATATTTCACACTTGTTGCTGGGCAATGAAAAACAGCATTATAATGCACTACATTTTCAAATTATGATTGAACACATAATAAAGGCATTTAAAGACAGTCGTAGAAAAAGGTATATTTATAATTATTATAAAAAGTAAATAATACCTACTAATGGGTATTCTTGAGAATAATAATTATTGGTGAAACGAAATATCAGCAGCTGTAGAAAAAAAGTTGCGTGTAATATTATGTGTGTGAAGAAATTTCGCGCGTTCAAAAGATATTAGATAAATTTCTGTCTGAATGCGCAAAATTATCCTTCGCACACTTATTACATAAATAACTATTCATGCCTACATAAAATATTTCTAAACTTTTTGAATCTAAAAATGTATTGGGAAAATAAGAGAGTAAACATCACAACATCTGGTATAACCGAAAGCGTTGCTATCTTGAAAATATTTTAGTCGAGTTGCCCCCATCGACACTGTTATACTACAAAATTTTTCATCCCGTACTTTTTGAAAAGTCGATCGCGTCGGTTCATCATGGGAGACCCGGTATATTTATATATATATAGACATATTTAGTTAATATGCTAACCTATGCAAATAGTTGGAAATAAGTAGACAAAATCGTTGCACAAATTAAAGCAGGGAGACGACACAGTAATTAACCTATTTACTTTAACACCATCAATGAATACATACATAGAAAACCCTCATCATCGTCGAACTTGACTCCCCTTTAAAATTCGACGATAACGTTGAATCTGGTGTGTATGCTATAGAGTGAGATTGTCTAGTTTTCAGGGCGAAATGACTACGAAGCCATCGCGCATCATCCTAAGAGACCTCTAACTTCTAAGGAATTAAATTCCCTCACAAACAACTCAAAGAGGAAACTTTGTTGCTGTTTCCGTCGTTCCCATTCGTCTCTCTGTCAATGTTATGAATAAATCAGTGTACACACTAGGTAGGTATACATACATATCCCATGCAACATTGATGAAAATGGGACATGACACAGAAATACAAGGTGTAATAAAAAAGTGTATATAAAGTTAATAATATACGGAATATGAGGAACATCTCGCTTGATCCCTATATTGATGCCAATGTGGGCAAATGAAGAAACGTATCGGTGTTCAATAGATCTAAACATGACCAATCATTGTTAGGTTTAAAAAAGAACATAATTATCACCATGTTCCGTATAAATAATTTTAGAATTTGTTTTTATTGGGTGTAGCAGCACTTTTATTAATAACGAATGTCTTTACAGTTTACAGTTAAGATCGAAAAACAACAACTACTTTTTTTTACTTTCCCGCACAGGCAAAGGTTTTGAAGTTCCTTGAGACGATTAAGACCATTTCCAGATGGAAGTCTGTCTGTCTGTGTATGTGTGTCTATATGTATTCTACCACGATAGCGCCCAAACGCTTTAACCAATTGAGCTAAATTTTGGCATATGAGTTTGGGGCAGTCCTAGGATGAAGCCATTAGTTTTTGGTTGAAAACCCTTAAGCCCTGTGATAGGGGTAAACACAACCGCTAAATCATTTCATATATCAGCAAAGGTCGAGTGATACATCATTTTAAAGCATTTTTTTTCAGCCAATGTCAATCCATGATTTAAATTTACTGCTGTATCTCCACTTGCAGTTTGCGCTATCACAACTTGGTCTTTTGATTGCTTAGTGCCCATTATGCCATATCTGATATTATATTTTCAACTAAAAATAATGAGAAAGGGCTGGCAGGATCGCCATAAAATAAATTTAGATTTGCTTTGGGAACTTGTAATATTCCATAACTTTACTTAGTAAATTAAAGACAGACTACATCATATATATCGGTAATAATAAGTCAGTCATGACAATTGAGAATACATTTTTTTTAATTTGATATTTACTGTCAAATAGTCTGTTGAAAATTCTTACCTAGGTTGGGAATTTTTCATAAAACAGTTTTTTATCTGTGACATTCGATTTAATTCAATTAATCAAAAATGCGAACCTATTCCAGTGGGAAAGAATAGACATGATTTTTATTCTGAGAGAGTGGTCCAAAAACACTTTACTGGCATCGCGAGTTTACGCTCAAAGGTTCCTGGCTCAAAATCATAAAAAAGCGGTCTGCAAGAGACTGCTAAGGCAGTTTAACGAAAGATACCACCCAAACACAGTGCAACTGCATCAAGAACTTTTCAATATTGATTTTAAATCGTGTTGCATGTGGCATCATGTTCAAATCTCAGTTCGTTATCCAAGATTAACCCCAAATTCCTCTCTTCTGTCTTGACTTCAACAGGAGAGCCATTGATTGAGATGTTGACTAAATCCCTCACACTATCCACATCCTTTCTCCTCCCAAACAACATGACTACACACTTACTTGGGTTCAAAATTAATGCGAGTCTATTAGGAGCATTAACCACTTGCAAAATGGCTGTACTTTGAAGTATATTGTAATACCTCGAAAGAACTGCATTATCGAACTTTAGAAGGTCGATGTTAGTGGGTTGACATGCTTTTCGTTTATTGTCATCGATATATTGATGCTTCAAGTCTTTCCTACCTTTATTATTATTTTTAAGCCAAACAAATTAAATTTTTAATCTATTTAAAATGGATAATACTATACGGATATATTCAACTTTAGTCGTTTATACAGTGATATTTTTTTAATGCTGAACATGCATTAATAATAAAACACCCTACTAATTTTGATTTATTGTTAATTTGTTTGTCACCTTTGACAGCAATATAAATTTGCAAGTTTTTTAAAATGGAACATAGACGCATATCATTTCAGTTGATTTTATGTTAATTACTGAAATATTTCTTGTTTGTGCACAAAATAAGTTAAAATAAAAAAAATATTAAAACAATATTTATATTTTATAAAAGAAATAAAAAGCAAATATTAATAAACGTGCACTTTATAACAAATTTTCAAAAATTCGTCCATTGACTTGCATATATTATTAAACGATTATAAAAGGTATTTACACCGTGCTGTAACTGCTCTTCACTAATTTCCGAGGACGCCTGAACAATTCGCTGTTGGAGTTCTTCTATACACCTTACATCTCCGTTAAAATCTTTAGATTTTAAATGTCCCCAGAAAAAAAAAATCATTAGGAGATAAATTAGGAGTGGCCAGTTAATTGGCCCTCCCCAGCCAATCCAATGATTTGGAAAATTTTGATACAAAAAATTTCGAACTTCCCTTGAATGGGCTGCCGCGCCGTCGCATGGTGATAAATCACATTATTCACATTTATTGCTTGTAATGCTGGCAATATTTTCTCTTGAAGCAATTGAAGGTACTTTGAACCTGTTAAAGTTCCTTGATTGAAGGTACTTTGAACCTGTTAAAGTTCCTTCAATGAAAAACGGGCTCAAAATGTTTGGTCCGATTATACCGACCCAGACATTTACTGATTGTGGTCTCTGTGTTCTGGAACTATGGTAAAGGTGTAAGTTTTGGCGGCTACAATAACGATAATTTCGTCTGTGAAGTGTAAACGTGGATTCGTCCGTAAAAAGAATTTTTTGCAGTATTTCAGGATTATGGTTGTTTTCAAATAATGTGAAGCAAAATTCCATTATTCTTTCTTTATCACCTTGATGCAGCTCCTGATGATTTTGATATTTACACGAAACGTATTTTTCTTTTTTTAAAGACCTCATTACAGAAGTCCGACTTAAATTAGTCTTTTGGGCTGTTCTATTTGTAGAAATATTTTTATTTTCTTCTACGTGTAATAACATTTCTTCAATTTTGTTATTTGTTAAAACTGTGGCTGCCCTTTCCCTTTTTTCGTGCAAATTTCGAATACAACCTTCACTTTTGAACTTTCCAGCTAATCTTGCAATAGTGGACGTACTAGGCCGATTAGGGTACAAGGCGCCAAACAACGCTCTTGTATTGCATAAACTCATTCCAGTTTGATGCCATGTTACCAATTGAATCCTTTATTCTTTTGTGTACATAATTTACTCAACAAATCGTAAATTTTTTAAGATATTATGTGTGTGACATTAAAATTAGTTATGACAGCAATATTAACTGTCTATGTTCCATTTTAAAAACTTGCACATTTATATTGCTGTCAAAAGTGACAAACAAATCAATAGTCAAAATTAGTAGGGTTTTTTATTATTAATGCATGTTGCTATGTTCCGCGTTAAAAAACTATCACTGTGTATTACCCTTAATACAGTTAACTATCACATGTTGTTCTTTGCAGTTTTATCTGAGAAAAAATACCATGAATTGCACTAATAAACTTTGCTACTAAAACATTTTTTTAAAAAACCTCGATGGCGATTCCCAGAGGTGTTAGTGAAACGCTCGTCCCATGTTTAAGAATAGCTCTAGAGAATATATTAATGTTAAAACCAGAATCAATTCAAATGACATTAGTATATTAAGTATTGAGAACAGTAGGTAAGTGTAGTTTATCGATCGACGAGAATGTTTGGCGACTGAGCGAAGCCAAGTCGCCAAAATTGGAGGAGATCGGTAAACTACTTACTGTTTGAGATGCTTATACTATTTTTTGTGCGATCGAGATAGCTGAAATTGCAATTTTATTATTTTTAATAATTATTATTTTCAATTAAATACAAATTGAGGTTAGCTGAATACCCTCTACAATATTGCCATGGAACTAATTGTTATTGTTATGATTGTTATCGTATTTGTCAGAACTTATTTAAATAAGTATTATTATTGAAAATGAGTGACTTTGAATGTGAATCTCTTGATGAAGCATGGAATGTTGGAATAGCCGCTATAATTCTAGAGAACGGAATGAAAATACTTATAAAAGTTCATACCTAAGGCCGTTTAATATGCAATTTTAAAAATCAAAATAATGACGTCAGCATAAATTGGCAATGACATACCGTCGTGAATTTACTTACCGTTCTCTGAACGGTAAGTGAATTACTTACCGTCGTGTTTGGGTTGTCAGCCAGTAAATGTCACTTACTGTCATAAAGACAGACACGGTAAACAATCAAAAAAGGTCGGTCGTACAAAAAATTGGTTTTAGGGTTTATTTATTTATTTGTTAAAATTAAAGTAGAACCTTTAGCTTACAGTAATATTCCAACACTTTTTACCATTTCACCGAAACAATTTTTTTGTTTCACAGCGTGAATGTATGATGTTCTCAAACGTAGCTGATTAATAATATGATAGTACCTATAGGACATTTCAACACATTAATATGCATAATTCATAAATCAAATGCGTCTACTCCACAAAATAATTTTATATATAATGTTTGAATTAGCCAAACATGTTTCGGAACTTTACTGGGCCATCTTCAGTGACATTATAAATCTTACAAAGAATTCCTACTTAGTCGCTTATGTTATAATGTGAACTCAAACAAACAACTTTTTATTTAATAACAAAACATGAGGACAGTCTTTAAAATTGATTATATTATTATGTAAAAAGCAAAATACAGTAATACACCATATTAGTATGGTTAACTGGCTCGGTTTTTGCCTATCACACTACCCAGACTAATACTTCGCGGCCAACTTCCATCATTATAACTACGATATCCTAATAAGTTTGATTACTACAGCATATATGTACCATGTTATATCAAATATTGTTTAATTCTAAATATCAACTCTGATGTAACAATCCGGGAGAAACTTATAAAGCTATAACAATTTTAATTATCTTTAAACTAAATTTACAGCATTAATGGCCATTTGCACCAACAATTTTAGGCAGCACCTAACGTTAAGGAAAGAATAAGTGGAAACAAAATACATATGTTTATTCTTTCTGACTAAAACTGTTGCTGCCAACGGCCATTACACAAGTTATTGTTTTAACAATTATATAACGCATTTGCTCATAGGGAAAAAATTATCGTAGCGACTCCCATCTGAAATATATTGTTAGTCTTTTTATAGTCAACGTAATCAGCTTTTCAGTTATCACGACAAGGTCTTCAGATTTTACATCGTTATGATAACATTATGTATTATAGTAAACTTGATTATTGTTAGTATAAACATAATTTATTGTTATCCTCACCAGAAATACGTATTAGCGCCAAATGCTATCCTAACTAGAATAATATTGTCATTTATATTGTTAGTATAACCATAATTTATAGTTATTCTTACAATACATAAATATTTGCGCCAAAAGCTGTCCCTAACTATATGAATATTGTCATGGTAACCAAACTAATACAGCTTACAAACCCATTTTACAAGATTCGTGAACACTTTGATTTTGATATCATTGATGGGAATTTGTAACATGTTTACAAGTTTTCTCGAGCACAATACTATTATCACCATCACCTAACATTATTACTGTAATTACATGTAATTTATTTTCAATCAAGTTTCAATAACTTTCTTTCCTGATTTTTGACAAGTTTACTGTATCAATGAAAAAAGTAGAGATAAATTTGGTATTTTTCATCATCTTTGTATGTCTAGTATCCGATACGGAGCATCTAGAACAAGAAGAGTTGATCAATGGTTGCAATATTGTATATGTTTATGACATTTATTTTTCTACAATAAAGTATTTCGTTTTATATTTTAAAATATATTTATATGGTTTAATAATATGGAAAATGTAATATTAATTTGTTTTTTTAAAATAAATTTCCTCAAAAACTAATAGAGTATAAAAAAGAGTTTATGTACAAATTTCAATAAAATTATATCAATTAGAGAAAAAAAGCTAGGTTAACAATGCTAAATTGTTAAGGTAACGAAATGGTATACCATGAGTAACGTTATATTATAGTTGGAGTAACAATATAATGAAGTGTAGGTGACAATATCAGTATGGTAGGTACAAGTGTGATATTGTTATGATTATACGACAATGTAGTCAGGTAATGTAGCCCCAGTGACCAGGCAATATTAGATTGTAGAGATAACGTAACTATCTGGTTAGGATAACAATATTATATTGTAGAGAGAACGTAACAATCTGGTAAGGATAACAATATTATATTGTAGAGATAACGTAACTATCTGGTTAGGGTAACAATATTATATTGTAGTGATATCGTAATTATCTGGTTAGGATAACAATATTATAATGTTATATGAAATGAATATGAATGAAACACGTCTACTCCACAAAATTACGCATATAATTCAATTTAACAGCCAGCACCATACATGTTTCGAGGTCATAAACCTCATCATCAGTGGTTTTTCATAGTTTAAAAATTATCTGTATTGGACATTATTTTTCTGATCAATTATACGAGTATAAATTAATACGTCTTAAAAGAATTTGAAATTGTTTTAATAAATACTACATTAAGTTTAATTATACCTGCTACTTACCACATTGTGGAAAGATTTTTTATATAATAAATAAAAATTAAACATATTCAACAAAAATGTAAAAATTACATCTAAATTATACATTCATATCCACATGATTTTTTCTTTTTATAGTGTTATGTTAACTAAGACAATCTGGTTAGGGTGACAATGCGATGATGTGGTCATTGTAACAATACAGTAATGGCTATCAACACAATTTTGCATAACAATATACAAAGAGGTCATACTTGAATTCTGGTTAAAATTCTTGTTACTAGAACAATAATTTCTTTCCGTGCAAAACCATATTTTTAAAGTTGCTATCTGTTACTATGACACGCCACTATGGCTGTTAATAATAAATAATAATGGTTACAATTGTTTATATTATGTATTTTACGAACGACACTGATTTTAATATTATTATGAAAAACTCCATGTTGCGTGTTGCCGTATTACGGTTAAATATGGATTTTGTCGAGTTATAATGATAATAATAACTTCCACCTATAAATATAATAATGCCGTACCAGACATACTATTTTATTTTCCTATTTTGAAAATAGTACAAAGGATACAAAAGAAATAAAAATCATTATTGTAAAATGAAACTTTTTGAGTTATTGATAAAACTTAGGTAAACTTTAAATAAAAATTACAGGAAAGTTTTCGAATGTCAGTAGATATGCACGTTTTTCATAATATAAAACGGAGTCTGTTATTACTATTATGCAGATATCACTTTAAAAAATGTTATGTAGCTTGAAGAGCATAATAAATATTTTTATATCTGCGACAAGTGATTTATTTATTACCTACCGTTGTCCTTCGGTCACTGATATATATGGTAGGTGGCAAATTCGTAACTGGTATAGTATAGTTAAAGTTACTTGGAAATAAGACTTCTACCAGGTACTGATCAAAACCAGGGCATTTCATATGTTAATAGCATTTCGTTATTGAGCGTTGCCTTGATGAGTGTACCTGCTTATTTCTAAAACACCGAGAGACGAACGATGGATTATAAATCCAACCAGTCAGATATATGGGTGAAAAAGTAGTTGCCGAATCACAATGAGTATTTGAAACGTGCCACATTATGCACTTAATATTTTATTAACATTATCTCTTGCAAGGAGCCCGTTGTCGAGAGATAGTTTATTTCCAGTGTCGCACTTAAAGAAGTATTTTTAGTAAGTAATATATGATTTTTATTTTGTTTGTATATCTAATTTTTTTTAACTGTTGCAATATGGCATTTTGGAGATCATTCGAACATGATTATTTAAACTATAGTGTAGAATTTAAAGATAAAGACTTACATGTGCAATGCCAACAAGTAATTTTAAATATGTATGAGTGCCTTTCCAACGAACATCAATAACGTGATTTAAATATCTGTAAACAAATTAACAAGCTGAGTAAATTATGAGTGTCAACAATTTATTTAAACAAATTGATGACGAAATTAGGGACTTCATTAGGAAAATTGTTTATAGTTTGTATAAACAAAATAACGTGCCTATTTTAGATGTGGTTCGAGAAAAACTTAAAAACTACAGACAATATAATTACAAATGCTTGGCCACATTGCGGGAAATACTAATGGACTGCGGAATTAAATATAAAAAAATATTGACAATAGAATAGCTGTAATCACAAAACATACCCTTTTAGAATACGAACTGCAATGTTAACAATTGGAAGTAAAAGAAGCGCCATCTATTGATGTGTCGCATACTCAAGAATTAGTTTTGGCGGGAAATTTAAAATAATATTAGTGAGGAATATTTCAAATAAATTTAAATAATAACATATTATGGTGCAACTATTACCCAGTAAACACACATACGTTTATTTAACGTTTATCATTACAAAACACCTTTCCAAAAAAAGATACATTAAATACGTATATTTTACTTTTATATGTCGCGCTTTTTCACGTTACAGAACACTAATAACGAAACGTTAGTTAAATGCTATATAAAAAAGTGTATTGAACATATTTATGTATATATATTCAACGGTGAAATCAAACGTTATTTAAACGGTTCTAAAATACGTTAATAATACGATTACAGAAACGTTAATTCTTAGCTTTTAAAAAACGACAAATGCATGTATTACATATACATGCATTTATCGTTTTTTAAAAGCTAATAATTAACGTTTGTGTAATCGTATTAATTACGCATTTTAGGAATGTTTAAATAACGTTTGATTTCACGTTATTTAATGTGGTTTTTATATATTTTTGTAACGTGAAATATACGTTGATAAAATGTATGGAATAAATCAATAAAACTACCAGATTTCCATTGTTGGGTTGGTACAAAAGTTTGATGAAAAAATCATGCCCTTTTTGTTAAATAGTTAAACCAAAAAATATACACATTTGGGTGTTTTTGGTGTTTTTTAATGTTGAATATTGTGGTCAAATATAACTTACAAAATTATACGATACAATAATGCACGTTTCGGCGAACGCTTTCTGTCGCCGAAACTTACGTTGTATCGAATAATTTTGTAATTTCTTTTTGACAATATTTTATATAAAAATATTGAATAACACAAAAAACAAACGGATTTTTTATTGGTTTTTAATATATTTACAACCAACAATCCAACTTTTTGATTTAACGATTTAGGATATTTGAGACATACTTTTAGCATCGAACCTTGTCCGTTATTTTATTAGGATAAAAACACTTTACATTTTTTGTTGTATATAATTATAACAAAATGTTCTAGAATCATCACTAGTGTAAAATGTAAGATAACAAATTGTCTATAAATATGTAATATATTCTAAACATAGGAACATTTTTTTTAATAACAAATAGAAAGTTAAATTAAGGAACAAATAATTCTTTCACATATTAAGAAGAATAAAATATAGAATTATGCTTAAATTTTGACTGCTTCTTAACCGCTTACGATAGGGAATTTTAATTAATTTAAAAAATCAATAAATCATAAATCTAATACATAAATAATGCTTGCAAATCATTTTTCTGGTGCACGGGAAAGTTCAATTTGGCTGCTTCTGAAATGAAAAATGTATACATAGGTATTAGCATAATATAATTATAAATATTTAGAATGTAATGTTATTTTTGCTAGAAGCGTATAGATACTCTATACATTTTTAGGCAAAAGTAAAAGATATTTACTTTTAATCTAAAATTATATTTTCTGAGTGCAATAAACCCAGTAAATCAGTAAATTCATTGCATTAATTTGTCAATTTTAAATTTTTTTCCTGTGAATTTTTTCAAATTTTATAATCTAATTTTTATTAGTGTTCTGAAAGCAAAATATCGAGTGGTGTGGCTGGCTGATGAGTACAAACGAGTACGAAATATACTTATTTTAAAAAATATGTACATTAATAGGGCGCATAATTTTTATTTATAACATTTTTCTGCAAATATGGTGGTAAATAATGCGTAAAAGGATCTTAACGCACTAATTTTATACCCTGTGTAAATATCAAATATGTTTAACCCGTTTTAGTATCATAATAAAATCTTGTGTTCTATCTTATTGACACCTATTACTTACCTAAAATAGTGCTCAAAAGTGTTGTCTTTTCAAAACCATTTTGTTGAAGCGACCTTTACAGTTGAACTGTATTCCTAATTGGTTGGCCATTAAAAATTTCATAATTCTTCTAGAAACTCAATACCGAACATCACTTAATTTTTAATAATATTAAACTACTTAAATATTTTTTAACTAATTGTAGCACTTGATTTTTATTATATTCGCACAATTTACGATCATAATTATTATTCTTTGCTACCTCTATAATTCTTCTAGAAAGTCCCTCAATACCGAATCTCACTTAATTTTTAATAATATTACACTTCTTAAATCTTTTTGAACTAATTGTAGCACTTTCTTTTTATTATATTCGCACTATCTTCATAATTCTTTTAGAAAGGCCCTCAATACCGAACGTCACTTAATTTTTAATAAGCATTTAACTACTTAAATTTTTTTAACTATTTGTAGCACTATCAACAATGATACCTAACTATTATTCTTTGCTACCACATTAATTATTTTGCTTGAACCTTCCAGTGCTTGGATAGGTATAACGTAATAAATATAAAATATAATCTAAATTCTAATTCTAATACCTACCCGCGATTTATCTAAAACCATTGTTGCCAAGTCGGGTAGCCTTTTAATTAAATTTAAATGTCATTTTAAGTCTGTCTTTTTATACCTAAACAAAGCTTTAAATTTTATAAATCAAAGGCGTCTACTACAGAAAATATTTTTATATACATGTTCGAATCAGCCAAATATGTTTCGGAACTTTACTGTTCCTTCTTCAGTGGCATTAATAAATCTTACAAAGAATTCTTACCTAGTGTCGTAAGGTATAATATGGATTCAAACATGTAAACCTACATACACTTTGTTGAAAAACTTTTATTTAATAGCAAAAAACATGAGGTTTATATAAAATTTTTCGAAAACTTAAATTTTGTTATACCTACTACTTATTATGTAAATAGCAAATTTCTGTAATACACCATTTAATGTGGAATGTTTCTTTTTGTAAATCATTTCAATAAAGAAGAATTGTTGAAAATACACTTATGTTGTTTGACTTTAATCAAATTCAAAAAAGTGTGTGTTAAAATTAATAAATTTCTGGAAACCCCGAAAGTATACGTATCTATTATAAAAAATAATAATTAGATTATATATATCTTTATATCTCCTATAGTACGAGAAGAAATTCTCACTTTGGCATCACTGTTAAAAAACAGCTGTATAATTTTAGTCACTAACAAACATTACGACCTTCACATACGTTTTCGGCCAATCATATGCTTTATAATTTAATGGTTTAACAACGGCCTGCCTTCAACGTTCAAGCAACGTTTGAAATGTGTGAAACTACACAAACAGGTGTTCATATAGCAAAAACAAAAACATTTTTTTGTGATTGCTTGGGCCGGTTACTAGGTATTTAAGTAGGTATAATACCACTTATTTTTAACTTCTTATTCAAAATTGGAAAAAATATGTTGTAAAACTATTCTGAAACTTATATTTTTGCATAAGAAAAAAGAAAAACCCAACAAATCATTATAAGATTTAATTAACTTGTTAACAAATATTTCGCATTACTCTTGTAAACTTAGAGTACCGATAGGTATAGCTAGTTGTAGTAGGAAGTTTTTGATAAACACTTTTTGTTCAATTTGTTATGTACACTATGTCCGAGATAAGAATGGGATAGCATTGGAAACTAGGAAACGTTAGGACTTACAAGGTCGTTTAAATTAGTGTAAAGTTATACAATTTAAACACCTTTTAAATGGTGTTTTCAAAAGTAACTAACTAAATAGGTATATTAGGGATTTACTTACATATTATAAAGTGTTTGTTTTACTGTTTCAACTGGTAGGTAAATTAAGGTTAAACCTTTATATATTCTAGATTTTTGAAAATACATTTAGGACGTAATACTCGTTGTTATTTCAATAATTCTAGTTTTACATCAAACGATTCATTGACACATTTTTTAAAAGTATTTGGAACCGTAATAATCAACGTTTTAAAATTTCCCAATTTAAATATTGCTCATTTTAAAAATAATTTCACACGTTCTAATTGTTGGTACATTTGGAATTGTGATAACATACTTTATAAACATTATATAAACGTTTTGAATTTTCCCATATTAAGCAATAAGAATTTTTATGGGATATTTTACACGTTACCTTAACTGTAATTTTAGAATTATTATAAAATACTTAAAAAACGTCATTTTAACGTTTTCATTGTCGCCTCTAAAAATTATGCGCTTCTAATGAACATTTTCTAACGTTATTTTATCTATAAATATCGGTTTATTATAAATTACATAAAGAACGTTTTATAAACGTTTTTAATTTTGACAATGTTTGACACGCGTTTAAAAAACACCTAAAACAAACGTTTTTATTTTATGGTTTATTTATAATACATAAACAACGTTACTTAAACATAATAAATGTAGGTAGTTGTATTTAGATAATAACACCACGTGTCTATAACGTTTAAATTGACCGGTGTAAAATTAAACTTAAAATAAACCGTCACTTTTCTAACGTAAGACCAATTATCAACGATTGACACGTTAAATCAACGTTTAATTTACGTATATGTGTTTACTGGGATGGTCTATGAAATTACTACTTTTTTCACAGCAAATATTTTATACAACATGCTAGTGGAGCTAATGCCTAAAGTTGCCTCGACCTCACAGTATCAATATATGATAATCCTCGTTATATTATCAGCGTTTCATAGTGGTATAAGACGGGGCTTCATCGCCAAATTTGGAAATCACGAACATGAATACGAATGCTGTGACATGCATTATATCTTGCAGTAGAAATGTTATCATAGGATAAGTAAGAAAAAAATAAAATTGTGACAAACCTCGATTTTATTATTGAAAATAGTTGCCTTCGAGGGCAACACAACGAGTATTTAACGTTTATCATTACAAAACACCTTTCCAGAAAAAGGTACATTAGATACGTACATTTGACTTTGATATGTCGCACTTTTTCACGTTACAGAACACGAATAACGAAACGTTAGTTAATTGCTTTAAAATAAACGTGTATTGAACGTATTTATGTATATATATTCAACTGTGAAATCAAACGTTATTTATACGATTCTAAAATACGGAATAAATCATTAAAACTACCAGATTTCCATTGTTGAGTTGATACAAAAGTTTGATGAAGAAATAATGCCCTTTTTGTTAAATAGTTAAACCAAAAAATATAAACATTTGGGTGTTTTTTAATATTAAATATTGTGGTCAAATATAACTTACAAAATTATACGATACAATAATGCACGTTTCGGCGAACTATGCCGCTTTCTGCCGCCGAAACTTACGTTGTATCGAATAATTTTTGTAATTTCTTTTTGACAATATTTTATATAAAAATATTGAATAACACAAACAAAAAACAAACGGATTTTTGCATATTTACAACCAACAATCCAACTTTTTGGTTTATTTTACACGTTACCTTAACTGTAATTTTCGGATTATTATAAAATACTTAAAAAACGTCATTTTAACGTTTTTATTGTCGCCTCTAAAAATTATGCGCTTCTAATGAACATTTTCTAACGTTATTTTAGAAAGAACGTTTTATAAACGTTTTTAATTTTGACAATGTTTGACACGCGTTTAAAAACACCTAAAACAAACGTTTTTATTTTATGGTTTATTTATAATACATATACAACGTTAATTAAACATAATTAATGCACGTAGTTGTATTTAGATAATAAAAACACATGTCTATAACGTTTAAACTGAACGGTGTAAAATTAAACTTAAAATAAACCGTCACTTTTCTAACGTAAGACCAATTATCAACGACTGACACGTTGAATCAACGTTTAATTTACGTATATGTGTTTACTGGGTATTTGTAGTTTTTTCAAAAAATTATTCAAACGAGATATTGTTCATAATATTTTTGAAAAATTACAAAAAATGTTGCACGATTATATGTTACACGACAAAACATTAATGGGATCGAAAAAAAACAATTATTATTATAAAACATTTATTATTAAAATAGAAACGCACAATTAGCAATATTAGTTTACATTTTAATTTAGTCAAAAAGTAGATAGTAGGTACACAATAAAGTTTATAATTTAAAAACATAAATAAAATAACAGTCAGCTTGGACTAGTTACGTTCTTGGAATATTCTTTCGATGTGCTAGGACTAGGCATGTCATCGATGACCATGGGGTAACTTATACTAGGGTCACCGACGGATTCCTTTGATGTGGTAGGTCCAGTACTTATGTCTATGTCACAAGTAGAGGGTTCCAATTTTCTTCGTTATGGACCAGGTGCCTCCTCTATAAATTCAATTATTTCATAAAAACATGTACCACTTTTAATAGAGGTGCGTGGTTTTCTTACCTGTATTAAGATGTAATATTGGTGTTGCATTCCATTTAAAGTCTCTTCGACACCCAAACTGTAAATCATCCGGAACAAAATGTTTCGCACACACTAGATAACTTTTAAGTAGTTTATCAAAGGGAATGTCAAATAAACGGGGGTTGTTTATATTTGCCAACCACTTTATAAGCATTTCTGGTTCTTTATTAGGGTTCGGAAATCGGAAAAAACTACAATTCTTAGTCTCACAGTTGGGAACACAACATTTTTTTTTGCCGGCCGAACTTCTCGAACAAAAAGAGCCATAATAATTAAAATAGCACACACTGAACGCAACTTTTATGCACAATTTACAACTAAACAAACTTTTAAACAAGACTCGCACTCGTTTTTCAAACTCTTAACGCAAAAAATCATATTAAGACTTGAAATTATGCCACACCCTTTTGTGGGAAATACGACTATAACATAATATGTTTTGTGGGTGATACCAACATTTTTTAAACATAAAATAGGGGGATGTTTAAAAAAAAATTTTTTGGCGGCACCTAGCGATAGGAAGTCAAACTAAGCGTAGTAGAACAGACAGTTTTCTTCACTTTTCGTTGGCAGCGCCTCTCGTGACTGGTCGCATAGTTAAAAACAGTGTTCCAGTCTCTGCCATTTAAGTTAATCTTCTAAGGGGGTATGTTTTGTGGCTGTAATGGAATCAAGAAGGATAGTAGAATTGCGGGTAGAATACTTAGAAAAGATTAAAGATTATCGTGAGTCAGGTAGATATATAGTTTATTTAGACGAGACGTGGTTTGATACTGACGACGTGTTGAAATACGGTAGGGTGGATAATACAAAAAATGCAGTTTAGGCACATATATCTTCTAAAGGAATACGCGTCATCATACTTCATGCAGGTGGCAAAAATGGATTTGTTCGGAATGCGTTGTTATTATCTGCTAAAAATATATGCGAATCCTCTGCAGATCATCATGAAGATATGAATGCTCAATTATCTGAAAAATGGATGGCTGAGCAACTGCTATCAAGCATTCAGAGTAATTCTATCATTGTGATGGACAACACATCTTATTATTCCAGATTGTGCATTAAAATTCCAAATACCAATAAACAAGATATTATTAAATTTTTGACAAAACAATTAACTATTCCTAAAACAAAGTCGACAAAGAAAGAATTACTTGATACAATAAAATTATTTAATTTCAAAAAAGAATATGCAATGCACCAAATTTGCCTAACTCAAGGACATACTGTTCTCAGTTTGTCGCCTTACCACTGTAATACCCATTGAGGTGGGGGGAGACGCTCTAACGTGGTCAAAAGCGGGTGCAGGTACGCCATATTGGTATACGACCTCTGTCATTTGTCGTGCTTTCAAGTTGCTAGTGTTATTTACGAGTATTTTACAAGTTTACTTAAGTTTTTCGTGTTTTTTTGGACGTTTATTTGACAATATACTATAATGGTGTCCTGTGCTGTGCGCAGTTGCAGTAGTAGAAGTGAAATCGACAAGAAAATATCAGGAATAACGTTTCATAGGTATGTACCAAACATTGTACATGGCCGTATTTAGGGTTTTTTTAGGCGAACTTATTAAAACACATTATTATAGGAGTCTGGTAGCATTCTCTTTCTGCACTGAACAATTGACACGTGCATTGTAGTTTATTATATTATTCTTTTACTTGATTTCTACTCTCAAACTCTCTACTTTTTTTATCACTTTCTGGCAAAAAAGACCCCTAAATGTGTGTTATTCTTGTTTTTAGATTTCCTAAAGATCCTGCTCGTAGACATATCTCGACAGAATATGTGTCTCGAAATAATTGGATACCAACGAGAAATGTACGCAAATATAATTTATCCAGATCATGATTATCTGCCTGGACCATTTTATGAATTTTTGAAATTCATTATTGTTTAAATTGCTGGATTTGTTGTTTTCAGTTTAAAGAAGCAAATTATTTGCATAGAATGTCGAGATGCATTAATAAGTGTTATTCTTTTATTAAGGCTAAAAAGGATTTACAAATTCCTTCAAAAGATGGTTTAGACGTTTGCTTCCAATCCGAAAAGATCATAAAAAATCGTGTAGTAGCTACTAATGAAAAGTTGTCCGCAGAATTCATAATAAACCTTGTTTTAAAGGAATTTGTAAATAGTAATATTTTTCCTAATTTAGTTGTGCACTGTTTTGATCAATCAGTGTTTGATAACCATATACATTTACTGATCAAATCTATTGCGACTAAATATGTTAATACCAGGATGTATTATTTAAGTAAAAATAAAGTGGATAAGCATACGGCCACATTTAAATAAAATTATTTTGTTTAAGGGGTATTAATATATAATTTATAAAGTACTAACGTCTTTTATTCCTGTATTTAGGTATCAAATATCAATAATTACCTATATTTAAGTATTTTGTACACTGCTTAACATTTCAAAATAAAGTATAAACCCAAGCTGCAAATTAAAAAACAAAAACGTCAACAAAAATAGTTAGTGCGGCTCTGGAGAATCCGCCATATTGGTATACGATTACGCCCCACCCAATGCACCCGTTTGTGTACAATGTAAAATAATGCTTATAGCGACTCCTTATATCTCAATGGTAATACCACAACCTTTATCTATATGTCTTATAGTTTATAAGATACCAATGATGACTAATTTAGATGTGGCTACCCTGTGTAACAGCATACAAAACTGAACAAAAATAAAATAAAAAGATATATAGTTTTAATTAAAATTCAGTTATAATCACAACAAAATGTTTTTAATTTCATTCCATACCGCTGTGTTTTTATTAACAAACAAAGACCGAACCAAACTGTAGTGAGAGTATTATTCAGTAGATTCATTAGAATGAAATTTGAATGTCTTTATGTTTCTTAAAACAAAACTACTCTCATCACACAAATTAAATTTTATTTAATGAACACATATCCAATTGAAATTCAATTGAAATAAGCATATTGTTGAAAATGCCATAATATGTACCATATTTTTCTAGCCGGTAGGATCATATAATAAAACTAGAAGTAGGAAGGTTGGAATGGACCAGTCTCTTTCTTGTACATGTGCTTTTATATTTTATGTCTACTGTTCAAATGTTGAATACATATCCTATACGATTGATGTACACGCTACAGACTGAATTTCAAAAGTTATTTATTTACGATATATTATATTATTGTTTTAGTATACAGAAACTTACTAATTGATCCTTAATCGGCTAAGTTAGAACAAAGTACGCGGTAGGCAAACATATTCACTTAAAATATACGTAAAAATGGAAAATGAATGAAACGAACTCCTTCAAGCATTAACAACTAAAGAAGGACGTTCTAATATTGCAAAATATGGTATAACAACACCGATCCAATCCTTAAAATTCAATATTAATAAAATATTTCGATGGGATAGCAGGCATTGGTTAGTGGTATGAATTATCACAATCAATCCTTATAGTTAGTTAGCTAAAAAAGGCAGGTGTATAACTGCTCTATAATAGCAAATTAAAACTAGCCCAAAAAGGCATCCGGGAATGCTTTAAAATACAGAAACACATTATTGTTTTTGGGAAAAGTAACCATACAATTGTGTTGAAAATTTAAGTTATTACTCAGGTCAACCCAGTCTATAATATTGTCATATTTGTACCACTTCCGGTTATATCGGAAGTTGATACCAAATTTCTTATTTCAAATGGAACACCCTACATGTTATTATATTTTTGGATTCCCCATTGCAGTATGTTATTTTAACACTTTCCTATACATATCGTTTTTGAATACATAATTTATTTTGAGTTTTTTTGGTCCAAAACAGGTCTCCGAAAAATATTCGTCATTTTGTCCGTTGAATAGACAGAATCTTGAATTTTGGAACGTAGTTCAATAACATCTTCTATCAAGAGAGATTAACGCAGTTGGTTAAAGGGTGGTCGCAAATTACTGTAGAATGCTCTACTACTAAAGACAGGCATAAGTAAATTTTCTGAAATCGCACACCTTGTATATTATCAAATACTCTGAAATATAATCAAATTTGCTTTTCAAATGATATATCATATTCCTACACCCAAACTGTAAGGTTTGGGAAATAAATATGTTTGTATAAAAATTGGACTAATTTGCTATATTTTAATTAGATAGCCATGAAAGTGTCATTAAACGTCTTGAAAAATTGTAATTATAATATTTTGACATTCAGTACAAAAGTCATAAAACGTTTGTAGTTTCTTAATGCAAATATTTTAAAAATAAGTAAAATGGAAGAAAGTGGTTAACCGAAGTTTCAATGAAAGTGTTTATTTGATTTATCAGTATTTATTATTAAATAATCAACTAATCGCTGAAGATCACTATTTATATTACATAACGACTCATTAATCTCATCACGGGGAAAAAAGTGGTACATTTGCGTATCATCGGCGTACAAGTGAATATTACAAAAGCGAACCACAGAAAGAAAATTACACGTGTATAAGCTATACAGGAGAGGCTCCAATACAGAACCCTGTGGAACACCTCTGATAATAAAACTCTTAACCGATGACACTCCTGAATAGATAACAGACTGGATTCTATTATAAAGATATTTGGTAAATAAAGAAACTGCAGAATGATCGAGACCACTAAATTTTAGTTTGTTAAAGTAATCCATTGCAGAGAGGAGTTACAAGTATAGTAGGAAAATAAAATCACGTCTACTCCACTAAAAGTTATATATATGTTCAAATCATTACCATAATGTCAAACATGTTTCGAGATTCATCTCATCGTCAGTGACAAAAATTACAGAAGTCCTCATAATAAGCTTAATTCAAACATCTATACATCTAAAAGATATTCCAACAATAGAAATTAATGCACAATCATACATGAAAAAGAGACTTACCAATTAGTGAAAAAAATTTTTAGTTAAAAAACATTACTTATAAATAATATATAATAAAATAAAATTAATTAAAATTTAGATAATGAATTTTGAGTTGCATTAAAGCAGAATTACTTTTTATATATCATATTATTAATTATTGGAAAAAATTGAAGAGCAAAAGCAAAACTAATTACCAGTCTACAACGTGGAAAATTAGTTAACAATTGTGAGGTTAAATATTGGATTTTTGAGGTTAGAAATAATCACTAAAAATGAAAGTAAGACTGAAAAGTCAAAGCCAGATCGCACGAAATGCAAAATATGAACAGAAGAGATAAAGTCAAATGGAAACACTATGTGATCAATCGGTATTTAGGGAATTGGCTAACAATGTAAGCAATTAAGGAATAGTAAAGAGCTGTATCAAGGAAATTGGGAAGTATGTTTGATTTAAGTGTTAATAATTTAAATTAAGGGAGAAAAATTTTTTGAGTCCCTTAATTTAAATTATTAACACTTAAATCTAACATACTTCCCACTTTCCTTAATACAGTTCTTTACTATTCCTTAATTGCTTACATTGTTAGCCAATTCCCTAAATATCGATTGATCACATAGTGTTTCCATTTGCCTTTATCTCTTCTGTTCATATTTTGCATTTCGTGCGATCTGGCTTTGACGTTTCAGTCTTACTTTCATTTTTAGTGATTATTTCTAACCTCAAAAATCCAATATTTAACCTCACAATTGTTAACTAATTTTCCACGTTGTAGACTGGTAATTAGTTTTGCTTTTGCTCTTCAATTTTTTCCAATAATTAATAATATGATATATAAAAAGAAATTCTGCTTCAATGCAACTCAAAATTCATTATCTAAATTTTAATTTATTTTATTTTGGTTATATAAGTAATGTTTTTTAACTAAAAAAAAATTTTCACTAATTGGTAAGTCACTTTTTCATGTATGATTGTGCATTAATTTCTATTGTTGGAATATCTTTTAGATGTATAGATGTTTGAATTAAGCTTATTATGAGGACTTCTGTAATTTTTGTCACTGACGATGAGATGAATCTCGAAACATGTTTGACATTATGGTAATGATTTGAACATATATATATAACTTTTAGTGGAGTAGACGTGATTTTATTTTCCTAATAAATTTTACACACATTGCGTCGAACGCATTACTGTAATCTAGTAGAATTAGAGTTCCATAATATTTTTTATCTAAAGCACGAAAAATGTCATCAGTAATATGCATTAAGGCTGTACCGCAGCTAAAACCAGGTCTAAACCCAGACTGAGTTTCAGGGACGATTGAGTTTCGTTGGAGAAATGATCGCGACTGTTATCGACAATTTTTTCGAAAATCTTAGACAAAGTAGGCAATATAGTTACTGGGCGAAGATGTTCTACACTGGATGGTGAATCCGATTTTCCTATTGGTGTTATGAGACCTTCCTTCCAATGCGATGGAAATACTGAAAACTTGAGACAGGGATTTATTATGTGGGTTATATAAGGCACAATAAATGGACAGGCTAGGTGTATGAGAGTTATATTGAGTTTATCAGCACCGGATGCTTTAGTCTTAATGGACAGAATTAATTTTATAGTAGTATAATCGTCAACCGTGTTAGACTTGAATTTTTCATGAAAATATTGTTTATAGTTCTCATTATAATATTTCAGAAGATTACTCTCAGTATTAACAGGGCTACAATTAACTGATGAAAAATGCATATTGATCTGATCTGCTGTTAAATCTAGATTAACTGTATTGCTCAATTTGTTATGAATACCTCATTTGCTCAGTAATTGCCATTTTTCTTTATTACTACCACTACGAACTCGAAACTCCAAGAATGCCTTCTTTTCGTCGCGAATCGTTTGAGTTGTTAGGTTCCTTAAGTTTTTGTAATAATTGAAATGGGCAACATTTTCAGATTTTTTGTATTTCTGTAAAGCTTTGTCCCGCAATTTTATCATTAACTTTATATTTTCAGTGAGCCAAGGACTGTAGGGTTTAGTAAATCGCGAGGTTTTTATCGGTACGTGCTCGTCATATAACCTAATTAGATTCTCATTTAAAAATTCAACCTTCTTATCAACGTCATTAAATTCATATAAACGATTCCAGTTCAATAATTCTAATTCTCTCTCGAATGAAATTAAAAGTATAAAATCGCTGTAAGTCCGAATCACAGGCTTAATTTTATCATCCTTTAAATCTACAGTACAATCAATCTACATGTGATCCTGAACTTGGTTATGAACTGAAAAATTATCCATTTTTACGGATTCGCTTATTAAAATCAGATCAATCAATGAGCTGGAATTTCTAGTTACACGCGTTGTCTCTGAGACAATCTGATGCATAATAAACGCCTCCAATAGACCACTGAATTCCCCCACCTGATTACTCGAAGTATTAAGCATATTCAAATTAAAATCCCCGAGACATAAAATATTATTAAACTCAATATACAAACAAAATAACTCCTCCTCAAATTCACCCAAAAATCAGACTGTGGTATATACACTACACCTAAACAAGCTTTCCTCTCACTACTGCATAGGGAAATCCATAACTGTTCAAAACTGATCTTTTCGCGGAAATCGTCCAACACCTGAGTTCTAATATTATTTTTAAAATATATACAAACACCTCCACCTCTTGAGGCTCTATCTTTCCTAACTACAGAGTATCTCAAGATATTTATTATTAAGCCAGATACAGATGGCGAAAGCCAGGTTTCAGACAAGCAAACTATATCATAAGAGTTATATAAAATAAAATCGGTAATATCAGCAATTTTGGGCAGAAGAGACCTTACATTCAAATGGCATATGTTCAGTTGACTTCCAGATCCAGCATTAACCATATTGATATGAGGTTACCGTAACCAAAATTGTAAATAAGAAAGCAATTACGACAAGAGATAAATAATTAATTGAAACAGAGAACATTTCTCTGAAAAAAAAAAGAAAATACATTACGTTCATTAAAAATATATAAAATTAAACAGAAAATCTAGGCCGAGTATTTTATTCTTTTTAACAATTTGTTCTTATTAAAAATTTTTAAAAATTCAGAACGTTAATGTATTTCGTTTATAAAAGTATAGCACCAAATAAAAATCATACAGCCACTAGTGATAAAGAAACTGGTACATATCTGCGAAATTGAAGTCCACAGCTTATCAAAATTAAAATAGTAAGACAAAAATCAATAATATACTAATTTACTTGCTTAATCTACCACTGGATTTACTTCTTGGATTGGGCTTTGGTTTTCTTTTCACCAAAGAGTCAGGGTCTGATAACGATGAACCTCTGTGACGTCCGTTCGTATTGAAAAGATCATTAATAGCACCACCATAAGTTATATTAATTTTCTTTTCGGGTTTATCGTTCACCACCTGTTCACAACTCACGGCACTACTGATTGCAGAGGATTTTCCAACTTTTCACCTACTTCTTCATTATTTACAGACTCGAACATCTCATCTTCGTCATCTGTTAGCTGATCTGCCGTATAATAATCCCCATTGACAAAAAGTTTATTATTTTTAATCTTAGCTACTAAACCTTTGGATCTTGTTAATTTCATGTGCTTGAGCAGGACTTTTCGGTCTTGTCTGTCCTCGAAGCAAAGATCCGGCACTATAAATGTTGACGTACCTTTCAGTTTGCTTCTGTTGTTAAGAACCAGAGTTCTCTTTATTTTTGAAAGGAACACAATCTTAATAGGATTACCTTTTTGTTATAAATCCGCGAAAAATCGGACAGATCACCAGGTGAAATTTCAACTCCAAGAAGACGCGAAAGTTCTCCAGTAACAAACTCCAACAGTTTGCTCTCAGGCGGGTTCAGACCAAACACAACGAGATGTTATATCTAGTCTGTCGCTCGCAAGCCCCAGGGCACTCAATCCCTAGCACGAAGGAGTGCTAGGGATTGAGTGATAATTTTCGTCTATTTTACTTAGTTTCACGACATTTAGTAAACAACATTAAATGTCAAAATATTATAACTACAATTTTTCATGACATTTAATGGCAATTAAAAAAGGTCCTTTAGAAAAATCATTTTATTATTTAACAGGTATGTTGAGACATTTACAATCTTTAAAATAATATACACCAAAAGTATATTATTTCCTAGAAAGTCAGGCACTAAACCCGTATAATTTCGTCATAAAAACAAGAGAAAAATAAATATAAAACTACCCTTCATAATATGGCACTACCGTTTTTTCATGTTTATTTTATTTGCTGATATTCCATTTCCAGATTAACAAAAACTTTTGTGCATCCTTTCAAAGTTCTTTTGTCTGGATGACAGCGCAAGAGAAAATTTTCGGTATATACACTTTTGAAGCCAACAATTAATGAAAACAGTCAATCCGATCTTGGGCACTATACGACAACTTGTAGAATCTCTATGAATGTTTTACAGTTTGTACTGTCAAAATTTATAATTATTTTATTTGCAGCTAGTTTTAGCATTTATTAACAATTTGGTTAATTAGTTTTGAAATAAAAATGTATTGATGTTTTGGTTAATTTGGCTTGCTTCTGCATGTTATTGTATTTTATTAAATCTGAATTTAACTCTGTTTGTTTTAAAAATAATCCGCATCACCTCAGTAACATTTACAGTGGGTCCCGTTTAATATAATAGAGTTACATTTATTTAAATGGCGAAGAAAAAATATTGGTTGCTAACTGTGGACACCCTGTATAACTTAAAAGAAGATGCCTTGCATCATGAATACTAGTTACCGCCAACTTAACAGTTTTTCTTAAAATTTACACGAAAATATTAACGTTTTAGCAAGCCTCTATATTTTCAGAAACTGTTGATTTTTGTAAAGACAGAACATATTTCAAATCAAATGTATTTCAGAGGAATTATATGCAGTGTATTCTATTAAAAAATCATAACTTTGATATGTATATCTTTTTTCGATCACCCTGTATAATTGCAATGTTTTGCAAAGTGTGGCCACATTAGTTAGTGGCAGATATTAAGGAGAATCTGCTGATATCAATACTCATTCAGTCAATGAGTAAACTGAATCCGACTAGTGTATAATAATTATTGTCCAAGTGGCAAAATAGAGGCATGTTATATTAAATTTCTCTTTGTCATTAATAAAACGTCCTTCCTGTCTCTTACTATTTTGCCATTAAATCACAATGACATGGCGTGACTTAACAAAGATAATCTTTCCGAGAAAACTTTATAACCTAAAACTCGAGCTTTTTCCATTTCTTTTATACACGCGTATAGAGAAAAACAGAAAGCCGGTAAAATGACCCTCGCTATTAAATGGCATATAAAAGAGAAAAGTCCAACTGAACATTTAAAAAGTTTTCTTCAGACATTATAGCATTTTAGATAATATATATAAACGCAGAAATTTAGTTTCCTTGCGGTGTGCACTAGACAAACTGCAAAAGAAAATAATGAAAGTTTTCTGTGAAGATAAGCGGTTTTTCCGTATGTAAATTCCTCTATTAAAGCCATTTGTTGTTTTTTGTCGATAACTTGTAAAGTTTCAAACAGCTAAATTTTTGCAAGACTAAATGTTCTAATTGCTTTAATTGAGAAGGGAAACCCCAAAAACAAATAGATTGTTGCCACCAACTCTAGAGCGTCTTTGAGTCTTTATGCAATAAGTTTTTTCAAACCATATTCCTTTTGAATTCAACCGCAACTAATGAAGGTCAAATTTTTTCATATAATGTAATTCTACGGCGAGTTTAAGTTTTATGTAGGCTATTTGTTAATCAAACCAAATTGTTGCATTTAAAGTATGAGATTTCGCATGTTTCTCATGTCATTTGGCTATAACAGAACTGTGCAAAAAATTCATGTCATTGTCATCATTATAGTTACCTCACTAGTGACATTCGTGGTTTTAGCCAAATTTTTATACTTACTTGTAGCAAATCATTTGAATTTTAAATTGGGAACATAGACTTTTATATATTACTGTAAATACATTTTTTCTATCAATTTTAGTTTAGTAGTTTTATTCTATGATAAAAAAGGAAACAATAATTCTTGTTAATTTTAATACTATACTACTTCATGTTTTGTCGCGCGACTGGTTTTGTAATTTGCACACAAACTAAACTGCTCTAGGAAATGTGATTGAAAACAATTACCAAGCTCGTATTTTATAAATATCTGAAAAATTATTTTGTCGCATAGCGGACAAGGTCACTGGTTTTACCTTCACAAGGGATTTTGTTAAATTTAGCAGGGCCTCAGTCTAATTCAGTAGAACCAGACCTCAGTCAACTAAGTGCCTGCGTTTAGACTCCGCAGTCCTTACAGCAGGGTGGTCCAACGGTCCTTTATATATTAAAGCAGTGGATTGGATTTTAATAATTTCGTACAATGATCTTTAAAACGCAGTTCCTAGCCTACAATTTTGGCATTTTTTTACTTGATTTATGATGATAATATAAATACAATATCCATCCCAAAAGTAATGCGGTATTACGGCAACACCACGATTGCACTATAATTGCAGATAAATCACGCCAAGTAAAAATTTCTCAATTAAATAAAACATGAGAGATAATAGTAGGTCAGTAAAATCACATATTAAATTTTCAGCGATATAATAAAACACGCTTACAAATAGTTAGATTACTGCAGCATATTCATAACTATAAACGTAATTTATATAAGACGGTAATGATATAATAATAATCTAATAATTTATTCATATCAAGGTAACAAATTAAATTAGAAATACAATATAACAGTGCCACCAAAAACCCGATATAATTAAGGCAATCGCAAATGTTCTATATAACTAGCGGGCGATTTGACTTGAAATACATCAAACGTTCTGACAGCTACTGCGAACATGTGGTAATCTTAAGAGGTAAGTAATTATATATCTTAAAAATTACGATACCAAACTAATATAAAAATAATACGCAAGTAGAAGTATGTAATACATATACCTACTTCATTGTTACTATATTAAGTTCGAGAATTAACATAAAAATCACACACAACACATACAACTACTATAGTGCACTTACACAATTATTCCGTGATCAAATCACAATCCGCTTACAATTAGCAAGAAAACCAAGATACGATCATTAATATGAATTGGAATCGGACGACATTGCCAACGTCCGCACGCGACGGTCTTCCAATTGGAAGTCACAAAACATACCCCCTTAGAAGATTAACTTAAATGACAGAGACTGGAACACTGTTTTTAACTATGCGGCCAGTCACGAGAGGCGCTGCAAACGAAAAGTGAAGAAAACTGTCTGTTCTACTACGCTTAGTTTGACTTCCTATCGCTAGGTGCCGCCAAAAAATTTTTTTTTAAACATCCCCCAATTTTATACCCACAAAACATATGTTATAGTCGTATTTTCCACAAAAGGGTGTGGCATAATTTCAAGTCTTAATATGATTTTTTGCGTTAAGAGTTTGAAAAAAGAGTGCGAGTCTTGTTTAAAAGTTTGTTTAGTTGTAAATTGTGCATAAAAATTGCGTTCAGTGTGTGCTATTTTAATTATTATGGCTCTTTTTGTTCGAGAAGTTCGGCCGGCAAAAAAAAATGTTGTGTTCCCAACTGTGAGACTAAGAATGGTAGTTTTTTCCGATTTCCGAACCCTAATAAAGAACCAGAAATGCTAATAAAGTGGTTGGCAAATATAAACAACCCCCGTTTATTTAACATTCCCTTTGATAATCTACTTAAAAGTTATCTAGTGTGTGCGAAACATTTTGTTCCGGATGATTTACAGTTTGGGTGTCGAAGAGACCTTAAATGGAATGCAACACCAATATTACATCTTAATACAGGTAAGAAAACCACGCACCTCTATTAAAAGTGGTACATGTTTTTATGAAATAATTGAATTTATAGAGGAGGCACCTGGTCCATAACGAAGAAAATTGGAACCCTCTACTTGTGACATAGACATAAGTACTGGACCTACCACATCAAAGGAATCCGTCGGTGACCCTAGTATAAGTTACCCCATGGTCATCGATGACATGCCTAGCCCTAGCACATCGAAAGAATATTCCAAGAACGTAACTAGTCCAAGCTGCCTGTTATTTTATTTATGTTTTTAATATGATTATTTATTATAAATTATAAACTTTATTGTGTACCTACTATCTACTTTTTGACTAAATTAAAATGTAAACTAATATTGCTAATTGTGCGTTTCTATTTTAATAATAAATGTTTTATAATAATAATTGTTTTTTTTTCGATCCCATTAATATTTTGTCGGGTAAATATAATGGTGCAACATTTTTTGTAGTTTTTCAAAAATATTTTGAACAATATCTCGTTTGAATAATTTTTTGAAAAACTACAATTAATAGTTGCACCATAATATGTTACTATTTAAATTTATTTGAAATATTCCTACCATAACATTGCAGTTCGTATTCTAAAAGGGTATGTTTTGTGTTGGAAGTGAAGTCCATTTTGGAAATAGTGTACAGTCATTATACACTCACTACAATACTCGATCTGTTTCATCGAATATTTTTTAGTCTGTAAAAATTAACACACACACACACACATACATCAATGCAATGAGTTGTATACTATAAACCGGACTGTTTTTCGAGAGGGACTTGTGTATAGGAGTGCCTATATTGGTATTCCTTAAAACTCTCTGAATGATGTTTTGCAAACCCTCTATAAAACGAAACGTAAAGTACTAATTCCTTGGTTGGGCACTTATTGTTAAATTCATATTGTCAAAGAATTTAGATGTTGTTCTGTTAGGATTTTAGATTTTTAGAGTAAATCAAAAGGACTATTGACATTTTCGAAGTGTGTTTTCGTTATTTGTTCAACGTATCAATTTTTTGATAAAAAAGCAAGCTTTAATAAAATTGACGCAATTTGAAGTATTTGTATGCATTCAAACGAATGTTTTAGGCTGTATATTAAATGCTAAACTTAAGAATATGTTATTAAATGTAAAACAAAATTTATTTGTCGAAAATTAAATTTCGTAAAAAAAGTGTAAATTTAACCTCTTTTGTAAAAAAAAACAGTGTGAATTCATACGTTTTTCATGAAATTTCGTAAAAAAAGTGTAAATTTCAGCTTTTTTGTAAAAAAAGTGTGATTTTCGTAAAATGATTGTAATCATGCAAATGACCGTTACATTATTTATTCATTGCCACTATAGCTCCACTAAAACGCGCATGACATGTGATTATGAGTATGGTTTCCATACCATGTGCAATAAACATATTATTGCATAATATGGTATACGGTAAAACCGAAAAACGCAGAAAGTTTAAAACTTCTCACTTGTTTATTTATATTTCGTAGGTTTCTCTGAACTTCATGTTTGATTAATTATATTACTAATATTTTACCATTACATTACGCAATCTGTAATAAAACCGGCAGCATTTTGTTAAATTATCTATTTTTCATAAAAATTGCTCACGAATTTGGAAACTAGTTTAGGTCCAGTTTTATTTATTAAATAAGTTTATGAGTATATATTTATTATATATACTCGTATGTCCGAAACTCGAAACCTTCGTAAACGCCTTCTGTTGCCTATCTTGCTGCTTCCAAGTTTGGTATAACTACTACTTCAATATCTGTATTCTAGTCCTTCGACCAGGAAGTCTCAGCAAAATAATCGAATAAATTAAGAGGATTGAGCTGCTGTGGGAAATATAAACACCTACGATCGACAATAGCCTTGAGTGTTCGCAGTGGAGTGTGCGGGTGGACTCACTTATTTTGAACCTACCTACTACTTCAATAATAAAAAGTGTGTCATTATTGACACTTGCAACATATTTTGCAACTTTTACTCTCATTTCATCGGTCTTAACCCATTTAAGCACAGGCTATGCATATTAATATCATATCTGATATCTTTCGAGTCAAATTCAGCAGTACTCTAAATTAATTTCACATTTTTGAGAGTGCTTTAATTTAACGTATTGTAACGTTTTCCTGAGTTATGTGTGAACTAATAATGCACTTTATTTAAAACTAATTTATTTACACTTAGAATAAACACTTAAACAAACTAATAACTTAAACGAACTAATAGGACTACTTCACAATTTATTTTACTATAATTTTTATGTCACAACACTGTTCTCAACTATGGACTAACTTCATGATTGATTGATTGTCGGCCCCCATTATACGTTGGCTATTTATATGCTTTGTTTCTTTCTCGAAGACTTCCAGCAAATAGTCGTTTGTTCTACAACATTCTGGCGCGCGTACGTCCATTCCAGGTTCATACGGTAAGCGAGGCACATCCTGCCCCGGACGAGGTACAGCCTATTAAATCTGTACAGAGTCGCCTCTGGTTAGTTTGAGTCGCGAGCTTTCTAGAACGATTACATCTGATTACAATAGTATAGCCATCGCGGTGTTGCCGGATGTATTTATTTATCTCTAAGCGTAGGGGACATTTTAATATTCGTTACAGTATATTATATTCAAATATGTTGGAACCTTTTTGAAATTTATTATTCTTCTTCTTTTTTAGGCCTTTTATTGGCGCAAAGAAAATTACGTATTTTTTTCAGTTTAGCAAATATTATAATTTTTTACATTTCCTTTTGATACACACCGACGCCCTATAAGTCCCATACCTAAAGTGTTCCTCCCCAAATCCAATAGTATTTTTGTGCCATATTTGATTAAAATACGGAGTGACAAAATTACCGACTTTTTTTTAAATTGCCAATTTAGGTCTCAAATTAATGACACGTATTTCCGATGAAAACAAAACAAATATTTCATAAATCATACTTCTAGATAAATATACCATATTTATGCAATGATGTGTATTGTATGCGCAGCTTACAAAACTTTCCTAATAATCACAAGCGATGCGCGTTTAAGCTGAGCTACGGTAGCAATGAATATGGCCGTGCCATTTGCATTTTACAATCTTCTTACGAAATTCACATTTTTTATAAAAAAAAAAAAGAATAAGTGTGAATTTACCAAGTTATTATGAAATATCGAAAAAAATGTGCGAATTCACACTTTTCTTTACAAAGGAGCTGAAATTTACCCTTTTTACCACTATTTCGTAGCAAAAGTGTAAATATACAAACTTTTTAAGAAATTTTGTAACAAAAGTGTGAATTATAAAAAAATTATGTGATGGGAGGATAATAATATAGCCATAAATATCTTTTGCCCACTCGTCCCTAAATCAGACACTGGAAGAATTAACTAAATTTTACATATAGGTATGCCTAAATTATCAGGTATATTATTTGTGTACGTAAGTATTGGTATGGTGTATAAATTAATGCCAAAAAAACAGAATCCTCCAAAGGTAATGGCAGTAGTTGCAAGATATTTTGCGATTTTTTTCTCGTACCATGTCACATGAATTAGAACGAGCAACAAAACCAAAAAGTAAGTGTGACAGAAATTTCCAATTGTTGTATATACACAATGAGCTTTATGTAAAGTGACCGCAGAAAAGCGCTCAGGAGTGATTTAATGGCATCGTGTCTAGCTGGTGTTTGCTCCGCGCCGGATATCATTTTGAGATAATGCGATTTAGAGCAACTGAGTAAGTTATTGTTGTTTAAATTTTAGACAATTAGAATACGAAACATAAATTAATGTTGGTACTTTTGAAAAAAAAATCAGTAGCGTACATAAACTAAGATTTTATTTATTGTTTTTAATTTTAGTGTCTCATTTCTCATAATTTAGTATCACTCTTAAGCAACTGAAACTATTCTATGAATTCCGTATATAAGACAGTCCTATATTTTGTATCTACATCTTACGAACTATGCGAGTGAGTAGGAAAGAATAAAAATAATATACAGGGTTATTCACGCCATACGCCACGCAATAGTGTGGCTAAACTATTTAATTTCCCAAAAGTTTTAGTGATGGTGCTACGGTTTAAATTAATAGAAGAATATTTATATGATTTTTGTTTTTATCATTAAAATTATTATTTAAGAAAACACAAAAAAAAAGAAATCGGGTAACGTTTTCAAACCTTGTGACAGCTTTAGCTTAAAACACAGCAAAGCTTGACTAGGTCAGCCTTCAGGGGGGGTGGGCCACTAACTTTGCGGTAAAGTTAGAAACCTACGATGTTTTGTATGTCACAAAGCTTGAATCCACCATACGATCATTCATTATAATTAAATTCAAAAAAATATATTATATATTTATACGAAATTATTTTTCAACACACAATATAAAGAAATTTGAAATATTTATATTAATAAATATCGTTACGAAACAAAAAAAATAATAATAATGAATCTTATCACTGAATTCCTATTCTAAAAATTATAAAAGAAATATTCAGTACAATAAACAATGTTTAATGTTTGGATCTCCCAAATACTGATATACGAAATTATTAGGTATACGAATATCTTAACAAAAACATATTATAGATCAGTCATTTAACTATACTAATATTCAATACTAAGTTCTAAAAAAAATATATTACCAATAAAGACTAAAAATTTTAATCGATATATATATATATATATATATATACTTATTGTTTATATTTATTTTAATAATAAAATAAAATAAGACCCCTATATGTGATCACGAATAGTTCCCAACACTACTATGTAAAATAGTTTTATGATACATAACAATAATAACAAAATATATAAACCCTTGATATTTTTTTTTATTTAGCATAAAGAAATGTTTACTATTTAATAATTGAAAGAAAAAAAAACCAAATGGTACTATTTAACACAAAAACAATTATATGAACATACAGAAGCAAAATTAATTTATTTCATTGCAACTCTTTTATATACGAGATATGAGAAATTCACTTTGCAAATAACTTAATAGGAAAAATTAATAAAATGACGTTCAACAAATAAATTTTTACAATAAAAACCTGGTCTCGTTCTGATGATCAACCATCCATTTTTGCACAAACCTTCGACAAGAACAATGAATTTTTTTGTTACCATACAACAGCAGTCATAAATCGATGATTGCCAAAATTTGGAGTCGAAATCGTTAATCGTTCAAACCAATTTCTATTTATCACTTGATTGTAATGGACAAACGGAATAATATCCGAACTCAGGAAGAATAAAGACGAAGAAGAATGAAGAAAGCCCTAAAATATAAAATCAAGTCCTAAGTACGGGTACGAGGTTTAATAAAAAGTAAGCACAAAAAAAAATTAAAGGAAAGTGTAGTTCCCTCACCTTGATGTTGTGTGGCTTGATTGTAATCCAGTGATACTTTTCACAGGGCCAAACAGAAATCGGTTACAAAGTTGAGTCTGCATAAGAATTGAAAAAAAACGTATAATTAAATTTTGATCGATGAAGGAAAAAACTGTAGAAGCTAAAATAGTCAAGGACACTCACTCAACAAGAATTGAAGTAGTTAATACAAATCCAGACAAAGCTGATTGTTTGATCGCACAATGCACATAATATATAACTTCCAAACCATCCAGAAATCAAACAATAATTTTGGATAACAATTCTCATAAATCGCACACAAAAATGGTTTCTAATCAAGCTTAGAAAAATTTGAGAAAATATCCACTTTAACCACTAGTAAACTCTTGTAGCACTCGACTTACAATGCAGAATGACAATGAAAAATTTCACAAAACGCAATGTCAACTTAAGAGTTTTGACCAATCAAAATTTCACACCTGGAGAATAAACATTATTCCTCGATGATAGCACGCCAACGATTGTTAAGAGAACTAACACAAATATATTTTATTATGATTAATTAAAAAAACGATAATTAATATACTAAGAACACAATATGCTATAGAAAAATAAATATGAATAATTATTTCATAATTCAAATAATTCTCCAAACAACAATAATTATGAATTCTAAACCAAAGAAAGAATGCCCTCTTTCATTTAAATCTGAGAAGTTAACATAGCGCACAGGAAAAATCAATAAATATGTACTTCTACTACTGTAGGTACCCTTATCAACAAATTTTGTTTATTTATAAATTTAAATATTTTATGCCTATTTAACAATAGATGGAGCGAGATGTATTATTACCTTTCTAATTAAAACAATTTAAAATTTGAATCACGTAATCATTTGTGTTATGGTGCAGGTAAGTATAAACCCGATGGTTACGAGAGCACATACAGGGATAGTCAGAAATTATGTACCTACAAAAATCAATTAAACATATTATTTAATTCAAACATATTAATACTTGGAACAGTGAATGTTTTTATGGCAACAAATAATTTCCCTATTTTTCTGAAAATAGAAATATATATAAATTTTAAACGTAACAATGGGTTAGATAAAAATGATTTATGGCTACATTTTAAAAATATTGTGAATCTATACAGGGTGTCCCAAATATAAGAAATGAACCATGGTCGTGTTTATTTAAATGGAATGCCCTGTATTTGAATATATTTTTAGATTCCCCGTTCAAAATAAATCTAACTTTCATTGAAGTACATCTTACCTAAACCTGCCAGTTTTTTAAATATTTTAATTTTTATAAAAATATAAACATAATTTGAATGAAAAAATTCACATCTATTCGTTTGTTCTTTTTAAGCCAATCTGAGCTGATAAATATACCCACTCTTCACTTGTTACGCCAAATATAAAAAACCCCCAATACTAAATACAGGGTGTCCACTAATAAAAGTTATATGAGCGTAAAGTTTAATTCTAAATAACTTGGTTATTTCAAATGGAACACCCGGTATATGAAGTCAAAATTAGATACACAAAGTAATGATCTGTCAAATATTATAATACATTCCTATGGATAACTCTTGACGTTTTCGTGGAAAATGCAGTGTTCATAATATTAGGCGAATTTTTAATTGAACCTGATAATTTCATGTAGACTACCCTGTTGACTACCCTGTTCTAAACGCTGCGTTTATTTGCTCCTTCATCTCCTCTATTAAAAAAGTTTTTATTTTCGATAATTTTGTTCCTGCTCATGTACAAAATTCAACACGATTTAAAATCAATATTGGATGGTATCTTTCGTTAAACTGCCTTAACAGTCTCTCGACGAGAGATGATTTTGCGCTGGGAACCTTTGATCGTGAACTCGCGATGCCAGTAAAGCGTTTTTGGACCATTCTCCTAGAATAAAAATCATGTCTCATCTTTCTCCTTTGGAATAGGTTCGCAGTTTTGATTAATTAAATTAAATCAAATGTCACAGATGAAAAACTGTTTTATGAAAAGTTCCCAACTTTTAGGTAAGAATTTTCAACAGAGTATTTGACAGTAAATATCAAATAAAAAAAAATGTATTCTGTCTTCTCCAATTCTTATGGCTGCCTTGATAAATATTATAATTTTGAAAATTCTTCCTATTATTACCAATATATGTGCCTCTTCCATGCAAAATTAAAGATATACATATCTATAGCAAAACTTCATTTTAACTTTAATTTTTGCATCATCAAATACAGGGTGGTCTACATGAAACTAAGAGATTCAATTAAAAATTCGCAATGTTATGAATATGTGCATTTTCCACGAAAACGTCAAGATTTATCCATAGGAAAGAGTTATAATATTTGTCATATAATTACGTTGTGCATCTAATTTTGACCTCATATACCGGGTGTTCCATTTGAAATAACCGAGTTATTTAGAATTAAACTTTACATTCATATAACTTATATTATTAGACACCCTGTATTTAGTATTGGGGGTTTTTTATATTTGGTGTAACAAGTGATGAGTGCGTATATTTATCAGCCCAGACTGGTTTAAAAAGAACAAACGAATAGGTATGAATTTTTTCATTCAAATTATGTCTATATTTTTATAAAAATTGAAATATTTAAAAAACTGTTAGGTTTAGGTGCGATGTACTTTAATGAAAGTTAGGTTTGTTTTGAACGGGGAATTTAAAAATATATTCATATACAGGGCATTCCATCTAAAAAAAACACAACTATGGTTCATTTCTTATATTTGGGACACCCTGTATAGATTCACAATATTTTTAAAATTTAGCCATAAATCATTTTTATCGAACCCATGAATAAACTTTTTAGGAAATTAGATAGTTTAGCCACACTATTCCGTGTCGTATGGCGTGAATAACCCTGTACATACCTTCCTCTTTATAATGAATTAAACATCTGATAATTTATCTCAAAAAATGGCATTTTACAAAAACTTAATTGGTTAGATTTGAATCAATTATACGTTCTGCTACAAATTTAAGTTTTCTGTTACTAGGTGAAAATATGTTAATAACTTTTTGAGCGCTAATTCAGATTCGAATATGATAGGGCTATAATAGCCCAGGTAAACAACACCTTCTCAGCCGACAAAAGATGGTAATAATAATAATCGTGCTTATTCGGTAAACATGTTTCAATAACAGTAATAAACATTTAAAAAAATCAAAAATTATTTAAAGGAATAAAATTACATAGATACCTAGTAAACTTTAATGAACATGTAAGGTTCGGTCGTCAGAGTTATTCTACCGAACCTACTTATAATATATTTTTACAAAACACATACAATAAATTTGAGAAATATATCTCGTGGCGCTATCTAACGGTATATACTGATAAATTACTAAGTACTTATTTTAAATAAAAAACGCTGTATATTAACATAAATTCTGAAAGAGTACTAAATTTGATTTGTCATAATATGTCATAGCAGTATCCGCGAAAAGGAAGGGCGGGTTAAAATTAAAAATCAGTCTATGACTGCCTTTTAACCCTTTTTGTAGTCTGATATCTGATATTAAGAATATGTTTAATTTTGTAATTTTATTCATGTACTTTTGGATTACAAATAAACTGAATTATTATTATTATTAAATAATCCCATTAATGTTTAAACATTTTGATTATCTGTTACATAGAGAGTTGAATTGAATACTTTTGCAGAAATATGTGTTCCTTCCAAATCCATAATATGCTGCAATGTGCATTTCCATTGAGTTTCAAATATTTTAATAAAATTACTATGTAATGCAAAATCTCACGATGACATTACATATTGTATTTCCTACGTACCTACCTAATAAATAGTAAGTATATGTAATGCGTTTTCACTAAATCCATTACTTTTCATCCAAAAAGCTGTTAAAAACAAAAAAATAAAATTCCTAAAATAGAAGTAGGTATGTTATGTATTTGTATGTATAGAGTCTAAGCTTGGTTGCAGGGACCGCCGATTATCTCATTTAACTTTTAATTAACTTTAGCGAACTTGTCGTTCTGCTCTTCACTATAATAAAATATTTGTTCCATGGTGGGATTTTATAAGTAATGTATAGTATTTCCACTGATGGTGGCGTACGTATATTGAATAAAATTATCTTAGTACGCGATGAAGTATTTAAAAACAAATTTAGCAAACTGGTATATATGGTTCTTATTAGGTAAACACCTGGTGTAAGTAAAAAGTTTAATTAAGTTTTGATTCTCTCCTGAGGAATTTACCAGTGTTAACCAAACGCTCGTGCAGAAAGTATTTTGTTGAAGTGGTAAAGATCACCTGTTTTTTTTATATCACCCTGTACATGCTGCTTATTAATTAATGTTGTTACTGATAAATACTTAATTTAAATAATAAATGTACTTGTCAAATTCAAAAATCTTATAAAATTTTATACTAAATACCTACTTGAAATATATTAGATAGGTATTTTAAATCTGCTAGCCTAAAAATGGCTGCCTATAAAATATGGTTGCCATCATAGGTGATGTTATTTTTTAGGACTACCATATCTCTCTATTTTGAAAATCGTTGGTGTTAAATTAACGTTAACGATAATAGTGGTGAACGTTATTTTTTAGGACTACCATATATCTATTTTGAAATTCCTTGGTTGCAGTTACATCTCTCAGAATATAAATTTCCTTGGTTTGCCAGTTGGAGAACTGTATGACTTTTTGCAGTTTTTCTATCTACCTAAATTAAAAAACGGTACAAATTAAATGGTCAGTATTTCAATTTTATGAACAGTACACTTTTCCATTATTTTATTTGAATTGGTAAGGATGATAATAAATTGCCGCTAAAAATACTAAACGGTCAGTATTATAAATAACAATCCGTTAAGTTAATAAATGGTCAGTCAAAATAATAATAAACGGTCAGTAATATAACAAACAGGCAGGTAAATTAATACATGGGCGGTGATAATAATCAACAGCCGATAAAATTAATAAAGCAAATGTAAAATAATAAATGGTTGGTTTAGATGGTCGGTCACGTCGCCTTTGCTCCAATGGCTTCAACGGGTGGGGTTACGTATTTCAGCCTTATTGCTATACCCACTACATGCTTACAAATTAATTTTTTGAAAAAATCCTGGGAAATTCCAAGTGCCTTGAATCCATTTGTTTGAATCATTGAGAACAATGTTAGTACAAATGTTGAATGCACTCGCATTTGAGGTTTCTCTTAAATCTGTGACTTCATTCCTTTCGCCAGCAGGAATGATATAAACATATCCTTCGGATTTGACATGTGAGACAATATGTTTTTTTTTCAGTAGCCCATGATAAGCTGTGGTCCAGAAACCTAAGTATAGCGTAGGAACTGCATGTATTGTCTTTGCATTTGCAGTGTATGTGAAGATACCAGGTATTTATGTATTCTTTGAGAATAACTGCGAATCGAGATAAAGGCAATCTCTGCGGTAAAGTCTTCTCATCTTTAATCACCTTGTTGAAAGATTCCAAGGCATTAGTTGTAGACGGAACCAGCTTTGAAACACCTTCAAACCAGTTTGCTTTAATTTTTAACCATTCATGTTGAAAATATTCCATGACTTTTTTCATATCCTGGTACATCTCCCATATCGTACCGTTGCCGTTGTTGCAGACAAACTTAGAGCTTAGGGCACACATAATCTAACCAAACCACAGCAAAGTTTACGTTTACTTATCTATTACCAGCTAACTTATACTGACCATTCATTATTACAATCACAATAGTGAACATAGAAATACAGGCTAAATAGTACTTTTACTGCTCCAAATTTCTGTTCTTAAAATTCTCAAATTTTATAGAAGTCTTTTAAACTATTTTACTGTCTGTTTGTAATATTAGACTGTACATAATAAATTAAATACTGTTCAGTTTATTACAACCAATTAAAAAATATTCAATGTTTAAAAAATGTGGAATATGTGTAAAATTTTGGACGGTAAAGTAAACACTATCAACAAAATAGGCGTTTGTTTAAAATTTCGTGGACTGTTAAAGTGACGAACAACGAAGCTCTGCAAAGAATGCATAAATAAAGAATTATTTATCACAATAAATAAGATCTGTGTTTGATTGTGAACAGTGAATGCAGGGGATATAGACAAAATCATGATTTGGTGTTAGAAATTATGAAATTTCGTTCGGTTTATTATAATATTTTCAGTATGTGTAGGTTATACCTATTTCTTTACCACTGTTTTTAAAATGTGCGTGAAAAACCAGAAGAATCCACTGTCCTTAAAGTCGGCCGTACCCCAAATTTAGTTTATTAATATAATAATTAAATAATGTAACACAAAACTTTAAAGTGTGTACGTACATAATACATAACAAACTAATATCACACGGGACACGGTATACCTATATTATAAGAGATGGTGCAAAAAAGTGTAATTAATATTATCATTTGTATTGTTTGTATTTGTGGGTTAAGGAATTTTAATTATTGTGTATTTTGAAATAAAAACATATTGAGAAAGTAAGCGTAGTTATTGGTAGGTGATTTTCTAGGTATAAGATAAATAAGTATCAAATTAATTTTACTACAGGTAGTTCCTTATTCCTTACTTATATTTATATGGATACCTATAGATATGTGGCTACTTGTTTAATATAGGTACAAAACCACATATCTATATTTAGTTTCATTGAAAGTTTTTAATATACTTACTACCTAGGATTTTTGTAAAAGAAAAACAGTAATGAAAGAACTGATTCGGTATCAAAAGATTAAAACTAAATGTAAGTATTTTAGATTAATTTGTGACGTCATCCTATACATATGTTAAAACTCAGTTCAGCTGTAAAATATTTTGGGGCCCACATTGTTCGACTCTAACCTCACATACTTCTTTTAAATTTTCTCTTTTTAGATTAATTTGTGACGTCATCCTATACACATGTTACAACTCAGTTCAGCTGTAACATATTTTGGGGCCCACATTGTTCGACTCTATCCTCACACACTTCTTTTAAAGTTCCTCTTTTTAGATTAATTTGTGACGTCATCCTATACACATGTTACAACTCAGTTCAGCTGTAACATATTTTGGGGCCCACATTGTTCGACTATAACCTCACACACTTCTTTTAAAGTTCTTCTTTTTAGATTAATTTGTGACATCATCTTATACATATGTTACAACTCAGTTTAGCTGTAAAATATTTTGGGACCCACACTGTTCGACTCTAACCTCACACACTTCTTTTAAAGTTCCTCTTTTCTAATTCTGTCCCACATAAGGAACGTGCGTTTAAAATAGGTAAGTGAAAATTGTTGATATCTTGAGTTCTACACTTCGTTGTTGTGAGATTTAAAGATTAATACTTGTTCAATGCAATTTACGTTATTCTTTGATACAATGGTGACTAAAAATGTGTGAAATTGGTTGTCGCATATGTTTTGCTAATAATGTAGTCATAAAAATTGTTTTAAAAATTAACCGACAAATTTCAGTATAGTCGACACCTCTAGTTTCACGTCATAATTTGGTAATATGTTTTTCTAACGTTGGTGTCACTTATTTGACTAATAATTTGCTTGACAATTGCTTGTGTCAAATCGTTTATTATTTACATTAATAGTCGCGTGGTTTTCGGCATTATTTTCATATTTATGATCAATTTCTATCAACATATTGAATATTGTAATGTTACAAAATGTTTATTCCATATACTCGGAGTTGTAGTAAATTCAGAAGTTGTCATTGTGTATTTGAAGTAATTTTAGTGGAAAAGTGTTAATAACCTAAAGTGACAGTGTCATGAGAGCTGTCAGATGGATATTTGTAAGACGTCTTCAAGATTTTCCAACATTTTTAGTTAACAGTTATAAATCTAATAAAGAGCCGTACCATACCGTAAAAGTGTACTCCCGTGTTAAGTACAGTTCCTAATAGAAAGCAAAACGCTTTTATTGTTTGTGTGAATGTTGCAAAAAGGTAAATTTATTCATTTATTAGTAGCGTTTTATGCAGTTTTGTATTGTTGTTTCTTTATTTCCCCTATAGAAAATGTTATTCTTCTCTCACTCACTCTCAAATTTCGTTTTTGTAGACGTCTAATACTTGTAAAATACTCAATTTTGTCGTATGTAATCAGCTTTGTAAAGTACCCTATAAATTTTCCATTTGTATTGCGGTCCTTTTCTCTCACTTTTGCCCTCTTTATTATAGTTAATACTATAAGGCATTTATGACGATTTAACAACAAATTTTCTTCCTAGCATAGATATGCCCTACATAGGAAAAAAACTGACGAACTTATTCGAAATATGGAATAATTTTTCATAGTGGATATAATAGAATATAATCTAAAAAATTTCAACTAGAAGAATTGGTTCCCATAGCCCTTCACAAATAGCATAAAAAAGGGTCAAAAATTGAAAAAAAATATTCCCCAAACAGAAAAATTGGCAAATTATACATATTTTTGATATAAGATAACCTACAAAATGCAGCATAAAAAAACTTGTTGACAGTCTTACGAGAAAGGTAAATGACAAAATGTTCACAATAATATTACTTTACACTTAAATATGGAGAGCTATTCGTCGTCTTAGCTAACAAAACATATAATAAAACATAATATTGTTATCCTAACCAGATAGTTAGGTTATCTCTACAATATATATTGACTTTTGAATCAGTTCATCTTGTGATCCTAACAAGGATGCCTGGTTACTGGGGCATGATTACCTGACTACATTTTCTTGTTATCATACTTGTACTTACTATACTCTTTCGTCACCACTACTGGATAATATTCTCACCTACACATCATTATATTGTTACTTCCACTATAATGTAACGTTACTGCTAATATACCATATCATTACCTTAACAATTTAGCATTGTTAACCTAGCCATATTGTACTGTCATGTTATCCATTGTATACGAAATGTGCCAGAGCATGTGTCAATCTCCTGCAAAATATCAGGAGCTTTATAGATACGAATCCTTTGAGAAAACGCTCTGGCAGCTTTACAACCTTCAAAACATGAAGGCTGAACTTCTTCATATTTGTGTTCTCTAATTGATGGAATTTTATAGAAATTTGTAAATAAACTGAGCTTTATACTGTTAGTTTTTGAGGAACTTTATTGTAAAAAGGAATGAAGATAACAATTCCCATATTAAACAATATAAATAGATTTTGAAATATAAAACGAAATACTTTATTGAGGAAAAATAAATGGCACATCCTATAACATCTATCAATGATTCAATATTGCAACCATTGTATCACCTCTTCTTGTTCTAGATGCTCCGTTTCGGATACTAGAAAAGACATATAAAGATGATGGAAAATACCAAATTTGTTCCTAAATGCAACTTTTTTGAGTGATACAGTAAACATTTCAAATAATCAGGAAAGAAAGTTATTCAAATTTGATTGAAAATAAATAGATAAATTATATATATATATATAGAAAATTTTCGAAACAAGGACAATACACAACTGCACAAAATGCTACCACTACAATCAATAAATTTACCTTTTTGCGACATCCATACGTACAATAAAAGCCTTTTGATTTCTACTACGATCTGTTCTAAACACACTGGGTACATTTTCTCGGTATGGTACAGCCTTTTATTAAGTTTTTCATTGTGAACTAAAAATGTTGGAAAATGTTGAAAACGTCGTATAAATCTCGGTGCGATGGCTTTCATGACACATACACTTTGGCTCATTAACACTTTTTCACTAAAATTACTTCAAATACACAATGACACACGTTCTAAATTTACTATAACTATATGGAATAAGCATTTTACAATACTACAATATACAACAGGTTGATAGAAATTAATCCTAAACATTAAAATAATGAGGAAAGCTATTCCACTCTCAATGTAAACAAACATGTACATGATAGGAATTGTGAAAGAAATTATACTAAAATAAGTGGGACCAACACTAAAAATAATATCACCAAATTATGACGTGACACTAGAGGTGTCACCTATATTGAAATGTGTCGATAGTTTTCTGAAAACCATTTTCGTGACTATATTATTAGCAAAACATATGCGAGAAGCAATTTCACATATTTATAGTCACAATCGTATCAACAAATGACGTAGACATTCATAAATTGGATTGAAACCGTATATATGTGAAAATATATATCACTTGATAACAACGAGCTGTACGTAGAACGGGACATATGAGCAATTTTCACTCACCTATTCTAAACGCCCGTTCCTTTTACAAAAGAAATTGATCAAAACGTGCGACAGGACTTGGAAAAGAGGAAAAAAAGCGAAGTGTGTGTGAGGTTAGAGTGGAACAATGTGTGCTCCAAAATAGTAGAATACCATATTTATTTATTTTTTTTTTTTTTTAGAGAAATTAGACGTAAAATATTTTACAGCTACATTAGCTCAGCTGAACTGAATTCTAGAATAACATAATATGTATTGGATGACGTCAAATTTGTTTTTGTTACTATTTTAGGGTTTTTTTTTTAATTTACAAGTCCACAACCACATTAATATAATTACTTACATTTAGTTTTAATTTTTTGATACCGAATCCGTTTGTACATTACAAAGTACTGGATTTAATACAAGTTACCTACCTATTAAGTACTAGGTACCGAATATGTCTGTTTTTGTTAAAAAAGTAATTACAGATATCCTAGATATATCAACAACATTCAAGGAAACACAATAATTATAATTGAATACACCGCAAACACAATCAATAAAAATGATACCTAGTAGAATTAATTAGGTAGGTAGGTACACTTCTTAATTTACGAAACCATCTCTGATACATCCGTGATTTTAGTTTCTTACGTGCGTACCCACTTTAGAGGCTTGTGTTACATTATTCAATTCTTATTATTAATAATTTAAATTCGTCGCACACATTTTAAAAATATTGTTAAATTAACACGTTGATGGACAGCGACGCTGATCAGCGTGTTATGCTATTGGTGTGGTATGACACAACGCTGATCTGCGTCTTCTGTTGAATAGTAGCAAATGCCTCGACGTCTAACAGCGTTTAGGTTGGCCATATGCAGACGCAACGACCCGAGTATGACTTCCTCCTGCATCCTGCTTGCTCAGTTTTCTGCCATATTATGCAAGCAGAGATCTTCTGTAGATTTGAGGTCAGCGTATGCCGCATGTCCTCCAATGATCAATAATTTATTGTTATTATTATTATAATTGCTAACGAATTTCGAACCGCTTATATGAAAAAGTTAAATCGCAAGTTACTTAAAACAGATCCTTAAAACATGGTTGTTCCATATTTTTGATTTGGTTGTCTTTTTATTATATTAGTGATATTACAATAGAATGTGAAGCGAACCAAATCATATTAATATTTTTAGCTAGAAGCTATGAAACACCAAAAAATCTGAACATACTGAAATGCAGAATATTCTTCTAATTTATTCTCCAATTAGTAGTAGAGTGTTGTTTAGTCTCTAGAAGAGAAAAACAAATTATTTTATATAACGCAATTTTTTCTTAATTTTCCTTTTGATTAATAGCACAGAGCTGCTTTGAAACTTCGGCTTCTCAGTTATTATGTATGAGCAAGTATAATTAAGTAAACTAGAATTGCAGTGTACTGATAAAAGATATGACTTATTTTAAAAAAATGAATCCAAGGATAAATTATATAGATACCTGTTGAGAATAATTATTAACCACCTTTCGCACCCATGCTTTTTTATAAAAATATTTGAATTAGGTCTGTACTAGTGTGGGATAATCATACGCACAGCTCCCGTGCAAAACAAAAACCTAGTATGTCGACTTACTGTCAAAACGAGTTCTCCACACCATTCGACTCAGATCGAAGAGATCTATCTGCTAGTATCTTTAAAGTTGAATTATTCGAAAAACTAAAGAACTAATTTTTTTTAATTTTGTAATAAATATACCTTGTATACAAATCAAAATAAAAAACACAATATTTTGAGCAGATAATTGCGCTGTCCAAAGCAAAAATTGGACCCTTTTCAGTTCTTGCATCATATTCGTAAATGGTGACTGGGATTCTGAAATCATAACATTTCGGTTTTTCGAATCTAGACATTCGTTTATGAAAGCTGATGCAATATATGGCGCTATTGGAAGAACGTGGACCACGACTTTATTTAAACAAAACGCTGTCTTGCGGTATTCCGCAACTGAAGAGACGAATCGAAGTCGAAACAGTAGAATTATGTATTCTCCAACAGAAAGTGCAAAACTTTAACTATTTGGAAAACGTACTGGGCAAATGCCCTGAACAATTTTCTGTTGCGTGTAACAATGGAGTTACACATTGGGGATGGAAATTCTAACTGCTTTCGAACTCGGATAGTTCTCATCAGTATGGCTAGGAAGCCATATAGCATAGGTGTAGTTGGACGGTCTTGTGATCTGAAAAATCATAAGAAGTAGTGTCACTTCGAACATGCGTGAAAACATACGTCGAAGGACGACCCTTGGTTGGTCACACTCAAGGAAGTAACGGAGAAGTGTCGCGAAAACATGCGTCTGTATTGCACAAACATGTGCTAGGCTTTCCTGAAGGTTGGTTGAATTAGTCTTGCGACTATATTCCCTTCCGGTGCCATGCTCAAACATCAATATATCAATATATCAACATATTGATGTTTGAGCATGGCACCGGAAGGGAATATAGTCGCAAGACTAATTCAACCAACCTTCAGGAAAGCCAAGGAACGTCCTTCGACGTATGTTTTCACGCATGTTCGAAGTGACACTACTTCTTATGATTTTTCAGATCACAAGACCGTCCAACTACACCTATGCTATATGGCTTCCTAGCCATACTGATGAGAACTATCCGAGTTCGAAAGCAGTTAGAATTTCCATCCCCAATGTGTAACTCCATTGTTACACGCAACAGAAAATTGTTCAGGGCATTTGCCCAGTACGTTTTCCAAATAGTTAAAGTTTTGCACTTTCTGTTGGAGAATACATAATTCTACTGTTTCGACTTCGATTCGTCTCTTCAGTTGCGGAATACCGCAAGACAGCGTTTTGTTTAAATAATCAATCAGTGATACTTGTGCGAACATATGGTAGAGATATTGATATCTCGAACACACCATAGTGCAAGTTCTGCCGAAAGGCAAAGAATCACGAACATATGGTGGAACACGACTTAGGAGGTTCTTGATTTTGACGACCCGCTTCTATTAATTGAAAAATCTTGCAAAAATGCGAAAGTAATTGAACTTCATGCAGCTGACCTAGGCAAATCTGTGGAAGATCACTGAGACTATATTTTGCTCTAAGAAGTGAAGTTGGATTTTTTTCAACTTTTGGTTTTAGCCAGCGTTTGTTTTTCCCTATATTACGTATCAAAATGTTTTGTAAAATGTAATGCTTTTTAATATGTAGCTTCTAAGCAAGTTTTTAAGATATAATACTTTTTTATGCGTGTTGCTTTAGCTTAACATATTTTATATTTAAAATTTGTTGTACTTATGTTAATTTAATATTTCTATTATTGATTTTCCAAAACCTTTTAAACTGACTTTGTGCTATTCCAAAGTCAGTAACTCAACTTACTAGTTTTTGGAATTGGAAAAATTACTTACTATATTTATATATTGTGAAATTTTCCAAATTTTTAAAAATATGTAGTTTAAGTATGTCGTTCATGGTAGTTTTTAAGCATCCTTTTAGGAATATAATTTGCTTTCTTACAAGACTGTGTTACTTTAGTCTTACTTACTATGTGTTTTAACTTTCATGTAATTACGTTAAGATATAAAAAAGTTATGCAATAATTTATTTTATTTATTTAATAAACAAAATACAGAAAAAATTAAGAATATTTTTTAGTACTTATCGAGGTAACAATATAATTTTTGTCATCTTATTCAGCTATTTCAATTAAGAAAGTGGACATAATACATGATTTCCTAATATGCCACACCACAAATTTCCCAAAAAATTAATTTGCGGTGTGGCATATGTTGGTTACAAACCTCACGAAAGAAATGTGGTTACTCTCCTCTCAGTAATGGCATTCAAATTTCAAAAAAGCAAATGTTACATAATATGACAAGATCTTCAATAAAACGCTGGCTTATGTCGTCACAAAACTCCCAGCGTTTATCAGAATCATCCTGACTCAGGCTTACTTTTTTTTATTACCTGGAATGGAAGAAACCATTTTTTGCAATACATTTGAAACATTTTCAACCGCAACCAAGCTGAATCAATGTACAGGCTAATTAAATGTGTACCTAAATTATTCCTTGTCTACACTACTTATCGGTAAATTTATTTATGTCGTCAACGACGAACGAAACGATAAAAACATGTTTCTTTAACTCTCATAAAAATCTAGTGGCATTGAACTAAAATTGTTATTAGAAAAATGTAGATTTTATTTTAGTTTGTTGTTTTGACTCCTAAGAACTAAAATTTACATTCTTGTTTCCTTACTACAAAACTTCATAGTTGAAATTCTTAAACTCATTTTCACATTACTGGTCAAGTAAAATCCAGAAAACAGGGTATTCGCCCGTGCTACGAATCGTCTATTGCAAGATTTTTAATGAAATAACCGTCACTTTGAAAATGTTGCCAGAAGAGGAAAGTACTCTGGCTGCAGCCGCTTTTGTAGTAATTAGTTAGAATTTTTTGTATTTCTTGGTTTATAGACATCGTCCAGAAAAAGTGCCATTACGTTATAAAAAGGCCAATCAGGCTTGAAAACATTGTCTGAGCTTGTTCCCGTTCCCTTGGATTCTTTGAGCCTCTGGCGCAATTTTCTATAAGTTGACATTAAACTGTCCCGTTTCTTTTTTAATTCTTTTATCGACACATGCTCAACGGAGTTATCTATTAATGGTGTACAAATACGATTCCACGCATCTCATTGTTCGTTACTGTTTTTGTGACTTGCACTTTTTGTGTCCCAAAGTGCAGTTTCATTTTCATACAAATTTAGGAACTTACAAATTACTTCGTTTTTCCACTCCATTTACACGTGGTTATAGTAACGGCTTTAAAAACTATACTAAACTATTTGCTGAAATAAAAATCATGTTTTGCCATCTCAATACACGGGCCACTTCGGACTACCAAAAGTGCGCTCGAGTCGCGCCACCACTGCCGTTTGAAGTTTACCGACTAGAGATGGATACCACAGGCCGGCTCAGTTTTCCACGAGCCAATTCGAGAGACACTCTCCCCACGGCGTGTCGGCGCGAGCTGGCGCGGGGCGGCCCGTAATATTTGCGCCGTGGGAAGCGAGCATTAGAAAGATAATTTTGTTATTCGGACCAAAAACTAAAACGTGATAAGAAATGTTAGTAGATATGGAGCAACCTTAGGCTCCCCCCACCACTCCTACCATTTAGCTACGAGCCTAACCCAGTAGGCAGTTCATTCTGGCCATTTTTGGTTCCTTTCAAGGTCACGTGCGCTTCATGGCCCCGTGAGGCTATAAACAATGTAAATGACATAAACGACGTAAATGACATAACGATGTAATTGACATAAACAACGTAAATGACATAACGATGTAAATGACATAATGATGATGTAATTGACATAAACGACGTTAATGTCATTTACATCGTTTATAACCTCGCGGGGCCATGAAGCGCGTGGGACCTAGAAAGGAACCAAAAATGTCCAGAATGGACTGTCTACTGTGTTAGGCTCGTGGCTAAATGGTAGGAGTGGTGGGGGGCGCATAATGTTGCCCCATAACTACTAATGTTCTCCAATAATTTTTTTAAACTTTTTTTGTAGATATGACATATTTTTCCAGTTATTCTATAAATATATTTCCAATTCATACCCTAATACTTGAGAAAAGATTTATCACGTTTTTTGATTTCTTTAAGGTTATAACCCAAATTACACCTTTTTTCCACCGTTCATACAAAGAACATATTTGGGAATACATACACATCGAAAGGTTATACTGTTTTCCGTGATTAATTATATTTTTTAGTGTTTGTTTTCTGTTCAAATGGTAAACTCTATTACAAGTTTCGACTCAAACTATGCATTGTCCTCTTTGAATTTATTGTGATTCGAATGTACACTATCTGTCTAACTGTAGCTATCCATAATTCTGCACCGGTCTGCATAGATATCGTATCCAGTCCATGTATGTATTTATTTATTAAACTTGCTGCTAGTGAATTGTTTGAACTTTTGCAAACTCTAATTGGAAATGCCGACAAATAGGAACATTTGAGTAGAAGTTTCTTTCTATTATTAATGCTTATTATTTTTGTGTAATTCTCTATTCAAGGCTCGATCCAGCTTATTTCAAACTAAGTTGTACTGAAAACTGTTATGTAGAATTCATTATTATCTAACAGCGTTAAATTATATAGGTTTAACTGCCAGAAATACTGAAATGACCACGCATTTCTAAACAAAACATATTATCTCGTGATACTTTGATGGTGCTATGGAATCGAAAAGTTTTTCAGAGAAAATTCAGTTCTCACCATTGCATTTTTAGCAGGGCTGTTCCGACCAACTTGTGCTAGGAGAGCTCAGCTCACGGGCGATATTTAAAGGGGGCGTTACACAGAAAAAAAAAACCTTGGTTCAGATAGATAAAAAACGTAAGCACCACAGGGACAGCCAAAACCTTGTCTACCCCTTATAGAAAAATTTACTGGATATACATTATGTCATTTAGATAATATTCTTGAATAGTTTACATATGCTTCTTGTCTAAAAGAGACAAACACTTTTTGTCATTTAAATAAAAATATATTGTATGCGAGCAAAGTTTATTAGTAATTTTAGTAATGTAGAAAAATTTACTGGATAGACATTATGTCATTTAGATAATATTCTTGAATAGTTTACATATGCTCCTTGTCTGGGAGAGACAAACACTATTTGTCATTTAAATAAAAGTATATTGTATGCTAGCAAAGTTTACTAGTTATTTTAGTGATGATACTCGTTTAATGTCTATCCAGTAAATTTTTCTACATTACTAAAATAACTAACTTTGCTAATATACAATATATTTTTATTTAAATGACAAATAGTGTTTGTCTCTCTTCTAGTAATTTTTTCTAGAAGGGGTAGACAAGATTTGGGGGTCCCTGTGGTGCTTATCTTTTTTTTATCTGAACCACCATCAGGTTTTTAGTGCGACTCTTATTTATTTATTTTTTTAAAATAAACTTAAGCCTACTAGGTATATATAGTCAAACTTCAATCTACACATGTTAAAGTGGGTAGGTATAATGCGGCTGAATCCTTTGCCGGAATTCCTGAGAATATTGCTCAGCACATAAACAACTAGGGTTGGTTGATCTTGGAAACGGTCGGAGTGACAATGTCGGTTAACTTAGAGAAAAGTTGTACAATTTAAACACCTTTTAAATGGTGTTTTCAAAAGTAAAGTAAATTTAGCAGTTTTCGAGAATTTCTTAAAAATCAATTTTTTGCGATATTAGTTTTTATTGATTTCAGACATTATTTTTACAGATATATAAAAAAATGAAAAGCACTTTCTCATTGTTGCTTTTTGAGGAGACTCGACGTTTCGTTTTCGAAAAACCATCAACTTCGATTTTTTAAATACGGCCCTTGATTTTCTATTGTTAAATTTAAAGCAATTTTCAATTCAAAAATAGGTGGTTTAAACAACTTTTCAGTATTTTTAGTTGTTATTTAAACTTATTCAAGAAAAATCGCCATAGTTTGGGACTTAACTGACTGAATGCAGAGTATATACCTACCTAATTAGTAATTTTTGCAATAAAATTCTTTCGACGTTAATCAAAATTATTTATTATTATTTGCCAATTTATTTCTGTCAGCACATTTTATTCTGTACGCAGTTTTTTAAATTTAGTTAAAATTTTTGTGCTTTTTGAAATTATTAAAGAAACGCCTTTCTTTCTTTTACGCAAAATAAGTGCCAAACTATGGCGGTTTTTCTTGAAGTTTAAATAACAGCTAAAAATACTGAAAACTTGTTGAAACCATTCCGTTACATCTATTTTTGTTTTGAAAATGGCTTTAAATTTAACAATAAAAAATCGTGGGCCGTATTTAAAAAATCGAAGTTGATGGTTTTTCAAAAACGAAACGTCGTAATGAAAATTTGTAAACGCTATATTTTTCTCATAAAAAAGTAACAATGAGAGCTTTTAAGTTTTTTATATCAGTAAAAATAATGTCAGAAATCAATAAAAACTAAAATCGCAAAAAATTGCATTTTCTTAAAAAAAATACGGCCTTGTAAAATATAGTTTATACCTAATTCATTTTCTACTATAAATATTATACATTTCAAGATCTACTAACTAGGTACTAGGTAGTTATCTAATTTGGGGACAAATAAACCTAAAATGTATTGGCTATTTAAAAAAATCGAGTTTTTCCGAAAAACAATGACGCTGAAACAAAAAAAATTATCAAAGAAACTTTAGATTCCTTATGAGGAAACTAAGTAAAATAACAGATTCTACCGGTACGTACGAGGAATGATAAGACAATTCCAATCCACAACTCCTAATTCACATACATTGGTAAAATGGTAAACAAATCAATACATACCTACCTTTACAAAAGAAAGAAAAAACTCATACCTAGCTAAAATATTTATGTAACTTCTTTTGAAAAACTGCATTAATTTGCTAAAAATTAATCCGTCCCTGGCAAATTAAATATATTATCGTGATCCCATCTAAACTATTGTTTAGTTGCTGTAAATGGAGGAATACGATATTAAGATTGATTAAATTAGAAAAAGTATTTTAAATTAGGATTAAGTACCTACTAAATAATACGTAACTAGATCGGTATCTATTGCGAAAGATTATATCTGATATTGCCATGAAATAAGATTGTTTGCATTGGTCGTAAAATTATAAAAATAAATAATTAAATAATAATTATTATAATTTACTTACCGAGAAAAGTAACAACGAACTCCCCCAGATTCCAGCTAATTAATATTTCTTTTGTTTCCTCCATAGATATTAATAATATATGAATATTTAACAAAACTCAACACACCAAACTAATCACTACACTTAATTATGTTGGATGCACATTGGTATAATACATATCTGTTACTGTCTGTATACCTAGTCCGTCCTCACCACTTGTAGAAATTGGGATATCAATATCTAGGTATACACTTACTATCAATAAATCAAAATTTAATATTTTAAATTAAAATATCTTCAGATTAGAACACCAAATAACTAGATCCTAGTTAGAGCGACGCCAAGACTCTAATCAAAAAATACCAAAATGAAACCCCCTCCCTCTACACCAAGTGAGACGCGCTAGGTACAACGTGGTACACATAGAAGATGTTGTTGTCGGCACACGCTTCTACAAAGGGTTTTAGGTACGTGGACTAGCAGCGGGGACAAACTCATTAGGTAGAACGGGGAATAACCGTTGGCTGGAATAGAATGACGACGTATGTAGACAACTATAGGTTCCCATCTCTACCAGATAAAATAAATCGATATTTTGGAGGATAGAAATTTTGTAAATGAGAAGTATTAGGTAAAATAACTATTACACAGATTTAATTAAATCAGTGCTTATTTTAGCTATGTACTTACTTAGTTGTTAAAATCTTATTTATACTTAAATATTATAATGCACATACCTAGGTCCATTAATATACTAAAGCAGATAAATAAAATTTAGAGGTAGGTAGGTATATGTTCCTATTAGAACTAATTTAGTTTTGGGTTTCATAAAACGATTTTTGAGAATAGTTAGGTACGTATAGATACCTACCTAATTACCTCATTAAGTATTTTCTTAATAATAATAGCTACACCTAAGTGGGTACGTATGGAAATCTGTAGGTGTACAATACCTAATTCAAACAGAATACCGAACTCATTTAGCGCAAATAAAATTTTATATAGGTTCACAATTTGAAATCTTATTTAACTAATGCACATACAAGTCTCGTTTAGAAGAGAAGATATCAGCTTAGCAGGAAAAATTGTCGTTTTTAGATAATGTAGTTACTCATACTTGATAACTACATTTACTACTTTAACAAAAATTTTGCGAAAACTAGCAAATTCACCTCTAAATAATATTTTTTATTTGGTTAAACCAAGTTTTTTTTTTTCTGTGTAGTATCCGCATGGATAAACAACAAAAAAACTACTTTAAAATCAAATTATGAATTCAAATTTATTTGTTATGGTCATACTACTTGTAGTAGTAGTAAATGAATTTGTAGAACGATAAAAAAAAACTCAATTTTGTAATACAAAATCTTGTATTCCTTTAAATAAAGCCTTATTTTCTAAAACTACTGTTTCGATAAACAAAAGGTTAATAAATACGAATTAACATAGATGAGTACACCGTTAAGTTCTTAGCAGTTTTAAATTAGATTTGACATAGGTATGTTATGTCCTCAATAAATAAATTACAGTAAAGGGTTTATAGAAGTGACAGATTTAGTCGGCTATTTAATATGCAACAGTTTTAAGATATACTTTTCCTTTTTTCGAGCGAATAAAACTAGTAAAACGTCTTATTATAATAATATAAACCTGGAGAAACTATACATATTGTTGTCGATTTATTATGTCTTATCATAGGAAATTGTGCTAGTCATTATTGATCCGCTTGAAAAACAGGACATCTATAACCTATATCCTCGAAGGGTTGCGTATAAAATAAAAGCTTAAACCGGAGACAAGTTGTCCTCATTCCTAAAAACCTTTCCAATATTCAAATTTAGACTTTAATACTCAAAATTGATTTTGAATAATTTTCACTGAACCGAAAAGGTACGTGATATTAATAAAAAAGTGCTTCAAATCAATGAACGTCAACATTAAATTTGAGCCGATGATGGGTGACATTAATACAATGAACGTTCGTACATAAATTCGGTAGCGAATTCTGTACGTTGAATTAATAAATAAAGAACATAGATTTATGCTCGCCGGTTATTGATCTTACGACTGATGGACATTAATTTATAACTCCTGTACGTTAAAACGATGTTACCAGGTTGTTAATGTTACGAACGATGAAGATTAGTTTATGTCTCCAATACGTAAAACCGATGTTAGCTGGTTATTAATGTTACGAACGATGAACACTAATCTATGACTTTTGTACATTAAACCGATGTCTGAAGGTTATTAATGTTACGAACGAGGAACATGAATCTATGACTTTTGTACGTTAAACCAATGTTAGCTGATTATTACATTGGGTTATAATAATTGTTTTACGTAATTGTGTTCGCCGGAAATTATTATTACAAAAGATTGAGATTATTGTTCTGTATGCAATCAATAATCGCGAGCATATAGGTACATATTATGTATTATGTGTACTGCAAAGTGCAGTATGATTCAAATATACTAGTACCAATGGTAAGAGAATTTAAAAGCCCAAATAAGACTCAAAATTATCTTGCTGTACGTCCATTGATTTGATGCACCTGCTTTGTAAATAAATTAAATCATATTTGTACGACACTCGAAATCTAAAGGCTTTATTTTTAATTTAGTTAATATTAAATGCTAAACATGTCAGATTCGTCTGTCGTCTGAGGTGAAAAGGGAGAAAAAACTATATTTGGAAACTAAAGTCCGCGGAAATTCTTCTAAACAAAATTGGAAACTATTACGAGATATAAACATTTATGCAAGGGAAAATATCACAATACCGTCTTTTATTCATGATGTTGATAATATTAATGATTTTTTTGTGGCCACTTCTACAAACAATCCGGACCCAGGAACGATCGATTTTTATTTCGGTAATAAAATTAGGCCTGATATTAACTTTGAATTTACAATGGTGGATCATGGGGAGATACTTGATGCATTGCTTGGGATTAAGTAAAATGCTGTAGGCAGTGACATGATCAGTATTGATATGCTAGTAGTAGTAGTAGTTGTCCGTTTATAATGCCCTTTATACAGCATCTAGTTAATTACTATATAGAAACGAGGAACTTCCCAACATGTTGGAAAGAAGCCAATGTCATTCCAATCCCAAAACTAAAACTCCATCAACATTTAAGGGTCTTATAGACCGATTAACATACTCCCAGCGATTTCCAAGGTTATTGAGAGAGTGATCTGCAATCAAATGAAAACATATCTTGATGGGCATGGGTTGTTGTCTGGGTTCCGTCAGGGTCACAGTTGCTCCACGACATGACTTAAAATACTGGATGATGCATTGGGGGCGGTAGATCAGGGTCGATTGACGGCATTGCTGCTGTTGGACTACGCAAGGGGCATTTGACCGCATTGGTCATGGTTTGTTGCTGGCCATTGTGGGTTACCTGGGCTTTGGGGAGTCTGCTGTGTCTCTACTCGGAACATATGTGAATGATAGAAGTCAGGTTGTCAGTTTGGGAACGGCAGTGTCTGGGCCCAGGACATTGCGTAGTGCCGCAGGGCATCCAGGAATCATTGCCTTTTTTTATGTATCAAGGTTTTTGTTGTTGTTATTATTATGCAGTTTTCTTTAGTATTGCTAATATGTTAAGCTAGGAGGCTGTGCATGGACTTCGCCTTTTGTGTAACTTTTCTAAGTTCTCAATAAAGTCATTTATTATATTATTATTATTAATCAAAATAACAGGTTTTTAAGTAAACAGTGTGCGCCTTTAGAATAGACTTATAGAACCCATAAGTACGGTTGAATTGCAGATTTTCTTCCTTTAAGGTTTATTATATGTTCTTCTATTTCTTGAACTGTAAGCACAAAATAAAAAAGATTCATGAGAGTCTTTTATTGTGTACTTTAAATGGCTTATCTTTCCACTGGCACCTTTGGAACATAGCTTAGCGGATAGCACTAAATATCCATGAAGAGCCCATAAAATTTCTCCCCTCGTATCGGCGGGTTTTCAACATTACAAAGGAATACCGCACTGTGTTTTTTTTCGTTTTAAACTGACTTTAGTTTTGTACTTTACTAAATGGTACTTATATAAAAGGATTACTACTTACCTTATATTTCTACATTTGTTGTATTATTTGGGAACAAATTTTAAAAATAGATTTAAGAACACACTTCACTTTTCAACTGTATACATTTAACTAAACAAAACAAAAAGGACGCGTAAACAAAAAGTCTATGAGCATGTCATAATGTCAATGTTTTGAGTATTCAGTCTATGGTATGGGGGCATTGATTTGCGCGCGTTATTTAGAATTTAATGGTTAGGTTCGTAAAATTAATGCTTAGCATCCATTGAATCAACGATGATCGTTTATTAGTTTTTATGTTCGCTGTTCATAGGTGTATGATTTACAAATTATTGTGTTAAAGGCGAAGAGCATAAATTAATAAATTTAAAACATTGAAGCAATAAATAGTGACATTATATTGATGAAAAAAAACATAAATTTTCGATGTCTTGCATTTATTGATTAATGTTTCATCGTACATTGTTTCTATGTATGAAATTATTAATTTATGATCAAAATTCATTGTAACAGTGACCAATTCATAATATTAATGTTCAAAATATTGATGACAACCATTCATTGGTTTTACGTACAATATTTTTTTCAGTGTTCCTCTTTACCTAATGATAATAAAAGTTACACTGGTTGGCGGCCTTAAGATTCTTCTAGCTGATGACGAAGTCACTAATACCTACTTCAAGATAATTCTAAATATATAATCTTATTATGTAACACTATCTATATGACCAAAATGGCGCGACATCCGTGGGACCGGTTAAATTTACATATAAATTAAAATTTAGTAAAAAAACTTATTATTCGATCCTTCAAGGTTGATTTCAGTAGTCATTGCACTCAGGTTTAGGTGTTTCCAACGAATTTATATGCAAATGATATTCACTTTTTAAAATCAAATCTTTGCACCTTCTTATATTTTGGTCCATTGATGCTACTTTCGAATATATGTTATGCGGCTGCAAAAACCGTTCTCAATAATTCAATGAAATGGAAACATTTTGCACAAAGTTAAATGAAATGTGAAATCATTATAGTTTATTGTCCCAAAATTATATATGTGTGGTCATTTTATTGCGGGCATATACCTTTTCTCAGAAACTCGTGATTTTGGATAAGAAAAATGTTAATTCAATAGTTTCTTGCGGCTTCGTGCGATCGGATCGCTGGTTTAGAGTATTATAATAAATTATCACTCATAACTTAAAGAAGCTAACTTTTAACGTTCTATTTGAACAAATAATGACATAAAGCTTTTTTCTACAGTAAGAAAGTGAAAGGTTATTTTGTGGAGACTAATTAATGTTTTGCATCCCTATTTTTTATTTTACTGACAAACATGTTATGTACAGGGTGGCCCAAATTAGACGTTTTCTTATGGGAACTCATATTCCTGTCAAAGATAGAAAAAAAATCAGGGGCAAAATTTATGAAAAGCTCACTCGTTCAAACTAAATTTGGCTATATGTAATGGTTAAGCCGCTAGGTGGCGTGTCTCAATTTTGGTCGATTTCTTTTATGGCTTTTAACTTTTTTCCTGTTTGAGATAATTGCTTTCTGTAAAAACTTTCCCTTTTCAAAAATATATAAAACCTGCTTTGAACCCCAAAAATTTAGTTAAAATAATTAACCGAACTCATTTATTGTAACAATTACATTATTAAAGATTTTTTTTGACAACAAATGATCCATATATTAAAGTGTCAACAATATGTAATTTACTTAAACTAGAAATACCTAAAAATAATCAAAACAATACACAAAAGAAATAATCAACAACTTAACCACAAACAAGATACTAGAAACAACCAACCCAAAAATAGGTACATGAAAGAAATAAAATCACCTGCATATGAGAAAACATTTACCTCATATGCTCAAATTGGCCACCGTTCTGATCTACACGGAAAGAAATTATTGTTCTGGTAACAAGAATTTTAACAAGAACTCAAGTTAGTATAGACACAACCAGATGTTTTATCATTATGACCTCTTTGTATATTGTTTGCAAAATTGTGTTGATAGCCATTTCTGTATTGTTACAATGACCACATCATCGCATTGTCACCCTTACCAGATTGTCTTAGTTAACATAACATTATAATATTGTTATCCGAACCAGATAATTACGTTATCTCTACAATATAATGTTGTACCCTAACCAGATAGTTACGTTATCTCTACAATATAATACTGTTATCCTTACCAGATAGTTACGTTATCTCTACAATATAATACTGTTATCCTTACCAGATAGTTACGTTATCTCTACAATCTAATATTGCCTGGTCCCTGGGGCTACATTACCTGACAGTGTCTTATTACATAACAATATCATACTTGTACTTACCATACTGATTTGTCACCATTAGTATATGATTTTGTCACCTACACGTCATTATATTGTTACTCCAACTATAATATAACGTTACTCATCGTATACCATATCGTTACCATAACAATTTAGCATTGTTAACCTAGCTTTTTGTCTCTAATTGATAGAATTTTATAGAAATTTGTAAATAAACTCAACTTTTTTATACTCTATTAGTGTTTGAGGAAATTTATTGTAAATAAAAAATTAATATTACATTTATTAAACCATCTAAATATATTTTAAAATATAAAACGAAATACTTTATTGTGGAAAAATAAATGTCATAAACTTATACAATATTGCAACCATTGGATCAACTCTTCTTGTTCTAGATGCTCCGTTTCGGATACTAGAAAAGACATACAAAGATGATGAAAAATACCGAATTTGTCTCTACATGCAACTTTTTTCATTGATACAGTAAACTTGTTAAAAAATCAGGAAAAATACGAATGTGTCTCTATATGTGTCTCTATATGCAACTTTTTTCATTGATGGTTATACTAACAATATAAATGACAATATTATTCTAGTTAGGATAGCATTTGGCGCTAATACGTATTTCTGGTGAGGATAACAATAAATTATGGTTATACTAACTATAATATAGTTGACTTGTTTTCATAACGATGTGAAAATCCTAACAATATCTTTCAGTTAGAACTGGCTACGATAATTGATTCTATGATATATTGGTTTGGTTACAATGACAATATTCATATAGTTAGGGACAGCTTTTGGCGCAAATATTTATGTATTGTGAGAATAACTAGAAATTATGGTTATACTAACAATATAAATGACAATATTATTCTAGTTAGGACAGCATTTGGCGCTGATGCGTATTTCTAGTGAGGATAACAATAAATTATTTGGAATGGGCTTGTTTAACAAAACAAGACTTAAAATCCGAGAGTTTGTCTGTCAACCACTATACTTTCACCAGACGGCCGTTTCGTCGATCCACGACTCATCAGTGGTGATCGGTCAGTAGTTGACAGCCAAACTCTCGTAAATAATGTGGTATATACCACAAACGGTACAGAGATGTGTTAAACAAGCCCATTCCAAATATATGCGATCCCGCTTAAGGGAGTATCGGCGCGTCTATGTGTTGGTAGTTGCTTTATGGGGTCAGAGACCTCCCAGGCGGTCGATATAGGAACTGTTGTTCACTCGACGTACTACCAACAATAAAACTAGATGTCGCCAAACACATCCTTTTACATAACAATAAATTATGTTTATACTAATTATAATCAAGTTTACTATAATACATAATGTTATTATAACGATATAAAATCTGAAGGCCTTGTGATAACTGAAAAGCTGATTATGTTGACTATAAAAAGACTAACAATATATTTCAGTTAGGACTCGCTACGATAATTCTTTCCGTGTATACACATGCGGCAACGTTTCTGTATAGCATTTATTGCAGATATTATCTTCAAATTGGTAACTGTGGCAAAAGCATTGTGCAATGCTTTTTCCAACAACTCTCTTGAGGTAATTGATTGTGTGTAAATTAAGAGTTTAATTCGTCCCCAGAGATAGAAATCTAAAGGTGTCAGGTCTAGTGACCTGGCTGGCCAAGCTATAGGTCCTCGATCTCATATCCACTCATCACCAAAATGTTCATTTAAGTAGTTAGTTATTACCCTTGAATTATGCGGAGGTGCGCCGTCTTGTTGAAAATAAATACCATTTCTCCGTTGATCTAAGAATGGTTTAACTGTTAAAATCTGAATGTATATATCTGATTTTGGCATACTCTCAAAAGCTAGGGGCCAATGAATCTGCCGTGTAACATACCCACACATACATTAAAACCAAATCGTCCTTGGTTCCTGGCCGTCGCTGTTGAATGCCGATTAGCTTGGGCCCATGTATAACAATTGTAGGTACCTATTAAATATTCCCGCGCTACTGATGTATGCTTCATCTCTCCAAATACACCTCATATCATAGTGGGCATTCTGCGCACACTTCTGCACATACCATTAGCAAAATTGAAGTCTTCTGTTTAAATCTGAATTCGGAAGTAAATGATGAATGACTCGCATTCGGTATGGCCTAAATGCAAGCTTTTTTTAAATTTTCTGCGCTGACGCTCTTATTGGGACACCTGTTTTGCCCTCTAACATTCGGGTGGACGAGCATGGGTTGTTTGCAACTGTACCCAAAACTGTAATTTCCATAAGTTCTTGTCGATTATCGCTATTATTGTCTAAATAGTCCGTGGTTTCCGAAACGCGCCAAAATTAATAAGGTTACTTTTTAATCTTTGAAACATCGAATTCGATGGCTGCACTCTCTCTGTATAGCGGTTTTCGTAAAAATTCTTCTCAGCTTCTATATTTTCATTACACTCGACAAAGCATTTTAAAATGTCATATTTTTCATAATTTGGATACATTTTTAAATTATTACATCTTAGTTTATTTTAGATGAATACCGAACCGAACTCAACAGATTTGAGAGCTGCATACTTCGATTAAGTTCAAATTTATTGCTGCGTTTCTTTTAAAACAATATTCATACTTGATTTGTTTGGATTATTTTCTTAAAGTCAAATAATATATTGATGAGTTTAAAAAATATATATACCTAACTTCTTCTATATTTTTGAAAAGGGAATTTTACGGACTTATTAAGGGTCAGTTAAGTAGAAGTATAGTCGTAGAAAAAATAATATAAATGCACACACCAAAAACTATTGAAATTTTAGAAACATATAAAACAGTTGCAAATAAACTGTTGCCCTCGAGGCATGAGTGTAAAACTAATAATTTTATGACTTTTTGTCATTTATCTATTTTTAAGTATCGGGTTTTGTTCCTTTTTCTTCTCTTTGGAGGCACTATTTATACGTACATATTTTATATTTCAGATCTTCTACGCCAAGTTCTTGTACGCAAAATACGAGTAGTTAATTTTTTTTTATTACAAAATTTATTTTGCCTCCTTTTCTACTATTTACGAACGCCTATGTAAACAAAATTGTTATGCTTCATGTTGTAGGTTATCTTATATCTAAGCTATATGTAATTACCCAATTTTTCTGTTATATTTGGAATTGTTTTTTTTGTTTTTGACCCTTTTTACACTATTTTTGAACGCCTGTGTGAACCAGTTCATTTATGCAACATTTTTTAGGGTATATTCTATTACAACTATGAAAAATCATTCCGTATTTCGAATAAGCTTAGGAAGTATATATTTTTTTATTTTTACCCCTTTTACACTATTTACGAACGCCTATGGGAACAAGTTATTTATAACACATTTTATAGGTTATATTCTATCAAAGCTATAAATAACTAGTCAATATTTCTGCTATTTTTAAGAAGTACGTTTTTTTCTTACTTTTTACCCCATTTTACACTTTATTTGTATGTCAATGTGTATGTCAATAATTGTTTAGGTTAAATATTTTAGGATATATTTAATTAAACGCACAAAAAATGAATCAACATTTCGGATAAGTTTAAGAACTATGATTTTTTTAATTTTTGAACCCTCTTTTAAATCCCTTGCCTACGCTCAATGTTAATCACCACCTATAAATATCCTGTAGTATTTTCGTACCAAATATGGTTAAAATCCGTCAAGTGGTTTTTGAGTTATCACGGATACACATTTTTTCTGGCCCTTCAATAGAATTATCACGGACGCCTATGGTACATTAATTTTTGTCGTGTATTTCTAACACCAATTCAACTAGTTAAATATAAAATTGTTTACATTTTAAATATTTTTTTACCCCCTTTTCTACTATTTACGAACGCCTATGTAATTAAAAATTTTATGCTGCATTTTGTAGGTTATCTTATATCAAAGCTATAATATATAATTAGCCGATTTTTCTGGTATATATGAAAAACGTTTTTTTTTCGTTTTTGACCCTTTTTTAAACTATTTTCGAACGCCTGTGTAAACCAATTTTTTTATGGAACATTTTTTAGCTTATATTGTATCACAACTATACAAAATTATTCCATATTTCGAATAAGTTTAGGAAATATACGGGGTGAACTATCACTCAGTACAAAAATTTTACTCACGTGCTCAGAGAAACATGAAAAACTATAAAAAATTTGGATTTTTTTTTTTATTCGATGTTTACAAAATGGGGCAAATCCACGTTTTTCCCCGGTAAATCGGCGCCTATGACAACCAATTTTCAATATGACATCCAACATATGAACAGCTGTAGGGTTAATATTCGCGGCGTTGGCAATTGTAGAGACGGCGAAAATTAACAGTTTTGTTAATAATAATAATTAAAATACCTGATAAATAAGTTCATCTGCATAATTGTACATTACTTCTTCGCTTTTGGAAACTGCTAAAAGGATATTTTCGCATATGGAACAACTACACTAATAACAAAAGCCGCAAACACACTAAAATGTCCGATTATTTTACTCAAATGGGTTATTTTTACAACAACGACTTCTCGCGTAGCGAAAAAACCAAATGTTCGAAGAGGCCACCGTTAACTTCACTTTATTTCCGCACTTAATCACTGAACTTCATCAGCACCAATCTCCGTTTCATAGACAAGTCTTCATGTAGATCTAAAATTATTATTATTTTACATAAATCGTTCATGTTTTAGAACAGAAACTTCTCCCTCATCACTAATCACAATAATAATATGTAGGCCTACAACCTATACCGTAAATTGTTGTACTTCAAATTGATTCTAAAAGTTACGCTAATTCGGGCGTTCACTTTCATCACAAAACTTAAACAAACCAATCATCGATAAGTGTTTATTGAAACAAATAAAAAATACGGTTAATAATGTTACGGTAGAAACCTGCATTATAATATGATAAATATTTTGAGAATTTGTTTTTGCAAAGCAGCAATTTTATTATTAATGAAATCTTAAACCTTTCCTGTTAATAGCAAAAAATAACAACTAACAGCTAACTTGTTTTAAGTTATATTGACATACAAAAAATATTTGACAGTTCACAATTTCCTGAAAACTAAAACATTAGTCGAATTCACGCCATGACCGATTATAACCGGTTATAAACGGTTTAACTTTTTGCATTCACGCGACCCCGGATATTGCCGGTTTCACTATGATGACGTCACGAAAAAGCCCTTCATGAACAATATCATTAGCATTGTGTTTATTATTCTAATAAACACAATGTCATTAGCTAATTTGCGCTTCATTTTTCAGGTAACTAGGTTTGTTTTCACAGGCTTCTGAAATCGTCAGAAACAGTCTCTATTCTGCGCAAATCAATTACATCGCGTGTCAACAACGTTATGCGCAGAATTCATACTGTTTCTGGCAGTTTCGAAGCCTATGAAAACAAATCTAGTTACGTGAAAAATTAAGCGCAAATTAGCTAATGACAATGTTGAGTTTCACATTCTTTTTACAAAAAAAAAATCAAGTGAGATGAGCCGTAGGTGATCATGTCACATCATTGGTTTGCGCAGAATCCCGACTGTTTCTGACGGTTTCGGACTCTTGTGAAAATATAATGTCACAGCTAACATACACATGTTAGCTGTGATAATGTCATGAAGGTCTTTTTCGTGACGTCATAGTGAAACCGCCAATAATCGGGGTCGCGTGAATGCAAAAAGTTAAACCGGTTATAATCGGTCATGGCGTGAATTCGACTTATTATGTTTTAGTTTTTAGGAAATTGTGAACTGTCAAATATCTTTTGTATGTCAATGTAATTTATATGCACAAGTTACTTAGTTGTTGATATTTTTTGCTAAGTAAAGATTTAAGATTTCGTTAATAATAAAATTGCTGCTTTGCAAAAACAAATTCCCAAAATATTTATCAGATTATAATGCAGGTTTATACCGTAAGATTATTAACCGTATTTTTTATTTGTTTCAATAACCACTATCTATGATTTGTTTGTTTAAATTTTGTCATGAAAGTGATCGGCTTTAAGAATCAATTTGAAGCACTACAATTTACAGTATAGGTATGTAATTTTAGATCTACATGAAGACTATTGTCTATGAAACGGAGATTGGTGATGAACAACAGTTACGTCTACAAATTGAGGGGCAGCTGATCGAATCCGCAATAATTCTGGTGCTTTTGCACGTATCCGAAGTTCAGTGATTAAGCGCGTAAATAAAGTGAAGTTAACTGTGGCCTCTTTGAACATTTGCTGTTGTAGTGCTTTGAAGTGCTAGTGTTATTTGCATTTGTGTGTTTTTTGTACCCTTTGGGGTTTTCCTGACGGAGGGGATCCATCTTGTCGTGGTCGTCGTTAAACAAGAAGAGTGAACGAGGAAAATCAAGCGGTCCCCAGGAAGTTCAAAAATCATTATATGGCATGTTAGACATATCCGAAAGGTAGGTGCTAACATAATATTTAATATTTCGCATGATTGCAAGTCACAAAATCATCTACATTTTCAAAATAAATTTTTTACTTTAAATGCTCGATACACTTCGCAACATGTCGCTGTATTATAACCTTTAAACTAATGTCTTCAGTTGGGCAGGTGGTCATAGGCGTCGTAAAAAGGGAGCTTAATATGATTTACAAAAAAATTATTTTCAGCCTTAATAAAAATGTTGGAAATTTTTTGAAAGGCGATTCTGTTAAATCTTATTTTTCTCTACCTCCAGTTAAAATTTTTATACTGAGTGATAGTTCACCCTGTATATTTTTTTTATGTTTTGACCCCCCACTATTTACGAACGCCTATGAAAGTAAGTTATTTATGACACATTTTATAGGTTATATTCTATCAAAACTATAAATAACTAGTTAATATTTCTGCTATGTTTAAAAAATACTTTTTTTTTAAATCTTTTTTACCCCATTTTACACTATTTTCGAACGCCAATGGGGTCTTATATTTTATGTTAAATATTTTAGGTTATATTCAATTAAATGCGTAAAAAATTATGCAGTATTTCGGATAAGTTTAAGAACTATGATTTTTTTAATTTTTGAACCCTCTTTTAAACCCCTTGCCTACGCTCAATGTTTCCCAAAATCTAATCAGCTCCTTGCCATGTCCAATAGTATTTTGTACCAAATTTGGTTAAAATCTGTTAAGCGGTTTTGCGTTTTCGTGGATACAGACAGACATTTTTTTAAAACTACTTATTTATGTATAAAATGACCAAAAACAAGTATTTCCGGTGAAATTAAAAAAAAAAAATTTTTCATGAAACTAATAGTCTCCATACATATATGATATGGAGAGCTAAAAATTTAGTCTTAATTTTTTGCTAGTGCTGTAAGAACTATGTAATATTTAACTATAGCTTTTGACATTTCGGAAATCCAATATTATAATATCTTAGTAGTAAATATGTCGAAGCAAGTTAATAAATCTATCATCTGATTTCCAAAGGGGGTCTCTTGAATAACTGACAAAGCACGCTCCGTATTATATGTGCGGCTTTTGTGTGTGCCCTTTAAATACATATATATGTAGATACGGGCGAAATGGAAGAGCCAAGCAGGCTTGCAGGTAGCTGAAGTAGCAAAGATATATACCTACATATTAGCTTACTAACACGGAAATGTGAATTTCGTAGCACATAAACGCGCTAGGACTACTGGGTATTTATGCTCACTGACAGTATAAGGGACGATCCTATACGTAGTCTAAGTAGACTCGACTAATAATTTGCGTCTCATAAATTGTCTGTTTTGAATAAGTGGATTGGTTTATAAGGTTTAGACCTCACTCGAGAGAAATGAAAATACAGGGTATCCGGTAAGGATTTTTCCGTTTCCTCTACTGTTGCGACTACTCATTGCCACACACGCATAAGAAATGGAAAGGTATTTCATGCATTACGTTTCCTAAGCGGTTTTAGCTACCCATGATTTTCTGTATGCCTCTAAGTAGTCGTAATCGCATAGCAAATGTAATACGATCTTAAACTCCGTTGCCCATACAAACGCGATTGAAATGCTGGGCAGATAAATATTAACAATTTCAAAAATATGTATTAAAATAATATTGGAGTTGCTATAGAGAAACTGTTGGTTTTATTATCATTGGAATCTAAAAAAGTGTTGCAATATATTTTTTTAATTTCTTTTGTGAATTTTTCTTTATATTCTAGTAGATCGAGATAGTATTTAGTGTATAAAATATTACTATCAAATTTCCGTGACTTAAAGCATTTGTTGTATTCAAGAAGATGTTTGTTGCAAGGGATCTCTTCTTTCTGGATCTTTTCTTTCTTACCCCTTCAGAACCAGATGGTCGTAGTTTACACTCCACAAAACTGTTTTATGTTATAACTAAATAGAGACTAGTTTCGGCTTAAACCGTCATCAGCCTAAAAATAGTTAAGCAAAATTACAAGTTAGACATAAAAAAAGAAAAACTATTATTTGTAATAGAATCTATGCACCGATTTTAACTCCTATTTCTTGCAATAATAAAGAAATAAATTAAATCGAATATTTGACAAATAATTTGTCTACAGCCAAACATGATTTGTAACTACCATCATCAGTGGCGATAATAATACAATAAGAAACTAAAGCTTGATTTATTTGTCTGTACTTTTAAGAGCATATTGTAAATTGGAGCCTGGAGACTATCACCTATAACACAACTCATATTCATAATTCATACATAGATTCTCCTGGAAAAAAAGTGGAAGCATTAATTGATGGCCAACTCGTATAACTCCGGCTGTTAAGAAAAAACTATTATTTTCTGAAGTTATAGAGAAACAGAAATTTATCGTGTTCTAACAAAACCTGCAGAAAAATGTAATTGTTGCCGATATTATAAAATATACAAATATATAATATAATACAAATATATAATATAATACAAATATATAATATAATACAAATATATAATATAATAATATAAACTATTTAATATATATTTTTTTTTAATTAAAATCAATTTGAACATCTTTCATAAGAATGACCCAGATATAAAAAATGAAAAGCACTTCCTCATTGTTACTTTTTGATGAGAAAAAGATAGCGTTTACCAATTTTCACTACGACGTTTCGTTTTTGAAAAACCATCATCAACTTTGTTTTTTAAATACGGCCCTGAAATTTTATTATTAAATTTAAAGCCATTTTCAATTCAAAAGTAGGTTCCTTACTTAATTGCGATTTTTTATGCAGTTATCAAAATAAACCACTTTTTGTCTTCTCATTTGGACAACTTGAGAAGCAGGAAATATAGGGACGAGAGTTTTGCATAAAAAATATTTAACTAAAATTATATGACACTATTCTCACATATACTTTTCAAACTTCCATATCATCACAACACAATTGCAGGATTCTAGTTCAGTATAGATATCTATAGATACGCTTATAATATTCTGGTATTCGTGAATTACATAATTTGTATATTTCCTTATATTCCCAAAACTGCAACGAAATGAAGCTTTTGGAAAAGTGGTTTTGGATATTTGCCTAATGACATAGAGACATTGCAGAGACATGCAATGCAATATAGCTGGAATAGAGGATATGTTAATTGGAATTAGAATTTCATGGTTATTTTAATGAATTACTAAAAGGTTATGTTGATGGCGGCCTGCTGCATTGTGATTAAATTAAATTGGATACATATAGGGTGATTTTCAAAACTATCTAAAGCAATATGTTTATAATAATATGTGAATTATAATGTGACACAATGACAATTTGTTACTACTACTTACTTACTACTACTTATAATGTATATAATGTATATGGTAATACAAGTTCAATTTAATTATACCGAGTTATAATTTCCAAGTTACTTATAAGGAGTCAAATTAATGAACTGCATGTTTTAGAATAAATGTTTGAATTATTGGTAGGAATAACTTTGAAGATAAACGTGGTTCGTGGTTTTATTGATAGTCAAATAATTAACAATAAATAGCAGGTCCTTGTAATATATAATTTTTATTTTATGTATACAGGGTTATTCACGCCATACGACACGGAATATTGTGGCTAAACTATTTAATTTTCTAAAAGTTTTATTCATGGGTTCGATAAAAATGATTTATGGCTACATTTTAAAAATATTGTTAATCTATACCTAACCTAACTTTTATGACAGTTTTTTAAATATTTTAATTTTTGTAAAAATATAGACATAATTTGAATGAAAAAATTCACACCTGTTCTTTTGTTCTGTTTAAGCCAGTCTAGGCTGATAAATATACCCACTCATCACTTGTTGTGCCAAATATAAAAAACGCCCAATACCTTTATATTTTGGAATATAAAGAATTGGTTTTAAAAAAAATATCTTTTAATTCAACTTTATTCAAACTCAAAAATACAACTTAGAAAAAGCAAAGGAATACAATTATTATTAATGTTAACTTGTTGGTGTCTATGTCTATTCTAATTGAACATGTTGTTGTACATAACTAAGTAACTTTTGATACATATGCACTTTTGCTATTTTACTGGAAATGATGGATCAGCAACTTGTCGTCGTGGGAATCTTCTTATTATATTTATACAGGATGAACCATACATAACTCCTCCATCCCTTAGAAGGAACTCGAGAGTGGAACCACTTGAGTTTCGTTGAGGTTTTGTTTCTTCTTCTTAGTTACCAAATATCGTTGTAATAATTTGAAAGAGATGTAGCCCGTTATAGATATTGAAAGTATAATGGCTACAGGGATGCTTGTGCGTAGCTTGTTGATTGATTGATTTTAATTGTCGATAACATTTCCTCGTCCATGTCTTCTAACTGCACTTGGTGAAGTTATGGGGTGGCCGTGAGAAATTTTCTTTTCGTTTTTGTATAAGAATGTCTTCAATGAACATCCGGGTGGAATCGTTAAAATGTATGTGCCTTTTAATATAGCAACATCGTTTTCGACATAATTGGTTTGGAATTTTTGAGGCTTTGGAAAAATTCCAATATAATGAGCTTGGTTGATTTCTTCTATAATTGAACTTATTAACTGAATTGGAATTTATTCACAATTTTCTGGATTTTTCTTCATTGACAAAAGCGACGTTATACAGTCTGGATTTTCTTGAAGTGGCAAGAGGCGATTTTCTTTACATAGGTAGTTTGGTTGGAGATCGACACATTCTTCATCTTCGTACTGATATTCATTGTTGCTTAAGGTAAGGTAAGTATGAGGAGCAATAATAATTGGTTTTGGTTAGGAACAGAATAAAGGTGATAATGTTCGAAGGTGTTAGGGTGCACTAACGGAAATTCTAGCGAAAATCTGATTTTCTCATTAATTATATAAACGTTAGTTTTTACTATACTGTAATATTTTAAATAATCTTTTTCTGAAAATAGTAATTGAGAGTGAGTATGCGATTTATAGAGTTCAATAATAATCTCTTTTAAATCTGTGGGATTAATAATACTATGATGTAGAACTTTTAGATTAACGAAACTTATAGCATTTTCAAGATCTATCAAAAAATGTAAAATTAAATCTATATTGAATTTTATTTGTTCTAAAGTTTCTAGTACTTCAAATTGATGTACATAATCATACTTATTTTGATAATCGATAATTTCGTTTAATTTATCTTCAACTAGTTTTTGATTGTAACTAAATGCAGAAAAAGTTTCATTAATATTTGACATCAATTGAGTTGTAATAGAAATTTGTCTGTTAACCTTCGTTATAATTTTATTTTGATTATTTTCTAATTGGTAAATATTATCATGAATTTCTTTAGCATCATCCTGATCTAAATTGCCTGATATAAATTTAATTAGAGAACCAAGAGGGTTGATAAGACCTCTTTTATTTCGTTTTTCTGGAAACATAGAATTTAGTTTGTCACTAACCAGTTTTATTTCGTAAGCATAACGTTTATAAATTGATCCTAAGGGTGTAGAATAATTAATAAATTTGTGTAGCGAATTATAATGTTCAGTTTAGAGTGTATTTGTTGACGTAAAGCATTAATATTTAAATAATGTAGAAATGTATGAGAAGCAATTTGAACTTTTGCTGTACCTAACTTAAAAGGAAGGATACCGGGGTTATTCTCTAGGTTGTGAATTTGAACTTTCTGAGCCATCGCTAGATGAAGTATCAGTAGAGTCCTGTAACAAGGGATTATTCGTTACTATTCTTTGTTTCTTAAATAATTGTTTGTGATAAGTATTTTGAGGGGTTTTAACGGTTAACTTATTGCTTTTTAATATATGTTCAGCTTGGTAGGGTGGTTTTGTTTTAACTTGCCTATCTGGTTGTTTCTTAAAACCAATAGTTCCGGGTTCTATATCAGGGGGATCAGTTCTTTTTTCGTTACGTTTATTTATTATATTAGCCTTTTTATTTGACAAGTTTTCGTATAATTTTGTATAAATATCGTAATTTGTTTATTTCAAATGGAACACCCGGTATATGAGGTCAAAATTAGATGCACAATGTAATTATCTGTCAAATATTATAATACTTTCCTATGGATAACTCTTGACGTTTTCGTGGAAAATGCACATATGCATAATATTAGGCGAAGTTTTAATTGTATATCTTAGTTTCATGTACACCACCCTGTATTTGATGAAGCAAAAATTAAAGTTAAAGTAAAGTTTTCCTATAGATATGTAAAAAGTATTCTTCTTCTTATTTTTAATTTATTTAATAAAAGTCTCAAAACCACACCCAAAATTATTTATTATTTGTCATCACATAAAACAACGTATTTCTCACAGCTCTTATTAACAACATCTGTCTTCTATTACATTTTCTTATCTTATTCTGATACTGGTTCGGCCGTCCTTATTGTATCGAAAACCAAAACCTGTTTTTCTGGTGTGACGTAGGCGAACCACGTCGGAATGTACTTTACAGGGGATGATTGCTAACAGATATGTATATCTTTAATTTTGCATGGAAGAAGCACACATATGGGTAATAATAGGAAGAATTTTCAAAATTATAATATTTATCAACTTTGCCATGAGAAATTGAGAAGACAGAATACATTTTTTTTAATTTGATATTCACTCCCAAATAGTCTGTTTGCTTCTTACCAGAGTTGGGAATTTTTCATAAAACAGTTTTTTATCTGTGACATTTGATTTAATTCAATTAATCAAAAATGCGAGCCTATTCCAAAAGAGAAAGAATAGACATGATTTTTTTTCTGAGAGAATGGTCAAAAAACGCTTTACTGGCATCGCGAGTTTACGCTTTAATGCTTCCCGGCGCAAAATCATCCCAAAAAAGCGGTCTGTTAAGGCAGTTTAACGAAAGATATCTACCACCCAAACACACTGCAACTACATCAAGAACTTTTCAATATTGATTTTAAATCGTGTTGAATTTTGTACATGGGCAGGAACAAAATCATCGAAAATGAAAACTTTTTTAATAGAGGAGATGAAAGAGCAAATAAACGAAGCGTTTAGAAGCGTTACACCAGGTTAAAGTTGTTGAAGGATTTCAGAAAAGGAATCAAAAAATGTGCCTAGAGTCCAATCATTTTGAACATTTATTATAAAATTTATCAGTATTTATGTATATCTTGTTATTTAATTTAAGTTAACAATATATTTATGTTATTAAAAATAAACATATCTATAGCAAAACCTCATAGTGATTAAGAGATAATTAATTTCATCATCACCAAATACAGGGTGGTCTGCATGAAATTAACAGGTTCAATTAAAAATTCGCCTAATATTATGAATATGTGTATTTTCCACGAAAACGTCAAGAGCTATCCATAGGAAAGTATTATAATATTTGACAGAAAATTACTTTGTTCATCTAATTTTGACCTCATATGCCGGGTGTTCCATTTGAAATAACCAAGTTATTTAGAATTAAACTTTTCGTTCATATAATTTCTATTATTGGACAACCTGTATTTATTATTCAGGATTTTTTATATTTAGCATAGCAAGTGATGAGTGGGTATATTTACCAGCCCAGACTGGCTTAAAAAGAACAAACGATTAGGTGTGAATTTTTTCATTCAAATTATGTCTATATTTTTATAAAAATTAAAATATTTAAAAAACTGTTAGGTTTAGGTGAGATATACTTTAATCAAAGTTAGGTTTATTTTGAACGGGGAATCTAAAAATATATTCATATACAAGGCATTCCATTTCAAAAAACACAACTATGGTTCATTTATTATATTTGGGACCCTGTATAGATTCACAATATTTTTAAAATGTAGCCATAAAGCATTTTTATCGAACCCATGAATAAAACTTTTAGGAAATTAAATAGTTTAGCCACACTATTCCGTGTCGTATGGCGTGAATAACCCTGTATTCTACTTGATGTTTTAATTAACTAATCCCAGATCATGATTAAAGAAATAAAGTATTTATTCCTTGTGGCCATTTCTGTCTCTTATATATCATCTTCGAGCAATGAAAAGTTATGTGTATGCCTACATTTCTCTACCTATTTACAATAAAAATAAAAGAAAATTATATGTGAACATTCAACATCCGGAATAATCATGACGAAAAATACATACTTAATATTTTAATTGTTCTAGAAATTATCTAAAAACAGATAATACTATTGAATAAAAGGCGTCTAGTCCACAAAATGACATGACATAACAGATAAGTTTCAGAACAGTAAAAATGTATGTATTCTTGTTCTAATTGATTCGATATTTAGGATATTAATTGACATATTAATATTTCTCTTTAATTATATTTTAATAATTTGTTAGGACCTAATTTTGCTGTTGAGTAGGGCTAACTCTGAATTAGATTTACCAACTAGAAATATTTTCATTGTTTACTTACAATTTATACGATTGTATCGGTTACTTACTTTACTTGGTGAAATCTATCGACCTCTGGATTGGAAACTCTTACAGAAGTTCCTGTACACACTGGAGGAAATTTCTTAACACTTGTTTTCAAAAAAAATGTCTGCTTGTTGTTGTAGCTTTGTTTCTGCAGTGTCACGATTTTTTATAGACCTCATATTTTTAAAACATAATGGGCACAAGACTTTAGACCGATTGCCTTCATAGGCCAATTCTTCTGCAACAGCACAAACTAGATGGATCTAACACCCGCATAATCTACAAGTATGGACTCCAGTAGTTTTTTCTGAACACACGTTACATTTATTATATTTTGTACCAGCTGGAGGTTCGGCGTTTCTACACCGTTATGAATTACGATAGTAGAAATTTAACACATTGCCTAAGGCTGTTTAGGTAATGTATACAATTCCTAGGAAATGTGTATAATACAACTTATTTCACACATTTTCTGCCGTATTTCATGCATGTCCACTAACATATATACTATAAGAAACCATGTACCGATGGAGCTGACGCTGTGTATGAAAGTAAAGTAATGAGTAGTTTATTTCTTTCCATGATAATTGGAAGTGGTTAACGCATACTAATAATAATGAACATCGAGATTTAAACTGTACCAGGCATACGAATATAATAATAATAAGTGCCATTTTAACTCTACCTCAAGCGTACAAGCCACCAACAACAGCCTACATAACATTCGTAATTCGTATCATAGTTCGTACACAATGCAATCTTTTATAACATTATGCATTTAATCTCTAAAACGTGCTCACAACATACACATGAGTGTATGTGCGCTCATTCAATGAGTGGAGGAGAGGCGGCCTATTAATCTTGATATATCGCACCGTGGAAGTGAACCTTAAAATCATTAGCGTACTATATACATTTTTCATATTTTAAACACTCTATCAATGTAGATGTCTATCTGACGAACACAATGTAACGAGTCAAAAGGATAATAGAACAATATTCTTGAAGGTAGTACAAATTTTTGTTATATTTCTAGTTAAAGACCCTTGAAAAGGTAATATTAATCTATTGTTTATTGATCTTGAAACATCTTCCGCCCACACACAAATGGGCCACCGCTTCGATATAACGATATTAAAAAACGTATTCAAGCGCACACAAATAAAAATAAGTTACAAAGGACATAAACTATTGAACAACAATTTAAGTATATTGAAAAGCAAAACTCACGACAACAAGAGAAGCAATGTTGTATATGAAATACCTTGACAGAACTGTAACGGGGTTTATATAGGACAAACCTCGCAACTACTGAAAGACAGAATAAATGGACATAAGTATGACAAAAAAATACTACTGCTGTAACCAACCATGAGACAAATCCAAAACACAAATTCGATTTCACAAAAACAAAGATCCTGAAAACTGAAAACACTAAAAAAAGGGAAACATACGAAACCATTTTTATCCAAAAAAATCCCAATAATGTTAACTCAAAAACTGACACAAAATCGCTAAGCAAATACTATCACTCATTATTAAACTAAAAACTAAAACGTTAACCACCCTTTTTCAGCTAAAACACACTGTAGCAATAATGATCCTTCTCTCTAAAAGCGAGATAGCTTTAAATATGTTTTTTATTGCTTTCATTCCAAATCTAAACAGATACCCAAACCGTCAAAAGGAAAATATTTTAAATGCCAAATGATTATTAATACTCGTATGTACAAAAATTAATATTTTATTATGAATTATAATATGATGTAATTATCAACCAATTAATTTGACAATAATTGTATAACCAATGCAAGTCTTCTTTCTACATTAATCTGAATGTTTTGTTATTTTATTTGTGGTAAGTTTTTCTATTGTATCTTTGTGGACCACATGACTTGTAAATTTTAGATTGAAAAAGACTTGAACTTTCAGTCGAAACGTCTCAAAATAAAACTTTATACAAACAATGGAATGATATTTCATGTTTTACTATCCAGACTTGAACCCAAGAAACCGAAATGAAGAATATAACGATATATTGACCGATCTCAATTTTGTCTAATTTTTCGAAGATGTTTGAAGTGATAATTTATAATAGAATTTTCCCACATATAACAAATAGATTGTCTCTGTCTCAGCATGGTTTTTTCACTCATAGATGCACAACCACCAATTTAGCTGTCTTCTCTCAGTATGTTTCTGAGATTCTCGACAGGCGAGGTCAAATCGACGTAATTTATACGAACTTTTCAAAGGCCTTCGATCGCATCAATCATGAGGTATTGCTTAATAAACTCGATGATTTCGGGCTTCGATCCTCGTCTATATCCCTTTTAAAATCATATTTATATCAGAGACATCAGTATGTTTCTTTTAATGGTTACAAATCAAGACATTATCTTACAACATCCGGTGTACCCCAGGAATCTAATTTGGGTCCTCTTTTATTCTTAATCTTCATTGATGATCTTGGGAAGGAGCTTCAGTGTCCTAATTTATTTCTTGCGGATGATCTTAAAGTGTTCTATCACCTCTATAGAAGATCCCGTTCTGCTCCAGAATGATTTAGATGTGGTGCAGAGTTGGTATGACCGAAACGGACTCCTACTAAATTCATCAAAATGTAAGGCCGTCACATACACTCGGAAGAAAAACCCCATTCAGACTGATTACGCCGTTGCTGATGCTGTTCTGACACGTTGTGATACAATCAAGGATTTGGGAGTCATTTTTGACGCAAATTTTTCATTTTCATCACATTAACTGTAAGGTCGGTCAACCTTTGAGGACGTATGGTTTTCTAGTTTGAACTTGTAAATCTTTTGCAAGGTTAGATGCTTTGAAGTTACTATTTTACTCTTACGTACGTAAGAGATTATATTATTAGAATATTGTTCTATAGTATGGTGTCCGTCTTACATATGCTACAAACTGATGACACAAAAAGTTCAGCGCAATTTCCTAAAATTTCTTGCATATAAAGAGAATGGTATTTATCCATTGCAGGGTACACCTTATACCATGCTAACAACTAGATACGATGTTCTTAGCTTGGAAGTTCGCAGGAAATTGGCGTGTATCCCCTTTTTACACAAACTAGTGAACGGAAATATTGACTCTCCTGAACTGTTGGGCAAACCAAATTTTTGGACCCCAAGGTGTAATTCTAGACATAATATGGCATTTTATAACAATAGAGCGAGGACTAACATGTTCATGAAGTCACCAGTTTTTAATATGTATGATAACTTAAATGACTTTGTGTGATATTTATCACGACTCAATTTGAACCATTTTTAGACTGGTTACCCCTTCACTAATCGCGAGCTCGTAGTAGTTGTATTATTATTATTTGATAAGAGGAATTGTTATGTTAACAGGGTATTGTATGTATTTGTATGTTGTGAGCTGAGAGTGGTATGCTCTAATCGATGTCAGTGGAATTATTATTACCATTGGTGTTCGTTGATTAGTTAATACTTAAGTATATATTATCCGCACTATATCACTATAGAGACTATTTAGTATTTCTCGTTTTTGTTTTTTATTTCAGATTGTATTTTTCGTTGTGTTTTTGCATTATTGTATTGTTGCTCAGTAAATGGTTTTTTGAACTGTTGGGCAATAAATGCATTATTTATTTATTTATATTGATATATTAGATATTTCATTTAGCAGATATATCGATATATTTCACTGGGCTTTGGCAACGATAGCTCCAAGCTATCGGCGTCAAAACATTTATATTTATTAACATTTAGATTTGAGACTTCTTGGGATGAGGCTCACACATTACACAACAGGTTAAATAACGTCTTGTTATTTATTGTCCAAACATTTTTAAGAAAACAACGTTTTGGCAACGCACATCTGTTGCCTCTTCAGGTAATATAAAACTGTACTCCGTGATGTTGTCTAATTGTAGTGTAGACTGAAGACATATTTTCACCCATGTCATTTTTATTTAGTTTTCTTTTCTTGAGCCTTATTTCTTCAATATTTAGATTTGAGACTTCTTGTTTGGACAATAAATAACAAGGCGTTATTTAACCTGTTGTGTAATTTGTGAGCCTCATCCCAAGAAGTCTCAAATCTAAATATTGAAGAAATAAGGCTCAATAAAAGAAAACTAAATATATTTATTAACATTAGTGCTGTTTCTCGTAATTGTTGTATTTCTGTCAAAATAAGAGAAGATAGATCTAACCTATTAAGTCTAATTGAATAGGTTGTGTATCATTTACGAACTATTTTATGTTTTTAGATTGCAAAAATGTGTTTTATTAAACATTGGTGCTTTAATTAGGTAAATAGTGTTAAAATATCATATTTTTATTCAATGTTTATGGAAAAAGTGACAAAATTACTAGGTACTTATGGAATAGGTGAAAATACACTTTATATTAAATAAATAATAATAAATAAATAAATACTTTATGTTAAGAACAATAATTTAGTACTAATTCAGGCTTGTAGGGATTTAGAAAATATTTGTTTTGTTTCTAAACTGTTTAAGAAACACAAATTTTTTGCAATTTTGAGTACATAGTTTCTAAATAAAATGAGCCATCCACAGAAAAAAAAATTGGTATGGATTATACGAGGGTTAAATTAAATAAAGGTGGATAATAATTTATTGTGACTAAGTTTTTTAAACACCCTGTAATTTTAGAAATTGGCGTTTCTTCAATAAAAATCTGGTTTATTGGTGCAAACGCGTATCTAAAAAATGAGTCAAATCTATCAAATATTTTTCGATTTATTTGAGAAAACTTAAAAAAAATATTCACTTTTAAACTAAGCAATTTTGTATATAGTTGTCCTAAAGCATCATATTTTCGGTCAATGAATTTGTGGTATTCCGTTGTACACGTCATGTCCGGACACCCTGTATATATGTTATCGTGATAGGGATTTGAGTGCCAGACATGTTTCGCAATATCAAGCCATCTTCAGTGGCTTATTGTACATAGCCACGCAATTTATATAATGACTATAGTCGAATTTGGGATTGAAATTTAAATATCTATACAGACATTCTGTGGAAATATTTAAGTATAAAAAATGTAGTAGTAACTAAAACATTCTTATTCTGCAAAATTTGTAAATTAAAAACTTTAAAAAACTAAAACAACAATAATAGGTGCATTTTCATGTTACATTTTGTTCTTCTAATTGTGTTTTAGTTTTTAATGTTTTTCATTTTTAAATTCTGAAGGATAAGAAGGTTTTAGTTACTAGTACATTTTTTTTTCGTACTTAAATATTTGTGCTGGGACTATTTTTCGATTTGAGTACAGCTTTTGACACCGCCAATCGTGAACTACTGATAAGAAGGCTGAATGATGTGGGTGTAAGGGGAACGGCGGCCGCCTGGATATCTAGTTATCTACAAGCACGCACATAAACGGTTGAGGTTGATGGTGTTCGACAACACAAGCGCCATAATAACAGATAAAGGTCGTGAAAAAAGCACAGCATGTAGTTGTGAAGATAGAAGATTGGTGTAAGCTGAACGGACTCTCACTTAACGCTTCTAAGACGGTCGCTCTTTCGATTACAGCAAATAACAAAAGGCTTGATAAAAGTTTATTAATACGTATGGGCGGCAAATCCGTGAGGCAGGTAGACAACACAAAATTTGTAGGCGTAATCACAGACGAAAGATTAACTTGGGGCAACCATATCGACCGCGTCACACAAAATTTGAGTAGCTATGTATTTATCACAAGGAACATCAGGGACATTGTGTCGCGTTCGGTCCTCAGGTTACTTTACTTCGGACTGGTGCAGTCGTCTATGGCTTACGGTGTGATGTATTGGGGAGAGGCAAGAGACGCAATTAGGGTCTTTATAAAACAGAAAAAAATCATTAGAACAATGACTAAAATAAATCAGAAAACCTCGTGAAAAAATTACTTTAAAATGCTGAAAATAATGACCCTCCTAATCCTATACATGTACGTACTGATAATCAATATAAAAAAGCTATCAGGATCAATAACAAAAAGAGAAAATATACACAATTATAATACTAGAATTAAGGATAGCCTAGAATTGCCATTCTCCAGACTAGCGATGGGTCAGAAAAACCCGAACTATATAGACATCAAATGTTTTAACAAAATTTTGAGAATAGGTGTACACTATTCCCAAAATCTTATATCACTATTTTACAAATGTAATATATCTAAAGTTTATAGTATAGTATTAAATACAAATCTACAAAACAGCAAACAAATAATCATTAATAGAATAGGGTTCCAAATTCAGAAGTAGAGTTTTAATTTCATTCTCGAACTTATTGTCTGTATTTGCTTAATAGTATTAGGCAACTTGTTAAAAAACTTTAAACAAATGAAATGTGGACTAGTTTCAGATAGTGTAAGGCGGTGTCTTGGATATAATATATCATTAGTTCTGGTGTTGTATGTACGCTGCAAGGATGTTTCAAAGAGAATTCTATTTTTGAAGAAAAATAAAAGACATTCATATATATATAAACCAAACACTGTTTAATATGTGTTTGATTTTTATTGTTATTTTGACGAGCCGACAATGTAATGTATTACATTCTATGGCAAATAAAGAATTTGAATTTCCAGACAATGTCTGTATATATATATAGATTATATAAATTTCGTGATTATGTACAATACGCCACTGAAGATGGAATGGTATTCCGAAATATGTCAGGCACTCAAATTCCTATCACGATTCGAACATATATATAAATAGTTTTGTGGAGTAGACGTCGTGTGATTTATATATATACTCAAGTCCATACATGCAACTCCTCTCGGTAATGGATTACTTCAAGAAAAACTTCTTTTTTTTTCTAAAGTCGTTAATTTCTGAGATAAGGTATAGGCTCCTGATAAAATGCCCACCCTGTGCAAACTAATTCAAGAATCAACACCTAGTCATTACATTATCTCAAATCAAATCATAAGTTTTCTAGCAGTTTAAAGAGATTCCTGTTATGCATGTGACAAAATTGTCATATAATTAGAAAACAGTTTATGTGTTACATACATATTTTACTAATATATCAAAAAAAAAAAAAATAGAAAATCAAATTATTATTTGTAATAGGAAACAAAACGTCAAACGCCACGAAATCAATTCAACACACTACACTCAATGTGTTAGGTTGATTAAATTACCAAATTATCAAACATGTTTCGAAGCTCACTAGCTTCATCATCAGTGGCAAAATTTGTAGAGAAATTGTATTTTGAAAGTATTACATTATTAGGAGTATATTAAGAGTAATGTGTTGAAGTCACCTCGAGGAAATTATTGTTCAATTATTAATACTAATGAAATTAAATTATACTACGTCATTTTGTTGTTTTTCTTTTTAGTAATCATGTTAAACATTGATTTTTAATTTTTAATTTTTTTTTCAATGGACTACTTCTTTAAAATAAATTATTATTTTTTTACCTTTAAATCCCGTACTCCAATAGCAACCACCAAAAGGACTTTGTAAAACTTCATTAAGAATAAAATAAAGAAAATATACCTCGTCTGTGATTTGTACCCGATTTTTCCGTTTCCTATAAAAGTAGGGCTACGTGGAGCGCTAATGGCATGGCTAAAGATGTACCAAAAAACGTTTTCCATGAACATATACACCACTTTAACATCTATAATATTGGTTTTCTACATAATTAACGCACATCTTTTCGTAGAGAAAATACGATTTTTCTTAACAATTCAACCCTTAAAAAAATACTTCGGATACGCCATCACAACCAAAAAGAATAGGGATTTGTGAACCTCCAAAAAACTTATCGCGTTTTTGAGTTATAGTGATGATATTCGTAATCAGGGGACTTCAAAACGTGTATTTCCATCAAATTCTCCACATGGAATCGAATCTGATACAATACCTCCCTTCCATAGTATACGGGACGTAAAACGACAAGGGGAACAGTGGTCAGTAAAGAACCACTATTCAGTTAAATCATTTGTTTTCTAGAAATAATTATATGGTAGCCGATTTAAGACACTAACACTTCAGTTAAGTTATACCGATTACCAGTTAAAAGCAAATAAAAAAAACCTTTTATTGTGTATCTTTTTGTTAACAATAAACTAATTCAAATGGAATGGGATAGTAGAAATTCAGTTCATATTGCAAATGTACCTTGACACTCGATCACAACCAATTGTATCAATCAAGAAAAAAAGGCTTACTTACAATTTTGTTCTAAAAAATATAAATCCAACAGTCGTGAATTATGGAACACATTAACGAAAATTAAATAATCCCTCTAACTTAAATGATTATTTTTTATAAGCTTCAAACTATATTCCACCTGATCGGAATTTACTCTCTTTTTACAATAATCACAATAAATGCAACCTCGAACATGTTTTGGAATTTACAACGGTAGACATTGAGACTGTCAAGCAATTATTGTTAGAAATTAAAACAAATGCGCTAGTTCCTGACAAGCTTAATACACAAATGCTTTTGTTGTGTTGTCCCCGTATTTTACCTTTTGTTACGCACATTATAAATGTAGGGTTGCTTTCTAATAAATTTTCTAAAGCGTGGAAAACTTCAGAAGTGATTCCCATTCCAAAAAAGAGTCAGGTCAAAGATTTTAATGACCTTCGCCCTATTTCCCTGTTGTCGCCAATGTCAAAGACTTTTGAAAAGGTTTTGAGTCTACAAATAAAATCCCATTTAAATAAGTACGAAATTTTACCTCTTAAGCAGTCAGGGTTCCGCAGAGGATACAGCATTATTGGATATTACAGACAACATTTTTCGTGAACTTGACGATGGTAGAATGGCTATACTAATTTTGATTGACTACACCAAAGCATTTGACAAAATCAGCCATAATATTTTACTATCGATATTGAAGTATTGTAGATTTTCGTCGAGTGCGGTGAGCATGATAAATGGTTATTTAGACTGCCGTTATCAATACGTCAAAACTGATAAAGGTTGCTCGGCTTCAAGTCAAATTTATTCAGGAGTTCCACAGGGTTCTATTTTAGGACCTCTGTTGTTCTCTATATACACGGTAACACTAACACCATCGTGTCTTCGATTTTGTGAAAGATATATGTATGCTGATGACAGTCAGTTAAAATATTCTTTTTAGTTTCAGACATTGTCGACGCAAATAGGAGAGTAAATTCTGATTTGGAGTCTTTAGCCCAGTGGTCCGAAGAACATCAGCTGATAATTAATGCGTCTAAAACACAGGTCTTGCTTTTCGGCAGAAGCAGGCAAATTGTATTAGACCACATGCAAATTAGACTTAATGGTGTTTGTCTGCCTTTTGCCGACAAGGTCAGAAACCTGGGACTAGTGTTCGATTCGGACTTGTGATTTAATAATCACATTTCGAAATGTATATCCAAGTCTTCCTTAAAAATGTTGTACCCTCATAGACACGTACTCTCTACGTAGCTGAAAACTAGACTTACCGATACCTTGGTCCTCACTAATTTTAATTTTTGTGATGTGTACAGTCCTTGTTTGTTGAGTGTTGATAATTCTCGAATACAGCGAGTTCAAAAATGATGTTTGCGTTACATATTTGGAATCAGAAAACATGAGCCAGCAAGTTATAAACTTATTGAAACAAAGTGGCTTTCGATGCATGGCAGAAGGCTCCTACATTCAGCTGTTTTGTATCATTCAATTATAACCAAAAAACATCCTCCATATTTATACAACAAAATTTGTTTTCGCTCCGATATACATAATTTTAATATTAGATCTAGAAGTCTTCTTTCTCCTCCCTGCCACAGAACTACCACTTTTGAACGATCGTTCTCATTTCAAATCTACAAAGTATATAATAGCATACCCCACAACATAAAAGGTTTCAGTACAGCTTCTTTTAAAAATAAAATTCGGGAAGTTCTGTTGAATCCACAGTGATTAATATTATTTTTTTTTTCTTTTTTTTTTTTGTTCTTCTTCTTTTTCTTTTTTTGTTCTGTTACTGTTATAAAATGTATTTATAATGTTATATCTTTTATAATTAATGTTGAATTTTAGTTCCTTATATATTAAGGAGTAATTAATTAATATTATAAAAATCAGTCTATCCACTCAGTCGACAATTTGTTATTATTGTTATTTTTATAATTGGTGTTGAATTATGTTACGTTAACTGTAAAAGAATCTCCTGTAAAATTTGGAACTTTGTGATATTAAAAACGTACTATCCAGAATGTACCCTACAGAAATTTACTCATCCTATACACCAACTCAGCAGTAGCTGGTGCATCATCAACTATTTTAATAACTTTAGCTTTTTCTTACTGATTAGTCGTATATTTGGATATTGACCTCATTAGAATTATTATGTTCTAAATGTTGGCCATTCTATTACTCCTTAAGTCTTATTATTATACCAGCGTTCAATTTTATATTCTCTATAGTTTATATTCCGAGTATCAAACTTCTCATGCATGATTTATAAAAAAAAAAACAATCAATTAGGTTGAACCAAATAAAATGTGTGGTGGTCTGCCACTGAGAGGTGTGGCTCAGTAGCCATTTCCAAACACTGCCTAGTTAGTTACTTCCTGAAATTGATGAGATGGGGAAATAGCGAGGAGGCCCCTGACCGGCGACCGACGACGCACCAAGTTGTGTTGCCCACACATTAATTTCTGAAGAACATTTTTTATTTTCTCTCCATTTTACAAAGATACTATTCCAGTACATTTTTGCAAGCATTACATAACGGAAGTTTTAAAGTATATTTCTTAATATTTACGAAATATAGTATCCCTAAATGGTGAATATATGAAATTGCTGAATAGAAACGGAAGAAGAGCAATTTATAACAATTTGATGAAAATGTATGTAGACGACGACGGTATATTTTGCTTTACTCGAATGTTGGGTATTTCAGATATTTGTATATTAAGTATGCATCAACATATATTTTTATATAAAAAAAAACACTTCAATTTAGAGAAATAGCCGTAGTATATAGAGGTGAACAAAAACTAGGGCAACAGCTGTTCGCACGCTTTATGACAATTTCTCTTCGAGTTGTTACTATAGTCATACTATTGATATTTATAAAATATTTTATGAATTCTGCGGTTGTGACAGTCATTAAAAAAGTATTATTGTTCATTAGCATCACTGTAGTTTGTAATTGAATGAAGAGAATAAAAGGCAACTTGAATATTTTAATATTTTAACACAAAATTCGAACCCAAAGAATAAAAAACAGAAAATATGCGAACAATTACTGAAACAGGTCTACTTGACAAAAATGCGTTTATTTTAAAGTCCGAGAATATTTATTACATTGAGTTGAGCTAAGCATATTATACACATTGTTACAATTTGAAAGTGCCTTAGATAATTTAAAATGAAAGTGAATAAAATGAAAATCAAAGTCACCTCTCTTTAATATTAAGTATTCAGTATCACTTACAGTATTGGTATTTATTATTTTATTTTTTTACATTTTAATTATTTAACTCCACCAGATCCAACAGATTGTCGTCGAAGATACAAGGATATCTTACAAATACAATACAATACAAATTATACATTACATACCTATAAAGTTGTTTTCTTAATATTTATTTTAGCTAATTTACTTACTTTGCATATTAAATTTCCTGATACAAGGATATCTTCGACGGCAATCTGTTGGATATCAAGCTAAAAAATCGACAATTTCATACAAACCTCGTATTGTATGAAATTTGCAAAGTAGGTAAATTAGTTAAAATAAATATTAAGAAATTAACTTTATAGGTATGTAATTTGTCACTCATAATTTTGATAGGTTGCACTGATAATGAGCATTTATGGTGCTTGGCGAAGGATTGAAATAACCATGACGGGAGTTGCTGATATTTTACTCAAATATGATTGCATAGTTGGATCGGTTGCAGAGTCAAAAACCAAAATTCCTAAAACATTCGCGATCACTAATGAGTCTCGAAAATGGAGTTAATATTTTGGACATTATTATTTATAAGAAGTATACTTCTTGAAGGAAGTCGCACGTAACTCATGAGACACTATGTCTTACGTACAAAAATTCTAAATGTAGTTAGCACAAACATATAGTCGACGAATTCCGTATAAAATTGCAGACTTTTTTACATCTGCCTAATGCGCGCCTATATACACCGGCCTCTGTTTCCGATGCACATCAGCTACTCGGTGACTGAGGTGCAAACTTCCTAGCGTCTACAGTAGCAGAAAGTTATGTAGACAACTCACCACAGAATGGGAAAGATGTGGCAAATAAAATACACCGAAACGATCCAATGACATCGGTATTTGCTAGTGTAATGTGTAAATAATACCGAAAACTGTAATAATACTGAGAATCAAATTAATAATAATTCGAATTAAAGTCTAGCATAATTATCAATAAATACGCTCAAGGAATAATAAATATGAATAATTATTGAAAGCAATATGTGTGGGTTAATATGACAAATACAAGGTTATAATTAATTATTAAGATAATGCTTATTTTATTTCTAATTTATGAAAAGACACGCGAAAAACAATTATAACCACCGCTGGCGGTAATACCGCCGCAGCCCTTTGCTGTATTGTAGTAATTTACCTAGTGTAGCCATCGAATATTAACTATAGACAAGAAGCTTCACTAGACGCTGAAAACGGCATCGACTAGTCCCATTCCCAGCTCATTTCTGGCCCGCTACTATACAGGGTGAACCACGACTCAGTACAAAAATTTGAACTGGAGGTAGAGAAAAATAAGATCTAACAGAATCGCCTTTCAAAAAATTTCCAACATTTTTATTAAGGCTGAAAATATTTTTTTTGTAAATCATATTAAACTCCCTTTATAGTTTAAGTTAAGTTAAGTTTATTAGTTTAAAGGTTATACTACAGCGACATGTGGCCAAGTGTATCGATTTACCGAGCATTTAAAGTAAAAAATTTATTTAGAAAATGTAGATGATTATGTGTCTTCAATCATGCGAAATATTAAATATTATGTTAGCACCTACCTTTCGGATCTGTCTAACATGCCATAGAATGATTTTTGAACTTCCTGGGGGCCGCTTGGTTTTCCTCGTTCACTCTTCTTGTTTAATGTCAGGTACACGACAAGGTGGATCCCCTCCGTCAGGAAAACCCCAAAGGGTAAGAAAAAACACACAAATGCAAATAACACTAGCACTACAACAACAAATGTTCAAAGAGGGTTGTTAACTTCACTTTATTTACACACTTAATTACTGAACTTCATCACCAATCTCCGTTTCTTATACAATAGTCTTAATGTAGATCAAAAATTATTTTTATTTCACATATATCGTTCATGTTTTACAACAGAAACTTCTCGCTCATCACTCATCACAATAATAATATGTAGGCCTACAACTAATATCGTAAAATGTTGCGATGAATGCTTCAAATTTATTCTTAAAGTTATGCCAATTGCGCCGTTCACTTTCATCACAAACAAATCATAGATAAGTGTTTACATATTAAAACAAATAAAAAATTCGGTTAATAATCTTACGGTATAAACCTGCATTATAATCTGATAAATATTTTTGGAATTTGTTTTTGCAAAGTAGCAATTTTATTATTAACGAAATCTTAGCAAAAAATAACAATTAACTTGTGCATAACTTAACATAACATTGACATACAAAAGATATTTGACAGTTCACAATTTCCTGAAACCTAAAACATAAGTCGAATTCATGCCATGACCGATAATAACCGGTTATAAACGGTTTAACTTTTGCTGTGTATTAATGTAATAATATATATCTACACTATAAAAAATATATCACTCAAAGTATTAAGGAATGTTTTGTTTAACACAATCACACACTATTTTTAACAGACTGATTAACGAAAATGCAGCAGATACCTAACCTGTTTCGAAATGATAGTACATACGCGGCCGTATGTGCAACCTGTACATTCAATCTCTACTATTTATAATTCACAAAACGTAGCGGCAATCCACACATACGTCAAGACATGAAAAATACTCGAAACCCACAAACAAACAACTTTCAAATCAAATTTATTTTCACTATGTCTTTGCACTCACTCTCATACCTTGTTTTTTTTTTTCTGTAAATAAAACTATAGATATATAAAAAGAAAACTCCTCAACAGCAATACCCACTTTTAAAGAACATCTCCAACTGTTTTTCGATCCAATGTATGTACAGAGTTTTGAGGGTACGTGACTCGCTTGCAATTGAACCAAGTCCATATAGAGCTCTCGCTAATATCGCGCGATGAAATAAGAACAAGCCCGACAGGATGTACTTATATTCTTATTGGTAAAGTATGAATTGCGATAGAGTTCGTATTTTGATAAATGGTATGTGGAAAGTTGGAGAGAAGATATTGGATAAACTTTGAAAATATCTGAACGGATAAAATAAGTCGATTAATAAGTTTTTGGAACAAACAATTTTTTGCTAAAAACTTCATGTTATTCGTCAACTACTAATTTGGCAAAACGTCATAGACTTTTCAAATAATCAATGTGTAATGGTGTGATTTAAACGTCAGGATTTTGAAAACAACAAATTAACATTCACGAGAAAACTGAAGACGACCAGTTAGATAAAATGAAAATCAAGTTACACATATTCCAATTATTTGACACTAACGGTAATGACTTTTATTTTAGTGGTGTACTCGTAGGTATATTTTGATATTGTAAACGTTATGTATAATTATTGCACGTGCTGATTCTCTCAAGAAAGTAATACTATTAGTACTAGTATCTCTCCAGCGATATTGGTTCTTTATATGTCTGTAAGAAAAGGTATGTGATCTTCTGATCCAAACAATGGTAAGTTAGCGAGTGGGAAGCCAGGACCTTTTTCCTGTGCTGGAAAATGCCAGTAATAACCAACTAAGAATAGCTTGCTAGTAATTGCAAGTATTTGTCTAGTTATTTATTATATTATATTTAAAATATAACCTATAAAGAACTTGCTTACATAGGCGTTCACAAATATTGTAAAAAGGTTTCAAAAATTAAAAAAATATATATTCACTATACCAGAAAAATTGGCTAATTATAATGTATAGTTTTAATATAACATAATGTACAAAATGCAGCATAAAAAAAACTTGGTTACGTAGGCGTTCATAAATAATAGAAAAAGGGTACAAAAATTAGACTGTAAAAAAGTATTTTAAGTAGTTGAATTGGAGTTAAAAATACACGACCAAAAAAAAAAAAATATTTGGAAATGTAGCTTGTTACAAAAAGAGTCGTACGAAAAATAAAATGACACAAAGATCACAGAAATATTACTTTTACACTTAAATATGGAGAGCTATTCGTGCCTCGAGGGCAGCAGTTTTTTTTTTATTTAGGAAGTTCAATATTCATAACTGAGATCATCTTTAATCGTTTCATTTGTAAAGTAGATTTGTATAATATTAAAGATTTTATGGATTCCGTCCCACCTTTAGTTTTAATTTATACTTTATCCATTTTGAAATAAAACAAATAAAAAAAAACATATAAAAACAGGCATGTCTTCAAAAGCAAATGACCAAAAAACGTAAGATATTACTAAAACTAGTTTTATTTGTTGATATTTAAATCCATAAATGTCTTTTATGATTATGCTAGTAAAAAAACAAAATAATAATCAATTACCTGCTAAAAATTAACATTTAAACCGCGTGGAGTGTAAGTACAAACACAAAAATGAGAATACACAGAATTCTTTAAAGAAAATTGTTAATAGAATTTTTACCTTAACCAAATAAGCTCAAAGTACAGTAATCACGATAATTAATTCAGAGTAAGTGAAGTACTTGACCACAACCTTAAAACGTAAAAACCCAACAAAGGAAATCAACGATCGTAGTAGAAATGTCATAAGGGGAGTCGTTTATGCCTTTTATAAAGAGGACCGGGCGCCTATTCTTAAGCTAATTGGAGAAAAATTAAGTACTTATCCTGCGTAAGTACTTCATTTAACTATGAATCTTACGGCACATTCTGCTAGATTGTGGATTTAAATATAAAAAAAATTGATGGACGAATGGTTTAAGTCACGGCGATGGCTGCAATACGAGGTACGAATACTTGGACCAAATTAAAAAAAAACACCGGAAAACCAAGAACCAATCATGTGTCTTGAGAAGACATGGTTCGATAACCATGATGTCTTATAGTTGGGTCGACAATACGACCAATGGTTGTTTCCATACGCCCTGCTCTCGCGGATAACGAGTTATAATTTTATACTCTGCGCTGGTGGGAAAAATGGATTTTTCCCTAATGCGTTTTTATTATCAGTAAAACAGATTAAACAATCGTGTGCTAATTATAATGAAGAAATGACAGGAGAGTTGTACGAAACATGGTCCACAACACCGTTATTTCCGAATATTCCAGCAAACTCTGTTATAGTAATGGATATTCCTTCGTATCATTCGAGGCAACTAAATAAAATCCCCACATTAAATACGACAAAGCTGGATTTTATACAATTTATGCGCGAAAAACAAATAAATAATTATCGTGAAATAAAGAAAACAAAGGCCAAGTTATTAAAGCTTGTAAGACAAGAACATTTCCGAAAAAAATTTGTTATTGGCAGTTATTGCATTTCATTTATATATATTAAGTATATAAAATAATAAAGTTATCAACTTCCACTATAACCGGAAGTCGTACAAATATGACAATGTTATTATAGACTGATAGAATATTCTGATCTGAATAATTACATTTTAAAAACCATCTAATGGTTACTTTTCCGAAAACTTCTAATGTACCAGCGACCAGCAATAACCCTGTATATTATGTATGTGCAGCTTCTTAGTTATATCTGATATACATGTCAGTTGAGTGACGTTAAACAAACTGGAAAACTCCTCTTGGAAACCATGAATACGAAAATATATACATAATCTACAAATAATGTCTTTAAAATATATTTTTCTCCATCGAGATATGCAGAGAACAGCTAACCAAATAGTAAATATTCAAAAAGTGTCAGAAAGACATTGATAATTCCATCAGAACTCTATAGTGAAACTGACAGATTTGTTCTTGATCCCTGTGCAAAGTTGTCCAATTTAATGTTGAAGAATATATTTTATTATTATACAAGCGGTCAATAGACTCAGTTGCCAGATTTTGAATGAATTGAATTGATTGAAATGTAATTAATATGGAATTTGTTCTACAACGAAATTATTTTAGCAAAGATAAAATTAAATAAAATTGGGGAAATTGAGTTTATATTGTTAAATAAGCATTTGCACGTGTTTCGGGTGTAAATAGAATTCGGATTAATTACGCTATTGCGGAAATAATAAGTACGAGGTGTAGGATAGAGATAATTTCAAAGAACTATTTCTTTAATGGTTTCATGTCATCTATTTTTTTTTTTTTTTCAACGTTTCGACTAGACTCAGCTTGTCTTTTTCAAGAAATTCTGAAATTATTCAGTTTACAATCAGTAACATAAAACACTTAAAAATAAAACAATAAATGTAATTACATAGATGTATAAACCATTACGTTAACACAAACAAATACAAAAATTACATTACCTTTTTTTTTCAATTCACAAACATTTTTTTTTCTTATTCTTTTTTTATTATTACATTTTCGTTTCAAGTACGTATACACGACCTTGTTCTACAATCTGACAAGAAATTTTTCTTCTAATGTATCATCGACCAACAATCACCCGGTATACTACAATTTTAAAACATAATTTTGTGTAAACCATCAGCTCGAAATGCATGAAGCTCTTTATCTGTAACACCATATATACAATGTGTACGTCTAACATGAAAAAATCGCTTACATTCATCATGCGTAGTGAATATCTGAGATCATTAAATTTAAAATATCAGAAGAAATATTTTAAAGGGTTATTGTTGTTGTTGTTGTTGTTTGATATTGGCCTTCACCAGTAGGTATTTAGCCAGTTTCCAGTGGAATTTTTACGGACGCACATTAAAGTGCAGCTGGGCTCCTGCCCATATCCATAATGGACTTCCTGCACACTGTTTTGCGTTTCCAATTTCCTTGATCGGCGCGACTCAGGGTTCTTGTTCACTGTTTGGTGATTGCGATTTTCTGAATGTTACGACTCAAACTTCTAAATAAAATGTTAGTTAAGTCACACATAAAAGAAGAAGATAACCCTCCGACACACACCAGGAGACAGAGGGATCTGTAACAAAGGGTCACTGTAATTACAAGAGAATATCATTCTGGCGCACCAACTAACAATTTAAGCGTCTCGTACGTCAAATCTCTAAGCAATGATTGCACCGACATAGGTGATGAAACCCCGGACTTTGAAAGTTCGGAGTATAGATTATTATTATTGTTTGGACAATCAAACAGAATATGTGAAAGGCTACCCAATTGACCGCACTGGCATAAGGGACTGTCAAGGACCTTAATCTTGTGAAGATGTTCTGGATATAAACAATGACCACTACGCATCCGAATAATGGTGGTAAGATGTCGTCGGTCTATGAACGGAAACTTGGAATACCAGGGAGTGCCTGGAAACACTTCCTGAATGTTAGAATACCAGACACCCTTGCTGGCAGATATATTTTTCCATTGCTGCCTCCAGTCCTCAAGCAGGGATAATTTAATATGAGGAAGAAAGTCCGTTCTGTCTAATTTGATTGGATGTGGGACTCTAAGAATACGTCCAGCATTGGCAAGCCTATCGGCCATTTCGTTGCCTTCAATGCCCGCGTGACCAGGAATCCAGCAGAGACTTATATCTTTATCACTTTGAAAAGCCTCAATCAAAAGCCGCTTAGTGAGAAACGGAATGTGTTGGAGTTTTGCACTAAAAGAGCTCCCACAGATCTTAGCTATGGCACTTTGAGAATCACTAAATATAATGGCTTTATCAATATTTTTCTCAGTGCATAGTTCAATTGCTTTCTTCATAGCGACAATCTCTCCCGTGCATATTTGGGTGTTCCTAGGTAACTTCGATGAGAATTTAAAATTAAGTGAAGGGATGAATATCCCATAGCCTGCAGTTTTACTGTCTCTTTCACACGAAGCATCGGTATAAATAAAAGTATATAAACTAGCGAAACGGGCAACCCTACTTCGAAATTCCAAATTCAGGTTCTGGTCTTCCTTCTTCAAGTGGAGGTTGACTGTGGGAATGACTTGGTATTGGTCTTCAAGATTATATTCAAAGCAAGGTAATATATCATAAGTATGTAGATGAGGAAAGATATACGTCACTTCATTCTGAGCCGAAAGAAGCAAGGTGGCTCTCTTGTACGCCAATAGCCTTGACGATGTTGGGTATAGGCAGATAATTGATCCAATATTCGGTGCAGCGGGTGAATATTAAACTGCATAATTTTCATGATAAATTTCTGGGATAGCCATCTTCTTCTATAACCCAATGGAGGTTCAGCACATTCCGCCAAGAGAACATTGGTGGGAGTGGACTTCATACACCCAGTGATAGCCCTCAGGGCTTTAAATTGAACACGATCTAATTTCTGGATATTAGTTTTTGTGGTTGGAATGATAATTTGGCATCCATAATCTAGATGGGAGCGAACAAGCCCCCTATATATATTCGACAGTGTCTCCGGATCAGCACCCCACCATGTACGGCAGACTGCTCGTAACACATTTATTCCTCTTTGTGCCTTGACTGATATGTTCTGAATTTGCTTATCCCACTTCAAGGTATCCGTAATAATGAAACCCAAATAGGAATATTCTTTTAACCAGGGTATAGGAGAATCGTTATATAAAATCGGCATGGAGGGTGCCTGTGCTCTACCCTTTCTAAAGAGCATAGCGGCTGATTTACTTGTGGAGAGTCTGAAATTATGATCGACCAGCCATTCATGCAGGGAAAGTAGGTATGAATTTGCTCTGACAATTAGATCAGAAATATTTGTACCCTCTAGAATAAGGAGAAAGTCATCAGCATATTGGAGCACTTTAATGTCACGAGGGGTAATCTCCGCCACCGAGATGGTGTAGATGTTAAATAACAGCGGACTGAGAGGTGAACCTTGAGCAAGGCCAATAGATGCAGGTCCGGGGCCAACATTATGCCCATTCTTGTCCTTTACATAGATAAGCCGATTGTTTAAGAGATTAAAGATAAAATTAACTATCGGGATAGGGATATCATATTCCACAAGATACTGATAAAGCTTCGAGAGATTTACACTATCGTATGCTGCCGAAATGTCAAGGAAAATTCCTAGCGTAAAGTAGTTACGGCTATTATTTAAAAGAACCGTGGACGATAGCACAGCAAGATTGTCAACGCATCCCTTCCCTCTGCGAAATCCCATTTGAAGTTCTGGGAATTTCCGGGCACGTTCAAGTTCCCACTCTAATCGATTCTTGATAATAGACTCTAAGAGCTTACAAATGGTCGATGATAAGGCAATCGGTCTATAACTATTAGCCGCTGCAGGATCTTTATCTTTCTTGAGAATTGGAATAATTTGTATACTTTTCCAGGAAAGGGGAATATCGCTGGAGTTAACTATGTTATTGAAAATGTTAACCAAAATTTCTTTGCCCTGCATCGGTAGGTTTTTAATCATTGAGTAGGGTATGAGATCCATCCCGGGAGCAGAGTCTCTTTTTGAAGATAAGATAGATTGCAATTCGGACACGTCAAAATGAATATCCCTATGCACATTAGGGAGTAACTGAAATTCAGGATTAATGTTGCAAGCTGTAAGGGAGTTGAGGATTTCCCTGGCAGTATTCTCAGCTGGGAGCCGTTTAGGAATATCGTCACTTATGGCATTCGAGAATTTTTTGATTGTTCTCCAGACTGCGGATAACGAAGAGTTTCTATTTAGCGTAGCACAGAACTCTTTAAATTTTACCTTTTTCTTAGCCTTAAGACCTTTGCGAGTTAGAGCAATAATTCTTTTAGCTTCGACATAGTTAGTCAAGGAAGGGTGATTTTGGAAGCTTCTGATTGCTTGCTTTCTTTGTGTTATAAGTCGGGAACATTCATCATCCCACCATGGGGTGGGAGGCCGTCTCCCACCCGATGGAGATAGACACGGAGTACTGAGTTCAGCGGCTTCGTTCAGAATTTCTATGAATGAGTGGTAGTTTGGGGAGTTTTCAATCGATAAGGTAGTCAGTAATATATCATAATAAAGGGACCAGTCCATCCTCTTGAAGTTTTTCCCCGCATTTAATTTAGTAATATATTCCTGGGAAACGGACATATTGAATATTATGGGGTAATGGTCGCTGTTTCCACAGTCCTCAAATGTTTTCCAATTAGCCTTAGTTGCTAAATTGGGAGAGACCAGAGTAAGGTCAACCGCTGAGCCCACTCCCGAGCGACAAAATCTGGTAGGAGAACCATCGCTAAGAACAATGAGATCAAGAGTCTCCAAAGAATCATTAATAACAGTTCCCAACCTATTAGCAGACAAAGCGCTCCAAGCTGGGTTATGAGCATTCATATCACCAACAACGATCTTGGGACCCTGAACAGAAGCAATCAACCTGAGCCAATGATGATAATTCAGTGGAGAATTTGGAGGAATATACGTCAGAATAACAGAAATGCCCATTTTTTCTAGAAAAATTCCCATAACTTGCATATTTCGTGGTAAATATTCCGTATTAAAATTTATGGGATGGAAGTCAATGTTAGACTTGATTAGGAAAGCAAGGCCCCCTTTGTTATCATTTCTATCCTGTCTTAGGACTTCATAGTTGCTAAATCTCGTTCGAATCGGCGGTGACAGCCACGTTTCGCATAAGGCCACAATAGATGGAGATTCAGAATTTAATAAAATTTTCAGATTATCTAAATTAGCGCATAGGCTACGAATATTCCACTGAAGGAAGCTTAACATCTTTCAAGGAAATCATCCCCCATGGGGGAGTCCACAATTTCCTCCATAAGAATGCTTTCTAGATGAGTTTTAAGTTTTGAGATATCTGCCATTGATAAATTATTAACTGTTAAAAAGAGATTATTTAGTTGCGATAATTGGTTAGGTTGAGGATGTCTTCTAGTTTGACTTAAAAATGACTGTTGGTTAATAAATTTAGGACTAACCGAGTTGCTTGAGCAAGAGGGCTTATCGATTTTCCTATAGGCTAGAGATGAAGTTGATTGAAGAGAGGCTGTACGGGAAGTAGCTGGAAAAAGACATTTATTATGTGCGTCTTTGTCATATCCGGGCAGCGATGTTTTACGTTTTTTCAAAGCCGAGTCATACCCTTGAAGTTTATTATTTTGGTCATAAATTTCTCGTTTTTCATTTACATGTCGGAAGTTTTTTTGGGGTAAAGAGGATGGAAGTGCAGGGAAATCATTCTGATATTCTATAAGAGGGGCAAATCTATTAGTTTTCGGGACCATTTGATTAGCATCCTGAAAGGATATACAATCTAAAGACATATATTTGCGAATCGTTTTTTGTCTCTCATATTCCGGACATTCACGGGATGTGGATATGTGATTTATGCTATTGCAATGGTAACATTTGTTCTGAGTTGGACATTCACCCTCGTGTGAAAGAGAACACTTACTACATTTCGCCTTACCTCTGCATTGTTTGGCAGTATGACCAAACAGCAAGCAATTGTAGCACTGAATGACTGGTAAAATGTAGGGTTCAACGGAAAAGTCCAGTCCATATATGTTGAGCGATCTCGGCATAATCTTCCCTTCAAAGGTGAATAAGCATGTACTTGATGGTTTGTATTCGATTTTGTCGTCTACTTTGGTTTTATAATTTAACCTACGAACACCCAAGATATTGCAAGAGGCCTTTGTTGCTGAAATTAATTCAATGTCTGAAATATCTTTATCTATAAACTTTACTATACCTTTACAGGTAATATTGTAGGAAGGAACAAACATTTCATACCCCTTAGATATGAGAGTTTTGTCTTCAATGAAGTTATTTGCACTGAGATAATCTTTGAACTCCACTGAGATCCTGTTCTTTCCTTTCCTTTTAGATTGAACGATATTATTAAGTTTCAAATTATAAACGTCTTTAGCTATAGAAAGCGGATGGTAATTTCCCAGATTGGTATTATCTAGCTTACTTTGTACGATAACAATGAATGGTCCAAGACTGTTTGTTAGATAACGATTATCAAACTGGGATCTTTTGGTAATTGGTTGGTCAATTGGTGAAAGCTGGGAGAGGCTCACGCCTCCCCCAGAGGCTTCGTCCATGTTTAGCCTACCTTGTAGCCGATTTTACGAGAACTACTCAAAAATATAAATAAATATCACTTACGCGAAGAGGAGGATTGAAAGGCCTCTAGTATACAAAACACACACAAAAAGATGTTAGTCTCCTATAAGAAATAAAAGTAAATTAATATAACTTTCGCAGAAACAAAACACCTTCCTCAAAAGTCAAATCTCACCCCAAATGTTCCTTTTAAAGGGTTATGTTGACTAACGATAAAAGAAAATTTCGTGATGTGTTTAAATGAGACGCTTTGAATGAAATATAGTGCGGTTTACAAATACCTGTGTTTAGTTATGAAATTCTTTGACATATAAACAGTGGCGGCTTGCAACAGCAACGCTTCACCTAAATAATCCGTAAAAATAATAATATTTAAGTATTTTATTTTATTGTGTAATTATTTTTCTCCATATAAAATTTAAACTATAAATTAATGTATACTTAATTTTCACCTGCTTTACAATAAAACATAATTATGAATTTCGTCTTCATCTGAAGCAGGCTTTATCCTATACACCTATTTAACATACTTAATTTACATACCTATAGGTATTTCTCTCTTTTTTTATTCGTGTAATAATAGTAAAACATTATTTATTTCGGTCTCTCTCTTCCCTGTATGCGGCAGTTGACACCCTTGCCAGTGCTTGTGTCCTCTGATACACCAATAGCCTATTTATTTATCATACACGTTCTTATGCAGATGAAGCGTGCCTCAAAGCATTTTCATCTATATTTCAGCAACAATGGGCAACACTGCCATCTGGCATATACCCACATAGTTGCCAGCGCTTAATTGTACTAAGCATAGCATACGAATCTTGCCATTAAAAAAACACTATAAGAAGCTCGCTTCATATAGATGAACCAGAGATTTAATGTAAAATAAGGTTATATGACAACGCTTGGCGAGTGTTTTGTACCTATATGTGGATTATTCTTTTGATTATATCTATCTCTATCACACAGTCGCAAATTTCTAGTGCTATGCTAAATGTTAACATTATTTTTATTTACTTTTCTATTATTTTTTTAATAATATAATATATTATAGTATCTCATACTTTAATATGGAAGAAGCTAGTGGAAGTAATACACATCAGCAGCGTAAATTATATGTACGCTGACGTCAGGTAAGCGCAGTTATTATGAAAAATGATAGTTTATTTTTTAATTTTAACGAAAGTTAAGTTTTTTTAATCAACAATCCTTTTAAGAACAGAAAAATCTTGTTAAAAATATACAGACACACCTGTTCCAGATTTAAATAAATGTTTGATAAATATAAATAAAGGCAAATGCATAAAAGCAGAGCTTTTAATAATACCTGGTGTGAGCCGTATTATGATTTCTAACAGGTAGCATAAAAGTAATTTGATTGAAAGTTTCATAAAATGTGTTTTATTTAGTATTATTATTATGAAGTAGGTATATATATTCTAGATATTAATTATACTTTAATTAAGGTTTTTAAGAAAACAATACTTAGGTGAGGTACCTACTTATAAACATAACCTATATTTTATGCAGTTGACGAAGTAGGGAAATCCCTATTAATTTTAGCTACCTATTAAGTAAGTATATGACTTTATTATATGTTATGCTTCACCACATTAAACTGCCACAAGCCGCCACTGTATATACTCGTAAATTATATTTCAGTAAATATTATGCACGTAAAACTCTCGTATAGAGAATTTCACACATAATATTATCTTCACATATTGATTCATTTAACAAAACGACCGTTTCAACCTGAATTGAATGTAATCATTACTCTAGTGTCAATAAGCTGGCTCGTTAAAGATATAGAAATAGGCTTTTTAACACAAGATGAACGTAATTTTCGAAATTTAGAATTAAATGTTTTCAAATGAGATAATTAAAATGTCAGTTCAAAATATGCCGGGTGTCCAAAAAGTGAACAGACCAACGAAGACGGCAGATTCTAATGATTATTTCATGCGGATTGGTTATATCTTATCTGAAAGTGCTTTTAAAAGAAGGTATAGCTCTTTTAATTTTTTTAACATTATTCACATTCCAGGTTATCTAGAAAGGTGAAACTTAGGTTGTAACTGAGGGTTTATTTAACGCTTTGTTGAATGGAAAACAATATTTAGTTAAAACCGTACCATTTGAGGAGCGACTAATTAACTTTTTTCACCTTCGCCTTTTTGTTATTTTTAGTGAATCAAAAACACCTGACTATTCTAGACAAAAAAAGTTACATGATGACTGACTAGGACGTAGTGTGTCAGAGAGAAATATATTTGAAATTTTTGTGTTTTTTCACCCTGATGATAAAGGTTCTTTGGTAATGAGCTTTGCAAATTAAAAAAAAATATATAAAATAATTTTATAAGCAATAAGAAGCCGAGATTTTATTTTTATCTACCTAAATCATAATAAAAAAAATCAATTTATAAAAGATATTGTACATGTCAGCTATTAGTTTCAACACTGGTCCCTGTCGTTTGAATCATCATCTCTCGAGGTTGATCTTGAAAGATGATAAGACGGCGGAACATGTACTATGTTTCTGTCCAGCTATAACTAGATTCGCAACATTCGGTGAAGTAGCTCATCTACCAGCGAGTGAAGAGGTGGTGACCAAGCAACTGGACCTTCCCTTCCTATTCAGTGTTCCTCAAAAGTAGAGTTCACATTCACAGTTATTCTGTAAGACACCTGACAACCATCATGTAGAAACGACAGATTTTGTCGAGTATCTCATGGAACCTCTTTAACCAAACCTGGTAAAATATTTTGCAAAAAATTAAGGTTGCCGAATCCACTTAAGCAATGACACAGGTTGTAGTATACTTTTAAATAACACTTAAAGATTGATACTAAATTTATCTTGATTTCTCGCCTCCTTTATGACATGAGAATTATCACGATGGTGATAATCCTCATGTCATCTTACGATGATAAGAATAGTGATGCGCGTTATGCATATTAATGACTTCGCGTTTGGTAGAAGTAGCCTCGTCGCAAAACCCAATTTTAAAAAATAAGCTTTTGATTCATTTGGTTACGCATTCAAATTGAAAATTGAACACGAGCTAGACAATCCGTTTCTTACAATACAGATTTTTTCATTTTGAAAGAGATACAAATTATCTCTCTGGATTGTCACGTTTCAATTTTGCCACAAAGACTTACTATAAAATTAGGCACATAAAATAGAAGCAATTCTAAAAATTCTGGACAATCAATATTTCTGTTAATAATCATGTACAGTAAAATAATAGCAGAACCCCTGAGGGAATCCAATGCTTGGATAAATTCCATCCCCACGAAACCACAGAAACTTAGCAAAACGACGTTGAATACGTTCAATATTTGTACAGTGTATTTCATATATAGGATTCCACACAACAGATGCATACTCCAACTTAGCTCTTACAAATTCATTGAATAAAGTAATAAGTGTTTAAGTTGACTTACCTTACTGACCAAAAGATCGATGCGAAGCCCAGATCATATTATTATAATGTTAATTAAAGTTTAGTTTGCTTAGCTATGAAAGAAAATTCCTTAATCATTAATGCAATCACAACGATCAATGGAGTACTCTGAATGAAATGAGTTATAGGTTTTAACCTGCGGGTATAAGAAACTGAAATTGTTATTTACCTAAGTACGGAAAGTATTACATTTCCACACGTGAAGACCGTGGGCCGAACGACACGCAGTGGATTTTGGTTATTCGTCAAGTGCGGAAAAGCCACTTTCCGCATCTGTTAGGTACAAATTTTTTCCTATGCTGGATAAACAGAAGTATAGCAAGTACTTCTTCTTTTAATGTTATTAATATTTTTCTATATTATTCAAATATAGATTTTTGCGAACACAGTACTCATATAAATCTTGTTTAAGTCCAAGTATATCTTAAAATCATCTGCATCAACCGCAAACCGCTATCCAGGCCATTGAAAATATTGACAATAAAATTTCAATGGCCCCAATACAGAACCTCCAGAGGTTACTACATGTAACGTATTTCGGGCAGTTTAACACAACACGCCAGTCACAAATCTTGTTTAAGTCCGAGTATATGTTGAAATCATCCGAACCCCAAACCATTTGAAATATCATCCATAAAAGACAAAGATATATATGGCCCAACACATAACCTTGGGGGACTACTTGTAACGTATTTCGGACAGTTTTATGGAATTTTGTTTTTTAAACACACGAGTTAAACCGCAAAGTTAGTATATGCTAAAAATAATATGTTTTTGATAAATTGTTTAACACTATCGCCATCTGCTGATTAATTAATGTCATAAGTTGTTAGACCTTTGTCTTGTAGATTTATTTTAGAGATTTCATTAACCCGGTTGTAACGCCAGAATTTCCACTAGCGTTACAATTGACCAAATTTTATTTAAATTCGTATTTTTAACCACTTTTGTAACATTAAAGTTAGGTACTTACCCAGGTTCAGTTTTACAACCCTTCTGAAGCCAAATAAAACACTTTTATTGCTTAATCTCATACCACGTTTATTCATCATTTTTAATATATATAAGATTAGAACTCATTTACCATCACTGTAACCATATTTTCTTCCCCAAACCTCGTTCGCAAACGTTCTAAAATTATGCCAAATTTCTTGTAAATATTGTAAATTGTAGGATTGTATATACCGCTGAGTACGTCCATGCTGCTGCTCTGGATTAGTTTAGTTGATTTCATGCTTGATATTGTGTGTCTCGTGAACTGGTGGTCCTATTTCAGCCCCGTTGCTGTTCTTGTATTTAAACGGAGTTATTTATCATTCATTTCTGAACGTAGATTCGTGATTGCACACCTACAAACGAAGTGATCTGGAAATAAAATTCGAAATCATACATAATTACGGGAATTCAGGATGTAAACAAAACAAATCGGTCTGTTATGTTGGGATATACCTACTTACCGTACGTTGAGAGCATAATTACGGGAAATACTACTAAGACGCGTATTCTCTATATTGATATTTAACTTCCTTTCATGATTATGAAGGTTTTCCAACTAATTAGTGCCTGTTAATTTGTTAAATATTTATTATAATAGTATTCCATCAGCTGGGAATAGTTATGTCTATTATATTTTGACATCGACTTTAGGTTATAGAAATTCTTGCAGCAGGAGAATGATGCAGATGGTGGAGGCCACACCGAGGAGAAGAAGAAGAAGAATGATGCAGCGTTGCCGGGTTGAAATATTTTGTTGCGTGTAATTCCTTATTATACATATTTCATTACGTAATGCGTGTTTTGCCATGTTACATCACATTTTCCGTGTGGTAGACTCCTACCAATGGCGTAGCGCTGGGAAATACATTTCAGTAGAGCTGAGACGTCAATGACGATATTGAGTTTGTGGCGATCGATCATTCTTGGGCTGTTGCACCTCTAGTATTGTCAGAAGTTTTGTTTCAAAAGTTGGTAACTCCGATTTATAACGAATCCTAGTCATTCTCCTTGTTGAATTTTTGAAATTTGGCCATTTTTATTCTTGGTGCTGTTGAAGATAACTGCTCGGCGGCCATTGTGTCAAATCTTATAAAAATTATTATAAATAATTTTTAACCCACTGCACTGTGGGGAATCTTTGGAACCGTTGTGGCATTGGGAAGAGTTTGAAGTATTTTGTTGAATTCCCATCTGCATTGTGCAGGAATTAGATTTATCTTCGACACCACCCCGACTAAAATCACCTCTCACTTCCAATAGAGAAGAGAGAACCGATTCAGATCATTTTCGTTTATGAGGAAAACCCTCGGACACGAGGTGGGTACTTCAAGTACTTAGGTATGGGTAATATGTACTTGGTACTAAAAGTAATGTACTTAGGGTTTTTTCTTCCCTGTGTAAAATTCCTTCTGATTGGGATGATGTTCCCGATATTTTCTGATGTCCTTATGATTGGGGCGAAAAAGTGGCGACCAGCCGGCCAGGTTTAAGACCGCTCATGTGTGCCATTAATTATATCAAGCGTTGATGTTGGTGACACGATGACGTGTTGAGAGTGTGGTAAACTTATTTAGTTTAATAGCTGCCAAATTGTAAGTCATTTCATTTTTATTATTAACCATTGTTGGGCCCTCAGCCATTAGATAACTGTTGAGTGAATATTGATTTATTTCTTCAGTAGCCTTCAGCTAACTAGTGTTTTGATTAGTATGGCCTTCAGCCCACAGAACATCTTAAAATGACGGACTTATTAATTTAATTAAGTACGATTTCTATAATTTAACGGGGCGGTGTGCTCCGCCGTAAGTGTTCGATCATATCGCAGTAGTTTGCTTAATTGTATGCGCTTTATTTTACTTGCTGATTATTAGTGTAAACTGTCATAGTGTGTTGTATCTATTTTCACGATGATATCCATTTTTGTATTTATATATTTTTGATGGTTTATTTCATAATAATTTGATGATCGAAGTATCATTTAACAGTCGTTATAGAATTATATACCTTCAACGTTTACGCAGTATCTTAACAGATCATCATCCTTATTTTTCTTTTGTTTGAGTTGGTAGCTAACCTTTTATATTACATTTTAAGTGAAGTTTTGCACGAGCGTTTTATTTTGTTTAACCACTTGAACTTATGGTATTAATATATTTTATACAGGGTGGAACACTAGTTAGTCTCTTGGTATATGAGGTTGAAGACTTTCCCGTTGTGTTTCAAGATTTAGGATCAGGGAACTAATTTAAGTGGCCTAGTGATGTAAATAAGTCTTGTGGCGCCTACCCTTAACATCTACCCATCCTGTCTTCACTGAGTTTAGCGGCTATCACGAAAGTCACGTCTCGGACAACCTCGACAGGTTTTCTCAGATTAGCTATTTTCCGGAACTGTTGTTAATTATCCTTGGTCCTTCCATTATCACTAATTTATAATTAAATAATTCTAATTCATATGCGTCATACGGTATCATCAGGATCTATCGTGTTAACTAACTAATTTTATTCATTTATAATAATTTTGAACTAAAAATCAAGTATTTAAGTTCTCTTCTAATTTCTATTACAGAAACATATAGAAAAATCATTCAATTTGCGTCATGACCCTGTACTAATACAAACAAACGAATGTTCACTAAATAGGAGGAATTTTTTTGCTGGTAATTATATAAAAACAACTGTTCATGTCATTTTTGCATATCTCATAAATAAAAAATATGTTGTGCCTTATAACTTCGGAAATCCAAGATGGAGGCAAAGTTACAGATAATATTTAAAATTGATTAAAATGCGGTTACAAGAAATAGTTAGTAAATAGTTAGGTATCAAATATTTCATAAAAAAACGAATTTTGAATGTAATTTTATGTATTATATTTTAATTTCAAAGAACTAATTAAAACATATTACCTATATTTCGATATTGTTCAAATAATGTGGACGAATTATTTTCTGTTTAAATATTTTCACCAAATTAGGTTTAGTTTATAACAAAATATTGTTTATGCATTTCTAGCTTTACTTTTAGGTTCTTGACGGAACCAAGACAATTATTATAAAATGTAAGCTGTTTTTAGTAATGAATAAAAACATAACATTTTTCAGGGGAGTTCAGCTTTTTCGGGGGATTGAAGAGTCATTATATAATAGTATTGTTTCTTGCTTTACAAAGAATAGTGACTGGTTAATCTTCTGAATGAACTCCAATATTTGATATCATTAATTAACAATCATCACAGACGAAATAAAGGTAGATAATTATACTTATATTATAATTTTTAATTACAAAACGAAACAGCTGTCACCCTGTAGTTATATGATAGTGGTGTAATTTTTAGGTTATGATTGTCAGATTACAATTATCATTGAAGTTTTGTGCGGAAATTAATATAATTATTCGTAGTTACATGAATTCACCTATATCAAGTTGTACAGTTTTGTACCAAAACACAGACACACTGACAATAGAATATACTTTTGTCTTAACCTGTATATGTATTTGGGTAGTTTGTGCTATTTTCTCTTAGTTTTTATAAGGATATTATAAATACCTAACGAATCTGAAAAATCTAATATTTTGTGACTATTTTAAACAAATTGTTACCAAATGTTTCTAAAAGTTTTAACTTCTTATCTTATACAAAGATTATACAACATCTGTAATAAACTTATTATCTCTGGTGCCTTTTCCAATGTGATAAATGAATTGGTACCTACCTAGAAAAGGGTCTTTTTGGACGAAAATATAAATACATATATTGGAAAGACTATAACCAGATGTTTAGTTACCGGGTGGTCAATCTTCGCTTGATATTCTCGAAATACCTGCCGATTAAATGTCAGACTATTCTTATATATACATAGGTAGTTGGAGGGTTAACAAGGTTTCCCATATCAAAGAATATATATTAAACGGCTATTATAATATGGGTTGTCATCCAGTTAGCTTTTCTGGAGATTAAGGAGTCATTATATAATCGTATTGTTCCTGACTTTACAAACGGTAGTGTCTTGTTCATCTTCTGAAAGAACTCCAACATAAAACATCTTAGTAATCAACAGTCATTACAGTCGACATAAAAATGTATTCTATTTCTAAAACTACTGTCACCCTGTAGTTGCATTTTATAGGGGTATATTCTAAAATGCATTCTCTCTTATTGGCTATCTCAAAGGAATAGTACCTTCTTCTCATTTTTATGAAGCAATTTGGAAATGCAATCGGACTTTCCAAGTTAGATTCGTTTTGGCTTTGGTATGGTCTAGAGGTACCAATTTTATAAAGTTAATTAAGTATTTTAATTTGTTTTTGGAGAAGATTTTTCACAGTTTAAGAATTATTTTCTAGTTTTTGTTTTAAAGTATATTAGTTTAAAGATCAAGTCCATTTCATTTTCATTTTGAATTTCTCTAAAGTTTTTTAATAGTTAATCGACGTAAAGTTTTCGTAAGTTCTTTGTTTATTCTTTTTAATTGAAGACCTTTTTGTTTTCCAAATCAATTTTAATAAAAATTAAAGTTTGTTTCTTTTAGTAGTTGGATTATATTCAGTTTTCAATTGTAATTAAAAGTTTCGTATGGGAATTAAGATAATTATTCGTAATTATATTAATTTACCTATTTTAAGTTGTACAAGTATTGACTTCTTTTAGATTTTCATTTTCATTTTCTTTTAATTGTTTATTCTGTTTATTTATACATATTTATTTCTTTGTTTGTTAATCATTTTCTTTATTAATTTTAATTATTAAACTTAGTTGATTTGAGCCCAAACCTTTGCGTTTTATTTCAAATAAAGCTTTAGTTATGTTGGTGAACAGAAGGGTCATTAATTAGTGTTTTTCTTTTAAATAAATTGTGCGTAACCAGCACATATCTAGAATTATAAAAGGTTAGTTAACTTTATACTATTTTAATACAGATTAATAAAGTTGATATTCTTTGTTTGTTCTTCTTTAATTAAAACCGCTCGTAAAGCTTAAATCGAAGCAGTAGCAATTTGAGTAGCATATCGGGGTTCATTTGGATTGAGCTATAAAATTAGTATTCTTTCTGAATGTAAACAACTAATTCAATATGGTTACAGTTTCACAGATCAAGATTTTCCTTCTTGATTTCCATTTTCTTTCAATGGTTTATTCTTTTTATTGATACATATTTATTTCTTTTATTGTTCTTAATTTTTTATTGTTTATTATTAAAATTAGTTGTTTTGAAAAGCCCAAAACCTTGTGTTTTTATTTCAAGTAAAGCTTCTACTGGGGAAAAGCTTTAGATATATCTTAGTAAACAGAAGAGCCATTTAAATAATTTTTGTTTTAAAGAAATAAAGAGTGTTAACTTACGAGTGACGTCTATAAAGTATGCAGTGATCCACATTCGTACAGGTCAGTTAATTTTACTTTAGTACAGAATAATAAATAAAGTTTGATATTCTACGTTTGTTCTTTCTTCAATTAAATCTTAAAGTACAAGCCGCTCGTATAGCTTGTAATCGACTCCGTGTACAATTTAAAGAGCAATCGGAATTCACTTGGACTGAGACTTTTAATTAGTATTCTTTTTGGGTGTATGCAATACTTGCTAATTTATTTTGTCACAATGAAGTCGATTATTTTGCTGGATGAGCTTTCTTTTAGACTCGCTAGCTCCGCTGTCTCATCATCCTTCAGGCACAGTCGGCACTTGGAACCCTCCAAGAGACCCAACCTTGTAAGATGATGATTCAAACGACAATGTATAGTCCAACCAGGCAGCTCAGATGAAATCTACTCATACCCAACAACTCCCTGGCCCTTGATTTCGATGGGTTAATGAACTCCTTGAATGTACTAAACATGGATAATTTTTCCAAAAGAACTTTGGTCGCCATCCTATTGAGTAGTAATTGGCAGTGCTAAACAATATGCCATGAGTAAAAACTCAAACATATTTTTGGATTGTTAGAAATGCTGAAAGTATCCTAAAATGTAATTCTGGTATATACCTACTATTAACAAAATATGTTTCCACATATAGCGAACATTATGAGGGACACTATAATATAAAAGGGAGGTTATTGCGATAGTGTCAAAAATACGATGTGGAAAATTTTTGGTTTTGGAAAAGTCTAGGTGCGTGTGTGCATGGTGTGCGTGTGCTGTATGTATTCTAAATCTATTTTGGAATTTGCGCCATATTAGATTATTTCCAATGTATGTGTGTGTGTGTAACGCATTAAGCTGTTGGGATATTTTTTTAGGAGAATCAGGTTTTACTTTACTTTTGAGCTTGGTGGCCATTAACGTGCCGTAAATCTTATATTTTGGTGCTTTTGAAATAAAAGGAGGAAGGTTAGATATGTCTATGTACTTAACACATTTTTTAAAAAAATTAGAAATAGTAAATGACAATATTATATGCTTTCTATTGTTTCAGTGTTCCCAAAGCAATATATGTCGGCCTAACGTAAAGTAACACTCAAAATGAACCCTGGCCTTTAAGGTAACGAGAATGTGGCAATATGGTCTTGCTGTAGTAGTTCTAATATCTGTCATGCACATATATGCCGAAGAAAATCAACTAAAGTAAGTAGTATTGTATTATTTGTACACAACTTTTATTTAACATTTATATTAATAACATAGAAAATTTGTCAATTAACTTGCAGCTATTCATTATTTTTTAACTCTTCAAAATGACTCATTTTATATCAAAAAGGTACTCTAGAAACTTTATCTCCTATTATATGTTTCATTGTGTAATACTAGTGTTACAAGTTACAACCCCACCTCAATTAGCGCCTTAATTCCAAGATTTTATAGTATTCGCATACCAACATGACCTATAAACGTATACCCGTTTCATTTTTGAGATACTCCGCGTAAAATAGCAAAACCATCAGATAAACAAAATATTCATTGTTCTAAATCTACATCTAACTGTTGAGTAGAAATATAGGCAATTCTATTTTTGTGGCACAACAATAATTATTTATATTAACGAGACATCATTACTTGTCAGGTCCATTTGCATTCGCTTCTTTTCTCCGTTTTACTAGATTTTTTTCTAAAAAAGTCGAGAGGCGTTAGTTAGATCAGAGAAAATCAGTTCATGTGTACTTATTTATGTCAAAATTAACTCTTATTTACAAATATTTCAAAAACTACTGGACCTAGGCATGTCAACTCTTATGTCATGTTTCTTGTCTTTTAGAGCGGCATTTATTTATGTTAAAATATACAGGGTCTTGCATTAAGAAAAAGCAAATTTGGTCTGCTGCGCGTTTGTAAAATACCCTGTATAATTGAAAACATTTTTGGGTTGTAGATCTCTTCAGTGCCTAAAGGTTTTGTAAACAATTTTTTGTCTATCGATTAAAGATCTAGAGATAACTTCCGCCCACGCACTAACTGGCCACCCTATACGTGATATTATTCAGCATAGAGGCTAGCTTCCACATAAATACACATGTGCAGTGAAAGAAATTTGTAAATACATATTACATAGTACTTGTTTATTTTGGGTGCAAAGACTACAAAGTTTGTTTTATTTTAACTAATTTTTAAAATCTATAAAATTTTACTAGATAATCGATAGCTAAATAACGAACTGTAGAATCGATAAAATAATCAATACATCCACTAAGAAATAAAACCTGTCCAGCTTTTGTTTTTGTTGCTGCAAAAGTTATTTATTTTGTTTTTGCTCTAGTTAAGTTAGGTACAGGGCACAAATTAACGTATTACAAAAATACATAGTCTATTCGATTTGTAATCGTCGAATTCGTGGTCTTGTCTTGCTTTTAACTTAACATTCTTTTGTGCAATATAAGATATGTGATCCTAATAATGACTTCAATTTTAAGTGTTTGTGTAAGTATTTACAACCGGGGGAATATATAAATTACAAACAAAAATCAGAAATCAAGACGCGCGGCAGACTTATGCCGACTCTAGAATCATTAGTTTAGACTGGGGTAAGGCAAAATAGTGGTTTAACGGGCAGCCAGGTAAACAATAAATCGTTTTGTTGGTACTTTTCCACTGAAACTTCTTCTATTTGTGGTGAAGTGAGTTATGACGATATTAAAGTAGTAAGAGGTATTGAAAATTTTTTGGTAAACAAAATATCCAGAGTGTGGTCAACTCTGCGTATAGACAAGAAATTGAGAATTATAATGAAAATGTTAATTTTTTTTTTTTTTATTAGAGAACAACTGCATCAACCCTGGGGGATATTAGCAGGTGGTACGGATTTTACATTACATTACATTTTACATTACATTACAATTACATTTTTTTTTCCGTTAGAAACTTTGAGAATAAATATACATCACTATAGTACATTGCATTAATAGGGTTTTACATTCGTATGAGTAGTAAGTAAGTAACATTAATTTGATAAATATATTTCCACTTGTTATTAAAACTCTAGTATGTCTGTGTTTAGATTTCATTTAAAAGATGACAGTCTATTAGAAATGATTTTACATTGTTTGTATACTTGCTGGTATTCAGTAATTCTGATAGTGATAAGGGAAAATTATGTTTTACTCTTTGAGCGGAAAACCTAGCGCACTCCATTAACACATGCTTTATTGTAACACTTGTGAAACAATTATCACAGAAGGGTTGCTCCGATTTTGAGATCAGATAACTATGGGTGAGTCGAGTGTGTCCAATTCTCAGCCGAGACATCATAACTTGTTGGTGTCTGTCTGGTGGAAGATCATTTTGACGTGCGACGGATTTCTTGACTTCGGCCAACTTAGAGGTGGAGTTTTTCCAAATATTCTGCCAGTGATCCATGATTTTACTCTTAACCAGCATCTTGATATCTGTTGACACCGCGTTTTTTATTATTTCCGAAGACGGGTTTATCAGGGCTTCGTTTCCCATGGAGTCTGCTTCTTCATTGCCCACAATGCCTACATGAGATGGCACCCACATAAATTCTATGTTTTTCCTTTGATTCTGTATCAATGCTAGCGTCTCCTTTATCTGTTGCATAAGTGGATGCCTGGGGAACATTTGTTTTAAGCTAAGGATGAAAATGTTAAATATATTCGGGATAATACCTCCTGGGTGGTGAGGAAATTTGTCTAGGTAAGTGAATCCTACGCAATACTTTTGACGTGGGAACACAAAAAACACACAAAAACATTTAATCATTTGTATATTATTATTTTTTTTTGTTTGCCTCAGTTCAACAATCCTTTTAGATGTACTCAATTTAAAGTCAAGGCAACAACTGCCTAAACAAGACTTTTTTGAAAACAATATTTCAGCAGCATGCGTAAATATGCGGTGCGCCAAAAACACTTGCTTACTTCGCACTTTCCTGTGTTTGATACAATGTAATAAAAAAATTTATAGTTGAGATTAGTAACTGTTAGTTAAAGATAGAGATCCAATCCAACCCAACCAGAGTGCTTTAATGAAAAGGCCGTAATATTATGCCGTCAGACTTGAAGTTTGATTTATGCTTTTCGATATAATTTTTTTAAATAATTTAAACCTTTATATCCATAATAAAACTCCTGTCCTTTTTTCTCAAAGATCGACATCCCGGAAATCAAATTTTTATATTGATTTACACAAACTTTTTATTTTTTCCAATCCGAATGACTATATTTTTCTAAAAAAATACTTTATTTAAATACAAATACAAATAAATGATATGCATTAACTGAATAATTACTTCCGGTTATTCAAAAGCTGTATTGTAGAATTAAAAATACATTTGCCAGATACAAAAAAAAACCCTTCCATGCAACATAAACTATTAAAATGGCAAACCCATTGCCAACGTACAAATCATAATAAGGGTTTTATTGTTGGATAATCCAGGTTTAATGGCTTTAGGAACACACACAACATTGTTGCTTATACTGTTGATCTCTCACCAGTGCGAAAGCCTGCACATTTAGAATATTATCAGATATATTTGAATTTTAGATAGACGTTCAGTTTCAAGGCTAAATAATAAAAGCTATATACAGGGCTGTATCACGATAAACTGCGGCGATTCATATCTCAGAAATTTTGTATTTTTTGTGCTAATGTCAAATGGTCCAATTCGACTAATATTTTCAAACGGGGGGCAGTCCGGGGTATAGTAGAGGTAGGTCCATACTTACTAATTTTAAATGAAACACGCTGTATTTTACGTTAAACATCTTCGTTAGCAGATAAGTCGCACATTCTGGGATAACGATAAACATTAAAATAACCATAGTACTCTTTATTGACCGGTGTAAAGAACATATCAACAAATTTAAAAATAAACATTTCAAGAATGATTATGAATTACATTCTTATTAGAAACAAATTTTATACATACATATTTGATAAGAAGATAAAAAATTAGAGGAAATTATTCTCATATAACCGTGCAAATATAACAATGGAACAATTGAATATTTTTACAAATTTTATATTATTAGATACATGATTTTTTTGAAGCTAGATTAGCGCAATTTTACAAATAAAACTTGCCAACAAAAAAAAAAGCTTTTATTTCGCTGATTGTCCCAACTACCCTCTAAATAACCTATCACACAGACACAGCAGGAAATACCAACTCCAAACTCAGTACGTGACCAACATGTAAAACTCACAATTTTCGAACACATATCTCTGTCCAGGCGCTTCTGCAAAACTTAAACTTCATTTTCTCCAAATGCCAAAATAAAAAGGATGTCCTTAATGATTTTGTTTTGAGATACCTTTTAATGTGTACTTTTAGAAAAAAAGAACAAACAATTTAATTAAACAACTTGTTAATTCTATTGGGTTAAAAATTCAATAAGAGAAGAACGGTAGGCAACAACTTTTGCGGTAATTTGCTAATTAATAAAAATATATGTATATATATATATATACAGGAGTATTTTTTATTATTCTGATTTAATGCCCATATTGGTGGGCAGAAAAATTCCGGAACTTTGTTTTCTCGTAACTTTTTTATTAATTGAGCGATTTTTGTCGTTTTGGTCTTGTTGAATAGATAATGGATTTGGCTATAGAACTAAACTTACTTTTTTGAACATTTCAAAAAAATTCAAGGTGGCGAACAGAATCAAACATCGGTAATGTTCACATGCTGCTGGAACTTTCAACCTGTCTAAGTGTGTCGAATTTTCCTCTATCTCTTTTATTTAAAACAAAGAGCGAGTACTAGAATAAGATTAAAAGTTACTTAGTTTTCGACAATTTTCAAAACCATTTCTGTAAAAATTCATCGTTTTAAAGACATAATACTACAAACCTGACTTTTTTTTCTTAATTTCAATGCGATGCGATGCCTTTAACAAACTAGGACAAATATCTATTTCATTAAAATTCTTTTATTGCGTGCATATCAAAATTTCTGAGATTTTACAAAAATTTCCAGATAATTTAAAAAAGTATAAGTGATTTTCCTAGATCCGTTAGAACAGAGGTATGTTTCGGCTAATCATTTTTTTTAATGGGATTTATATTTTTATAGGAATATATCAGAAATATTATTAAAAATAATTAGCACATAAAATTTTCCGAGATCTGACGGATAATCTGACTATTGATTGGTGAGTCATAGCATTTTGCGTTTGTTATTGAAAAAAAAATGGAGAAAAGTGTATTTCGAGTTTTGATAAAGCATTGCTTTTTGATGAAAAAAAAATCCCGGTGGCAGCCAGTCGGAAAAGTAGATTTTTGATTTATGTATTTTTTATTTATACTTAGTCTACCACTGACACCCACTATTAATAAACAAATAACGGAATATTCTGACATTCGCGAAATATAACCAGTCATATTGACAGTTATTTTAACTGAAATACCCATTATACTATAACACATTGTAAAGTACGGTCTTATTGTTATTTCACAGGTGTTTATTTGTCAAAATAATTACAGGTATAGCGGGTGATGATATTTTTTTTTTTTTGTTACTTTATATTGACTTACATTTACTTAAATATGCCAGCGATGAAAAAACTCCCCAAATAAATATTGTAGAGATTTAAGTGCTCTATCATTTGATATGTAACATCGGTATTTTCTATTAACAACGAAAAAAATATAATTTTTTTAAAACTTTGACAGGCCGCCATTCTGAAATTAGCTCTCCGATTTCAATCGCCAACGAACTCACGCGATTCCATGACCTAGCCGATTTTTTAACCAAATTTTGTTTCGATTGGTCAAAAAATGCGGCCTAGAACGTGACGCAAAGTTTCTATATCCCATATATATATATATATATATATAGTAATTTTTAATTGTTTTTTGTTTTGACGTCCCAATAATTTCGAAGATTCTATATATATATATATATATATATATATAGATATATAAACTTTTGAACTGAGGTCATTTTTAGGATCCAGGGGTCATAAAATGAAGTACTGCATAAAAATTTTTCAAAATTTCGGTTGTGTCGATCTCCTGAATAGTTAGATTTTTTTTAAAAATCTACTAAAAATACAGTGAAACCCAAACAATGGCTAGATAAACATTATCCGAACTCTGCTCCTTCGAGACAAATGGTAGAGAAGTGGTTTGCTGAATTTAAACGTGGTCGCACCAGCACAAATGATGCAGAGCGCAGTGGACGCCCAAATGAAGCTGATATTCCAGAAAACGTCATCAAAATTCACAAATTGTTTTTACCATTTTACAAGAACACTTGGGTATGCGAAAGCTCTGTGCAAAGTGCGTGAAGTGTGAGCTCACAGTCGACCAAAAACAACAACGAATTGATGCTTCAGAGGAATGTTTGGCGCTGTTAAACCGCAATAAAATGGCATTCTATCGTCGATCTGTGACAATGGATGAAACATGGCTTCACTATTACACACCAGAATCCAAGACAGCTGAGTGGACAGTAATCGATGAGCCGAATCCAAAGCCAGCAAAAACGCAACAGGCGACCGGAAGGTGATGGCGGCTGTATTTTGGAATGCGATCGGAATAATATTCCTCGACTACCTCCAAAAAAGAACTACCATAAACAGCTACTATTACTGTGCACTTTTGGATGGATTGAAGGCTGAAATCGCAAAGAAACGGCTACATTTGCAAAAGAAAAAAGTGTTGTTTCACCAACACAATGCACCCTGCCACAAATCGAAAAAAACTATGGCAGAATTGAATGAATTGGGCTTTGAATTCTCCAGATGTAGTTCCCAGCGACTTTTTCCTGTTTTCAGATCTCAAGAGAATGCTGGCTGGAAAGAAATTTAAGTCCAATGATAAAATAATCGCTGAAACTGAGGCCTACTTTGACGAGAAAGGGAAATCGTAATTAAAAGTGGTATCGAAAACTTGGAAAATCGCTATACTCGTTTTATTGCCCTCGAAGGCAATAAAATCGAGTTTTGTCAAAAAAATTTTTTTTTCCTACTTATGTGATAAACTTCATAAACGAGTTCAAGAGGAGTTGAATTTAAATAAAACGAGTCTTTTCCATTTCATAGTAAGATTATAATTAATTATTCATAGTAATTTAAAGAAATATTACATTTAATTGTTTTGATTATTATTGCTTAATTGCAATATTTAATATAACAAAAATATACTTACTTATTAACTTATTAATAGAACAATTGTGCGGTGTAAAGGCACTAGGAACTTTTAATTTATATCTAATATGTATACATTAACTAATATATGCTTATACTACACCTCCTATGAAAACCAAAAAAAAAAAAACATTTTAAAAAAATGTTTATTCTGTAACAAAATAGAACCCGCCACTGGCAAGCTTACAGATTACGCAATTCTAGAATGCATGGGTGGCAGATCGTTTTCTTTCCGAGAATTTTCAATGTCAAACATGTCCTTTTTTTTATAATATATATTCATAATAACACGAAATATTCCCACAGATTGTTGACAGGATGCTTATTTTTTCTAAACATAAATACGAACGTACCCTAATGTATGGGGGGTCTAAAACCTATCTATGTTTTAAAAATATTTTGTTCTTAAGATAAGAATGTTTATTACTTTGTTATGTACTCTACAGATATTTATTGGGTAACAGTGTTGCCGATTTGCTCAAGCATTGCTTTCTCTAAACATTGTCGATACGTTTATAAATTGTTTAAATTAAGGAATAAGTTATGATCGATGGAATGTTGATATTAATTACTTGGTTTTTTTTTGGTTCCCAATGTCTGACTCTACCTAAGGGGGTAACAATAATAATAATAATATCAATAGTTATTGGTGAGTCTTGGGCAGTCTTTTTTTGAACTGAGTTAAATGCTCTTGCTTTATTTATAAGTTATATCTTGTCACTAATATAGTTGCTATATTACGGCAAAATGTACTCGCATTTACAACAAGAGAAATATCTACATCACGTCGAATCATAGTTAGTATAAATTAAGTATCTTTGAGCAATTATACCAATTGAATTGAATCATGGAAATATTATTCATAATTTCACAGAATTAAACCTCGTATCGCCATCTCTGGAGATACGCTTGAACCACATCGAATAACAGAAAATAGAAGTACGACTAAAGAGTAGAAAATCAATAATTAGTGCTTTATTCTAACGCTGCGCAAGGGCTGCGCTCTGAAACTGGCGTCTTCGAATTCCCATTGGCTATCATCCCTCTTTTGATGCATAATAGGGGAGGTAATCAGATTAACGCTCTGAAAGAAAGTACCTCGTTAGTTCTTTTCAATTAAAAAGTCAGTTCTTGTTCGAGATCCAAGTAAGTCACTTCTAAATATATTTTCTTATAAGCTGTTTTAAGATTTATAATTTTTCTAAGTTCATTTTTCTGATTACAAAAATTCTTTTATTTTATTTTCCTTATTTTTTTTTGAGATTTTATTCAGAAGTCTATCAAAGCTGAATTATTGGTATAAATGCTTTAATTTTTATTTTAGTTTCGTATTATCTTTTTCTTTTGCTAATACAAAGTAACTGAAGACATTTAAGTGGAAATCAATGTAAATTATTCGTAATTACATCGATTTCCATTATGCTAAGTCTTTATTAAGATTAAATATTAGTTAAATAAGAGTTTTGTTCAATTAATCAATTGTTGATTATTCTATGTTTTAGTTTGTTTCTTTTTCTTGATTTTGTCTAGTTTTAATTATATTTAGATTTTCTTTTAATAATTATTTCTTCTCTTTTATTCTTAATTTTAAATAAACGTAAAGTTACAAAGAAATTGAGTTTTATTACGTGGGGACACAAAATGAATAAGTCTTGAAACAGTAGTGTTAAACAAGGTTGAAGTGTTGTGAACGACGCCAAAGTTGCTGTGAGATCTAAAAAAGGTTTGATTAGCTATTAGTTGTTTGTTTCTTTCATTTAATAATTTGATTCTGTTATTATTCTCTTGACTATCATAATTTGGTTCTGAGTCTTTGAGAATTACGCAACATCTAGAAATTCGAACCTAGTGGCTATACTAATTATCTTATTAGGGTTTAGACGGGATAATACTCTCTGCATTCATTATCCTATCTATATATAACTCCGGTTAATTAGTACTACTACAATTCTACATACATTTTTGTTCGGTTTTTATGTACCTCTGAAATTTGATTATTTATTGTAATAAGAACATTAGGAGCCCAATCGTCAATTACCTCATATGGTCCATTGAAAATATGTTCTGATTTTTTACCAGCGTCATTTTCTACTAAAATTTTGTCGCCTAATTTGTATGTTATTAATTTCGAATGTTTGTCAAAGTCTGTCTTTCGTCTTTCTTTGGATTTTATTAAATTTTATCGTGCGTCTTCCCAAGCTGTTTGTAATCGATATTTTAGTTCAAGTGGGTAATTTGAGAATTTATAAAGCGGTTCTATTTTAGTTAAAATATTGTTCAAGAGATTGCAAGGTTTTCGAAAAATTAGTCCCATACGAACTAATTTTTCGAAAACCTATTTAGTATTGGTATGTACACTATTGTTGTATGAGAAACACCAAAATTGAAGCCATGTACTCCAAGTTTGAGCATTTTTATTGCATTGTATTCGTAAGAAACTATTTAAATGTTTGTTCGAATTTTCAAGTGAACCCAACGTTTCGTGATGATACGCAGTAGAACATCTTTGTTGAATATTTAGTATTTTACAAGTTTCCTTCAAGGTTTCACATAAAAATTCCGTTCCCTGATCATGTACTATACTTTTTGGAATACCATAACGTAAAATAAAATTATTTACAAAACTATTAGCTACCGATATTGATTCCTTATTTACTAATGGATAACACTCAACAAACTTTTAGAGTTCGCACTGAAGTGTTAAAATATACTTATTACCTAAACTATCTTCCTGCAATGGTCCTACTAAATCTAAAAATATGTTCTCAAATGCTGAAGCTGCCGTGGTTGTAATGGTCATTGGTTGAATATTAGGCCTACTATGTTTATATCTTTGACAGTCATCACAACGTTTGACGAAAGCTTCGACATCCGATTTTAAATTTACCCAATAAAAACACATTCACTAATTTATCCTTATACCACACTTATCCTACGGACTTATTGTCGGAGAATATCAGTTGGACCTTACTTTGGGCAACACCCTACGTCCTCTTAAACCGTGTAAAACATAAAGATCAGAAATGAACACTAGCAATTTCGCGAATTGAATGATAATCTTCAATTACATTTAATGGAGCTAAGTTCATCATAGTAATTCCGACCTTTGCTGAACCACAACTGATGCAATCCTCTTCTTCCACCTTATTAATATTTTTATTCTAAGCGTGATTCCTTACATGCCATAACTTCATAAAAAGATTTTTAGTAAACTTGTTTTATTGATCTAAGTTTAGAGTCTAATAAAAATTTGTCGCCAATTTCAACTTCTTACTTCAACTCATATAAATCTCCGTAGCAAATTGTATCTTTTTTTGCCTGACTGCAAAATCAGCATTTTTCATAATACCGACACAGCACAGAGCACATATGGTATTGATATTTACTTCCAACAGATGCGGATATGTATGTTGTTAGTAAAACGCTAAAACTTGTTCCGACATCTAGAAAGCTGGCAGCCTGTGTGTACATGGTGTGGTGTGCGGCATGCATGCATAGAAATGCCCTCAAGTACGAAAAGAAAGGTAAAAAACGAATACGTAGAAAACTATTCTTCTTAGTTGCATGAGTGTATGGAGACTTACTTTTACGTGCTTCTACGTTTTATAAAGTGAGTACGTAATTCTTGCAGCACCTAAATTTTACCTTTTCTAAATTATAAACACAATTTACCTATAGTACGACACAGTTAAGAATATACGCTTCTAAATGGGCTATCCATATAAAAGTGTATCATTCTTAACTGTGTCGTACTATATATTGCAAGGCTTAATATAATATGAGTGGTATCACTTTTGTCTCATAACTGGCGGGTGTTGGCAAAAAGTTGTATAAATCTGATAATATTGTTTTGAAAAATTGGTTCCTGTATAGTAAAAAAATCGGTTGTGTCACCCCAGAATTTTCACGAAGGTTTAACCATCGATATGGCCTCAATAATTTATAAAATATGATATCCGACAACAAGATGTTTTTGGCGACATCTAATGTGAGCAGGCAATATGCCCGGTTAAACAAAGTTTACAAACGATGGCCGGAAGAGAAGTAACAACTCCATTATATCCTATTGCCAACACTAGATTAATGAATTATTTGTTACACAATGTAACACGACTTTTGGTTACGTTAGAAATTTGTTTCATAATATTTCTGCTATGTTTAGGAAATATGTTTTAAGTTTTTAACCTACTTTTACATTATTTTCTAACGCCTATGTGATGTGATTTTAAATTATATTCTATCAAACCAATGAAAAATTATTTAATATTTTGGATATGTTTAAGAACTATACATTTTTGAACCCTTTTTTAAACCTCTTGCCTACGCTCAATATTTTCTAGAAGTTAATCAGCACCTAGAAATATCCTGAAGTATTATATTATTTGGTACTATATTTGTTAAAAATCTGTTAGGTGAGTTTTAAGTTATCGTGGATACTGATTTTTCTGATCCTTTGTTATACTTTTCACGGACGCCTATATTGGTACAAAAATATTTTTGTCGTATATTTTTCACACCAACTGAACTACTTAAAAAGCTAAATATATCATTTTTACAGTCTGATTTTTCTGCCCGTTTTTCTACTACAAACAATTTTTTTTATGCCGCATTTTGTAGGAAGTTATTTTATCCACAACTATTAAAAATTATTCCATTTTTAGAATAAGTTTACTAGGAAATATTTTTTTTATTTTGATTTCTTTTTGACTATTTACGAACGTCTATGTTCGCAAGTTTCTTATGATACATATTATAGGTTATATTCTATCAAAGGTATAAATAACTAGTCAATATTTCTTCTATGTTTAGGAAATATATGTTTTATTTTTTTAAGTCCTTTTTACACTCTATTCGAACGCCAATGTGATCTAATTTGTTATGGTAATGTGTTATACTCTATTAATCCAATGAAAAATTATTCAATCATTCCAATAAGTTTAAGAAATTTGACTTTTTTTAAATTTTTAAGCCGTTTTTTAAATCCTACGCTCAATGCTAAAAGTTAATCAAACACGTATTTCTGGTGAAACAAAAATAAAAATATTTTCATGAAACGAATAGCCTCCACACAGTAAAAAATTGCGTGTTAAATTTAACACTCAATGGTGGTACATATATGACCACACGCAATCTTGTATATTAACCAATCATTAAATCTGGTAAAAATTATAATTTTGAAATGTTTTTTTACATCTGATGAGTGATATTCTTTTAATTCATTGATAGGTACATTTACACTATCGCGTGTAAATTAACTATATTACAGTGTTAATATTTACACTCAAGGGTGTAAAATAAACAGTGAGACGTGTAATTCAACCATCTTTTAAGGGTAATTTACGCCTTATTATTGTAAATATCATATTATTATAGTGTGAATTTCATTGCATTTAGGTGTGAATTTACTACAGCGGGTGTAACAATTTCTACCCATGGTTAGTATATACTTTCCACTTTGTTTACGTCATTTATCATTATCTATCAAACTAACCAGGTGTTTGAAATTTTATGTTAAAATTGTGCAATATGTTTGCCATTATAAACCTTCGCTTAGTTTGATACATGAATGACTAAATCAAAGCCGAAAGTACCAGAATATACGATTTTTATTTATAAAACAAATTATAATTCAAACTATTTGGACAAAATGGCAACCAAAATATAGTCCATAACCTGCTATGGTTTAACAATGTATTATATTAACCATAAACACTAAACAAAAATATGTTTAGCAACAATATAAAAGATTGAAAATCTCAAGTATTATCTAGAGTTATATAATACGCCTAATATACTACTTATCTACTTGTTACTATAACTAGTTAGTTGAACAAAATGACACCTTAATGGTACATATTATACTATAATGGTTTAATTAACAATATACTAAGATTAATACTAAACATAATTTCATTGTTCACCATTGGGATCTCCTAAACTTTAAGAGTATAAGGTAAAAACCTGCAAACTCTTATTATTATTATTAGAATTATTTAAAATCTACAAGTAACAGAAATCTGTACCAATCCTATATAATACCTAAGTACTTTGTTAAAAATCTACTTACTTACCTAGTTGTTTCTATTAATTTCAATATGTAGGTACTTACCCAATTTAACCATATCCTGATAACACCCACCCTCATTTGCCGCTTTCCAGAACTTTGCTTTATTTTTATATTATAGTTTAAATATAAGTGACATAATTATATTCTATAATAAATTACGCAGTAATTCACAACAAAAATGTAAGAGCAAAAAGCCGAAAAATCCCCGAATTAAATAAAAATATGAAATGACATGTGACTTGCCGGCATTCAAGATTGAACTCTGTACCTGCTGTGTGTGTGTGTGTGTTTGTCGTGTAAAAAAAAATATAAAGCAAGTTGTACACTCGGTGCGTTAAAACAACTTTTTAGAGGGGTATATTTTACGCTCATATCGTGTTATTAATTGTTATTGTATTTAATTTTTATCATAGAGTGTAAACTTATAATAAAATAACACCCATTCGACAAAATTAACTTTTAATAGAATTGAATTCACATACAATTTTTACACTACAACTTTGGTCCCATATGAGTGTAAAATTGTGGTAAATTATATTGATCCGAGTGTTAAATTTAACACTACTTTTACAATTGCACGAGAAAGTTGTTTATAGTAACAATCGTCAATTATGAATTTGGTGTGCGAATAAACCAAAAAATCACAGCTGGAAATGTGTTTTACACGCAAATGGGCGTCTCAATGCCAGAAAATACCTCAAATATCAGTGCCCGGTTCATAAATTTTAGTCTTGTTGATCATAAATTTACTCCTTTAGTGGTTTTCACGACTTTATCAGAGCAGAGGGTTATAGAGCAATTAAAAATATTACACCTAATTCAGAGACAGCAGGTGTATTTTCGCCGTATCACACTAAAATTCATATTGTAGCAAGCTTTGTTATACTGATAAGCTTTTTGTTAGGTGTTTTTCAGAAAAGAAAAGTTGGGTAAACACTATATGTTTAAAATAATTTATTGAGCAGTACACATAGGTATTATAATTACTACTATTTAATGCAAAATCTAGATTACTACTAAACAAATTTACAGAAAGATCGCTGAAAAGAATAAAACTAAATATCAAAATAAGCACTCTGGTTTCGCTACGCGGTAGTCTGCAGTCAATGGGTTGCCGAAGTGACACGCCAGGGTGTTACAATATTACAAAAAAATCCGCATATTAATCATAAGTAAATTTCTAACACTTTCACAATTTGTCAGTATTTTTTTCGAGAAGACAAATAACTGGTTGAGAGCAAATTTTCAAAAGAGTACAAGACGGTAGATTCACCTCTTACATTTGAATATTACATTTAAAATGCGAACAAATAATTTTGTAACACTTTGGGCTTTTGTCAGTATTTTATGATCTAGAAAACAAGGAAGTGGTTGAAAGGAAATTTTGAAATGCAAAGTATAAGGGGGTCCATTTGCCCCCTAAATACAAAATTGCTCCTAACATGCGAATATAATTTTGTAACACAATATGCCTCCCCTAAATTTGAAAATTAACGTAATGTGTTCCTTTGTCAGTTAGTAACGCGACACGAAACCGTATGAACATTGCACATGCTCAGTTATAATGTTAGCGATAATTAGGTACGTGTCAAATACCGCTTTTCTAAAACCCTATTGGCAAAGATTACAGTTCGTGGATGATTTAGTGTGGTCATCTTTCTGAGTTAGTAAAGATGATAGACGACGAATGCGATTGATGCGTAGAGTTAAATTCATGATACAAATATGACTAATTTGTTTAATGTTTAATTTGAGATTTTTAGGACACACTTTTATTTTTACCTCAGATCTGGGCCCTGTCCCTTAAATTTTTGACAAATTGACTTTTTCATGTGTCATTCCCCAACTAACAATTTAACTTTTATAATTGCTGTAAGAACATTTATAAAATATATTTTATAAAACACCCATTGTTTTATAAACATTTTCACAACGTTCTTACGCGCCTTATAAACACGAAAAAGGCGCAGATTTATAAAACAAATCGACTCTTTAACGGTTCTATAAATGTTGCTTGTTGATATTATACAATAGTTTTTAGAACGTTTATAAATATTTAATAAAAATCAAATAAAACTGTTATAAACATATTTTATAAATCTTTTATAAGAGCCTCAATTTCAACATTTTTGCTCTCAGCGGCAACAGTTAAAGGATAAAAACGTTTTTTTAAAATACCTTTTTATACAAAATTATTTTATAATTATTATGTTGTTGGTACACATTAATAAAATCTGAACAATGATGGAGGTAAAAATAATATAAAACGCTATAATACCCAATAATGAATAATAAAATAAGTCAGATAAAATTCACCCATGAGCAGATTTGGCTGCGAAACAAAATTTACTGTTAAATATATTGTATATTATTATTAAAATTTTAATGCGCCTCTTGAATTATGTAAATTAATGAATTTAGATTTTATAAATTATATAAAATATTTTTTTTATTGTCACTTATTGTTGAAAATAATCTTTTGGGATATCCTTTATTATATAATGACTGATTCTGTATAGCTTATTAGCTAAGAAAATTTTACAAATTAGAAAAAATATTAATTTTAAAAGTTTGGTCAACATGGCTAACAATTTAAAGAAACCAAAAATGGCTTCTTCCTTATACGATGCTTTAAAACAAAATTATCTCAACTCAGACGAGTACGCTCTTTAGATAGCTATTATAAATAACTGCAGAATTGTTTTATACAGGGGTGTATTCGTTAAAAAACATAAATCTCATAATATTTTAAGTGCATATAAAATCTAATATAAAATTAATATTACCTGAAACCCCTTTGATAGCATAAGAATGATGATATGATTGTTTTATATCTATGATATGGATACTAGCCAAAATATAAGTAGGTACCTATGTTTTATGTAAACTTGAAGACATTTTTAGAAACCAGTTATGGTGTAAGAGATAAAAATATATATTTCACTAAGCTTGATAATGAATAATGAAGTTAATTACAAGTATTTTCCTTGAAGTTTTATGTATTTAGTTATCTTTTGCCGTTATTTAAAATAAATTAATAGTAAAACAAACTAAAACAAACTTTTATATAAATGCTCTAAAAAATCAAAATTTAATTTAAAGGTGTTGCAAAAAAATTATAAGATAAAATGTATACACATTAATCAAGTCTAGTCCTGTCTACTTGAAGTATTCGTGCTTGATACTTTGATGTTTGTGTGAGTCGCCGCCGTGTGTCGCATCGTCTCAATATTGGAATAATAATAAAATAGTAAACAGAGTTTTACAAAACAAACTTTAACATAATATGTTTTATAAAAGCTTTTAATGTGTTCTTATAAAACAAAATGCTTCTATAGCTACTCTATTATTATCTTTTACGGGAGTAATTTAAACATAACCTAAATTGAGCCCTTTGGTTATGTTATGTATGTTATAATTGCCGTTATTAAAACGGTTTGTCGAGTATCTTTAAGAGAGTTCGAGGATCTTGAGGTAGAAAATTTGGCATTCATTGAGTATGGCAAAAAGCTTCTTTTAGGAAAAATGCGGAACATTATACCATTGCCCATGATCGCATGTTTTCTCTTAGTTTTGCATTTTTTTCTAGCTCACTTGTGCTTGAATCATGATATTGATCACCAGGATAGGTATCCAATTCTCTATTTCGGCTACCCGCTCACCATCTAGTAATAATTCCTCCTGAGAATTTATCAGTGTCCACAATATTTTGTGGTGTCTTATTAATGTAAATATTGTCATTAATTTGATTAGATTCCATTACAGTTTCCTTCTCATTATTATAGTCACTAATGTTTTGCCTTTGATAATTTATAATATTGTAGTAATTAAGTTTTAATTTGCTATTAAATGCACAACTGCTTTTAGTTTTTTTTCCATTTGGACAACATTTGAATTCAGTGTATAATATAACAATAAATATCAGTTGAAAATAAATAAGACTATGTTATATATTAGTTCTAGGTAATGTTTATGACAGCATTTTAATTTTATAAAATATGCATTGGCAACATATTTATTTTTTTATTGTTTTTAATAAAATAACTAAAACACAATTTTGTAATTATTAATTTGCGCACAAATTTGCTCCACAAAACAAATCGCTCTTAATAACGACAATAAAAAAACTATTTTATTATTACGAAATGTACTTTAACAGAATAATTTTATAATTGTTTTTAAAGGAACAAGTTAATCCAGACTAGTACTTTTACAAAATGCTTTTAAAACCAATTATCATACGTCCTACAAAACGTATTTTATAAACGTTTATAAAATTGTTACGATATCATATTTTATAACTATTTTATTATTTTGCTGTAAAAACGTTCTTAAAACAATTTTTCTCACAGAAAAGTTTAACACAGCAGTTTAATCACGAAACGAAACTTTAAAAAACAAAAAAGTTTTAACTAAGCGGCAATAAAATAATTATAAAATATATTAGTTCTTTAAGAATGTCGAATTGCTAGTTGGGCTGTAATAGTTATTTACTTAACAAGTGCGGAAAGTTGTAATTTTCCGCATGCGACGATAGTTGACCGAACGACGCGACGAGCAGTGGAGTTCGGTCATCCGTCAGTGCGGAAAAAAGGTAGGTAGGTAGGTACAAATCTTTTCCTACGAGCAGCAAAACCAAAACGTACAGGCGAAATTGAAGAAATAACTCGCAATGATTTAAGATACGTTGTTATTACCAGAGAAAAATTCCCATAAAGGTAAAAGTTTGTAGTTTAATACGTTTGAGAAATCATGCGGACTCAGTGCGGTAAACTTACTTTTTTTTACTGCAATATATTATGTAAGGCAAGAACATTTTTTTTAAATTTGTCACTTTCGTCATTTCCAAATTTGTTGGTTTAAATCCTTCGTTTATTCGCTTTAAAAGTGCTTAAAACATTCACTTATCTCGACATTTCCTTTTAATTTAATGATAAAATACTTCGACCATAAAGTAGAAGGAGAATATATTATTTTAGATAACTGGTGAAAGTAAGCTACAAGTACTTCTTTTTATTCTGGATACTTTTTATTCGTGGTAAGCTTCAAAAACATTATATTATTCTAGGTAGTGTTCTTTCGATTTCTCTGGAACCAAGCAACAAGTTGCCGCGTTCTAAAATGCCCTCCACCATGTACATACTTGTATAAAATGCAAATTATAAGCATACAGGTTCAAGTTTTTTTTTGGAAAATGCCCATTTAAACAGGCACTAAAATATGTTGTATTTCAATTAGAATACAGTAGAGATTTATGTTAATTAATAATTATAATAAAATATTTCATTTTACAAAAACAAATAAGTATTATAAATTGCTTTAACTGGCTGTTGTTGATTAGTATTTCATTTAAATTTATTAAGAGCAATATTATACGAAATTTATTATTTATTGTTGTTGAATAATCGACATATTTATTCTCTATGGGGTATGTATATCATCGTAAGTAATATATTGGTTGGATGGACATATCTGATATTGTCATGTACATTAAATATTTGAAGAGCCAAGAGGAAATTGGCTATATGGATCTTTCACACTCACAGATAAAATGTGTACAGTTCTGCATTTTAAGATAGAATTTATAGCAAAGGAAGTTTATAACATATTTAATACAAATCAATATACTCCATCTGAACTTTTCTCAACTATTGTATTCAACAACAATAGAACGGAATGGTGACGGACACATTTTAGGATTCAACAAAAAATAGTAAATAAAAAAAACAGAAAAATTAAGATGATATGAAAAATTGCCAAATAGCATTTTAGCCATTTTATTAAGTAACATTATTTTTGATGCAATCTACCATCAATTGTTATGATTATTTTTTTGTTGCAGTGTCAAGTGTCCGAATCCTGCCTCAAATCCGACTTGTCATTGCTTCAATTTCGAAAACGGAATATTTCTGGAATGTCCTGCTGCCACAATATATTCGCTCAAGACTGTACTGCACATCATTCAAGGTCCTATACAATCGTTAAGCATTTACGACCTGGACAGATCACTTGTAAGTTTGCGTTATGCTAGAAACATTTAATTGTCTGTAATTTATCATTAGTCTGATTTATATAAAATTTAGTTTACATGGACGGTTATATTTTTGTTAGTTTGATTTTAAATTTTCGCGTAGATTCAACTGCCAAAAGACTTCTTTCTCGATACAACAGTGATAAAACACCTTCAAATTTCTCAATCAAATATCCAACGATTACACGATGATGCTCTGCTTCCTCTCCGGATGCATTTGGAATCGTTTAGTTTAGTATCGGGAAAATTGCACGAGGTTCCTCAGAAATCTTTCAAAGGTATGATCAAACTGATTGCCTTAGACTTGGAAGCGAACCAAATAAACGATCTACCTAGCTACAACTTTTACGGGTTGCAGTTGATAAAATTGAATCTAAAAGGAAACCAGGTTCAAAAGGTAAGCCAGAATTTTGGGTAACTTATTAAATTAATTGAAATAGAAATATCCGATTTCAAATTATATATTTTAATTTCCTTTAAAATTTTTGTAAAAAACGCAACAAGGCATTCAGATTTACTTCAAAACAATACATAAACAAAAGGCGGTTAACTTTTCATAAATTTTGGTTCTAGGTTTCAGAGTACGCTTTCGCAGGCCTAGAAAACGATCTCTCCGAACTTGATCTTACGGAAAACAAACTACAACACTTCCCAATAAGAGCGCTAAAACGACTGGAACGACTGCGCCACCTGCGTCTGTCATGGAACGATATTACTCACATCCAATACGACTCACTCTCGCGTCTAAACTCTTTAATTTATCTAGACTTGAGTTTCAACAATTTCGCATCTCTCGACGAACACACTTTCCGAGCATTTCCAGTCTTACGCACTTTATCATTATATTACAACACAATTGAAACGGTCCATCCACAAACGTTTGCCACGTTGAAGGACTTGCATTCACTAGATTTGAGTCACAACAGAATAATATTCTTAGATGCTGCCACATTTGTACAAAATAAAAAATTAAAATCAATTGATTTAAGTCACAATCATTTGCATTATATCAGTGGATTATTTGCATTTCTTCCGGAATTGAAAGAATTGTTTTTAGCTGAGAATAATATTTTAGAAGTTTTGTCAGATACTTTTATGAACTCAACAAACCTATCTGTCATATATTTACAACAAAATGCTATTAGGGAAATTGACAGTGACACATTTACAACTCTACCAAACTTATTTCAATTACATTTAAGTTTTAATTACATTTCTACGATTCCAAAAATTTTATTCGAAAATAACAATAATCTTACATCTCTAAGCCTTGATAGTAACATCATAACACATCTTGAACCAGGAACGTTTGATAACCTCCTGAATCTTCGTGAGATCCGGTTACATAATAATTTAATTAATACTATTTATAAAAATGTATTTGACCCATTACCGTCATTACTAGAATTACACTTACAACATAATCAAATAGATTCTATAGATTCTGGTGCGTTCAAAACACTCGAAAGTCTACAACATATCAATCTGCAAGGTAACAGATTAAAAAGATTAGAAGACGTATTTAATCCTGTTGCAAGATCTCTAGTGTCAATCCAATTAGATTGGAATTGTTTGATTGAAATTGATAATAACTCTCTGATTGAACAAGAGAACGTTCAAATAATTTGGTTGGGACATAATCGTTTAACAAAATTACATAAAAATGTATTTAGTAATTTGTATTCCATACAGCGATTATATTTGAATAACAATTCAATAAACTCTATCGAATCGAAGTTGTTTTCGACAATGGAATCGTTAAAGTTTCTCGATATCAGTTTAAACAACTTGGTAGAAATTACAAAACGTACATTTGCAGATCTACGAGATTTAGAAGAACTATATATAAGTTATAATCAAATTAAAAATATAGAAGCAGGTTCTTTGACGACTTTGAAAAAATTACGAATATTAGATCTTTCAAATAATCCTTTAATTCGCATCCACACGAATATGTTACAGGAGCGACTACCAATACGAGTACTAAGTTTGTTCAACTGTTCCATAGAAGATATTTCACCAAATGCCTTTCAAGGTTTGAATAATTTAAATGAACTCAATCTGGCACAAAATAGGCTCAAGTGTGATGATCTGTCACAACTTGACATCCCAGGTTTGCGTGTTTTGACACTTTCATATAATAACTTAACAAAATTAGACGACAATGCTTTAAACGGACTACCATCACTTCAAGTAATTTTGCTTAACTATTGTGGAATCACTAGCTTACCAGAAGCGATATTTACAAAAAACAAAAATTTATTAAAAATCGATTTAAGTCACAATTTGATTAGCAGTATTCATTACAAAGTATTTATGAGTTTAAATGTGTTTAAAGAACTGAAACTAAGTAACAACAGATTTACTGATTTACCGTACACTGCGTTTCTGAATATTTCTACTATGGAAAAGTTAACGTTAAGTAATAATAAAATTAAAACCGTTGAGTTATCACAAATCAATGGTCTACCAAATTTGAAGGAACTAGATTTAAATAATAACAGCATTTCTTCACTATCTGGATTTGCTTCAGCAAATTTGACTCAGTTACTGTCACTAGATCTTAGTAATAATGCATTATCAGAATTACCTACAAATTTCTTCAGTAACTCAATACAGTTACGTCGAATTGATTTATCAAACAATCGTTTCAATTATATTTCATTAACTGCGTTGGCGCGAAATAATTTACCAGGGTTAAGATGGTTAAATTTAGGTTATAACCCTTTAGGAAAGATTCGAGATATTTCCTATGTTCACAACATCCAAATCTTAGAAGAAATTCATATTACTTACACCAACTTAAGTATAGTGACTAGTAAAGATTTCGAAAGCTTTTCATCACTATTACATTTGTATTTAAATCATAATAAAATATCACGAATATCACCGGGAGCTTTCGCGAACTTGTCTCAACTTCTATCGTTAGATATATCTGTAAATGAACTTGAGATTTTACCACAGGAACGACTTCAGGGGTTGAGCCATTTAAGACTTCTCAATGTTACTCAGAATCGTTTAAAAGAACTCGAGGAGTTCTCAAGTGATTTGAAATCGTTATCAGTTCTAGATGTTTCTTATAATCAACTTACACGTATCAGTAAAAATATGTTTCGAAATTTAGAAAATTTGGCTGAACTGTATTTAGCTGGAAATTGGATATCTTTCATTTCAAATGAGGGGTTTCGAAAGTTAAAAAAGTTGAAATTATTGGATTTGAGTAAAAATTATTTGGAACAGGTTCCAACAAACGCGCTTGCAACTTTAGAGACACATGTGAAGAGCATGAGAATTGAAGGTAAATCAAATAGATATAAAATATTGCGGTTCTTTTTCAAATAAATAAATCTATATTTGTTTCCAGAAAATCCGCTATCTTGCAGTTGTGACACGCAGGAACTTTGGGAATGGTTACAAGATCATCAAAAATTAATTTCTGATCTAACCAGTATGGAACTGCGATGCGATCATCCTCCAGAATTGCAGGGTCGACTTTTTCTTGATCTAGATCCCCAAGAGTTTTGTGAATTACCGATTGTGGTAAAACTAGGTATACAGGACATTCAACCATTCTCCGTGTATGTGTCTTGGGAGAGTAGGAATCATTCTGGATTACAGGGCTACCAGGTGGTTTATTACTCTTCTGAAAGTGTAAATGAAGTAAGGAAATGTATATTAGAATGTTTGCTTTATTACCCATTTGTTGATGTTTTGTTTGTTTCATGTCTAAATCGTTCTCTTGTAACGCTGTTCGTTTACGAATACTCTTCAAACTTTTCTAACAAATTAGTTTTTATTTATTTGTTTCAGTTTGGTTAAAAAATTTGCTTGTAGCGTTATTTTCTCTTCTCCAATTTTTGATTTTTAAAGTCACTTCTAAGTTGCGCCGTTTTTTCCTGTTATCCTAATTTATAGATGTTTTTTAAAATTAATTAACGAATCTGCCGTTATAATCCTTTGTGGTATTTGAAAATGTTATTTTTCTTTAACAAGCGTTATGTTTTTAAATCAGTAAACCGTCAAATTAATATCGAGATTTATAATATAATGTTTATTTTCAATTAAAACTTTCAGTGTAAAAGGAATATCTATTTTACTGTTACCGTTCTTTACAGAAAATACTGTTAATGTTTGTTTACATTTTCAATCGTAATAAAGTTATTTTCTTTTGCTAAGTTTCTATGACACACTTTCGTTTCGATAGATGACCTTTTTGTCTGCAAATATTACATTTATAATTAGAACACTTTCAGTTTCTCTTGGGTATTTTCCCACAAACCGCACAAAACTTTTTATTTTTATTATACCTATTTCACAGACGCTTGTTTTCTATAGACCAATGACAACCTGTTGACGCTGATGACATAAATATGTCGTTTGTTTATATCGAAATTTTTCTTCCATAAATACTTCTTTCTGGCGTGCAACATTGTAGGTACCGCACAGTCAACCCCGTTATCGTGCTTTCTTCACATAGTCGGCTTTGAATATTTTTTTGTAAATCCACACACAAATTTCCGTAGGTTATTGGTAAGATCAGTCTACTCAATCAACTTCACTCCTCGCTAAATTGGATTCTTCTTAAAAAAGAAATTAAAAAAAAGGAGAAGAAAATAAGTATCTAATTCGTCTCCATACAAACTGTAATTATCTTGCGCACCGTTAAATTGTTGTAAGTCCGATAAGTCCTGTAGCTATATTTAAAAATGCCTTTCTGTTATCAGATAACACAATATGTTATTGAAGAAAGTTGTTCAGAAAGAGAAGGTGAATAATAATTAAAATTTGAAAGCCGTCTGTCCATATTTTGAATTTTATCATTTTCTTGTTTGAAAACCAACAAATCAAAGAAGGCTTGGAATTTTGAAATTTTGTACAGTTACTCAATTTTTCATTCTGAATAAGTTTTATTAATACCATTTTGTCGTAACTTCAACCGAAAGGATCCTTTACTAGTGTAAAAATCAGTATTTTCAAAATTTCCAAGGCATACTTGATTTTTCAAAACTAAAATTTGTCTTAAATTAGTTTCAAACCAAGCAGGGCTGGACTCCAGAAGACCAAATTTAAACTCGAAAATTGTTTGTCTTTTACAAGAGCCGTTTCACTTTTTCGGAGACACACCGTATATTACTACTATATTTCTTGGTTTGTATGTGGTATGTCAAGAAATCTAATTTCACACAGATATATTTCTTGCATCTATTGATTTTTGACTGTTTTTTTCCGAAATGGCCAAGACTGTGCGTCGGCCTTCAATATACAGGGTTACTTGTAAGTAGACCTGAATATTTTAGGACGTGATAGCAGGAGACATAAGAAGCCAATTTGACTATATAGTACCCTGGTCCCAAGTGGACCCTTTTCAAGATAATCGAATTTTTAAGAATTTTTAGCGATTTAGGAAATACCGTGCGAACTAGTAATACTAATTATTAACCCATTTAAGCCACATCCAAGAGGCGTTCAAAACGTGGAAAGTAGATACACAACAAGAAAGATGATTCAGGCCATATATTTTTAAAACCATTTCTTTCAATATTAATGGGCAAAATTCCATAAAGGTCACGAACGGCTTTTAAAAATACATTCGATTCTTAGCTGCTACTTAGGATGCAGCCCAAAGGTAATCCTCCAATAGCGGACTGTTTTATAAAGTAGTAAACTTTATGATTTTGTGTATCGCAGTTGCCCGTGAAATCAACAAACATAATCTCTGACGACTGGTAAAGCGATGCAACTCTTTGCATAATTGGTGTGCAGAGTGCCACGGGAAATCAAAATGTTTTTAACAGCTCAACAAACTAGTTACACCAATCTGATTCAAAGCGAAAATATATTCTTAATTTGAGATGGGTAATTTCATATGTAAATTGCTGATACATTAGTATAATACGTCGGGACTTTATGAATCTGTGATTCATATCACCCGAGTTGTTCCGAGCGGCTAATGTGTCGGCGAATTCCGAAAATGCAGCCAGGCCACAGCTTCAATACCATTAACCACGTCATTATTCATGTCATTTCTCCCTAGCCGGCCAATCCATCGTCGACAATAATAATTGTTATTGAGGGGGAGCTCCATACAGTTGTATCCAACTCTCATTGTTAAATTTAATGGGTACCTACATACTCTAGGTTTTGCAGCAGATTATTGTTAAGAAACTCCAAAAACAGTTCCGAGTGGAACCTTGGGGGTAGGAAATGTAGATCGCACAGATCACCATCAATAACGCCCAACCAAACATTTACGGAAAATTAATTTTGAACAGATCTTGGTCGATTTTCTCGAAGATTCTGATGTTACTCCACGTCTGGTAAAAGAGGACTCATCCGTCCAAAGAATCCTATGTAAAAAGGCAGCAGTTACTTCCGTCGAGTTTAAAACCCACTGACAAAATCGTATTATTTTTTCAGTATTAGGAGCGTACGAATTCTGAACAGGCTGTAGGATATATGCATCTCTGTGGTCATCGTAATATTTTAGACTTAGGTATGTGAGGGTTCTGGGCTGCGTTCCGAGAGCTCAGATTGCTTCCGATCTGCTCTTGGGGTCATTGCCGTAGGTACAAAAAATTGTGGGGCAGATAAAACAAACCCCCCGCCATTTAAATGAAGTAGCATGGTTTCTAACTTTTTCTACCTTGAAAACATGCGGCTAGAATAATTGTAATATTAGTATATGGCGACTATTAGAACGCGAGTTATTGACAACAATGTTTTTTAAAAATCAAACTTTGACACCCTTTATATCAGACATTGAGCCGTAAAATGGAAAATAGACCCTGTATATAAGTATAATTACCTAATTTACGCATCTCCTATAACATATTATATTATGCAAACATACTCTTATTCCCCTACAGAACTTTTTTGTTGTTAGACGAACGTCATCAAAAGTAGATAAAACAAAGAGCGCTTACAAACCTCAAACACATTTTATATTATCTTTATTTATGTAATGTTTCAGATTCGTGGCAAGAAGTTGGATCGATTCTCACGCTCGTTAAAGTTATACCATTTATATCCGGACACTCAGTATTTGATTTGTGTTGTGGCGCTCGGAAATTGGGCGGCTTACCGCCACACTAAAGCCACCGCTCACTCCTTCCGGATGAATGTGGCTGCACGCACCAGACAACAGGATAACGATACCACAAGAAGTAAAGTTTCAACATTACTAACTTTGTTAACAATTATCAATGAAAGTAAATATATATTTAATTTTAACAAACATTGCCATTTAAGCTCAACATTGGCATGCTCTTGGCATTAGACAATGTTTGAAGAATTTTAAAAGCAAAAAGTAAAATTGCAGAAAAATAGTTTTCGCCTTATTAGACTTACTTACATGACACCGACCGACATTTAATCCATCTAATTCGTAGACTGAATGGTCATGCTTGGGAGAAAGCTTAGTATGATGTCGAAACCCTACGACAAGCTAGCTTCAGTACGATATTCGTACTCACTTAGATATTTCGATAACTCCCTATAGTGTTCGATTGGAGATACGGATGAATATTTGTTACCCCGTGGCCAGTGGCAAATAAAGAAAATATTTTGGTTTCTAGTTGTCCAGAGGCACTCAAAACAGTCTTGGGTTCGCTAAATTGTCTAAATCTTTCACATACTGAGTAACATTGTTTCTCTGGCTATTAGGCCATTGTCTTGGAGCATTTCTACTCAACGCATATTTTAGAGCTTTCGTGATAGTGTCTAAGTCACATCTCAAGATCATTAGTGAAACTAAGGTTAGGGAGTCAGTTAGCCTTAAATCGTACAACTTTCCATAGTTGTGATTGAAATACTTTAGGGTGTTTTTCTACTGGGTAATTCATCGAAAAGTATAGCTTTTCCTCATTTCATAATGTTTAAAACAGAAATGTTTGAAAACTTCGAGTTTGCTTCGCAGGAGGACACATTTAAAGCAGACATTTCAATCAGTAGTGGGGTCGAGTCGAGTCGAGTCGAGAATTTGTGATTTCTTGCCACTGAACAGAGATTTTAAAAAAAATTTATAGTTTACGTTTTTGTCAAATTCCTACAATCTTCGGTGAAAATGTCGATGGTTCGCATAAAGAAGGTAAAGGAAAGTTCTGGATTATTCGATCGTTATTGTGTTCTGGAACTTTTCTTCCGGTATATTTTTTTTCATCCATTTTTCAGATGATTGTTGGTATCATTTGACGTGAACCAGGTCACCGAAGGACAAGGGTGTGTTGTGTTAATGGCTGTTTAAAAGTATCTACAAAACGATCCGCTTATCCAATTGATTGTGTGGAATGCTATTCTGTACACAAAATTTTTTAAATTCGTTGGTCGTAAACTGAGTACGATTATCTGTTACTATCATTTCTAGTTTGGCCATTTTAGGTATGCATCGACAATAATAATAAACGTTTAACCATCTACTGGTCCTGCAAAATCAAGGCGTAAACGATTGCATTTGGTAAAGGTCATGGAGCAATTTCACTTTTCGGTTGTAATTTTAAAGCTTGGATAAAACTATCTGATCGACTAACAAAATTTAAATGTTCAAATCAATTTCACACCAATAAACGAAACTTCTGGCATGTGTCTTAATTATTTCTTTGCCTTGATGTGCTTTGTGTAATTCCTTGTATAACAACGCGTTTTCCGAAAAGAATGCAATTTTCTACTACAGACGTTGTATTTCGTGCGCTATCATTTTATCTGAAACATGAATGTGCTCTATCGAATCTTCAATAATACTGTTTTAAATGTACAACGACATCAGTTTTAGAATTTTCATTCATCAGGCACGATCAAAAATCTGCAAATAATTTTGTTGAACTATATAAATATATAAATTCAGAATTCGTAAGATGAAAAAGTTAATGCCCCTCTTTGTACTTTATTCGTGGAGACCGTGGAATGCCTTTGTTAGAACCAATTATTTAAAATTTAAATAACTGATCTGTTCTGAGTATGAAATTCTATCCATTTTTTTTTTTTTTAATTTTGTAATCGCAAAAATTATGCTTGTTTCTCGATTTGACTGTAGTATTTCTCAACTGCTGTCAAAGAACACCAAGCGAGTAATAACATTAGCCAAACCATCTGGAAACTCGTCTGAGATGCATGCCGTAGTTTGAAGCATCTGAAGTTACCATTATTGGAAGTTTGGTAATTTACGAAGAAGATCTGAATTGAAAATTTACATTTCCTAATCGCAATCATTAATCACATTCTTGAATAAGTTATAGAACTTTAAAAGATTTCCATTTTGTTCATTTATTATACTTCCGGATATCAGAATGTCGTCCAAATATAGTGCTACCATATCAATGTTAATTATGTCTATTATTTTCTGAGACGCAACCGGTGCTGTGTCTGCACTGATAGTAACTTTTTGGACTGGTTGTGAACTTCTATTTGATGGAGTGTATCATTGTAGATCGAGATTGCTGAGATAAAGCCGTTAGCAATTTTCTCGAGATATCTTTTGGATGTGGTACAGGATAACAATGTGAGTAGAAAGCTTGCTTGAGACACGTTCAGTAATCTGGGCAAATTCTTAGTTTTTCATTTTGCTTTTTAACAAAGACCATTATGCTGCAGTCCAATCAGGAAAATCGATAGGTGTAATGGTTCCTATTTCTTCTAGTCGTTTTAAACTAATTCTTTATAGTTATAAACGATTTGACTTTGAGGTTCGAGGCATTTAGTTTCAAAATCAATTATTTTCTGAATTTCTTATTCTTAAAAATGTTCGAAATGGTTTTATTTAACGTGTTCAAAGATAAAATTACTAATGTTTCTTCTGAAATATTATACTGTTACAAATATTATTTTTTGGAATATCGCACAGGTCAAATAATTCAATCCAATCAATTCCAAGAAGATTTATACCTTTTGTTAATGAAACGAAACAGATATTTCTTATATAATTTCACTTAAACACACCATCTGAGTTAAAAAGTGTATGCAGTTTGGTCTGTTTCAACGATTTTAGGTTTTCCGATACTTCATCAAAATTCTTCATCAATGATAGAGATGTTAGTAGCTGAATGAAACTATAGGGTAATTTGTTGGTGGTATATTTCCAAGTTTCTATTATTTTCTAGAAAACTTGACTTAATTAAGGAAACTGGTTTTCGATTATTTGGGTTTAATTTTCTTGAATCTTTTCCTATTTAAGTCATCTGCTTGTCTATTTTGATGGAAACAGGAACAGTAACCCTCTTTATGACGAGAGTCGTTGTATGTACGTTTTTAAAAAAAGTTGCGATATTTTCGGAAAAGCATACCGCTACATTGCCAACACGACGTTTTGGGGTTTTGTAAATCATTACTTGGCATATAATTATTGTAGAAAACCATATGTACCCTAGTGATTTTCCCCTGAAAAAGTGCATCAGTATCGTTCTTTAGACTTGATATTTTATAGAATTCCTTGACTAGATAACAAACGTGTTACAATATCAGTATATGTCTGTGATCGACTTATGATAAATATGAAACATTTAAACTGATATAGGACCAATCAAATAAAACAAAACAGTTCTAACTATGCCAACGTTTTGGCCATATATTCAGACTTCTTCAGGGCTAAAATGAACAGCATTATATAACAAAACAAAGTGTTAAGAAATATAAATAATGATATGTACTCACCTAGGAAAAAAAAGTTATGATACAACAATTTCAAATCATGCACAATGCATGTCATATAATAATAAAATTAGTCATATAATAAAAATAACGAAATACAACTTAAGAACAGCAAAGGACGAACAATAACACTAATAATGTTTACGGATACGTTCCACATTTACAACAAAGAATTTAAAGACTGGCCAAAAATGTAAAATATTCAATGCACTCACCGGCGAAAAAAATCAAAACAAAAACCACAAAAACGTGCGCACATCTGTACCAGAGAACAACAGAGAAGGTGATCTTGCTGGTGGGGAAAGAGATTGCGCATATAATTGCGCACTCAAAATCGCCATGTTTTCTTATACTCTCATTGTCGTCGGGATATTTTATTTGTGCTTTGCCATTTCAAGTGATTTGTTTTCCAGTGCCGTAGTATTCTGTGTGTTATATATTGTGTGTTTTTGTTTTATAAACTTTTGATAGTGATATTGTTTATTTTGAAATGCAAAAAAGCAGAGGCGGAATGATGTGTGCTGCGGAGAATTGCAGGAATAAATATTATAACTGCAATTTATAATTCTTTAGTTTCCCGATGGATAGTAAAAGGTAAGATATTTATGTAGTAGGTATTTGAATTAGATGCATATAAAATTAGATTAAAATAATATCACATAGGTACATTAAATCAAATTACCAATTGCTATTTTGAAAAACAAATATTTCTAAACAAACTGTTTAAAAGATTGAGCTTACTTGCCTAAAAAAATCACACAAATTTTTTAAAAAACATGAATAACTTCGCCTAATTTCGCAGCACAATGGCCCTTATCTTTTATAACTTGGTTCAGTCTATTTGCCCATAAAAGTCCAATACATCTTAAGCATTCTAAAAAGAGAGCTTAAAAATCTTACTAGATGAGTGCAAAAATTCTATTAAATTCTGACAGTGTTTATTAAATTTGAATTACATATTTTAACTATTATAGATATTTGCAGTTAGTAAACTCATGTCTCAGGTTTTATTGCCCATTTATTGGGGTTGATTTTAGCATGTTTTGTAGGTATATAATGGGAAATTCCCAACATGTGTGCTTGCGTTGTTTTTCTGAAGGCCATAAACATATAATACATTCTCAATTATACTTAAGGAATTGAAAATCGGTATAAATTAGAACAATTTTATTTTTTACTATCTAAAATTAATACATTTATATTTGCCCGTAATCAATTCTTTAGAGCTGAACTATGGTTAATTACTAGTTCAATATTATTATTAATTTAAATAATTTAAGCAAAATTGTAAAGTTTGAACATCCATGTTCTAATTTCCCAAAAAAATTATGTTACGAAATTATATTTTAGGTTAAGGTTATTTTATACATTAAAATTAATCAATAGAAATTTTAAAAATAAAAATAAAATGATTATATGGAAACATGAATAAAAGTAAAAAAGTATTTTTTTTTTCTGAAGTAATCCATCTTCGAGAGGAGTTGAATGTGTAAGAACAAATAAAACAACGTCTACTCCACCAAACTATTCATATATTAGTATGCAATCAGCATGCAGCGCCAGACAAGTTTCGGAAAACTAAGTTTCCATCATCAGTGGCTCATAATAAACAGTCACGCAGTCATTTTAGTTAAAGTCAAACAGTATGGCATGGATTATATAAACATATACAAACAATTAGTGGAAATTATTGGAATAAAATCTTATAAAATTAAAATATAAAACATTTTCTTATGGAAAAAAGAAACTCAAAATAATTGTTTTGTCATAGTATATAAAATATAGTCATTTTTATAGTTTCTTTTTGTATATCATAGTTTAGTTTAAAATCTTTATGAAAATAGGATTTTCATAAATAAAATTAATAAAGAGGTAATTCTATTATAAAATAATTCTATTACTCCCCTGTTCTTTACCTATCCTGTAATTTCAATAAAGCGTAAATACGGATCTGTCGAGTATATTAAAAAATGGCGACCACCTGCCTCGCACAGGACAATAGAAAGTGGTGGGAGTTCATATTCTCTGTTGTTCTCTGTCTGTACATACCTACTAGGTACTTATCGCATTTTTTCCCCTTTCCTCTTGTACCTAAATGTGGAACGTGCCTGTAAACATTATCAGTGTTATTATTCGTTTTTTGCTGTTCTTAAGTTATATTTCGTTCATTTTATTATATGACTAATTTTATAATTATATGACGTGCATTGTGCATGATTTGCAATTGTTGTATCATAACTTTTTTTTTCCTAGGTGAGTACATAATATCATTATTTATATTTCTGAACACTTTGTTTTGTTATATAATGCGACGAAGTCTGAATATATAGACGAAACGTTGGCATAGTTAGAACTGTTTTATTTATTTGTTTGGTCCTATATCCTGTGAAAATATAAATATTTAAGTATGGAAGGACGTGAAAATTTCAATATTTAAACTGATTTTTTATTTGTTACAGATAATGATATTCTAGATAGAGTCAGTCCAGACATCCTTCCATTACTCACGGACTCCCTCACAAGTAAATGCGCCAAAGTCACTACTCTCGGTATGCCGGAAGGTATTCATGGTAGTCTGGGTATTTTACCGGATCAACCAGTTGGGTTTCAATCGATCTTGACAAGGCGATTAGGTCTGATCATAGGATGTTGCATGGGATTTGCAGTGTTTATCGTTTTGGTATCGGTTTTGGGGTACCTCAAGGTAAGGAAAAATTCGAACAATGCTTAAATACTAGAAAAATAGCAAGGAAGAATAACGATCTGTGTTTTGAAAATTAAAAATTCATTCATATCTATTAACGTGTTCCAAGATAAGCATATTTTCGGTACTACAACAATACCTATCATTTTCAGGTGAAAAAGCAGAAAAGGGCGCTGAAATGGGAGCAGCAGTCCGTACCACCAGAGTATCTTTCCTACCGACACTTTTCAGTACAAAGTGGTGAAGGTGGACAACAATCCAGTGGAGGACACCCACATTTTATCACCAGTATGAATACATCTGTGTTAAGTTAAAAAAATATATATTTAAAAAAAGTGTTGTCACAAAACCAAAGCACCATACAAATTTTTAATTAAGAACTATATGTACACATACAGGGTTTAAAGATAATTAACCAAAAATATTTCTTAAGTGAGAAGTGTTTGAAAAACTTTAAGTAGGCTTGTGTTATTGTCAAATATTTTGATAAAAAACGCAGCGGCGAGTTAATTTGAGATAAGTAATAAGAAAATTCATTCACAGTTGACGAAAGAATTATCTGTAAGCAATTAAAGTTCCGTCAATTTTATCGTGTTATTTAATTAGTAATGTTCAGAGGGACGGAAAATAATTTCGTCGCGGTATGAATCAGCCTTATGCAGTAAAAACATCAACTTTAACACTTTGACTGCCACGTCATATTCACTGGAGGGTCGCTAAGGCCACGCGTTTTTTTATATAGAAATTGAACTAAATGCCTACACAACACTCACTTATATATACTAGGTGTTAATTTCATTGATATTATGGCCTTAACGCTAGTGTGTAAAAAATATACACGTGGCCTATAAGCGGAAAAAATACCTAGCGCCACATGTATACGACGATATACACATTTCAAATCTGGAAAAGGTTCCTGGAAGAGTCGAAGGCAAAACAAAACCGGAAGCCGTGGTTGACTGTAGTCAACCTTTTGCTTTATTATAATAAAACAAAAGGTTTTCTTGACATCTCGGACCAGTTATCGTCGTATTCCTTCTCGGTAAGGTGCAACATCAAGTAGTACAAGCAAGTGGCACTCGAATTACGTACGGGCGCAAGTGTAATAAACGCATGTTATCTATACAACAAAAACTAATCGCAAAAAGTTAGCATTATCGATTTCAAGGAGAAATTGTGTTTGAGGCTGCTGTCCATTGGCAAAAAAATATTCCTGCACCAGATTGTCTACCTCCACAAGTACACAAATTGAATTAAGTAGCAAAAAAAGCCGTTGTGTTATTTACTACCAACGAAATAAAAACCAAACTTACAACTAAATGCCAAATGTGTGTTGTCAAATATCTCTCTTAGACTGCTTTTTGCCAGACACAATATTTTGCGTAAAATAAATCTTCGACACTAATTTAAATTATTTGTTGTATTTCGATTAATGTATTTATATTTAGGTATTATAATAAGTCCTAATCTACCAAATGTATTTAATTTCACAAAAAAATAGTGCCTAAGTAATAAAATTATCAATAAAATATTTAACTTTTATCAAAAGTCGGCGCTAAAATTATTTTATCATAGCCCCACGCCTCGCTAAACAATATCCCATAAGAAATGCACGTAAATCGTGCTACTCTAGCATACACACGGCGCAATATTCATGATCGCATGTGTATACCAGAATATACACGTGGCGATCTGGTCTAGGCTACTGTGTATACTCAAAGATACACACGGCAGTCAAAGTGTTAAGGTCAATGTGTCTAAAAAATAAACTAAATTCTGTAATGATTGATTAGAAAGTATTGAAATAAAAAAAAATTGCAATTAATGTCAAGTTTTCATTTGACAACGTTTTCTAGGTGAGCTATTAATGGACTATATTTTTTCTCTACACCTAACCTAAGAATTTATTTGTGTTCTTGCATCGGCTGGCAGATGTTTGAGGCATACTTGTAAGTTTAATACAAGTTATTAATGCAAGATTGTACATTTTATCAAAACAAGTGTTCAAAAAGATAACCATTACCATTTTGACAATGGCTTATACGATGATAAAATTGCATTGACAACAAATTGTCTGATAGTTTATCGATACTTACTTTTGTGCGATACACTCTATCCTTTAAATAAACCCACACACAATAATCAAGCGGAGTGATATCGGGAGATCTCACTGGCCATTCGATCCCTCCCCTCTTTCAGGGAAAAACATTATTTAAGTATGCTTAAACGCTACGTCCATAAGGCGGAGGAGTTCTCATACTGGAACCCAGTGCGTTCAAAATCATCTCATCTTGAATATCTGGGCTGATATCGCCTCTCAGCATTGTCTCATAGTGTTCAACAGTGAGATTCCCTTGAATAAAAAAGAAAATAATGTTATTATTAAGAACAGTTGCCCAGAGGTTACATTTTTCAATCGATGATCCAAAAAATAATATTTCTTAAAAAATTTTCATTTGCTTTTATGGTCCATGGAACTCGATACGCCTATCCGAATTGCCTATATTAGCTAGCTCATGCATGAGCCTCACTCTATACGAATGGAACTTGAGCTTTTTTTTTTAAATAGTGTGAATCGAACCAACACAGAGATAATACAACTCATTCGCTTCATTCGAAGCTGTTGAGGGACAACCTGAGAGTCCTTAGCTTTAGGTACCAGTTAAATTAAATCAAGCAATAATTGCCTTCGTTACTGCATTTTTTGAAACAGTCAAGGACATAATCAAGGTCACACAGTAATAGTCGAAAATAGTCCTACGATTTTTGTCTGAAACAATTTTTCGTGTTAGTTTACAAGTTATTTTGCGCCGTACCCGGACTTTTTGTACACGGTATATGTACTTTTTTGTATTAAGTTCTGATTATCATGTTGCAGCAATTATTTATGTGCGAAGTGAATTATATTGACTCTATTATACAAATAATAATTCTAAACAAACAAAACAAATACAAAGCTTATAATAGATGAACATTTGGGAATAAATGTCTAGCGGCCTTTGGATCTTGGACTCCAAACATATGAAATTGTGCAAATTTTTCTTCATGTTAAAAAATTGACTTTTGTTCAATTTTGACATGTAATTGTTTTTCAATTTTTGGGTTAGCATACCAATTATCAAAATTAACAAGGCTACTTTTTTCAATTATTTATTTAAAGGTTTTAGAGCATATTAAAATACTGTAATAAATAAATAAATAAATTATTTATTGAAATTTCTGACAAACGACACATTTTTGTCATAGTTTCAACTTTGACATCAAGTCAATGTACTTACTGCATAAAGCATTAGGTAATTAGGTAGGTTTTTAAAGTTTATATTGAATATTATTTGAATATATGCAATATATTATTTAAAATGTTTTGTGTTACAATATGGGTAAGTATTTATTTTGTCGGTATGGGTGGTCTATAGTGGCTAAACGCGCCAATCTGGAGCAGGTCGTGTCGGTGTGTAGTGGGATCGAACCCTGATTTAGCAACACATGTTCGGGTCCACTATGGTTAGGATTTTATTGCGATATATTGATAAAAATAAAAACTGCGTGGGCTGTATGAATTAAAAAGCGGTACTAACTTTAAAAAAAAAGTATTTAATTGAAAAATGCTAAATATTTTGTATATTTATTTAGGTATGTATTTTTTTATAATATTTTTGTTGTATTGTTTTGTATTCGTTATATGTTTTATAATTATATCTACCAGGTATCCCACCGGTAAGGGATGCGATCGATTATTGGGCGTAAGCCTGTTAGGCAATAAAGAATTATTATTATTATGACGAAACTACATTTTGGAACAATCTGAAAATCTGGTGTAGTACTTAGGTTGACGAAGCCAAGAATCTAGTACTTCCAGTTATACTGGGAAACACTAGGAGAAGGTGATTTATAAGGATTCACCTGTTGAAAAATGAAAAGAATTTTTTTTATAAAACAGTTGCAATTACATTCTAATATCGTAATATACGGGCACATCTTATGATATGCTGTGTTGCACATTTTGTGTCTTTTATTCATTTGAATCGAGGAAGTAAAATTAAATAGGATTATAATTAATCAAATTAAATAATCCTATTTAATTGTACTTTCTCGATTCACGCGGGTATTTCCGAGATTGAACTCGTTGACAAGGCGGCAAAAGAGGCAACTCTGTGCGGTGAAAAAATTAGTTTTAAGATTCCTCATTCAAGTTTGTTTAAAATTTCAAAAGACAACATAAAAAATCTATATGACAATTGGAAGATACAAGGTCCGTGAAAGGTGCTAATTGTATATTATTATTTCCAAATATGTCAAGTAATCGTAGATTTAAGCACGAAACCAATGAAAACTTTGTAAAAACCATTTGTCGCATTCGAAGTTGTCATGTGCGTGTGTGTGTGTGTGTTTTGTGTATTGGAGATATCCAATACATAAAAAAGGAATCGATAGTGACACTTGTGAATGTGGAGAAATAGGAACTCTAGAACACATCATTATAAACTGCATTAAATTCGAAAATCAAAGGAAAATATTGTTTAACAATTTAACAGTATTGGTGGCTTCACCCTTCAATCTAAACTACATAATATTAGGTCTGAATGATATTGTAAAATACAGGATTTTGTTCATATTTGTCATCCGTACTAACTTGAAATTATAGTTTTTCAAACATAACAAGGATGCTCGTCATTTGGTCTCAACCAAAGCAACTAACAAACAAAAAAAAAACAAAATTTACTTTGAAATTTAATTGATTTTAGTTGGCCATGATGCCTTTAGAAAGCAAATGAATATGACACTTGTCACAAATAAACAACAACTACGACAATTGTAGATACTAATTAGTATTAATAATCATGGTCGACCTAAGTACTACAAGACATTTTCAGATTGTTCCACGGTGTAGTTTCTTCATAATCGATCGATACCCTTCCCAGTGGGACACCCGGTATATGGACGGTGCTAATAAAGAAACAAAAAGAAATAAAGAAACTTGCGAAATTATAACTATTGAAATTAATGTATATACATATAGACTTATAATAAATATTGTTAGTAAAATTATGTAAAATTGTTGAGCATACCAAAGAAAAATATCAATATAGATAAAAATTATACCTACACATTGTTTTCACAAAAATACGTAAGTATAAAATATTAGTCACATATCTAATTTAAATTACGGGTTGTTTAACAAAACAAAACTTAATATCGGGAGTTTGTCTGTCAACCATCACTGGTGATCGTAATTGACAGCCAAACACTCTACTTGCTGTGGTATATACCGCACACGGTACAGAATTGTAAAATAATGTGTTTGGCGACATCTAGTTCTCGAAATTAAGCCTTGTTTTGTTAAACAAGCCCGTAATTTAAATAGGCGTCCCGCTAAGGGAGTATCGGTGCATCTGTGTTGATAATAGTGCATGATATGGTCAGTGGCCTCTTCACAGACGATATAGTGAATTTCTGTGCACTCAGCATATTACCAACGTAAACTAGATGTCGCCACACACACTCTTTTACACATATCTAATTATTATTGGGAATATAAAATACCATGAATTCATAAATAGTTTTAAATAAAATAAAATTAACGCATGAACAAAACATATACATGGTGAATAATTAAAAATGATATAGAAACATGTTGCCAGAATTTAGCTGTTCACTGTAAACATAATAAATAAAAAATAAATTTTAATCATCGTAAAAAAAACTACGGACTAGTCTTCATTCAGATACTTCTGGGCAATGTGGTATATCCAGGAGGACGAGATCAACTTCATCATTATCATCTATGAGGTATAAACCGTATACTGTAAACAAAAACCCCATAAAGAGCCACTTTCACTTGTCTCTTACACAAAATGCGTAGTTTATAACAACAATTTGATCAAGTTTTTCCCCCAAACAGTCATCTTGTATGTGTTCCGATACAAGATTATTAAAATGCACATGATTTGTAAAAATATTTATTAAGAAAATAGTAGGTACATAGTGGTTATCGGTTTCTGAGATTTTGGTATTCTTATTCTGAATTGATCACGATAGAAATGCATATATATATGTAATAAACATTTAGTTAATACTTTAATTAAACTATTTCTAAGTATTATTCGAAACAGGGTAGTGCATATTAGATAAAAAGTAACCTACATGCTCCGAGCTCGAATTTTGTGGAATACTGTATGCCGAAATCTGCATATCGATATCATGTACTGTTGACAAGAACAGGGTCGTTTTCCATTTTGTGCATTTTTAACCCACTCTGTAAACATATATGTATGAATCTTTTTTCTTTCTACAAACACATTCTATTTTAAGAGGAATCCAATGGTGTTTTTAGATATTTTTTTTTAATTTTGATGGTTGAATTTTTTCTTATGGACTTCTATCTTCATATAATATAATATCTGCCATCGAATTAATAAATGCACAGCTTGCACACATGTTATAAAATTGTATTAACTAATTTTGTATCGGTGTTTGCTCTTATTCTTATTTTGTGTTGGCTGTTTACTTAATTTAATACATTACAACAATAAGAAATATTTATTATTTGATAACCGCTATAAAAATAGTATGTTAATCAGGGCATTATAGATTAATTTCATCCAAAAATTTATTTCGAAAACGATTATGCAAAAATATATGCGGTGGTGTATGAGAAAAAATAAAATGTTAATTAAATCATATCATCAAAAATATTTTTTTACAAAAGAAAATCTAAAAAATAGTGCCTTAATAATGAAACAAAAAATATTCATAGAGTCACGCGAGTGGTTCAAAAATGCACAACATTGAAAACGACTCAGTATCTTACAACAGTTCAAGGTATCGATGTGCAGATGGCATTAAATACTTCACAAAATTCGAACTCGGAGCTATATTTATGCTACATGGTTACTTTTTCTCTATCTCCTCTAGAAATGGATGTTTCCTATCAAAAGTGTCCACACTGTACTTTCCTTATTTGATTTTTACAATATTTAAAAGCTTTGTTTGAGATCCTCTATCATCCCATAATCAATTATCGAGACTTAATACAGAACCACATTTTTTCCTCTTGCTTTAACTTTTTTCAAAAAACAACGAAGGAGTTCGAGTAAGCTATATAAATTATGCTTACAGCATCTTCGGTTGTGTAAACAAAATAGCATAATGGTGCAATAGCTTCATTCTTCTTATTTACTGACAGCCGCGATAACCTACCCTATTCCCTATTCAGTAAAGCCACTTACAATACAAAAGTATTTAGTGTTGAAATATAATATACAGAATTATTCATATTACTCTTACACAAAATCCCTAAAAGAGTACGCATACTAATTTAAGTGTGGCCATTTTTTTCGATTCAGTCTAGCTCTGGTCATATATTAAATCAATTTCGAATTTTGCTTATTTACTATCATCTCAGACCCCATGTGATCAGAGAAAAACAGCAAACTGTGTATGCAGCTTAAGCTGACGAGTCACTCAACTTTTTTATACCTACCTGTGTGAAAAATCTTGGGTGTTTTCTGTGTGTGGAAAAACGCGTCAATTTGACGATGTTTGAATAAAATATTATAAACAGATTTTTTTTAATCTTATTGGATCTGAAGTAGTTGGAGAATGTAGGGAAACTATTATCCGGCAAAAATCTTGGTTATTTAGGGTTTCGGCGACAACCGGAACAAGTCAATTTTATGACTGATTCAAATAAAAACATATCATTGTCCGACAAAAATCATGGTCAGTTTTAGCCGTCCGACGTTGCAAATTTTCCATCTGCCACACATAAAAAACAACCAAAAATGGCACATATAAGAACTCTTTCTGCTTTATCATTAATGTCGCTTGTCCGAGAAAAATCTATTTGCGCCAGTCCGACAAAAAAAAACCAAAAATGTTCAATATGTCGAATTAGTCGTGTGCAAAAAAGTCGCACAATTTGAAAGACACAGAATGTGTCGTCTTGTATGACCTTGATGGAAATAAAGATACTAATATTATTAACAAAAACCCTGTATACGATATTTAAAACTCCCTGCTTCCATTTTATTAAATATTTCAAATATTTAATTTGTTACCCTAATTTTATTAGATTTAATGAGAGACTTATCAGAGGACTCGTCCTAATCACTCTCGCTGTCACTGGCATTAAACTCAGAGTCTGATTCATTGACTTCTTTATGAAGGTTATCTCAGTATGTAATGAAATTGATAATATACATTATACATTTAGATGAGATTTAATTTACCAGATAATATCATAGATTAAGAACTACCACTTAGTTCTTTGCACCAAAAAATACACCAATAGCGACACGAAGCATGCACGCCGGGAGACAACTAGAATATTATCTACATTGACATCGCAGACAACAAACTTTTTTTATACCGCCAACTGCCATATTAGGATAACAGCAACATTTTCAATGTTGAAATGACATTTTTTAATAATTCGTACCAAAGCCCTACTTATCCATTGGTAACAAACGTTGACTTTTCCATTTTTTTGTTGTCGAACAACGGTATCATCGCGTTTAAAGCTTTAATTTTGTCGGACTGGCTCAAATAGTTAATATTTTTCTCGGACAAGCGACAGAAAGCAGAAAATAGCATTCTAATCCACTTTAATATGGGCTACTTTTTTAAAATAAAGCATGTGCCATTTTTGGCCGACGGCTGTTTTTCATGTGAAGCCGATGAAAAGTTTGCAACGTCGTGGGAGTGCTAAAGCTGACCATGATTTTTGTAGGACATCAAGATTTAAAAAAATCGAATTTAATATTTCATAACCAAAATACGTGAAAAATACTATACGCATTTCATATTTCGGTTATACATGGCCTCAAGGAGTAGCCATTAGGAATTAAATACCCAAAAATTTCTAGCCGTGATTATGTACAGTGGCTCGGCACAATCCTTAGAATTTAATACGCAAACGGGTTTTTAAAAATTTTAATACTAAACAATTATAGACGTTACAGGGTGATACATAGGTTACAATAATTTTTTAAGCTAAATCTGGTATAGGGAATTACCTTTCCCTCAATTAGTTTTACAGTGTGTAATAAAATTATGTTTAGTTGAGTTACCAAATCAACAACAAAATTTCTAGTACTACTCGTGTCTACAAGAGTGAGCTGAACCATAAATTAAGTTTTAGTATACCTAATAATATTAGAAGAATATCGATTTTTTAAAATAAAATACACAGGGTGCTTCAAAAATACACGGCAATATTTAAAAGGGTGATTGCTCAGGTCATTTTCTGAAAAAATTCTCATGAACATACGTCCGGGAAAACATTGTTTCCAAGATACAAGGTGTTACAGTTTTTTTGAAAATAACGGTCAAATATCTCCTTACCGATTTCTTTGAAATTTCGCAGCGCTGTTGCTAGAAATAGGGAGCTTATTACATCAAAATATTACTTAATCAAAATTATTGTCACACCCGGTATATTGTAATAAAAATATTGCATCCGGTCGAACTAGCTATTTTATGCTTATTTAATAATTTTTAAAAGTTCATCAAAGTTGTTTATACAAGTTTATACAAAAAACGGTACGACCGACGCTAAGAATAGATAATTTGATTGGTCTATATTCGTAAGAGTGGAAAAAAGTAAAGTTATAAATATTGTTGTAACAGGAAGTTACAGGGGATTTTGATTTGCACTTCTGTGTAATAAAGCTTGAAGAGAGCGGTTGGAGACTGGGCGTCTCGGACCATGAAGTCTCCCCGCGTTGGAGTCCGAATGCTCCGCCAGGTTCTCGAACCACAAAACTCTCTCGGTTTATTTTTTGGGGTCTTCTCTCGAATCTTCGGCGAAGTAAAATTCGGGTTCTAAAAGCACCAATCTCCTCCGTTGAGTAGTGTCTTAAAGTTTTACAGTTTATTTAACGCGAATTAATATTATTAGTACCTATATCAAGCATTTATAATTTTAAACATTTTTTATCTAACGTGAAAGAAAGATCAGCTGTGTCGGCGATGATTATAATTGTAATGTAAGTACCAAATTTTTAATTATTATAATTGTTGATTTTTGAGACTTGTCCTTTTTTATTAAATTGACTTTTGTACATTCTTTAAATAATTAAATAAATAATAGTTAGTAAAATTCATTTGACTTTCCTTTTTATTTTAAAATAGTTTTCTAAATTCAATCAAGTACCTATTCACTGAGAGACGCCGCTCAATTACAGACCGTCACTCGTTTACGAGGGAGAATCAATAAGATCCTCTTTCGTGGGAGTGATGTAAGTGGGTGATCCTCGAGTAGCTCAACAAGCCAAGCGAGTAACTTGACAAAACTCAAACCCTTCTATAAACTCTACATAAAGATTTAACTCAGTAGAGCACACTTACCTGAATCTTCAAATACTACAAAGACATAAGGGAGGTTCAACCCTTACTTTCTAATTCTTATTGCAACATGGTGAAGGCACCATTTCTATTAAATTCATATTCTTATACTTGCTCTTATCTTTTTTGTGACATTATTAATTCCAGGAGCTTTAGGGGGGCAACTTAATACAAATTATTGACAAAAAAATGTACGCCACTGACTGTAATTTTTTAATTTAAAGTAATTTTTGATATTGTCTTGAGATCCGCAACTAAAACTAGAACTTTTTTATCTCTTATAAACCATTGCATTTCTTATTGCCAATGGTATATTTTCCAGAAATCCAGGAAGCGTGTGTTCCAGAAAGTCGCGATATACCTCTCCGTTAAGTCTGCTTGGTAGAATACGGGTCCAATCCAAACATTCAACGAGAACTGATGTTGAAAATGATCTTCAAATATCGCGTGCGGATTTATATCACATCATAAATGGTTATTATGAAAATTCCTTATTGCATTTCTTGAAAAACTCGCTTCATCAGTAAACAAAATCAAGATCCGTAGTTGAGGTATTTCAACAATTTTGTGCAAAAGACATTGACAGAATGCCATACGTGGAGAAATATCAGCAGAAATAAGTGCTTGACCGCGTTGGATGTGGTATGGATATATCAAATTGTCCTTAAGAATGCGCCAAACAGTACTGTTATTTACATTCAAAACCTCAGCAACTTTTCGAGTAAAAGTACCTGGAGTTTCTTCAACCATGTTCAGCACATCCTCCTCCAACTCGACCTTTCTTGCTGTTTTTGGCCTTCCTGTTCCTCCACTTGGTTTTAGTTTACCTGTTTCATGAAGGCGTCGATGAATTTCAAAGAAATCGGTAAGGAGATATATTACTTAATTTAAAAAAATCGCTATTTACAAAAAAACTTTAACACCTTGTAATAAAGCATTTCCGGACATATGTTTTTGGGAACTGAGAAATCACGCCCTTAAATATTGCAGCCTCATTTTGAAACACCGTGCATACTTTAGTATATTCATTTATTAAAAGAACACCTTTAATTTTACAGTACTTTAGTATTCGATATACTATAGTAGAGCTGAAATATATGTGTTTTCAGCTCAGCCTCAGTGGCGTATCAACCAGTGTTGGCCGGCGCGCACTAATTTCATAATAAGTATTTAAAAAACGGGGGCCCGTCTAAGACTTTCCAACACAGTGTTAATACGCCACTGCTCAGCCTTATACATATTTTTGAATTTTACAAGTGTAACAATAGCAAAATAGTATTAACGTGTAATATATTATAGCATGTACTAGCGTTTTTTTGAAAAACAACATGAGTGTAATTCGTAATAATATTGTGAACAACAATAAAGCAACTCATATTTTGTATACCTCTTTTGTCGACTACTTTTTTGTTTAATGTTTGTCACTTGTTTCACTCGTTTTGTTGTTTCCATTTTCCTATGTTGTCATCCCCATCATATACACGTACACTCTTTTTGCATCCCGTGTTGTCCTCCATATATTTCCTCCCAATTGCCATGCAGTGAAAACAATTCTCGGCAAAATACTACAACAACGGTGAGTTTATTTTAAAACACGAATGGGTAGAAAACTGCTAAGCTTCGCACGTTAATGTCCTCTTTTTTGTATCATCGTCGGTCTTTTCAGTGTTTATTTTTGACACCTACATACTGAACTGTGCTTAACAGTGTGGGACTGGTGGGTTAAAAAATAGGTGAAAATAAGTTTTTAAGATTTCGCTTTCACCGAGTATTTTATGATGTAAGGAGGAGAAGGTTTTGGTGGAAGTACATGGGAGGTGAGATACACATCCGCTATAAATAAGGCACATTCAAAAAGGAAATTTGTCAACAGCCGCAACAACGAGAGAGAGAAATATAATATATTTTATAAATGGATTTCTTTCTTGGGATCAGGTTCCAATTAAAACAGATTGTAGGTGAAATTATTTTTGTTATTTCATGTCAGTTTACAACGTTTCGGCACACACAATTGCCTTTATCAGGTACATTCTAAATCGTCTCCGATTCACGTTCAATTTTAAATACATACATTAAAATTTGTCATGGCGTCGTTCGGAATTATTTTTTTCATTACAATCTGTTTTCATTGGAATCTCATCCCAAGAAAGAGATACATTTATAAAATAATAAGGAAGAGTTCAAGAAAAAAGAACAATATATATAATAAATATAATTTGATAAAAAATAAAAAGTGGAAACTAAAAAGAACAAACTCTTGTACCCAATAAAAAAACTGTATTTTGGTCTATAGCAGCACGATAGCAAGGTAAGCACGGCTTCTCCTAAAATCGTACCTTAAATAAATAATAAATAAAATGTTTCTAAGACTGTTATTGTTTCTGATTACGAATGGATAATGTATCCCAGCTAGCAATGCACGTGAATTTGACGTGAAATATACGTCTCTAATTACGTCAAAATGACCAACATTTCGACGTAATAATTACGACAATATGTCACAGCTAATTGACGTCGAATAAGGATCAAACAACACGTTGAGTGATAACGTCAAAAATACGTCAATATGCGTCCAATGTTAAACCAGTAAATGGTGGAAATAATAGGCTTGTCTTGATTCTTTTTCAGAACTAGTTCTAAAACCGCTGAGCAATTTGATTGGTTTTATAATAGTCTTCCCAAAACTAATATAAACCGATTAAATTGCAAGAAACAGGTTGAACTTCAACTAATTCTTAAAAGAATAAGAAAAAACCATACCAAAACATGCCGTACAATACTTGTATGAACATAACCACATCTTTATAATGCCCGTTTGCACCACATACCGTTTAAGTCACGATTTGTTCTAAGAGGCGCTTAGCATCTATTTTTTATTGCACCGCGTTAAAACGTCACTTTAAATTTGCCTAAGTGTCACTTAAGTGAAGTGTTGAAGAATATTTTAAGTCACGATTTGTTCTAAGAGTCGCTTAGCATCTATTTTTTATTGCACCACGTTAAAACGTCACTTTAAATTTGCCTAAGTGTTCCTTAAGTTAAGACTCGAAAATTCTCTTCTTAAATGGAATTCTAACCTCAATATTGCTTTTATATTTTTCATTATTGGGTTGTTTACATTGTGTGGCGATTAAAAATATGGGATTATTGGATGATGATCTTGATGTTTTTGAATTAATTGAACATGGATTTCCAAGGAGGGTGTATGAAAGGCCGAATTATTTTTAAGATATGGAAAATTTAAGTTTTTTTCAAAGATTTCGACTGACGAAGCCTACGATTCGGCCTATCCTAGACCAAATTGAGCATTTTTACTAGAATTTGATGAGATATGACAGCTTTCATTAGAAGATAAAGACCAGAAAGGGTCTTTGTGCTTAACATACCTATTACTATTATATAGAGGTATAAATTATTGAGCTAGGGTATCAACAACAATAAATTAAAACCATAACAACTATTCGCAACTATACTTATAAATTATTATTTTATATGTAGCAATAAAAATTATTGCTGTTATAAACGAGTTTGTTTTTGCTTTTTATCTAGTAACAGATTCAGTTGTTTATACTATTCAGAGCACTAGCTTATGGCGCCAAAATATTCAAACAGCAAAAACAAAGCGAAATGCACGCCACCGATCCGCGACGGCCACCCACGGAAACACGACCCAAGGGCGAACGTTCCCATTGGCTCGGTATAAAAGGAAATTAACGTATGCTTACCTACTGCCCGACCAAAAAACTCTTCTTCATTGTCGGCTACCTTAAATTTGCTATGTTGACAAATTTACCCGATACTTAACTAAGTGCTATCTACTCATGATTCGGTGCAATCAATTCCGTTCTTAAAATTTAGGTGACCCTTAACTATTCTCTACTTAAACTGTATGTGGTGCCAACGGGCACTAGTTGACTCGAGAAATCTCTTCTTAAATGGAATTCTAACCTCAATATTGCTTTTATATTTTTCATTATTGGGTTGTTTACTGTGTGTGGCGATTAAAAAATTAAAAATATGGAATTATTTGACGAGGACCTTGATGTTTTCGAATTAATTGAACATGGATTTCCAAGGAGGGTTTATGAAAGGCCGAATTATTTTTAGATATGGACAATTTAAATTTTTTTCAAAGATTTCGACTGACGAAGACTACGATTCGGTCTATCCTAGACCAAATTGAGCATTTTTACTAGAATTTGATGAGCTATGACAGCTTTCACTAGAAGATATTTTAGTAGGAAAGACCAAAAAGCGTCTTTGTGCTTAACATACCTATTATATATATATAGAGGTACTGAGGAAATAGTCGATATTAAAAAATAATAATAGAGGTATATACCTATGTATTAAAACCATAACAACTTCACGTTTACAGTTTATTTAATTATTAATCCACAAAAGAATAAATAAGCTAACAACTCTACTTATGTTCCCAGGTAAATAATAAACTAAAACTATTTTTGAATATAAATCATAAAATATGTAAGTAGTAGTAGCACTCATCTAGCTAAATCTTATAATAGAAACAGATCAAATACTATGTATATGTAATAAATACATTTCAAATATATAACAATAAGAATAGATAAATTTAACAATGGAAAATAATAACAAAAAGTTAATTTTATTAATTTGAATGATGCCACAATAACTATGATCCAACAATATCGATAGAAGAACTTCTTTCTCGTTGGAAGTGTAGTTTGGAGGTCTTCTCTTTTTTTATGTATCACTAACTTCCATCGTATTATATGTTATATTAAAAAAATGTATTAAATAATAAAATGAAAATAATTTTGTGGCATAGCGGACAAAATGACTGGTTTTTCCTACACAAGGGACTTTTGTGTAATTTAGCAGGGCCTCAGTCTAAACAAAGTCCCTTGTGTAGGTAAACCCAGTCATTTTTTCCGTTATGCCACAAAATAATTTTGTTTCTATTATATTTACGGACACAATTTAACTCTAGTATTTAATAATTTTCGTTCACATTCACAATCAAAATTAATGTTTACATTATGAATTATTATGAAAACAAAACTGAAGAGGTTAAAAGTTAAAATATTACCTACTGCCCGACCAAAAAACTCCTCTTCATTGTCGGCTACCTTAAATTTGCTATGTTGACAAATTTACCCGATACTTAACTAAGTGCTATCTACTCATGATTCGGTGCAATCAATTCCGTTCTTAAAATTTAGATGACCCTTAACTATTCTCTACTTAAAGTGTATGTGGTGCAAACGGGCATAAAAGAACTATATACTAAAACAATAAACATAAATACCATATACTGAGAGTGGACAGTAAAGATCTATTAAAATGTTCTTGCTGTTTATAGGGCGGCCACCAGGTTTCTTTTTTTTCTCGGAGTCAACCACTTTTTGTGTACCACCGTCTTTTACGACAAATTGAATGCCTAGGAAGGCCATATTAAGATACTTTATAAGTATTATATACACCTCTATTATAATACACTTGACTTATTCGCTATTCAGGAGAGGAGAACACACACACCACACCATAGATAAATGTTTATAATAATTAATGTAAAGTAAACACAAATCACCAAGGAAAAGAAAATGGCGCCTGACGTCACAATGACAATTTAAAAAATGGTATCTTACGGCCAAAAATGGTATCTTGATAACACTGACGTGAAAACAAAACGATAAGTGTCAATCATATTATTCTTAAGAATTGACACCAGAACATTCTTTAAATTTTTTGTATAATGACAATATTCACATGTGCGAAGTGTTATGTTTTGCTCGTTTCAATATACGAATTAAATAAAACTCGTATGAGTTAGAAAAAAGGAAAATGGTATGCTCAAAAACAACTTTCAGGTATGAATGGTATAAATATCATAGAAATGGTAGGTGGCAACGCTGCGCTGACTGGCAGCACAATATAAAAAATTGGTTTCTTTTACCGGTGGGGAAGACGATTTGCCACGTAGAGCACTGCCAGACTTACAATATTTGGAAAGGGAACATGCGCATTAAATCAAAATTTAAATGATTATAATATATATAATTAATAAGGATTATTATTAAGGAATTTTGAAGAAAACAAAGCAATAATGCAATCTAAACAAATAGTTTGTGTCGCACTGACATCGTTGCATCGGGCATGTATGCTATCTAAATATGGCGCTTATTTTGAATTCTTCAAATTTTTTAGTCTTTTTTAAATATAAGCAAAAATATTCTTATTGTGGCAAGAAATGAGATTATGTAATTTGAAATTAATTAATATATCATATTACTAAACATTATAATCATTTGCATAGATAAATAAACTTTTTTCCCTTTTCTGAATTTTATATTGGAGAGATAATAATAATGTAGTTGATTTAATTTTTAATTCGATTAAGACACGTCGAAATGACGTCATTGCATATACCGATTTTTGACTAGTGCATGTCACCAATGTTCGACGTCATTCTGACGTGTCATGATGCCGAATTTATGACATGCGCCGAATATCACTACGTATCGACGTCGTTTCGACGTGTTTTCACGTCAACTTGTTAGTTGAGATGGCTCACGGTGGATGGCGTATTAGACGTTTAGGGAGAACTAAATAACATCCTCATGTCCATTGCTTGTAAATCAGGATACATTTCATTAAACTTCCTGAATTTTCTTTGTATATTTTGTTACATTTGCAACGAATAATAAATATGTTCAATCAAACTCATCTGAGTACCATTTTAATTATTTTCACGACACTTTCGTTTATAAATAACACACGTTTTATTATTTATGAACTAAATGTCAAGCTATTTTAGTGTTTCGCGATGGTTAAACGAAAACTTTTCCATTTAGGGCTAGGAACATCGCATATCATTTGAAAGGGAATTTGAATGTATTTCAGAATATTTTATAATATATAAGGTGTTCCATTTTAGAAAATTGACCTCTATTTTTACAAGTATATAACAAAACAGTAGTTTGCGACCACCCTGTACCCTTACGGGTGATTCTGTCAAGACATTAATTTAATTTTTCTAAGATATTTTTCATCTGCCGTCAAAATTTGCAGTCTGCCTATTGAGGTGCCAAATGGTGAATATTTTCCAGAGACCTGTTTTGGGCAAAACAATTCAAAATAAATTATTTTTTCAAAAACAGTTGAAGATAGGTATAAACAAGTGTTTACACAAAATACTCCAAAACAGATAAGGAATCCAAAAATATAATTATATACGGTATGACCGGAAGTCGCACAAATCCAAAATATTTTAGAAGTATATATTAAATTTACTTATTAATTAACCAAAATTTAAAAATGATCCGTTTTTTAGTTCCCCATAAATGTTTAATACGCCATCCACCGTGACACACCCTGTATATATAGACAAACGAAATAAAGATATTTATCTAAGTTGAGAGCGTATAGTATGAATGAAAATTTAATAAACTAACATAAAATTTAAATAATTCCGTAGCACAAGTGGAGTTTGAACCCATATCTCCCAATTGCCGGTCAGGTGTTTTAACAATTAAACTACCGTGGCACATATGTTAAACTTCATTAATTCGTACCTGCCTTGCTTCCTATGTCCTTCTTACATCGCGATTTTTAAGACCTGGCCGGCAATAGGGAGATGTGGGTTCAAATCCCACTTGTGTCACGAAATTCTCGTAATTTTATATGTTGATTTATTTCATTTTCCTGTACACATTCACTATATATACAGGGTGTTTCATGATATGTGGGATGCATTTACAGAGGTGATAGGGCATCTCAAAATAATGAAAAATGTTCCTATAAACATTTGTCCAAAACTCGTTTGTGTCCGAGAAATACCCTATATATATAGAATCTATAATAGCGGGGAGTTATAATAATATCAAATAATAGGCGTCTACTCCACAATATTATATTGTGGAGTAGTATAGGACACACTAATACAGGCTGAAAAGCAATAATTATTGGATTATTCACATGATCGACTTAAAATAAATCACTTTGAATTAAGTATAAAATATTTTTCATTAAGACATTGCTAAGTAAATTAAACAGTCTAGTATTTCGAACTAGAATCAATTTTGTGAAAATTAGTATAGTTTTGAAACAATTAATTTTTTTTTCAATAACCTAATAGGTAATTTAGGTAAAATTTAAATTAGTCAAAACACTTTATATTAGCTAGAACCTTTCTTATACTATGAAATATAAAATCGCCTCCCCAATATGGCTCATTGAAATTAAAAATTAAAAATAAAAACACTTTATTTCATGTCTCCCCTATTTTCAACTCTCCATATCATATAAGGATAATATGGAGGCTATCAGTTTCATGAATTTTGTTTTTATTTCACCGGAAATACGTGTTTTTCGTCATTATATACGCAAATAAGCAGTTTTAAAATAATGTTTGTTTGTCTGTATGTATGTCTCTCTGTCTGTATCCACGATAACTCACAACTCACTTAACAGATTTTTAACAAATTTGGTACAAAAATACTTCAGGATATTTGTACGTCTAACAGAAATATTGACTATTTATTTATAGCTTTGATAAAATATAACCTATGAAATGTATCATAAAAAAATTGCTTCCAAAGGCGTGCATAAAAAGTGAAAAAGAGATCAAAATAAAAAAAATCCTAATCTTATTCGAGATATTGAATAATTTAAACAAAAAATACCTATCAGATGTCTAAAATAAAAAAAAATATTTGGAAATATAGCTTGTCACCATGAATCTTACCATACGAAAGAGTTAAATGACTTAAAGCACAGAAATATTACTTTTAGGTACACTTAAATATAGAGAGTTGTTTCTGTCTCGAGGGCAACAGTTTATTTTCTTTGAAACGTTCTTTGGTGTTGACAACAAGCATCGTTTGTCTTCCTCAGGTTCACATTGTATATTAATATAGGTGCAACTAAAATAACTATTATTTATACAATGAATAATTAAAAATTACAAGATTAGAAAAAGGAATACAACACACTTTAAGCTGGACAAAAACACACATATTATAATGTAAAATTCTTATTTGTGTTATGAATATTCAATATTTTTAATTATTAGTTGCCTTAGGGAGACACCAAAAAAGTGCTTTTATTTATTTATTTTTTGTTTTAATCTTTATTTAACACACAATTTACAATAATCAAATACATATAAGTTCTTTAATCAGTGATTGTAAACACTGGTCTCAAGAACAGCTTTTTTATAGACCTATCAACGGTGCTAATAATTTAAATAGAAATAGAAAGAAAAGAGCGGAAAAATGGCCTCAAGGTACAGTTCCCCACGGGCCAAAACATCTTTTCAATAATTTATTAAAAATTGCAGGAGAAACAGCTGACCTAACCTCAGCCGGCAAGTGGTTATACGTACTATATGCTTGAGTTATCGGACTATTCAAACCCCTATTGGTTCTTACATTTGCTGATATATAATGTGACGGAATCTCGCCATGTGACCGTGAACATCGCGAGAAAAGAGCAGACGCGCATTTGACTTTTGTGCTTAGTGAATTATTTTAAAAATAAATTTACATTGCTCGACACGGTAAATATCCTCAAGTTTATATAAATTTGGTGACCGATATATCAGATCTGTATGGGACAATCTGTCAAAATTAAACAATATTCTTACTATTTTATTTTGCAAAACCTCAACTTTATGGAAGGCAACTCTGCTACATGTGCCCCACACCGGCAATAAATACCTTAATTGTGACAAGAAATAAGCGTTATAGATATTCAATTTACTTTTTTCTGTTAAATAATCTCGACACCTATATATTGCTCCTATCATCGGACCTATTTTACTTACAATATATTCAATATGTTGTTTCCACAGTAAATTTTCATCTATGATTAAACCCAAATACTTTATCGAAGAAACCAACTCCATTGGAGTATTATTCACAATTAGCAAAGGATTGCGAATGAATTTATTTTTTTGTCTAAATAACATATATTTGGATTTTTTGATGTTGATTTTTAATTTGTTAAATACGAGCCAACTAAAATACCTATCAATATCACGGTTTACCACAGTCTCCAAGTCAGAGATATCATCGCCACTATAAAGCAGAACCGTATCGTCCGCAAAAGTATAATACCTAGCCTCCAAATTGGCTAATCTTAGATTGAGGACGTATAAAGAATACAATAAGGGACCAAGTACTGATCCCTGAGGGACACCACACTCAGCGTGCAATGATTCACTGACCACACCATCCACACACACATAATGTCACCTGTCAAGTAAATACGACTGTATTAGCTTGTACGAAGTACCCCTAAAGCCCATGCTATTCAACTTATCCAGTAAAAGGTCCAACAAAAACAGCAATCACTAATTTGCCTTTAACAAGTTCATCGTATACCCTAGATACTCATCATACTCATCTTTAAAAACCCGTATTGATAGTCGTCGATCTGATTATATTTATTTACAAACGATAAAATCCTTGATTTAAATAATTTCTCAATTATTTTGGAAAAAGCACTGACAACACTTATCGGCCGATAATTCCCCATTTCCTCTTTAGAACCTGTTTTAAAAATTGGGCTAATTTTAGAAATCTTAAGCACGTCCGGGAAAATACCCGTTTGAAGTATATCGTTAGCTAATTGTACTAAGATTTTTATTACAGGATCACCCAGGCTATGAATGTCCTTTACCGATATATTTCAATTTTTAGTTTCAATGAACCAATATACCCAAGACATTATCATTAATATTACTATTATACTTTATTTCTCACATGACAAATATACAATATTTATTTATTATTTATTTGTAATTGAAATTATATTATTATACAGGGTGGTCCAGGTTAAACGTCATTAACTTTGACAGGTGATAGAACAACAAGAAAAAAGTAGACTTTTATAAGCAAATTTTGTTAGGAAATGTTTCGTAACAAAGATACAGAGTGTTAAATTTCTGGTAAAAAACTAGTTTTCTCGTCATAACTTTTAAACCACTTGATCGATTTCCGTCCAGTTTTGCATACAGACTAATGTGGTACAAGAATTTAAGAACCTATTTTCAGAATTTTTCTATAATTTTTCATTTTCTCATAACAGAGCTGGGACATCGAGTTTTGCTCACCCTGTACAATCTCGACAAAGTTAAAATTTTAAATTTTCTAAAAATATTTTTACATGATACTGTAGAAGGTGTACCATCCAACCCAACATCTTAACATACGTTTCTGTGCAATAAAAACATCCTGTGACAGGGTGGCCCACCCTCAAAAACAACCTCCATACCGCAATCTACTTTCCACAATGATCTCATCTGAGACATTGTTAAAACAGTTTTTAAATTTTTAAATATATAGCATGGCGTCCCTAACTTCGATATTAAAAAATTGCAATCATTACTCCATTTCAAGAAAGGGTCAATGTACATCCCTAGATTTTTAACACAATCGGCATCATTAGATATTGTATCATTAGCTATTTTAATTTGTAGCGCATTGCGTATTTTTTGGACATTTCGAAATCTCAAACAAAACGTCTTATCCGTATTTAAATGAAGATTACTTTTATTAAACCATTCACATACAGAACTCATGACAGTATCGCACTTTGACTGCAGATTCAAAGAGTCCTTTTCAGAAATAATTATGGAAGCATCATCCGCGTATAGAACAAAATCTGCTTCAGATATAACGGTCTCCAGTTCATTCATATACAAAATAAACAAGACCGGAACCAAAGGGATTCAATTGATTTCCTGATTCCATTTTTCGAATGCATTACACATACATCTTATCCAATCAAGAGGTACATCAGCAATACCTAATTTTTGTAATCTCTCATAAAGAATATATGTTTATCGATGCAGTCGAACGCTTTACTCAGATCACAAAAGACAGCCGTGGGACATTCACCTGCCTCTATAAGGCGAACAATCCTATCATACAAGGAATGCAGTGCAGTAATAGTGGATCTGCCTTCGCAAAACCCACGCTGTATTCTCGATACCATATAGTTATCCTTCAAGAATCTCAACAGTCTATCAATAAAACAGTTTTCGATTATTTTCGAGAATACAGAAGTCAAAGATACCGGCCTATAATTAATAATATCAGTCGAATCATTCTTCTTTAACAAAAGAACAACTTTTGCTACTTTCAACAGTTCTGGAAATTTTCCAGTACAAAAGGAGATATTGACTATGTGTGTCATTACTCTGTATTAAGTAACAGGGAATTCTTATAAAAGTCTATATTATTTTACATTCGCAATAAAAAAAATGCAATTAAATTTCATTGAAAGAACATAACTTTGATACGACACTCTTTTTAGAAGCCTTAGAGAAATGCAAAAATATGTCTAGGTTAGCTATAAAACTCCCTGGCGTCCGTGGTGACCCCGCTTTGTTGGTATGTGCGAACTTTCAACTGACACTTAATAAGTGTGGAGTATTCTATATCTATACCTGCTAAAATGCAAGCAGAAAAGTAATAACGTACTTAAAATAATTATAGCATCAAATAATCTCTAATGCATATCTGCAATTTTTAATAAATTGCTTTATAACTTTTCATTTCATTATTATTAAAGGTATAAGTAATTATATGCAAAAGTTTTCTGAAAAGAGATATACAATCATATTGAAGTAGTAGATTTCATCTTTTAGAGTAAAACTTTCATTAAAATGTATTAGTGAAGTTTGCAACTTAACTTATGTGTTGGTTGAAATTATTAAGAGAGTTTTAGATATCTTTAAAATGATGTAGCAACTATATTTTTATTCAAGAATATAGAGCACACGACAGTTATATGATAATATGATGTAATTCAATCTGCTAACTTATTGCTTATTTTTAGCTCTCTATAACATAATATTACGCAATTTATTAAATGGTATATACAGGATGAGTCACGACCACCGCCAGGGTGTTTTATGAGAAGACTAAATATATGTTTTGATTTTTGTTGTTGGGACATAGTGTAGGTCCATTATAGCTACATTTTTAATATCATTTCAAATATACAGAAAAAAAGTTACATATCAAAATCAAAGTTATATACGTTTTTTTTATTTATTTATTCAACGCAATACGCAATTTACAAAAATGGTGTACATTATATAAAACAACAAACTTAATGTAAAGGAAGCACCCACTATACTACAACAGTAAATCAATATGTTAAAACTAATTCCTTAATTTTATTTTTAAATATAATCAGTGCTGATCTGAAAAATTCTACACCTTAAGCCATATCATTAGCGTCTCTGATAACTCTATTTAGAGGTGGGTTTCGGGCATAATTTGTCCTGCAATGAGACTCATGCAGGAAGGGCGCTCCCCTCAGCATTCGTGGTGGAACATAAAGCTGAAACTGTGACAAAATATCAGGGGTGTCCACATAATTATTTAAAACTTTAAAAACAAAGACAGATCCTAAATATTTTCTACGATTTTCCAAAGGGCTTAATTCCAAACACCATTGTGTCGCAGTCAGGGTCATCCCATTCCTAGTCAGCATGAATCGCACAAACCTAATGAACTTATTCGGAACTGCCTCGAATCTTTCTTTAAAATTGGCGTAATACGGAGACCAGACTACCGCACCATACTCCCAAAACTAATCCTCATCAATAATCCCAGCACCATATTGGCTCTGGACAAAGCTGCATTATAATGGGCCTGAAAATTCAGCTTATCATGTACATATTACCCAGATCCTTGACAACATTCAAACCCGTCAGCTCCGAACCGTTGATTGTGTATGCGAATGGGAATCTACTCTCACCTCTCGTGAAAATCATACTATGACATTTATTAACATTTAGTAATAATTTATTCGCAATGCACCAACGACCCAGAACGTTCAAATCATGCTGCAACCTCTGGCAATCTTCGATATTACCAATAATCCTGTATATTTTTAGATCATCCGCAAACATTAAACATTTCGAAGTAATTTTGTCATGAATATCGTTAACAAAAATAATAATCACTATTGGTCCCAAATGCGAACCCTGACGAACACCAGTTCCCGTGAAAAACGCCTCTGACAAGCAATTCTCAACCCTAACACGCTGCGATCTATCGTGCAAATAGGACCCAACCAGTGGCGACTTGTCCTAAATAATCAGTAAATTAATGATATTTAAGTATTTAATTTTATTTTATTGTGTAATTATTTTTCTCCATATAAAATTTAAACTATAAATTAATGTATACTTACCTTACCATACAACTGTAATTTTGAATTTCGTCTTCATCTGAAGCAGGCTTTATCGTATACACCTATTTAACATACTTAATTTACATACCTATAGGTATTTCCCTCTTTTTTTATTCGTGTAATAATAGTAAAACATTATTTATTTCGGTCTCTCTCTCTTCCCTGTGTGCGACAGGCATATAGATGCAGCAGAGATTTAATGTAAAATAAGGTTATATGACAACGCTTGGCGAGTGTTTTGTACCTATATGTCGATTATTATTTTGATTATATTTATCTCTATTACACAGTCGCAAATTTCTAGTGCTGTCACAGTTGTGCTATACGTGTGCTAATATTATTTTGATTTACTTTTCGGGAAGCTTAAAGTTTTGATTTTTGATACTTTGAATACAAATTAGTCTTTCTATTTAGTTACTTACATATTTGATTTAAGTTTTAAAATCTAAAAAAGTAGTGAAAAAATTAAAAAAAAATATATATACGGTTATTAATTAGTAGGTACCTACCTATTTTTATAAAAATAAATGGGTAGGTACCGTAAAATATTGTTTTTTTAATAATATAGTATATTATATCTCATACTTTAATATGGAAGAAGCAAGTGGAAGTACTACACATCAGCATCCGTAAATTATATTTACGCTGACATCAGGTAAGCGAAGTTATTTTGAAAAATGATGTTTATTTTTTAATTTTAACTAAAATTAAGTTTTTTTAATCAACACTCCTTTTAAGAACAGAAAAATATTTTTAAAAATATACAGACACACCTGTTCCAGATTTAAATAAATAAATATAAATAAAGGCAAATGCATAAAAGCAGAGCTTTTAATAATATCTGGTATGAGACGTATTATGATTTGCTAAAAAGTAATTTGATTGACAGTTTCATAAAATGTGTTTTATTTAATAATAATTATGAAGTAGGTAAATATACTCTAGATACTAATTACACTTTTTAAAGAAAACAATACTTAGGTGAGGTACCTACTTATAAACATAACATATATTTTATGCAGTTGACGAAGTATGGACATCCCTATTAATTTTAGCTACCTATTAAGTATATGACTTTATTTTATGTTATGCTTCACCACATTAAACTGCGACAAGGCGCCAGTGGACCCAACCCATTTAAGCATGTTCCCTCTTACACCGTATCTCTGAAGCAAAAGTATGTCATGATCAACAAGATCAAATGCTTTACTGAAATCCGTATAAACGACGTGGGTCTCGTTACCCTCATCGTCACACTGCTCGATAATTCACAACATTTATGCGCTCGCCTGATTTATAAACCGGCACAATAATAGATTGTTTCCATATTTGAGGAAGAACTCTCAGCAACAATAACTTATTAAGAATAAAGCAAAGGGGATCGCATAATGACACTGCACACTCCCTTAGGAAGAGGTTCGGAATCTCATCAGGTCCCTGTGCTGGTATGCCTTATATTTTATCACATTTTTGGATTAAGTATGAAAAATAAGATTGAATTTCGGAATGGTTCCTTATACCTAAATACAAATCGTTTTGATTTTACTTGAATTGTAATATTTTATGAAAAATTAATTGTTCCAAACGAAGCTATTTTTGTCAAATATACTTGTGTAACTTATAAATAGTTTCGTTGATTTATTTATTTTATTTGAAATGGCTGAAGTGATGATATATACCTTTTTGAGTAATATAGTACTCTCGGTGGAATGCAATGTTAAACTAGGCAAAAAAAAAAATACGTTACCTCCACAAATCTGTGTGGAGGAGACGTATTTTTATTGCCTTGTAATATAGTATTATTTAGAGTTACTAGTAGTGTTGAAATAAAACTTACTACCTCGAAAGCACTCATATATAAATAAAAGTAACATAAATTACAGAAACTATGATATTTTAAGTTTGGCAACCCGTTTTTATTACCCGCCCATGACGTTTACGCATCAGACATAACCTCAATACTCAACAGAGGTTACAGAAATTTTAGTAAACCGTAATATAACACTGTTACTAAAAGGTGAGCTTACAAAACTTCGTAACGTTCTTATAATAATTTCATTACCTACCTCTAAGTATTCGTTATATAACATAAGCATCACCATAAGTGTAATAATAGACCTTTTCAGAATAAGACTTTAATTCGCATATCTTGATATAAGTTGAAAGTTTTAACATAAAGAAGAATTAACAAATATAACAACAATAATTGAAAGTATACAATATGATTGATATATAACATTCACCCGGAGCTGCTTTCTCAAGAATACGTTAAATACTCCGATTTCTTTTTATTTCTCGTGGATTTACGCAAAGGCTGGTCTTGATCCAAAAACTCTTGATTGCCGTTCTGATCGTTCGTGGTCGAATGTTGTTCTTCAACGTTATACTTGTTTGTTATCGAAGCTTCTTCTTCCCTTTCTTCATGAGTACTAGATTGGCAATCGCGTTGACTATTCGTTGTTTGGTCTTCTACATCATTTTCCAATAATCGTAAGTCACCTCGTGGCGCCAAATGTTTCGTGGCAACTGTACCTTCTCTTCCATTGTCGTATCTTATTAAGGCGTAATCAGGATTTGCTTCTAAGAGTTCTACTTCTTCAACAAGTGGATCAAATTTACTTCTACGTACAAACTTTTTAAGTAAAGCTTTGTCAGAATTTTTCATCCAGGAAGGAATAGAAGTTCCACTAGTAGATCGACTTTGGTAAGTAAATAAACGTTCATGAGGAGTATAATTTGTTGATGTACATAACAGAAAACTGACAGTCGTTTTACCACTTCACCAAAACACTTCTTTTTAAATCTCGACGCGCGTTTCGCTAACAATGTTAGCATCCTCAGGAGAGAATTAAAACTAAACTACTACTAAATATATTACAGTTTATATACTATTCAAATACCACAGATACGCGCTCTGATTGGTCGCCGCGCAACCAATGAGAGGGCGGTACATACGTCAACATATATTAATTACTTACATACTAAAGAATACAAAATACTATTAGGGATTGGACCCTTATCTTTGTTTAGTGCTTTTGAATTATTCTTAATAATTTCCAAACTTTCATAAGCGTCCAAAAATTTCCAATTGCTAACAGATTTCAACAATCTTAAGTTACTAGAATCTACTCTATGATTATTTTCAAACATATGTTCTGCTACACTAGACTTATCTAATCTACCATATCTTAAATGAGCAATATGCTCCTTAAATCTAACATTAAGTTTTCTTTTGGTTTGTCCTATATAAACTTTGTCACAATCCTTACAACTGATTTCATAAATGCCAGATTTTTCCGTCATCTCTACTTTATCTTTTGGATTGCCCAACAGATTGCCTAGACGTGTACTAGATTGAAAAACAGTTTTAAAGCCAATGTCACTAAAAATCTTATTTAAACCGCGTGTAAATTTTGGAAGATAAGGGATCGAAATAAATTTGGAACTATCTTGACTTTCTCGGAAAGTTGTGGCATTATGAAGTGCATTTTTAAACTTATATTTTCTAATTAATTTATCAACTAAATTGTCATCATAACCATTAACTCTAGCCACCATTTTAATTGTGTTTTTCTCTGTATCGAAACGGTTTTTATTAAGGGGAAATTTCATTAATCTATGTACAAGAAAATTTAGGCTGGCCATTTTGTGTTGGAAACAATGATTAGAGTCATTGGTTATATACCTGAATGTATTCGTACTTTTTCTATATATGTCACATTCCAATTTGTTTTCACTGTTTTTGATTACAAGTGTGTCCAGGAATGGAAGTCTACGATCTTTTTCTAATTCATAAGTGAATTTGATAGATGAGAAGCAATTATTAAGTTGGGCAACAAAGTTATCAATTGTATCAACACTTGTATCAAAAACAGCAAACACATCGTCCACATATCTGATCCAAACTCTGGGAAAATATGAAAAATTGGTTTTCGCGGAGGCTTCAAAATAATTCATAAATAATTCAGCTAAAAAGGGGGATAAACAGCTACCCATAGCAGTGCCTTCATGTTGTTCATAGAATTCATTATTATATTGGAAAATATTTTGGGACATACAAAGATTTGTAAGTGTAATTAGAAGAATATCTTTCACTTACAAATCTTTGTATGTCCCAAAATATTTTCCAATATAATAATGAATTCTATGAACAACATGAAGGCACTGCTATGGGTAGCTGTTTATCCCCCTTTTTAGCTGAATTATTTATGAATTATTTTGAAGCCTCCGCGAAAACCAATTTTTCATATTTTCCCAGAGTTTGGATCAGATATGTGGACGATGTGTTTGCTGTTTTTGATACAAGTGTTGATACAATTGATAACTTTGTTGCCCAACTTAATAATTGCTTCTCATCTATCAAATTCACTTATGAATTAGAAAAAGATCGTAGACTTCCATTCCTGGACACACTTGTAATCAAAAACAGTGAAAACAAATTGGAATGTGACATATATAGAAAAAGTACGAATACATTCAGGTATATAACCAATGACTCTAATCATTGTTTCCAACACAAAATGGCCAGCCTAAATTTTCTTGTACATAGATTAATGAAATTTCCCCTTAATAAAAACCGTTTCGATACAGAGAAAAACACAATTAAAATGGTGGCTAGAGTTAATGGTTATGATGACAATTTAGTTGATAAATTAATTAGAAAATATAAGTTTAAAAATGCACTTCATAATGCCACAACTTTCCGAGAAAGTCAAGATAGTTCCAAATTTATTTCGATCCCTTATCTTCCAAAATTTACACGCGGTTTAAATAAGATTTTTAGTGACATTGGCTTTAAAACTGTTTTTCAATCTAGTACACGTCTAGGCAATCTGTTGGGCAATCCAAAAGATAAAGTAGAGATGACGGAAAAATCTGGCATTTATGAAATCAGTTGTAAGGATTGTGACAAAGTTTATATAGGACAAACCAAAAGAAAACTTAATGTTAGATTTAAGGAGCATATTGCTCATTTAAGATATGGTAGATTAGATAAGTCTAGTGTAGCAGAACATATGTTTGAAAATAATCATAGAGTAGATTCTAGTAACTTAAGATTGTTGAAATCTGTTAGCAATTGGAAATTTTTGGACGCTTATGAAAGTTTGGAAATTATTAAGAATAATTCAAAAGCACTAAACAAAGATAAGGGTCCAATCCCTAATAGTATTTTGTATTCTTTAGTATGTAAGTAATTAATATATGTTGACGTATGTACCGCCCTCTCATTGGTTGCGCGGCGACCAATCAGAGCGCGTATCTGTGGTATTTGAATAGTATATAAACTGTAATATATTTAGTAGTAGTTTAGTTTTAATTCTCTCCTGAGGATGCTAACATTGTTAGCGAAACGCGCGTCGAGATTTAAAAAGAAGTGTTTTGGTGAAGTGGTAAAACGACTGTCAGTTTAGTGTTCTACGCCAAAGGTTCTACTCATCGATTATGTACATAACAGACTTCGAATGGAGTGTAAAGCATCGTGTAGAACCAATTCCCATTGACTGGTCTCAAGTTTACGCGATTTTAATGCAAGGCTTATAGCTTTCCAAATAACACCATTGTATTTTTCGACTTGACCATTTCCATGTGGTTTATATGGTGTTGTCCGACTTGAGGCTATACCCTTGGAATATAGGTAGGATATGAATTCTTGAGACGTAAAACTGGTTCCACGATCAGAATGTATATAATTAGGCATTCCAAATAAACAATAAGTTACGGAAAATGTTTATTGGGAATGTAAGTAAACTAACAGGTTACAGATTATATTTACTTGAATTTTATAGAAACAAAAATTTACTTAAAAAAAAATTTGGTAGATTACGTATCGCGTTTCCTCTAGTTGAAGCTAAACAAGTTCCTGTAGCACCACCACCAGCAGCAGCAGAAAAATGTATCAAAGTAAAGTCAAGTAAAGACAAGTTTACCTTTTTTACGTAAATTTAGGATTCAGTGGAGACGGGGAGGTTCAAATAAATAATCTTCTAAGATTGTTACAAATTTAAATATTAAACAAATAATAGGGTGGCAATCAGTTTGCTACGCACGTCTTTTAGTAAAAACTGTTAAATTATAACGAAAATATGAGACCAGACCTATCGCAAAATTTAAACTAAAATAAACTGGGGTGTGTTTTCCAGACTTCAGTGGAATTTTTGACCGGAATATTGTACGTCTTAGCGTTAAGTTTATTCGATTGTTGACATGCCACTGATGATGGGACTTGTATGGCGGATAAATTCTGAATTATATTAAATTTATTTTGTGGAGATTTGACTTTCATTCAAACACTATAATTATAATACATTCAAGTACCTATATAATTAACAATAAATATCTTAATTAATTAATCTATCTTTCTATAACAATCTAACCACAAAAAGAAAAAACAACGAGAATAAATTGTATTTCAACTAATGAAAAAAAAAAACGATTAAGTCAAGAAATCACACAATTGCTCGTACGTTTTGTGTTTAGGGTTTACGGGATCACACAAATCACGTAATGTCTTTAATGTCGCGATACCGAAACCACTTACTAAAGTATATTTATCTCTGAATTGGTTATTTCATTAGCTACGAAATACGCGTCTAATTGCTCTTTATAAAGATTCCAGTCATGATTTATACTATTAAATTGTGATATTTGACCAATGATCCCGCCATATTTGACGTAGCTATTGAACTCACCAAATGAGCACGTGCAACGACCACCGTTCCAGGAGTTTTTAGTAGATTTTTAAAAAAAATCTAACTATTCAGGAGATCGACACAACCGAAATTTTGAAAAAATTTTATGCAGTTCTTCATTTTATAGCCCCTGGATCCTAAAAATGACCTCAGTTCAAAAGTTTATATATCTATATACAGGGTGACATAGAAAAAAGTACATTGCATAGTGCCACACAATAGAGGCCACTAAAATAAGATTAAAAGTTCCCATGAACACGGGTCCGCAAGGCCTTCGGTTAAAAGTTACAGGGTGTTGAATTTTAATTTTTTAGTTTTTTGAATATCTTTAGCCAGAGACGCAAGAAATGGATAAAATGTGGTATACAGGGGTTTTTTGTCATGCTAAATTCAAATATGATCTTAGTTTTGTGATTACTGATAGAGCACGCTACATACAGGGTTCCATCCCTATTGAATCGGTCGTAACTTTTTATACCTTTAACAATTATTACATTAGTTTGACAAGTGTCATTATGACACATTATTTAATTTTTATTTATTATTGTTTTTGCAAAGGTTACTTTGGTGCTTTTTGAATAATTTGCGTGCATTGTCGGCTTTTAGATGCATTTGTACTGGAACCATTGCTTCTAGCGACTTGGACAAGGTATACCTTTCTTAAGTATAAAAAAAGGGATAACAATTTTTTTCAGTCAAAAATGACATACAGTGTATAGCAAAAAAATTACGACCGATTCAATAAGGATGGAACCTTGTATGTAGCGCCCTCTATCAGTAATCACAAAACTAAGATCATATTTGAATTTAGCGTGATAAAAAACCCCTGTATACCACATTTTATGTATTTCTTGCGTCTCTGGCAAAAGATATTCAAAAAAACCCAAAAAAAAAATTAAAATTCAACACCCCGTATCTTTTAACCGAAGGCCTTGCGGACCCGTGTTCGTGGGAACTTTTTTTCTTATTTTAGTGTCCTCTATTGTGTGGCAGTATGCAATGTACTTTTTTCTATGTCACCTTGTATATATATATATGTGATATAGAAAACTTTGCGTCACGTCCTAGACCGCATTTTTTGACCAATCGAAACAAAATCTGGTTAAAAAATCGGCTAGGTCATGGAATCGCGTGAGTTCGTTGGCGATTGAAATCGGAGAGCTAATTTCAAAATGGCGGCCTGTCAAAGTTTTAAAAAAATCATATTTTTTTCACTGTTAATAGAAAATACCGATGTTATATATCAAATGATAGATAACTTAAATCTCTACAATGTTTATTTGGAGAGTTTTTTCATCGCTGGCATATTTAAGTAAATGTAAGTCAATATAAAGTAACAAAAAATAAAAAAAATATCATCACCCGCTACACCTGTAATTATTTTGACAAATAAACACCTGTGAAATAACAATAAGACCGTACTTACGTATGTCATATAGTATAATGGGTATTTCAGTTAAAATAACTGTCAATATGACACTTTGGTTATATTTGGCGACTGTCAGAATATTCTATTATTTGTTTATTAATAGTGGGTGTCAGTGGTAGACTAAGTATAAATAAAAAATACATAAATTAAAAATCTACTTTTCCGACTGGCTGCCATCGGGATTTTTTTTTTAAGTACACGATGTAAAATAGCCTTATTATTTATCAACTTTGTCGTCAATGTTATGTATTCAAGTTATAGTCTTTTTATTTAACGAGGTTTTATTTATTATAACAATTTATATTTTAATTATTAAATATCACAGATAAGAATGTAGGTATATTATATTTTAAGACGGTTGGAGCAGTACTACTATTAAATCACTGGTATTCTTTACGAGACTCGCTATGCTCGTCCTCTTAATTCTCGAATAAATGCACAGCGAAAGAAAACTGTGACTCAGGTCTTCATAGCTGCCATTGCACCACAAAACATACCCTTTTAGAACACGAACTGCAATGTTAACAATCGGAACTAAAAGAAGCGCCATCTATTGATGTGGCGCATACTCATAAATTAGTTTTGGCGGGAAATTTAAAATAATATTAGTGACGAATATTTCCAATAAATTCAAATAGTTACATATTATGATGCAACTATTAATTGTAGTTTTTCAAAAACATATTAAAACGAGATAGTGTTCAAAATACTTTTGAAAAACTACAAATAAAGTTGCACGACAAAACTTAATGGGATCGAAAAAAAACAATTATTATTATAAAACATTTATTATTAAAATAGAAACGCACAATTAGCAATATTATTTTACATTTTAATTTAGTCAAAAAGTAGGTAGTACACAATAAAGTTTATAATTTAAAAACATAAATAAAATAACAGGCAGCTTGGACTAGTTATGTTCTTGGAATATTCTTTCGATGTGCTAGGGCTAGGCATGGCATCGATGACCATGGGGTAACTTATACTAGGGTCACCGACGGATTCCTTTGATGTGGTAGGTCCAGTACTTATGTCTATGTCACAACTAGAGGGTTCCAATTTTCTTCGTTTTGGACCAGGTGCCTCCTCTATAAATTCAAACATGTACCACATTTAATAGAGGTGGTTTTCTTACATGTATTTAGATGTAATATTGGTGTTGCATTCCATTTAAGGTCTCTTCGACACCCAAACTGTAAATCATCCCGAACAAAATGTTTCGCACACACTAGATAACTTTTAAGTAGTTTATCAAAGGGAATGTTAAATAAACGGGGGTTGTTTATATCTGCCAACCACTTTATTAGCATTTCTGGTTCTTTATTAGGGTTCAGAAATCGGAAAAAACTACCATTCTTAGTCTCACAGTTGAGAACGCCACATTTTTTTTGCCGGTCGAACTTCTCCAACAAAAAGACCCATAATAATTAAAATAGCACACACTGAACGCAATTTTTATGCACAAGTTACAATTAAACAAACTTTTAAACAAGATTCGCACTCTTTTTTCAAACTCTTAACGCAAAAAATCATATTAAGACTTGACATTATGCCACACCCTTTTGTGGGAAATACGACTATAACATATGTTTTGTGGGTAATACCAAAATTCTTTAAACATAAAATAGGGGGATGTTTAAAATGAAAAAAAATTTTTGCCGACACCTAGCGATAGGAAGTCAAACTAAGCGTAGTAGAACAGACAGTTTTTTTCACTTTTCGTTTGCAGCGCCTCTCGTGACTGTTCGCATAGTTAAAAACAGTGTTCCAGTCTCTGCCATTTAAGTTAATCTTCTAAGGGGATATGTTTTGTACATTGCACTGGTGATTACAACACTCGCTAGCTTTGATTGCTCGTGTGGCAAACCTCATCCCCGGTAATAATAGCGTTCATTATAGCGTCTGCGTATAATACACTTGTTTTTATAGGTACTTAATATTTTTAATAGTGGATACACAAGTGGGTTGACTGTGGTTGATTGAATTTTATTGTTTTTATGTGTCTAGAAATTCTGTTGCTATTCAATGTTATGCTGTCGCTATTGGTGCATAACTAAATGAACACATTTTTTCGTGAAATAAAAAAAAAACAGACATTTACATTTTTATTTTTGAATAAAACAGTGGTAAGACGATAACAACTGGGAATTCTCAGAATACATATATACGCTTGTTCTCAAAAAAAAATGCAGATAATACTAATTTTTATGCAAGACAACAATCCCCAGGAAACAGCATTATCCATGCATTACTGTATTGTTATTATGTTATTGAACTAGCGGCGGCCCGTAAAATTTTTTCTAACATCTTAACCTTAGTACACCACTGCATTTAACAGTGGTTTACTTGTCGTTTCACCGCATTCAATTTAAATTGTTGTTGTTAGACTTTCCAACTTTAGTTCAGTAAGTTATTTGCAGATTACCATGCAGTACACACCCTGTTAAGGATTTGGAAAACATCATCAAACAACTAACAGTACTAACGTCGGGGTTTGTCTATCTCTGTCACAGCTGCTTCTGACTCTCTCTATGTTACGTATAGGGAAACGTTTACGATTGGACCACTAAACACAAACACCAAAACAATTGTTTACCTACAGGCTTATCCTCATCTGTTGTTTGAACATATGCAAATATTGTATATTTTGGTATGCTTGGGACAGTATGCCTAGTACACCAATTACATTGCAAATGGCAGATAAGTAAAATAGTGAAAATATCATTATAAGCAACTTCTAAAAACTTTTATGTGATACATACATAATCCCCCGCATTTTATTTAGATATTCAAAACATTTTTTTGCCGCAAAAATCATTTCAAATATTTCCGGTGGGACAACGGCAAACAAAGCCTTACGAGACATTTAAATAAGAAAATTTTTAAAACAATGCACCTAACGTGATATAAGACTAACGTAATTAGATTGATTTAGTTTTCATTCTCACCTAAGGATGCTAACAGTGTTAGCGAATCGCGCGTCGAGATTAAAAGTGTTATGGTAAAGTGGTAAAACGAGTTTTTCATATCCTATCAACCTGGTCGGCAAAAGTAGAAGTTCTGTACCTTTGGTATCATGCATCTATAAAGTGCTTATTTCCAGTACTAAATACAGTATCAACTGTAATCTTGGTGCCATGGATTCCCTCTATATCCATTACACACATTACCGAAGTAGATTAAACAATTATTAATACAAATCCAAATGCGCTCTCACGACATTGTCGCGGATTATCACTGTGCAACAGATTTTAAATTTGACTTTAAAAATGTCTAAACAAATAATATGAGACGATTTATATTTAATGAAAATTAATCAATTAGTTCTGAGACACACCAGCAACTCAATACCTTAACGTATTAAGTATTATTATGTACCGAGATAGTCACTAAGTTATCAAAAACTTTAAGTAAATGCAATTCTATAGACACACTTTTGTTACATATCAATGGCTTAAAGCACAATAATTATAGTATGTCGATTATTTATCGATCTTGAGTAAATAAGTGCGACAAACTTCAGGAGGTAATTCTGCATGAAAAAATAATGACAGTTTGCTATATAAACACATGTCCGCAAATGCTTCGTTTTCTGCTGAGATACAGTTAAAGTTTTTCTTAAAAACTGAAGATTTATTGATTGCTCTGAAACCGGTGGAGATATGCAAATGAAATTTAGTGAGTGTTAAGAGGTAGTTATTGCGCATTTTTTGACATGCAATTAAGAATTTTATGTTCATCAGTGGCGCGCATACGAGTAATGATCTCAATATTTTTAAAGAAAAAAATGGTACGCCACTGGAATTTTTCAAATAAAAAATCATTTTGCAGTTCCTCGTTCAATTTGTGATAAAAAATCTCTCTTGCTGTTTTATCGTAGAGAGCATCGTCTCTGTGCAAAAAAATAAAACATCTTACCCCGTATTTTTCATTTCTTTAATACATTATCAAGAACTATCTAATAGAATAGACATTAAACAAAAACAATAAGAGAAAATAACACTAATAATAAAGAGACGCTAATTTGATATTTCGTTGAAATATTCGTATAACAGAGTGTTGACAGTAGCCTACTAGCGCCGCGGCGAGATGTTTTATTTTCTTGCACAAATGCCTCCTACGATAAAAAAGCAAAAGAGATTTTTATCACAAATTGAACGAGGAATTCCAAAATGATTTTTAATTTGAAAAATTCCAGTGGCGTACCTTTTTTTTTTTCAAAAAAATTGAGATCATTACCCGTATGCGCGCCACTGATGAACATAAAATTCTTAATTGCATGTCAAAAAATGCGCAATAACTACCTATTAACACCCACTTCTCTTACATATCTCCACCGGTTTCAGAGCAATCTCAATTTTTTTGAAGAAAAAAAAGGTACGCCACTGGAATTTTTGTGATAAAAAATCTCTTCCTTTTTTATCGTAGGGGGCATTTGTGCAAAAAAATAAAACATCTCGCCGCGACGCTAGTATTGGCTACTGTCAACATTCTGTTATACTAATATTTCAACGAAATGTCAAATTAGCGTTCCTTTATTATTAGTGTTATTTTCTCTTATTGTTTTGGTTTAATGTTTATTGTATTAGATAGTTCTTGATAATGTATTAAAGAAATGAAAAATACGGGGTAAGATGTTTTATTTTTTTGCACAAAGACGATGCCCCCTACGATAAAACAGCAAGAGAGATTTTTTATCACAAATTGAACGAGGAATTGCAAAATTTGAAAAATTCTAGTGGCGTACCATTTTTTTCTTCAAAAAAATTGAGATCATTACCCGTATGCGCGCCACTGATGAACATAAAATTCGTAATTGCATGTCAAAAAATTCGCAATAACTACCTCTTAATACCCACTAAATTTCATTTGCATATCTCCACCGGTTTCAGAACAATCAATAAATCTTCAGTTTTTAAGAAAAACTTTAACACCCCGTATCACAGAAAACGAAGCATTTGCGGACATATGTTTATATAGCATACTGTCATTATTTTTTCATGCAGAATTACCCCCTGAAGTTTGTCGCACTTATTTACTAACACCCTGTAGATTACTTTAGGTCTACTATACATCCTGTAGGTCAAAAATCAACGTAAAGAGGAGAAAACGACATGAACACATACAATATCTCCTTTTTTTTTCGAAAGTCCTTCTTACACAGAGGTGTTTTATCCCTAACAAGTGCACAAACATAGTATCTAACGGACATAGAATATCAGTGCTTGTTACATGAGCCCATTGAGTAACGTACATATTGTATGTCCGGACATGCAATATTTGTGCTATTTCGAAAAAGTTACAGAAAATTCAAAATATTGTAAATACAACAAAAGGCTCCTGATTTCTGACCAGAAAAAATGTGATTTACTATTTTTAGTAAACAAGGGAATTATACCAGATGCCTACAATAGTACATTGTGCACCGAACATGAAATGACATATATTTCAAATCATACGAGTAGGAAATGGTAATTTCATGTGAGTTTCACACTATACTTTTTCTGCGACTGTTTTAATGCTTTCGAATAAATTAAACATAATTTTTAGAAAAATATTTGTTTTTCGAAACTTACCCCTGTTGGCATAAGTCTAAATACGATAAGTTAGAAGTATTAAATTGACTAGGTGGTGTTTTGAAATTAGCGAATTACTTAATTATTATTCATATTATAGAAATAGTCCATTGTACGTGGAGTTTATCATTTAATGATAAATCAAACGTCTTCTCCACAAATAATTATTAATTATTTGTGGAGAAGACGAAGTTTGATTTATCATTAATTATAAATACCTAAACTGTCAATTTGGTGTGTTTGTATTGTCGGCGTTGCTATGGTGATTTTTCATGGCCGACGCTACTTTTGTCATTACCAGGAAATTTACCCGTGCGTAATAAATATTTCCCACTAGTTGCTAGGCAACATTTAAAGACAGTGGTAGAAAAAACATATTTTAAAAGCCTTCCATCTTCAAAAAAATTTAAGGATCTAGCAGCATGGTGCTCTCCTCCTGAAGAAAGTGAAGAAGAAGATTAAAATATATGATCTTTTTGAAGCGCTATCCTCTACCATTTTTTTTTTGTTAATACGGTTTGTGAATAAATAATAATCACAACTTATTGTATGTCCGAACAGCTAGGAACCACATGATGTATGTTCACATAAATTTTCCAAAATTAAGTTTTTACTCAAAATGTAACGATATATCATGCAATCACTCTTTACTCTAGTACTTTAGAGATATTTAGCTACTCAAAAAGAAATAAAAACAGATCAAAATATAACAGATATTGTATGAAACAGTATGCAAAACCTTTAATTTGCTTTTCCGAAAATTCAAGTAGTTTGGACATACTATAACTGCGCTGTAAACCATCGATATATACCCTTCAAAAACGTATTATTATATTATCCAAGGTGGCTGATTACATCCATGAAATATTTGTGAAAAATGTGATAAACTTTGATTGAACGGTTCCCAATATCCTAAATTATTTTTAAATAGAATGTCATGAAGTGAAACTACTTCGTAATTTGTGTTCTTCCCTGGGGTTTAATTTTTTCCAGTTATTATTTATTTATACATAGAAACTAAACTGCTGGCCACTTAAATTTTTTGGCATTTTTTGATAGTATATTTTTCACAAACAACCGCATATGTTGACGTACGAGTTTTAGCTTTTTGAGCATTTATTCTTTTGGCTTTCTGTCGACGTCTGGACAAGCTATAACACTGCCTCTAACGATTTATACAGAGTGGTATATTGCAGACTGTACAAAATTTTGTTGTTAGTGCGAATTTTATTCAACTGATGTTTTTTTCGATTGTCAAATGCACAAACTTAAGCATTAAATTTACATTTAAGTATTTGTGTTATCTTTATTTAGAAAAAAGTGTGAAAATAACATTGAAAACAAATAATAATAATTAGCATTTCAATAAGGAACATACATAATTTTTACCTCAGGGGATTCTGGAAGTTAATGGTATTAGCCTCCAAAAAATCTAGATTATTACGCGCCCTTGCATTATTGTTCACTAAAATAAAATCAAACACAAATGTTCCTGCAAACGCAAAATCATTTTCTGAAACTGAAATTAATAATAAATATTAATTACAAAAATCTAATTGAGGTAATTCTCTATACCAGTTTAGATTAAAACGTAGATACAAAATTATAAATTGCTCCTTACGTTTTAGACAAAGGGACGCCGTTATGCGTCAACCCACAAAAATGGAAATATCGAGGTAGGTATATACCTCGATTTTTCAATTTATCTATGCCGAGTCATCGCTTGAAGCGTTTTCTTCGTTTTGGAATAGAAATTTAAGTGATTTAGTTTATTTTATTGGGATAAATTCGTAATTTTAAAACATTTTAACCCACAAAGATATTTAAGTAATTTTTTAACAACCCTTTGGCGCCATCTTATTGAAGTTAAACATGTCATGAGGGTTAGCATGTTATTGCAAAAAAAACCAGTGAACTGAAGCATAATAAATAAAAAGGAAAAAAAGTAGCTGCAAAAGACTTCTTGGATTTTTACTGTACTTATCGAATGGCATGCAGGATACTTAGCTTAAATCATTGGGAAATAGTCAGACCAGAATTGATTTTGCATTGTCGAAATTTAGAACAAATAAATAATACAACAATACTATAAACGTGGAATAAACTATGGCCGAAGAAATGCAATATCAGAAGAAAGGATTATGTAAAGAAGTTAAAACTGTTATTAAATATGCCCAGATACATAATATATCTCATTATAGCCGAAACCCTTCTACAGTTAAATTTTTGTCGCCAAATCTAAATTTGTAAATTTTATATGACCTCTATGTTCAAAAATACCCAGAACGTGTAAAAAATAAAATTTCCTCGTTGAAAACTTACAGATGAACCTCAAATTGTTGACATATCTAAAGGTCGTACAACGTAAAACAAAATTATTTGAGACAGAACTGCAGCTATTATGGCCCGATGGTCGTGAATTGAAAAGTTTAAGACTTTTTAAAAACTGTTAAGCCTGGAGATTTTGTAGATGATACCGAAGGATTTGGGGCTTTCATAGATTCTGACGTTGAAGAAATTGTTTTGGAAAGTGATGTCGAATAATTATATAGTCAGTCGTTGATAGTTTTAAGATTTTTATTTGTCAAAGTTTCATCATAAATATGGTGATTTAATTTTGATAACATTTGTTCCTATTACTTATAATAATAATAATAATAAAGCGTCTTTAGATATCAGCAACGATGGCGAGATCTAGCTTATATGCTATTCTATCTAACCACCAATGCAATTAGAACTAAAATACAAATATTAATATAGATATAACAATAAATTCATTCATCCAGAATATAATTGTACCTACACAGAATTAGATTATTTTAGAGAAAATAAATTTCTTAAGATTTTCTTGAATGGCATTATAACTGAAACTACGTTCAAACATAGTAGTGCTATGACGAGGGACAGTATAATAGTAACGACCTCTTGTATTTCGATTGTGGTTATCAGAACCCCTTGGCAGCTTATGAAACAGATATTCTGGCTGATTGTATAAATTTAATTTATATAAATGACAAAAATATCGTTCATCCAAACGTAACCAATTAGAATCTCGAAAATGACTCGAAACATGGTCAAACTTCCTTAAATTGTAGCTAAATCGCAAACAAGAATTCTGGACTTATTATTTGCAGTTACACAAGGCCAATACAAAATGTCACAGTACGATAATATAGATAATACCAAAGTATCACAAGGTGTTAGTTTAATATCTGTAGTGAAGAAATGTTTATTTAAATAAATTATGTACCTCACGTTTAAGTTTAAAATGTATAATAGGTATAATGAAAACATTTTTTGGTGACTTTTTTTTTTCATTATGTAAGCATAAAAAATATTGCAATTTTAATAAAATGTTGAAATTTTTTATTGTTATTAATGTGATTATAACCTAGAAAAAGGATGAATGTATTAAAACACAGAAATATGTAGAATTAACTTAGAAACTTAACAAAAACAATATAATGTTATGGTACATAACGCATAGCATCTATTACTTTTTTCCTGACAGATAGGTACGCACTACATGTCAAGTAGCATAGCATATTTTGGAAGCTCACAAGTCCATTAGGGAGATTCTCAATATCAAAAATTGAAATTTTTTTTATGAATATTAGTATTTTCTGTAATAGTCGTCAAAACAAGTTTAATGTTAACTGCAGGTTACCAAAATCTCGAAAATATTTTGTTGTCTGTTCAATAAAAGTAGGTATTTTCATTGTCAAACTTTAAATGCGTTTTACTCAAAATTACTGGCGTGTGGCTTGAAACTCTATTGCTTAACACTATCCAAAGGTAATTATTGATAACTAAGGTACCTACGCATGGCATGACCGATATTGTATAAAAAGTATCTTGAACCTATAGGTATAGCAACATACCTATGATCCAAACAATGGAGTTAATACATATAACTCAGGAATAGTTATTTCAGTATGCGATAAATAAATAAATAAATATGTTAGCAATCATCCCCTGTAAAGTACATTCCGACGTGGTTCGCCTACGTCACACCAGACAAACAGGTTTTGGTTTTCGATACAATAAGGACGGCCGAACCAATAATAAGAACATCAGAAGATAAGAAAATGTAATAGAAGAAAGATGTTAATAAGAGCTGTTCGAAAGACGTTGTTTTATGTGATGACAAATAATAAATGATTTTGGGTGTGGGTTTGAGACTTTTATTAAATAATTCAAAAATAATAAAGAATACTTTTTACATCAGAAGTGAGATATTACTACGTGCTATATAATAAACAATTATAAAATAGGGATATTGTTCTACGTGCTACAAAATAATTATAAAATTTTGATATTGTGCTACGTGCTATAATAAACAATTATAAAATCTGATAAATGTGCTACGTGCTACAATAAACAATTATAAATAATAAATGATTTTGGGTGTGGTTTTGAGACTTTTATTAAATAATTCAAAAATAATAAAGAATACTTTTTACAAATATATATTTGTCAAAAAAATTAAATAATTTTGTAGACAGGTAAACAAACAAAACATATAAAACATAAGAATAATAATTAATACATACAGGTACATCGTCAAATAAATAAATCAATTAAGATACTTAAAGTAAATTAATTAAGTAAATATTCTACAGTTCAATATATATACATATATACATATATATACAAAACACAATACAAACTACTAAGTACTATCCAGTCTGTGAATCGCTCAAAAATTAATGCACATTAAAAAAGTCACCTACTGTATAAAGAGCTTTTTCCAACAAATACGTCTTTAGAGCTTTACGGAATGGAGGAAGGGATGAGAGCAATTTGATTTCCATTGGCAGATGGTTGTGCATTTTTTTGCATTGTATATAATCGAGCTTTTGATTAATTCGGAGGATGGGGCTGGCAGGTAAAGATCATGTTCGGAGTTTCTAAGGAGATAATTATGGAATGGTCTTTCAGAGACATCTGACAGGTGTTTGCGGATTAAGAAGACCGATTCCAATACAATTAATATGAAACGGATTAATAATAAAATAATATTTTCTTTGGATGTTTAATTCTATACTATACTAAATGATCTGTACCGTTTAAATCTCGAATGCATCTGAATAAAATTCTCCCCAAAAAATTACAAATCGCATGGCAATAAAATCAGGATAACTGAGAAAATAAGGGAATTCAAATGGACCTGACACGAAAAATTAGTTGGTTTTTTGTTTCTGGAGGAAACACAGCGTCTTAAATTTATGTCAAAATTAACCCTTATATTTACAAATATTTTAAAAACTACTGGACCTAGGCATGCCCACCCTCATGTAATTTTTCTTGTCTTTTAGAGCGGCATTTATTTATGTTAAAATATAGAGTCTGTTGCGTTAAGAAAGAGCATGTTTGGTCTGCTGCGCGTTTGTGTACTACCCAGTATAATTTTTGGGTTGTAGTTCTCTTCAGTTCCTAATAGTTTTGTAACGGATTTTTTTGTCTATCGCTTATAGATCTGGAGCTATCTTCCGCCCACTCACTAATGGGCCACCCTGTATATGGGAAATAGCTCAACGTGTCAGAGCCACAACAACTATTGACTAAAAATAATAAGTAAATAATTTTCGCCGACAAATAAAAATCCCTTCATAATATCGAATTATACTTAGTTATATCCCATCCTATTCTATTACCTATCACGCGTACACACTATTCTATCTTACTAGCTTTCATTGCATTTCAATATTGTATCTAGGGTTACCAGACCTCCTATTTTTAATATGAGACTCATATATTTTAACTCTTTCTCATATATTAACAGGCCTAATATGAGACTATTTCTGATATATTTTCATTAATAAATACGCCCGTCCCAGCCATGCCAGAATTTTGAAGTAGCGGAAACCACTATTATCATATTTTCGAAGTATGAGTGACTGGCCAACTCTAATAAAAAAACTGATGTTTATAAACAATAATAAATATGATGGTAGGTACTCCTGAAAATGAAATTCCAGAAATTTACTTGATATTTTTAAATTATTTTCTAAAAATATTTGAGGATACAATTCTCTCTCTAGAAAGCAACAATATTTGCAAAAGCATACCTTCTAAAATGGTTGGACTTTTCTGAAAACAGCTTACCATATGTTAAGTCAAAATTAAATTTAAATCATGAAATTAATCTTTCCGAAGTAGAAACTTGTCTACATGCAATTAAAAATTAACTTTTAACAGATTCTGGGAACCTGGATGAAGTTTTTGATGAATTAACTTTATTAAATAAAATGTATATCTTATCCATACAAGATAATAACTTTGTGGCTTTATCAGAAAGCGCAAAGGGGGTGCATATTTTAGAAAAAATGTCTGAATTGCCTTTGCCTAACTTTTTAAAATTATTTTTTTTGTTCTCAATATTCCTTGCACTTCCGCATATGTAGAAAGATTTTTTCTATAATATCAAACAAGTGAACTGAGGCAAGAAACCAAGCATCTATTGAGCTGATCAAAAGGGAACTTAGCGTAACACTAAATTTTGGTATTTCCTGCTGTAATGACTTTTATGATTACGCTTTAACAGACCTTAAATTATTATCAAATTGCCGCAGTTCTTTGAAATACGAAAAAACAAATTAATTGTTAAAAGGTTTTTAACTGTCTTCCTATCTCATCATTTCTTTGTACGAGTATTACATAATTCAAGATTTCAGTTTGGTTTAATAGTCACATTATTTTGTGTAGATACATGTTTTTAAGTTTATAGGGGAATCATCAGAGGAGATACGTATCAGAGTTTTATTTAAATTTTAAGGTGGAAAGGCGATACAATTAGGGTTGCCTGATATATTTATTTCGAAAATAGATTTGCCCATATACAATTATATGAGACTGAATAAAAATATATGAGAATTTTAATGTACTGCAAAATACCTACATTTTTGAATGAATACAAATTTAAAAATAAACTCTTTATTCTATTTTTAGGTAGTAGATAATTAAATTAAACATTAATTTCATTGAATATTAGCACATAACTACAAATTAAAGAAAACAACCACGGCGGCATTATTGCAATTTTACATGAATCATGAACCTATACAACGTAGGAGTATATTAAGAATTAAATAAAATTGTTAAATATTTCCATTGCAATGGTATTGAATTTTTCTCATAATTAAATTCAAATAATGGATTAAGTACTTCAAGTAATAAATTCAAATATTTTATTGGATACATAAATTTTATATTTTTGGAGGTAAAATGGCTAATATATGCTCGTGAAATATATTTTTTATATTTAGTCTAGAATTTAAGCAAATAGCTCGTCTATAAAGCATATATTTGAGGAAAATTTAAAAATACTAAATTTTTAAAATTTGGAAAAAGCTTACACGAGAAGCATAGTAAGTAGATCTTTTTTTCTTTAATATAGGTAGGTACTTCATATTTCAACTTTTTATACATACTTTTATGCCCGGACTCCCGAACGTCGAAAACAGACTGATTTCCATTTGGGTAAATACACTCTTAATATACATGATTAAATTATATTTGGTACGTCCTAAAAAAGTTCCCACAAAAGTCCGAAACGTAGTCAAACCATAAACAACAATGAATAGTTTTATTTAAGTTACCCATTCCCTGTAAAATGTTTCGAAGCTTAAAGAAATGGAAGGATCAAAATTGTACCTAGTAATTTTGCGAAATAAGTTTAAATCATTAACGAAGTATAACTTCGAGGTGACACCTGTTTTGAAATCATTTTATTTAAGTTACCCATTCCCTGTAAAAAGTTTCGAAGCTTAAAGAAATGGAAGGATCAAAATTGTACCTAGTAATTTTGCGAAATAAGTTTAAATCATTAACGAAGTATAACTTCGAGGTGACACCTGTTTTGGAATCATTTACTTAAATATTTCAAAAATATTTTAAAATTAATGTCTGAAACAAAAAAAAAATATCGAGATTGGCAAAATTAACGTCCGCTGTTTTGCCTTACAGCTGCCACCATCAACTTTGTTTTTTTTTTAATTCGGACATGCATTTTTAATTTTGTTTTCACACACACTACCTTTAAAATAAGGTATAACTCAAGTATGATATCGACGTTTCGATACAATATGTATTAACACATTTCGTATTTTAGCTAAGCAAAAAATAATGCAGGTCTGTATGAAGGGAAAATCAATGATGATAACTACTATCGAATCGAAACGTCAGAAACCGTACTTGAGTTAGACTTTATTTTAAGGTAGTGACAAATAAAAATGCAGGTCTGTATTTGAAAAAACAAAGTTGATGGTGGCAGCAAGTTAGAACCATTAAACTTTTGATTTAAAACTTTCTCTCGAAAATCAACAGTTTTCGAAATAGTTAAGAAAATAGGAATGGCATCTTTCAAAAATCGCCCTGTATTTCAAAAGCAAAAAAGAATTTGTCTACACAGTAACGAGATTTTAAATAGGCATCAAAAACCGCAACTTTTGTCTAATTTAACCAACTCTCTATCTTGCACGGTTAAATAGTCTTGCACTATTAAATAGTAGCTGCCCTGTACATATAATTATTAGGTATAATTAAATAACTGATCTAATAAAAAAAAAAAATCTCGCCTTAATATTGGCTAAGTCGATACTATGAAAGATACGTCTATTTTTCGCGCAATCCGGTTCTCAATTGACCGAATTGACAACCACGTCAGCCTTTCCTGTCCCATGGTGTTTCTAAGAAAACTTTTTATCAATGTCAACTTGGAAAATGAACGTTCGGCTGAAAATGTAGCAAGCCGTCAAAATTTCACTGTAGCTACTACAGGAACTGAAATTAAATAAATTCCATTTGGTCTTTAATTGATTTTATCTTACATAAATCACCCTTAAAACAATTTCTAAATGAAACAAGTTGAGACGATATCGTATCGGAAATGTCATCGGAATATTTGACGTACAATTCCTGACCCATCCGATACAATACCGGGCCCCCCTTGAGGATACCGGGCCTGTGTTCCGTGGAACACGCGGAACACTGGTCACTACGCCCCTGTTCAAGGCCCAGGGAAAGTATTCTGAACGCGCTGAAAAAATTGAGGTAAAGACGGATATAACCATTTTGAAATCCCCTTGAGTCGACTAAGACCATTTTCAGATGGAAGTCTGTCTGTCTGTGTATCTGTATGTATTCTTCCAGAATAGAATCGTAGGATGCCCCCAATAGTTTTTGGTTCAAAATTAAAACCCATTTGAAAGCAATTTTTATGATGTTTAATGCAACAGCTTACTTTTGAAATTTACCTCCATAGTTCTGGAGAAAATTGCGTTTCAAATTTTACCGGAATTGTAAAATAAATTACTCGCCCTATATAAATAACAGTCAGCAATTGCTGCTTGACAACTCATTATTATTAGAACTGTTTCATTACCCAGGTCAAATATATTAGATTACCTATATTCTATCATGCCGGGAAAGTTTTGGGGTGGCAACCGATTGTTTAATTTTTTCCAACGAGCGAGTGCCAATCATACATGGTGCACGAAAAAAATTGTGGTTGTGTGGTATTTTTTATATTAGGCGACCACTTGGATAATTTAGGCCCCGGGCATCCTCAAGTGCCACTGACTATCTCTTTGTTTTTCCTTTCACGTAGATTTGTGCTTTATTATTTTTATCAAATCAAACTTTAAAATAACACGAAACGTTACCAAAGAAACGAAAACTGATATGTCATATCCATAAAAATCATAGTCTCCAATTTCACCGCATGATAATTCGGTCTATACAACAATCCCAGTAAAATGAGGCATTATGGTTTGTGTACACATCCATACCCACATAGTGATTATTACTTACTACTTGCGATATGTAATGCCCAAGTATACACTACTTAAACATAAGCAAATATTTGACAATGAGAAACGAATATATGCACACAATATTGCTTTTATAATCTTTGCTGCGAACTTTATTGCGTGAACCGAGATATACACACACATTTATGGTTGGAGTACCTATCTCTAAGATATTATTATATTTACGCTAAAGACTACGACTAGAGAACAAAAGTTCTAAAGTAAACAAAAGAGGAAATTCATATTACTTATAACAAAGTCTAAAAGATGTTTTGAGATATTTTACGGGAAGTAGGTATTAAGTACCTATTGTGTTAAATCAGTTAGACGTTAGACTAACTTTAAGTTAAGTTTAAATTTTGCGATATACTTATATATATATATACAGGGTGAGTCACGAGGAACTGTACATACTTCTACCATAAGTAGAGGCACGTTAGGGGATTATCAAATGACCATTAAAAAATGTCTCCTTGTTTTGATTATTAATATACAGGGTGAATTATGGATTTTCACCAAAACAATGTTTCGTCATATCTTTTCAATGATTAAGCCCATTTATCTCATTTTTTTTATAAAGGTGTGTATTGGTGTCTGGCAACTAACTGACATATTCAGATTTGAAAAATTCCAGGTCCGTCTTCGAGAAAATTTGTGGGACTGCTTCATATTCAACACTTCACCCTGTATATGATTTTTCAAAAATCTGATATAATTTTTTCAAAGAGCATAAATAGACAGTTAGACCTGGGTATTTGAATTTTTTGTTACACTCACCTCACATTTCCAATTAAAGATTAATTTTAGAGCCAAATTGAAAATTGGCAATAATGAAATATCTCACTGTATAATAATGTTTAGTTATTAAAAACAAATCTTCAAAATAAACAGAAACGACATTCACTGTGCTCCAGGATGGTAAATACCATAATTTGAATTGATTTACAGGGCCGGATTTAAAAATCTGGCATATCTGGTTCGTCCCAATAATTCACCCTGTATGTAACTTTTTCCACCCGTAATAGACAGAAAACCGATAAAAAATGTTTGTAATAACCTAGTTTTCTTACTTGTTTGAGGAAAACTCATGTTTCTAATTATTTTAATCGGAATGAAATGAATAAGCCAGGGAAATGTTTATTCATAAATTAAGAAATAAAATAAAAAACAATAACCAAACAATAAAACAGTTTTAACAATGTGAAACAAAGTAAAAAACAATTTAATAAACATTACGATTATAAAACACAACAGCTCATTAACAGAATTATTCACTGTTGCAATATTACCAGATATGACCCACTGACAATCAGAACGTCTATTACACATTTAAACATTCGTCAAGAAAAGTGTATTAAGGCAGATGGATTTCATTTTGAACATCTTTTATAATCGTAATGTTCATTAAATTGTTTTTTACTTTGTGTATTGTTTTTATTTTATTTCTTAATTTATGAACAAACATTTCCCTGGCTTGTTCATTTCATTCCGATTAAAATAATTAGACACATGAGTTTTCCTCAAACAAGTAAGAAAACTAGGTTATTACAAACAATTTTTATCGGTTTTCTGTCTATTACTGGTGGAAAAAGTTACACACAGGGTGAATTATTTGGACGAACCAGAAATGCCAGATTTTTAAATCCGGCCCTGTAAATCAATTCAAATTATGGTATTTACCATACTAGAGCACAGTGTGTGTCGTTTCTGTCTAATTTGAGGATTTCTTTTTAATAACTAAACATTATTGTACAGTAAGATACTTTATTATTGCCAATTTTCAATTTGGCTCTAAAATGAATCTTTAATTGGAAATGTGAGGTGAGTGTAACAAAAAATTCAAATACCCAGGTCTAACTGTCTATTTATGCTCTTTGAAAAAATTATATCAGATTTTTAAAAAATCATATACAGGGTGAAATGTTGAATATGAAGTCGTCCCACAAATTTTCTCGAAGACGGACCTGGATTTTTTAAATCTGAATATGTCAGTTAGTTGCCAGACAGCAATACACACTTTTATAAAAAAATGAGATAAATCGACTTAATCATTGAAAAGATATGACGAAACATTGTTTTGGTGAAAATCCATAATTCACCCTGTATATTAATAATCAAAACAAGGAGACATTTTTTAATGGTGATTTGATAATCCCCTAACGTGCCTCTACTTATGGTAGAAGTATGTACAGTTCCTCGTGACTCACCCTGTATATATATATATATATATATATATATATAAAAGCCAAATGAAGAAAACGAACGTTTGTAAGTTGGAAAAAACATTCGCTTCCAACTTACAAACGTTCGTTTTCTTCATTTGGCTTTTCTATATAATATATATAGAATTTATTCAACTACTAGTTGAGTCACTTTAAGTGAATATTTTCCCTTAGCTTATATATATATATATATATAAACTTTTGAACTGAGGTCATTTTTAGGATCCAGGGGTCATAAAATGAAGGACTGCATAAAAATTTTTCAAAATTTCGGTTGTGTCGATCTCCTGAATAGTTAGATTTTTTTTAAAAAATCTACTAAAAACCGATAACTCGCCGTACCACATAAACATATAAAAGTACATACAATTCAACTGTAGTTCTATAAAATATTTTAAAATAGTACAAATAATAATACAAAAACAGAAAAAAAATTCACCGAGAATATAAACAACTGAGTCATCTTTCGCGACACTATGTTTCTGGAAAATATATTTGGATAAAATTTTACAATAACGTATATCTATCTATTTGTCTTTGCAGGAGTATTCACGATAGCAAAGATTAATATACACAAATTAATCTTTGACGATAGGTATTGGGAAAACTATAATTATGAACATCTAGGGGTACCTATACTAAAGTCGATAAGGGTCACATCGCTAAAATATTTTTAAGATAATTGCAGTTCCGGTTATATTGGAATTTAATTTCAACCTGCTTATTTCAAGTAGAACAGTCTATATATTCTTATATTTTTTGGATACTGTCTAAAAAGCTAGTATAATAATAATTATAAATAAATAATTTGTGTGTAATGTACGTAAGTCTAGCCGTTTTTGAAATATTTAAAGTTATACCTACGTCTAAAATGGCGTTTGAAGGTCGACAAAAAGTCGTTATTTGTCCTTAATTTTAAATACCTAATTAATGTACATAAAGATTCTTGTATAAAAAGGTTTGTTTTAACTAATGTGGTCTCAAAATAAGATTAAAAATTAAATTGAAAAAACAGTCAAAAGTCAATTTTTTCAACCTATATGTTTTGGTAATTTTATCTTATATGACATTAAAAATAAAGTATTTTATTAGATGTCGAAAATTTTGACAATTTAACTTTTTCCTTTATACCTGACGTAGTCTATGAGAATATAAAATCTTAAACTCGAAAAAGCTTACGACAAGTTCGACCAGAATAGACTTAAACATTGTTAGAAGAGAATTTGTAGATTTCATTTTTGTTCACTTTTTCCTAATTTAAATTCATAGTAAGGAAGCAAACAAATCTGCTAGATCTAACCAGCAAACTTGATTAAATTTTAAACTAAAATATTTCAAAACCTTCTTGATTTAACCTATCCGTTTTTCACTAAACCAACTGTTGAAACACACCTTGTATAAATTTTAAGGACTATATTATAATATAAATAAAATTGTGTATGTAGAGTTTTCCTTTTTTTGCAACTGTCTCCATGTTACTTTAGGAAAAACAGGGTTAAGTGGCAGAGCAGAACCATTTTGGTGAACATTCTCTGTTTTCGCATTAGTTGTCATTTCTGCTATGATATTTTTGTAATTAAATAGAGTATGTCCCTTAATGTTATTATTATACAAGAAGTGTATTGTTTGTTTTTTAAATATATTTATTCATTTTTTTGTGATGGCACTTATTAGGAAATAAAGTTATTTATTGTAATTATGAGTATTATATAGGATAAAACTAACCTGCAAAAAGCAAACATATTTGAGTATCCAGATTCATTTCGGGTGGTAACAGTATCGCAGCTGATGTTTCTTCGCTAATTTTGCCTCTTCACATCAACATTCCCATTGTTTGGAATGAATAATAACCCACAATTTACTAAATTGGTTACAGGATAACTCTATCTGCAAAAGCAATTGGTTTTAATTTTCACAGTCAAAGCAAAATTATGAATAAACCAACCTGTTTTAAGTTAATCATGTTTGAGAATTCCTAAATTCATTTTGTGGCTTTGAGATGTTCATTATGTCGATCAATTTAATCTGAGAGTTAATTAAGGCTGCTCTCTTGAAATTCTAACTTTATTGAAATTTATTTATGATTAATTTTTAAGTTTTCATTTAAATATTGATGATACACAAACTAGAAATTTGGAAATATTTATGATTTTAAAGGTGTGTGTAACCATAATATACATTGGTGGAAAACAATTATTCGTTTAAACTAAAGTAAAACATTCTGCAACTAGAAACTTTGAATCTTATAACTTCAAAAAGAGCAGCCTTGAATGTTGTTCCTATATTCATTACTGTATCTTTTCTGTTTTCTATGGTTCTGAAAAACATTTACTGCAGAGCACTCCTGCAAAAAAGTAAAACTATTATAAATAGATTGAACGGCGCGCTATCTGTTAATTGCGTGGACAACTTTAATATTTTCTGAATATGATTGAACAGTAAATCATTTGGTTATCTGTAAAATGATTTTGAATACACGCGATAATTTAAAAAAAAGTTATAAACAATCAGATGCAAGCAGCTATTAATCTTTTGTGGTAAAGTTGTTAATTGTAAGAGGATGATAATGAAAAAATAGTAGGTACTCCTTTCTTTGTCAACAGCAATACTCGTATATGCAAATATTTTTAAATTCACTTACACCTCACGTGTTTCGAATATCCTCTCCTCTTCCAATCTAGGAATTCTTTACCACGCTTCCATCTGCTCTTGTCGAATAGAAATCCTTATTTTCGTTTTTTTCGACACTACAATCACGAGCCGAGCTACTTATTAATTTAACGAACAAAGATTTCTAAAATCGCAATTGCCACCTCAAAAACTCACAAAAGTCCACAGTTCCGAGGAGCAAATAAAATAACTCACTAATTTTGATTTATGCGTTACCGGCGAACGTTGTATCATTTTAAATATCTGTAACAAAGAAAGAAAAATTTAAAATATACCGAAGTTATCAACTTATTCAGATTGTTGTTCTGTTTTTCTTCTTATATAAAATCGTTATGCCAAATATTAACGAAGTTACCTACCATGTGACTAACACTTCTGCATTAAGCTTCACTCCAATCCATTCCATGCTTAACCTAACTAAACTAGGGCCTATGGGCACTCCTGAAATGTAAACAAAAAAAAAGTGTTTTAACAAATTATACAACAGTCATTTAAAAGAAAGTTATAAAGTTTTAGACATTTGAACAAATTGTCACAATACTACAGTCCATTCAAAATATTTCTTAAACTGAAATAATTTAAAATATAAATTAGTCAAAAAGATGTAAATAATTCCGTTGATATCGTTTACTCTTTAAACACCCAAATAATTTTTGAGCATTTATACCGTTTGAAGTACATTATTACTTATTGCCTTTGTATTTAAACGCATAAGATCATTTTTGCACCCAAACTACATACCTAGTATACTATGGAAAACAGATTGTCATCCCTAATCCTAATGTATGTGTATAACATTTGATGAAGTTGGCAAAACATGTCGTAAAATAAAATGGACTGGAAACATTTAAAATTAAAAATTGTTTGATTTCCTAAATGAAAATAATAGAAGTTAAAATTAAGTTGCTTCTAAGCAAGTTCCTTTTTAATTTAAAAATATACAATTATTAGAAGAATTAATTATTGTGTAATCTAAGAGAAGAGACATATTTTGACGATTAAATGATTACTGCAGATGCCATTGAGTTGAGGTTAAGTTTTGGAGTAATTGTTTCTCAGATTTATCCAAATGTACTATAAAAAATTACCTCAGTTGAAAGAATATTTTAAATTGAATTTAAATAATTGTCATTCGTAACATAGGATGAGATTGGTCTTTCAAAAAATTGGTTCTATAAATAATTTTGTGACAAGCTTTTACAACTACTTTTAGAAATTAGGTACAGGATTGCTAAATTTAAATATGTTGTTCTACGCAAGTAAAATTTTGAATGGAATAAGATTTTCAGCTTATCCCGCTCACGGGGCTTGTACAATATCATGTAGCTCTAAATAACTACGTCTTTGGAATTTTTTCGTATGTAATAAATAATAAATAAGTCGTCGGCCAGAAATTGCCAATAAAATATAGAATGATATTGTAGGATCGAAGATTGAAAGTGCGTGAGTTGAATGAGGCTGCATGTATAGACATCTCAACTGAGCGTGTGCGTCACATTTTACAAGAATATTTCGATGTGAAAAAACTGTCCGCACGATGGTTAGGACTCACGATCGACGATAAACACAACCATGTGACCACTTGAAAGGAGTGTTTAAGAACGTTCGGCCACAATTCAAACGAGTTCTTGCGCCATTTCTTTACCGTAGATGATACATGAGTTCATCAGAACAATGCATATGTGTGTAAGCTCCATAGCAAAAATTCACCAATTAGGTTAAGATCTGCTACCTGATCCGCCATATTCTCCAGATTTAGCCCCCTCCGACTATTTTCTGTTTACGAACCTGAAGAAATGACTGAGTGGTAAGAGATTCGGATCGAATAAAGAGGTCGCCGTTGAAACAAACGCGAAAAATAAAATGTTTTTTTCAAAAAAAAAAAAATAGTTTTCTTTGTAACTGATCAAACCACTCTCGTATGTTAATATATTCTATGCATATTCGTATATACGGCACAAGGTACGGGCACAGCATAAAGATTTATTATGCTGTGGTATAAGGGCTTCGCCTGTCTAATTAGTCTACTCTTAGTCACATAAGAAAAAATTCCAAAAACGTTGTTATTTCGAGCTGCAGGCTGATGTACCCTCACGTCGTTCGTCCTTAAAATGTTATCAATAATAAAATTAAAATGACTTACACCTAATACTCCTTCCTTTGCTTATACTCCTGCATACCATTTTCCATACCAATAGTCAAGCTTCACGTAGATCAAAGCACGAATTTTTTTGCAAAGTCACACATTTGGATGAACAACGTAAGTAGCTCGACAAGATTAGAAATCGGATAACGTTTTTTTTTCACATACACAAACACATTACTATTACGCGATGGAACGGACGACCGCGACGGTGATAAATATCTGCAAAATAAAAAAATATATTTTACATAAATATATTTTTTCTTTTCTAGAACTCGGCTTTACTGTTTCATAATAGATTTTTTTTTTAAACTGATTGCAAGTGAAACAATTATTGTTACATGTCAGTCAACGTTTTGGCAATGCACAACTGCCGTCTTCAGGTACATTTTTTAAAACTAAATCATCTCCTGGTCAACACAGGCGTTCAATTTTAATGTATGAAAAATTGAACGCCTGTGTAGAACAGGAGGCGTTTTTATAAAAAATGTACCTGACGAAGGCAACTGTGCATTGCCGAAACGTTCACTGACTAACAAGAATTGTTTCACTTGCAATCTGTTTTTAATTGGAACCACATACTAAGAAAAAAATCATTATGATAAACTATAATATAATTATACTGGACTAAATAATATTTAAAACATAAAAAAAATAGAAAACGTAACAAATGGTAAGATTAATTTTAATAAAATTAAATGGAAAAACAGTCAATTTTTTCAAATGGAACCTATATGTTTTGATAATTTTATCTTATTTGACATTAAAAATAAATTATTTTATTAGATATCGAAAATATAGTTTCTGAAATTTTGACAATTTCACATTTTTCTTTATACCTGGACCAAGACGTCGGCGTCGATGGAAATATAAAAAGAGTAATTTAAATAAAGTGTTAAACTCGAAAAAGTTTAGGACAAGTTCGACCAGAATAGACTTAAGAGAATTTATAGATTTCATTTTTGTTCACTTTTTCCTAATTTAAATTCATAGTAAGGAAGCAAACAAATCTGCTAGATCTAACCAGCAAACTTGATTAAATTTTAAACTAAAATATATCAAAACCTTCTTGATTTAACCTATCCGTTTTTTACTAAAACAAGGAGTTGTTGAAACACACCCTGTATAAATTTTAAGGACTATATTATATATTATAATATAAATAAAATTGTGTATGTAGAGTTTTTCTTTTTTTGCAACTGTCTCTGTTACTTTAGGAAAAACAGGGTTAATTGGCAGAACAGAACCATTTTGGTGAACATCCTCTGAATTCGCGTTAGTTGTCATTTCTGCTATAATATTTTTTTAATTACATAGAGTATGTCCCTAAATGTTATTATTATACAAGAGGTGTATTGTTTGTTTTTTTAAATATATTTATTTATTTTTTTGTGATGGCACTTATTAGGAAATAAAGTTATTTATTGTAATTATGAGTATTATATAGGATGAAACTAACCTGCAAAAAGCAAACATATATAGGAGTATCTAGATTCATTTCGGGTTGTAGCAGTATCGCAGCTGATGTTTCTTCGCTAATTTTGCCTCTTCTCATCAACATTCCCATTGTTTGGAATGAATAACCCACACTTTGCTAAATTCGTTACAGGATAACTCTATCTGCAAAAGCACTTGGTTTTAATTTTCATAGTCAAAGCAAAATTATTAATACACCAACCTGATTTAAGTTAATCATGTTTGAGAATTCATAAATTCATTTTGTGATGTTCATTGTCTCGATCAATTTAATCTGAGAGTTAATTAAGGCTGCTCTCTTGAAATTCTAACTTTATTGAAATTTATTTATGATTAATTTTTAAGTTTTTATTTAAAAATTGATGACACAAACTGGAAATTTGGAAACATTTATGATTTTAAAGGTGTGTGTAACCATAACAGACATTGGTGGAAAACAATTATTCGTTTAAACTTAATTAAAACATTCTGAAACTAGAAACTTTGAATCTTATAACTTCAAAAATAGCAGCCTTGAATGTTCTTCCTATATTCATTACTGTATCTTTTCTGTTTCCTATGGTTCTGAAAAACATTTACTGCACTCCTGCAAAAAAGTAAAACTTTTATAAATAGGTTGAACGGAGAGGTATCTGTTAATTGCGTGGACAACTTTAATATTTTCTGAATATGATTGGACAGTAAATAATTTGGTTATCTGTCAAATGATTTTGAATATACGCGATAATTTAAAAAAAGTTATAAACAATCAAATGCAAGCAGCTATTAATCTTTTGTGGTAAAATTGTTAATAATTGTAAGTGGATGATAACGAAGAAGTACTACTCCTTTCTTCGTCAACAACAATACTCGTATATACAAATATTTTTAAATTCACTTACATCTCAAGTGTTTCGAATATCCTCTCCTCTTCAAATCCAGGAATTCTTTACCACAGTTCCATCTGCTATTGTCCAATAGAAATCCTTATTTCCGTTTCTTTCGACACTACAATCACGAGCCGAGCTACTTATTAATTTAACGAACAACGACTTCGAAAATGGTAATTGCCACCTCAAAAACTTACAATAGTCCACAGTTCCGGGGAGCAAATAAAAAATCTCACTAATTTTGATTTACGCGTTACCGGCGAACGTTGTATCATTTTGAATATCTGTAACAAAGACAGTAAAATTTAAAATATATACCGAAGTTATCAACTTAGATTATTTTTCTGTTTTTCTTCTTATATAAAATCGTTATGCCAAATATTAACGAAGTTACCTACCATGTGACTAACACTTCTGAATTAAGCTTCACTCCAATCCATTCCATGCTTAACCTAACTAAACTAGGGCCTATGGGCACTCCTGAAATGTAAACAAAAAAGTGTTTTAACAAATTATACAGTCAGTTAAAAGAAAGTTATAAAGTTTTAGACATTTTAACAAATGGTCAGAATACTACAGTACATTCAAAATATTCCTTAAACTGAAATAATTTAAAACATAAATTAGTCAAAAAGATGTAAATAATTCCGTTGATATCGCTTACTCGTTAAAGACCCAAATAATTTTTGAGCATTTATACCGTTTGAGGTACATTATTACTTATTGCCTTTGTATTTAAACGCATAAGATCATTTTTGCACCCAAACTATATACCTAGTATACTATGGAAAACAGATTGTCATCTCTAATCCCTATAGTACCTATACACACTTGATAAAGTTGCCGAAACATGTCGTAAAATAAAATGAATTAAAAATATTTAAAATTAAAAATTGTTTGATTTCTTAAATGAAAATAACAGAAGTTAAAATAAGTTACTTCTAAGCAAGGTCCTTTTTAATTTCCAAATATACAATTATTAAAAGAATTAATTATTGTGTAATTGAAGAGAAAATACATATTTTGACGATTAAATTATTCTTGAACGCAATTTTCTCGAGAATTATGGGGGCAAATATCAAAAGTTACCTATCGTTTGGGCGCTATCGTGGTAGAATACATACAGACACACAGACAGACTTTCATCTGGAAATGGTCTTAATCGTCTCAGGGAACTTCAAAATGGTTATATCCGGCTTTATCTCAAATTTTTTTTTAGCGCGCTCACAATGCTTTCCCTGTGCGGGAAAATAAAAGTACCTCAGTTGAAAGAATATTTTGCTTTGAATTTAAATAATTATTTCATTCGTAACATGGGCTGAAATTTGTCTTTCAAAAAATTGCTTCTATATAAATAATTTTGTGACAAGCATTTACTACTTTTAGAAATTAGGTACAGGAGTGCTAAATTTAAATATGTTGATCTAACCATGTAGAATTTTGAATGGAATAAGATTTTCAGCTTATACCGCTCACGGGGCTGGTACACTATCCGGTAGCTCTAAATAACTACGTCTTTGGATTTTTTTCTTATGTAATAAATAATAAATAAGTTGTCGGCGAGAAATTACCAATAAAATCTATGGAATGATATTGAACGATCGAAGATTGAAAGTGCGTTAGTTGGCTGAGGCTGTAGGCAACTCAGCGGGTGCAGCACATTTTACAAGAATATTTCGATCTAAAAAAGCTGTCCGCACGATGGTTAGTACTCACGATCGACCATAAACACAACCGTGGGATCACTTGAAAGGAGTGTTTAAGGACGTTCGGCCATAATCCAAAGCTCCATAGCAAACATTCACCAATTGGGTTACGAATTGCTACCTGATCCACCATATTCTCCAGATTTAGCCCCCTCCGACTATTTTCTGTTTACAAACCTGAAGAAATGACTGAGTCACCTCTTGGTCTCCTCTTGGTCACCGTTGAAACAAACGCTTAATTTGAGGGTCTTGAGGAATCTTATTATTTAGCAGGAATAAAAACAGTAGAAACACGTTGCACTAAATGTATCGAAAGGTGATTATGGAGAAAAGTAAAATGATTTTTTGCTAAAAAAATACGGTTTCCATTAACAGTTATCAAACCACCCTGGTATGTTAATATATTTTATAGATCTAGTAAAGGCGACCCACAGAATTTAGCACAAATTGTATTTTTTTAAAATAAAAGCTGTACTATATAACAGTTCAAAATAAAAATATTTATGGATAAAGCACTTTTGAAAGAAAATGGTAATATAAAGGTTGAATGAAAAAAGACGTTCGCCCATGTAGTAGTGAAAATACGCCAATAACATTACACAGTACTTTCAGTGTTGCTAAGTTGTTTCATTTAGTTTTAAATTTAGTGTACTATTATTGCTTAAACGTTTTTGCAAAACCGAAGGTAATTAAACTCCAACATATCCCAATATTAGAATTCGCCCAAACCAACCCAATACTATCAAACCAAACAAAAAGATTTGATTATTTATTTAAGAAAAAAACACAATATATATGTTCCAACGATTATTTCGTTCCACTCAGCTCTATTTAAGGTAAGCTTTATATAAAGTTAAGAAAATGTGTAAAATTCTGCGGGTCAATAAGTTAACTAAAACCTCTAATAATTAGTGTAATACTATAATCACATAAGAAAAAATTCAAAAAGTGGAGTTATTTTGAGCTGCAGGCTGATGTACCCACACCCCGTTCGCCCTTAGAAAGTTATCAATATTAAAATTAAAGTAACTTACACCTAATACTCCTTCCTTTGCTTATACTCCTGCATACCATTTTTCAGAACATTAGTCAAGCTTCACGTAGATTTCCATACCAATACTCAGGCTTCACGTATATCAAATCACAAAATTTGTCACAAAATAACACATTTGAATTAACAACGTAAGTAGCTCGACAATATTAGAAATCGCTTAACGTACTTGTTCACATACACGAACAAATTAACAGTTACGCGATGGACCCGACGACGGCGACGGTGATAAGTATCTGCAAAATAAACAAAGAAACTATAACACAGTTCACCGAAAGTTTATAAACTGAACGATATAATATTTAAAAAATAAAAACTTTATAACACGTATTGAAATATAAAACGCAGAAAAGAAAAATCAATAAATCGGCGTGCCACAAAAACAGAAAAAAGTACACACAATTCTACTGTAGTTCTGTAAAATATTTTAAAATAGTACAAATAATAATATTAAAACAGGAAAAAATCACCGAGAATGTAAACAACTGAGTCATCATTCGCGACACTATGTTTCTGTAAAATATATTTGGATCAAATTTTAAAATATTAACTTATATCTAAATTAAATTAAAAATTAAATTTATTTATTTTAAATTCCTGCAGGAAAACTATAATAATTATATAGGACACTTATGAAAATTTAGGGGTTTACTAAAGTCGATAGGGACAACATCGCTAAAATATTTTCAAGATAATCGCACTTCCGGTTATACGGGAATTTGATGTCATCTTACTTGTTTCAAATAGAACAGCCTATATATTATTACATTAATTGGATCCTGCGTGAAATGCTAGATATAGAATGTATGTATAATGTACAGGGTCATTAATTTTATCTTGAGACCCACGCAGCGCCGTTATTATGGATGATAGAAAAAAATAAATTTAAATTTTTTAGGCTTTCTGCTGCAGTATATTTTAAAAACTATTGAAATCGAGAATAATAGTTTCCAAAACTGAAAAAATAATTATGTAAGTGTGCCCTGAATACGATTGACATGTTATTATGAATGAAATGTTTTAAGAAAAAAAACAAATAGAAGAAGAAGGAGTTGCTTCAATAAACACAATTAAGAATTTAATTAAAAATTTTGAAGATCAAAATAGCGTTCAACGCTTCCGTTGAACAACTCAGACAATAGAAAGAAATTTAGATGATGAACTTGATATTTTACTTTACTGTCGATGTATAAATATTTTGTTAATTTAGATCTCATGGCTTAAGCGCCGACGGATAATCATTGTCTATTATAATTAATAATAAATAGTTTAGTTTTATAGCTATTTTTAAAAATAAGTTTTAATCGTTTATATTCATTTGTTGTATTCGTTTACTAAAATCAATATATTATTTTAATGTATGCAAATGCACTGGTAAGATATGTGATGTCAACCAAATATATTGTTGAAATAATAATATGTCAATTGCAGTCAGGGTACAGGATCAAACTAACCTGCATAAGCAAAAATATATGAGTATCTAGATTCATTTCGGGTTGTAACAGTATCGCAGCTGGATAATGCTTCGCAAATTTTTCCGCTTCCCATCAACATTATCATTGTTTGGGATGAACTACTTATACGTTATTGCTATACTCGTTACAGGATAACTCTATCTGCAAAACATAATTGGTTTTAATTTTCACGGTCAATGCAATATTAGTAAAAAACCAACCTGATTTAAGTAAAGCTTGTTTGAGAATTCATAAATTGGTATTGTAGCTTTGTGATGTTCATTGTGTGGATCAGTATAACCTGAGAGTTGATTAAGGCTGCTCTATTGAAATACTAACATTATTGAAATTTATTTATGAGTAATTTTGAAGTTTTTACTTATAATCTGATGATACCTACACAAACTTGAAATTTTAAGACATTTATGATTTTGAAGTTGTGTGTAAACAAGATAAATTGGTTTAAAAAAAATTGTCATGTTAAGCTTAATTAAAATTTTGAAACTACAATCATTGAATCTTATAACTTCAAAAAGAACAGCCTTGAATGTTCTTCCTATCGATTACTGTAACTTTCCTGTTTCCCATGGTTCTGAAAGACTTTTACTGGAGAGCTCTCCTGCAAAAAAGTAAAACTTATAGGTCTGTTCCAACCCAACCGAAAACCATTTAAGAACAGTCATATTACAATTGACAACACCAAATCAGTGCACTGCACAAATCACAAGATTACTGCGCAAAAATATTACCGTTCTTAAACTGTTCAGGTCGAGGTTGGAACAGACCTAATATAAATAAGTTTCACGGAGGGGTATATGTTAATTGCATGGAATACTTTAATATTTATTGAATATGGTTGAACAGTGAATACTTAATTCGATTATTTGTAAAATGATTGTGAATATACGCGATAATTTAAAAAAAGTTATAAACAATCAAATGCAAGGAGCTGCTACTCTTTTGTGGTAAAATTGTTAATAATTGTAAGAGGATGATAACGAGGAAGTACTACTCCTTTCTTTGTCAACAGCAATTCTCGTATATACAAATATTTTTAAATTCACTTACACCTCAAGTGTTTCGAATATCCTCTCCTCTTCAAATCCAGGAATTCTTCACCACGCTTCCATCTGCTATTGTCCAATAGAAATCCTCATTTTTATTTTTTTCGACACTAAAATCACGAGCCGAGCTACTTATTAATTTAACGAACAACGACTTCTAAAATCGCAATTGCCACCTCAAAAACTCACAAAAGTCGACAGTTCCAAGGAGCAAATAAAATAACTCACTAATTTTTATTTACGCGTCACCGGCGAACGTTGTATTATTTTAAATATCTGTAACAAAGAAAGTAAAATTTAAAATACACCGAAGTAATCAACTTAATCGGATTTTTTTTCTGTTTTTTTTTTTTAATAAAAAATTATTATGCCTAATATTAATTAATTTATTTATTTATTTGAAGAATACCCACCATTAGTTGACTAATACTTCTGCATTGAACTCCACTCCAATCCATTCCATGCTTAAACTAACTAAACTAGGGCCAATGGGCACTTCTGAAATGTACAAAAAAAAAGTATTTTAAACAAATTATTCAGTTATTTAAAAGCAAGTTATAAAGTTTAAAACATGTGAACAAATAGAAGATTCCTTAAGATTAAATATTTTAAAGTATTTATATCGTAATCGTAAAATAAAAAATTCATTTAGAATTGGAAAAAACTTAAAAATTGTTTGATATCTTAAATGTTCAGTAACAGAAATTAAAATTAAGTTACTTCTATGCAAGTTCCTTTTCAATTTCCAAATATACAATATTTTTTAGAATAATTAATTATTGTGTAATTTATAGAAGACATATTTTGACAATTAAATGATTCCTGCTGATGCCATTGAGTTGAGTCTAAATTTTGGAGAAATTGTTTCTCAGATGTATCCAAACGTACTAAAAAAATTACCTCAGATTAAAGAATATTCTGAATTGAATTTAAATAATTATGTCATTCGTAACATGGGCTGAAATTGGTCTTTCAAAAAATTGCTTCTATATAAATAATTTTGTAACAAGCATTTACAACTATTTCAGAAATTGGATACAGGATTGCTAAATTTAAATAAGTTGATCTAAGCAAGTAAAATTAAGGATGGAATAAGATTATTCCGCTCGCGGGGCTGGTACTTTATCCTGTGGCTCTAAATAACTACTTCTTTGGATTTTTTAAATAATAAAGAAGTCGTCGCGTCGGCCAGAAATTGCCAATAAAATCTATAGAACCCATCCCAATACTAGAATTCACCCAAACCAACCCAATACTATCTAACCAAACAAAAGATTTTATTAATTATTTAAGAAAAAAAACTATATAATATGTTCCAACGATTATTAAGTTTCATTCAGCTCTATTTAAGGTAAGCATTAAATAATGCTAAGAAAATGTGTAAAATTCTGCGGGTCATACGTTAACTCGAAACTCTAATTAGTTTAATACTATAATCACATAAAAAAAATCCAAAAATGTAGTTCTTTTGAGCTCCAGGCTGATGTACTCTCACCCCGTTCGCCCTTAGAAGTTATCAATATTATAATTAAAGTAACTTACACCTAATACTCCTTCCTTTGCATATACTCCTGCATACCATTTTCCATACCAATATTCAGGCTTCACGTATATCAAGGCACAAACATTTTCGCAAAATAGCACATTTGGATTAACAACGTAAGTAGCTCGACAATATTAGATATCGCATAACGTACTTGTTCACATACACGAACAGATTAACTATTACGCGATAGACCCGACGACCGCGACGGTGATAAATATCTGCAAAATAAACAAAGAAACTATAACACACCCTAACAGTTCACCAAAAGTTTATAAACGAACGAAATAATATTTAAAACATAAAAACTTTATAAAACGTATTGAAATATAAAACACAGGAAAGAAAAATCGATAAATCGCCGTGCCACAAAAACAGAAAAATGTACACACAAATCTACTGTAGTTCTATAAAGTATTTTAAAATGGTAGGTACATATAATAATATCAAAACAGGAAAAAAATCACCGAGAATGTAAACAACTGAGTCATCATTCGCGACACTGTTTCTGTAAAATATATTTGGATCAAATTTTAAAATATTAACTTATATCTACGGGGTGTTCCTGCAGGAAAACTATAATAATTATATAGGACACTTATGAAAATTTAGGGGTCTACTAAAGTCGATAAGGACAACCTCGCTAAAATATTTTCAATATAATCGCACTTCCGGTTATACGGGAATTTATAATTTAGCTCAGTTTTTACAAACAATATTTCCCGCTGTTGGGGGAGGTCTGCAAGTCGATACAATATATACAGATTTCTCTAAGGCCTTTGATAAGTTAAACCATTCCACCATTATCCAAAAAATGAATATTATTGGAATCACTAATGATCTGTTAAGGTTCTTTAGATCTTATCTAACTGATCGTCGACTTTTCGTGGAATACAATGGATTCAGATCTCAAGAATTTGTGGCGACCAGCGGCGCGCCCCAAGGCAGTAATCTGGCCCCTTTGATTTTCTCAATATATGTTAACGATATTGGGGAGACTTTGTCTAGTCACTTTCTATTATTCGCGGATGATTTCAAATTGTTTCGCCCAATCCAGTGTGTGTCCGACTGCCAGGAGTTACAGAAGGATTTAGAAACGGTTGGGAACTGGTGTACTGTAAACAGACTACCACTAAACATTAACAAATGCAAACTTATGAGTTTCAGTAAAAGGCAGGTGTCAACTCGGTACAATTATACTCTGAATGGGTCGGTGCTGGAACTGCAAAATGTCGCCAGGGACCTTGGGATTCTCGTTGACAGCGATCTGACTTTTAACCGGCATATTTTGGAAGTAACTCAGAGTGCAATTCGCACTTTGGGATTCATTTTTAGAAATACATCTGAATTTCAGAACGTCAAATGTCTTAAGTCTCTGTATACAGCACTGGTAAGATCCAAATTAGAGTATGCTTCAATTTTATGGGCACCAATTTATCGGGTGCATGTAGAGAGAATCGAGAGGGTACAGAGAAAATTTTTAAAATATTTATTCTCAAAGGTTAATGGTCACTTCCCTGTGAGGGGTTTTGATCACAGTGTACTTCTCCGGACCTTCGACCTACAATCGCTCCTCACTCGCAGAGTTTGCGCGGGTCAGATGTTTGTTTTCAAGTTGCTGAATGCATTAGTTGATTGTCCTCAGCTTCTGGCGGCAATAAATATTCGAGTCCCGCAATATAATTCTCGCAATAGTCACTTATTCGAGGTTCCATTTCATCGAACCAACTATGAAGGAAGGGCGCCTGTCGACGGAGCATGCCGATGGACCAACTTCTATGAGATACATAGAGAATTGAATTTTTTTGATGAAGATATTAATAATTTTAGGAACGGGTTGCGGACTTTCATGGATCGAGTTGTTGATCACTGATGGCCCTATTTTGCTTTTCTGTTAAAAGCCTGTTTTAAGCCTGTGTTATGTATGTGTACTAAATTGTCAAATTGGGGGTTGCTTGCATTTATCGAATTTTGTTTATATGCACCATGTATATAAAGTATTTTGGTATACCTACTATTAGATGTTATAATAAGTATATATAGTTTATATTTAATTTTGAATATATATAATATAGTCCATTTATTTTTTATTTTGAAAATTTATAGTTAAGTTGAATTATGCTTAAGATATTGTCTTGTTATTGGGCGAAAGCCTGTTAGGCAATAAAGAATTATTATTATTATTATTATTATTATTATTACTTATTTCAAATTGAACAGCCTATATATTATTACATTAATTGGATAATGCGTGATATGCTAGATATAGAATGTATGTATAATGTACACGGTCAATCATTTTATCTTGACACCACGCAGCGCCGTTATTATGGATGATAGAAAAAAATAAATTTAAATTTTTTAGGCTTTCTGCTGTAGTATATTTTAAAAACTATTGCAATCAAAAAAACTAGTTCGCAAAATTTAAAAAATAATTAGGCAAGTGTGCCCTGAATACGATTGGCATGTTATTATGAATGAAATGTTATAAGAAAAAAGACAAATAGAAGATGAAAAGTTGCTTCAATAAACACAATTAAGAATGTAATTAAAATTTTTGCAGATCAAAATAGCGTTCAACGCTTCCGTTGAACAACTCAGACAATAGAAAGAAATTTAAATGAAGAACGTGATATTTTACTTTACTTTCGAGGTATAAATATTTTGTTAATTTAGATCTGATGGCTTAAGCGCCGACGCATAACCATTATCTATTATAATTAATAATAATTAGTTTAGTTTTGTCGTTATTTTTAGAAATAAGTTTTAATCGTTTATATTTATTTATAATTATTGCAATCAGGGTACCCTTGATTATTTTCCGAAAAATATAAACAATAAAGTTGATGATTTTCTAGTCACCAAAATTCAAGTTTTAACCTAAAATATCGCAAGAACGGCTGAAGCTAATAACAATAACCTATACTTTTTTGAAATCAGAACAAAAAGATCTTTCATTTATATTATAATATATAGGGTGTTTCATTTAAAATATAAAGCATAATCTTTTTTTTTTTTCATTTTGCAAACTTAAGTTTGTTGATTTCAATAGTTCTAAAAGATACTACAACAGAGACCCTCAAACTTTTATATTTAAAATATGTTTCCATCATCCATAATAACTGCTCTAGTTGGGTGTCAAGATATAATGAATGACCCTGTAACTATGTCTAGCAGTTTTTGAAATATTTATGTTTTATGTATAAAATGGTGTTTGATGGTCGACAAAAAATCGTTATTTGTCCTTAATTTTGAATACCTAATTGTGCATGAAGATTCTTGTTTGTTTTAACTACGTTCGTAACATCACCTTATTTGTTTTTTAATACAGTGTGGTCTCATAATAAGATTAAAAATTAAAATTGTAATTACAAAGTGTGCCTGTGTCGCTTAATGTTCTTATATACAAGAAGTGTATTATTTTGTTTTTTAAATATATGTATTTATTTTATTTTTTAATAGGAAATAAAGTTATTTATTATTATTATGACTCTTATAGAGGATCAAACTAACCTGCATAAGAAAAAAGTATATGAGTATCTAGATTCATTTCGGATTGTAACAGTATCGCAACTGGATAATTCTTCGCAAATTTTTCCGCTTCCCATCAACATTATCATTGTTTGGAATGAATTACTCATACGTTATTGCTATACTCGTTACAGGATAACTCTATCTGCAAAACATAATTGGTTTTAATTTTCACAGTCAATGCAATATTATTAACCAACCAACCTGATTTAAGTAAATCTTGTTAGAGAATTCATAAATTGGTATTGTAGCTTTGTGATGTTCATTTTGTGGATAAGTATAACCTGAGAGTTGATTAAGGCTGCTGTATTGAAATTCTAACATTATTGAAATTTATTTAGGATTAATTTTGAAGTTTTTATTTATAATCTGATGATACCTACACAAACTTGAAATTTTGAAACATTTATGATTTTGAAGTTGTGTGTAAACAAGATAAATTGCTTTAAAAAAATTGTCATGTTCAACTAAATTAAATTAAAATGTAGAAACTACAATCTTTGAATCTTATAACTTCAACACAGCCTTGAATGTTCTTCCTATTGATTACTGTAACTTTCCTGTTTCCCATGGTTCTGAAAGACTTTTACTGGAGAGCTCTCCTGCAAAAAAGTAAAACTTATAGGTCTGTTTATATTATATATTTATTGAATTTGGTTGAACAGTGAATACTTAATTCGATTATTTGTAAAATGATTGTGGATATACGCGATAATTTAAAAAAAGTTATAAACAATCAAATGCAAGCAACTATTAATCTTTTGTGGTAAAATTCTTAATAATTGTAAGAGGATGATAACGAAAAAGTACTATTCCATTCTTTGTCAACAGCAATACTCGTATATACAAATATTTTTAAATTAACTTACACCTCAAGTGTTTCGAATATCCTCTCCTCTTCAAATCCAGGAATTCTTTACCACGCTTCCATCTGCTATTGTCCAATGGAAATCCTCATTTTAATTTTTTTCGACACTAAAATCACGAGCCGAGCTACTTATTAATTTAACGAACAACGACTTCTAAAATCGCAATTGCCACCTCAAAAACTCATAAAAGTCCACAGTTCCGAGGAGCAAATAAAATAACTCACTAATTTTTATTTACGCGTCACCGACGAACGTTGTATCATTTTAAATATCTGTAACAAAGAAAGTAAAACTTAAAATACACCGAAATTAGTAACTCAATCGGATTGTTTTTCTGCTTTTTTTGTTTGTTTTTGTTTCTAATAAAAAATTATTGTGCCTAATATTAATGAATTTATTTACTCGTATTTATTTGAAGAATACCTACCATTATGTGACTAATAATTCTGCATTAAACTCCAATCCATTCCATGCTTAACCTAACTAAACTAGGGCCAATGGGCACTTCTGAAATGTACAAAAAAAAAGTATTTTAAACAAATTGTACAGTCATTTAAAAGCAAGTTATAAAGTTTTAGACATGTGAACAAATAGAGAAGATTCCTTAAGATGAAATAATTTAAAATATTTACATCGTAATCGTAAAATAAATGAATTGGAAAAAATTTAAAAATTGTTTGATTTCTTAAATGGAAATAACAGAAGTTAAAATTAAGTTACTTCTATGCAAGTTCCTTTTTAATTTCCAACTATACAATATTTCTTAGAAGAATTAATTATTGTGTAATCTAAGAGAAAAGTCATATTTTGACGATTAAATGATTCATGCTGATGCCATTGAGTTGAGGCTAAATTTTGGAGAAATTGTTTCCCAGATTTATCCAAACGTACTATAAAAATTACCTCAGTTGAAAGAATATTCTGAATTGAATTTAAATAATTATGTCATTCGTAACATGGGCTGAAATTGGGTCTTTCAAAAAATTGCTTCTATATAAATAATTTTGTAACAAGCATTTACAACTATTTCAGAAATTGGGTACAGGATTGCTAAATTTAAATATGTTGATCTAAGCGAGTAAAATTATGAATGGAACAAGATTATCCCGCTCGCGGGGCTGGTACTTTATCATGTAGCTCTAAATAACTACTTATTTAGATTTTTTTCTAATGTAATAAATAATAAAGAAGTCGTCGACCAGAAATTGGCAATAAAATCTATGGATCGCAATACTAGAATTCACGGAAACTAAGCCAAACCAACTCAATACTATCTAACCAAACAAAAGATTGTATTATTTATTTAAGAAAAAAAACTATATGTATAGGTATGTTCCAACTATTATTAAGTTTCATTCAGTTCTAAGGTAAGCATTATAAATAAAGTTAAGAAAATGTGTAAAATTGTGCGGGTCATTACGTTAACTAAAAACTCTGATTATTAGTGTAATACCATAATCACATAAAAAATAATTCCAAAAATTTAGGTATTTTGAGCTGCAGGCTGATGTACCCTCACCTCGTTCGCCCTTAGAAAATTATCAATATTAAAATTAAAGTAACTTACACCTAATACTCCTTCCTTTGCTTATACTCCTGCATACCATTTCCATACCAATACTCAGAGGCTTCACGTCTATCAAAGCACACAATTTTTCACAAAATAACACATTTAGATTAACAACGTAAGTAGCTCGACATTTTTAATCGCATAACGTATTTGTTCACATACACGAACAGATTAGTATTACGCGATAGACCCGACGACCGCGACTGTGATAAATATCTGCAAAATAAACACAGAAACTATAACACACACCCTTACAGTTCACCGAAAGATTATAAACTGAGCGAAATAATATTTAAAACATAAAAACTTTATAAAACGTATTGAAAAATAATACGCAAAAAAAGATAAATTGCCCTGCCACAAAAATATAAAAACGTACCTACAAACAATTCTATACTGTACTTCTATAAAATATTTTAAAATAGTACAAATAATAATATAAAAACAGAACAAAAATTCACCGAGAAAGTAAACAACTGAGTCATCATTCGCGACACTATGTTTCTGTAAAATATATCTTGATGAAATTTTAAAATATTAACTTGTATCTACAGGGTGTTTCTGCAGGAGTAATCACGATAGGTACATATTGCGAAAACTATAATTATGACATTTATGAAAATTGAGGGGTCTACTAAAGTCGATAGATATGCCACATCGTTAAATATTTTCGTAAGTAATATCACGTTGCTAAGTAATATTTTAACAAGAAGTGAGTGCTGGTTTTGCTCCACCTGCACGAAGGCATTTTGTTAAAAAAAATTTACTTTGCATTGTGTTTTTCGATTTTTTTTTCACATTAAAAATTACATGCCCGAATGGTATTTGAGTAACAAATTATTCTGCAAACATTGTTATCAAAGGTAATGTAATTTTTGGTGATAACAAGCTGTCAAGTTTTGCCGCGGGTAAACTCGAAAAAACTGCTGACAGGTGCTGACATAAAGTTTTTCCATCTAGAAACCATTTATAAATCAGGAGCAGGTCGTACCGGTGTGTATGGTTCGAACCCCGGACGGGCGCCACTTATACTGCTCCACTTTAGTTAAGGATTTATTTTAACAATAATTGAGAAAAATAAAAACTGAGCTCGCTGTTACTCAAAAAGTGGCACGAGGCCATAAAGTCAGTACTCGTTTAGGCGGTACTAACTTAAAAAAACGATTTGTAATTCAAAATTGCGCGTTTGTGATTGGTGGATATTAACAAGAAGGAAATAGTCAAGATAATCGCACTTCCGATTATACGGGAATTTTATGTCAACTTGTTTATTTCAAATAGAATTTTTTTTGGATCCTGCGTAAAATGCTAGTTATACAGGTTGGTCCATTAGTGTGTGGCCGGAAGATATTTCAAGATCTATAAGCGATAGATAAAAAAAATTATTTACAAAACTTTTAGGCACTGAAGAGATGTACAACCCAAAAATGTTTCCAATTATACAGGGTAGTTCACAAACGCGCAGCAGACCACACTTGCTTTTTCTTAATGCGACACCCTGTATATTTTAACATAAATAAATGCCGCTCTAAAATACAACAACATTTTTGGTCTCAGATCCGTTTGAATTCCCTTCTTTTCTCCGGTTTCCTGGATTTTATTGACGTCTGATTTGTAATTTTGCAGGGTGGTGGTTTTCTAAATTGTATTTTTATGGGAAAATGTGTGTAAAGCATTAAAGTCCCTTTGCTATACTTTTGATTTTTATCATATTTCATAAACTTAAGGCTAACCGATTTTTAATAAAAAATTATTAGGTAAAGAAAAAAGCAAAAATTTACGAAAAATTTTGGTCATTTTAATTAGTTTTATTTTCTATTTAAAACAACGAAGGTAAATTACAGCTTTATTTTGATAATTGGCAAATAAAAGTTCCTCCAACCCAACCCCTATCGAAAAAAAAAGATATATTTTTTTAAAGAAGTATTCCATTCTTAAGTGGAGTGAATGTTTTGTAAATAGGAAATAAAACGTCAAACTCCACGAAATCAATTTAATACACCACACCTAATGTGTTAGGTCGATTAAACTACCATACATGTTTCGAAGCTCGCTAGCTTCATCATCAGTGGCAATATCTGTAGAGAATCTATATTTTGAAAGTATTACATCATTTGGTTAAAACTAGGAGTACTTTAAGAGTAATGTGTTGAAGTCACTTCGAGGAAAAATATTATTAATTGTTAATGAGAATAAAATATAATTATGATATTATACTTGTTTAAACAAGAGAAGTATTAGTTGCTGTGTAATACAAAAAATCATAAATTTTTTTTTAAAAAGTTTGTTAGTCGAGATGATAAATAAAAAGAAAACCAAAAAATGTAATATAATAATTATATTTTATTCTCATTAACCATTAATAATATTTTTCCTCGAAGTGACTTCAACACATTACTCTTAAAGTACTCCTAGTTTTAACCAAATGATGTCATACTTTCAAAATACAGATTCTCTACAGATATTGCCACTGATGTTGAAGCTAGCGAACTTCGAACACATGTATGGTAGTTTAATCCACCTAACACATTAAGTGTGGTGTATTAAATTGATTTCGTGGAGGTTGACGTTTTATTTCCTATTTACAAAAAAGGAATAGTTTACCGTGAGTCACCAGCACCGTAGAAGACATGAAGATTAGAATACGAAATGTTTTTGCATCCATTACTTCCAAAATGCTCCAACGAGCTAAAAATTCATTTATTTAAAGATTGCGGAAGTGTCGCCAACAAGGTGGTCAACATTTTGAGCATTTGTTAAAATAAATTTTCTAACATTGTTTATAATTTAGTTTAATTTAGTTCGTGTACTTGTTTAGGCAAAAGAAATAGGTAAACTGACAATCGTTTTACCACTTCACCAAAACACTTCTTTTTAAATCTCGACGCGCGTTTCGCTAACAATGTTAGCATCCTCAGGAGAGAATTAAAACTTGTGAGTTTTAATTCAGTTTTAATTCAGTTTTAATTCTCTCCTGAGGATGCTAACATTGTTAGCGAAACGCGCGTCGAGATTTAAAAAGAAGTGTTTTGGTGAAGTGGTAAAACGATTGTCAGTTTAGTGTTCTACGCCAAAGGTTCTACTCATCGATTATAAAAGAAATAGGAATTTTTTCATTTAATTTAAGCTAAGATTTTATTCTATTTAGACTTAAATTGTCAAAAAAAAAATATATTTTTATTTTTTAAGAGCGTCTCTTTGTAAATTATTAAAATAAACATGTAATTTAACTTTTTTGTTTTTAAATAAAAATTGTTCCCTTTGGAGGCACCATATTTATACGTACATATTTTATATTTGAGATCTTCTAGGCCAAGTTCTTGTGCGCAAAATAATTAATTTTTGTTAGTTGTATTATAAAATTTATTTTGCCCCTACTATTTGCGAAACTAAATTGTTATGCTGCATGTGGTAGGTTATCTTATATCAATGCTATATACAGGGTGATTCATTATAGTTGCAACAAAGAAAAACTGGAGATTCCTAAAAACAATTTAAGCATTTTTTGCCAATGAACCCATGTCCGCAAATGCTTCGTTATCCAGATACAGGGTGTCCAAATTTAGTGGTCAAATTATGTTTTTTCAGGATCTTGATCCGCTCGTCTTCTTTTTATGGGTTTACATGGAACAATTGGTTTACAGTGTACCAATTGTAAATGAAAACCAACTACTGGAGAGAGTTCATGAAGCTGCTAGGGAAATAAGAACGATCATGATATCCTTATTAGAACTACAAAAAATTCATTAGTTGAAAGATGTAGAATGTGTATTACTGTCAATGGAGGGCAATTTGAACAGTTGTTATGAATTTTCTTATTTTAATTTCGAGTTTAGTTTTTTTATTGTTAAATTTTCAATTGTACTGATAGGCATTAAAATTTGTTGTTAAGTAATTTGTTAGTATTATATCGTTTTCCATGGCAACTTTGATTTTTCATTTGGTTTTCTGGTAAACGTTATTTTCATTTAAATCTACCGTTAACTTGCAATTCATCGGTTTCCATAAAAATTGTAGAAATCACAACATCGACGTAATTAACTTTTTTGTAGCTTATAAGTTGCTCCTTTTAAAAAAGTAATAATTTAAATTATTGAAGCTGTCTTTAATTAATTTATGTGTAAAATTTACCCACATGTCCCCTATATCTACGCCAATGAAATGAAAGTCAAAATAATGCAGATTATATTTATTATAGGTCCCCAAATGCATGTAAAATTTTGTCAAAATCGGTTAGCTAGTTGTTGAGAAATTAACAAAAAGGTTAATTTGAACACCCTGTATCTCGATAACGAAGCGTTTGGGAACATGGGTTCAATGGCAAAAAATATATTTCGGAAACATTTTTTTTTTCGTTTTTATCCATTTTTTTAGACTATTTTCGAACGCCTGTGTGAACCAATTCTGTTATGGAATATTTTTTAGCTTATATTGTATCACAACTATGAGAAATTATTCCATGTCCCGAATAAGTTTAGGAAATATATATTTTTTATGTTTTGACCCTTTTTCCACTACTTACGAACGCCTATGAAAGTAAGTTATTTATGACACATTTTATAAGTTATATTCTATCAAAGCTATAAATAACTAGTTAATATTTCTGCGATGTTTAAGAAATACGTTTTTTTAAAGTCCTTTTTACCCCTTTTTACACTATTTTTGAACGCGAACAAATTTTTCATGAAACTAAATAGTCTCCATATATATGTATATTACATAATAATAATGTTCTTTATTTCAATATCATGTAAGTTACATAAAATGAATAACATCTTACAAACTATATACAAAGAAATTAACTATTATGGACATGCTATAAATTAGTATTACTTATGTATTCGTCAATATCATATGGTTCTATGTTTACTAGAAACTTATACAGGGTGTCGCATTAAGAAAATGCAACTTTGGCATGCTGTGCGTTTGTGAACTACTCTGTATAATTGAAAACACTTTTGCCTAAAAGATTTTTGTATCTATCGCTTATAGATTTTGAGATATCTTCCGCCCACACACTAATGGGCCACCCTGTATAATTTATGTATAGTATACAGGGTCATTCATCATATCTTGAGGCCCAACTAGAGCCGTTATTATGGATGATAAAAAAAAAATAAATATACAATTTTTAGGGTTTCTGCTGTAGTATCTTTTATAACTATTGGAATCAAAAAAATTAGTTTGCAAAATTGAAAAAAATAATTAGGCCTTATATTTTAATCTGAAATGTAAATGTCTGTTTTGTTATTTAGAGTGAGGACCAAAACTCACGCATAAATTTTATCAAATTTTGAGGAAATTTTTTTGGAAAAAAACGCCTATGGTTTTAAGTTGTTCGTTTACGACGTATTAGAAATGTACCTATATAGGGTAGTCCGTGTAGTAGATACACGTATTGCATATGTTTTTCTTTTGGAAAACCCTGTATATAAATAATTTTTTTGATTCTCTATAAGATTCTAACATTATTTAATATATTATAAATTGAGAAATAAAAAATTCATTATAATAAAACAATCACATATAAAACAACAAAAATTGGTAAGTGTCCATTTCAGGTCATATCATCATCTCAGGATTTATAGTAAGGACACAATACAACAAATTAATAGATAACAAAACAGTTAATTGTCAAAAGAAGTGTGTAACTATAATTATTTACTACGACTTACCCCACAATATTATCATAACAAATTAATTAACAACATTCACCACCGAAAATAACGGTTAATTATTGTATATTTTTATTTAAAACTGCGAAACGTTTGAAATCAATTCAAAAACCGTTCAAATTGCTTTCGGTACCTGTTAATAATGCCCCGGCAAATACCGACACGCGACGTAATGTACCGACACCACCATAATACGTTAAGAACAATATTTTAACCACAGATCTAAGATCGAGTTTCTAGATCTGTGATTTTAACTCAAACTAAATAATAAACATATTATAATACATACCTATATCGCAGCATTCTATGTTTTTCAAAACGTACAAAAAATTGACAAAAAACAGCGATCGATATAAAAGGTATATACGTACAGAACATAAAATGGTAAATACAAAAGATTATGTTTACTTTTTTAGGCATACCTAATGTGTTCAAAATGATTAGTGTAATAATAATTACAAAGTGTTTGTAAATTTTAAGCACATATTTAATTATTATTTCAGCATATTAGTGGAACTGAAACTTCAAATATTTTAATAAACTAAATTTTGAAAATTCCCCAGTCCCTTAATAAATATACAGTGTTGGCTTTTTTTATTGACATATAAAGGAGAGAAAGAAAAGGCTGAAAAGGACATAGAACCAACTATAAATGGTTGGATCCGTCTATGTTTAGAAACAGAATCATCACCTCTCCACAGGATGGAAGTTATAGATCATCATCACCATTCACTCGCTAACGAGTATGAATTATTCCAACTCAGGGATTTATCTTGTGAACTCTAAAGACCGATCCTCGAACCGCAAACCTTGTCACAAAATTGACACAAACAATCACCATCATTTACCAGCTGTTGTAGGTGCGCTGCCCCGTCGATGCGTTCTCTCTCCTTTCGATGCTGTCTCTTTGCATCCTCATGTCGTCGACGCTGCTCTTCAAAAACTTGATGACCCTCGTAAATGGTACGCCTCCATCTCGGTCGGTTGTTCGCGATCTATTCTCACACTTCTTCATGTTGGTCTTAAGAACATCCTTGTACCTCTTTTGCAGCCCCCTCTGATTTCGTGTGCCGACCTTAAGCTGTGAATAATGGATTCTCTTGGGAAGGCGTTCCATTAGCATACGGATTACGGGTCCAGTCCATCGCAGCTGGTGCCTCACAATCATCGCCTCGATACTATTTGACTCAGCTTCCTCCAAAATGCTGATGTGTGTCATTCCATTTTATTTCGAGAATTCTTCTAAGGCATCGTTAATGGTACTTCGAGGTAAGAGAAACTCTCGATGTTCTGAAGTCTGTCTCCGCTAATTCGAATATGTGGTGGGACCGCCACAGTATTTGGTGCAGGCTGGTAGAGAATCTGTGTTTTCTCTATATTTAGTTCAAGCCCGATACTCCCGAATGCGCTGTTAAATGCATTTAGTATACAGGATGAGTCACGAGGAACTGTACATACTTCTACCATAAGGAGAGGCACATTAGAGGATTGTCAAATGACCATTAAAGATTAATTTTAGAGCCAAATTGAAAATTGGTAAAAATGCAGTATCTTACTCTATAATATAGCGGAAATTAAGCATTTTTTTTAGTAAAAACTATTTAATCTCATACAAATGGTTTAATAATACTCTTGTGCATGCTGCAGGACAACCCGTACAAATAAAAGCCAACTGGCTGAGTTTTATACTTCAGTTTTTAAATGCCCCCAAAGAAAGAGGTCCAGTGGAGTTAAATCTGGAGTTTTTGGCCGAGGAAACGTTTCATCCAGTCATTGCCAAACTCGAAGAGGATCTCGATCTTGTTGGATATGCAAACTTTCAACACAACATACCAGGCAATTTATATAGATCCATCCTTAAATAAAAATAATGAGTTTTATTATATTTGAATGTTTTAAATGTTGTGTTTGTAACTATAAAGAAAATTGTTTGTTATTTTGGGATTGACGTATTGGAATTTGTGTAAGAGAAATGTGTTCAACCTGAAGAAGTTACTAAATAGTGACGAAACGTTGTTGTCATTTTAGTTTTATTTATTTGACGAAAATAAAGATGGATGATGTCTTTATTTGAAAAAGTTTTGTAAAGAAAAATTTTTTTATAAGAACCTAACACCCCAAGAAAATTAAACTGAAACAAATTGTCTTCTTCCAGCATAAGGTTTCCGTCTACATCGGTCTGGTTTTCTAGCGACTGAGTTCATTATATTTGATAAAATTTGTGAATAGAGGTACTCATTCATGTCTTCTTCTAGGAAAATAGAAAATTTAAACCTTTGGAGATAAAAAACGGATAATTATTTTCATTCAAAATACGTTTAAAAGAACATTTTCTTTATCGCAATTGATTGGAACTTAACATCCATCTTTTTATTTATACTTTTATGTTATATTCCTGCATCTTTTAAAGTATTATTATTATAAATCAAAAATTGCTTAATTTCTCATTTAGTTAATAATAATAGCCTTTATTGTCCAACAGCAGAGGCAATTACAGGACAAAATATATAAAAAAAATAGACCAGATATAGTTTGCTAATACTAATCAACATAAGACATTGCAGAATTCATAATTTCTCCAATACAACACGAAAATATATCACAATATTTACACATAACATTGTAGTTCCTAGTAAATACAGAAATAGGAGACCTCAACATAACGTTTGTCCTAGCATAGTTGCAATAAAATGAGCAACTGGACCTAGCATGTTGTCTTGGTATACGCTTAAATTTAATCGCAAAAGCAAGTGGGCACAATCAATATTGCAGTACACTAAATTGAAGAGAAAGCTCAAAGAGTTCATTTGGCGTCTAAGTTCCAGACTCGGTATCTGAAATCTAGCGGTCATTATTTGGTAGTCAGTAACCTTTGCAGGGTAATGACCATCCTCTTTGTACATTAAATACTTCAAAAATCTACGCTGCACTTTTTCAATCATATTTTATAATCGATGAGTAGAACCTTTGGCGTAGAACACTAAACTGACACTCGTTTTACCACTTCACCAAAACACTTCTTTTAAATCTCGACGCGCGTTTCGCTAACAATGTTAGCATCCTCAGGAGAGAATTAAAACTGATTTTGATGAGTCACATAATATGGATACCATATCAGTGACCCATATTCAAGCTTGGAGCGCACATAGGCAAAGTACAGCGTTTTAAGAGCATCTGTGTTTATAAAGTCCTTGCAATTCCCAACCAGAAAACCATAAGTTCTACCCGCCTCAAGTACCACTTTACTGAGATGCTCAATAAACGTAAACTTTGAATCAAACATGATTCCCAAATCAGTGACAGATTCACACCGTGATAATTGCACCCGATCAATGGAATAAGTGTAATTAATGATCGCCCTCCTCCTCGTAAAGCTGATATATTTGCACTTGCCTGGATTGAGCGAAAGTTTGTTTAGTATGCACCATTGATGTACGAGTTGCAAATTGTACTGAAGATTACTACAGTCAGTAATACTATCCACCGAAGAATACAATTTAAGGTCATCCGCAAACATTAGCCGATCACAATTTAGTCCACTCTCCAGGTCTTTAATAAATAACAAAAAAAAATAGTGGTCCGAGGTTTGATCCCTGAGGAACCCCAGAAGATACTGTATACGTATGAGACTGGTAGCCATTGTGAGACACATACTGAGATCTATCTCGCAAATATGAATTAAAAAATAGTTGGATCTGGTGTAGCAGTTGCATCGCCTATTTTACAAGATGTTGGCCGTGTAATAAAAAAAATCCCGATGGCAGCCAGTCGGAAAAGTAGATTTTTGATTTATGTATTTTTTATTTAGTCTACCACTGACACCCACTATTAATAAACAAATAATGGAATATTCTGACAGTCGCCAAATATAACAAAGTGTCATATTGACAGTTATTTTAACTGAAATACCCATTATACTATAATACATACGTAAGTACGGTCTTATTGTTATTTCACAGGTGTTTGTTTGTCAAAATAATACAGGTATAGCGGGTGATGATATTTTTTTTATTTTTTGTTACTTTATATTGACTTACATTTACTTAAATATGCCAGCGATGAAAAAACTCTCCAAATAAACATTGTAGAGATTTAAGTGCTCTATCATTTGATATGTAACATCGGTATTTTCTATTAACAATGAAAAAAATATGATTTTTTTAAAACTTTGACAGGCCGCCATTCTGAAATTAGCTCTCCGATTTCAATCGCCAACGAACCCACGCGATTCCATGACCTAGCCGATTTTTTAACCAAATTTTGTTTCGATTGGTCAAAAAATGCGGCCTAGAACGTGACGCAAAGTTTCTATATCCCATATATATATATATATATATATATATATATATATATATACAAAGAAAAATGAAATAAACTAACTTGTACGAATCAAAAAAATCTCGTGACACAAGCTGGATTTGAACCAACATCTCCCAATTGCCGGTCAGGTGTTTTAACCAATTAAACTATCGTGGCACATGAAAGAAACTTCTTTAATTCGTACATGCCTTGCTTCCTATGTGCTGTGCTACGCCTCGACCTTTTTAATTCAAAGGCAACATAGACTACACACTGCCATAATGCAATGTTATTTCTCTTTTGCTCATCGCAAATAAATATAAATATTAATAAACAAACAAAGATATTCAACTAAGTTGACAGAGTATAGTATATCACCGATATACAAAGAAAAATGAAATAAACTAACTTGTACGAATCAAAAAAATCTCAAGTTAGTTTATTTCATTTTTCTTTGTATATCGGTGATATACTATACTCTGTCAACTTAGTTGAATATCTTTGTTTGTTTATTAATATTTATATTTATTTGCGATGAGCAAAAGAGAAATAACATTGCATTATGGCAGTGTGTAGTCTATGTTGCCTTTGAATTAAAAAGGTCGAGGCGTAGCACAGCACATAGGAAGCAAGGCATGTACGAATTAAAGAAGTTTCTTTCATGTGCCACGATAGTTTAATTGGTTAAAACACCTGACCGGCAATTGGGAGATGTTGGTTCAAATCCAGCTTGTGTCACGAGATTTTTTTGATTCGTACAAGTTAGTTTATTTCATTTTTCTTTGTATATCGGTGATATACTATACTCTGTCAACTTAGTTGAATATCTTTATATATATATATATATATATATATATAATATGTTCAATATATTGGGGTATAGGCTAATGTGGTGTAGTGTAAAAAAAACTCTTTTTTACTATGCCAAGCTTTCGAAATTTTTTAATTTCTTTTTCAGGGCTGCAAATTACAAGAACAACGGTTTATGTTTTATATAAAAAGTACAATTCGCAAGTAATATTACCTTTGGTATGTAAAGGTGAGTTACATTAATGTTAAAACTGACATATTTTTTTATATTTTATTGTATATAGTTGTATATAATTGTAGGAAAACAACCAAAATAATGTTTAAAATGTGAGAATTAATAATATTATTAAGCAGAAAACGTGGTGCCTATTCCAAGATCTAATCTACAATTTGATCAAGAGAACGATTTGCAAAAACTTATAGTGATAGGTATCAAATATAAAAAGTATAAACGGCGAGCGTTTCATTTATTTCATAGATGGTAACATGGGCGGACCTATAAATAGTTCTCGCTAATTTTGAAGGAAAAATTAGCGAGAACTATTTATAGGTCCGCCCATGTTACCATCTATGAAATAAATGAAACGCTCGCCGTTTATACTTTTTATATTTGATACCTATCACTATAAGTTTTTGCAAATCGTTCTCTTGATCAAATTGTAGATTAGATCTTGGAATAGGCACCACGTTTTCTGCTTAATAATATTATTAATTCTCACATTTTAAACATTATTTTGGTTGTTTTCCTACAATTATATACAACTATATACAATAAAATATAAAAAAATATGTCAGTTTTAACATTAATGTAACTCACCTTTACATACCAAAGGTAATATTACTTGCGAATTGTACTTTTTATATAAAACATAAACCGTTGTTCTTGTAATTTGCAGCCCTGAAGAAGAAATTAAAAAATTTCGAAAGCTTGGCATAGTAAAAAAGAGTTTTTTTTACACTACACCACATTAGCCTATACCCCAATATATTGAACATATTTGATATTCAAACAGTAGGCTACGAAAATACTGAATTTATATATATATACAGGGTGTCCGGAAAAGGAGGTCAATCCGTTAACCACAGATTCCTTAAGCAAAAATAATATGAGATTTAAGATGTCATTTTTCATTTTAGCCCTCCATGTTCGATATACAGGGCGTCAAAGTTGAAAATTTAAATCCAATATTTTTAAATAATTCTAGTATTTATTGAGATATTGGATTCAAATTTAGTGTGTTTCTTCAGCATAAAGAGCTACTTCTTTCCAAAAAACAACACAAAAAACAATGTCTTAATAGCCAAAATACGGGATGTTCAGTACCTATTGACCCTCCCAAGTTTTTATTACGTACGCCAATGACTTTTAAACTAATTATTTATAGGTTACTATGTATTTTTGATTATTTTTCAACTCTTATAAAATTTGGATAAAATCATTTGTTTTTGAGATATTTGGAAAAGTATTGGCTCTTGTTTGATGCCTCGGCGGCTCTGGCTATTCTTATAATGTTGAAATATCAAGCAACTCTGGTGTTACCTTGGATACCTACTTAAGCAATGTTTTATTGTTGTCAAATTAGTTATCACAATTTGAGAGTAGTTTAAGGTTTAAAAGTTAATATTTTTAATTATCGGTAATTTTATAAGTAAACACAACGAAAATGGATCGTAGACGAAACAATTTTATATGTTTTTCGGAAATGACGGATATGATTTTAATCATGGGTAAGATTTAAAGACATTTGAATGATTATAATCAGTTAAATTTTATTTTTGTTTATTTACTAGGAAAATGTAACTCTAACGCTAGTTTAGCCGCTAGGCGGTACGCAGAAAAGTTCCCTAATCGAATTCATCCAAGACGAAGGTATTTTTCAAATTTAGTTAGGTGACTAAGGCACAGTGGAAGTTTTAGGGAAGACCGTAAAGGGAACTGCGGTCGACCCCGTCTAATTCAACCGGAAAAGGAGGAGAGTATTTTAACAAGCGTCGAGGAAACACCAAATATTAGTACCAGAGTTCTTGCCCGACAGGTTGAAAATATTGGGAAATCTGAAGTACACCAGATTTTAAAAAGACAGCAGCTTTACCCCTACCACATTCAAGAAGTAGAATCTCTGCTGCCTCAAGACCTTGAGATGAGATCTAGGCTATGTAGGTGGATATGCGAAATGCATGACGGAGATATACACTTCATCAAAAAAAAATATTTTGTTTACGAACGAAGCTACCTTTACTAGAAACGGGGTCACAAATATTCATGATACACATATCTGGCAGAAGAAAATCCTCATGCCGTAGTAGAGACACATCATCAAGTAAACTTTAAAGTCAACGTGTGGGTTGGTGTCGTGGATAATTTCTTTTTGGGTCCTGTAATTTTACCAGGGAATTTAACTAGTGATTCATTTTTAGCATTTCTTCAAAACATACTGCCCGATTTACTTGACGATTTGCCTCTCTTAATTAGACAAAATATTTGGTTTCAACTTGATGGTGCACCAGCGCATTTTGCTAGGAATGTAAGGAGATACTTACATGAAAACTTTCCCCAACGCTGGATTGGGCGAGGCCAAGATGCTCCTGTTAAATGGCCACCCCGATCTCCAGATCTTACTCCCTTGGACTATTCAGTCTGGGGTTGTATGAAAGATTTTGTTTATATGGTTCCGATTTTGAGTGAAAATCATTTAATAGAGAGAATCTTACAAGCTGGGGAAGACTTTAAGTTGAAGCCTCATATTTTTCAAAGACTAAGATTTTCTTTACTAAAAAGAGCTCGCATATGGATTGAAAAGAATGGGGGTCATATCGAGCAATTTCTTTAGACTGGTAGTTTATCTAATGTTTATTTAGTTACTTTTTCATGTTTTTAAAATAATATGTTTAAATAATTAATATTTGACTATGATGCTTCAAATTAAGTTAAAAATAATAAACAATTTCGTGTTCGTAGTGTTTAGTTTTATTACCTTTTCGAAAATTATACTTAATTTGATGCACGCTAATGGTAATTTGAGTTAAATATGCTCGATTTAGTAGTGAAAATACCGTGAGCCGCGTAGACAACAAGAGCCAATACTTTTCAAAATATCTCAAAAATAAATGATTTTATCCAAATTTTATAAGAGTTAAAAAATAATCAAAAATACATAGTAACCTATAAAAACTTAGTTCAAAAGTAATTGGCTTAGGTGAAAAAAACTTCGGGGGGTCAATAGGTACTGATCATCCCGTATTTTGGCTATTAAGGAATTGTTTTTTGTGTTCTTTTTTGGAAAGAAGTCCCTCTTTATGCTGAAGCAACATACTAAATTTGAATCCAATATCTCAATAAATACTAGAATTGTTTAAAAATATTGGTTTTAAATTTTCAACTTTGACGCCCTGTATATCGAACATGGAGGGCTAAAATGAAAAATGACATCTTAAAACTCATATTATTTTTGCCCAAGGAATCTGTGGTTAATGGATTGACCTCCTTTTTCCGGACACCCTGTATATATATAGATATATAAACTTTTGAACTGAGGTCATTTTTAGGATCCAGGGGTCATAAAATGAAGTACTGCATAAAAATTTTTCAAAATTTCGGTTGTGTCGATCTCCTGAATAGTTAGATTTTTTTTAAAAATCTACTAAAAATTGTCAGTGCAAGTAATAGATACAAATAAATTATAAAAAGCTAGAGAGAGTTTAAGAAATAAAATTTTGCATACAGTTTGCAAAATCCAGGCAAGCAATAAATTCAATTTACTTTGACGGGCGAAAAGATGAAACATTGTCTTTTGAAAAAATAGATGGCTTCACAGAAGAACGTTAGTGGAAGAACATGTTTCTTTGGTACAAGAGCCAGGTTCTGTGTTTCTGGGTCACACAATGCTTTCTTCTGGATCAGCAAACGATATCTGTCGAAGTATAGTTGAATTCGTATAGATGAAAAAATGGAGTCATAGCTCAACTTGAATCAAAGTTAGGACATCCTTTAAAACGAGTCGTCTGTCAGCTTCATGGCAATGAGCTACCTTTAAGACATATTTTTCACCATAATGATGGACAAACAACGGGTCCTAAGGCGATTTCAGTTCGACTGGTAAAGCTTACAGCCCACTGTAAAAATTTACCAGTTATAAAATATGAAATTATTGACTGCAAATTACCAGAAGTAAAATTTTGCGACATATGTACTGATCAGAGATACCTTAACAAAATTTGCCTCGCAATATCTTAAGGTCATTGTTCGGCGGGCTTAGCGAACCAGAATCCAGGAAAACTCAGCAGCTCATTTGCTACTTAACCTCGTTCGATCAAAAAGGTCGTTATTTTTTTTCTAAGGTTGTAGGGCCGGTAGGGGGCAGAATATGAACTGATAGTAAAAAAGTTTACATACATGTTTTGATTAACCTATCCAAAGCAAGCCCTTTCGAGCTATTCCATATCGAAATACAAAATTTTGAATTTCAGACATTTTTATAATTTTAGGTTATGGTAGGGGGCAGAAGATGCACTTCAATCAAAAAAGTTTTATTAACTTTTTTTTTGTAATAACAAAATGCAACTTTTTTTCACTATTCCGAAAATAAATTAAAAAATCCATATTTTCGGCCCACCCTAGTAATCATACCGTTTGATACGGCACACTATTTTGATTTCATATAACCTGACGTACAATTATTAGAACAAAATGTGTCTCAAACTGACGTTTATCATTCCATAGGCCTGAGTGTTAAAATTTTGGCGTTTTGTGTCATTCGGTCATTTTTTGCAAATTAATCGAAAACTACAGATACAATACATAAAGTGTCATATATCAATAAAATCAGAATAAACCACAGTCTTTAACGAGCGTTCAATAAACTGCGTGTTAAAAAAACGCACTTGTGCTCGTATCTGTTCCAAAATTACAGTCTTTTGGTTTTTTACTAGCAAAAAACTTAGCAAGATACCCTACAATACATTTTTCGTTCTGCATTCTATCTTTGAAAATAAAAAAACTACTTCAAATAATCAAAATGATATCAAGATAAATTGACCACACTGTACATTTGCAAATTTAATGCTTAATTTTTAAAGATATAATAATTTTTACCAAAAAATACAAATATACTGTAAATAGAGTTAAAAACGTATCATGTATGAATATTTAATCTTAACAGAAATAAGTATCACTTGGCAACAACGCCAGATACAAAATAGTTTGTAAAATGAAAAATATATTGAAAATTGGACACAAAATTGTGCGGATTATGAAAGGAAATATACAGCCTGGAATCAAGAAAACCTTATTTTGTAAAGATACAAAAAGATGCTATACAGGGTGGTCCAACGAAAAGTTTGCACCTAGCTTTTCTCTTTTTTTTGTAGTCGAATGCGAAAATGCTCGGACACGTCGATTTTGCTTTTGAGGGGGACACATTTTAAACATATTTTTCGATCTGCGCCTTTAACCCCCTAGCGGGGGTGAGTAACAACCCTAAAATTTTAAATGGAAAGAGGGGTCTAATGACATATCATTTGAAAGGACACAAAATTGTCTTTCTAATGATACCCTATTTGTCGAATTTTACTAAAACAGTTAATACGAAAACGACTTTAAAGACATTAAGCCGATAATTTTGGTATTAATGAGAAATACAAATAAGTTTTAATTATTGCGAGTGAAAACACCTGCAATCGTTAGTACATTCCAATGTTTGTTAGTTTTAACATTGCTTTGTAAAAAAAGTAAACAAGCTGTTAAATTGATTTATTAAAACGTTACATTAACAAATGTTGAAAATGTGACCCATTTGATTCCATACAATAATACAGATTTTGTTCAAATCTATTTCTAACATTTTGTAGCATATCAGGTGTTATGTTTCTGCACTCTTCTGTAATGCGTTGGCGAAGATCTTCTATGGACTCGGGCTTCGTGGCAAAACATTTATTTTTTAAGTGCCCCCAAAGAAAAAAGTCTAAAGGCGATAAATCCGGTGACCTGGCAGGCCATTCAATTGGGCCCCTCCTTCCAATCCACCGTCCAGGGAACCGGTCATCTAAGAACTGTCTTACAGGAGCCACATAGTGCGGAGGTGCTCCATCTTGCTGGAAATAAAGCCGATCAGCAGTATGATTTTGGTCATCTTCTATTATTTGTGTTATTAAAGGATCAATTGTGTCTTCAAGCATGTTTAGGTACACTTCACCAGTTAAATTTCCAGGAATAAAAAGTGGTCCTATAATATGATTTCCTAATATGCCACACCAGACGTTTATTTTTTGAGGATACTGGGTATGAACCTCACGGAATAAATGTGGGTTACTGTCATCCCAGTAACGGCAATTGTGCCTATTTACAGCTCCATTCAAATAAAATGTGCATTCGTCGGAAAAACAAATGTTAAATAATAATTGTGGATCTTCAATTAAACGCTGGCTCATTGCTTCACAAAATTGCAGCCTTCTATCAGGATCATCCTCATTTAGTTCCTGTACTAATTTGATTTTGTACGGATGAAATTTGTACGCTTTTAAAATTCGTATTATGGACGAACGGGAGACACCTGAGGCTTCAGCTAGTTGACGGGTACTTTGACTATGATCCATTTCAACATGCCCTAAAACAGCGACTTCCACAGCTTCATTTCTGATCGGTTTCTGCGGCTGGTGTTTTACATTACAGACAGATCCGGTATCTACAAACTTTTTAACTAACTTGCCAACGTACACATCATTCACATTTTTATCGGGATGTCTCTCATTAAATAAGCGAGCCGTAAGTCTAGCACTACTATTATTTTGAAAATAAAGTTTAACAATTTCAACTCGTTCTAGAATGGAATAAATCATTTTGTACGGTAAAAGTAAAATAACTTGAGAAGCAACCAAACTGAATCAATGAAAAGACTAAAATAAACGGTGTAAATTCTTTTCCTACACGTATCTGCAGTTTTTATTTCAACAAAAAACGCAAACGATTAGTGAGGAATTTAGTTCTGATAAATAAGATAGTGTTTTTGAAATCCCGTTTTTCTTCAAAGTAAATAATTTAGAAATGATTGTAGTTGTTTTCAGTCGTAATAATTAAAACTTATTTGTATTTCTCATTAATACCAAAATTATCGGCTTAATGTCTTTAAAGTCGTTTTCGTATTAACTGTTTTAGTAAAATTCGACAAATAGGGTATCATTAGAAAGACAATTTTGTGTCCTTTCAAATGATATGTCATTAGACCCCTCTTTCCATTTAAAATTATAGGGTTGTTACTCACCCCCGCTAGGGGGTTAAAGGCGCAGATCGAAAAATATGTTTAAAATGTGTCCCCCTCAAAAGCAAAATCGACGTGTCCGAGCATTTTCGCATTCGACTACAAAAAAAAGAGAAAAGCTAGGTGCAAACTTTTCGTTGGACCACCCTGTATGTGAAAAAATGTATATTTCAATTTTTACAATTTAGACATCAAAAGTAGTCAGTTGCGCCACATATCGGCGGGTTATGCAACATACGCGGATAGTTTTCTTCTAAACCCACTCCTTCTAGGGGATGTAGAAAGGTTCCAATGTGAAAGGAATCAAAATAGATATGCAGATGTATTTATATATATATACGTGCACATCTATCTTAGTGGGCTCCATACGTGGATAAGGCGCCCTGGCCTCCACCAGAACCACGTTATTTACGCGTGTATACATTGCATATTTGAATTCCCCGGAAAAAAATAAACAAAGGCATCTTGAGAGGGGAAGAGATTTCGTAAAAAAAATATATACGAAAAAAGTATAGACTCAAGATAGAAACCGGGCTCCGCATATGACATGACAAACTCTCCTCCGGTGCATATAATTGGATATGTTATCTCGACCTAATGGTCACCGACGATGTTGCCATATCGAGGCATATTGTATATCTAAACAATATATGTAAATGTATCTTTATGGCCTCTACTTTGACTAGCCTCCGCTGTGTATATCATTTATATAAACGCAGGCACGTTTTAATCGCCTCCGTCTTTTTATAACTAAATTCCACTTCGTTATTGAACTTGTTTTGTTGAGGAGTTGTATATCAATTACTTACATTCATCTTATTGGGCTCCATTTTTTATAATGAACTTCGCGGTCGCTTTCTGACCTAAATTCCTCTTGATTGGTTTTCTAGTTTTGCAGACGTGTTGTATATAAATAATGTTATGTGCATACAACTGATCAGCCTCTATTTTACATACAAAGAAAGTATTGTCTCTTTCGTTACTGGTAGACAAAAAATGATTAAAACCAAGCAAATTGAGAAAATTTATATTTGGAATTTCATCTTACAACTTACTCAATTAGTACAAGTATGAAACATTGAAATAACACGGTAATTAGTGAGATTCTTTTGCCGAATATTTTGTTCTTATAAGGTAGGTACTATATTATAAGGAATCCTTATTTATTCCTTCACCAGAGGCAACCAACATCAGAAAATCAGCGGAAACAGTGTTCATTTCTTTCGATCGAATTGTAAAAATTCAAATGTTTGCCTCTAGACATTTTTCGACCTTTATGTATTCTTACCACATATCTACGTTGTGTTTACTTTTGGTACTTTTTTATTTTAGTTATGCCTTCTGGTTTTAAAGCCACATTTATGGTTAATATTAGTACATCTAACAAAATTGCTCCGAGGCTAGGCTTATGAGAGTCTTTATTAATACAAATTAATTTAAGTTAAAATGCCAGATATTAACCCTCCAGTAAATTTGTACTTATATTACTCAATTAGTACAAATATTAAACATTGAAATAACACGGTAACTACTCGTATATTTTCCTCGCTGATAATTTCATTTGACAATAATCTATTGTAAGGTAGGTACTCTATTATAAGGAATCTTTGTTTACTAGAGTCAACCAACATCGTGACAGAAGATCAACGGAAACAGTGGTCAGTTCATTCGGTCGAATTATAAAAGTTTAAATGGTTGACTCTAGACATTTTTCTAACTTCATGTATTCTCTCTTACCATATGTTACATTTACGTGTTTACGGTGTTTTACTTTTGTTATTTTTTTATTTTATTCAAGCCTTCTGGTTTTAAAGCCAAATAGTTACGGTTAACATTAGTACATCTTACAAAATTGACCCGAGACTTACTAAGTCCATTTCAGCTGCTTATGAGAGCCTTTATTAATATAACTTAATTTAAGTCAAAGTCATGTCAAAGTAACATAATATATTAAATCCTGCACACCTTTTAACGCAATTGCTCTTTCCTTAAAATTATTTTCAGAAGTAGTAGTAGTTTTAAACCGAAACAATATACTCAAAATTTTTGTATTATAGGAGTGATCAATTTCAAGTTATTTATTTAGTTATAATAGATGTGGCATCGATTTAAAAAAAAAAGTATTTTTTGTAATGAACTCAAACCCAAAGAAAAATAAATAAACAAGAACAATATGTAAGAACAGGATGAAATGAATGGATTAAAAATGTGCGAAAGAAACTATATTTATTCGACTAAAATATGGCTATAAAGTTGTTGTCCCGGAAAAAATTGTGAGTCAAAGGATCCGAGAAAAGTACCAATTAAGAATTATCTATGATTATGGGAAATTATATTTCAAGACATAAAAGAAATTCGAAGTCACTCCCATATAAGATAAATATATTATAAAATTTGGTTTATGAACAAAGTACTATTTTCGACCTTGGTAATTAGCTACTGTTAAGTAACAAATAGATTCTTGCGCCAAGCAAATTTTAAAATAAAACTGAAAAAACTATGTGTTTATTATTGGCCAACTAGTACGTGGAGCCCAGTGCAACTAGCGGACAAGTACGTGTGTTGCTATGACAGGTTGAGAAATCAAATATACTTTACAATACCTAAGATAAATAATTCTACCGACGAAATATACACATGAAGGTTTACGATATATGTTAGCTGGTATCATTAGCCACCAGTAACGTTGCCAAATTTAGGAGGCTAATATGTGTACTTACACGTGGAGCCCAGTGCAACTAGCGCACAAGTAAGTGTGTATATCTGTGTATGTCTAACGCGCCACGTGGTGGAATTTTTTCAAACCCGGTTGTATATCTGTATGTGTGTATACTACCCAGTGGGCTCCACCCTAAAATTTGCCAGATGGGTGGGTATACCCTGTAGACCTGAAAAAACACTATATACACGGGGGTACGTAGTGGCCTCCGAAAAAACGCAGTCGCCTCCGTTTTGGAGCCCAGTGCGCTTAGCGTATATATATTTTGGAGGCCACTTTAACGTTTTGCATATATATATATATATATATATATATATATATATATATATATATATATATATGTATAATCATGACTTACAAATCATGTAGCTTATAGTGGCGGCTGGTCGGGGTAGACAAGGTAGGCACCTTTAAAACTTCGCCCTAAATTAAATATCAATGTATTATTATTGACTCCATAATTTAAAAAAAAATAATATTGATTCTTATATTAATTTCATTTTCTACCTTAAACCTTTAAAACATCCCCTTTAATTCAATAATTATCTGTAGGTATAATATAATTACCGCAAAATAGGTTTACCGCTGCTGCTATAACCCACTACCGAGACTTCGCATTTTTACATGCAACTGTTATCGTCGCCTACACCGTATACTCGTATACACTGTATTCACATATACCTATGTACATATCAAAAGTTTTGCGCCACCGGTCACCGGGTAATAGTATGTACTACCAAATACGGCTTAAAATACATGTATTTTGCTCAAAATTGTTGTACGTTTTCTTGAATATATTTAAATAGATACACAGACAAAACTGGTGGTGATTGAGAACTTTTATATAATACCTATTGAAATAATATGTGTTCTATTGCGTAAGAACGTATTTACGTTGAGCTTAGGCACCTACCCCGGCCGCATTCTATCTATTATAGATAGGTAGGTATACTATTTGTAGGTACGTTAGGTATTTTTGTTTACTGTTTTTTACATTACGTTTGAACTATTTGTTCGTTTGTTCTTTAAATACTAGTGCCATTGATTAAAAAGTGTAGGTATTTAATTATTTAATAATAATAGTAATAATATTTTGACTAGTACAAGTAAAGATTAGTGGTTGTGCTGCACAGTAAGTAGTAATTAGGTAGTTATATTAATGTTTATTCAATACAAATAATTTTGTATTTTATTTGTATTTGATTATGTATTGGATTTCGTCGAGTAGTGAATGGGGCATAATTTTTAAAAATAAAATAGGATTTACCTTACGAAACCCGTATTTTAACGTGTTCTTTTTTACCTTGAGAATTTTCTACTTTTCATCTAAGGCGCTTGACCTTGACAATCTAAAAAAATTTAGCCAGCGTCGCATCTTTCTTCACGTCCATTTTTTACTTAGTGCCTACCTAATAAAATTACCCACGAGCTGCCACTGGTAGCTTAAAACCAGTATGATTTTTGAATGCCTTTCAAATCATGTAATTTAGAATTACAGGTTTTAAAATAATTTAGTACCCTGAGTTTCCGATACACTTTGTTTATTTATCATGAAAAAATCAACAGACAAAAATATGTATTTTATTATTTGTAATTGCCACAATTAAAAAACTCGGTTGTGTCACCCCAAAACTTTCCCGACAAGTTATAATATAATCAAAAATATATGACCTACGTAACGAAACAGAATTTTAATAATTATTATTATTATTATTGTTTTATTTTCATTATTTCCAATAAACTAACGTAAAAAAACTAACTACTTGATTCAAAAATTAGGGAAAAAAAAGTATTACCAGAGCTAGCACTCGAACTAGTAACCTTCCGCATGCGAAAGGAACGCAACATACATACACATCGCTGTAAAGCAGATAAAATATGCTTTAAAATAATGCATCCCCTACTGATATAGGAAAATTTAGTTGTATACCAAGATATAGCTCAATTGGTTAAAGCGGTTAGGCGCTATCGTGGAAGAATACATACAGACCCACAGACAGACAGAATTCCATCTGGAAATGGTCTTAATTGTCTCAGGGAACTTCAAAATACTTATATCCGTCTTTATCTCACACTTTTTTTAGCCCGTTCACTATACTTTCCCTGTGTCGGAAAGTATAATCACTGGATGGTTAAAGAAAGAATTTCCTATAATTTGATAATTGAAGAAAAAATTTTCCAAAGAATGGTGAGTACCGATATGCCTAATTGATATGGAGAAACATTTCTCGGATTTATGTGATATTTGATCTAATTAGAATTGACTCAGTTCTCTTTTTAGACCGAACTTATTAGATTTTATTGACAAATTGACAAAAAATTGAAATTCACTTTCTTAATTTCTATATATTTCTTTACTAACAATAAAATATCTATACGGATCAAACAAAAATAACACATTCAAAATCGAATACTATTAAACTCTTATGGAGAATCAAAAAATTAATAATATACAGGGAGTTCCATAAGAACATCATATGGAATTACGTTTATCTAAAAAACAGTTAGATTTATTTTTGATTTATTATATCAGTTGCGTAAACACAAGTAAAGTGGCCTGTATCTGCCTGTTTTATAAAATGAAATCAGTAATAAGTAATACTAAGTACCTAATGGCAATTGAAAATGGCGCATGTACTGGTATATAAGAATAAATGGATAAGGATAAAGAGACCTACCTTATTATCTCTGCAGTCTATTTTTGAGGGCCCTCAATCTATCCATACATCTGGCAATACAGTCTCAGTACAACACAATATATTATAATTAATGTTAATAATGATTATTTCCGTCAAATTCACTGCGACACAATTCCCAACGGTTCAATTATCAGTTGCGAATTATGATGTCGGTACGCTAGCGCAGGTCTCCTGGATGTATCTAGGTATAAGGATAAGGTAGGACATGCGCCAAGGGAACACAGAAACTAAAGATCTGAACCATCGCAAGTTAGAAAATATCCTTTCAGTGAGATGCAATATTAATTGTAATAAAAAACAAAACATATTGATAATTATCGTTCAATATCTCTATAATAATATTACCGCTATCTAGTGGATCAGTTTTAATCAAAAAAGTATTCAAAATAATTTCATCAATAAAAAATTCTGTTAAGGCCTATAATATCTATTTTAAGCATAATTAAGAAATTGCAATTTTCTAATTTTTAACCCATTAAAAAAAATCATGGGACTTCAAAATATTACCACCCTTTTCACTTGATAGACATTTGTTCTCAAAGTTCCGCGTTCAATTACAATTAGGTAGAGTAAGCCTTACGTAATAAAAGTTATAGTGGATAAAGGTAAACATAAAAAAATACAAAAAATTATCAAAAGATAAATTAAATCTGTTAACGTTTAACGAAGTAGAAATTGTTTTAATGGGTAAAAAGCCCCAAAAGCCTATACATACACGTTGTGTTCGTTTTTTCTCTCATATACGTAATTAACTCAATATTTTTTATGCATTGTTTCTACGTGCTATTTTCAACTCGAACTACACTCGGGACCAAAAAACAGACAAAGAAAATTATGGATAAACATTCATGTTAATAATTGAGACGCAGTACGATATACCTGTTTAAGTTTAAGAGCTTACTAATCCTCATCATTGTAACTTCTGTCCTGTACGCTATCGTGGAAGAATTCATACAGACACACACAGACAGACTTCCATCTGGAAATGGTCTTAATCGTCTCAAAGAACTTCAAAATGGTTATATCCGTCTTTATCTAAATTTTTTTAGCGCGCTTAAGTAAAATAAAGTGAGTAGTTAGTAGGGGTACGGCATCGGCTTAAGGCCGATTTATCAATGCTCGGTTAAGTTAGTTAACTGACAGTTAAAGTCTATGTGATGGGTAAACTGTTTATCAATATTCAGGTAACATTTACCCGATAGTGAAAGCTTGCTACCAGCCAGTTAAATTACCAGACGCTTCAAACTTCTTGTTAACACATTTATCCGTCTATAGTAACAATTAGCGTATGCGCAGTTATGTTGGAGCGAAACCTACTGAATTTAGCTAACCTATGATTTGTATTAATTTTTAATATTATTATTAAAGTTTTTAATTATCTAATTTTTTTAATATGATGGACAATAATATATTATTAGATATATTAAGTGATAATGATGAAGAAATTGTGGAATTTCTGGAATATGAAAGGAGGATTGTAAGAAATAGAGAAAATTATTTCCTGTGTTACGACGATCAGGACTTTTTTGCAAGATTTCGTTTGTGTAAAGACACTATATTAAATTTGGTTGAGCAGATAGAGGATCAGATTGAAACTATTACAGATAGGTAGGTATAATGATATTAAAATAGTATCTAATGTAAAATGAGTAAAATAACATTGAGTGACAGAATACCAAGATGTGTAGTTTTTGTTTCAGGAATCATTCCATATCGAAGGGGTACACCCAAGAATACATATTGAAAGTGACTGGTGCTATTTTCCCCAGTTAAAGTGTTACGGAAGCTTTTTAAAAATTTCCTTTTCTCGTGCTGTTCAGTGATTAGTGACTAAGAGTTTGGGTATGTACTTTTGACAGACATTAAGATAGGCAATTACAGTGAATTGGTTATGTATTAATAAAATTCAATGGTCAAAACCAAAATATACCGCAGTATTTATTTAGTTGATAACTTTTTTGTGCGGACCCTCCGTTTTCGGTACCTATCGATTAACGAGGTGTATGCCTCTTACCTTTGTATCTAAATAAAATTATTATGGCCAAAACTAACGTTACACTGCAAGACGTCTATAACCTTATACATAGTGTTAATGCAAACTTGACTGAAAAAATCGAGTCGGTTACAACCGGGCTACAAAACCTTAGTGATAAATTCGAAACAGAAGTAACATCGCTCAATGAAAGATTAAGTTTTCTGGAGGAAGAGAACAAGGCACTGCACGAAAGATTACAAAACTCGGAACGAAAACTAAAAAAACACAACTTAGTGTTCACAGGAATTGCTGAGGATCCTAATTCGGAAGGTGAGCGTGACACGTATGAACAAATTACTGAAGTTATAAAATCGACATTATCCGTGGAGCTTCACGACTGGGATATCTCAAATTCTTTTCGCCTGGGTAAAAAGGGAACGAGACCCCGACCTATTTTGGTTGAATTTGTTAAATGCTCAAAAAGAAACGAAATTCTAACTAAACGTTCGAAACTGAAGGGAACCGAAGTATTCATTAATGAAGACTTGATTAAGGAGGATATCAAACAGCGAAAAGTACTCACTACCGCTCTTAAACAAGCTAGATCGAAAAATAAAGTAGCAACACTGAAAGGACAAAAATTACGTATCAACGGGGAAGAATATTCATACGAAGAGGCCCTGGAATATATCCGACAAAACACAACAACTAACGAAATACAACCTAACGACATCCTAGAAGAAGAGAAGAAGAGGAAGCCGATAGAAAGTCCTGAGCGTACTACACAGAATAAGAAAATTAAGGACTCATCTAAGTTTGTAAGGCAATCAAGCCGCACTCGCAATCTTTCAAACAACTAATTGGAACACATTGCATTGTTCACTTTTTTATATTTGGCATGTTTCACAATAATTAACTGGAAAAAATAATAAAGAACCTTATTATGTTTATACTGGTAGTCTCGCAGAGCGTAAACCCAATTTTTCATTTATTATTCTTAAGATATTGGCTGTTGTAGGTATTAGCAATTATTTGATTGTACTTCTGATTGTTTCCCCATTGTCTATTTATTTTTTGTTTGAAATTTTTGCCATTTAATATGGATAGTTATTTAAGGGACTTCGATTTACGCGAAGTCAATACCAGAGTGGCAGAAAATATACAGGATTGTATGAAGTATATAACCAACTATTCAAAAACCTCCTTAACCATTTTTCATTCAAACATAAGGAGCATTTCAAAAAATTATCAAAATCTTGAAGTTCTTTTACACCAGTTCAATGAAATGTTTGACATAATAGTTTTGACTGAAACTTGGCAGATACAGAATATTGAGCTTCTTCAATTGACTGATTATAAGGCGATATATAACAAGGGCACAATAAACCAGAACGATGGTGTGGTGGTTTTCGTAAGGGATTATCATCATTTTGACTATACCATTGAGAGCGTGGGCATATTAAAGTGTATTAGGCTTTATTTGGATTTGGAAAACGAAAAAGTAGTAGTAAATGCTTTCTACAGACCCCCATGCACTGAAACCAAATTGTTCGTCCAAAATTTAGGACAATTCCTCCGTGAGAAAAAATCAAATAACACTGAAATCTTCATCGGTGACTTTAACATTAACATAATGCAGGATTCAGTAGACGTTCATGAATACCTCAATAACTTTTATGAGAACGGATTTCGATCCTTAATAAATAGTTCTACAAGAGATCACGGAGATTCGAGCTCATGCCTAGATCATATATTTCTCAAGAGTAATTATATAACGGACACAAACATACTTCCAATAATCCTGCACTCAAAAATTACCGACCACTACCCTACGATACTTTGTCTTCGGAATGCTACAACACAACCTAAGCCGGTGCAGCCAACCCAATCAGTCAAGACATATATTATTTACGATAAATTAAAAACTATTCTAAGCCACGAGGACTGGGCCATTCTTTTTTCATACGAGGACCCTGAACTAGCAGTGGCCGAATTTTACAAAGTATTTAAAAATCCGATTAAACTCAGCACATTATCAAAAATCATAATCAAAGCTAACAAGAAAAAACCTTGGATAACTAAAGGTCTGATCTGCTCTATCAAAGTGAGGGACAGACTGTATTCACAATACAAAAAGTCCAAAAATTCACAAGCTCTGTCTGATTATAAAAAATATAGAAATTATATAACTAACCTAACTAAAATATTGAAGCAAGATTATTATAAGAACATTATAACAAAAAATATCAATAACCCAAAGCAAGTGTGGAGAACCGTCAATGAATTTACAAACCGTAATAACAAGAGCTGTAAAAACAATACTAGCAAAATAGTGGATGATCATGGTACGGTGATTTCGGATAAAAAACTAATTGTGGAAAGTTTTAATAAGCACTATTCATCAGTGGGGAGACAAATGGCAAGCAATATATTGAATTCTGGCATTGACCTTGAACAATCTTTTGATATCCCCAATAGAAATCAAGATTCTATGTTTCTTCAACCAGTCAATAAATATGAAATCGAAAGATATATACTGTCACTGAAAACAACATCGGCACCAGGTCCTGACGGGATCAACGCGAAAATACTACAAATAACCTCAAATTATATTAGTGAACCTCTTTCATATATTATAAACTTAACATTTACGAGAGGCGAATGTCCCATAGCATTTAAAGAGGCTATAATCAAACCCATTTTTAAAAGCGGCGATAAAGAAAAAATCATTAATTATAGACCTATTAGCCTGGTGTCTCACATTACAAAAATCTTTGAGAAAGCACTCAAATTTCGCCTAACAGATTTTATGAAAAAGCATAATATCCTCTCTAATTATCAATTCGGTTTCCGTGAGAACCTATCCACTGACGATGCTATTGCTACATTAACTAAATATGTTTATCAGAGCTTGGATAAGTCTTTACTCTGCGGAGGCGTCTTCTGCGATCTAGCAAAAGCTTTTGACACAGTCTCCCATGAAAAACTATTAGATAAGCTTGAAAATTATGGTGTAAGGGGCAAAGCGCAAGATCTGATAAGGAGTTATTTGACACATAGAACACAAGTTGTTAATATTGATGGTTGCAGTAGCTCTCCGGCTGGGGTAAGTTTCGGGGTTCCACAGGGTACAGTTCTAGGCCCAATTCTATTTGATCTATATATCAATGATTTGCTGAACCTGGGCTTGGGAGGTACAGTCATATCATACGCGGATGATACCGTTTTATTAGCACAGGGAACTTCGTGGGAGGAGGTGGAAGGCAACCTAGGAAGGGATCTGGGAAGGATGGTTAACTGGCTGGATGCGAATCTTCTTACGATAAACCTGGAAAAAACTAAGTATGTTCCATTCTCTTGCTACAGAACAGGTTTACCGGCTAACAATTCTCTTAGGGTAGAACTACATCACAGAGGTGCAACGTGGACATTACAAGGTACAGATACCATTAAATACTTGGGGATTATCATTGACTCTTGCCTTTGATGGGAACTGCAAATTAGAAACCTTACCCAAAAATTGAGATCATTAATTTATATGTTTGTTAGGCTAAAAACTATATTATCTAAGCCTCAACTAAGGACCACGTATTTTGCACTTGTTCAGTCGTTGCTATCATACGGCATAATTGGATGGGGTGGAGCTTACTCGTCTACTCTCGTACCTCTTCAAATGGTTCAAAAACGGATCCTAAAGATCATATATGATTTAGACGTAAAATTTCCAACTAATTTATTATTTCAGTCCTGTAATATTTTAAATACTAGGAACCTTTTCTACAAGTCATGTTTGACATACTTATCACAGGGTAAATGTTCTCTGAACTTCTGTGGTCACGGGCATAATACACGTACTAACCTAGATGCTGTGGTGCCTAAAATGAATAAATCGATTGGGCAAAGATGTTTTGTTTTTATTGTGCCCAAGTTATTCAATGAAATGAGCCTTGATCTGAGAAATAAAATGAAATGCTCTTATTTTAAAAAAATTATCACACATTGGTTAATGAAGCAGAATCCCAGCATCCTCTGAATTAAATTGCGCGATTGTTATAAACAAAACCGACTGTGTCTCTATCTTTGTTCTTGCTTTGTGTATATTTGTGTATAATGCTGTTCATCGGCTGGCAGTCGAGTATTGATCTCTAAGTGCCATCTGTATTGTTATGTATTATATGGTTTATAATCAAACTATTCTAGTTTTAAAATTTAGGATAAGTAAGTCAATAAGATTAATTAATATGATTTAACATAACTAATGTATCCCACTATGTTGCGCAAATGATTGAATCCGGAGCCTATCTGCAAGGCTACAGACAAGTTTTCCTTAAGTAACTTGCAGGTAGTTATTCCTCGCTGTATTTATTTATTTGTGTATACCACACCTTAAACATGTACTAAATATTTGTGACAACTGATATGTTATTATGCAAATAAATTATTTATTATTATTATTATTATTATTATTCCATTTCTCCTATAAATCAAATGCTTTTAACCCTTCGATTTTATGCAACTGGAAATTTTTTATTAACCGCTTCCGATACTATAAAAGTTAGCAAATCATCTGCCAGCAAAATGATCAAAAAAGTATATTTCGCTACAGCTGCCTTATCGCCTAAATATAGGTATTCGAATGCCTACGTGAAATTAGTAAAGCAAAAAATAATTTTTTTGGCAAGGCTGCATTGCCACATATTATCGGTTCTTTGGACTGTACCCACGTAAGGATTCAATCGCCTGGTAAGCTAAGTTTTTATGTTATTTTGAATGCCTGTAGGGATCCAACATAGTGCAGCTATGAGGCTCAAGACTAGAGGTCATCAGTTCATTGTTAACGAAATAATTTTCCATAATATTTCTTATAAATTTTTGCTTGAACTAAATCGACTAAAGACTGTAATAACACTCAATAATAATAATGTTTAATCAATAGGTATACATATTTATAAATATAATTTAAGACTTTTAAAACTAACAGTAAAGCGATAAAGTACCATTATGTATACAAGCGCTAACAGTGATAATTAGTGCGACGCTGTTGCTGTAGATAAAATTCTGTTATAATTTCTCACCAAAATCCAGCTCTACCATCGCTATACAAGAGACAGCATCAAGCAGGAAAAATTCCTATTATACGCAAAAAATAGTAAATTAAATTCAATTTAAGCCGTGTGCTAGTAAATGCACTGGCATTTTCTATATAAAATTATAAATGATGAAATTAAAAATTACTTAAAAATTCATCGTGTGAACGATCAACGCCAGCCGGGGTAGGTTTTGCTTTAACTACTATAATAATGGATAAAAAAAAAGGTAAATATGCTGTGCTTCATTTCATAAAATGTTTTCTAAATAAAAAAATTATGAAATGGTTTAAAAATTCGCTTAATATAAAGGAAATTTTACAGAGGTAGTCCATATTGAAGTGGAGTAGAATGATATGTATTCTTGACATGAAAGTCAACCTCCCCGAAATGAATTTAATAGATGTCTCTAAAATTCTATATCAACCAAACATGTTGGAGCACCAGGCTCCATCATCAGTGGTTAGAAAATTACAAAAACTATATCACATTATTTATAATATTATATTGTGTATTAATTCTGGAAAAAAGAATTGAATACATCCTTCTTTCCAGAATTAATACATTTCTCTTAAATCCTAAAACAATATAATATAATAATATTACTAATAATGATGAAATAGCTTTTGTAGTTTTCTAACCACTGATGAGGGAGCCTGATGCTCCGAAATATGTTTGGTCGTTTCGTGGAGGTTGACTTTCATTTCAAGAATACATAAACAAAATTGTTTCTGTAGGATAATGTAGTTGTTTATAAAAACTTCCGCCAAAAAAGAGATAAATTGGATTCCATTGCCAGACATATGTCTATAAAATTGTAAGAAATCTTGTGAACTGCGATTTGTAGCATTTTGCAGATATGAGCTATTAAATTTATGCTATTGTTAATAAGTACATTTTCAACTAATAAAACACAATCGGAAACTGGAACACTATAGGGAACAAGTTGACAACATCAAAATATACTAAAGTATGGTTATGATTCATTCTGAAATTGCTTAAATATCTCGATAGTTCGGACGGAATATATACCACAGAAATCTTATATTATACAGGGTGTCCTACGGTGGCAACCCATTAGATTATTTCAGAAACTACTTCGAATTGAATTTTGAAAATTTCAGTGTCTATATTGTCAAATATGCTCTACTCAAATAATATAATAGCAACGGCATAGCACTTCCGGTTATACCGGAAGTTGATAGCAACTTTGTTATTTTAAATCGAACACCCTATATATTATTACATTTTTGGATTTCAAATAAGATTTCAGACATATTTCATGTATCATGTCCTATACCTAACGTCAGTCGTTTTTGACTTATATCAAGATTTATGTCAAAATTGACAGTTTAGGGCTCCATAAGAATTCCGTTTTTTCCTTGTAAATCAGTATTTAATAATTATTTTGCAGGTATTTTCTTATCAGGTGGGCTCTTCTTTTTCGAATTGACAAGACATTTTCCGACTAGTTTATACAGGGTGGTCAAAAAATTATATTGAAAACGGTTCAAGAAAAACAGTTGAAAGTCAATTTTTTCAAATGGAATGGGTATATTATTATTATTTTATCTTCCTTAGCATTAAAAAATAATGCAATTTTGTAATAGGTTATCATTTTCTAAAATGCATAGTTTTCGAAATATAGTCATTTTAAATTTTTCTGCAGCGCCTACCGTCGGTCGTCTCTCTGGAAGCTAGCTAATTAATTTAGTTGGCCATGAAAATAATGACAGTTCTCTGAATTAGCATAAACGTCAAACTAAACATGTAATTAATTGTTGCTATCCAACGAGTCGTTATTTATCAATATTTGTGACCATTATATTTCACAATAACTATTACAAAATGGAAAATATTTATTCATATGCTGATATTGTAAATGTATTATTAATCCATGGAGAATGTAACAAAGTGATTAATAGAACCTGTAGAGTATTTAACGAGAGAACCCCGCATTTGCCAACAATGACTAGAGAAAAATTAAGAAGAATTTTGAGAAATCAAATGAGGATAATGTGGTAAATGTTTTGGCATATTTTAATACATATCCTGAATCATCAGTGCGTGCTGCTGAACAAGATCTAGGAATTTCAAAATCCTCTGTTCAAAAAATATTAAAAAGTAATGGTTTACATCCATTTAAATTCAAATATCTTTGTGCTCTGGAAGCAGGTGATGCCGAACGACGTGTACGGTTCTGCGAAACCATTTTAACACGAACGCAAGAAGATCCTGGGTTTCTGCAAAAAGTGATTTGGACAGATGAGTCGAAATTTTCGAGAGATGGAATCGCTAATAGACAAAATAGTCATTTTTGGGCTTCTGAGAATCCGCACGCTATTCGTGAACGAAATTTTCAAAATAAATTTAGTGTGAACGTTTTTTGTACCTATGGTGAAAGACACACATGTTGAATATTTTATTTACGAGCATAATTTAAATACGGAAGGTTATCTTTATATTTTGCATTTTTTGGATCTACCATTAAATGAATTAAGAAGTTAGTACCAGTTAGATGGAGCACCACCTCACTGTGGAAATAGAATCACACAACAGCTTAATGAAATGTTTGAAGATCGATGGAGCAGACGTTTAGGGCCTTGGGATTGACCAGCGAGATCTCCAGATCTATCACCGCTGGATTTTTATGTTTGGGGTGCAATTAAACAAAAGGTGTATTCCACCCCAATTAATTCAAAAGAAGAATTAGTAGGACGCATCCGAACTTCATTCGAAGCCTTACCGGGAGTCCAACTTGCACGAGCCGTCACAAGTGAATTTATTGAATGGGTAAATAAGTGTTTAAGACTAAATGGGGGTCATATCGAACAATTAAATTAGTTTTGTTATCGTTAGTTGATTAACTTTTTTTAGTTGAAAATTTATTTAGTTTAATCTTCTGTTCATTTCTGCTGTATTATTTTAAATTTTAGTCTTAGTTCGTTGTAATACTTGATTTGTATACATCCCAACCTGCTCTAAATGATTTCTCAAAATTCTTCCTAATTTCGCTAGTCATCGTTAGCAAATGGGGGTTTCTCTCGTTAAATACTCTACAGGTGATATTAATCCCTTTATTTTATTCTCCATGAATTAATAATAAATTTATAATATGAATAATTATTTTTAATTTTTATTAATTTGACGTTAAAATGACAATAATTTCATTGCTAACTAAAATAATTAGCTAGCTTCCAGAGAGACGACGGTAGGCGCTGCAGAAAAATTTAAAATGACGATATTTCGAAAACTATGCATTACAAAATTGCATTATTTTTTAATGCTAAGGAAGATAAAATAATAATAATATACCCATTCTATTTGAAAAAATTGACTTTCAACTGTTTTTCTTGAACCGTTTTCAATATAATTTTTTGACCACCCTGTATAAACTAATCAGAAAATGTCTTGTCAATTCGAAAAAGAAGATCCTACCTGATAAGAAAATACCTGCAAAATAATTATTAAATACTGATTTACAAGGAAAAAATGGAATTCTTATGGAGCCCTATACTGTCAATTTTGACATAAATCTTGATATAAGTCAAAAACGACTGACGTCAGGTATAGGACATGATACATGAAATATGTCTGATATCTTATTTAGAATCCAAAAATGTAATAATATATAGGATGTTCCATTTAAAATAACAAAGTTGCCATCAACTTCCGGTATAACCGGAAGTACTATGCCGTTGCTATTATATTATTTGAGTAGAGCATATTTGACAATATAGACACTGAAATTTCCTAAATTCAATTCGAAGTAGTTTCTGAAATAATCTAATGGGTTGCCACCGTAGGACACCCTGTATATATATATATACTCTAGAATGATAATCCCGTAGTACAAAAATGTAACCAAAAGTGTAGAGCTGTGCATAATGCGCATGATCACCAGTAACTTATTTTTCAACAGGACCGGCTTTGATTAAATGTAATATTACTGTTATAGGTATATTTAAAATTAAATTTTACCATTTGGTAACATTCAAATAAAAAAATGGAATAAAGGAATTTAAGAAATAAAAAATTACATTAAATATCTAAATACTTTATTGTCTAACAGGTACAACCCAATAATAATAAATATAAACAGAAACGACAAATAAGTAAAAATTCTAATACTGGAAAATATCTTAAGGATTTGAGCATTCTAATTATTTATTTTATTATTATTATTATATAATGTTTGTTTGTTTATACAACCACCTTAGGCATCTTACCTCTCTACAGCCTTCAAAGAAGGGGTGCAAGAAACAGTGACTTCACAAATATTTTCCGTGTCCATGTAAACCACTTCCATATCATCCGTACTACTCGCAATAGTATTTTGTGACAAAACATGGTTGGTAGAACTTTTATTCTCAGCAATTTCATGGAGGATTCTATAATTAAGTATATTCCAGTGTAACAACAGAATTCAAACGAACTTTGTATACCTACACAACGTAGGAAATATATTCTTGACATACATATCATGCATTTTTGACAGACTGCTTTTAAGTAAACAGTGTCTTGATATCAAACGATTAAGAAATTAACTTCCACTCTCATTTACATAATCTCTTCTTTTCAACAAAAGTTTGGGAACTGCATCGGGTACGAGGGTGATCCTCTTGCCGTCTTCTCTACAAATGATATCTTCTGCAGCGAAATGCTTACTGCATATGACATTCCCATCACATACATTTTCTGTACTAGGATCCCAATGCCCGCATCCAAACATCATGTCTTTTTTTTTGTCAAGCTAAAAATGAGTATCATGTCAATGGTATCATATTGACTGAAACTGAGACTGTTAGAAACCCGAAACAATAACTTACTGAAAATATTTAATACCAGGAAGGAGACCTTCATTTTTACACCACAACACTATACACCTCATTGTTTGTTAAATAAACGAACTAAAACCAAAATAACAAATATTAAAAACAATTTTAATCACAAATAGGTATATCTATCAACAATTAAAATATACCACGAATAAAACCATAACTCAATTATAAAATCTGAATTATTGTGAAGCCGACTCTGACAGATATTCCACTACGAGAAACGTCATTTGCGAAAACAGACGCTGTTGCGAAATCTCCTAAATTTAATAAGATTTGGAAAAAAATGTTTCGTTCATATTGCTGAAAACTAAACAGTATGCAATTTTACCGATAACATTTAATTATTTAATTTTGTCAAGCAGTTTCGTATGACGCAACATATGGATTTATTTATAAAACAGATATGTCGCATAAATTCTGTAAGGCGAACGACAAAATAGTTTTAAATATGGCAGCTCTGTACTGAAAATAAGTTACTGAGGAGCATGCGTAGTTCGTGAAAACTCTGCATACCCGTTACACTTTTTGGTATTCGGCTGGATTTAATTAGCATTCTAGAGTACATATATAATATAAGATTTCTATGATATATACTCGAATTTTCTTAGGAATACATTTAGCCATTCTGGAAGTCTATATGCAGTTGTGTTTATAAAAGAAACCACCGGTCTAATCGGAATATGTGACTTGTGGATTTTTGGAAACTATAAAGTAGTGGTGTAAAGGCATTCAGATGGTAAAGTTGGTAATTAGTTTTTTTTAACGTGCTATTTTATGTAAGAATTTTTCTGATACTGTATTGACAATTATATTTTAAACCCAATTGAGAAAATTCAACATTTGTCAGATTAAGATACCGCATGTGAAATGTATGATTAAAATATTGAGGAAATAGTCCGTCTTACTGTGGATTTTTTAATTTTTCTATGTAATTACTACTGTCATATCCACCAAAATTCTGTTTTTTAATAACTTAAAATTGAATTTCATCGTTTATACATGTTTCGGATTTAACTAAAGCCATCTTTAGTAAATTATAATCACTAAATACATATGTTGGATGTTAGTGGAAAATTTTTATGTTTATATATATACCGGGTGTCCCACCGGGAAGGGATTCGATCGATTATGGAGAAACTACACGGTGGAACAATCTGAAAATCTGGATAGTACTTAGGTCGACGGGCCCAATTCGGCTAAAATGTTTTCAAGAATCTAACACATCCGGTTATACCGGAAATTGGTGTCAACTGCCTTATTTCAAATACGACCCTATATAAATTATATTTTTTTTTTTGGATTCTCCTTGTAATTCTAAACATATTTCATGCATACTATGTTGTACCTATCACCAGCCGTTTTCGAAATATTTGAAATTTTATGTCAAAAATGACGTTTTCAGAATAAAGAATAATAACAATTTTTTAATATATGGAAGCTTTAATAACTTAATTTGTTAGAATATCCTAGGAGATATAGACCTACTTTAGGCGCCTACGTATATTTTTTTAGTAAATATTAATACAGGGTATTTGAAAAAAAAAAAGGTAAAAAATCAAATTGAAAAAAGTGTTAAAATTCAAAATTTTTAAATGGTAAATTTTGTATTTTTTTTATTTTTTTGCATCAAAAATAAGGGCAAGTTTATGAAAAGATGTCTATCCCAAAAACTGGTCGTTTTCAAAATAATGGCAATTTTACATTTTTCTATTACAATAGTGATATGAATATGAAATTTAATTGATTTTAGTTGGCCATGATGGCTTTAGATAGCAATTAAATATGACACTTGACAAAAATAATCAACAATTATGACAAATTGTAGATATTAATTAGTAGTAATAATCATGGCGGGCGTATAAATTATACTAACGCATACTACATAAATTTGTTTATTATTTATGGATAATGTGACAGAGTGATAACAAGAACGTGTGATAACATTTGCTACCAAATACCCAGAAAAACATAAACCATCACCAAAAGTTGTTAAACTAATAATACATAATTTTGGAAGTTTCAAGTCAAGAATTTGATTAACTCATAACGTGAACGTATGATACAAACTTATCTAAGGTCAACTCATAAAAAAAATTACTTTAACAAATGTTGAAAATTTTGACCTTGAACTTCTAAACACTTTTCACATCTCAAAATTAATTGTTCATGTGTTGCCCGCCGAATAGATGGTTGACTCAAATTGGCAAATGCATTCCGAACTCTTTGCATACAGTCCTCTTTAGTGGTCAAATGCCTGCTTTACACTTCATTTTTCATCGTCCCCCAGACATAATAATCGATCGCTTTTAGTAAATCCAGACTCCACTGCAAATTTTCTCAGAGATATTGTAGGATATGTCGGGAAGTACCCCATTATAGCTTCATCGTCACAAATAGGTTTCCTTCGTTTTATTTGTTGTTGTCTTTACGGGCCCGAAATTTTTGAAATTATCTGTTATCCGTTTAACAACTTTTGGTGATGGCCTGTGTTTTTCTGGGTACCTCGCAGCAAATGTATCACACGTTTGTGACATCACTCTGTCACATTATCCATAAATAATAAACAAATTTAGATAGTATGCGTTAGTATAATTTATACGCCCGTCATGATTATTACTACTAATTAATATCTACAATTTGTCATAATTGTTGATTATTTTTGTCAAGTGTCATATTTAATTGCTATCTAAAGCCATCATGGCCAACTAAAATCAATTAAATTTCAAATTCATATCACTATTGTAATAGAAAAATGTAAAATTGGCAATATTTTGAAAACTATCAGTTTTTGGGATAGACATCCTTTCATAAACTTGCCCTTATTTTTGATGCAAAAAAATAAAAGATATATAACATGGGGGGTGGCCATTTAAAAATTTTGAATTTTGACACTTTTTTCAATTTGATTTTTGCCCTTTTTTTCAAATACCCTGTATTAATATTTACTAAAATATATACGTAGGCGCCTAAAGTAGATCTATATCTCCTAGGATATTCTAACAAATTAAATTATTAAATCTTCCATATAATAGAAAATTGTCATTATTCTTTATTCTGAAAACGTAATTTTTGACATAAAATTTGAAATATTTCGAAAACGGCTGGAGATGGGTATAACATATTATGCATCAAATATGTTTAGAATTACAAGGAGAATCCAAAGAAAAATATAATTTATATAGGGTCGTATTTGAAATAAGGAAGTTGATACCCATTTCCGGTATAACTGGAAGTTCTAGATTCTTGAAAACATTTTAGCCGAATTGGCCCCATCGACCTAAGTACTCCACCAGATTTTCAGTTTGTTCCAGAGTGTAGTTTCTCCATAATCGATCGAATCCATTCCCGGTGGGACACCCGGTATATATTGAAATAAATAATAATATAATAATAAAAATATTATTATGATGTATTAGATGGTTTAGGTACCCATCTCATGCATCGACTGATGTAATTCAAAGCTATAATATGAAAACCAAAGAACTAAAAATCTTTAAAACTAAGAAACAGAAAATGCAGTAAATAACAATAAATATTCTTTTATTATATTTCAATATATAAACATAATAATCTTCCACTAAGATCCAACATACGTATTTAGTTAAGATGGCTTTAGCTAAAGCCGAAACATGTAGGTATGAAGAATGAAATTAAATTTTAAGTTATTATAAAACAGAATTTTGAAGGATATGACAGTAATTTAAAAGAATGATGAAAATATGCTGTTTGTTCTGTTCAGTTTAGGTATATAATTTTTGAATATTTTACTGTGTTAACCTCTATCCGCAATCCAATCTGTAATATTATAATCAATCTCTGCAAACTCAAAGTTATTGTACCTTAAATTTAAAATGAGATATAAAAACTTTGATTTAATATTTGAGATATTCATGCGTATTAATTAATAATCCCATATATTTAAAAAACACAAAGATGTGTATTAAATTTTAAGACAATGAGATGGCCATTAGTCTAAACAAATCAAACACATCCGTCCTCAATATATTTTATATAAATGCTCGAACTTAGAACATAGTTGAAATTAGCCAGACATGTTTTGGAATATCAATATTCCATCATCAATGGCTTTACAAATAATATTTTAATAATAATAATTCTTTATTGCCTAACAGGCTTTCGCCCAATAACAAGAATTAAGCATAATTCAACTTAACTATAAATTTACATAATAAAAAATAAATGGATTATATATATTCAAAATTAAATATAAACTATATATACTTATTAACGTCTAATAGTAGGTATACCAAAACCAAAATACTTTATATACATGGTGCATATAAACAAAATTCAATAAATGAAAGCAACCCTCAAGTACCCCCGATTTGACAATTTAGTACAAATACATAAAACAGGCTTTTAACAGAAAAGCAAAGCAAAGGAAATCAGTGATCAACAACTCTATCCATGAAAGTCCGCAACCCGTTCCTAAAATTATCAATATCTTCATCAAAAAAATTCAATTCTCTATGTATCTCATAAAAGTTGGTCCATCGACATGCTCCGTCGACAGGCGCCCTTCCTTCATAGTTGGTTCGATGAAATGGAACCTCGAATAAGTGACTATTGCGAGAATTATATTGCGGGACTCGAATATTTATTGCCGACAGAAGCTGAGGACAACCAATGAATGCATTCAGCAACTTGAAACAAACATCTGACCCGCGCAAACTCTGCGAGTGAGGAGCGATTGTAGGTCGAAGGTCCGGAGAAGTATACTGTGATCAAAACCCCTCACAGGGAAGTGACCATTAACCTTGGAGAATAAATATTTTACAAATTTTCTCTGTAGCCTCTCGATTCTCTCGACATGCACCCGATAAATTGGTGCCCATAAAATTGAAGCATACTCTAATTTGGATCTCACCAGTGCTGTATACAGAGACTTAAGACATTTGACGCTCTGAAATTCATATGTATTTCTAAAAATGAATCCCAAAGTGCGAAGTGCACTCTGAGTTACTTCCAATATATGCCGGTTAAAAGTCAGATCGCTGTCAACGAGAATCCCAAGGTCCCTGGCGACATTGTGCAGTTCCAACACCGACCCATTCAGAGTATAATTGTACCGAGTTGACACCTGCCTTTTACTGAAACTCATAAGTTTGCATTTGTTAATGTTTAGTGGTAGTCTGTTTACAGTACACCAGTTCCCAACCGTTTCTAAATCCTTCTGCAACTCCTGGCAGTCGGACTCACACTGGATCGGGCGAAACAATTTGAAATCATCCGCGAATAATAGAAAATGACTAGACAAAGTCTCCCCAATATCGTTAACATATATCGAGAAAATCAAAGGGGCCAGATTACTGCCTTGGGGCGCGCCGCTGATCGCCACAAATTCTTGGGATCTGAATCCATTGTATTCCACGAAAAGTCGACGATCAGTTCGATAAGATCTAAAGAACCTTAACAGATCATTAGTGATTCCGATAATATTCATTTTTTGGATAATGGTGGAATGGTTTAACTTATCAAAGGCCTTAGAGAAATCTGTATATATTGTGTCGACTTGCAGACCTCCCCCAACAGCGGGATATATTGTTTGTAAAAACTGAGCTAAATTTGTAACTGTTGACCGCTTTCGGAAAAAGCCATGCTGTTCTGTAACAATAGAGTTTTTGACTTGATTATAAATAATTTGATGAAGCACGCTCTCGAAGACCTTCGAAAAATTTGACAATATTGAAATAGTAATAGCAATAATTTTGACGCTGCGACATCAGCTCAACTGAATGTTTCTGTGTAAACACCTTTTATTTGGCGCCAGTGGATGAACATGAGGTTTTGGAAATCATAGAGTCTATGTCTCAAAGTAATGCCAAAGACATTTACGGTCTTATCAATTCGCTGGTTAAAAAAAATCAGATATGGATTAATTAGACCATTAAGTATAATTATTAATAAATGTTTCGATTTACAACAATTTCCAAATAAATTGAAATTTAGTAGAGTGACACCTATTTTCAAGACGGGCGACCCTGGAGAGTTGAGCATTTATCGTCCGATCTCTGTTATACCAATCCTCTCTAAGCCAATAGAGCTGGCGGTTAGTAAAAGATTATACAAAGTTTTTGGAAAATACAAACTAATTTCAGACACACAGTATGGGTATCAAAAACAAAAATCCACTAAACAAGCGTTGACAAAATTGGTGCCATCAATAATAGCCACAATGCAGTAAGGAAATGTACTGACAGCTGCGTTTTGTGATCTCTCGAGGGCATTTGACTGTGTTTCGCATGCAGTTCTTTTAAGTAAACTTCCCCAATATGGCGTTAGAGCAAATGCTCTTAACTTCATTAAATCTTACTTGAGTGATCGTCAAGAGTTGGTGGAGTATATGGGGGAGAGATCGGACTTGCGCTACGTGACAACTGGCGTGCCACAGGACTCAATTTTAGAGCCTCTCTTATTTATTCTATATGTCAACGACTTTCCATCTCTTCTCCAAAATGCTCGGGTAATACAGTACGCAGACGATACCACAATATTCCAGGCTTCCACCGGTTTCAATAACTTAATTCAGACCAAACTGGATATTGCTGAAAATTGGTTTTCATCTAACGGTCTGTGTCTTAATAAAACCAAGACAGCGAGGATAGATTTTACAGTGAAGAGAGGTGACGATAGTAATATCAGTTCCATCAAGTTTCTTGGTGTTTTATGGACCCACGATTATCATGGAGGTGTCAGATTGATCACCTTTCCAAAAGATTGTCCAGTGTGGTGTATCTTTTAAGAAAACTTTCACTCGTTTGTTCTTGGAATGTCTTGCGTACTGCATACGTAGGATATTTTCAGGGTCTGATTGGTTAGAGCATACTGTTCTGGGGCAATGCGTCGCAATGGCAGAAGATCTTTAAGATTCAAAAAATGGCAGTGCGTGTGATGTTTAGGGCCAAATATAGAGAGTTTTGCAAGCCTTTCTTCAAAAAACTGAACATTTTAACTGTTCCAGCTCCAGGCTATTATCCACGCAAGGGATAATTTAAACTCTGCTGTAAAATATAAGGATCTTCATGCTTATAACACGAAAAAAACAAAATTTGTGTCTTGCCCAGAACAGATTAGCTTTGACTGCTGTTAGGTTTTATAATTACCTCCCTCAACAGGTGAAAGAAATACTAAACAGTAAAAAATTTAAATCTGAGCTAAAAAAGCTGCTGATTGGAATGACACCGTACACCTATGCTGACTATCTCGACCACAGTTTTTAAATCGATCTTCAATGTGCTTTTTGTGTTAACGTGTGCGTGTTTAATGTAATTAATTGTATTGTAAGTGTCATAAATTGTATTGTAAACTTGACTTAGTATTATTGTTTGTATATTTGTTTCTATATATATTTACTTGTTTGAATTTATTATATCAAATTTATAACAATGTAGACGGATACTCAGAAATTGAGCAATTTGTATGTGAATTTATTGGATAAATTCATATATTTATGTTTAAATAGTGTACTCTTGAATTTCTTCACCGAAATAGATTCAATAATTATTGTAAGTTTATTAGTAAATATATCTTTGTGAATTAATTTGAACATTTAAGCGTTTTTGTTATCTTAGAAAAAGAGAAAAGCGAAGAATAGGACAATTACTTCTGATTTTCTATTTAATAAAAAAAAGAAATCTGATTCCTTTTCATTACTTGCTCGGGTTTACGATATTTTTAGCAGTAATATTTGGTACTTGGGATTCTTCAAAGTTTAGTAACCGAATTTCGGAGGTTTCTCTCGGGAATTTTAGAATTATATGGTTACTGGCACCCAGTAGATGGAAAACTGTCAGAATTTAGACATCTAAGTTCTGGGGAGCCACAATGTTCTATTTTGGGACCGCTGCTGTTTAGTTTATATACTTCAGAGTAGACTTATAAATTAGAGCACTACACTCTTCACCAGTATGCCGAGGACACACAAATATATAAGTCATATTTGCCTGTAAAACATTTAGTGGCTCTCGTGGAAGAGTCTCAGGCCCATTGCCTTGAAATTAATCCCAGGATATCTGAGTTGGTGCTGTTTAGCCCTAGTCATATAAAAAATGTGTACAAAGATATCACAAATATCGCTGTAAATGACACGCTGTTAAAATGTAAGTCATCTGCTAGAAATCTATATATCGGATTTGAGGTTTACTGAGCATGTGAGGAATTGCATCAGGAAAGCATTTTGCAATTTAAAATTAATATACAGTAATAGGAAAAGCCTTACTCCTGATGTTAAAAAGTTACTATGCGACTCGTTAGTTTTATCCCACTTCAATTTCTGTGACGCTGTGTATGGTCCATGTCTTACAGTGCTGGATGAGAACCGTATACAGCTGATGCAGAATTCCTGTGTGCGCCTTATTGGTGGCATCAGAAAATATGAGAGGGGTGTTAGTGCGAAGCTTAGGGATATTGGCTGGTTGCGTATGAAAGAACGTTGCAGTTGTCATTCTTTAATTTTGTTCAACCGGATTGTATATGCCAAAACGCCCAATTATCTGTATCGAAAGATTAGATTTCGTGGGGAAACGCATAATGTTAATATTAGAAATAAAACAAGCATAACACCGCCTTTTCATTCCACGGCTTTGTATGAAAGATATTTTTCATACATTATTGCTAAGATATATAACAGATTACCTAACGACATCAAGGTTTGTTCTGGTTATAAATTTTGTAAATATGTTAAGGAGAATATAATACTCATAGGATAAGTAGTTTTTTTACGAGTGGAGTTTCACTTATTTTGTTAATTAATTGATTATTATGTTTAATTTAATTATTGTATTAGATGTTAGTACTTTCATTGTATGATAAAGTTGGTTAATTGCGCTTCAACTTCGCCTTTTGCTTTTGCAATAACGACTTTATTATTATTATTATAAAATCTTGCAATGTCCTTAATTAATAAAATAAAATCCTTTAAATGTATATGTTCCTTAGTTGTTTGGTCCAATATCTTATCACAAATAAATCGGGTAATTAAAATAATGCAAACATCTAGCTGTGCAAATGTTGAGAGATATTAAAGTATTTTTAACCGACATAAGAGCTGAAAATGGTTTTACAGACATGCTTAATGAAGCTTAAAAAAATTGCTGAAGAAATAATAATAATAATAGGCTTTATTAAGATTATATACAGAAAAATATACATCTTAAATGGCGAAGTCTAGGTGGTTCTTTTCTTTTGAGTAAAAAAAAAGGCCGCTACTCAACATTAACCACTTCAACAATATAAAAACTAAACACATAACCTATATCAATTGCATTAATATAAAACAATGATATTTATATTCTTAACTACAAAAAATTTCAATTCTTATTTACGAAAACTATTCAAACAAAAACACCCTCATTAAAACTAATGAAACACCCTTATATCAAATTAAATTACGAATAAGACAAAAACAAAACTTATTAATATAAACAAAAAATAACCATACGTATAACTAGACCATTAAATTTAATAACTATCTACTGAAAGTTGAAACACCCCTAGTCAATCAACTGTGAGTGTAAATTATCTTTCACTTTTTTATGAAAACCGTTTACTGAAAGTGGCAGTGAGAAATATGCTATAAAATCATTATGGTATTTTACAGCATTGTACGTAAAACTTCTTTTAAATAATGCAGATTTATGCTGAGGCATAGTAAGCAGATTCCTATTTCTCAAGGGCACATTATGAACCTCATCCCTGAAAACAAGTTTATCCTTTAAATAAGCTGGCAGAGATGATTGAATTAACCGGAACAAAAAAGAAAGTAATAAGTATACAAAATAGACTCCGAATCTTGTTTTCCACCTGATCAGATAGTTAGACCAAAAAAAAAAGGATTATTTGTTTGATTATGAACATAAAGATGAAGCCCTCTAATCTCCAGAGCTAAATTACAAAGTTGGTTTTGATTGTGACATTTTCAAAATTACATTCAAGATTTCGAAAGACATAACGAATCTTTTGGCTTTTTAAATAATTTAGGTGCGTTCAGCTTATATAAATATTCAGTGCTCAAGGAACGATTTGCGATTTAACTTTGATTTGGAGTTTGATTAACATACGTTATATTCAACAAATGGTTCTGAAATTACCGCCAGTTAAGATGAATGAATACCTACTCAATCATCTAACGACAAGATTTTGAGTCGTCCTCTAAACGCATCTACATAAAATATTCCTTTCGTTTCGAGTGTATATCTATATACATATTAAACAAGTTGCAATTGCAATTGCGAGAGTTGCATGTAAATTGACTATTAAACTGATGGCAGCAGGCGCCTTTGCTTTTCCCACATACCAGACCTACAACATATACATATATACAGGGACAGCAGTTATTTTACTAAAGTTTCAAGAGCAGTTAAAGTTGGAGTCAATACAGTACATGCATAGCTATGACAACAAACACAGTTACGGAATTTGTTTCACCGTCCAACAAATAAAAACTGTTTTTTTTATAAATTTACATTTATGATTTTATGCTCAAGAAACGACAAAGTAAAAAATCTTCAAGCCTTCAAAAAATTCGTCAACGTCATTAGTTTTTCCCGTAGAATGGGAAAACCCCTGTCTAATTTCGATTATTATCAGATTACATTATTTCTGCAACCATAAATGCGGCAACAAAAAGTCTAATAGGTACTCGTACTTATAAAAAGAAGAATTTATAGCTATTTATGTTTGAGCCAGCTTGCGAGCTAGGTCAAATTAACGAACAGAACGGCAACCGTTGAGGCACAGTAGTCGCTGAGAAAACAGCTCCGTATTTAGCGCCATTTTGTTAAAACACATTTACTTAAACAATTAATCCAAATAACTCCAATTATGAAAAAAAAAGTTACAGAAAAACTTCAAGGTATAACAAATAATAATTTTAATATATTTCTTTCAATAAAATAAACCGTTGACCTCGAGGCACGAATAGCTCTCCATGTTTACGTGTAAAAGTACTATTTCTGTGACCTTTGTTGTTATTATTTACCTTTTTCGGAATGCTCTTGGTGACAAGCTATATTTCCAAATATATTTTTTTTTATTTAAATTATTTCATATTTCGAATATTAGAATGTTTTTTTATTTTGACGCTTTTTCCACTATTTACGAACGCGTTTGTAAGGCAAGTTTTTTTATAATACATAATAATGATAATTTATTGTAGTATAAATAAGCTACAAAAGAATTTAGAAATACCATTTGAAAAAGATCTAAGTTCGAATCCTAAAAACAAAAATACTAAATAAAACAACACAACTTGCTACAATTATTAAACTAAATTTTTGCGCGAAAAAAAATCATATAATAGTACACATAAAAGTAGACAAAATCACAATGCCTTTGCCAAGTCTGTAACGGAGTCAAGAGCAACATTGTCCTATGAGACGGTGGTGAGATCAAACCCCTAAATCTCAAGTTTAAAGTGTGCACATCGGTTCTGAACTTAATTTTTCCGTATAGATGCAGCGGGCACCTCGAACAAATAAATAAATGAATAAATAAAGCGTTTATTGCCCAACAGTTTCCCATTTAAAGGACAATATTACAAACTAAAAAATTAAATGCTTAAATAAACTTATGAATACTGATTTATAAATCCTAATTAATTCTACACACATACACACACCTAAACCACAAATGTCTCTGCAGCTACCATTTTTAATTCGGTGGCTGTAGTTGGAAAAATGTCACACCTATCAGAAACTTTATTAAAATTAGAACAAATGACATGAACAGGCGATCTTAACAGTGCATTAGTTCTAGCTCTGTGTAAGTGAAATGTTACATTCGATCTGGTATTTAACCTAGGAACTAAGAAATTCAAGCAAGATAGTAGAAAAGAGCAGTCGATTTTTTCTCTAAGCAATTTATATAAAATGGTTAATGAGCTCTGAATTCTTCGGTACTCCAGGCTCTGAACGTCAAAACGTGATAGTAACAATTCATGATCGAAACCTGTTACTGGATAAGCACCATCGGTTCTAAAAACTAAATAATTCAAAAATCTACGTTGAATTTGTTCGACTTCTAGTTTATAGGCATTGAACAAGGTGATACGCATTATAAAGCCATACATGCGAGATGCCTCACAAACCATTCTTTCTATATGGTCCAAAAATAGGAACTTCTGATCGAAGGTAACACCAAGATCCGTGAATACCCGACATCGTTCAAGTTTATTTGTGATGATTGCATACGGATAGTCAATAAACGTTGTTTTACCTGTAAAACTCAGACACGTGCATTTCCGAATGTTAAGAGACAATTTGTTACTAGAGCACACAAATCATGCTGCAGGTTTATACAATCTGCTACTGAATTTATGGACGCAAAGATTTTCAAATCATCTGCGAAAAATAGGATCCAGGTCATTGATGAAAAGAGGGAACAACAATGAACCTAAGTTAGAACCTTGGGTTGCTCCTGACGTGACCGAGTAAAAGCAAGATTTAAAGCCGTTGTAAAAGACATATTGCTTCCGATCATGCAAGTATGAGTTGCATAAAGATATCAAGCCGGAAGGAAATCCATTATACGTATGCAGTTTACTCAGCAATATGCCATGGTCTAGCCTATCGAACGCTTTGATGAAATCAGGATAGATTACATCCAGTTGACAGCCGTGATCAAGAGTTTCAGAGATACAGTGGGTAATAACTGACAGATTGGTGATAGTGGACCGGCCACACATAAAACCATGCTGGTTAGGCGAAATCTGACGTCTTACAGCTGTATAGATCCGATCATATAAAATTGATTCAAATAATTTAGAAAAATTGCACAATAGAGAAATTGGACGGTAATTATTAACATGAGACTTTTCGGATTTAAAGACTGGAACAACTTTAGATACCTTCCATAGATCCGGATACATTCCCGACTTCAAAATTAGATTGAAAATTGACTGTAATGGAAGAGCTAAGACCGAAATGCAATCTCGAACAAAAAAAGAGGGAATGTTATCATATCCAGAGGTGCATTTATTTTTAAGGCGTTTAGAAGCTGCAAATATGTCTGACAGCTCAATCTACCCGATATTGACAATATTCAAGCCTCCAGAAACATTCGGCGCAAGATAACTAGATGATTTAAGAAAAAATTATGGAAGAAGGTAGCAAAGGAGTCGACAATAGCTTGAGGATCAAAATAGGATTGATCGTCCTTCCACATAGTGGGTGGGATACGCGAGGTTCCAGATTTGTTATGGAAATAAGACCAAAAATTTTGAGGATCGTCATTCAGAGAATTCTGTACTCTAGAGATATACTCACTAAACGCAACCTTCTGGTCTTCCTTGCACAAACGTCTCGCATTTTTAAATTGAATTAGACCTTTATGATTTCTAGTGATTTTGTATTTTTTAAAGAATTTTGATTTGAGTTTAATATTTTTAATTAAGCTGCTGGTGTACCAACAAGGAAATTTTCTTTTATAATTCTTATACGACGGAACATATGTATCTAAAATGGAATATAATTGATTGTAGAAATGATCTAAAGCAGTATTCACATCATTAATAGCATCCAAAGATGACCAATCAATTAAACACAGCATCATACAACATTACAAAATCTGCCTTTTTAGTTAGTTATAGGTTCTGTGTAACGCGTTATATGTAAACCGTTTTGGTCCTTGTTAACAAAGTTATCAATGCTAATTATTAATGCAGGATGGTAATTGTCTTCAATAACCATTGGATAATTAGTATGTTCTACTTTGCACACTAAATTCGAAAAAAACAAGTCAAGTAATCGACCTTGACCATTGAAGACATTATTGCATTGTCTAAGACCCAAAAAACCAGAGAAGTTATTCAAACAACGACAGCGTTTGTGGGTGTTATTATAGCAAGCATATAATTCGATGCATTAAAGTCGCCTAAAAATATTACACTAACATCCAACAGACTGTCAAAAGATTCAATAGTTTCAAAAAGTTCACAAAAAATATTATCAGCAACGTAAGGAGGTACGTCTAATACACCTAAGAGAATCGTTCTATAATTGCGTTTGCATCTAACAATCAATAGATCGATGCCCGGAAATTTCATGTCAACAATTGAAGTGTCAATCATTTCACAGGTTACATCACTTTTAATAGCCAATAGGACACCACCACCCCTTGATCCACCCATATCCACACAACTTCTATCCTTGCAAACTTCGTATTTAGACCACGCACATTTAGGTAGCCACATACAAAGCTGTCGAGGATGTTACTGCTACTGGAGAACATATCACGTCTGAGGTTCTGTCTGACAATGGTAGGAACACCCCTTATGTACTTAATACGGATATCTGTTTCACCATTTCTTTTACGTTCGTTGAGCTGCTGGAGAACTTTCTTATATTCTTTCTTAACAAATGAGTTTATGAAAAAATACTACCGAATGCAGTATTCGCCTTTTGTTCATATTTAGCCAGTTCGCAGATTTTAATTTATATGATACAGGCAAAAATGTTCTAATGCCATATATAAAGCGAAGGCACTGTCTAAACAAGGACCATACAACACATCAGAATAGTTAAAGTTAAAGATCAACGAGACCAAGGTATCGCGTAATCTGATTTTACCTTTCCTGAAAGAACACTACGATGGGGATATATAAAGATTTAAGCGCTAGGTAACCTCTCTGAATATTTCTACTAATATGTTCCTTGAATCGCAAATTTACATCCCAAATAATACCCAGATTTCTCGCGGATTTGGCGCTATTCAGATAATGACAATTCACGCTAATCCGAATGTTAGAAGCAAACTTCTCCTTATCCTTTCCAAATACAAGAAGACAGAACTTCTCGGAATTGATCTTCAAGTGGTGATCAGGCTGTACGGATGAAGTTGTTCAGATCAGCATTTATGGCCGACTCAGCCTCATTCATTTCCGAAGGTAAAAATGGGTGGTAAAGCTGCGTATCGTCCGCCTAATAATCAAGTTGAGATGTAGTGACACTGCAAGAAGTATTACATGTATATAAAGCATACAGTATAGGTCTTAAAATAGAGCCCTGAGGAACACCGCAGGAAATTATACCATTAGAAAATTGCCCCTTAGATGTTATTACGTATTACTTCCGGTCACACAGATAACTCTTCAGAAATTCGGCAGCAGATGTGGAGAAACCAATGAAGTTAAAAATTGCACAAAGTATCTGATGATTTATGGTATCAAAGGCTTTTGAAAAATCAAGGAGCACTAGAATCAATCTGTCCAAAGATGTCGTCTGTTATCCTTAAAAGTGCAGAGGAGCAACTGTAACCAGGCCTAATTCGAACGCCTATGTGATCAAATGTTTTAGGTTATATTCTATTAAATTGCAATTTTTATATTAAAGTGACAAAATGTGCCAAAATGAGTATTTAAATAAGAGCAAATCTTACTGTAGTTGAGCATTGAGAGAAACTCCAACAGTTTAGAGTTAAGACGATAGCCACCTGCTCTAGTCATGTTTTATTCAAAAAAATATATTTTCAAAGCGTGTTCCAGGGTAAATTTCATCACAAAAAAAAATAAAAACATATTATGGAGAATGGTTTTAAATTTAATCAACTGTATTCAATTAAAGCGTTCATGTTATTCCGATGCAAAATAACGCGAAATCGACAAACACAACGAACATTATATGTGTATTGGGTGCCTATATAAACACGCTTTTTGAAAAAAACTATATACACTAAAACGGCGAGTGAAAAATCAGGGGCGTACTGCTTCAAACAAAAGCCTACTATGCTTGATGGAACCGAACATGATATCATTTTTACAATTTTTATTACATCTCTAAAGATTAAATTTCTGTTGCCTTTAAAAAAATATAAGAATATCAATTCCACTAGAGACGCCACCTATTTCACAACACACGTACTACTGTTTTTTTAATGGCACGCGAAAAAACCAACTGGCCAACTCTCCAATCTTAGAGTTTCTGTGTTTGTAACACACCGATGATCGATTCCGTAACATTTGATTATAACAATATTCTGATTAGTCTTATTGTTGACACCTGGTGCTGTTACTTAAAAATTGGATCATGACTTTTTTCCTTTTTTCTATTGTGTACTGCAGTGTTTATTGCTCTCCACTACATAAAACGCCAATGGATTTTGGGTATTAAAAATACGTTTAAATTGCACCATATTATTATATTAGTGGTAACGAGTGTATTTAATTTTCTAGTGGAGCAATTTACGGCGTATGACGGATTTAGTGGAGTTTTGCTAGCCAGGGATTTTTTACCCAAATTAATTCAATGTAATTTCTTGAAATATGGCAACCACAAATTACAACAGCAATTTGTCACCCCGGTCAGCTTTTTATTACTTATGCTAATGTAACAGTTTAGGCAGGGAATTACTGTTTTTCCAGTTGTTACGCAAAATTGAGGAAAAAAAAAAGTTTGTGAACTGTGTTTCACTGGGCATATTGCCTGCTCACACCAGATGTCGCCAAAAACATCTTGTTGTCAGTCATCTCTCGTGCTAGTATAAGCTCTTCATAAATGTTGGAAATTTGGGTAACACTATAACACTGCCTGCCGATCACCACTGAGGAGTTGTGGATCAACGAAACGGCCCGTCTGGTGAAAGCATGGTAGTGTGACACAAGTTTCCAACATAACATGAAGTCTTGTTACATTGTGTAACAAGCAATTCATTAATAAAGTCTCCCGCCAGGGAATTCGAGCCATCATTTGTGAATTGTGTTTCACCGGGCATATTGCCTGCCATGCTCACACTAGATGCCGCCAAAAACATCTTGTTGTCAGTCATTAAATATTATATTTTAGTTGTACGTGAGTTGGCATTTATGTATTGAGAACTGGCAACACTGGTATCTTGAAATCTGTTATCGCCACCTTAAAGTTTGACATTTTTGACAGTATACGCACTAAGAACATTTTGACGTGCTAGCAATATGTGTGTTGTTGAAAAGTTCATCTCGGTCAAAAAATGGAATTAAGTCGCGAAAATTTTCCAGCCATAATTTATTATGACTTTCGACGTGGTGTAACGCAAGAACAGTGCATCAATCAACTTAATGCAACGTTCGGCGATGAAGCACCATCCAAGGCCACTGAATACACATGTGGCCGTCGTTCGCTCACGGACGAACTTAAAGATGGTCGTCCAAAATCGGACGTCCTACCGGTAACCATCGGTGCTGTACGAAAAGTAATTGAAGAAAATCGTCATGTGACATCCAGGCAAGTTTAAGCAATCTTATATATGCTGATCATACTCAGCATATATAAGATTTTGCACGAACATTCGGATGTTCGTAAGCTATGTGCGCGTTAGATTCCACATTTGTTGAAAATGCTTAAAAAAAGGTGACGAATGGTGGATTTATGCCAGAAAGAAAAGGCCAATGGTTTGAGTGTTTCCATGTAAAGAAAAGCCAACAAAAATTGTTCGTTCCCGAACCGTTAAAAACCAAATGGCGTGTTTCTTCGCGAAAACCGGTATAAACTGCGTGGACAACGATTTTCACCGCCTGAAGAAGCGGTTGAGGCCTTAAAAAAACATGTTTTAGAGCTATCATCTTCTGACTGGACATAGTGCTTTGAAGAGTGGTTCCATCGCATGCAAAAGTGTAAAGATATTAAAGAAGAATATTTTGAAAAGCGATACAAATATGTTTGATCAAATTAATTCGTTCTTTCTATTATCAATGCGTAAATAGAAACACTCGTATTAGCATTTGTGTATGTTGTTTTCTATTATCTGTTAGTTTTAAGTATTAATAATAATAATAATACTCTTTATTTAATCTATGAGTAGAACCTTTGGCGTAGAACACTAAACTGACAATCGTTTTACCACTTCACCAAAACACTTCTTTTAAATCTCGACGCGCGTTTCGCTAACAATGTTAGCATCCTCAGGAGAGAATTAAAACTTAACTACTACTAAATATATTACAGCTTATATACTATTCACATACCACAGATACGCGCTCTGATTGGTCGCCGCGCAACCAATGAGAGGGCGGTACATACGTCAACATATATTAATTACTTACATACTAAAGAATACAAAATACTATTAGGGATTGGACCCTTATCTTTGTTTAGTGCTTTTGAATTATTCTTAATAATTTCCAAACTTTCATAAGCGTCCAAATATTTCCAATTGCTAACAGATTTCAACAATCTTAAGTTACTACAATCTACTCTATGATTATTTTTAAACATATGTTCTGCTACACTAGACTTATCTAACCTACCATATCTTAAATGAGCAATATGCTCCTTAAATCTAACATTAAGTTTTCTTTTGGTTTGTCCTATATAAACTTTGTCACAATCCTTACAACTGATTTCATAAATGCCAGATTTTTCCGTCATCTCTACTTTAACTTTTGGATTGCCCAACAGATTGCCTAGACGTGTACTAGATTGAAAAACAGTTTTAAAGCCAATGTCACTAAAAATCTTATTTAAACCGCGTGTAAATTTTGGAAGATAAGGGATCGAAATAAATTTAGAACTATCTTGACTTTCTCGGAAAGTTGTGGCATTATGAAGTGCATTTTTAAACTTATATTTTCTAATTAATTTATCAACTAAATTGTCATCATAACCATTAACTCTAGCCACCATTTTTATTGTGTTTTTCTCTGTATCGAAACGGTTTTTATTAAGGGGAAATTTCATTAATCTATGTACAAGAAAATTTAGGCTGGCCATTTTGTGTTGGAAACAATGATTAGAGTCATTGGTTATATACCTGAATGTATTCGTACTTTTTCTATATATGTCACATTCCAATTTATTTTCACTGTTTTTGATTACAAGTGTGTCCAGGAATGGAAGTCTACGATCTTTTTCTAATTCATAAGTGAATTTGATAGATGAGAAGCAATTATTAAGTTGGGCAACAAAGTTATCAATTGTATCAACACTTGTATCAAAAACAGCAAACACATCGTCCACATATCTGATCCAAACTCTGGGAAAATATGAAAAATTGGTTTTCGCGGAGGCTTCAAAATAATTCATAAATAATTCAGCTAAAAAGGGGGATAAACAGCTACCCATAGCAGTGCCTTCATGTTGTTCATAGAATTCATTATTATATTGGAAAATATTAAATATATATAATATAAATATAATATATTTTAGATGAAGTAATTGTCAGTGTAGAATCGAATATTCAGCAGTTGCCGGAAGAAACAAAAGGTTTTGTTAGACAAGCAGTTCGAAATCAAATTTCAAAAAATATTATTTTTTCCGATGGTAAAAATAATAACAAAAGTTCTACTTCGGTTATCAAAAGTTTGAGAGAAAAAGATTGTTTCTATCTAAAAGCAGATAAAGGTAACAAGGTTGTGATTTTGGATAAAGTGGACTACTTTGAACGAGTTGATCAGCTCATTGAAAGTGGTCCATATAGAAAACTTAATAAGAATCCCTTGCCAAAGATGACGACACAAGTTAAATCAATTCTTAGTAAATGCAAAAACCTTGTTACTCCTAATCTGAAGCGTAGGTTACAGATATCTAATCCAACTATCTCTAAATTATATTGTCTACCCAAAATCCATAAACCCGGGAAATCGGTTAGACCAATTGTATCTGCTATTTCTTCTCCTACTTATAACATATCAAAATGGTTAGTCGAACAATTCAAAAAATTATCCAATCCGTTAGAATCTTACTCCGTCCAAAATTCATATGAATTTATTGAGAGAGTCAAAAACATTATTCTAAATCCCAATGAAGTTCTTGTTTCTTTTGACGTATCTTCTCTGTTTCCGAGTGTCCCTATTCCAAAAACTCTCGAATATCTTCAAGATTATCTTACAAAGAATAATGTCGCATCCGAATTAATAGAAGAATATCTTTCACTTACAAATCTTTGTATGTCCCAAAATATTTTCCAATATAATAATGAATTCTATGAACAACATGAAGGCACTGCTATGGGTAGCTGTTTATCCCCCTTTTTAGCTGAATTATTTATGAATTATTTTGAAGCCTCCGCGAAAACCAATTTTTCATATTTTCCCAGAGTTTGGATCAGATATGTGGACGATGTGTTTGCTGTTTTTGATACAAGTGTTGATACAATTGATAACTTTGTTGCCCAACTTAATAATTGCTTCTCATCTATCAAATTCACTTATGAATTAGAAAAAGATCGTAGACTTCCATTCCTGGACACACTTGTAATCAAAAACAGTGAAAATAAATTGGAATGTGACATATATAGAAAAAGTACGAATACATTCAGGTATATAACCAATGACTCTAATCATTGTTTCCAACACAAAATGGCCAGCCTAAATTTTCTTGTACATAGATTAATGAAATTTCCCCTTAATAAAAACCGTTTCGATACAGAGAAAAACACAATAAAAATGGTGGCTAGAGTTAATGGTTATGATGACAATTTAGTTGATAAATTAATTAGAAAATATAAGTTTAAAAATGCACTTCATAATGCCACAACTTTCCGAGAAAGTCAAGATAGTTCTAAATTTATTTCGATCCCTTATCTTCCAAAATTTACACGCGGTTTAAATAAGATTTTTAGTGACATTGGCTTTAAAACTGTTTTTCAATCTAGTACACGTCTAGGCAATCTGTTGGGCAATCCAAAAGATAAAGTAGAGATGACGGAAAAATCTGGCATTTATGAAATCAGTTGTAAGGATTGTGACAAAGTTTATATAGGACAAACCAAAAGAAAACTTAATGTTAGATTTAAGGAGCATATTGCTCATTTAAGATATGGTAGGTTAGATAAGTCTAGTGTAGCAGAACATATGTTTAAAAATAATCATAGAGTAGATTGTAGTAACTTAAGATTGTTGAAATCTGTTAGCAATTGGAAATATTTGGACGCTTATGAAAGTTTGGAAATTATTAAGAATAATTCAAAAGCACTAAACAAAGATAAGGGTCCAATCCCTAATAGTATTTTGTATTCTTTAGTATGTAAGTAATTAATATATGTTGACGTATGTACCGCCCTCTCATTGGTTGCGCGGCGACCAATCAGAGCGCGTATCTGTGGTATGTGAATAGTATATAAGCTGTAATATATTTAGTAGTAGTTAAGTTTTAATTCTCTCCTGAGGATGCTAACATTGTTAGCGAAACGCGCGTCGAGATTTAAAAGAAGTGTTTTGGTGAAGTGGTAAAACGATTGTCAGTTTAATACTCTTTATTGTCTAACAGGTTCCGGAATCCAATTACAAAACAATATGACTAAAAATATAATCAACTATATCACAACAAACTAATTAATAATTCTAAAAAAATGAAACAAAACAAAACCGTATCAAGAACAGTACATAATAATAATAATAAACATAATTTCATAATTCTACACATTTATATAAAATATGAATATAAAAGAAATCAACACCAAACAGAAATTGACAGATTACAAATAGAAGAGAGCGGGACCCTAAATGCTCACGGTGCGGAGATATCTGAGCACGTTATTTCTAAAAGAGGAGAGTGCACCACCAAAGTAGTTGACCATCCCATCAATATTTCTATAGTTACATTGATAGCATGCTTGATATAAGGGAGCCTTGGTTTCATAATTAGCATGCGCGTATGGCAATTTGAATAATTGATGATGTCGTGCAAAGTACTGAGGTACGTGAAAATGTAATTGCTCAAGTAGAGATGGACAATCGATCATACCATTTAACAATTTAAATAATATTATCTGACTTGACACGATTCTGCGCATAATAAGTGAGTCATTATGAAATCTCGATAACAGATATTGATGGTCGATTCCTCGAACCGGAAAGTGACCATCGATCTTATACATTAAAAACTTAAAAAACTTACGTTGTACATACTCTAATTTATTTATATGGATGTGATATATAGCTGCCCAGATAAATGAAGCATATTCGAGTTTTGATCGCACTAAGGAGTAATACAAATTCAGCAAGCAATCAGTACTTTGAAAATCCGGTCAAGCACGCAGAATGAAGCCCAAACTCTTTAAAGCACTTTGGGTTATGTGCTGAATATGATATTCAAACGATAAGTCACTATCAGTAAATACCCCCAGATCTTTAATTACATCACCTTTTTGTAGGTGTGTGTTTTTTAGTTTATAGTTATAATTTAATGGATAGTGGCGTTTAGATATAGTAAGTTGTTTGCATTTATCAATATTTGTAACACACCACCGCTCAAGCTTAACTAAATCGCTGTGAAGGTCAACACAATCACCATAATTGTCAACAACTGCATAGATCTTTAGATCATCGGCAAACAATAGAGACGGGTTGTGCATTTCATTTATAATATCATTGATATATATGGAGAAAATTAATGGGGCCAATATGCTACCCTGTGGTGCTCTACTAGTCGCAGCAAACTCATAGGACTGAAAACCGTTATACTCAACATACTGACACCGGCCTGAGAATTAAGAATCAAAAAAATTGATTAGATTCACATGAAATCCGATATCAGACATTTTTTGTTTAGCGATAGAATGATCAATCCTATCGAATGCCTTGGATAGATCAGTGTAGATAACATCGACTTGAGAGCTCTTACCAACCGCATTGAAGACATCCTGCATGAAGCAAGCCAAGTTGGTAATAGTGGATCTACTCTGAAAAAACCCATGCTGTTGCGACATGATGCGTAGCTTCACTTGACTGAATATCTTTTCATGAAGTATAGTTTCAAAAATTTTTGCAAAGTTAGATAGCAATGAAATAGGACGATAATTGGTTATCTGATCAGTTTGAGAGAACTTATGGACTGGACAATTTCGCGCAATTTTCCAGCAGCTTGGGAATATCTTTGATTGGAGTGACTTGTTGAATAATGTCAGCAGAGGTTTTGAGAGAGCATATGCACAATCGCGCAAAAGAAAAGACGGAATATTATCTGGCCCGGATGTCATTTTGGCGCTAAGTTTTTTAAGAGCCCTTATAACTTCATCCTCCGTTAGCATTCCAATTGAAACCGTGTCATTATAATTGTTAGATTAAAAAAATTGTATATTCCTTGATGGAACATAAACAGAATTGAAAAAATCCGCAAATGAATTTACTATTACCTGCGGATTCGACACTCTCTGACCCAAAATATCAATCATCTCACCCGGAATGCGGGATCGACGTTTCTTGCTTTGGACAAATCTCCAGAACTCCCTAGTGTCGACTTTAATTGCGCTCTGTACATGCAATAATAATTTTGGTAATCAACATCAATAGTGCGTTTAATTTTTGTACACAATGAACAAAACATATTGAAATAGTATTGAGATCTAGTAGATTTCCACTTTTGAAAATATTTTGATTTTTGTTTAATATCTCTAATTAAATCATGACTGAACCAGCATGGGTACGTGTATATACTTTTACGGGTTCTGTATTTTGGTACCCACATATCAAAAATAACCATCAGTTTCTGATAAAACTTATCAGTTGCATCGTTTATGTCATCAATTACGATCAAAAATGTCCAGTCACAAAGTAGAATCTGCTCATAAAACATTTCAAAATTTGTCTTTCTGAAGTTATACTTGTTGCTTGCAGCGCCAGAGGCAAAGCTTTTTTGGTGAGATTCTTGTTTAGCAAGTATGGATATCAGCAAAGGTGGATGATAGTTATCCTCAGTCACTAATGGCTGAATGCAGGACGTTACATCACAGTACAACTTACACAAAACAAGGTCCAGCAAATTATTATAGCGATTATACACGCTGTTGTGCTGATTTAAGTCTAAGAATGACATGAAATTATGAATTGATTCAAGATGGGAATCACGAGTATCAGTCGCCATGCTCGCTTCAAAGTGTACGTTAAAGTCGCCCATGATCAACACTCTTGAATAGAAAATGTTTGGTAGATTTTCAAAAAATTCGAATAATTTGCCATACTGGTCAACATTAACATTTGGTGGTATGTACACAGAAACAATAGCATGAGTAATTACCGGCATAAATTTTACATCAAGTAATATCAATACAGGGAGGAACTTTGGAAAAGTAGCTTGCATTTATTGGACGAGAGTTTAATAGTATTATTATGTAACTGTTTAATAGTATTATGTAACTCATCACGTGTACGACTTATATAATAATGAATTGTATCCGTACATTAATACATAATTAAATATAAATAATATTAAACTAATAAAACAACATTTTTATCGCTTAACCTTTTTATTTACTGGTTCCATACATTCCGCCTCACTACTTCTACTATCAACAATTTTAAACCCTCTTAGACCCATCAAAAAAGGCATCGAAATAATCTCATTATTACCAACATTCTTACCTTTCACCAAATACGCTACTGACGTATACATTGTATAACCTTTATCTATATGTATATAACCCTGAAATATCAAATAACCAACAATATAGTTCGCTTGGTCAACACTACACAATGGTTTTTTAACTTCTGCCACACGGAACTCTTTCGAACCACTCTGGAACCATGCACCAATCAGTTTTAATAACGTTAGTTTATTGCCTTTTTCACTAGCATTTTCGATGATTTTGTGAACGGCCGTGCAGGCGTTGGTTATATCATAAGTAACGAGTTGTTTGGATGATTTACAGTGATCACACATTGTGTTACAGTCGCTTTGATTCCAAGTATCTTCAAAATGCTCGGCTATGATTGCTCGTCTGCATCTGGAGGAATTAATGTAAAATATATTATAGTTCGAAAAAATCATTAATTTCTCATAGCTGTACAACAAATCTTTAAAAACCGTGTAAAATGATACTAAGCTTCCATGTAAGCTTCTAAGAATATTATATTTCTCAATATCAAATAACAGCTGATCAAGATTAAACTGAACTCATTTTTCAACGAAAGAAAATTGTAAATAGATTCATTAAATATCAAACTATGATTTAATTTAATTGGATATCTTTCAGAACTCGAAATATTAAGAATGAATCAATCAAACCTTTTCATGTCCGAACAATAGACTAACGTAGACTTCGCATTTTTCTCTTCAGTTTTCGAAGAGGCCATACTAACATTGCGTAGAAAGTCATTCAAACTAAACATGACAATACAATCTGAAGGTTCACCATCCCGACCTGCTCGCCCACTTTCCTGGTACAATCCTTCCATACTTTTTGGTACACTGTGATGAATAACAAACCTCACATCTGGTTTGTCTGAAAATAATACAACATTAACTAACCAACAGTATAGAAAGAAAAGCAAATATATATAGTATTAGATGTATTTGGCGACACCTAGCGTGAACAGGCAATATGCCGGGTGAAACACAGTTCACAACGATGGCCGGACAAGAAGCAACAACTCCATTACATCCTATTGCCAACACTAGATGCGCCCGAATCCCATAGCAGGGAGGCTTTATTTAAGAATTGCAATTCTTAAATAAAGCCTCCCTGCTATGGGATTCGGGCGCATCTAGTAGGATGTAATGGAGTTGTTGCTTCTTGTCCGGCCATCGTTGTGAACTGTGTTTCACCCGGCATATTGCCTGTTCACACTAGGTGTCGCCAAATACATCTCTCTCTCAATCAATTCTCGTGCTAGTATAAGCTCTTTGTAAATGTTGGAGGTTTGGGTCACACTTAGGGTTCCCAACCGTACTTTAAAATAAAGTATCTTACGTTATTTTAAGTCTCTGTACGTTAAACTTTTACATAGCAATAAAGTACGCGAAAATACTTTATTTCAAACTTCAGACGAAATAAAACAAACCGGTTCAAACAATGCATAAAAGTTAAACGGATAGCAACTAAACTACATTGTGCACAATAGTGTTAAACATGGAATGAATTTCCTTTCCTATGATGTGGAAAATGTTATATTAAAAATATACAGCCACTTTTCAGTGTCAGCTTGTAGACGGGAAGAATTGAAAAAGTTTGTTGCTATGGTTGAAGGAGATTTTCATGAGATTAAGAGGCACATTGGTACTAGGTGGTTGTCATTACTTCCTTGTATAGATACTATTTTATTGAATTGGAATCCAATATGCGATTACTTTAAAAGTCTCGAAGATTGTCCTACGGTTATACAAAATCTGTTGATGTTAAACAGTGAGCACAATGTCATTGAAATTTACCTACATTTTGCAAGCCACATATTAAATATATTTAATAAAACTATAAAAGCCTTGGAAGGTAACTCTGTCACAATTGTAGATGTTTTCAGCATAATGGATAATCTTAAAACAGAATTATTGCAAAGAAAAAAAGATTCATATTTTGGCTACACTACACTACAAAAAAGAAATTAAAGCCCTTTGAAGAATCATCACCTGACCTATTCAATAGTATTAATGGGAATTTTGTATTGTTCATTGAAAAATGTTTGATTTATTTAGAAAAGTGGTTTGATTTCAGCAACGGTAACTGGCTATTTTCACTCAAGTAAATATCTTTAAATACTATTATTGAATTTTATCAGATACAACAAATTATAGAAGGGAAACTAAAGTTGCAAAGACTGAATATAACTATGGACAGCTTATATTCAGAAATAATTACTTTAAAAGAGCTATATGGAAAATTGACCGATTTTCCAAAAAACACTGGTGAAAAATGGCAAATTATTTTAAAAAAATGTCCAGATGATTTTGTGAATTTAAGAAAAATTGTCAGTTATATACTCTCTGTTCCCGCCACTTCAGCCTTCACTGAGAGGGTTTTTTCAGTGATGAATGCGAAGTGGCGGGAAGAGAGGAACAGGGCCTCTTTAAAATTAATAAAAAACGAGTTGCTTATATATATGAACCTTAATTTACAATGTTGTGAATCCTACAGCATATTCCAAAATAATTCAACCCTACTGAAATGTGCAAAAAGCACTCAAAAATATTCTTTTAAAAATTTAAATAAATAATACTTTTTTTTATTAGGCTGTTCGTTTTATTTACCATCCCTAAAACCAGATACACGTTATTTCATCCAAAAATAGTTGGCAACCCTAGTCACACTGCCTGCAGATCACCACTGATGAGTCGTGGATCGACGAAACGGCCGTCTGGTGAAAGCATAGTAGTGTGAAACAAATTTCCAACATAACTTAAAGTCTTGTTGCTTTATGTAACAAGCAATTCTTATATATAGTATTGGTTAACTGAGGCGCTAGTATTTTATCCGAAATTTTAATGAATGACCTTAAAATTTAAATTAAATTCTAAAGAAGTAGTCCATGTTGAAGTGGAGTAGAATTTGAATTGTATTATAATGAGCATTATAATACAATTAAAATAACATATACATCCTTCTTTCCAGACTTGATAAATTTTCCTAAACAATTAAACATGTAATAATGATGAAGATATAGCTTTTCGTAAGAATTTTTTGATAACCACTGATGATGCGGCCTGGTGCTCCGAAACATGTTTGGTAATTTTTGACGTATGTAATTTTTTTTGGAGAAATCTATTAAAATTTATTGTGTGGAGGCAGACTTTTGTTTCAAGATTATATAAAATTAAATGTTTCAATGTATTTTTTTACACTTTATCTGTGGCTTTTTATTTTTTTGTATCACAATTTTATATTAATTTTACATGAAAAATAATTTCGTGGCATAGCGGTCAAAATGACTGGTTTTACCTACACAAGAGATTTTGTTTAAATTAACAGGGCCTCAGACTAATTCAGTAGAACCAGACGGAGGCATGGGTCGACAAATACTGACGAATTCGTTTCGCTCTTATTATGAGCTCGTCATGTAAAAAAAAATCACAAAATGGTAAGGTTTTCAACTTGAATTATCCATCACTCTTGCCAATGTTGTCTTTTTCGCCTTTTTAGCTTGTATATATGATTACATTTACCCAAACCTTCTTCGACATAATGGAATGTTTTTTGTAACGAATGCCACTGATGATGAGACATGATAGCCTCGAAACATGTCTGACTGAATTTCTATAGATTTAATACATGTACGAATATTTTGTGGAACTGACTTTGTTTCATTTAAAAATATAAATTTTATTTTTGTGTTTTTACAAAAAACCTTCATTTTTGTCAACAAAAAAAAAAAGAATATTGCAAAAACCCAAAAACATTATAACATTATAGTTTTCAAAAAAGCTAGGAGCTTAATTTTTTTTAAACTCATAAATGTCGTTAGGTTTCTACAATATTCTTTTTTTTAAACAAAAATAAGTTTTTGTAAACATCACAAAAATAAAAATTACTCAAAAACGGTGAGGAATCGGAACCGTTTTATATAACTCCTTTCGACCTTGACTGATGAGATCCTATTAATTGAGACAGGATTCAAAAAATATGAATTTCTTGTAGCACATATTCTAAATTCTACATTATTAATTTAATTGATAACAATTCTACGTCATATGATTTTTAATATTTGTTACCCAATGAGGGTTTTAAACCTTGTATCATACAAAACATGTTATTTGTTTAGTTCAGTGCTTCCCAAAGTGGTCCAGGTGGACCCCCAGGGCTCCACGCGAGACGCGACGGGTGTCTATGCTGGCATGAAAAAAAACTGGCGGTTCACAAGCTGTAAGTGGGGGTCTACGAAAATATATCTGGTTTCGATAGTAAATAACAAAAATGTTGGCTTGGCTTTACCTATCAATGTAGGCATATAATAAACTCTCAAAAAAATTAATGGTGTAAAAAAATCTAATTTATCGGTGATTTTTTTCAGGCTATATTAAAAAACATCATTTTAAATCTCTAAGATTCCAATTTTCAGATTTTTTGGCTAAAATTTTTTAGGAACTACGGTTCTCATGCAATCCTAACAGATAGCACAAAAAAATAATATTTCAATTTTTTTGCGGGCCTGAAATATTTTATTCGAGTTAGGATCAGATAGCCTGTATTTCTAGCAATAACTTCTTTTCTTTAAAACCTTCCTTAATTTTCGAGACTTGCAAAGCGGAGCAGATTGAACATTACAGAACGGGGGCTATTCGTTACAAAACTGAGGCCAAATATTGATAATATGCTGTACATCACACACGTACATCTCGCCCAATAAAATTATAACTTTTTTTTCTAATTGTTGATTTGCATTGTTGAAGTTATTGTTTAATTTTAATTCTATTAAGTTAAGATATTTTAATAAATAGAACACAAGAAAATAAAACTATTTTTCTTTTTACCACTCCGAATTTAGGGTTGGAACTCAGCCGCGACGTAAATTTCCATCGTTAGATCTTATCTACACATTTTTTGACGAGTTTTGGAATATGGTAAAAATGTAGCGGAAGGGGGTGCACCGAAACGAGGAAAATTTTGAAGGTGGTCTACGAGAAAGCAAACATTTGGTAACCTCTGGATTAGTTGATAATAATTAATGTAAGTTTTTGTTTTTTGCCACTTCAAAGATTTGATTATGAGAATCATTTAGGTAAGATATATTTTTGTATACTGCACTACATATGCTTCGGCCAAAAATTCCAAACATGTATGTAGATGCAGGTGAAACTTTCAGAAAATTTAAATTTCTTTAAAACATCTCATTTATAATAGTAGAAACGAAATTGTGTGGCTTCATGGTCAGTTTATAACAATCTGCATTGCACTTAAGTAACTTGAACCTGTCCTAGAAATCAACATATTATATGAATGAAGTCTAAAAAACTATTGTTCTCAAAAACTATACCTATTCCCATCCCAAAGGCAATCGTAGCGACAACAGCCTGATATTTATTCGCCAACCATTTATGGTGTATTGCCTTTTTCGCGTCATTTTCCAACTGTGCATGGTATTGACTTACTTTCAAACCACGTTTGCGTAAATTATCCGCAATCTCTTCACATTCTCTAATTGTAGCCGCATATATTATACCCGATTTATTGTTGTATTTTGATTTCAGTTGCTTCTCCAACCAATTGTAGCTATCTTCTTTGTCGTGATGCTTCTCAAGAACCTGTAAAATACCGTTGTAAACCGTTGTACTAACAACACGATTTCAAATCTTAATAATTATCATCATACACACACACGCACACATACTAAAAGGCAATCGAAAAAAACTATAAGATAGCATGTTTATTTTTACCAAAAACAAACAATAAATTGTGAAAGGACTGCGCGAGCGTCTACTGAGTAACAGTAGTTTAAAGGTTTATTAGTCCATCGTCTAGTAGACTCGGGTTAGCGAAACGTTGAAAAAAAATCGCACAAGATGACGCACAGTTAGGTATTTCTGCTAAAAATGTGCCTAAAACTTATTTTCCAAATTTCGCTAATTATAAAAGATATTAACGTATATTACGAAATGTCCAAATAATCTTATTACCTACAATAACAATACTCAGAACCGTTATATCGGCTACCAACATATCCCTAATCGTCCCTTTTTTAACCACGACATTCCAAACGACTTTAATATATATAGGTATGGCTCGCGGATAATATTTCTGATGATCTGATTTGTTTACCGGGGTACTCTGTTGTAAGAAGGGATAGACAGCATCGAGGGGGCGGAGTATGTATTTTTGTGAAAACCATTGAGGTGGCAGGAGACGCTCTAACGTGGCCAAAAGCGGGTGCAGGTACGCCATATTGGTATACGATATCTATCATTTGTCGTGCTTTCAAGTTTATAGTGTTATTTACGAGTATTTTACAAGTTTACTTAAGTTTTTCGTGTTTTTTTGGACGGTTATTTGACAATATACTATAATGGTGTCCTGTGCTGTGCGTAGTTGCAGTAGTAGAAGTGAAATCGACCAGACAATATCAGGAATAACGTTTCATAGGTATGTACCAAATATTGTAAACATTGTACATGGACGTATTTAGGGTTTTTTTAGGCGAACTTATTAAAACACATTATTATAGGAGTCTGGTAGCATTCTCTTTCTGCACTGAACAATTGATACGTGCATTGTAGTTTATTTTTTTTTACAAATTCTTTTACTTGATTTCTACTCTCAAACTCTCTACTTTTTCATCAATTTCTAGCAAAAAATACCCCTAAATGTGTGTTAAAAACATATTCTGGTTTTTAGATTTCCTAAAGATCCTGCTCGTAGACATATCTGGACAGAATATGTGTCTCGAATTAATTGGATACCAACGAGAAATGTACACAAATATAATTTATCCAGATCATGATTATCTTCCTGGACCATTTTCTAAATTTTCGAAATTCATTATTGTTTATATTGCTGGATTTGTTGTTTTTAGTTTAAAGAAGCAAATTATTTGCAGAGAATGTCGAGATGCATTAATAAGTGTTATTCTTTTATTAAAATGAAGGCAAAAAAAGGATTTACAAATTCCTTCAAAATATGTTTTAGACGTTTGCTTCCAATCCGAAAAGATCATAAAAAATCATGTAGTAGCTACTAATGAAAAGTTGTCCGCAGGATTCATAATAAACCTTGTTTTAAAGGAATTTGTAAATAGTAATAATTTTCCTAATTTAGTTGTGCACGGTTTTGATCAAATCAGTGTTTGATAACCATATACATTTACTGATCAAATCTATTGCAACTAAATATGTTAATACCAGGATGTATTATTTAAGTAAAAATAAAGTGGATAAGCATAGCGCAACATTTAAATAAAATTGTTTTGTTTAAGGGGTATTAATATATAATTTATAAAGTACTAACGTCTTTTATTCCTGGATTTAGGTATCAAATATCAATAATTACCTATATTTAAGTATTTTGTACACTGCTTAACATTTCAAAATAAAGTATAAACCCAAGCTGCAAATTAAAAGCAAAAACGTCAACAAAAATAGTTAATGCGGCTCTGGAGAATCCGCCATATTGGTATACGATTACGCCCCACCCAATGCACCCGTTTGTGTACAATGTAAAATAATGCTTATAGCGACTCCTTATATCTCAATGGTGAAAACGCAACTGGAAGGAAGGTCGTGTTATACCGCTAGATAAAGTTGACTCACTTGAGCTTAACGAACTTCGTCCTATTACGCTTTTACCAACGCTATCGAAAGTCCTGGAGAAAATAATGGATCGACAAATACGATTACACTTAAAAAACCATGATATACTTTCTGAAACCCAGTCCGGTTTTCGAGCCGGGTACAGTTGTGGAACAGCTCTATCGCTCTATCATATCCAGTCTAGTTGAAAAACATTGTGGAGTGTTAGTTCTTCTAAATTTCAGTAAAGCTTTCGATGTGATCAATCACAGTTTGCTGTTGTAACTGTTTCAGTTTCTGGGTTTTAGTTCGTCTTCAATTTTGCTTCTGAAGGATTATCTGCGTGATAGGTGCCATAAAGTCACTTATTCGGGACAACTTTCATCTTCCACTTCTCTAACTAAAGGAGTACCACAAGGTTCTATTTTAGGCCCACTCCTGTTTACCATTTACACCTGTCAACTTTCGTCAGTTTTAGAAAAATGTAAAGTACATATGTACGCTGACGATACGCAATTATACTGCTACTTTCCAAAGAAAAACAGATGGAATTTTTAAATATGATCAATTCAGACCTCTCGAAATTGGTTGAATTCTCAAATTCTCATAATCTCATAATAAATCACAAAAAATCTAGTGTTGTTTTTTTCGGTGATTTGTCAAAAATTGATTTTCCAATTAAAATAGAGAACAACACTTTAACTGTTGCTTCCAAAGCTAAAAATCTAGGTTTTCTGCTCGATGAAAACCTTAAATTTGTAGATCATGTTTCCTCTTTACTGCAATAAAGTTATTCAAAATAAATTAATTTTCTCAAATCGGCATTTGTTAAATTTTAATCTTAAAAAATTACTATGTGAATCGCTCGTCTTATCACAATTCAATTATTGTGATTTTGTCTATGGACCGTGTTTGCTTCAGAGGGATCGTGCTAGGATACAAAAAGTACAGAACTCGTGCTTGCAATTAACGTTTGGTATTCGAAAATTTGAAATAAGCTATACACTAAAAAATGCGAAATGGCTTAATATGGTATACCGACAACGTCTGCACTCTCTAATGCTATTTCATAGAATAATTACCACACGAATTCCACCGTACCTTTTCAGGAAACTCACATTCAGAACCGATGTTCATAATTTGAACATTAGGAGAAAAAATTTGATTGATATACCGTCTCATGAAACAACTTTATTTAAAAAATCGTTCTCATACAGAATAGCAACGGAGTATAATAAATTGCCAAATAATTTTAGGACTCTTTCAATGTCAGGGTTTAAGTCAAGGGTGTCTGAGGTGTTATTCAGTGAGCAATGTCTAGCGTAGATAAATATGTTTTAATCTCCCCGATCCACCCTATATACACCCATTTTGGTAACTGCATAATATTCTGGGTTTTGCGTAAATGTATTATTTAGTTTTAATTTAGGTTCATTAAGAATATCAGCTGTGCTGAATATGCACCTATTAACAATAACAAATTGTTTTGAGTTTGATGAATGTATTCTTTTTTTTTTCCTTTTGCTGAAGGTATTGTTAATAAAGATATTTATTATTATTATTATTATATGCAATATTTCGTTACGGAGTGTAGTTGCAAATAATATCGTGATGTATATTTATTTATTTATATGTATGGGGATGTAGAGCATTATTTTATGTCGCTAGTTCTGGAGTGCCTCAAGGTTCCAATTTAGGACCTCTTCTTTTTTTATTATTTATAAATGATCTCCATTCGGCAATTTCGTGTCTGGGATATTTGCGGATGATTATAAAATTTTGAGATTTAAGATTATAATGACTGCCTATTTCTCCAGGAGGTCTTGGACAGTTTTTGATCGGTGCGAACGAAATAGTTTGCACCTGAATTCTTCTAAGTGTAAGGCAATCAGCTTCTCTTGAAAAAGGTTGATACTTGATTTCACTTACACTGTTAATAATACTGAGATAGCTCGTCACGCATCTGGGAGTTGTCCATTACTGAACATATAAATAGTAAAGTTGCTGAGGCAGGCAAGATGTATGTATGTAGTTAAAACTGTATAGATTTCAGTAGTGTGAATGTTTATGTTGTATGGAATATGCATCACTGATATGGTTCCCTTATTACAATGTTCAGACATGTCTAATTGAAAGAGTTCATTTTTTAAAGTATAGTCGAACCTCTATATAGTGACAGACCAAAATGTCGACCGAAATTGAACTATAAAAGAATTTATTAAACATTTGAAAGAAATACATAGCATGTACATAATCTACGTACACATTACATAAGAATATAGTAATTACATTACATTATTATGTACTAAGAAAAATAATCAGTTATTTTCTTTTGAACATTACTTTTGAAAAATAATTGTTGCTCAACAAAATTCTCGCATTTATTCAAATGCTTAAAGATTTGATAAGGTACCCTTTCCTGACCCCTGAGAGTAGTTCACACTATGTCAAATGCATCTCGCCACCGTTATAAGTATTAATTTATGTGTAAGATAATTTTTTTCGTGAACAATAAAGACGCTTATTATTATTATTATTATTATTATTTCTTATTTAATTTTCACTAAATTTAGCAGAACACCCGGTTTCAGTTTCCTTTTCATGATCGTCTATACTTTTTATATCGTCAATATTGTCTTGGTCAGTTGGGAGAGATATGTAGTGCCAATATCATGCTTTAGAAAAGCAGTTTTTGATAGTTTTCTGAGAAACATTTTCACTCCATACTTTAACGACTTCGGTTATACACTCTTTAAGGGTCATCAATTTTTGGACTGGAAGGTTGTTAGCAATCGGGTTGACAGTTTTGTGAAGAATTCTGTTTCGCTAATGATGTTATCTATCAGATAGAAAACAATTTGTAGAGTATGGCTGCTTTTAGTCTTCCGAATTCCAAGTCACCAGCGGTGCTCCTCAGGGAAGCAACCTTGCTCCGTCAATATTTGCTATCTACATTCGGGGGTTCACGAGTCATTGCCTCTTGTTTGCCGATGATTTGAAGATATTTAGTACCATTTCGGGACCTTCTGATCTTCATGCCTTACAGAGTGATCTGAATGTTTTGTCACAGTGGTGTACAGAAAACAATTTACCAATATAAATGCCTGTCCAGAAGTCAGAGTCCGCATGATTTCGAGTTTCGTAGTGTGGGATTTATTTTGAGGGTCACTGCGGGGTTTGGAAGGGAAGACTGTCTAAAGTCACTTTATTTTGCACTGGTCAGGAGTGTCAGTGTGTAGTCTTCTATATAGCAAATTCATATTTCTAAACTTAAGGGCATAAAGCGGGAATTTCTGAAACATCTTTGTTTTAGAATCGATGGTCGGTTCCCGGTTAGAGCTGTCGACCACGAATATCTACTTGAAGGAATTAATGTTAATTCTCTCGAACTCCGTAGGGTCTATAATTACCAACTATTTCTGTTTAAGCTTATAAATTCAAAATTGAATCTTTTTTTGTCTTGTAATTGGGCGTAAGCCTGGTAGACAAACAAATAAATAAATATTAGAATATAGTGCACATGTAATAGCAGTCACCACTCCCTATTGAACTTCCTAGGTAATAATTAAATCTCTGAATAAACCACACATGATGATCATTTTGTGGAGTAGACGTGTTTTGTTCAGAGATATCATTCACTCCTCGATATATGTACTACTTTAGATAATAATTAAATAGCGGTTTGGCATTTAAAGGTTTTGACTTTTGAGTGTACTGCAGTTTTCATCTAAATAAGCCCAAGAGGCGACTTGGAGTACCAAAAAAATGTATGCGTTATTTCCGCTCAATATGTTATCTCTTCGATATTTTCCTACCTTATAAAATAGATTAGGCCGATTATACGGTGCAGTAATAATGACAGCATCTTGAAGACTGAGCATATTCTGAACGTCAATCAGAACATCCATTGTGGCGGTTGCTGTCAAACCCAATAATGGTACATTTGGAAACATCGTTTTGAAAAAGCTTAAATGATTGTATTCCGGTCGAAAATCATGGCCCCATGTTGAACAACAGTGAACTTCATCTAAAGTCAAAACGATATTTTATAAAATAAGTTATTTCGAGGTAAATATATTTGAAGTAAGAGATATGAATATGAATCACCTACACTGAAAAACAGGAAACATGCATTAATTTAAAAAGTACAACAAAAAATAGTGAGCTACCAAATATTAGTTGTGATAGGCTAGGTTTTAGTTAAAGTTTCTAATTTCTACAATAAAACTAACCTTGAATCAAATACGTCTATAATAAATACCGTGTGATTTATTACTGTTTATATTAGGTTTGAGGTGGATTAATACGTAAGTAGTTATTTGATTGGGAAAAATAGTTTTCAAACCAGATCTAAACTCAGCCTTAGGGTACAAAAAATATCATTATTAGAAACAGAAACTTAGTTTATTTTACAGTGAACTGTTTCAACTTGGCAACACATCTGGTTTAATAATAATAATAATATTATTATTATTTAGCCAACATGTACAAATCATAATACAATGAAATACATATAAATACTTACTTAAATAAGTATCTAAGAAAATACATTTTCTTTTTTAATTGTAGTTTAATATTGTGCAAAAAAACACAAGGATCCAACCACGGAAATCAACTTAATGATTTGTGTGCGGTGGAATATTCATGTTGAACATAAAGTTATCTTAAATTAGACACAGAGTAGTAGTCTCATAATAATTTCATTGAAATTAACATATATGATGAAATATTAAAAATAACACCAAAACTAAAAACAACTGCATTAACAATAATCAGTCCCCCACCAAAATTGGTACATAAGAAAAGCAGAACACACAAGAAACAAATCAAATTCCAAAAATATTAAGAACGCACGAACCTTATTTATTGTACATATCAGTCGACAAGATCGTAATATTATTTTCTCGGAACCGAAAGAAACCACCTGCCGCCATGCCTCCTAAACATAGTTTTACTATTTATATTTTTCATATATTCAGGGAGAGTATTAAAGTCGCGGAGCCAAGTAAGAGTAAGGTTTTGACCAATTGTTTTCGATGCCGTTTTAGATCTTATTTTTCCTTTTACTTTGCTCCTAGTTTCATAATAGTATTGTATATGTTGCAGTTGATGTTTGTTTTCGTACTGCATTACTAAGATGCGGTAACAAAACATTTGTCTTAAGTCGAATAACTTGGTCTCCCTATATAAGTTTTCAGACGAATGAAAACGATTTTTACCCAAAATAATTCTTATCAACCCTTTCTGAATTATTTCTAATGGTTTTATATGTGCCTGATACGCTGCTCCCCACCCAACTATGCCATACTGAAGAATAGATTCAACTAAAGCATAATACATAATTTTCAAATGTTTTTGTCCTATAATACCTTTTAGTACTCTAAATTTAATATTGCAGCATACTTACCAATAACAATTCTATCCAAATATCCCTTATCAAAGGATTTCTGCAAATACGTCATAAATATCTTACTTTTTGCTATCCATTCTGGTGTTACATACAGGAGATTCAATTTATTATTCACCATACTGTCGTGCACTAGTCTTTTCTCTTCCTTTGTTGAACTGCCTAGAAATTGGTGCCTAATATAGTATATAAACCTTAGACACATGCATATTTTATCTTAATAGATCTAGAAAACGGATGACCAATAGTTCTTTTTTACCGGTGATCGATAGTAGTCGTTAGGTACACACACCGGTAAAATTAGCCGAACGGTCAAAATTTACTCTAAGCTTAAGATCCATTTGCTCGTGAACCCTATAACATATTGAGATTTTATTTATTTATTTTGTTTAATTTATTTATTTAAAGCTTACAACTCCTGATAATAATGTAGGCGGTCAGATGGATCTGCCGTCATTACTGAGACCAATGTAGCACACACTCACATATCAATTCCAAGTGAAATTGAAATTCTTGATGCTGGTAAGAAACTTAAGAATAAAATGACGGCGGGCCCTGATGGATTGCCATCTTTTCGGCTGAGAGACTGCATCGGAGTATTGGCGGCGCTATTGGTCAGGATATGTAATTTGGCTCTGAGAACTGGTGAATTTTCAGGACGATGGAAGGAGGCGCGTGTGGTCCCTATTCATAAGTCTGACGAGAGGTCATTTATTGGTAATTATCGTCCCGTGTCTATCTTGTCTAATTTTTCAAAGATTTTTGAGTATGTTCTCTACAGCCGCATCTGCGGTGTGGTGCAAGGACGGATTTCCCTGAGTCAACACGGTTTTATGTCGAGAAGATCAACTCTTACGATGTTACCAGAGTTGTGGACAGGGGTGGTCAATTTGTTGTGTTGTTGATGTTATATATACGGACTTTGCTAAGGCTTTTGAGAGGTTGGATAACGAGGTGCTTCTTCAGAAGCTTGGGCATGATGGATTCGTTGGCGGTTTGAGGTCACTATTTTCATCATATCTGCGCGATAGAAGACAGTAAGTTTCATATGGCGGCTATTGGTCCCATAACTATGAGGCTTCTTCGGTTGTTCCTCAGGGGTTTTTTCATCACTATTATAGTATTGATTGTACTGCTCTGTAAAGGGATTATTCTGTTGAGCAATAAATGCTATTATTATTATAACTAGTAAACTAACACAAAACTAAATAACATATCATATAGCTACTCCAAATGTAGATTAAATAATATAATATAGTACTCCCACTTAAAAGAGTTATTGCTCTACGCCAATACTGCTGAGAATAATTTATTTATTTATTATTCGCAAACACCTTACATGCAAAGAGGAAACTCCGAATACAAAGAAAAACACACACACACACAGCAGTACATAATATTGAAAACTGTGACAGTCATAATATAATCATTCGGATCTCCTTCACTGATGCATTGAAAATGTCTATGCTACTACTAATCAATATTGCATTACACTGTATGAGCATATTATTAATTGGTGAGCAATTAAATCCACCAGTAGCAAATAAATCCTTATTTAACATTCTTCGATTAACCTTAGGCACTCTGAACTTAATATAATTAATAAAACTATACAATGAATTTGTGTCCGTAAATATAATAAAATGAATAATAATTTAGTGGCATAGCGGACAAAATTTGTTTCGGCCTCTGTATGGTGGGATATGCATTACTATGTACGGTATGGTACGGTTTACTGTGCTTAAATGCAGACCGATGATAGGCAACGACTATGGTACTCTGACGAGCTCATAATAAGAACGAAACGAATTCGTCAGTATCTGTCGACCCATGACTCTGTCTGGTTCTACCGAAATAGACTGAGGCCCTGCTAAATTAAACAAAATCCCTTGTGTATGTAATTTTGTCCGCTATGCCACGAAATTATTTTTAATTTTGTAATTAATAAAATTACAATTTTTGTACTTTAAATTATTAACCATTTGAAATATAAATATCACAGCTTGTTTTTTCCTTCTGTCCTCTAAAATTAAAAAGTTGAAGGTAGTAAGCATATTATAATATGAAATTCTATATGGATAAACATTAAATTTTTTTGTATATAAAAATCTTGGTTGCACCTTTTCAAGAGATGATTTTTATTAGAAATTTAGCTTGACTCTTGGACAACAGGTTTGTTGATTTTAAGCAATTGGTTATTACCTCATATACAGAGGTAAAAAGAAAGTAATGTTTTTTTGTTAATTTTTGGAGCAATCTGTGGAGCGAACGAATGATAGAAATTATTCGAAAATCGCAAATTATTTATTTACTCAAACCTTACAAACACCAGATGTTGGTAATTACATGTAAAGTGTTTACACAGACACACTTAACCTAAGATCTAAGACTTAAAACTAAGTAGACTAGGACGATCACAAGAAGGGAAAAAACTAGTAACTTTCATAGGGTTTGATTTAGTATTAACATCTCCGAAGACATTTTCAAGAGAATTAGTTAGTTCTTTTAACGATATGTTATTTAAATCTACATTTCTACAGTTTTTGCAATGAAAGTATTGCAAACTTGCATCATATTATTTATTGGAGATAAACTCCCTGATTCTGTAAAAAAAAAGGATCTTTATTCAAGATTCTCAGATTTACTTTCGGTACTTTAAATGTAATATTGTTTATAAAATTGCAGTGTTTGTATTTTAAGTAATTTACAATAAAATAAATAAACAATACAGACTGCGTTTTTCGTCTGCTTTCTAATGTCTCCAATTTATAGGTTTTAGGCATTGATTTATACCATACCATGAATGGATATACATTATTTTGTTTTACATATAAGAATCTTAAAAAACGTTTTGAACCTTTTCTATCAAATCAATATTCACGAAAGCTGTAGGCGACCATACATTAGATACATATTCCAGATGAGGACGCACAAGAGTATTATACAGTGTAATTATTGTACTGATCTTAAACTGTTTACTGTTACGTATGACAAAGCCTAATGATTTAAAAGCCTTATTTACAGAATTTTGATAATTGTTTCTAAATTTTAAGTTACTTTGATAGAATACCCCTAAATCTGTAGCCTCCGATCTTCTATCTAATAGCATTCCACCGATATGGTAATCTGCCTCTATAGGAGCTGCCCTTCTAGTATAAGACATCACAAAACATTTCCCAGTATTCAAATCCATTTTATTTTCAAGGCACCAGCCCGACACAGCTTCAAGATCAGAACGCAGCAAATCCACCTCATTCCACTCATTTAGCACTTTAAATAATTTGAAGTCGTCAGCATAAAGCAAAGCTGAGGAGTGTCTAATGACTTCAGTCAGTGAGTTCATAAAGACTTTAAAGAAAAGAGGACCCAAATTTCTACCCTGGGGCACACCTGATGTACTGACAAATTGATCCGAATATCGCCCGCCAATCCTGACACACTGCAGTCCCTGTCCAACAGTATAGCGTGATCCACCTTATCAAAAGCTTTTGACATGTCCGTATAAATTGCTCTACAGGCTCAGCCGCACATTCCGTAAATGCACATATATTGCTAACGGTTGATCTGTCATTCATAAAGCCATGCTGCACTAATAATAATAATAGCTTTATTGCCCGACAGAAAAAATATTCCCTTTACAGAGCAATACAAACAATAATGATTATAAATATAAACAAAACCACTGAAATAATATCCACAAAATGAGTCAAATATATACAATCAAATAGAAAAAGTAACAGCATTATTACTGTCATCATCATAAAAAAAATATATTTACTATATATAATAGCTCCACGTAAAATACCCGATCCGAACACATGATAATAATTAACAGTAGTAACAAAATAAGCGAACGCCAAGTAATATAGACAATTCAATTATACTAGCAAAATTCAAACGTACACATATTTCAAAAATAAAAACAAAAACAAAATAAAACAAAAAACAAAGACGAGTACACTCATGACAAACAGGACTCCGCATATTGCATAAGTTCCCGAAGCCCATCAGCAAATATATCACATCCAGCACAAATGATATTAAAATTATTACAGAAAACATGAATGGGAGATCTCAATAAAATATTAGTTCTGGCTCGTTCAGTGAAAAACACTCTACTACTCCTGACAAATACTCGGGGAACATTAAAATTTAATCTGGATAATAAGTCAGCACAATCCATGTATTAAATGATAGAGAAATCCAAGAGAATTCAATTTCCTTCTTAGGGTCAAACTTTGTAAATGAAATCTGTTAAGCATTAATTGATAGTCTGTTCCCCTTGAAGGATACTGTCCATCCACTTTGAACATAAGTAATTTCAAAAATCGTCTCTGGATTCTCTCAATCGTATATTCATGTACTCTGTAATCCCCCCAAATCTTTATCAGAGTCAGATCGAGGTATTTCAGCGTGATCAATCGAATACCGATACTCAATAAATGTATTCTTCCGGGTATAACTAACACATTTACATTTAGATGGATTCAATGCAAGCCTGTTTGCGATACACCATTCCTGAACGCTATTTAGACACTGCTGCAGGATTATACAGTAATTTAAATTCTCAACCACGGAAAATATTTTAAGATCATCAGCAAATATTAATCGACCACAGTCAAGCAGGCATTCAAGATCATTAACAAACATCAAAAAAAGTAGAGGCCCAAGGTTAGATCCCTGAGGAACGCCAGAAGTTGCTATATATTTTCGAGAACAATAGCCATTATAGAAAACATATTGGGATCGGTTTCTTAAATATGTCATAAAAAATGTTTTCAAATTCGTAACAAGTCCAAATTGGTCCAGCTTCCGCATCAAAACACCGTGGTCCATTCTGTCAAAGGCCTTCGAAAAGTCAGTATAAATCACATCCATCTGACCACCACCATCCAAAACCTCAGATATATTCTGAGAAATGATGGCAAGATTCGTTATCGTAGATCTACCCTTGACAAAACCATGTTGAAAAGTCGTGATTCTATTCTTGACAGATTGATAGATTTTATTATACAATACAGACTCAAATATTTTCGCAAAGTTTGACAAAATGGAGACGATAATTACTCATTAAGGACTTATCACCCGACTTCAAGACTGGCACGATTTTCGCCTCCTTCCACTGATCCGGAAACTCTTTATTTTTTAGGGCTAAATTAAAAATATAACACAAAGGCTCAACCAAAATAGGAATACAAATTTTGACTAAGAAAGACGGCAATCCATCGGGACCCGAAGTCATTTTATTTTTTAGCCTTCTACAAGCCCTGTAGATATCATCCACAGTAATCGTATCAACATTAACGTTGTCCATAGACACACACTGAGTCTCACTGCCATCCACTCCAGATGAATCCACAAAAACGCTCTCGAAAAAATTACCAAAAGCGTCAACAACATCCTGTGGCTCATCATAATCAGTGTCACTAAATCTCATTGTACTCGGGAGCCTAGTAGTTTTAGTTTTGGAGTGAAAATACCTCCAAAATTCATTGACATTAGTACTTATACCATTGTCAATTCTAGAAATGTATGAAGAGTAACTGTTTCTAATATCAGTCTTTATCAATGACCTCAAAGATTTAAATTGTTCCAAGAATGTAGGATCACCCGATCTCTTAAATCTTCTGAGCATCTTCTCCTTCTGCTTAATATCTGTTATAGTCTTTGATGAATACCAGGAAGGAAACCTACGTTTGAATAATTTACACCTCGGAACATGACTTCTAATACTTGAAAATAATAATTCATAAAAAGTAGAAACGGAGTAATTTACATCTGTAATATCCCGCAGTTGAGTCCAGTCAGTGTCAAGGACGGCGTTGTACATGGCATGATAGTCAGCTTTTCTATAATTGAAAGATGTGAGATTAGTATTCGACAGAAATTTTTTGGGTTTTTGTTCAATCTGCATTAAAACATTGACTAACAGACAAGGATGGTGTGTATCCTCCTTGACTAGGGGACAAAGATTTCTACTAACATCGCAACTAAGGTTTGAAATAATTAAGTCCAGAAGTCGGTTGTTAGAATTGAGTGTGGTATTAAACTGTGACACATCAAGAAAATTCATAAAGTTTTGTATAGTTAAAAAGCTTCTATCAGTTAAATTACCATCAGAAAATTAAGTTATATTGAAGTCACCCACAAACAATATTTTTTCATTATGAAATACCTCGATCCGCTCCAGTGAGTCAAAAAATAATTCCAAATCATTCACCCGTATAACTGGAGGGATATACACTACCAATATAATACATTTTGTATTTGCAATAAAACATTTACACGCTAAGAAGTCAATGGTCGGAAACTCTGCATCCGAAGTAGCAGTGTCAATGAGTGTACTCCTCAATTCACTGCGTGTTGCCTGATATCCTTGGTCGAACACAGCCAAGCAAATCAAGATACAGCAAATTTTCATAAATTTTGGCAATGATATTACTTAAACTGATTGGTCTGTAGTTTGTCACATCGTTCAATTTCCCTTTTTTTATGAATAGGAGTGATAGTGGCTATCTTTAAATTATCTGGAAATTGTATGCCTAAATTAAAAATATGCATCAAAGGATGTGCCAGAAAATCAGCGCATCCCTTAAATATATAATATAATATATATATAATAATAATATATAAGGAGGTGTTATCTATTCCTGTTGATTTTTTCGGTTTTAACTTTTTGATACTAGCAAGAACGTCTGCCTCCGTAACAGGTGAGAACTTAAAGCTTCCCCAGTTTCGGCCTACATCGTCAGTTTTGTTAAAAAGGTGCATATTGGCACCCATTTCATGGGGAACATTATTATAGAGTGTACCAAAAAGGAGATTATAAAATAGTCTAAAAATATAAATTAGTTGCACCTTTTAGATGCATTATTTAATAATCAACTTGAATTACATAGTTTTTTAATACCGCGTTCCCCCCAGGTGTTCTTATAACTGCAGCCATTCTTTTCCCCATACCAGGGTATCAGAAATTCCTGAGGCAAATTCTCCCATACCATAATTAATGGCATTCTAACCTCTTCTAAGTATTGGACAGCCGGAATTCTTGATCTTAAACTTCTGCCAGGTAAGTCCCAGACATATTCAGTCGGAATCATGTCCGGGGAACACTCACATAATAATGTCATACAGTTCACGCGATAATAAAAACGTTCATTTTAAATGGTCTCTAAACAATAATCGTCGACCCAATGGGATCCCCATAAAGTGCGTGCCAATTTTCAACGAAACCTTGTAACTTCCATAATAAGTGAGTTTTCAGAGTGAATGAAAAACCAAATTGCCCAGAAAAGATCAATCTTTAATTTACCATTATTTACTACTACGAATTTCTACTTTCATTGGATACTCCAGAGTCCAGAGATTGCTAAAAAAAAACACTACTTTCTTTTTATCTCTGTATAGGACATAAGAACCAATTGCCTAAAATCAACTATAGGTCAAACCTGTTACTCAAGAGTCAAGCTACATTTCTAAAAAAAAATCATTTGAATATATTCTAGGATTCACGATAAAACCGATGCTTCTTAAAATTATAAATTTGGACCGTTCATCTAATTTTGCCGTTGTGTGTATATGAGATATACTTAAATAAATATGCAGTCGTAGATTTTTCGAATAGTTTGAATACTAGGTATATGAAACGCTGTCTAACATCACATACCTACCATTAATTGTAGCTGCGTTAATATCAAACTTCTTTAACGCCATCAACTGATCTTCAATCAACGAGACCAACGGTGACACGACTAAAGTCAAATGCCGGTCAACCAATGCTGGAAGCTGATAAACAAGACTTTTACCGCCACCTGTTGGCATGACCAACAACAAATCCTTCTTTGACAATGTCACATTGATAGCAGCCAACTGTCTCGAACGAAACGACTTGAAACCAAATATATTTTTAAGGATTTCATGGATTTTCTCAGACCAACTGAATTTTCTTTCGATCCATTCAGTGACTTCTGTTGTACGTTTGATTTTCTGCCTATTGTGCTCATTTTGTAAATCATCTTTCATCGATTTCAAGATTTTGAGTTTGTTGAAGATTTTCTTTTGTTGAGCCTCAAGATCCTTGATTTCTCGCTCTATTTTATTGAGTTTTGTATGATAATCTAAATTAAGTGAACCATATTTGGGTAATTGATAATAACGAATACACGAATAAATAACTGAAGATGTCTTACACTTACCACTATCTTGGATTTCAATATCCATAATTACCTACTTAAGCATTTCTCTAATATCTAATAACAAATTAATTTATTTTCTTACTGAATGTATGTAAGACAGCCAACTGTAGTAGAGTAGGCTTTGATATACCTTATGTTTTATAATAATTTCTAATTATTGGTCAAATAATACTGGTTTCTGTTTTCAAAGGTACCTAATATTCTTTGATTATGTATATTCAAAGCTAATATATTTGTATTTGTATACAATTGTAATACCTATTATAACCTAACCTATCTATCTTCTACCTTTCTTTTGGCCACCACACACACTGCAGTAGACACACCACACACTCAGCTAGGTGTGATTTTTACTGATATTTAAAAATCACAGTCGTTCCTTTGGCCACAGCATACATACTACAAGACTTCTTTATTCATTGATACATTCAGCAAAATCAAAAGTACGAGCATATAGTATGCCGCCATGTTCCACTATTGACAGTGGCGTACTATCTTAAGGTGTAAAAAATAAGTAGGAAAAAGTTTATATAAATTTTTTTACGAATCGTGAGTACCAGTTTTCAATATTTATTTTTTAAAATAAAACAAATATTGATTATTTCAATAATATATTATTTTATTAAACTCATTTGGTGGACTTTCATTTTAAACATTAAAAGTCAATTTTACGTTATTTTTATGAAAATGTTTACAATTTACTTGAATTATTCACGGTGACAGTGGTTTAAGCTTTTTATTTTATAAAAAAAAAGAATAAAACTTGAAAAGAAATAAAATTATAAACAAATTAGCTATAACAGTTGGTTTTCTGAAAATGAAAAGCGCGGTGCATTAAGAATACCCATTAAGTAGCTATAAGTCTTAAAAAAAAGCAGTTACAACGCAATGGTAGCTTAAACAAGTTGTATTTATAAACCTTTGTTTTCCAATTCTTAGTCTTCCTCAGAAGGTAAGCTGGTGCTCGATGAGGATGTATCAGTTGGAATCAGAGTTTTTTGTTGCTCTGGTTGCGCTCCCTGTTTTATTCCAGAAGTACCTGGCGTGACGTTAAGTTCGGATTGGCTGAAAGTAATTAATTTGAGGAGTTACCTGACAAATATTAGTTTAAAAATTAATCAATGTAATCTTGCGTATGTTCCTACATAAATCCAATCCAACAGAGAATCACGGATAGTTCTGGATTTATTCCAACATATTTAATTACAGTTGAAGGATAGTCCGAAAAGTTTTCGTTCAGTATATTTACAATCAGCTCTTTGCAGAACATTCACCAACATATAATACGTTTCTTTTTACATTCCAAATTATTGGAAAAAATGATAATTATCGTAATTTATTAGCCACTCTTCCATTATTATTTTCGTGATTGAATTACTTTTCATAAACAATAACACAATTTCGTTAGTATACAAATTTTCAAAACTGTTTAAAATAATTTTCTTCACTATTAAAAAAAAATAAGTCCATTGATCATGTGAGCATTATTGATGCTTCCTCATTCATTTTTAACTTTTCTGTATAAAGTATAAATCTAGTAAATAATTTGAGACCGCATTACCACAGAACAAATTTTGTTTATAATCTGCGTTTTCATTAGGTAAACGGAAATCTGTTATACTACATACTAAAAGATAATAGCCTAAAGATTACTTTTAATTATTAAAAATTAATAAAAACTGGAGGCGACTTAATACTTCATTCTAAGTTTTACCTATGAAATGAAATTCCTTCTTTTGTTCACTGCGACTTGGGCATCCAAACGCCACACAACGTACCATTTTATTAATATACAAAATACATTTCTATTCCCACTTTTCTCAAATAAAATCATCAAAAATGCACACATAGTTGTCTGTTTGTTTGGCACATAAAAAATGGCTGCCGCATTTAAAGTTTAACACTTGCCATGCATTCAGATGATATACGACGGTGCGGTATCCCCTCTCGTTCTAATCTAAGGTTGTAATATGGCCACCATAAATATTAGGTTATGTTCATGATACAGGTTATGTTGTTATTGTTATTTTGTATAACAAGTCAATCGCTTGGCAATTCTTTTCTATTTTCATTACTTTTATTTTGCATATTCTATCATCTATCTACATACAAAATTAGGTAAAAATAGCGTTTTTGTTTCCTGCTTTGGAACATAAGACAGAATTGTTAGATATACTTTAAATCATTTTTTTTAAGTGAATGACTAATATTGATAACCGGGCATTATAAATATTGATATCCAATACATAAAACGAGTGAACAGTAATGAGCAATCACGGTAGTCATTCTTCACGGTAAGAATCACTTAACTATATGATAAGTACATTTTTCTAGCTAAATGTGGTTTGTGCATCATTCCTGATAACTTTAAAAAAATGTTTTTACTATTTTCATCTAGGTCTCCAACGCCACAAAGAAACCTTTTAAAGTCTGTGGACATCAATAGCTTGCGATCCATACGCATTTCTATAAAGCGTAGCAATCTTTCAAGCAGTGGCCCCCAGGAGGTTATTGTACGAGATTTAGGGGACCCAAAAGATATTCTACCTTTGGTGCATCTTAGAAAAGGTAAGTGTTTAGTTGGTTTAGGTAATTTATATCTACCTAAGGGCCGGTATTATGTCAGGTTAAGACTCCTTATGTTTGGCACTAGTTAAAATAAATAAAATCTAATCATTAAAATAATACTTTCCAATTAAGTAAGTAGTCGTAAAAGTCACTGCGTTAATGAGAACAAATAAAAACGCAAATTAAAAATTTTTCTTTTGGTGAAATCCTAACGTTTCGGTAACCAATCTACTCCTTCGCCAGAGATTAGGCTAATTAAGAATATATTATGAATTCTCTACAATTTGGCATGTGTAGTTTTCGCCTTCGTATTGGCATTTGTCAACTAAGACTGGTCAGCTCTGACTACGGGGATATGTGTATAAGTGCTTGATTTGTTTTGATTTTGACGTTTGTGATAAATTAATTGTTGCAGTAGCGTACTTAGTGTTATAAAATATTGAAACAAATTCTGTCAAACTATAGACATTGTTCTTCACCCTTTGTTAGTCGTATATCGTATAGTTTCGTTTAATTACCTTTATGTGGAGTTAGGTTTGTATTCAAAAATATCGATATTGTCCCATAATATCCTATGACCTGTTTGGTACGCTTTAATACCAGAGATCTAACAGTGGCTAACGATAGACCTCTGAAATTCCATTACCCTTTTATTCTAACTTTAAATGGGTTACCTACATGTTTCTCCAATATATTATGTACTACAAGTACCTACCTATATCGAATTTTGTTTTTTGGTTTTCATTAGAAGGTTCAGCTATTGTTAAAAATTAACGTATATATACTACTATACGTATATATACTTACTTTCATTTTCACGGAATTATTTTGAGCATGTATAAATCAAACGGCGTCTGCTCCACAAAATTATTATTATTATTTCATAAAATATTTTGAGCATGTCTAGAGTAATATATGTCGTGGAATGTCATTTTAAAAAATATAATAAAATCTCCCGGATAGTCATGTTTAATGAGTGCTGGTCTCTCTAAGCAAAGATTTGATCTTGAGTTTATATATTATGTAGTGTTTGAGGTACTCAACTTTTGTTTCTGCGAATTCTGAAGCTACGCACATCAACCTGGTTGAATAATGTGTACTGGTGATTTTTTTGTTTAATACGTTTGTGATTTAATTTTCAATGCCTCATAATTATTGTATGTAGGAGTCCTTGTTGAAATATTACGTCCTGTCTCCAAAATGTGTTAGTGAATCGGTTTTATTCCTCCAAATACAATTATTGTATTGGGAGGAAATTTTGTTCTTTAAACCTTATTTTAAAGATTCTCTTGGTTCTGCATTCGCGTTCCAGTCATATACTTACTCCTGATCTTTGTTGTTAATGAGGATAGTGCCTAAGATATCCTTTGACCTTATGTTATGTTTGGGAAAAACATTTGAAATAGAATAAGGTATTGGACAATTAAAAGTAAGTGAATAAAACCTTCCACCCATGTTATGTTTTTTTTTCTTATTTTTCTTGAACCATATAAGTATTTATAATTTTTTGGATATCATTTTTGGGGTTTTAGGTTCGTATTAATAACAAAAGTGATATAATTTTTTTTATTTCATGTCAAACTCCTTTTTTTTCCTCGACGTTTCGACAAACAAATTTTTTTCTTCTTCAGGATTTTTTTTTCTATTAGTCTACAAACATTAATTATTATCAGTACCTTGGTGATTTTAGGTAGGTGTAAAAAGTAAGCTATAGGTAGTGTAGTAGGTTGTATATCATTTATAATATTTTGGTCTTTTTTATGTAAATCATTTCTAGCACTTCCTTCGTTCCTTTGCAAGAATATTAGTTTTATCATAATCAAAACTATGGTTGTATGTCTCTTGATGTTTCTTTAGAACGGTTATTCCTGTGTTGTAATTTTTATGGTTACGTGTCCTTATATTTAGATGTTGTTTGGTTTGACCAATGGCATGGTATTTTGTATACTACGTGGGTATTGTTACTGTTTGGGGTTCCACTTTATAATTTTGTATATATTTGAAGCTTTAGAACATTATTACTTTTGTGGCAGACGGTAATATTGTATTTTTTTAATCTTTGTTTTATAGATAGATATATTTATTCACCATCTTATGTTACAATACATGTATAGTACGTCAAAAAAGAACAAAAATTAATCAATCAAAGTTACAGCAACAAAGAGAGGCTTACAAACAAATTAAAATAGCAACAACATAAAACAAACTAAAATCTAGAAAAATCTTACAATATCGCTTTTGAAATAGTCCTCAAAGGTATAAAAAGCTTGTGATATCACAAATGATTTAATACTTTTATTAAACTGGACTTCACTAAGGTTCTTTATGTGAGACGGCAGCTTATTATAAAATTTAACACAATAATAGTCAGAACCTTTCCTAGTCCTCAATAGGCGGTGAAATTCAGGCAATATGTCATTTCGATTTCGCGTACCATAATTATGCATATCAGAGTGAAGAGTGAAATGCGAGGCGTTGGTTCGAATGTAGCCAAGACAGTTTAAGATGTACAAGGAAGGCAAAGTAAGTAGTCCATATTCAACAAAATACTTTTTACAGCAGTCACGCCAACCGAGCCCCAACATTGTACGTAAACATCTCCTCTGTAGCTTGAAGATTTTCATTGCATGGGAACTATGTCCCCAGTTCAAAATACCATACGACGTACGGGAAACAAAATAACCGTGATATACCGTCAACAGACTGGCGATTGAAACACTCTGCGCAAGCCTTCTGATGAGATATATGACCCTGGACAGCGAGCACCCAAGCTCTCGCACATGACTCTCCCAGGTTAATTTAGAATCAAGATGAACCCCAAGGAACTTCACGCGAACATCGCTCTGAAGATCGATAGGCGCAGAACGCAATGTAAAGTTCGTGCTCTGAGTTTTAGCCTGATTCAAGCTCAGTTCATTTGCTAGAAACCAATTGCCTATGTCAGTCTCAACAGCATTAACCAACTCCCCTAAAGGGTCGTTTGGTCGATATCTAATCAGACTAGTTGTGTCGTCAGCAAATAGGATTATATTTGAGTCTTCTTGAAATTTGTATCAATCATTTACGTATATTAAAAACAGTAAAGGTCCCAAACCCGACCCCTGGGGCACACCCCGTCCAACCCTTCGTCTCTCCGAGTATCGTCCCCCATACAAAACGTGCTGAAAACGATCGCTGAGATAAGAGCCAACCAAGGCAACACTGTCAACATCAAAGTTATAGTAAGAGAGTTTCTGAAGAAGTATCTCGTGTGAGACACAGTCAAAAGCCTTAGTGAGATCATAAAAGGAAGCAAAGGTGTCACAGCCCTGCTCCATACCATCCGAAACATATTCCAAAAGGTTATTAATTGCAAGAGTAGTAGATCTCTTATTACGAAAGCCATATTGACTTTGCATAAAGAGATTATTTGCTTCAAAATATTCAGTTATTTGATTTTTAATAATAGATTCAAAGATTTTTGAAAAAATTGGCAAGATCGATATTGGTCGATAGTTACTGGGATCATCAACCGCTCCTTTATTTTTGTAGATTGGAATAACCCTTGCCTCCTTCAAGACCGCCGGAAATACAGCACATTAGATTTTCAGACAACCCATTAATATAAGGTAGAGACATAAAATTTATATTGTTATCATTGTTACGTTATTCCTATTGTAAAATTTATGTATTCGTTTTTTGAAAATAGTTTTTCCGGATAGTTATTTCGTATTAGGGTGGTTTTGGTTTTTGTCGATAGCTTATTTTCTATCTTCTGGATCAGAGAGTTTAATTGCTCTGTCTGCAAGACTAATGATTACACTTTTTTATGGCTCATTGGGTGGTTCGAGAAGTAATTTGTATATTGTTGTGACCAAGTTGGTTTAGTGTACCATTTTGTTTTTATAAAATTGTCTGTGTTTATAAGTGTGGTGTCTAGGAAATTCAGCATGTTCTGGCTTTCAATTTCAATAGTGAATTGTAATTTCGGATGGTATGAATTGAAATGATTTTTAATCTTGTGTACTTGAGTGTTAGGGAGTAGGGCCACACAATCCTCTACTGTAGAAAAAAACCGGTTTAAAATCTAGTACATTGATTATGGATGTTTCTAAATCCTCCATGACATGTTTTTTAATTTATCTACATTTTTATGTATTTTAAGTTTTATTCAACTTTTTAGTAGTTAGTAGTATAAGTAGGTACCTTGACAAATTTAGATTTTTTTCATTGACGCAGTTGCTTTTACGTGGTCTTAGTGGGTTAGAGTTTAGATATTTTTTGTAACTTTAACTAGTGAGTCACAACAGACACATAAAAACAATGTCAGGTTGGTTGAAGGTTGACTGACTACACAAGATAAATAAGTTTTACGGATATCAAATTTAAATAATTTTTCTTCAAAAGTAAACTACGGCTCAAATGTTGTTGATGAAACGCAAACTGTTTCAACCTTCGGTTACCTCTCAAGTACTGTTTGGAATATCCTTGGGTTGAATAACGATTTTATAATACCGACCCTTGGTTCATTCATGGGTGATGCCTCTGTTAACTCCGTGGGAGATACTTATGTTTTCGTTTATACAGGGTGGTCCAACGAAAAGTTTGCACCTAGCTTTTCTCTTTTTTTTGTAGTCGAATGCGAAAATGCTCGGACACGTCGATTTTGCTTTTGAGGGGGACACATTTTAAACATATTTTTCGATCTGCGCCTTTAACCCCCTAGCGGGGGTGAGTAACAACCCTAAAATTTTAAATGGAAAGAGGGGTCTAATGACATATCATTTGAAAGGACACAAAATTGTCTTTCTAATGATACCCTATTTGTCGAATTTTACTAAAACAGTTAATACGAAAACGACTTTAAAGACATTAAGCCGATAATTTTGGTATTAATGAGAAATACAAATAAGTTTTAATTATTACGACTGAAAACAACTACAATCATTTCTAAATTATTTACTTTGAAGAAAAACGGGATTTCAAAAACACTATCTTATTTATCAGAACTAAATTCCTCACTAATCGTTTGCGTTTTTTGTTGAAATAAAAACTGCAGATACGTGTAGGAAAAGAATTTACACCGTTTATTTTAGTCTTTTCATTGATTCAGTTTGGTTGCTTCTCAAGTTATTTTACTTTTACCGTACAAAATGATTTATTCCATTCCAGAACGAGTTGAAATTGTTAAACTTTATTTTCAAAATAATAGTAGTGCTAGACTTACGGCTCGCTTATTTAATGAGAGACATCCCGATAAAAATGTGAATGATGTGTACGTTGGCAAGTTAGTTAAAAAGTTTGTAGATACCGGATCTGTCTGTAATGTAAAACACCAGCCGCAGAAACCGATCAGAAATGAAGCTGTGGAAGTCGCTGTTTTAGGGCATGTTGAAATGGATCATAGTCAAAGTACCCGTCAACTAGCTGAAGCCTCAGGTGTCTCCCGTTCGTCCATAATACGAATTTTAAAAGCGTACAAATTTCATCCGTACAAAATCAAATTAGTACAGGAACTAAATGAGGATGATCCTGATAGAAGGCTGCAATTTTGTGAAGCAATGAGCCAGCGTTTAATTGAAGATCCGCAATTATTATTTAACATTTGTTTTTCCGACGAATGCACATTTTATTTGAATGGAGCTGTAAATAGGCACAATTGCCGTTACTGGGATGACAGTAACCCACATTTATTCCGTGAGGTTCATACCCAGTATCCTCAAAAAATAAACGTCTGGTGTGGCATATTAGGAAATCATATTATAGGACCACTTTTTATTCCTGGAAATTTAACTGGTGAAGTGTACCTAAACATGCTTGAAGACACAATTGATCCTTTAATAACACAAATAATAGAAGATGACCAAAATCATACTGCTGATCGGCTTTATTTCCAGCAAGATGGAGCACCTCCGCACTATGTGGCTCCTGTAAGACAGTTCTTAGATGACCGGTTCCCTGGACGGTGGATTGGAAGGAGGGGCCCAATTGAATGGCCTGCCAGGTCACCGGATTTATCGCCTTTAGACTTTTTTCTTTGGGGGCACTTAAAAAATAAATGTTTTGCCACGAAGCCCGAGTCCATAGAAGATCTTCGCCAACGCATTACAGAAGAGTGCAGAAACATAACACCTGATATGCTACAAAATGTTAGAAATAGATTTGAACAAAATCTGTATTATTGTATGGAATCAAATGGGTCACATTTTCAACATTTGTTAATGTAACGTTTTAATAAATCAATTTAACAGCTTGTTTACTTTTTTTACAAAGCAATGTTAAAACTAACAAACATTGGAATGTACTAACGATTGCAGGTGTTTTCACTCGCAATAATTAAAACTTATTTGTATTTCTCATTAATACCAAAATTATCGGCTTAATGTCTTTAAAGTCGTTTTCGTATTAACTGTTTTAGTAAAATTCGACAAATAGGGTATCATTAGAAAGACAATTTTGTGTCCTTTCAAATGATATGTCATTAGACCCCTCTTTCCATTTAAAATTTTAGGGTTGTTACTCACCCCCGCTAGGGGGTTAAAGGCGCAGATCGAAAAATATGTTTAAAATGTGTCCCCCTCAAAAGCAAAATCGACGTGTCCGAGCATTTTCGCATTCGACTACAAAAAAAAGAGAAAAGCTAGGTGCAAACTTTTCGTTGGACCACCCTGTATGGTGTATTTACGAGATTTGAACTATTTATGACATTGATGTAGGATAACAGTTTTGAAATTATCTCTTATGCGTTGGATAATACATTAGTTTAAATTATGCTGAATATTTTCATCATGAGTTAAAACTCTCATAAGAGGTGTGCAATTTTTGGCTCAGGGACTATAAAAAATGTGTTGGCTTTTGTCAGTAAATAATGTATTAATGATAGGAAAATCAAAAGTAATACTATTCTCATTTTGGTAATATAATTCAGTGTTTTGTTTTGTTATAGTTTTGTGTAACTATGTTTTTTCCTGTTTTATATATCTTTTCTCAATTATAGTGCTCCGAGGATGACCCAATATAGGTCGAAACGTTAGCCATAATCTAAAAGGAGTTTTAATTGCGCAGACCAACACCTATACAAAAAGTATTGTTAAACAATATTGTAAAAATTTATCATCTATTTTTGTCTATAATTTGATATTTTATCAGATTTATATCAACTGACAAGTTACACCAAATTATTATTTTTTATTCTCTATTCAACTACTACTACAGGATGATAATATCAACAAATACAAACAATGATTATAAAATTATAATTCATAATAAAAATTCGACATTCTCCCCATCGTGCAAACTGTTTCAGTTTTCACCATCATCAACTGTTACATCTAATTTGCAAACTTTGGTGATAGGACGGCGATAAACACCAGAGGCTGTTCGAACTTCTATTACTCTAACAATCCCATCTTTTCCTGGATAAACAGCCGTTATTCTACCTAATGGCCATTTATGTCTTGGAAATGTCGGGTCTATAACCACAACAACGTCATTTACTTGAATGGATGAATTAGTGTCGATCCATTTACTTCTTTTTGTTAAAGTGGGTAAATATTCTTTAACCCACCTGGTCCAAAAACTGTCAACAATTTGTTGAGTCTTCTTCCATAACGTTCTCAAATTTTATTGGTAAAGAATCACGTTTATTTCCTAACAACAAATGATTAGGTGTTAAGCATTCTTTATCAGATGGATCTATTGAAACATACGTCAATGGTCTATTATTCACTACATTTTCAGCTTCTGCGAAAACAGTCTGTATGTAGCACTTCTTCTCTAGGATTTTCTACTGTTAAAACATTCTGTAAAATTTTCTTCACTGACCCTATTAATCGCTACTAACAACCTCCTATGTGTGGGGCTCCAGGTGGTATAAAATGCCATTCTATCATGTGTTCCGAAAGTTTTGTTCCCATATTTTTGTTATCTATATTTTTCCAAAATGATTTTAGTTCTTCTGATGCACCTCGAAAATTTGTTCCATTGTCTGAATAAAGACATTTAATTTGACCTCTTCTTGCCATCATCCTACATATAGCCATGATTGTGCTGTCAGTTGTAAGCGAATGAACAATTTCCAAATGTACTGCTCGAATCGCCATACAAGTAAATAGTGCTCCCCATCGTTTTTCTTTTCTTCGTCCAATAGTTATTGTCATGGGACCGAAAAGATCTAAACCACAGAAAGTAAATGGTGGCATATTAGGAGTAATCCTACTTAGTGGAAGTTGTCCCATTTGAGGTGGCACAGGTGTCACTTTTCTAATTTTACAAATTTGGCATGATTTAAAACCATCTTTAACTGCTGCTCTGCCTTTCAAAATCCAAAACTTCTGTCTTAAATTATTCAACACAGACTCTACGCCAACATGACAATTTTGTTAATGATGATATAAAATTAATAATTTTGTCAATCTGTTTTTTGGATCTAAAATGATTGGCATTTTCACGTCGTTTTGTATCATATCACTCTGTCTTAAACGTCCGTTCATACGAATTATACCCTTCTCATCTAAAACTGGCATTAATTTGAATATTCTTGAATTTCTATCAACGTTTTTATTATTTTTTAATTGTATATATTCTTCTGGAAAACTTTCCTGCACAAATCTTCTCCATTTTGAAAATCGATTGATATTTGGAATTATATTAAAATTTTCTGTAGTGTAACCCATAAATAAAGGATCTCGTTTCATTTCTTCTTGATCGTCATTTTTTAGTTTGCAAATATCCAATTGCTTAGGCCAAAATTCTTGTGAATATTTTAAGAACTTAGGTCCATGAAACCATTGTTCATTATTACATAAATTAATTGAATTTGCAAATCTCGTACTTAAATCAGCGACATTCTGATCACCTGGAACGTATTTCCATTGGTCGAGTTTTGTTAGTTCCTGTATTTCACCAACTCGATGAGAAACAAATTGTTTATAATTTCTTCCATCCCCGTTAATCCAATGCAATACTGTTTTCGAATCTGACCATAAATAGGAATTATTGATATTAAGTCCCGATTCTTTTCTGATAGTAGTTAGAAGTCTACTACCCATTAAGGTAATCGCACCAATAGTCGACACGGCACCAGTAGTCGACACATCGAATTTCAAACTTTAAAAATAGCCAAACGGTTATGTTTTTTGTATTACCCGCGCTTTCTCCCGTTCCGTTGTTGTATACCGCTTCGTGCGTACTCAAAAATTCGCCGAACAATGCGCCACAGCGTTTATTATCGCATTAACATTAATATGTTACCGGTAACAGGTTGTTTCGTGTACGAATTTTTTTCAAAACTTTAAGGGGTAAGTATTATAAAATAATAGTTTGTAAGGTAATAGGGTATTTTTGAGTAATTATTTAAGATCAAGTGAAGTTTAGAAACCCAAATTAACAATACAGTGTGCTTTATTTAAAATTAGATATTACAAATTTCGAGTAGCATGGGATGTCGACTTTTGGGTGCTAGAAACAGCGATGTTCCTAAATTCGACACAGTGTCAATTATAGGAACATTGGTTTAATGGTTTTTTTATATAAAGTTTGACAGTTATAAACCTTAGTAGCAAATTGCAATGCAAACTTCGTTAATATCAATCCGCGCTCCAATATTCGACATGGGTGTCGAACAATGGCGCATCCAGGTGTCGACTACTGGAACAAATAATTGCTATCGAAAATCTTTTTTGTATTGTTTTAGAAAATGCCTTCCAAAAAGCTTCGTAACTACACTGAAGCTAATATGTTAGTCTTGCAGATGTTAATAGAGGAATATCATACAAGGCAGCGGCTCGAACTCATGGGATTCTCAGAATCACACTTATGGACAAGCATAAGGGCAAGGGAACCAGCAAGCACTTTTAGCCCTAAACAGGAAACTGCTTTGATTGATTGGGTGCTAGGTATGACAAGAGCAGGATTTCCAGTAAGCAAGGAGTCATTTATTAGTAGTGCAGGGAAACTAGCCAAAGAATTTCACCAAAGAATACTCTTATGGCCAGAAAAAAAGGACGCTGTGAAATCTACGCATAAACGGGAAAAACTTCCGGCAGTAGTAACATCACCACAAGTGCTCAAGTACTACAAGAAAAAATAAAATCAGAAAATAGAGGTTGATAAACAGAAAGAGGCAAGGAAAAGATCCAGTGAAACAAAAATGACAGAGCTAGAAGCCAAAAAGTTGAGACAACAGAAAAAGCAAAAGCTAATTCAAAATAAGTCCTCGGACGAGTCCTCTGAATCCGACGCATCTGAAATATCTTTTCCTGAGTCTGATGTATCTGAATGAAAGGAGTGACGAAGAAGAAGAGGTGTGTGAAGTGAAGTTATTGAATGGTCTCAAAGAAGGTGACTTTATATTGGTCGAATATAAAGGTGGCAAAAGAATGGTCTCCAATTTTATATACCTGTGTTATCCAAAAAATTAACTCAGCCGAAGAAATTGAAATAACAGGCCTCAGAAGCATAGATGCGGCAAAAAAATCATTTATCATAAAAGAAAAAGATGTATCTTTGGTATCTTTAAAACAAATTAAAATTAAAGTTAAACACCCTAATGTTGTAGGTACTGGTGAAAGATCAAGTTTCCCCATTCATTAAATGTTAAAGAAATGTAAATCATCTTGTAGATTTAGTTGTTTACATGTTCTTAGATGCTGCTAGATAATACTTTACCCTGTATACTTTGCTATTTCATGGAATATAAGATTTTTATAGTTTTAACAATGTCTTTTCTTTTATAACTTTCTTCCAGCAGGGTGTCGACCATTAGAAAAAAAATAAGTGACGACTATTGGAACATCGTGAAATTTGGGTGTCGAAAATTGGGTCAAATTCTTATGTACAAAAAAAAATTGATAAAATTATAAATACTTCAATAATACTTTAATTTTAAGATTGAGGTATTTACAGTAATATCTAGCAAGTTTATTGACCAAAGCATTTATAAAATCTAACCAAATAACATTGTTGTAAATGCATTTGAAAAAGTTTTATTTCTTAAAGTGTCGATTATTGGTGCATTTACCTTACTGCAGCCTGCAATTCTAGCCTCGGTATAGATAGTGGTTTTAGAGGACATACTCTTGCTTTAGAAAAAATAAGGCAAACTTCAATTTGATCGTCTAAAACTATTCGTAGATACGCTGCGCATGCAAAAGCTTCTTCGCTTGCATCACAAAAAATATGTAAATCTATAAACCTAGCACTTCCCAATGAGTAAAAATAACATCTAGGTATTTTTAAATCCTCAATGTGTTTTAGATCTTTTCACCAAATTAACCAATTTTGAAAAATTCGATCAGATATAATTTCATCCCATGTAATTCCAGTTCTACAAATTTGTTGTAAAATAATTCGTCCACGTATAACTAAATTAGTTAGAAAACCAAGCGGATCAAAAATTGACAAATATTATTTTAATGGAAGTAGATCAAATTAGAACAACAGCAAATTATATAGATATAAAAGTATCCAGTACATTTTAGGGAAAATACTGAAAGTAAACTACTTAAAGTAAAAAAGTACTGTAGTACATTTTACTGCAAGTAGCTCAGCTCCTTGGTCATTCGGTACGATTCACCGGTTAACGTTTGAGTTCTCCATAACAACGAAAAATTGTTGACTAATGTAGCAATGTGGTGCTTATTGGTTTAATTTGATTAGTGGTCAGTATGTAAAACTAAAGAGACTGCATTGATCTGTGGTTCAACAAATAGTTATGGAAAACTCCCTAGTCGAAATCCCATTCAGCGCCATATATTTTTTATTTATATTTTGGTCGGCATATCATGTCGCAGAAAATAGTAAAAATCTCGTAGGTCCACACCAACATAAAAACATAAATATTGCAAGATTTTTTATTTTTTATGACTGGTTTCAGGCAACCACTCTACAATAAACAAGATGTTAGAAACGAAAGAATTTATTTCGAAAATATTTATAACTATATAATCAAATCTTTGTTATGTTTCTGGTCTGGTCGACATATTTGTTTTTTTTTTCGACGACATCTATGTCTACTAGATAGATTTGTTGAAACAAATCATAAATTGATATACCAAAAATTTATCTATTCACGAATATTATAATATGACAATTCATATTAAATATATGAAATATTGTCAGTTATTGTGACTTAGGATTTGGGAAATCCCATCAACTTAATTGATTTTAGCTCACATCGAATATTTATTTTGTTTTGCTAACTTTTTAACTAATATTTTACGTCATTTTAATACCATAAACCTTTCAGACACATTTTTAATTATTTAAACCAATTACCTTCTTTATTCAAGTTAATTTGATATGATACATTAGCATGTACTTTTAGACTAATATACTTGAAAGTATTAAACGAAGAAAGAAGAATGGAACATTTCAGAATGCAGAATTTAGAAGAAGAAAAAGAAGAGCAGTCAAAGAATATGAAATATATTGCAAATCAAGATTGAAGGCCTGTGATACCTTATTAAACAGTAAGTTTTTCATAGTGGTTTTTTTTCTTGGGATGAGGTTCTAATTAAAACACATTATAAGTGAAACCAAACTCCTGTTTCACATGTCAGACAACACAATTTTAATGTATGAAAAATTGAATGCCTGTGATGAACAGGAGACGATTTAGTCAATGTACCTGAAGAAGGCAATTATGCATTGCCGAAACGTTGTTGTTGTTGTCTGACATGTGAAAAAGGAGTTTGGTTTCACTTATAATGTGTTTTAATTAGAACCTCATCCCAAGAAAAAATTCCATTATGAAATAATTAAGACGGTTCAAGAAAAAAAATTATATTATAGTTTTTCCGTAGTACCTATATTTTGAGAAATAATTTGACACATATCAAACGTAATTCATATTTTTTGTAACAATATTATTTTGTTTAAAAATAACGTACATTTGGGACGAATCTAAAAACGCCACATAAATTACACGAAAAACGTTAAATGTTTAAATATTCAACATTTGTCTTTCGAGAAATGTTTCATCAATTTTTTATGTTATTGAACAGCTGTAAAGGCTTCAGATTTCGGGGTTTAAGTATAAAAAATACATATTTAGGGTGTCCAATACTTTTTTTAAATGTGTTTTACTCATAATTTTAATGTAATATGCCAAGATTTTTGGCTGTATTGTAATAATTGCATTGATTGACATTTTGATAAATGTTAACATAAAAAATGCAATAAATTTCAAAGCAATTGGTCCATGGATTCCTTATATTGATAAATGTATAACCGTAAAAAAACTAAAAATTAAATTAATACTCATAATAATTACTATTATTAGTTATTCAATAGAATATCTATATTATAGAGCAATCTTAAGATAAATCGGTATAGGAATAACAATTATTTTTTGCATACATTGTGAAAAATAATATAACATTTGCCAAGTACATACAAAAAACACTGATGCTTAGACTTTTCAAGTATTGCTAGCTGTAAATCATATAATAGATAACAGAACCCTCTAAGTTGTAAACTGGTTAAGGAGTCTTAATAAGGAAACAACACCGGGCAATAATACTCCGACTTGACTTTTAACAATATCTGATATATTATGAACAGCATATTATAGCAAATGATAGAATTTTATCAAATGTAAGAATAGCATTTTCTAAATGTATTCAAAAATTTGGTTAAATATATTGAACCCTACAATAATCAAAACTTACCAAAAACAATTTTCATTTACACTTAACAAGATTTGAAGTTTAAGAATGGTCTCATTTTCGTAATCAGGAAAATGGACTATTAATAATACATAATTACGAAAGTTTTGACTTTCCCAACAAATTAAATTATTAAAGCTTCCATATGATAAAAAGTAGTAATTATTCTTTAACTTCTCCAAGGCTTTTGATCGTCCATAAGCGTGCTTCCTACCAAATAATATGCTTCATGAGGCATATTATCGGACAAATCATGCCAGGGGTAGCTTTATTCCTAGGGCATGTCGTTTGGCCAATCACTGTTCAAGCCTGGAACTGGACTTTTTCTCTCCGACTAATGAGTTCCTGGGGTACTTGATGCGGGCATCCCGAGCAGGCGGCTTTTCATAACAGATTTTCACAACTGTTTGTTCCACAGTGTAGTTTCTCTATCATCGATCGAAACCTTCCCGATTGGACACCCGGTATAGTTTGAAAATAGCTTTAGTCTTATCACGTCTATTTTTTGGTTAAAATCATGTTTATATTGTTGCTTAATTCAATCTCTTAACTATCAAAACGATTTTCGTTTTGTATTGGCACTTTACAATGGATGCTTGATATAATTACAATAGTAAATCATAGTCTGAGGTAAATAGAATGAAAAAGCAGCATATTTGATTTAACTTCACTATAAATATAAACTGCTTCTCTCCTAAACGTAAATCGTGTAATCTTATGGCGTTGATACGTTCTTAGTGTACATAAAGTTATGTGTTCACGACGACATCGGCAGATAGAAGAAACTGAATAAGAGGAAGATTCCAGAAGAAAGAAGATCTAATTGAAGAGAAAATTCAGCAAATTAAATTATTTAATAATTTTATATTTCCACCATTTAAGTCAATGGTTATGTTTATAGCCAAAAACCATTTAACATATACCTGAACCATAACTTTTGAATTTGTGCTTAACCAAACATTTTAGATGGCGAACGGGTCGAAACCTCATCGCTATTCGGCGCGGATATCAAGATCAATCGAAACTTTGACAGTGTAATACGTCGTGTATCTGAAGGAACAGGAAGATGTCGTAGCCAATCACCACGCGTGGTAGAAAAGTTACGGCGTCGAAGTCCGAAGAGTAGAAGTCGGGAAAGTAGCGAAGTTCGTGGACCGATAATGAGGTTCAGACGACTAAGTAAAAGTCCCCCTGGTGTGACTTATAAAAGGCATCGCAGTAGAGAATCTCAGTCTCGACGTAGGTATATGAGTCGATCTCGAAGTCCAGAAGAAAGTAGACAGGAGAGTAGTAAGTATTATAATCGACCGCTGCGACCCGGGGAGTATATCCCGAACCATCCTGATTTGAAATTGAAGAAAAAGGAAAGACGATCACTGGAGAAGGACCAAATTTATGACGGAAATTCATCTAAGTATGTTTATAAAATTGTCATAATATTATCATCAAAGTGCAGATTGATACATATTAAAAATAAATATTCAATCGAGAATGTATAGTTGCCTCCAACGATATTTCATATTGTCTACATTATAAAAAAAAGTCGATAAAAACTCGTGAAAGGCGTCACGATTAACAGTCAGGGCGGGATTTGTTTTGTATTCAAGTTTTCAAAAGCTTACAAGAAATACAAAAATAGACATACATTGGTACTTCTTAAACCTAAATGTTGGTAGGTGGGTAATAAAGAAACAAATGGGTGAATGGCAGTGGCTACGTATGCATACCTATATCAATTATTGTAACTTTCATCTGAAGAACTGTAAGATTCTGATATTATAAACTTAGCACCCGCATTTAAAAGAATGGGTCCCAGATTTTTGTATTCTTCTACACACTACTTTTCCAATAGCGACTGAGAATACATTTGTTCTTCGGAGTCTCATTTTTTAGTTGTGCCTACAAAAGTTCAATTGGATTAAAAATATAAAAATAATAACACACTGTTTTTGCCAATGTTTCGTTTGAATAACTTACAATAAATCTTTTTTGGTATACGACTCTCCAAAAATAGATCATTCTTAAGAAGAAATTCTTGAATTTCTTATTTTCTCAAAGGCATATTGGGTATTTTTCAAATTTGCGTTGAATGATAGGGTGCATTATCTTTGACAATAATACTTCCAGGTTATATTTGGAATGAAAAAGTTCTCAAACCACTCCTAGAGTTCATATTTTTATGGTAGTCCACATTAAATTCTTCTAACTTTTTACGGCACAACTTTAGTCCATTTTCAACCCAACCATTTATGTATTCACAGTGCTAAATTACCATACGAATCCCTCTATTTCTTTCTATAACGACCGGAGTCATCAGTTCAACCTTTTTTTGCCGTATCCTGTGTATCGTACCAGGTTTCGTCTAAATAATGTATTTGCTTCCCTGCATCCCTAATTTGTTTTATATTTTCTAAATATTGAATACGCCACATTACAGTTCGTTTGTGGACTTCCCATTACAGCAGCACGCCTATTAACAATTTGAAAATTATCCTAGTTTTCTTCGCAATATGGATGTCATAACGTAAAAGTTTCTTTAATATAATTTCTACAATGGGAATTTCGTTATTTTTATATTTTTCATAAATTAAAGTTTTTATTGGTTGGGTTGTTGCCAAATCTAGATTTTCCAGCATCCAATCGTTTTTTTCTTGAGCTATTTCGTTTATTTACCAGCTGAAATAAAGTACTGTAAGGAACCTCGGTTAGCTTGAATACTTTAGTCAGGATTTTGCTCTTGCTATATGGTTAGGATCTGGTCTTAGGTTTTATATACATTTAGGCAAAGATTCTACACAATAGTCAGACACGTATTGAAAAATATTCACTGACAAAACTACGCCGAATATAGGTGCCTACAAATTTTCATACAGGGTGAGTCACGAGGAACTGTACATACTTCTACCATAAGTAGAGGCACATTAGGGGATCATCAAATGACCATTAAAAACTGTTTCCTTGTTTTCATTATTAATATACAGGGTGAATTATGGATATTCACCAAAACAATGTTTCCTCATATCTTTTCAATGATTAAGTCGATTTATCTCATTTTTTTATAGAAGTGTCTATTGGTGCCTGGCAACTAACTGACATATTCAGAATTGAGAAATCCAGGTCCGTCTTCGAGAAAATTTGTGGGATCGCTTCATATTCAACACTTCACACTGTATATGATTTTTCAAAAATCTGATATAATTTTTTCAGAGGGCATAAATAGACAGTTAGACCTGGGTATTTGAATTTTTTGTTACACTCACCTCACATTTCCAATTAAAGATTCATTTTAGAGCCAAATTGAAAACTGGCAATAATGAGGTATCTTACTGTATAATAATGTTTAGTTATTAAAAATAAATCTTCAAAATAGACAGAAACGACACACACTGTGCTCCAGTATGGTAAATACCATAATTTGACTTGAATTACAGGGCCGGATTTAAAAATCTGGCATATCTGGTTCATCCCAATAATTCACCCTGTATGTAACTTTTTCCACCCGTAATAGACAGAAAACAGATAAAATATGTTTGTAATAACCTAGTTTTCTTATTTGTTTGAGGAAAACTCATGTGTCTAATTATTTTAATCGGAATGAAATGAACAAGCCAGGGAAATGTTTATTCATAAATTAAGAAATAAAATAAAAAACAATAACCAAACAATAAAACAATTTTAACAATGTGGAACAAAGTAAAAAACAATTTAATAAACATTACGATTATAAAAGATGTTCAAAATTAAATCCATCTGCCTTAATACACTTTTCTTGACGAATGTTTAAATTTGTAATGGATTTTCTGATTGTCAATGGGTCATTTCTGATAATATTAACAGTGAATAATTCTGCGTTAATGAGCTGTTGTGTTTTATAATCGTAATGTTTGATAAATTGTTTTTTACTTTGGTCCACATTGTTAAAACTGTTTTATTGTTTGGTTATTGTTTTTTATTTTATTTCTTAATTTATGAATACACATTTCTCTGGCTTGTTCATTTCATTCCGATTAAAATAATTAGACACATGAGTTTTCCTCAAACAAATAAGAAAACTAGGTTATTCCAAACATTTTTTATCTGTTTTCTGTCTGTTACGGGGGAAAAAGTTACGTACAGGGTGAATTTTTGGGATGAACCAGATATGCCAGATTTTTAAATCCGGCCCTGTAAATCAATTCAAATTATCGTATTTACCATACTGGAGCACAGTGTGTGTCGTTTCTGTCTATTTTGAAGATTTCTTATTAATAACTAAGCATTATTGTACAGTAAGATACTTTATTATTGCCAATTTTCAATTTGGCTCTAAAATGAATCTTTAATTGGAAATGTGAGGTGAGTGTAACAAAAAATTCAAATACCCAGGTTTAACTGTCTATTTATGCCCTCTGAAAAAATTATATCAGATTTTTGAAAAATCATATACAGGGTGAAGTGTTGAATATGAAGCAGTCCCACAAATTTTCTCGAAGACGGACCTGGATTTTCTCAATTCTGAATATGTCAGTTAGTTGCCAGGCACCAATACACACTTCTATAAAAAAATGAGATAAATCGACTGAATCATTGAAAAGATATGACGAAACATTGTTTTGGTGAATATCCATAATTCACCCTGTATATTAATAATGAAAACAAGGAGACAGTTATTAATGGTCATTTGATGATCCCCTAATGTGCCTCTACTTATGGTAGAAGTATGTACAGTTCCTCGTGACTCACCCTGTATATCAGTAGGGGTCGAGTAATGCATCATTTCAAAGCATTTTTATCTGCCTTACAGTGATAGGTCACTTTTGATATTTGCCCCCATAATTCTCGAGAAAATAGCGTTTAAAATGTCACCAGTTACATAGTTGGAACGTATATATCAAATAAAATACGATATTTATTCAAAGTCTCTGTTGGGTTATTGGTAGGGCGTTCGCTTCGCATGCAGAAGGTTACGGGTTTGAGTCCTAGCTCTGGCAATCCTTTTTTTTTCTAATTTTTGAATAAATAATAATAAAGTAGTTAGTTTGTTACGTTATTTTATTGAAAATAATACAATTATAATAATAATAATTATTAAAACTCTGTTTTTGGCTTGTCTTGAGCTGTCGCGTACAGGGATGATCAATTGATATTTTGTTATTACCGTTTTAAGAGTAGGTGCATACGTATATTAAATATTTATAGTTGATCGTTGTTCACCATTTTTCGACTAAAAACTTATTTTCTTCATATTATTAATAGCCACACAAAATTAATGTAAACATTAAAATAAAATAACATTTGGTTAAACAAAAGTTACTCACCCCACAAAATTTAATTTACTTCTGTTAGAAATTGTCAGCATTCATGGGTTAGTTATACATGTGATTATTGATGGCGTGATATGTGATGTCACATTTGTATAGTTTACATTTAATTTTTCTTTAATTTAATTTTTCTTTAATTTAATTTTTTATTTAATTTAATTTCTTTTTTTTCCTCTTTCTCTTTTATGCGCATAAATAATTAATTCATTTATTTATGGGTAGAGTGGTAGAATGGCATTTAGCCAAACTCTCACCTTTTATGCAAAAAAAAATTCTTCTGTTGGTTTCTGTACTAATTATTAAGTTTGATTGTAATTTGCATTGTATGGTTTCATTTCATTTTTTTTTTTGCATAATAAATCATTTATTTATTTATACATGTTTTGGAAAATTAGTTTCCATCATCAGTAACATTAATAAAATGAAAGCCCACTAGTTATAGTTATATGAAATCGACTCAGCCGACTGCAGCCAATCCCCTGTGATATAGTTTTGTTACTCCATCATTTTAAAATATTTAATCCATTTTCTCAAGTTGGTTTTGAATTTTTTATTTAAGAATTCATCTGCCGAGAAAGAAATCCAATTATAAGGCAGGTACAGTATGAGAATTGGAGCCAAAAAATATGTACCTAAGCTCATTTAAAGACACTATTTCCAAATAATTAATATAGTAAATTTGTACAAATAAAAATATTATATTGTTTCTCAAACAAATTGACTTTTGTATGAATATAAAATATGTTTGGAGGGAACTATATAGCGTGAGACACAACGGACGCAAGGGAGGTTTACGTCGCGTCGAAATAAGATATTATTTTTCCTTTTCTCTCCCAATACATTAAGGCCACATTTTAAAAATATGTTGACAATAGAGTGGTATCTGTATAGAACATGGTACAGGCCTTGGGTGTGTATGAGTCCAGACGACGTAAAATGTAAAATGGAGTGATGCTGACGACTGTGAAAGTTATAGGAATATCTGTGTATCTGCATAGCATCTGCGAAAATACTATATTCAATTAATTTTAGTTAAAAAAACATTCTAACTTGATGGAGCTTGCCGTCGTGTTTTAGAATTTATTTGTAATTATTTCTTAAATTAAAAAAGGTGTATTTTGACATGTACTGTTTTAATGTTTTTATATCATCTGATATATTGTCTAATAAACACTATTATAAAATTTACAGTAGAGAACTGGTGCCGCGACCCTAATTATTATACGATTTTATATTTTAGGTATGCATCATCGAACAGATCTGGGTCGCGAGATAGATATTTAAAGTCACCCCGAAAAGAACGAGCTACGTCACCAGGTTTGTACTCAATAAATAAAATTATAATAAATTACGTGATATTCTTTTACTTATTCAGTTAGCCCTCGAGGATCTAGATGTAATAGAGATAGCATTCCAAGTACTTCTGGCCGATATACTAGTAGTTCAAAAAGACAAAGTCGATCACCGCCTACAAGGTATAGTAAAGATGGTAGACGGTCAAAATCGCCAGGATATTATAGATCACATGAGAGAAAAGAGTGAGTACCAGTTTGGAATATATTGAATAATAACTGCTATTTATTTGGAAGAGCTACAAATTACTAGTTTTTAAATGAAATAGAAATAGAAGATATAAATTGACAAGATGTATGACTAGTGTAAGCAGGCAATATGCAACAACTTCATTAAGTAATGAAAGAAAACAACGCGTGCTCCACACAATAACAGTATATATATATATATATATTTTTTTTTTTTTTTTTTTTTTTTTTTTTTTTTTTCTGAAGTAATCCATTTATCGAGGAGTGAATGATAATGTTGAATAAAACTGCGTCTACTCCACAAAAAGATAAGTGTTGTGGAGTAGACGCAGTTTTATTCAACAATATATATATATATATATATATATCACCGCCTAGAAAGGCTTTTTGATGTTTTGTAATTATTGTTTGTACCAATATTTGTCGACAAATACTCTCTTTTGCCTGTGAACCAGTCCGGTTTTAGAATGGGCCATGATTGTGGCACTGCTGTTTTAAATATTGTGGATGACATTATTAGAAGTACGGATCAGGGGAAGACGACTGTTTTGGTATTGATCGACTTTTCTAAAGCATTTGATATGATGGACCATTCAATTCTCATGGGAGTGCTTCATTATTTGGGGTTCTCAGGGGATGCACAAAGACTTATATTTAGTTATATGTCGCATCGGTCACAGTTTGTCGAAACGACGGTGGGTCGGTCATCTTGTGGAGATGTTCAATGTGGTGTTCCTCAAGGTTCGATTTTGTGGCCGCTATTATTTAATCTGTACACCAGTAATTTGACTTCTTGTGTGATAAATTGTTCCGTTCATATGTACGCAGATATATTATTCATTTTTTTCAGAGGATTGGCGTAGCGCTGAGACTCTTATCAACGATGATTTGCGAAGACTGGTTGGTCAGTCTGAGTTGCATCATTTGTATGTTAATTCCTCAAAATCTAGTGTCTTAGTCTTTGGTAAGAATAGGAAGATGGTAGAGTCTAACATTAGAGTTACTTTGGATGGCTCTGTTTAGCCTTCTGTGTATAAAGCTAGGAACATGGGACTAATAATTGATACGGATCTGCGTTTTGAGGCACACGTTGCTTCATATTTCCAGAAAGGGTATCGATCATTGAAGATGTTGTATCCTCACCGAAAGCTGCTTTCACAGTCTATGAAATTACAACTCGCGGACACTCTGGTACTCAGCCACTTTAAGTTTTGTGATGTGACCTACGGATTTTGCTTATATCAAAAGAATCGAATAGAAAAAATGCAAAAATCGTGTTTAAGATTGAATATGTATCATATAAATTGAAAGATGCGGGTTAGTTAAACATGGCTAACAGAAGAAAATTGCATGCATTGGTTCTGTTTCATAGAGTTATTATAGAGTCTCGTCCCGGTTATCTCACTCAGAAAATTCGGCATAGAACAGATATTCATAATTTGAATTTGAGGCATAGAGGTTTGTTATCCTTACCACCACATAAAACAGCACTATTTAAACGAAGCTTTTCATATAATGTTTGGCGCTTGTATAATGATGTTCCTACAAATTTTAAATCTTTATCTGTGATGAAATTTAAAACCAAGATTAAAGAAAAACTTCTTAACATCTAGCACTTATGTTTGTTTAGAAATATGGCCCATGGAAGTATTTTTCAATGTTGTGTGAATTGTTTTTTATTGTTAAGGTATTTAATTAGTGAATTATTATATTAAGGTACTTAATTACATTGAACGGCTCTGTTTGGGGATGGATTGTATTTTAGTTTTAGTTTGCAACTTACAGGGACCAGACTAGAACTTTCTTGGATTGCTTCTGGTTTCCTTTTTGCGTGTTTCAGTGAATTGTATTTAAACATATATTGCTTTTATTGCTCATTACTGTTGTGATTATTTAGCTGATTCCGCAAATAAATATTATTATTATTATATTGGCAATACGTCGGTTGCTCATATACTTATGTATCTTTGTTTTAGTTTTAAGTTTGAGTTTCGTTTAATTTCAAATCTTATATGCTTCCACATAATGGTAAGATTGAACGTTAATATTATATTCACAATTGTCTTATATCTAATATCCTTATTTATAAAGTATAAATGTTCGCATTCCTTCCACTTAATAGAATGAAGATTTAAGAACTTATGTCACTGATGATGAGACCTATGTCTCGAAACATGTATGACGCGATTTTATAAATCAATTCCCTGAGTGGAACATATATATACCTATACTGTTATTGTGTGGAGCAGACGTTGTTTTCTTGTTCTATTGCCAATCCCAGATAGGCCCAAATTCCCTAGCTGGAGGCTTTCTTTACGGATTGCTTGTTACATAATGTAACAAGACTTATGTTGGAAATTTGCTTCACTTTACCATGCATTAGTGGTAATCGGCAGGCAATGTGATTCAAATTTCCGCCTGGTGAAAGCATGGTAGTGTGAAGAAGTTTGTCATGATTAATTAAATTCTTGAGAGTTGATTACTAGCTTTTAGTATCGAAATATACTTAAGTCAATCTTCCTTGAACCATTTTTTTTCTAACTCTATCATATAAATAATTTGTATGGGACTTGTGATAATAAATGTAAACTTATTTTCCAGTTCTTCTTCGCGGTCGCACTCTGAGAGAAAACGAAGTAGGTCACCAAGCAGTAGTTACCACCATTCTCGGAAACGTTCTCGTTCACCAGGAGGTGACAGTTATCGAAGACGCAGTAATAACTCACCTCCCAGTCATGCCGCAGGAGGAAACCTTTACAGGGATTATATCCCACCACCTTATGCTATGTTTGATGTAAGTAAGAGAATGAAGTGTGAACGGGTGTACTTTAATTACGAAAGAAAACACAATCGTCGTCTCCACTATATTTATTTATTTATTCGTTTTCTTTTTTATATATTTTTTTATCACATAAGGGACATGTTTCGTAGTCTGCTTACTTCATCAGCACCCTGTCTTATTAAAACATTTTACCACAGTCAACAAGAGGTGGTTAAAATATCAGGATATAAGTTTAACTAATTAACTTTATATCCTGATATTTAACCACCTCTCGTTGACCGTTATTAAGAACGAAAAACTTTTATCTATAGTGAGAGCTTCTATTTAAATGTTTTAATAAGACAGGCTGAGGATGGAGTAAGCAGACTCCGAAACATGTCCCTTATGTGATAAAAAAAAAGAATAAATAAATAATATAGTGGAGACGACGATTGTGTTTTCTTGCGTAATGAAAAAAATGTTTTGGAGATGGCATATAACGTGATAAAGATTCTGGGACAAGTACCAGATACAATTAATTCATAAACAATTTTTCTTGTGTCCCAAAGACCCTCTAAGATGTACAAATTTTAGGAGACAGTGGGATGTCAAATTAAATAATTAAATTAAACATATTATGTGTTTGAGGTATATTCGTTCTTAGTAACAAATAGAATACCATCAATGGTGAGGTAAGAATTTACTGGAATTTCACTTGAATAATCAATATTGCAACACGACACTAGCATTTGTTTCCCGAAAAAATAGAGAGTTATTGGAATTTTGTCTTAATGTCGTGCACTAATTATGCTGATCTTATATAAATTATGCTAAAGCTTTTAGGCATGTATATTTTTGGGAGCTTTGGTTGTTATTAACAAGCAGTAACCTTAATAATGTTTCAATGTTTCCCTTATTCAAAACATCAAAATCGCACGCGCACATGTCTCAATTAGGACGGCACTATTACTGCTTGACCTTATAAAAGTTCTAATAACTTTCTAATATAAGGTTTCAATCCTCAATGTAATATTTTCATCCAGTTCGAGACCTCAATTTTAATTAATTGTAGTTTAAATGATTGGTTTTAGGTCGTACAAATACATGTATCCCTTTACTTTTAAAAAGGCATCCTCAGGACGATGAAAAAATGTTTTCTGTGTCAAAAAAATAAAATTCAATACAACTAGGGACATGTACATGCACCTAAAAATTGTAGGTTTTTATGGACAATTACTAATTCGTTATTCAAATGAACGTCCGAACCGAGTAGACGTGTTATACACAGCTCCGGTTTTATTTTTATTTTTTATTTAAATTGTAATATTTTTCTCGTTTCTCTTACCACCAAATAATAATTAACAAATTAGTCTTTATGAAAAACATTTTAGAGCCACAAATTTTGTCTCCAAACTGACACACCCAATCACCACCATTTACCGGATGTTGTAGGTGCGCTGACCCATCGATGCGTTCTCTCTCCTTTTGACGCTGTCTCTTCGCATCCTCATGTCGTCGACTCTGCTCCTCAAAAACTTGATGACCCTCGTAAATGGTTCGCCTCCATCTTGGTCGGTCGTTAGCGATCTGCTGCCTGTTGTTCTTCACATCTAAGCCACACTTCTTCATGTTGGTCTTAACAACATTCTTGTACCTCTTTCGCTGTCCTCCCTGATTTCGTGAGCCGACCTTTAGCAGTGAGTAAAGAATTCTCTTTGGAAGGCGTTCCGTTGGCATGCCGATTACGTGGCCAGTCCATCCTGATAATCATCGCCTCAATGCTAGTTGTTTCAGCTTGCCCCAGAACGCTGATGTTTATCCTGCCATTTAATTCCAAGAATCCTTCTAAGACACTTTGATGGTACTTTTGTAGGGTTTTTAAATGCCTCAGATAAGTGGTCCAACACTCACAGTTTTACGGAACTACAAGAGCATTATACACGCGCGACTTGGCGTCAATGGTATGATTATCAAAGACTCTCGTCCTCATACGGCTAAAAGATGCGCTTGCCCCTCTTATACGATGTTGAATCTCATCATCGATACTTGCGTTCCCCGCGAGAGTACTTCCAAGGTAAATATATAATTTTCAACATATGGGATTGCAAAATTCATAAGACTGTAACCGTATTGTAATTAGCGGGTGTTATATACATTCAGAAGAATACTACTGTTAAGTTCCATCCGAATGAACCCCGATATGCTATTCAATTTGTTACGGGTTCGATTTAATGTTTTACGAGCGGTTTCAAATAAAGAAGAACAAACAAAGAATATCAACTTGAATAATAACAGAATCAAATTATTATATGAACAAACAACTAACTAAAATAAGCTTTATTAATCTGTATTGAAGTAATGCATAGTGTTGTATCACTATCGGTCACCGACTTTAATTAAAAAGAAATATTTAATTGGTTGAACTTTTTGTCAATAAATTATCGAAAACTTTATTAAAAATGAAACACATAATTTTCGGGCTAAAAACAACTAATTTAATAATTAAAACTAATTAAAGAAATTTAATAACAATAAAGAAATAAATATGTATAAATAAAAGAAAGAGAAAGAATAAAACAATTAAGCAATAATGAGAATTTAAAAGAAAATCGTAGTTATTACTTGTACTACTTAAAAAATAGGAAAAAATTAATATAATTCGAATAATTATATTAATTCCTATACGAGACTTTAACATACTAGTGAAAACGGAATTTATTTCAAACTACTAAAGAAATAACTTTAAACTTTATATAACAAAAACTGATTAAACAAAAACGCCTTCAATTAAACAATATCAAAACTTACGGAACTTTATACATTTCACTATTTTAGAATAAAATGAGAAATGAACTTTGTCTTTAAACAAAAACTAGAAAATAATTCTTAACTGAAAATTTACTAAGTTCAAAAAAACAAATTAAAATATTTAATTTAACATTTATAATTAGAGAAAACACTTCTTTACTCAACCAATGCTAGGACCATTCTGCCCTTAAAGTCTTCTTGCCTTTTCAGAGTTGTCTCATAAAAGTTACATAGTAGGTAGTACAAAAATTAAAATCAACCAATCAGAAAAAAGGCATTTTAAATGTTAGGCCAACGGTTATTTCAAACATGTCATTCTTCGAATAAGAAAAACACGGTCTATCTGTTTCTAGTCCTATTTATCTTTACAGGGTGAGAACATTACAAAATAAGATATATTTTTGTCGACTTTAATAAAGATGCTTGATTGCGACTGGACAAAACCCATAATTTTTTATTCGCCCGTTATATATATTATTTTGATATGGGAATCCGTGACGCTTTTCAATTAGCTGGAGTATATAATCAAAAATGTTCGACATTTAATTTGCATGAAGATCTATCGATGGTTTTGAGTATTTAGATCACACTGTAACCACAACATCTGGTTCTCTTCTCAATACATGCTTTTATCTTTGGCCCACCCATAAACATCAACTGTATATTCTCGATTAGGAAATAAAAAGGTTGTTCTCCCAGATACGTCACCATTCCTTCAGGCAAAGATAATACTTGCATTACCTGCAGATGTTGTAAAACCCATATCAATAAACGATAAGATAAACAGAAAATATACCCTTACATTTTTATGACTGAGTTTAAAATATTTGTATACAATCTACCCAAATAATATTCCCAAACTAATATAAACCATAAAACTCAGACATAACCACAGGGCCGGACAACAGTAAATTCCATTGCCCGTTCGTTTTATTACAAGACTACCTTATGCACAACATAACTATTATAACAATCAGAGACGTTTAGGTCCATTAGCATCTCTTCACATCGTCCCAAAGAAGTCTTTTGTGTTGATAGTCTTTCTAGAGGCCAATTAGTTTGCTTCATCAGATGTTAGTCACGTTTCCAAGGTATGTCTGATTGTTGCAGACATTTATTGTTCTCACTTAGGCCCATCTTTTTCAGGTGCTACCTCAGTGTCCTGTAAAAAGGCGTGTAATTCCTCTTAAGTCGTTTCTATCCAGTTGCTAAGCTTTTTGATTCTGAGAACTTAATGAACTGTTTCGATATCTCAGGGCTAGATTATTCGTCCAGTTCGACTCTAATTGTTCTTTTTCACATGTGCAGATTTTTTTCCATCATATGACCCTTTGTAATGCCAAAGATACTATGCAGGGTGTCCTACGGTGGCAACCCATTAGATTATTTCAGGAACTACTTCGAATTGAATTTGAAAATTTCAGTGTCTATATTGTCAAATATGCTCTACTCAAATAATATAATAGCAACGGCATAGCACTTCCGGTTATACCGGAAGTTGATGGCAACTTTGTTATTTTAAATGGAACACCCTATATATTATTACATTTTTGGATTCTAAATAAGATTTCAGACATATTTCATGTATCATGTCCTATACCTAACGTTAGTCGTTTTTGACTTATATCAAGATTTATGTCAAAATTGACAGTTTAGGGTTCCATAAGAATTCCGTTTTTTCCTTGTAAATCAGTATTTAATAATTATTTTGCAAGTATTTTCTTATCAGGTGGGATCTTCTTTTTCGAATTGACAAGACTTTTTCTGATTAGTTCATACAGGGTGGTCAAAAAATTATATTGAAAACGGTTCAAGAAAAACAGTTGAAAGTCAATTTTTTCAAATGGAATGGGTATATTATTATTATTTTATCTTCCTTAGCATTAAAAAATAATGCAATTTTGTAATAGGTTATCATTTTCTAGAATGCATAGTTTTTGAAATATCGTCATTTTAAATTTTTCTGCAGCGCCTACCGTTGTCTCTCTGGAAGCTAGCTAATTAATTTAGTTAGCCATGAAATTATTGCCATTTTAACGTCAAACTAAACGTCAAATTAATGAAAATTAAAAATACTTATTGATATTATAAATTTATTATTAATTCATGGAGAATAAAATAAAGTGATTAATATCACCTGTAGAGTGTTTAACGAGAGAAACCCCCATTTGCTAACGATGACTAGAGAAATTAGGAAGAATTTTGAGAAATCATTTAGAGCAGGTTGGGAGGTATACAAATCAAGTATTACAACGAACTAAGACTAAAATTTAAAATAATACAGCAGAAATGAACAGAAGATTAAACTAAATAAATTCTCAACTAAAAAAAGTTAATCAACTAACGATAACAAAACTAATTTAATTGTTCGATACGACTCCCAATTAGTCTTAAACACTTATTTACCCGTTCAATAAATTTTCTCGTGACAGCTCGTGCAATTTGGACTCCAGGTAAGGCTTCGAATGAAGTTCGGATGCGTCCTACTAATTCTTCTTTTGAATTGAGGTGGAATACACCATTTGTTTAATTGCACCCCAAACATAAAAATCCAGCGGTGATAGATCTGGAGATCTCGCTGGCCAATCCCAAGGCCCTAAACGTCTGATCCATCGATGTTCAAACATTTCAATAAGCTGTTGTGTGATTCAATTTCCACAGTGAGGTAGTGCTCCATCTAACTGGTACCAACAACTTCTTAATTCATTTAATGGTAGATCATCCAAAAAATGCGCCACAACATTTTGCAAAATATAAAGATAACCTTCCGTATTTAAATTATGCTCGTAAATAAAATATTCAACATGTGTGTCTTTCACCATACAAAAAACGTTCACACTACATTTATTTTGAAAATTTCGTTCACGAATAGCGTGCGGATTCTCAGAAGCCCAAAAATGACTATTTTGTCTATTAAAGATTCCATGTCTCGAAAATTTCGACTCATCTGTCCAAATCACTTTTTGCAGAAACCCAGGATCTTCTTGCGTTCGTGTTAAAATGGTTTCGCAGAACCGTACACGTCGTTCGGCATCACCTGCTGCCAGAGCACAAAGATATTTGAATTTAAATGGATATAAACCACTACTTTTTAATATTTTTTGGACAGAGGATTTTGAAATTCCTAGATCTTGTTCAGCAGCACGCACTGATGATTCAGGATATGTATTAAAATATGCCAAAACATTTACCACATTATCCTTATTTGTAGTTACAGGTTTTTGTAGTACTCGATTTGCATGACACTGCCCCCACCGTATTTGATTTCTCAAAATTCTTCTTAATTTTTCTCTAGTCATTGTTGGCAAATGCGGGTTTCTCTCGTTAAATACTCTACAGGTTCTATTAATCACTTTGTTACATTCTCCATGGATTAATAATACATTTACAATATCAGCATATGAATAAATATTTTCCATTTTGTAATAGTTATTGTAAAATATAATGGTCACAAATATTGATAACAACAACTAATTTCATATTTAGTTTGACGTTTATGCTAATTCAGACAAATGTCATTATTTTCATGGCTAACTAAATTAATTAGCTAGCTTCCAGAGAGACAACGGTAGGCGCTGCAGAAAAATTTAAAATGACGATATTTCGAAAACTATGCATTTTAGAAAATGATTATCTATTACAAAATTGCATTATTTTTTAATGCTAAGGAAGATAAAACAATAATAATATACCCATTCCATTTGAAAAAATTGACTTTCAACTGTTTTTCTTGAACCGTTTTCAATATAATTTTTTGACTATCCTGTATAAACTAATCAGAAAATGTCTTGTCAATTCGAAAAAGAAGATCCCACCTGATAAGAAAATACCTGCAAAATAATTATTAAATACTGATTTACAAGGAAAAAACGGAATTCTTATGGAGCCCTAAACTGTCAATTTTGACATAAATCATGATATAAGTCAAAAACGACTGACGTTAGGTATATGACATGATACATGAAATATGTCTGAAATCTTATTTAGAATCCAAAAATGTAATAATATATAGGGTGTTCCATTTAAAATAACAAAGTTGCCATCAACTTCCGGTATAACCGGAAGTGCTATGCCGTTGCTATTATATTATTTGAGTAGAGCATATTTGACAATATATAGACACTGAAATTTTCAAAATTCAATTCGAAGTAGTTTCTGAAATAATCTAATGGGTTGCCACCGTAGGACACCCTGTATACAATAGAAGTATATCGAACCTCTTATTATACAGGCATATAAAATAAATGTGTGATTCCAGCCTTCTGAATATTGGATGCCGGCTCCACCAATTCGACCTGGTTTCCCCGCGCCTTATCCAAGATTTTATCCAGCACTAATCCCGCGCGGGTCAGTTTTGATGCCCAGAATCCCAATGATAAGGCCGTATCCACGAAAGCAGTGGCCGCAATACAACGAACCACCAAAAGCTCTACAACAACCGTCTACTTCTGCCATATCAGAGGAAGGGAACGAAGGCTCTGCTGCAAGTGAGGGTAAGGAGGACATTGAGACGAAAAAAGGCAGTGAAGAAAATAAAAATGTAAATGACAAGTGAAATAATGAGTATGAGTATGTAATGAGAAGTGAGGTGATAATTTAAAACATAAAATGTGTTATCGTTAATTTCAATCAGGATTCTTCTTGTATAATATTTTTTATGGAAATAAAAGAAAACATGCTTATTATTTTTTACAGATGTGTATAATATTTAGATCAAATAAACGTTTTTCAATATTACACAGAGCAGAATATCAAATAAATTCAAGAAACCTAAAATATTTACAGAAAGAAAACATAAAAATCGTTTAGGATACATTTCCACTTCACGGATTGGACATCTATATCAGGTATGTTATACAAAGAACATCCCCAACTGCTAGAACGGAGGAGCTATTTTCTCATAGATTGTGCCATTCGATTTGAAACACAGGTAACGGCGTACACAGCTGTCGTATGGAGGGATTTATAAGTTCATTTGGAGACAGCAAACTTTCACAGGCAACTAAACTTATAGAAACAATACTTCTGCATAAATCCTGCGATTCGGAGATCATCCTGTCAGCTTCTTCAGAGCAACTTCGCTTTGCATAAACGCGGTTAGAATGAAACTAATTTTATGCTGTCAGCACAAGAAATGTGGTCGAGGAAAGTATTGACAGGATCAGTATAATAGAAATAAATCCAACGAAGTCGGAACTTTTGCTGTTTGTCAACAAGATGTTTTTGGTGACATCTAGTGTTGGCAATAGGATATGATGGAGTTTTTGCTTCTCGTCCAGCCATCGTTTGTACACTGTGTTTCACACATCTTATTTTAAACAATATACTATTGTATTTTGCATTTCTCCAACCGCTGCCCAATCAGACGAATTTTGGGAGTACATATTGTACTCGAAGTGTGGTGTTGCCAGGTTTAAAACACACATATTATGTTGAAACGGTTAAATATTTGGCACTTAATTTTGACCGTTAAATTTAAATGCTACTCTAGGTTATACACCTATTTGTTATATTTGTGTAAATTAGTTCGATAGCAGTCATCGTTAGGTAATCATTGCAGGAGGTGGGGGGTAAAATGCTGAGTATGCAAGGTTAGGTAGCAGGCAGGAATGTGTTGTAAGGGTGTAATAGTAATTATCAGGAAGAGTTAGTAAAGAAGGGTGGGTGTAGAAAGCTGGATTGAGATGAGATGTAGTAGGCAGATAGTTGTTATATTAGTTTGATAGCGCAGTCATTGTTAGGACAACACATCCTGCCTGCTACCTAACCTTCCATACTCAGCATTTTACCCCGAACCCCCTGCAATGATATAATAATTACATCCACTGTATAAATTTATAATATCATAAAATTGTATTATTCATTCCATCAGTCGATATAGTGAATAGATATCAACCTGGCAACATCGCTAGAGTAGTGACACATACGCAACGGCGCGGCCAGACCATATTTTTTTACATGTATACTGCAAGATTACCGTTCCGCGTTATGTGGGCATTCTATTTCTAACACATTTATTTTTTTTTAATTTCCTGCGCTTTAAAGCGCACGTAGATTGGTCGGTTGAAAAGTCCACAGCCTAACTCTAGACGCTTGTTCACTTTCAACCCTAAACTAAGGGAGTAAAAGTTATTTTTCAAATATAAACCTCTAAAATATCATTGGATTCAAGAGAAAGATATTTAGCCGAGCTTGCACCTTCCATGAAAATGGTAATCGACCTTTTTAATAAAAATGTTATCCGCGTTATCCTTCCAATAGTTCAGTCATTATCTTTAACATTGTTCGGTTCTACTGAAGTGTCACTAATTTGCTAACTAAACATTCTAAAAAATTAAACGACGTCAGCTCCACAAAATAAATAAATAGTAAATAAAATAATAAATATTTTGTAGAGTTTTATTTATTATAAGTCGCCGCTTCTCTCATTAATGGATTACTTTAGAAAACAAATCTTATTTAACTTTATAAATTGAATGTTTGATTACGTAAGGTGAGTAAAAATTGCATGTTTTCGACGTTCACAGAATAAGAAAGCTATGCTAACTAGCTTCCTTGTTCTATGGTTCAAGATACTAAAAGCGTTATCCTACAAACAGATCAGCTGGGCTGATGTAACATGATTACCTACCACTCATCTCACTTGCATTTTTTAAACGTACCAGACAACTGTCAAAATTATCTCCGGCTAAGAAACATTTTGAGGGGCGGGAGATGGCCACATGTCCAAACACCTTTCAGTGCGATCACGGTAGTGAAGTACCCGATGGCGCGGAGAGAGATTGGATGAGTAGAGTGTGCTTCCGGCCGAGTCGGTAGACTGCCTATGCAAAATAGTTATGGACTACTACATAGCAGAGATGTAGAGGAGAGAGATTGAGCTTGACAGTTGCGCGAACAGCTAATGTAATGGGTCGCCATGTTCCACTATTGACAGTGCCGTATCGTATTAAGGGGTGCAAATTAAGTAGAAAAACAAAGTTTAAATAAAATTTTTACGAATTGTGACTACCAGTTTTAAATATGCATTTTGTTTTATGTAAAATAAATATTGATTATTTTAAGAATATGTTATTTTATTAAGCTCATTTTGTGGATTTTTATTTCAAACATTAACAATCAATTTTACGTTATTTTTTATGAATATGTTGACAGTTTTGTTGCAGTTCTCACGGTGTTTGTGGTTCCTGTTTGATAACAATCTAACCTGTAACTGTGTCACAGTATAATAAATAATACAGTATTCTGACTTTCCGCTTGCAAGCCGTCCTGCGCATATCGTCGCGCATGCCGCCATTATGGGTTACAACGTCAAAATAATCGCATAGACGTAGATAGATACCGTTCACTCCTGTGTTCAATATACCTATAGTTCATTGTCGGCGTGTACGAGATAAATAAATATTGTGTTTGTAATCTAATTCTGTGTTTTTGGGATAGTGGTCGTGAGAATTAAAAGGATTTGATTTTTATTAACGTATCTTATGATTAATACAATGAACAATCAGGGAGGACATGTGTGTGCTGCAAAATGTTGTTCCAATAAGCGGTACACTTGCTCTAAACATTTTTTTCGCTTCCCCACAGATCCTGTTAGGTGAGTAATAAGTAAAAATAAAGATGAATACTAGATAATTTTACGTTTATAACAACTATTTGTATAACCATAAAATTTATATTACGAAATGGCAGTATATAATATGTTTTTAAACTAAATGAAAGTAAAACATAAACACAAGTTGTCTCGTGGCGAGATAGCATGATAACGCAATCAGCTAGGGGTTATATTATTGACAATATATATATGGCCCTTGTTTGACTAAAATTGCTGAGAACAGGATTCAGTTGATGCAGAATTCAGGCACACGGCTTGTATGTGGAATTCGTAGGGGTGAAAGAGGCTAGCAATAAGATTAAGGAAACGGCTGGTTAAGAATGAAACAACGTCGGATTTTCATTCACTAATTTTGATTAATAAAAATCATCAGATGGAAATAGGCGGGGATCGGTGTATGATGTGAATATTCCTCATAAAACTGTCAATACGCCATCGCTAGACACAACATCAATCTTTGAGCGGTCATTTTCCTATACGGTTTCAAAATATTACAACGTTCTACCGGAGAATATAAAAAGTTTACAGAGGTTTTCGTTTAAGAGCGCTGTCTGACACGTAATAGAACAAATTAATTTGTAAATATAAGCTACCTACTTAATTTGGCCAGCGATGTAAAACTATTTTCGGATAGGTTTAAGCAAGCTAAGATATAAGTTACGTTTAGGTTAAGTTAGGAAGCACTGCTTCAACTTTTATAAAAATGTCTTTTTTACTAATAAAGTCTTTATTATTGTTGTGTTTATTATTATTATTATTAAAAATCACCCAATCATGTCAACATTTAACTGATACCACCACTCAAGGCTGTTTTCAATCACTATGACACACCACAAATATTTCTGAAATTGACAGCGATATTATTATGTACTTAAATATTTTTACAAAAATGAAAATACAGTACTGTGGTTAGAAACCGAAAAATATAATTATTCTTAGTCAGGACCTGACTTGTAACCCAAAATGGCGGCGGTATACGTCACAGTTTATTTCAAAGTGCCAACGTGGAGTCGGAATGCTGTACTTATTAATGCTGTGCTTATAGTACGACACAGCTAAGAATGATACACTTTTATATGGATAGCCCATTTAAAAGCGTATATTCTTCACTATGTCGTACTATACGCTGGCTGTATGTCAAATCTATGACAAGATGCTAATAAAACAGAAAAAAAAACATTTTGAGGTGAATTTCTCAGTTTACTGTCAATCAAATTTGTGAGTGAAAATTGCTGATAATTCGCATTGAAGGATAGCGACTCGATCTAATGTATTATTAAATCAAATTAGCAACTAGCAACACTGCTTTAAACGTCAATCTCATATGACTGCATGACATCGTTTTAAAGTTGAAAAAAACCGTTTGAGTCGCAAACTTAAAATACTACCTTCAAATATTATTAAAGAAAAAAGTGATGTTTTCCCACTTTTTGTAATATAATTATACAACAGATAAATATACAATAATCAGATACTTAAACCTAATGGCTCACCGAAATAAAGAAAACCATAAACCAAATCCAGTGAGACAAAAGCACCTTTCTGTGATCAACCAAGATAAAATCAATAACGTAAAGACTGCAATGCCACAAGTAGAAAATAACCATACACAAAAGACTACGTTGCAAACACAGCAAAATAGAGAAGTTAATCAACAAAACGTGAATAATAAAGAGGACAAAAAATGGTCGTTGACCGATTTCGACATTGGCAAACCGTTGGGAAAAGGCAAATTCGGAAATGTGTACCTAGCACGAGAAAAAACTTCAAAGTTTGTGGTTGCCCTGAAAGTACTGTTTAAGAGAAATATTATGGATCATAACAATCAACATCAGGTGCGTAGGGAGATTGAGATCCAAGCACATTTACGACATCCCAATATCTTACGGTTGTACGGTTATTTTCATGATGAATCCAAAGTTTATATTATATTGGAATATGCACCAAATGGTAAGTAAGAAATTGAATAATTTTACTAAAGGCTGTACCACTCTTTTATTTATACACCTTGTTGTCTGATTCTTTTCTCGTCTCTTCTGTCTAAGGTTTCCAGAATCATGTACCTATTCAATTTTGTCATATACTGAGTTTACCGACATTATTTGTACGCATATAGGTATAGCACAAAAATCAATAGAGAGATAAAACAAAGAATTTCTGATGATGAGAAGCCATTTTAGGACAAGGCCAAATTGGGCCAGACAATACATGATCCGTACGTCCTAATGTAACTCACAGCTATGTAATCTCTGGCCCGACCCAACCCAAATTTGCCTTGTTCTAAAATGGCTTCTCATCATCAGAAATTTTTTATTTTATCTTTCTATTGATTTTTGTTGTATAATTCATGTTCTTCCATTATTATAAACTACTCAACTTTTCGCAGGTTATATGAGCAACAATTTTAACTCTGACTAGGTTTTGTTTCTTTGAGCTTTACCTTACCAACTATGATAATCATTACGAACTATTTGATAGATAGATAGTCGTACCTGTAGGCATGCACCGTATTTTATTTATACCTTTGTAATCCACTTTCTCTAAAAATTACATGTAATGTTGAATCAACCCCACAGTCTTTCTCACTCAATACAATCTATTCTCGTCAAATGAATCTGTCATCGATTGTTTTACATCCATGTTTCGGAATCATTAGACTCCATCTTCAGTGTAATTTATACAATGCAAGGAAACAAATACTGGTCTCAGATCAACAATTTTTAACGTTTAACAATTGTTTTGTTTTATTTTGGCAGATTATATTGTTACCATAATATTATATAACAGGTGAATGGTAAAAATATAATTTAATATATTTTTATAAAAACTTTTTTGGAAAAGAACGTCCACCATTAGAGCAGTTTGGATTAAATTATTAAATAATTAGTTTAAGGCTTTGTTTTTATATAAGTATAACAAAATATTATTTTTCTTTCACCGATGTAACTACCTAGATCTCTTTAAATGTTAAAAGTTGAACTTTACTGTGAGTTAGGAACTCCTTAGAATTACATGTAACTTTACATTTATTTTAACACTCTTAACTAAGGTACGCAAGGTGTTTTATTTATTATGTTGTGCCTTTATTGTTTTTTATGGCGTTTCGGAACATTTACTAATATTTAAACATTACTAAAACTTATTTGTATTTAAATTTTGATAATTAAATACTTACAATAAATAATCTTTATATTCCGCTCAATGTAATTACAAAATGGAATGACATTATGGTATAGATAAAACAGAATAAATTAAGTCACAGCACATTAACTTACACTATAATACAAAAATACAATCCTTTAAAAAAATTATCAATTGAGTAGATAGTATATATTATATACTATAATATTGTTAAAACTAATTAATGGTTATAACATTTAACAGGTAAACGTGAAAATGGTAAACATAAATGTTTCCGTTTATTGCGATTGTTTTGTTGTTGATTATAATTTTTTAAATGAGTCTCCAGTATGCGTATTGACTGTAGATTTAATAATTTTTTTCTGCAATAGAAATACTTGATCTGAGCACTTGCATGGTTTCAGTATATACGCTATTATTGATCAAAATGCTGCTAGGTTTCATTTGGACCTTCCATATAAATTTTTTCTCCAAGTATGGTGTATATACCTAATTTTTTTAATGGTAACATTTTCTATTGATTTTTAATCGGTTTTGAGAATTATGCTTTTATCATATATTAGGAAACTATAGAACCTGATCCACTCGGGCCTAGTTTGAACTTAACAAGCTTACCCTCAAAAAAAAATGTATACTTTGGATGAACGATTTTGTAACAGTAACGAAACTCTATGTAACTTGATATATCATATTGCAGGATGCATATATAAATCGTTAATTGCCCAGCCGGAGAAACGTTTCAGCGAACCAGTCTCAGCTCAGTATATCGCCCAAATCGCCGATGCGCTCCGTTATTGCCACACCAAGAAAGTCATTCATCGCGACATCAAACCAGAGAATCTTCTCCTAGGCGTCAAAGGAGAAGTGAAAATTGCTGATTTCGGGTGGTCAGTGCATGCGCCGTCATCAAAACGAACAACGCTTTGCGGCACATTGGATTATCTTTCACCTGAAATGGTTTCTGGCAAGGAGCATAACGAGAAAGTCGATTTATGGTGTGTAGGAGTGTTATGTTACGAGTTTCTAACAGGGAAGCCTCCGTTTGACTCGCCTAGCTACGATGAAACGTATCGGAAGATATCAAAAGCGATTTTTGGATTTCCAAGTCATGTGTCTGAGCATGCGCGAGATTTGATTAAGCGATTGTTGGTTGTAGATCCAGATAGACGATTAGATTTGTCGGATCTGTTGAAACATCCATGGATTGTGATGCATAATTCTAATAAAAGTTAACGTGATTTTTTTATTTTATATTGTAATGTTAAGTACGTACTTTTATATTTTTCTATTTTATATATTGCCTGTTAGGATACCAACTGGAATAATTACTGTTCTATTTTTTTTAAATAAATTGTTTAAAATGTAATATTTTTAATAGAAAAGACATTAAAGCATTAACTTTTTGAGGACATTTTTTACTTAATCAGAAATTGAAAATGGGAAGCTCTGAACGCGCCCATTATTTCCGTCCGTATTTTGCTGTATCATAACTAATTTACATAATTTAAGCATAAACATGGTGTGCTTTTGGACGTGTCTGTACAAAATCTTTAGCCAGTTTGCGATTGAAATACGATTTCAGTATATATCCGATTTCATTTACATGGGTCACAAAGTTTACCATGCATTGAGTCGTATAATATATCTCCATGTTTCTAGTTCCTAAACTGGGCCCGTATTCACTATCTAGATAGAAATCTCTATTAGGAGAATTATCGTGAACGAGTGTTCCCTACACATCACTCACATGTTGTCTAATACAGTGTTGTTGCTGGCAAAAATTTTTTAGTAATAGAAAATGGTGTCTAATTGTAATAAACGTAATAGGTTTATGTTTAAAAAGTAATAGAAATGTTATAAATAGAAATACATTATACGTTTATTTTCACAAGCGTCAGAATCAGTCAGGATTCTGCGCAAACCGCACGTCAACAACGTTATCCTCAGAATCCAGACTGTTTCTGACCCTTGTGGGAACAATCCTCATAACAATCTTATATTAATAATATCCAGAGATAGTTCATATCTCTGATAATAGGGTTATTCTTTCGTACTGAACTAAGTGAACAATCTGAAAATTGTCAGTTCATTCACGATTGTGCGTATTCTTTCGACATCGGTCACTTCTACCAAACTGATTAAAATTCCTACCCCCCTTGCCGCTTACTGATCAACCTCTAGGTACCGGTTAGTTCGTTCAGTTAACCTCTAAAAGTATTGGATATTGAGAGATAATAATGGGAATAAGATTTCCAATAAACTCAAAAAATTGTAAAAGTTTAAAACATGGATAATAATGTCATGGAAGAAATAATTTTCCAGTTTTCAGAGCAGATTTGGTTGTTTTCACAAGTTTTCGAGGTTAAGTGAAAGACAATCACAAAAAAGATGATCTTTCGGTTTCGCCAAATATTCAGTTCAGTATAATCACATTCAGTTTAATCACATTCACTTGTTCAGATCAATCACTACGAAAGAATAACCCTAATATCGTGAACCCGTCATGGATATTTCCCTAGAAGAGAAACAAAGATATATTATGACAACAAAAGGAAAACAACAGACAAGCGAAACATTTAGATCACAGTTCTAACCGTATTAAACTGTGTTTAGATGAATGATTTAGGGCGCATGACATAAATACAAACGACGATGTTTTATTTTATTGGTATCGAGATTTTTTTAAAAATGTCGACAATGACTAAGATTTGTTATGCAGCTCTCTGTTTTCTGATCACAAATCTAAAAAATAAAACGACAGTTTTTTTGGTCTCTTGCGCTTCTCTATTCGATATGCCCGTCAAAGATTAAAGCACTACAGAGCATATTTTTTTAGGCTGTGGCTCTAATGTTAACTGTAAATTATATAAATAACAATTTTTACTTATTAATAAGTATGTGTTACTTACTTATCCATACTTAAAACACAATATATTAATAAATAAACGCAATAAATATAATATCACTAAAACACGTAATTCCAATTTACTCGCCATGGGTAATTCCCCGAATATAGGTGTAATGTGTAATGATGTAATGTAAAGATTATGAAATTAAGGAAGCCATGTTGAAGCTAACTGATTTGGAATATCTAATATTCTAATACTTTAGAAAGAGATGATGTTTAGTAGGAAAATGTATAAAGTTTATGATTTTGACAAGTAATTTTTTTTCAAATTTTAATTGAATTTGAAAGTAATAAAAAAGTAATAGAATCCATAAAAAGTAATAGATTCTATCAAATTAGACAAATGTCGTAATAAAGTAATAGACGATAGGAAAAGTAATAGATTTGTTACAATTGTAAAAGCAATAACAACACTGGTCTAATAACCGTATTCACGATAATACGTAGACTCTCTTACAGTTTGAGGAATGTTGCGATCTGCGCATGTCCATTCTATCAAAATTCGGAATTCTCTAGGTTTAAACCAGTAGATTACTCGCATAAGAGAATATGAGTGTTCCTCTACACTGGTGAATACAGGTTTTAAAATTGTGAGATAATAGACACGCGCAGTAAGGCTGAATTCCAAGATAAGAGCCGTGCACGAATATTCATCGATGAATAAAGGCACAGAGAATAAACTTGATATTCTTCTAAAAATACAAACTGAAAGAAATCATGGGCTGGTGAACCGCATGTTAGTAGCGAATAAACAAAACTATATACAATTAAAAGGTTATACACAACTTAAATAATAGGTCAAAACGAGTTTTTTAAAAAAAATGTTCGCACAACTTTAAACAAAATATAATAATAATATTCACAAAAACACCAAAATGTCTAAACTCTTATTCAAGGAAGTATAAAATTCTTTCAGTAACAGCTAACCTCAGAAAAATAAATAAAAATAGAATGTCATCTAATTTCAATGTTTCTCTTCATAACATAAACACAGCATTAATAAGTAGGGAGATATGGGAACGACATGTTTAGTGCCTGTCAGTAATTGTGACAGACCTTAACTTAAATAATGCCAGGCACTATTTTACAATTATTTTATTGATATGGGTAAGGTCTTTTAAGGTCGCGTCCTATATCCCATATATAACCTAAAAATCTGGAACCTAACATTGTATACGAAAGAATAAATAAGCTAAAATAATATAGGTATTATAATATAAACTACCTAGTTAATATTCAAATGGATGAAGCTCTGGAAGTCATAAGTCTTGGAGAAATGACTAAATAGAAAAAAGGGATTTTATTAAAAATGTCTTCGTTTGTTGTTGTATCGAGACTGAATTGTTTCCCATCTTTCTGGGTTGTTTATCGGATTTTTATATAAATATTTTTTTAATAGGAGTACATCATCGATATATGTAAATATGTTTCTTTTATTTTTGTCCATGTCGAGTTTCATGTTTCATATTATGCCTAGAACTCTACTGCACAAAACAGATAAATAAAAATACCATTCTAAATTAAACAAATTCTAACCACAAATCAGAAACACAAATTCTAACCTTTAACCAAGAGAAGAATCGTTATAAACGAAGATGCCTAGATTTAAATAAAGATGGAATAAAATAAGAACCCAATACAGCCAGGCACAATACGTCCACAAATAATGGCAGGCACAATCCTTATTAGTGGCGCGCCTTACTAAAAGCGAAAAGCGCATGCTCTGATGTCAAAATAACGCCGGCGTTATTAGTGACTGGGCTTGACAATCGTTCCCATATCTCTCTAGTAACATAAAGGCATTGTCTTTATTAAAGACAATGATAAAGGTCAATATTTACCTTTTTAATGACAGACGGAGTGCATGTAAACAAAAGCCAGTGGCGTAGTATAATTCTTTTGAAATCGTGGTTGTAGTTTCCAATAATAAATACATACCTACGCAGGAATTGTCGCATTTTTTTCAAATATAATTTATTAAATAATATATATATATAATATAATATATAATAGTAAATAATATATGTCTGGGATTAAAAGGAAACACTTTCTATATTATGAAAATATTTATTATTAAATGCAAAGGTATATAATTATGAATTTTTAACTACATAAATTAATAGTATATTATGCGATACACCGATATCATATATGTCCGAAATTATGAAAAATACCGTTTTATCGAGGGATTTATGAACATGTAATGGAAGCCGAATACAAAAAGAAATATTATAAATATTGTATAGTTCTGCAATGTAAGAACACTGTGACCAACCCTAATAAAAATTTACACTGGGATGTGAAATACGAGTTCTGGTTCTATGAATAAAACGAACAATTGGCAACAGTGTTGGATTTTATTATTAAAAATGTAAAGGTTATGTTGGCTACAAACATTTTTGTGATTAGTTTCTTGTTATGCCACTTCTATTTTTATTTATTTTTCTGAGCAGCTAACAACACTATTGTAACGAAAACGCTAATATCAAAAACAATAAACGATCATAGAATAATGTTTGTATACTGAAATAAACGATAAACTAAATTTGCGCAAATCCGGTCGCCGCTGACGACACGACTACCGCGCAATCCTCTCACCTATTGAGGTAACCTATATAGTTAATTCGCCTTGGTATAAAGTATAAACCGGGTTTAACGCTTTGCATGGCTGTATCTCATAATGTTCAGCAAGAGGCCAAAATTCGAGAGAAGATCAGAAGAATAGATTACGCATGCGGAGTTGAAAAGTATTTTTGTGAAACATCAACCTTTGTTTATTATTGATAAGTCAATAGAAATGTCATCTCACCTAATCACAACAAAGGAGAAGTGGAATTTGGACCAAACTTCGCTTCACATGTGTGTATTAGTTATTTATGGAAAATAACACTAATTTTTAAAATACTGTTGACTTCTAGTTTTATTTCTGTATAAGAATAATAAAATATGTGACCCCCATATCAGTCCTTGATCTTTTACGAAATACGAGAGTAAAAGAACGTGTGATGATTACAAATAACACATCTTTATAATTTTTAGTTAATGCCCGTTAGTATCGTAAATAGTGCGCGTAATTAGTGATAGCTAGCTAAAATGTACACAATACAGCAACACCACCATGTGGACAGACAAGCCAGACCTGAAAGGGAATCTATCCATTCGGGGCAGTTTATGGTCTCGCATTTCGAGGCTGAGGAACAAGATGATGAGGATAATGTTGCTGTGCCTATACCTGAAGTGATTGAGACTAAAGTGATTATACCAACAAAAGCATTCTGTAAGGGATCTATCAATCTGTTGGAAAATGCTAGCCAACAAGTGTCCATAGATAACAGTTTGTCAAAGTTATTTCAGTGTATGTCATTGGCGTATAGGTAAGATTAGTTCTTTAAGTACATCTAGGAGTTGAAGTATATTAATTCTGCTATATCCAATAGCTACTGCAATGTAAAAGACTCGTTAATACAAAATACAGATGAACAAGCGTTTCAAAATAGGTACTTATAATCTCTATAAGAAAAGGCACAGTTAAGTAGTACTAAACACTATTACCTATAGAAAATGCCTGTGATTTTATTATGAACTTTTGACAAATTAAAATTGCCTTTATTTCGAGTTTCGTCGTACCTAAGATGAGGCTCAATAAAGGCAGCGTTTAATATTTTGATGAATAATAGGCAAGTACATGTTAAATGGACAACTTACAATCAGTTGCAGCTTTGTAATTAGCATCAGTACGAAGTAAGACGCGACATCAGTAATTAATATTTAATACGTTATATAGGTACCGTTTATGGCAGCAAAAGGGTTGGTACTTAGATATATGTATAAACCTATAATACTTATACCTACAAATCTAAGTACCAATCCTTGGAACTAGATCTAATATGTCGCTTTTAAGTATTTTGTATTCTTGCTTTTATTCATATTTAATTTTACTTTTGCAACCTACACGACCAATTTTTTCTTTCAAAAGAAACCCTATCGTTTTTTCACAGTGTGAATATGTTATGTCTACATTTTTGCCTGTGCTGGTTTTTGTACTGTGTTAAATTTTCATTAAACTGTACAAAACTAACGTCTGGTACCTAAGTGTGTAATGTGTGTTCTTGTGAGATTAGTATCTTTTTTGTTTCCTTTTTTATTCTTTAAATTATTTTTTCGCAATATGTAAACCTAACTTTTGCCATCTTTTAGAGACCTGATAAGCTTTAACTCTCTGAGCCTATATTATTATTCGTTTGTGAAAGCTTTTGCATAATCGAATTTTAAAATTAGTTATCGGACTACCTGTATATCGATTATTTTATTCGTATCATTTTCAACCAATCGAGAAATAAAAGTTAGCTTATATAATATTTTTGATTAGCTGATAATACCAGATGAGACTGATTTTCTATGAGGATTTTTTCTTCTCTGAATGAAAGGAGTGTACGGGAGAATGGGAGTTTTAAATTGTAGTTTTAGTTATCATTGTATCACTGAAGGAGATATTATTAATGGTTTTAAAAAACTTAGTGTTGTTCTGAGACTATTAAAGCATATACATATTGTAACTTGTCTATAAAATCTAACACGTTCCAGGAAATACTTACTCGAAAGTTTCTTTGAAAGAGTAGTGGGAGTGGACCCATAAGATTCTTGAAAATGAAAAATAATTTCGTGGCATAGCGGACAAAATTCCTGGTGTTACCTACACAAGGGATTTTGTTTAATTAAGCAGGGCCTCAGTCTAATTCAGTAGAACCAGACCGACGCATAGGTCGACAGGTACTGACGAATTCGTTTCGCTCTTATTATGAGCTCGTCAGAGTACCATATTTGTTGCCCATCTACAATATCGGCCTGCATTTAGTGAGTGCACAGTGAGATATACAACAGTAGATACATCTAAACCGTACCATCTACATACACATAGTCATGCACATCCCTCCATACAGAGGCCGAAATAATCCAATGTATAGGTAACACCAGCCGTAGAAATAGAAAATGAAATAAAATGAAATTTTGTCCGCTATGTCACGAAATTATTTTTCATTTTATTAACTTAGGCGGCGGCGTATAAGTAATCATTTTCTATTATATTTTTTATCAGTGTATTTTGAAAATTAGAATGTTTAATATTATTTTGTTTTTAGAAAATCCTGTTTAAGCCATCGCTGATGTGCGAAATATGTCTGGAAAGTCATACAGCCAGATTCACCGAATCCTAAACCATCATTAATTTCATCCCCTTATACTAGGCGTCTTTCTCAACAGCGGGTGTATTTTTTATAATCGCAAAAATAGGCATTTTTGCTTGCCCAAAAATGCTAATCTTCGAACACCTCAAAATTGTGTTTTTATTACAAATAAATATGATTTATTGAACACAATGGTTGTCCTGAGTAACAGTGCAATACAAGAATTTGATCTATTTTTACTACTAAGTATTGTGAACGCGCTAAAAAAAAATTGAGATAAAGAGAGATATAACCATTTTCAACCATTAAGACCATTTCCAGATGGAACTCTGTGTGTCTTCTATGTATTCTTCCACGATAGTGCCTAAACGCTTCAACCCATTGAGCTAAATTTTGGTATATGAGTTTGGGCTAGTCCCAGGATAAACCCATTAGTTTTTGGTTGAAATCGCTTTAGCCCCGTGATAGGGGTGGACACAACCCCTAAATTATCAAATAGCAGTATGGGTCGAGTGATACATCATTTGAAAGCATTTTTTATCTGCTGTACAGCGATAGGTTAATTTTGATATTTGCCTACATAATTCTCGAGAAAATTGCGTTTAAAATTTCACTAGTTAAGTAGTTGGAACCTATAATGGAATATATAATGAAGTAATTTAATAAGGATTGTTGGGGTTATTGATAGAGCGTGCGCTTTGCATGCGGAAGGTCCTGGATTCGAATCCCAGCTCTGGCAACTTTTTTTTTATTTATAATTTTTGAATAAAGTAGTGAGTTGGTTAGGTTAGTTTATTGGAAATATTAGAATTATAATAATAATAATTCTTATTAAAATTCTGTTTCGTTACACATATTATATTATATATTGTCGGAAAGTTTTGGGGCGACACAGCCGATTTTATTTTCCCGCAAAGGGAAAGTATTGTGAACGCACTAAAAAATTTTTAGATAAATATCAGCTAAGTAGTTGGAACCTTTTTTTTTATTATTTTGCCAAGGCAGAGAAAGCATCATGACACCTAGGGAGTTGCGTACCACTTCCCTAGGTAGTGTGGGACTCTAACCGAAACTAAAACTCTGGGATTCCTTCATCAGAGTTGACTCCTCGGTCTCCGGTTTGACACAAACCAAGGTGCACGCACTACCATCCTTCTTGCCTTGTTCTCCGTGGTCTAATCGTTTCAGGTACGATAGTGCCGCGTATCCCCATGCTGAACTGATATAGATCAAGGCAGGTCGCACGACCGGCTTAACCATCTGGAGCTTGACCTGCAATGGATGCTTACTTTTTCTGCAGATCACCCGGTAGAGTTTCGAAAGGATGCCTTTGGCATTCGCGATGCTCTTCTCGACGTGCGGTCTCCATGACAGGGATCTGTCCAAAGTTACCCCCAGGTACTTTGCAGTGTCCTGCCATTGTATGTCAGTACCCTCGATGTTGATGAAGTCGTCGGGGCGCACTTGTCTTCTTCTGATAAGTAGCGCGGTGCTCTTCTCGGCATTAATCTTTGTCTTCCACCTGGTTCATCATTCGGTGAAGTTGTCCGCTGCTCGCTGCAGGTCTCTTGTCACCAATTCCGCACTGCGACTGCGGGCAATCAGGGCGGTGTCGTCTGCTAGTTGGAACCTATAAATTTTATTAGAATATAAATACAATACAGTAATTTGATAAGGGTTTTTGGCGTCATTGATAGAGCGTGCGCTTCGCAAGCTGGAGGTTCTGGGTTCGAATCCTGGCTCTGGCACAATTTTTTTTTCTAATTTTTGAATAAAGTAGGTAGTTTGTTACGTTAGTTTATTGGAAATAATGAAAATAATACAATTATAATAATATTTTTGATTATATTATATCTTGTTGGAAAAGTTTTGGGGCGACACAACCGATTTTTTGATAAGTGATCTAGTCGGATCCAATTAATAAACGTAGTGCCTTTACTTTGGTGAACGATTTTTTTTTTGACTATTTGTTGTTGTTTTTATGGTTTACGTAACTCCTAAATTTATAATTTTTAAAAATATCGCCGGCGATATATTGTGCTACTTTCGGATTATAAATTACACGTGAAATATATATCAAGGAAACAAGAAACTGGCTAAAGAAGAAGGACATCATTCTGTATATGATGTTAGCTCCATTGAGCAATAAAACCTAGGAGTTTAATGAAACTGAAGTCAAAAAGAGAACGTTATTTAGTTTTGCTCGCTTTACTCATGCCATCTCAAGTTTGAATTTGTTATTCTAATTTTCTTTATCAAATAAGTACGATAATTTCATAAGTTAAATTATTAGTTGATGTTCCACGTTATCATTGTGAATCTTTTCTAACATCACTATACAAATACTACTTTATGTTATCACATAGATGTAATAATGCTTAAATATGTATAGAAAATTGTTACATACTAGACTAAACAAGTACGACCTAAGTATTATAAAATATTTGTATTGGTAATTAATAAAATACGAGTATAATTTTTATCTTTGAGATAACAGAATGTTGGCCTAAGTTAAAAATAATTTTTGCGGTATTAATATTAAAATTATTATCTAAGAAAAATGAGGCAATTTAAGATATTGTACTCGTATATTAAAAATAGGGGTGAATATCGGCATTGTCACTATTATATTTTTTTACGCAGGTCATATATTTTGGATTATATTAGGTAGGTATATCATGTCGGAAAACTTTTGGGGCGACACAACCAATTTTTTTTAGAGTAGCAAGATTTTAGAATATAGGGTGTTTCATAACATATGCGCAGGACTTTAATATGTGAGAGCTCGTCCAAAAATATGATAAAAAGTTTCTATTAACTAACCCTCTAAAATGCACCATTTTCGAGATTTAGGATGTTGAAATTGAAAAAAAAATCCGTTTTTTGCGAATATCTCCGGAACCGTTTATCGTACAGAAAACAGCTTTTTTAAGCACTTTCTACTCATAATAAACTATGTTTGTGCAGGAATTTTTGTTTTTTAAATTAATAAGATTTTGAAGGGGTTGTGGGTGTTTTTCTCCCCAATTTCTACGCCACTAGAAAAAGTACCCATTTGAACCAGCACTGTTTTCTACACAAAAAGGTACTCTTGGTCATAAGCTCTAAAGTTGACCGTTTTCGAGGAAAATCAACTTGTTGAAGAACATGGTCAATTTTTCGAAATAAATTTAATTTTTTCTATTAATTAAACGTTAACTTCATAATTGCAAAATTTAAAAAAAAAAGAGGAAATGATAGAAAAGTTGTCTAAAATTGTCCAAACCGTAAAAATAGTCGAAGAATTGCTGTGTGCATTGAAGCTAACGGCCGGACATTTCCCACATTTAATTTCACTGTGTATGGTTTCTTATTGTTTTTTTTTTTTTAATTTTGCAATTATAAAGTTATCGTTTGGTTTTTTACTTGTTCTAACGTTTAAATAAATTTCGTTTAATTAGTAGATAAAATTGAAATTATTTTAAAAAATTGAAGTTGATTTCCCTCGAAAACGGACAACTTTACAGCTTATGACCAAGAGTATTTTTTGTTTTGTGTAGAAAACATTGGCGATTCAAATAGGTATCTTAAATCAGTACTTTTTCCAGTGGCGTAGAAATTGGGGAGAAAAACACCCACTCCCCTTCCAAATCTTCACCAATTACGAATTTAGAAAAAAAACATTCTTACACGAAACCTAGCTTATTATGAGTAGAAAATGCTTACAAAAGCTGTTTTCTGTAGGATGAACGGTTCTGGAGATATTCGCAAAAAACTATTTTTTTTTTAATTTCGAAAATGGTGCATTTTAGAGCGTTAGTTAATAGAAACTTTTTTTCATATTTTTGGACGAGATCTCACATCCTAAAGTCCTGCGCAGATATTATGAAACACCCTGTATATATATGTCCACGGATGCGGTTAACAAGAGGACAAATGGACCAAAAATTGAAAGATACGAAAAAACGTTATTCTTGATAAAAAATATTGCATGTCGAAAAAATAAGTACTATGAAAAAAATGATTTCTATTAAACTCTCAAAAACGCTTAAACATATTTAAATGAAAATTGAAACGAAAATTAATAAACAGAAATAAAGATAACGCAATCATACTCATAGTCCAAAAACCCCTCCCTCTTATTGAACACACTTTTCCAACTGCTTCCTAATGTGTTCAAAACTGGCTCGAGTCTCTGGAATTGTCAATGATTCTACGACTCGCCTAATTCTTAATTATCAAAGTTCAACATTGGTACCAAGTGGTAGCGCATAGATACGCTGCTTTCAGACGACTCCAAAGGAAAGAATGGGCTAATGTCAGGTCGGGATCTCTTGGGAGCCATAAAACAATTCCATTTCTTCCTATCCATATGACACCGACACCTGTCCAGCGCAATGTGCAGGGCACCCATCGTGTTGAAAATACATTGCGTTGCGATAATCCAAGAGATGATCGCAAAAAATGTATCTAGTAGTTGCAAATAGCTTGCTCTGTTAAAAGTACTGTTGAAAATGTTGATTCATGAGAAGATATTATAAGCTTGTGAAAATTTCTATTGCCGTTTAAAATCTTAATTCCAACCCACAAACAAAAATCTAGCATTTATTTCTAGAACACCAAGTGATTTTCGACATCCCCTACGAAATTCGTCCAGGAGCGAATGATAACCACTATTGAATTTGGAAAACCAAGGAACCCCTTCACCACCATAAGCCAAAACGAACTGATGTTGCCCACGTCGAAAATCGTAGTAAATGACGAAAACTTCATAATTATTTACATTTGTTGCGGAGAATATTTCAAGTACTGTACTTCTACTTTTAATTATTTAAATCAGACACAAATAATTATTTTTGTTCGACAACAAGATGGACGTGGCGACATCTTGTGTGAGCTTGTAATGTGCCCGGTGAAGTTCACAAACGATGGCCGGAGTAACTTTCCTTCTTTTTGTTGTTATTAGAAATAATTTTTGAATAGAATTTTACATTGTAGTAGATTTACTTTAATTTAAGATTTAATTGGGTTTTACTTTTATTTTAGACAAAAATTAACCTCACCAAAATGGAACAGATTCAGGGGAATACGGTTACGATGGAAGGACAAGATCCGTTTGAACAATGTGATATGGAGGTGCTGGCATTTACAATGTAAGAGAAGAAGAAGTGAATATATTTTTTCTACGACTGTCTTTAAATGCCTTTATTATATGTTCAATCATAATTTGAAAATGTAGTACATTGTAATGCGGTTTTTCATTTCCTACTAGTTGTTGGGCATCGGTTATGCAAAATCACCATAGCAAAGCCGACGATACAATTAAACCAAATAGACAGCTTGAATTATTTCGCTAATTTCGAAGGTTTCAAATCTATTTATATAATGAAAAACGGTGATAGTGAATAATATAGTTTAACACCACCTTTAATACTTTTAAGTCATCGTATTTAGGCTTACGCCAACAGGGCGAGTATAGGTAAGTTTCGAAAAACAAATATTTTCCTAAAAATTATGAAGTTTAATTTATTCAAAAGCATTAAAACAGTCGTAGAAAAAGTATAGTGTGAAACTCACATGAAATGACCATTTCCTACTCGTATGCACTCGCCTGCCGCTCATGTTGCAAACGATCAAACTCGTAGAAAATATATATCATTTCATGTTCGGTGCTTAATATACTATTACATTCTCACAATATTCGCTACAATGTTTATTTATTTATTTATGTTAGAACTTAATTTTACTACTATAATAACGTTTTATTTTAGTTATCAAAAAGGAAAACACTTTGGTATGCCAATTTGCATCACCTTTAGATGTTGACACGCACAACAAGCCTGAGGTAATATATAGTTATTTCAGATCTAAGTCATATTGGTATTCAAATTTGCAAACTGTTGGGTTGCCAAACTACGCGGTGATAGTATGCGGTGATTTTATTTGTTGCTGGAGTTTTCTGTTCGTTTTCAACTTACTTAAAATTTCTCCAGTTTTGCCTCGTATCGTATCCGTACTTGTACTATTACTATTCCTGCCAAAATATTTGTTTACTTAACAAAACAAAATATAAGCAGTTACAAATATTTTGAAAAACTAGTTAAAATTTTAAAAAAAATCTCGTATAAATCGTTTTTTTTTTAAATAATCTTGATTTTTATCAACCCTGATTTATCGATTTTCAGCCGTCTGGTGCAATTTTTTATTTTTTCAAAAATAAGCCTATTCGGATTTTTAAAATCTTTCAAAAGTTATTAAAAAATGTTTATGTAATTTAAAATTATATTTTCAAAATGCTTAAGTTAGAAATTATTATTCCTAACACTGCTTTTTCCAAAAAAAAAATCAAATCTGTATTAAAAATACCCCTAACGGTTGATGCAAAATTGCAATAATTTAAAAAATTACATTTGCACTTTAATTTTTATCAATTGTTTATTAACTAGATTAATACTTGCGTCGAATCAAAGGAAAAAAAACTACAAAAAATGATTGTAATTTACTTTTAATTGAAACGTGATGAAACTCAAACTGAACCGAAAATTGTTCATAATTACACGATTGTAACAAGAACTTAAATATTCATTGATAATCACAAAATATCAAAATAAAATAAGGATTTTCGTGTTAACAAAAATAAAAATAACTTTGCACCAAAAAATTTGATAATTATTTTACTTTTTAAATTTTAAAAAAAATTGACCGTGATTAACACAATTGTTGTATAACTTCCAATATTACAGGATTTTTAAATAAACCGTCGCGGTATACAGGATGTTGTCTATTTATCGTTTTAACAAATTTTTTGTTCGTACTTGTATTTTTTTAGTGCTCTACAACTTTTCCAAATAACATTTCCCGAGATTTTTCGAAATCAAAATCAAACTTTTGAACGCTAAATTACGTGTGTTTTACTGTTTTCTTGGTGTATGTTTAGAGTAGCTTTTTGTCGAAAAATCCTTAATAAATGATGATGATGACATATGACACTATAAATATACGAGGCATGTTTTTTAAGTAAATACCGTTTTGGAATTAAAAAAAAGACGTGCAAAGATATCGCAATAATTTTATTTTTACATGAAAGCCTGTACCTTAATCTACTTTTCTACATAATTTCCGTGAATATTGAGGCACTTGTCATAACGTGGCACCAGTTTTTGAATACCCTCCTCATAAAATTCTGCCGCCTGACTTGTTAACCACTGTATCACAAATGTTTTGAACGAAACATGGGTGGCCTACGTCACACCAGAATCGAAACAACAATCGATGGAATGGCGACATTCATCATCACCCAAAAGAGTGAAGTTTAAGCAAACAATTTCTGCCCGGAAAATCATGTGCACAGTTTTTTGGGACAGAATTGCTAGTGGAGTTTCTGCCTCGTAATGAGACAATCAATGCAGCGTCTTATTGTGAGACATTGAACAATCTGCGTCGTGCAATCCAGAACAAAAGACGTGGCAAGTTGAGTAAGGGTATCGTTTTGCTGCATGACAATGCCCGTCCACATGTGGCTAATCGAACCAAAGATCTGATCAAATCTTTTAAATGGGAAACTCTAGATCATCCTCCATGCAGCCCTGATCTGGCGCCCAGCGACTACCATTTGTTCCTGTACTTGAAGAAACACCTGGGTGGTCAGCGTCTTCAAGACGATAACGAAGTCAAAACATTTCTGATACAGTGGTTAACAAGTCAGGCGGCAGAATTTTATGAGGAGGGTATTCAAAAACTGGTGCCACGTTATGACAAGTGCCTCAATATTCACGGAAATTATGTAGAAAAGTAGATTAAGGTACAGGCTTTCATGTAAAAATAAAATTATTGCGATATCTTTGCACGTCTTTTTTTAATTCCAAAACCGCACTTACTTAAAAAAACATGCCTCGTATAAGAATTGATTTAATTGGCATCTCGTCTAATTCATCACTCTTTTTCACAGCCAGATCCCATAGCCTGTCCTTGGACTCCTCGATTAGGTAGCGGCGCAATCCAAATCTAACAGATCACATCTTCAATCACGATATTAATACATTGAAGAATCTTTTAATAATAAAATTGAAGTAGCTAATATGATTTTTAAAAACGAAAAGTGAAAATTCTGTTATTAATAACAGGCGGACAAATTTGAGGTTAGGAAGTAAATTGGCTAAAAAACACACTTTTTTTCTGACAAATTCTGTTTTATTCGCACCAATATAAAGTAGAAATATGGGAATTAATAATGGAATATGATGTCGAGCAAATGTCCACGTCTAGCACGTCTGCAGACGTCCGCTCTTTTCACAAAATTTTGAACCACATTTTGCAACAAAGCTTTGCTTATCTCGTCAATGCAGCGCTGAATTTCATCTTTCAGACGGTCAGTTGTTTGTGGTATGTTCACGTAAACCCGGTCTTTCAAATGGCCCCAGCGAAAATAATCCAGTGGCGTTAAATCACAAGAACGACGCGGCCAATTGACATCGCCATATCGAGAAATTACGCGACCGGGAAATTTCTCATGCAGTAACTGAATTGATTGGCCGTCTGTGTGGCTTGTGGCGCCTACTTACTGAAACCAAAGGTCACTGATGTCAACATTAGCCAATTGTGGCCACAAAAAATCGGTTATCATGGTTTGGTAGCGCAGAGAGTTCACGGTGACGGCGTTTCCTTGCTCATTTTCGAAAAAATACGGTCACTTTCTCTAGATGTAATGGTTTTTCGAGGACTATTTGTGGATTTTGTGAGCCAATTTTGTTTTTTTACATAACCGTCTAATTGAAAATGGACCTCGTCACTAAAGATGATTTTGTTGGAAAATGCGTTGTTTTCGTGTAGTTTTTCAGATAGCCAATTCACAAACGTTCGACGCGAACAATGATCGGCCGGCTTTAATTCCTGAACGCGTTGAACTTTATAAGCGCGAAGATGAAGATCTTTCTGCAAAATGTTGCGCAAAGTGCCTCTGGTGACCCCCAATTGTTGCGTCGACGAGTTGATATTCCAGGATCATTGTAGATTGTAGATTGTTTTTCGGAGTCGTTTAGGCGGTTTGGCCTCCCTTCACTTCGACCTGCAGAAGATCTTTTGTGAATGACTCTAATCTATGAATTGCCCAGCTGTCCCACACTTTTCATAAAGTTATGATTTCTCTGGGGGCTAAATTCCTTGCCTCGTTGGGTGTTAGGGTCACCCCTCCAAGGTGTTTTAGCCTTTTGCAGAAAAGTGCCATGCATTCACAGAGCACGTGTTCTTTTGTCTCTGTTGCGTCTTCGCAAAACTGACAAGTGTCGTCCTCGGTTAGGCCCATCTTTTTGAGATGGTACTTCACTGAGTGGTGTCTAGTGATGCAAAATTACCGGTAATTTATTTTTTGGTAAGAACATTGGAAATATTACGTAATTTTAGGTAATATTAGGTATTATTGCTCAACAACTTAGAAAAACCTGGTTTTACAATATGCAAAGAAGCTTTAACAAATTAAAAAATAATTGCCTCAATTATATTGCTCTAAAAGGTGATTAATAATTAACCCAACCCAACCCTCATCCGCAGACAAATCCTCGGATAAATCAGATTCACTTTCATTAAAAGTATTTGTAACTGTTGATGGGGTCATTAATGCAACATTTTTCATTTCGGCGCGGTTATTCTGTAAGAATTTCCGATTAGTTCGTATGTAAACTAGCTTCCCAGCTCTTTCTGTCTTTTGTTTCTTTTTTTGGTATGTAAAAAGGAACTAAATGATCTTTCCGTCGCTGCAGAACTAGCTGGTAGAGACAGAAGTGCGATCGTTTCTGGCATATTTTTTGTTGCAGTATATGCAAGAATAAGTTGTTTTATTTTTTCCTTAGTTTCCTTATAAATTTCCATATATCGCTTTTTGTTTTACCCATGCCGACGTGTAAACACCACTACCACAATATAAGATATCACTTCGTTGAAATGATTTAAAAGACTAAACAAACATATTATAGCGATGGCGTAAGAACTAAGCAACAGCTATCCCTAGACGTGTTGCAGCATGTTGAAACAAGCAGTAAGACCGTTAACGTAATATTGAAGCGAATATTACCCCGAAAATTAACGAAATTTTTCGGAAATATTACAGTAACAATGTAACGTTACCGGATGGTAGAGGTAATATTACGTAATATAACTGGAATTTCTGATGGTAATATTCGGCCCGTGCATCACTAGTGGTGTCCCGTAAAAAAGGCCTGTAATTCGCCTTAGGTCCCTTCTCTCCAGTTGGATTCGCTTCCCTGCGTTGGCTTCTGAAGGTTTGGTAAATCTTTTTGATTGTCTTAGGCCTGGAGTGTTTCTCCAGTAGGACTTAAGTTGTTCCTTTTCCCATCTCCGAAGTTCTTCCTTTATATGGCTTTTTGGAAGGCCAAAGATGGGTTCCGGGCCGCAGAACGGAGCGTTTGCGCCCTCTTTTGCAAGTTGGTCCGCCGCTTCGTTCCCCTCTATGCCTTCATGTCCGGGCACCCATGTCAGAGTAATCTTTTTCCCCTGAGCTGCCAGTTGCTTTAGGGTCTGTTTGCATTCCCATGCTAGCTTTGACGTGAAGGTGTAAGACCTCAGTGCTTTTAACGCAGCTGACTGTCTGACATAATATTGATCTGCCGTTCCGGGATGCCTCTCTGCAGCCATTCTTGAGCACAACGATTAATAGCGTTGATCTCTGCTTGGAATATAGTGGGACTTTTCCCGAGAGATTCAGAGAGCCTGCAATTTGGCCCGTATACTCCCATGCCTGTGTTCCCTTCTATTCCTTTTGAACTGTCCGTATATCAGACGGATGTGTTTTCTGGGAATCGTGGTTCCCCATTTAGCCAATTTCGACGGTCTGCAATGACCACTTCAAATGGGATTTCAAAATCATGTTTGCGTGGCAAAGCGTCCGACGGTTTTCTTCCTGAATCCAAAGGTATTAGATTCAGGATTCCCCTGTGTTCCTCTAGATCGCCAGATTTGTATTCCATTACCTGTGCCAGTTTTAGAGCGCTAATTGCTGCCTCTTTTTTGACTAGGACAGGCAAAGGTATTAGATGCAGCAACGTTTCCATCGCTGCTGTGGGGCAAGTTCGCATTGCCCCTGTTATTCCTAAACATGCAAGCCGTTGCAACTTTTGAAGACGGCATTGTGTATGCTTAATATTAACTTTTGGCCACCATACTAATGACTGTATGTGAGCTTTGGATTTAGCCCCCAAGTCCTACCGAGTAGCCTGTGACACGTCCATATGGCCGCTGTGGCTTTCGATATGGTTTTCTCTATATACTGATTCCAGATTAGGCGTTTATCCAGGATTACTCCCAGGTATTTGACTTTATCCGAAAGGCAAATTTGCTCACCGCTGAGAGTGGGGTTAATAATGTCCACCTTTCTCTTTCTCGTGAATGGTACGAACACTGTTTTTTTCGGATTTATATTCAATCCCTCAGCGTCGCACCAGTTTTTAATTTTGTTTAATGCAATTTGCATGCGGTTGGATATAACCGATGTGTGTTTTCCCTTAACTGTGAGAACAATGTCATTGGCGTAGCTTTGCAGAGTAAAGCCTGCCCTATCCATTTTTGAAATGAGATCATCCAGCACTAGTGACCATAGAAGAGGGGACAATACACCGCCTTGTGGGCATCCCCTAGCCGCTGTCACGGTCTTTCAAAATTGCCTGAATCCATTTCACCAGTGAGGAGTCAACACTCCACTCTTTTAGTTCTCTACTGATGGATTCATGTGAGGTATTGTCAAAAGCACCCTCTATATCAATAAAGGCACATAAGGATACTTCTTTGGCCTTAAATGACTTCTCGATGTCTTTTACTAAGCAGTGCAGGGCATTAATCGTAGATTTTCCCGCTTGGTAGGCGAATTGCCTTTTGTGAAGCGGTTTCCTATTTAAAGTTTCGCTTCTTAGGTATTCGTCTATTATCTTTTCCATAGTTTATTCCAGGATCATTCTCAACACTTTGTTGTACAGCGGCCATGTTTGCATCACTATACTGCCACCACGAGCGTATTGTTTTGGTCTAACAGTACCGTGACCCTCGAATTTAGCGATTAAATTACGCACAGCGGTCTCAGAAGGAGCCTGATTACGAGGAACAGCTGATCGAATTTTACGAAGTGACACAGTAAAATTTTCATTATTTTGATAGTAAATTTTCACAACTAAAATTCTTTGTTCAAGAGTGTAGTGTTCCATGGTTAAAATTTTCCAACTGTTTACTAAATAAATGTCAAAGGATGACAGCTCAATTCTTTACGTTTCATCATTTGACAGCCAATTTGCTTTCTAACCTCAAATTTGCCCATCCATTACAAGCAATAATGTTGCCCATTTCTCAGGGAAAGTTCAGCCGGTGATTAATAGTTCTGTCTATATTGTGGTATATACGAGGGCGTAAAAAACGGTACGGGTATAATTTTTGCCGACCCGTACTGTTATTTTGTCGTTGCCCGGTAACAATAAATTCTGGAATAACAGGTCTTGTGGCGTCAAAACTCTCCTAGAATGTCCATAATTTGTAATGATTTCAGTGAAATGTATTTACTTACTTAAACGTAAATTACTATTTCATCAATACGGTCTGATAGTTTGATTAAGAGGTTAGTAATGCGCTGACTTTCCTATTGCAGTTATGTCAATTACTACCAACAATTAACAATATTGCGTAACTTTCTATTCTGATTGTTTATTATTGTGGGTTTAGGCCATAGTTTTGGAAGGTAAATATTGGAAACGAAAATTGGCAGCTGTCACTGCGGAGTACAAAAAATGGCGAATGTTCTTCAGAAATAATTTGCCTGGACATCAGCAAAGAGAAAATGCAGATGTTGTGAGTTGTCAAAATTAATTTTTTTGTGTTTAGAAAACCATAATTTTATTATTTATGTAGTTGAGCGAACTAGATTTGTTAACATGGGAGTCGCCCAGCTCAGAAAATATGGACATGATGGTGGATGAAGACTACATGGGTTTGATGAGTGACACTCTATTTTCGACCATTACCAATCAGCCATTTGTCTTTCCAGATTCCCGAGAAATTGGTAAACAATTCAAAAAGCATTTCACTATAGAAAGAAAATATATGTCGTTATTATGCATGTCGTTATGTATAATATCATAATAAGTTGTACAAATATGTTGCATCGTCATAACATGTGTTTTTGCAGCCAGGGCCGGTTTGGCTGATTTTATTCAACCCAGTTTGGGTCCACTTCAGCCGAATCTCGAGGATTATATGGACACTTTTGACCCTTTACATGGTAAATATTTTATTTTGTCTTTCTATTTTACTTAGATTTTACTAGTGTTTCATTAACAACCGTTATCTGGAGATACTACAGGTGAAAATATTGATGGTTTCGGAAATACAGGGTGATCAAACTTATTATTTTATTTGTTTTTTTTTTTACCAGTATTATAATGCTTCTTGGGCTATCGACTTCAAAATTGCTAGCTTTATATTTTTTATGAGAAAAATGACTATGTTAATTTTTTTACGTTGCTCATAGGGGGCGCAACTTACAACCTATTGTTATAATAAATTATATTATAACTTTTCACCCTTTTTATCTAATGCTAAATATGTTTTAAAATCTGAAAGAGCAGCCTTTTTTCGTGAAATTTTATTCTTGTTCATTTTCGATATTTTAATCCGTTTTCAAGAAAAAACAATTTAATGCAGATTATTAATTTCTACGAGAGACTTCTATGAGTGAAGCTGTATCAAAGCAGATAATAAATTCAGCTTAAATATTTTAAGATTGTTCCTGGATCGTGTTTATTTTATAAGTGGGAAAGTATGAACCTATGTAGGAGAATTTTTATTAAGTTTATTTCAGGGGGTTTGTAATATTGCGTTAACATATACTCAAAAACAAGAAAAAACATTATTTGGTGTGTTAATATGTCGATTAGAAATCTGCTAACCACAACTATTGACAGGGCGAAAAAAAATTATCTTCGCAATCAGATTCAGCAAAATGGAGGGAGAGACAATTGGAAACTTTTGCGCGAGATGAATATATATAGCAAAGATAGGGCTGAAATTCCTGTTAACCTGCAGGATGCTGATGCTGTGAATGACTATTTTGTGAATATTCCAGTTGTTGATCCCGATCCTGACATAATCGACTATTATCGCTCTAACCGTGTTGGAGATAATGTAGCCTTTGAGTTCAAGATGGTTGATTATGAGGATGTACTGAATGCTTTGGCGAGGATTAAATCTAATGCGGTGGGCAGTGATGGGATCAGTGTTGATATGTTGACTCGTAGCTGCCCTCATATCATTCCTGTTCTGTTGCACATAGTAAATTATTCTATTGAAACTCACAACTATCCTGCTTGTTGGAAATTAGCCAACGTAATACCCGTTCCTAAGAGCCATTCGCCAGCGTCGTTGAGCGACCTGCGGCCTGTTAGTGTGTTGCCTGCGGTTTCTAAGGTTTTGGAACGTATTCTGGATGAACAGATCAAGGACTACCTCCTTCAGCACAGGCTTTTGCCTGATACTCAGTCGGGGTTCCGACGGGGGCACAGTTGCTCAACTGCATTGTTGAAGGTGTTGGATGATGTGCTTCATGAAGCAGATGATGGAAAATTGACAGCTCTGATCATGTTGGATTATTCCAAAGCATTTGACCGACTAGACCACGGGCTGTTGATCGAAATACTACGGTATCTGGGTTTTGGGGAGTCGGCCGTGTCCCTATTGTCTGTGTATCTGAGTGACAGATCTCAGATTGTTCGTTTGGGGAATAGTGTGTCTACTCGCCGGTCGCTGCGTAGTGGAGTCCCGCAGGGTTCTATACTGGGTCCTATCTTATTCAGTATATATACCTCGCAACTTACCAGGGTGCTTGAACATTGTTCAGCACATCTTTATGCGGATGACACGCAAATATACTTTTCGTTTGATCCACGGACTGTTTATCAGAGTATAGAATGTATCAACTCTGATCTGGAAAAACTTGTGCGTCACTCGGAGCAGCATTGTCTGCACCTGAATCCCAGCAAGTCGCAGCTATTGCTTTTGGGACCATGTAAGGCTCGAAATAGGTATAAGGATATATTTAGACTTAACATTAACGGTTTTAATTTGCAATGTACTAAGGTGGCTAAAAATTTGGGCTTACATATAGACAGTGAATTGCGATTTAGGGAACATGTCAGTGCATGTGTCAAAAGAGCCTTTATCAATTTAAAACTAATATATGGTCAGAGGAAACTGTTAGATTCGTCTTTGAGGAGGTTGCTGTGTGATACCTTAGTTCTTTCTCATTTTAATTATGGTGATGTGGTGTATGGACCTTGCCTTGTTAGTACGGAAGTGCGTAGGATACAACTGATGCAAAACTCTTGTGTTCGCCTAATATCTGGCATTAGAAGAAGGGAACGTGGAATAACGGCAAAGAGAATAGAGTTAAAGTGGTTGATTATGGAGCAGCGGCGGAGAATGCACTCTCTAGTGATGTTTAATAAAATTATTTTGAGTAGGACGCCGGAGTATCTGTATAGCAAGATTGAGTTTCGTGCGCTGGCACATCATGTTAATACCCGAAATGAGAATGTGATAGCGCCACCCTCACATAATACGGCATTATTCGAAAGATCGTTTTCTTACGTGATATCCAAACTATACAACGGATTGCCCAATGATGTCAAGACTATGTGTGGTAGAACGTTTAAGAGCCATTTACTGACTTTGATTCTTGGCAATGATTGATCTTATGAATGGGTTGTACAATTTTATTTGATATATTTTGTAAATATGTAAGGTGCTTTATTATATGTGGTGTTTTATTTTGTAAATAATAGGGACAATGGTTATTGATATGTATAATATTTTCCGTTTAGCTTGACTTCTTTTTTTTCCATTTTTTTTTGTTTCTTTTTGTAAATTAATGTAGGTATTTTGTTCCATAAATGTACGGTTAAGATAAGAGGCTATGCAATGCGTCAACTTCGCCTTTTGTGATGTAATTTGTTGTAAAAATTATAATCACAATAAAGTCATTTATTATTATTATTATTTATTATCTAGAACGTATAAAATCAGGAATGGAAGGAGTGTTCGGTCGAATATTGAAATCTGGTATTCGAATACGAATCGTGAATACTGTATTCTAAATTGTATTCGTATACACAAGGTTCGAATACAAAGAAAAAAAGTATTTGAATACCGCTGTATTCGAATACCTGGATTCATTTAAATATGAATACTTTCTGAATATTCCAAGTAAAAAAAAATATATGCTACTTTATGCTTGATTTTTGTTTACGTACTTATATTCAGAATCCAGAATACTGACAAAAAAGTATTCAGTCGAATACTAAATACCAAATACACAAATTTATTCGAATAGTAATCGAATACCAGCCAAATCTATTCTGTCTGGGTAGGATAACAAGTGTCTAGCGCACACAAGTCTCTTTTGTAAACTTACGCGTTTTGTAGTTTATTTTTGTATTCTGTGATTAAGGTACTGTATTGTAATCTTTTTATTGAAAAATAAACGTTATTATTAATAAATCAAAGGCATCTGCTCCACCAAATCTCTTTATATAAATGTTCAGTTTCAGAACTATAACTCCATTCTCAGTGGCATTTATAAATCTTACAGAGAATTCGTACAATTGATATTAAGGTTTAAACATGGATATCAGTTTTTTTTTTATATCAATAAAAAGGCGTAATTTTCTATCAAAATTTTTTAATTCTGAAATGATTTACAAAAAGAAAACTTTCCCAATAATTATCACAATAACTTTTGTTGTCAACAAAACGATGTTAAATTAATATGCGATTTGTTTAAAGAATTTTATCGATTAACCGTAAGTTTTATTGCTAGAAATTTTTTGCAGAGTATATGTAGGCATGTTAAAATCCATGTTTAACCCTTAATATCAATTGTTCCACTTCTATGTAAGATTTGTTAATGCCACTGAGGATAGAATTATAGTCCCGAAACATGTCTGGCTAATTTGAACATTTATATAAAGATATTTTGTGGAGCAGATGCCTTTGGTTTTGAAATACATCCCGCTCCTCGTCGTCATGGATTACTTCTGAAAATAATGCAGATTATTTGCTTTCCACCCTCTCTAACCGGTCCACTTTATTTGAATTTTCATCAACAAAATGCATTGCTTGAAGAAGTACCACTTAATTTAAGGGAAACTATGCGGTTTATGCACGGCCTGACACCAGCACATTGTGCTGGGACGGAGGGTCAAAATTTAGACATCTTTCCCCATCGTTGGATTGGTCGAGGGAGTGAATTTGCTTGGCCACCTAGAAGCCCCGGCTGAAATCCTCTGGAATTTTCGATTTGGTCACGGATGGAAGATAAGTCTACAAAGAAACTCTTGATTCGTCCGAGGAGTTGTGGCGTAGAATATAAGCGGCTGCCAATGTAATCAGACCCGATCAAGAAGCACTGTTTGCAACTCGTGTGTCTCTCAGAAAATGGATTACAAAATATGTCGAAATGAATGCACACTTTGCACAACTACTTTAAAGGTTCATATTAATTAGTTTTTGTTTTGTTTTTCTTGTAAATTTTCAGGATAAATGATTTTTTAACAAAATCTTACCTAATTTTCTTTCTAGGATGAAAGTTGAATCTGCATTAAATCGTTTTTTCTTGAAAGCGGATTAAAATATCGAAAATGAACAAGAATTACCTTTTCACGATAAAAAAAGGCTGCTCTTTCAGATTTTAAAGCCTATTTAGCATTAGATATACAGGATGACCAGTTATGACATAATTTATCACAACAATAGGTTGTAAATACCGCTCCCTATGAGTATCATAAAAAAAATTAACAATTATAACAAAATAGTCCTTACTACTGTGGATGTCCAATAATTTGGCAACTGAAAAGGCTGTCGCATCCACTAAATTGTTTTATATTCAAATACATGTTTCGACCCTAGATAGGGTCATCATCATAAGAAGTGTAAATGCATGTCTTATTCGAGAAGGAAAACTGCTTTTAATTTTCAGTATCGACTTGGACAGACTGTTCTCGAGAGATGTGCAACTTCTACCGATTTGGGTGTTACGTTTGACTCGAGATTGTCTTTCGTTCCTCATATTAACTTAAAGGTGAATGAAGCGATTAGGGCTTATGGTTTCATTGTTAGAAATTGCACGGGCTTTAGAAATATTAACGCATTGAAAACATTGTATTTCTCTTACGTTCGTTCGAAACTAGAGTATTGTTCAATCATCTGGTATCCTATTTATGAGGTCCATAAGCACGCCATTGAGAAAATTCAAAGGAAATTCCTCAAATATCTCGTATATAAATCTGATGGCGTTTATCCAGAAAGAGGGGTGGATAGTTCGATGCTCTGGAATAGATTTGACGTCCGTAGCTTGGAGTTCCGTAGAATCCTTGCTTCTCTGAAATTTTTGTACGGTCTTTTAAATGGTAAAATCGATTGCTCTGAGTTGCTGGCTGAGATTGATATAAATGTTCTACGCCTGGGGAGTCGTAACGGATTAATGTTTTACTGCAAACGTCCTGTTACGAATCTATACACGAAATCGCCAGTTTTTGTGATGTGCAATAATTTTAATATAATCTGTAACGATTGCGACATATTTCATTGTTCGTTGCACGACTTAATTGAGACTGCTCGTAGTTTTTTTGGGGTGTGATGTAATGCTAATGTAATGTAATATAATGAAAGTAAATGTCTCATCTGAATTTAATTTGACTGCATAAAATAAAACAACTTTAGTTTTAAATATTTCCAAACTTTTATAATATACAAATTTATATTTCAAAATCACACGACATGTTTCGTCCACACAGTGGCTTTATCAAGTGTAACTTAAGACTAAAATACAAAATATTTATATGGTTTATACAGGTAATAAAATATAGTAAAAGTGTAACAAAATGAAAACTAATAACTAGGTCACAGGTGCATAAAAACTACCTAGGGTTACAAAAATTAAAAGAGGTTCAACAAAGGGGAATTATTTAAATCTGTTTGGCTATTGAGTAATTTGTTAGAATATTTAAGTTTGTTTATTTCTAATGATTCTAAAAGATCCAGCTTTTTACTTTTGTTTTCTATATGAATAATTTTGAAATTATCGTTAAAATTATGATTATGTTCTAAAAGATAATAATAATAATAATAATAATAATGACTTTATTGTGATATAGTAGATACACAAAAGGCGAAGTTGAGGCACATGCCTCCTAGCTTAACCTTATCTATTACTTATTCTAGACATACACAAGAGAAATATACAAGACAATAAAAAAAACAAAAACAATAAATGTGACCTCAATGAAAGCTTACACATATAAGTAACCCGGTTTAAGACAAAAAAAAATAAACATAAAAACTTTTAACAAGCAAGAGAGTTGCTAACTATTAATTTCCTAACCATAGATTTGAAGCGGTGGCCAGACAACCCGGACACATCGCCGGGTAGTACGTTGTACAATCTCGAAACACTATAGCTAAATGACCGTTCAAATAATGCTGTGTAGTGTAGGGGTGGAGTAATAATATGAGCATTTCTGGTATTTATAGGATGAGCACTTGATCTGAATTCAATTTTATTAAACAAATATGTTGGAATTTTATTATGTATTATTTTATTATAAAAAACGAGTGAATGTAGCAGACGCCTCTGATCCATTCTCAGCCATCCCAGTTCAGAAATCTTGGCACTTACACCACGTTCTCTTCCTCGAATACCAGCTATCAGACGAATGCAAGAATTCTGCATAAGCTGTATCCTGCGCTCATCAACACCAAGCAGACAAGGCCCATAGACGACATCGCCAAAATTAAAATGCGACAGGACCAAGCTATCACAAAGCATTTTCTTCATAGACCGACTCAGTAGTCCCCGCTGGCCATAGATCAATTTTAGATTACAAAATGCCTTCTTAATACACGCACTTACATGCTCGCTAAACCTCAAATCTGCATCGATGTGCAGGCCCAGGCTTTTTACAACATTGACACATTTTAGTTCAAAACCCGCCAAATCAAGTCTCAGTCCAGCGGAGCAGTCCAACCGAGCACGACGCGCACCCAACAGCAACAATTGCGTTTTAGTTTTAGATGGTTAGAATAATTAGAATTGTCTTTATTCTTGATATAACTTAAGTAGTGTTTATTTATTATTTATTATTTATTATTATTTATTTTAATTTAATTATTCTAACCATCTTTTAGAACATAATCATAATTTTAACGATAATTTCAAAATTATTCATATAGAAAACAAAAGTAAAAAGCTGGATCTTTTAGAATCATTAGAAATAAACAAACTTAAATATTCTAACAAATTACTCAATAGCCAAACAGATTTAAATAATTCCCCTTTGTTGAACCTCTTTTAATTTTTGTAACCCTAGGTAGTTTTTATGCACCTGTGACCTAGTTATTAGTTTTCATTTTGTTACACTTTTACTATATTTTATTACCTGTATAAACCATATAAATATTTTGTATTTTAGTCTTAAGTTACACTTGATAAAGCCACTGTGTGGACGAAACATGTCGTGTGATTTTGAAATATAAATTTGTATATTATAAAAGTTTGGAAATATTTAAAACTAAAGTTGTTTTATTTTATGCAGTTATAATGAATTTCCAACAAGTATCGGCTAATTCTATTCAGATGAATTTAATTTGTTATTTTGTTCAATATTATTCCGGTTAGTTTCTGGATTGTAATTGATTTTGGTTTGTTTGATTTGCTGTAATTTAATTTGATTTATTATCTTTGTTATTGTTTATTATTTATAATGTTGTATTATATGTTGCTCTGTAAAGGGATTTATTCTGTTGGGCAATAAACGCTTATTTATTTATTTATTTATTTATTTATCATCAGTTAGGTAGAAACAATAATTCCGCAACTACAAGGAGGAGAGAAATATTATCAATTATTTTATACCAGAAACTAACATTACAACTTACCTAATTGTAGAGGTTGCATCGGAGATTTTATAAAAATATTTATCTAAGGTTTACATTATCTTACAAACTAAGAATAATCAAATGAGACTCATGAGGTTCCTTATAGGAATATCTCATGATTTCAGTTATATCGACTTTTTTCTTACGAATCATAAGGATAAATTGAAGCGCTTGGCGGAAAAAGGTAACAAGCCACATTCTCATAAAAATGAGAAAACTATCTTTGACTGTTGTTCTTAATGAAAGAAAGTGATCTGTGTTTAATCTTTCATAATTAGATAATAGGTGTTTTGTAGTAGTTTGTAAATTTCCTTTTACGATTAAAATATTATATTGAATATTTTGCACAAAAGGCAATAAACAACATCAGTATTTAAAATTGCGACATGTGGCTTGTTACCTTTTGCCGCCAAGCTCTTCAATTATTAGTTAGAAATCTGAAATCATAAGATATTCCTATAAGGAACCTCATGAGTCTCATTTGATTATTGTTAGTTTGTAAGATAATGTAAACCTTAGATAAATATTTTTTATAAAATCTCCGATGTAACCTTTCCACTTAGGTTAGTTGTAATGTTAGTTTCTGGTATAAAATAATTGATAATGTTTCTCTCCTCCTTGTAGTTGTGTAATTATTGTTTCTACCTAACTGATGATGACCCTAGCTAGGGTCGAAACATGTATTTGAATATAAAACATGCAATCAATCTGCAGTAGCGAAGTTATTCGATGGCATTCTGTTCGATCAACTTGAATGGAAATGCAGAGGTCTCATTAAAGAGGGTCAACACGGTTTCTGTAGAAAAAATCTACTGTTACGAATTTGATTACTTATGAACTTGATATATTGGATGCTGTGAGTGGAGGTTATCAGGTGGATTCGGTGTATACCGACTTCGCCAAAGCATTTGATAGGGTGACCTTTGATGTTTTGTTGGCCAAGCTGGGAGTGTTCGGATTTTCTGACCATGCCTTATCTTGGTTGGAAAGTTTTTTGAGGGGGCGTACACAGGTAGTAAAGATCATGAATCACAAAAGTCATGAGTTTCGAGTAACATCAGGAGTCCCTCAGGGGTCCCATTGTGCCCCATTATTGTTTAATATTTTTGTCAACGATATCAGTGATGTATTGAAGTTTTCGATGGCTAATCTATTTGCGGATGATTAAAGATTTATAGAAGAATTTCGTGCGAGGCCGATGTTGAATATTTGCAGCGCGATGTTGATGCGCTGTGGCAGTGGTCTGTGTATAATAATTTGAAATTCAATATCAATAAGTGTTCATTTATTAGCTTCTTTCGCAAGAGGAATAGATTTCCTAGTCGGTACACGATGGCTGGTGATCAGTTGAAATATGTTAACAAAATAAAAGACTTGGGTGTTCACTTTTCAGAGTCTGTTGACTTTAATGAATACATATGCCGAATGTCTCAGAATGGTCATAAAGTATTGGGATTTGTGATGCGAAATTCTAGAGACTTATCGATTGCGAGCTGTCGTTTGCTGTATGTGTCCCTGGTTCGTTCTTCACTGGAATGCGCGTCAGTGATTTGGTCGCCTTATTATCAGACTTATATAAATATGATTGAGAGAGTTCAGGACAAGTTTTTGCGTTATGCTGCGTTTAGAATGGGGATACGTATGCGCAATTATCATAGATCGGACCTACGAGAGGCGTTAAACCTGGACACTCTTGGTAAACGCAGAGTTATAAACGACTTGATATTTGCGTATAATGTGTTGAAAGGTAACATAAATTGTCCTGCATAGGATTTTCTTCAATGTGCCAGTGCGTGATTTACGACACCATGATCTCTTCTTTCACCATACAAGTAGAAATAATTATATATACTTTTCTCCTATTCGCACTCTGAATGAACATGATTGTATAGATATCTTTTGCAATTCACTTTTAGAATTTAAACGTCAAATTAATTGTTGTATTGAGTAGAACTCATAACAGATCTTGAATTTATTTGAATTTGTTTATTTTGACTTAGGTACTGTCATGTGTATAAGAAATTTGTTGTAAATATAATTGGGGTATCCCGTTAATTTAATAAAATAAAAAAAATAAAAAAAAAAAACAATTTAGTGGATTCGACAACCTTTTCATTTGCCAAATTAACAATTATGTTTCTCATACCAAAAAACATAAAGCTGTGCATTTTGACTAGCCCAAGAAGCACGATAATACTGGTAAAAAAACCACAAAAAAATAATTACTTTGATCACACAATAATAACTTCGATCTTCCTAAACCATCAGCATTTGGATAAGCCAAGTTTAGGTCAATCATCATTATTTGACCCGTAGTATCTCCAGTTAACGGTTATCCCATTGTTAATGAAACATAATGATATAACTTTTGGTAAAAATTGATTTTTGATTCTAGATCTAATCAACGCCAAATTACCTACAGTACCTGAGGAACACAACAATACAGTGGCATGGGGTTACATGGACAACATGTCAACACCTGAAGAACATGTAAGTAAACCCCTGAGAGATTCAAAATCACACCGAAGTGGCACTACGTTTTTAATTTTCTCTCACGCGGGGTTTTTTTTGGAAAGGGTCCGTTCGACATTCGTTCATTATTCAATAAAATCGTTCATTATAAAATTAGTCATTATTCTGTTGGGCAATAAACGCTTATTTATTTATTTATGATGAATCTGAGTGAGGATTTTTAATCATCTTAAAATAATAAATGACATAATTTGAAAATCTTTAAACAATGGTAGAGTTAATTTAAGCTTCTCGAAACAGGTTTTTTTTTTGGAAAGGACCCGTTCGACATAAGTCCCCGAATTCGCTGCATTATTCTTATCATCACAAATATTATTCTGAAAATGATGGTCTGCTAAGGTTGTTGGTAGTTCTCTTTGGCATTTCCACACCAGTGTATTTGTCACCTTATGATTCTTCAGAGTACTTAAGGCACATACTTATTCGCTTGTTTGTTTAGGCCCCCAATCTGATTATTTTTTGCACACAGCAAAATTGTAAACCCTTCCGCTTGGAATACGGATGTGTTTTTGCCCATTCGAGTTTCGCGTTTCGCTGTATATTTCTGTACCACTTCCACTTTTGGTGTTCAACACATCCGTAAACTAGGTGATCCCTCTGTCTGTATCCATGTTGGTTGAGAACCTCTCGGTCCATGATATGCATCTTGATGTTTATGTCAAGGTGGAATTTGTATGTGATATGGTTCATGGGCATGTCTATGATGCCTTCACCCATGTATGTTCCTTTTTTTGTATGTCCTAGATGACTGGGTACAGTTTCCACTAACCGTCGCAGTAGCCCAGATAAACAGGACAGATGAGACACTGGGAAAAGTTGGCGGCCATTATTATAGTAGTTTTTATAGTGTTTGCCAAAAGTATGAATACATGCTTGCACAATTATTACTTATTATTAATGATTAAAAAAAGTTTCAAGTAAATATGACAATACTAAATGGTATTAAATTCGTGAAAATTTCAATATCAGTTAAAAGCAAGTAAATATATGTTTTAGTAATTTTTTTATAATTTCTTCTTTAGTAAACCCAAATATTTCACACTTCTGCCGGACCATTTAACTATTTGAAACAGCTGGTATTGTTTAGAAAATTTTTGAGGTTATGTAAAAATATGTTTATATTCTTAAATTAAAGTGATCATCTGATTATTTAATATTTTTATATTCAAATTAACGTTGCTATTTTGTTATTAGAATTTATTATTAATAGTTTATTAATTTTGTACTTTAAATCATATATTGTTCGTAATATATAGTTACTTGTATAGGTTAGGTATATTCTAGATCTGTGGGTATATTCAGTAGTTTTTACTACTCTAGTATTTCTTCTCTATACCTATAATTAAGCTATTATAAAAAACATGGGATCAAAAACCGGTGGATTTTATTGTTTAGTACCTGGGTGTATTTCAAGAACAGTGTTAAAGAATAGTTCATTTTTCCAATTTCCGAAAGATATTGAAAGGTTTGTTTACATGTACTCAGCACGTACCTATATGAAATTATACATTGGAAAGTCTAAGTTTATAATAATAATTACAGCAGTTATATTATTAAAGAATTAAGATATTTTTGTTTGTTGTTGTTGTTTTTGACATATTAGAAAATATCCCTAAATTGCGGAAACACAAGTGAGAACTACAAGTTCTCACTGATCATGATTCTATTTTTAGACATCGTAAAAAATTACTGTTTAATGAACTCAGTAAAAATGAAATACAATTTGGCCTCTTTATTAAAGTGAAAGTGTCTACTTTCTGCCATTTTTACTGCTCTTTAGTCATTGTTTAAAATGAAACAATGAATTTGAAAAGCTTTGAAATAATCCTGGTATATATAGGTAGGTATCACAACCATATTTCATGAAATATGATGGTTGAAAATGCTGAGATCTCACTTTTTAAATAAAACATGCAGATTTAAGAGTAACTAGTAGTAGAGTATTTAAAATTATAATACATTTTATGTTATTTTCAATTTTATACCAATCAATAGGATGAATGATTAAATATTAAATTCAATTTTGGAAATATTATTTAGCCCTTAATGCATACACTCCATATGTTTAAAATGTAAATACAATTCAAATAATTTTTAGTTTAATTGTTGAACAAATAATATTGACGAACATCGAGAATTTGGTTTATAATCCAATAATTTTACTAAAATTTACTTTATTTTTACTTTTATTATTAACTTAGATTTCAAAATGCATTATAAAACAAACAATTGAGTACCTAGTTCCAATTGATGATAATGGTACTATACACACACTATGTTTAATTATTAATTTGTCGTCAACAAAATAGGTTTGAAATTAAAAGGAATATTCCTAATTGTTGGCATTACTTTATACTCAAACGAAAAGGCAAAAGGAATAAACCCGGAAAAACTATTATAATAATGGCGTCAAGGTCACGAGATTTAGGATACAAACATCAAAGAAATTCCGCCGGCCGTCGCATCTGATACTTACTTTATCTGGGGCAGTAGTGCATGCTGCTTGTTTCCATTCTTATATATATGCATGAGTGGGAGGTTCAGCAATAGTTCCATTGGTACTGTGGGAATAGATTTGAATGCTCCCACGATAGTTTAGCAAGCAAGTCATCATCTTTGTCCACCAAACCAGGGGCGCTTATGTTATCATAGGTCTGATTATCACAGTGTACAACCAATGCATCATCTTTGGTCTCAGTCCACGTTTCTTCCGTGAGAGCGTCTCAGTAAGTAAGTGTTCTCTCCTCTCGCGTTAGTTCTTTTTAGATGTGAATTCCAGGTAAGATTTGGGTCGAAAATAGCCTAACTTTACCTCCCCCGACCTTTTCACAATTTCACTAGAATGTATAAATTCAGCTCGTTAGTGCTACTTGTTTCCCAGGCATTGACGTTTTTCTAAATTAAACCATAATTTCAAGAACCTGAAAAATTCATAATGCAAATTACGCTTTTGTTTAGCCACTTTTCCCTATTTACTTCCAGGAGAAACTTGCATACATCTAAATATTCGACTATCCATGTCTTGCCGTCGCCTCGTGAATCTCTCGTTTTCCAGCTATGTGTAAGGGGAGGAATTCTCTGGGTTATTTTTTTCTTATTACATTACTTTTTTTTTCTTTTTTGAAAGGGTCCGTACGATTTTAGTCCCCGGTTTCACTGCAGCCTCATGGGCTTATTGTGAAAATCCTTGTATATTATGCCACCCAATCCAGCCCTGTACCCTCCACTAACTTGTGGAGTTCAGTTATGTGTTGGGTGTCAATATCTGCTGGCGCAATCAGCGCATGCCCAAAAATAGCGTGTCGTCTTCGTTGTAGAACTACACACTCACATATTACATGGTAAGCTGTTTCAACTGCCCCATTACACAATCTGCATTGCAGGTCCCCATTGTACAGCCCCATCTTATTTAGGCGGTATCTCAGAGCGCAATGCCCAGTAAGGAGTCCCATAGTTATTCGTATCTGACTCCTGCTTAATGATAGCAGTTGTTCAGTGCGTTTTGTTGCTGCACCAGGTATAAACCTCTTCCCATGCTCCTGCTTGGGAATATGTTCCCAATATCTCTGGTGCTCGCTTTTGGCCCAGCACTTGAGGAGTTCCCTCGCCGTTCTTTTAGACAAGCCCAGCGCAGGTTGCGTGCCAGTGTATGTGGTTTCAGAGGCTTGTCTAGCAGCCAATCCGCTCTCTCGTTGCCTTCTATTCCCGAGTGCCCCGGGACCCACACTAGATTAACCCTATTCTGGTCCGCCAAGGCCCTAAGTTCTGTTCGGCATTCCCATACCAGTTTGGTTGTAACCTTGGGGCTTCTCAGAGCCTTTAAGGCCGCCTGGCTATCTGAACATATATTGATTCGCTTGTTTGTATAAGCCCTCAATCTGTTTAGTTTTGCACACTGTAGAATTGCAAACACTTCCGCTTGAAATACGGATGTGTTTTTCCCCAGTGAGAATCTTAGATTCGTGTTCCTTGTCTCACTGTATATTCCTGCACCACTTCCACTTTCGGTTTTTGACCCGTCCGTAAACCAGGTTATCCCTCTCAGTGTCCGTATGCAGTCTTGATCAAGAACTTCGCGGTCCACAATATGCACTTCGAAGTTTATGTCAAATTCAAATTTTGGTATGATGTGGTCCATGGGCATGTCTATGATGCCATCCCCAATGCATACCCCAAGTTTGGTATGTCCCCGATAAGTGGGTACAGTTCCTACCAACCCTCGCAGTCTAATGAATGCCGCCCCCGCCTCCATCCTTACCATGATGTGCAAGGGTGGGAGGTTGAGCAATACTTCCATTGTGGCTGTCGGAGTAGTTCTAAAAGCGCCCGTCATTGCTAAGCAGGCAAGCCTCTGTACCCTGCCCAACTCAGCAATGGCGGTATGCTGTTCCGTTTTTGTTCACCAAATCAGCGACGAGTATGTTATCATAGGTCTAACTACCGCAGTGTACGACCAGTGCATCATCTTTGGATTTAGTCCCCATGTTTTCCCATGAGAGCGTCTGAGTAACATAAGCGTTCTCTCCGCTCTTGCTCTGGTGCTTTTAAGATGTGCGGTCCAGGTAAGCTTTGAGTCTAGAGTGACCCCTAAATACTTTACCTCCCCGGACATTTTTACGATTTCACCTTGAAGGTACAGTGGCCCTAGTCCCTCTGTTTTCTTCCTCCTGGTGAAAGCGATCATTGCTGACTTTGACGGGCTCATTCTTAGTCCCTGTTCCAAAGTCCAGCTTGTTGCTATATCAAGGGCCCGTTGCATACGTTCCCTTACTATGCTATTAAACTTTCCCTGGACATGTATATTATTATTACATTACTTTAGTCAGTGCCGTTTTTCTTTAATAATAATAATCTTTATTGATGTCAATAACCATAGGTTTTACATAAGTCATATCACAAACATATATAAAAGTCACAAAATAATTCACAAATATAGAATGCACTAAAATGCATAACATCTAATATATAATACAAACAACTTACATCAACATTTTTCATAACAAACAAACAAAATTATTAAACAATTAAAAGTTTAAAAATTCCTCCAAACTATAGAATGCCCCGCTCAGTAGAAACCCTTTAACAGCAATCACGAACTGTCTCAGCGGCAGACATCTCATCTCTATTGGTAATTTGTTGTAAAACATAGGACCATAATAGTTAACAGCATTTCTACTTCTGCGCAAGCGAAGACAATCAATATATATATTATTGATGTAATGATGTACCATTCGTCTAGGCTTGGTCAGGCATTCAGAATCACTTCTAACCCACATTCCATGACACTGTTTTAGCCTACGTATTAAGACAATACTTCAAATAAACATTTCAGTTACGTCCAGTTCATACCAGTTCCAACTACCAATCTACCCAATTGCAAATGGCTGATATCCAAACCGATAAATCTGTGGGAACATCATCCCAAATTCAAGACACGCTCAAAGATCAAATTACCACTCCCGCCACATATGGACTAATGTTGATGCAATCCACTACACAAGTGGGTCAACATTTTAGCGTCCAAGCACCATCCGGTGCCGTATGTACGTATGCCGTGATCTCAAAACCTGCGACATCTGTGATGAAAACGCAACAACAGGACGCGAGTTATGTGAAAGATATTTATCAGACGTATGGCACGACAGGGCAAGTTAGACAGATTTTGACTGGAACGAACAATCGGATACAGTGTAAGTTGTCCAAGTAGTAGTAGTGTCCAAATATATGGAAAGTAGCGTGGGTTTCACCAATATTTAAAAAGGGTGATGTTGGACAGGTTAGTAATTATAGACCACTGTCTATTACATCGCCTTGTTGGAGGGTTTACGAGATGTCATTGATGAAGCTATATTTAAGCAACACACACTAATAGTTCCAGAACTACATGGTTTATTTTCTAAAAGAAGTACTTCAACTAATTTATCATGTTTTTCACAGTTTGTTGATTGTGCACTGAATCAGAAATGTGAGTAGATGCTGTTTTCACTGATTCTTCTTCAATAAGGTAAACCACATCTTGATGGTGTGAAAATTGTTGGCAATCGGAATGAGTTGCTCACCACTGACCGAATTTGTTCAGTCTTACTTAAGGGACAGTCATCAATCAAGTGGAGTGCTCCTTACTGTTTTCTCTATATATGTACCAACATTTTCAGTAACAAACTATTATTTGCGGATGACTTTAGGGTCTATAGTATCATAAAATCCAACGATGATTGTGTTGACCTTCAGAGAGATATTGAAAGGCTTTCAGATTGCGTCTTAAATATATTAAATTTAAGTTTAAACAGAGTTGAGTTGGTTAGAGATTTGGGTGTACCTACTAATAGATGTAAAATTCTCATATATCATATCACCTAGATAGTTAATGCGGGCTTTAAAAAAATAGGTTTTAGTATACGCAAACGTATTCAAGAATACAAATACTCTGAAGACGGTTTTCTCAAGCTTGTTAGATCCAAACTAGATTGTGCCTGTATTATATGGAATCCTATGGAATAATAAATAAATATGAGACTCAAATGAAAAGTGTTCAAAGGCAATGTTTAAAATTTTTGTCTATAGGTTTGATTACCATTCTCTAGACTAAGTATTGGTCAGAAAAATCCTAACTACATAGGCGTAAAATGCTATAATAAGATTTTGAAACTCAACAAATTGAAAAACGTAACATTTAGGAGTTGAGAAATTATTTTGTGTTTTATTCTGTAAATGAATTTTTAAAGTGTACAATGGATTAACATGTATTGTTATCTATTAATTATTATAACTGAGGCGGGAGATGCCCACATGTGCAAGTGCGCATCGACGTGATTATGGTATTAAAGTACCTGGTCGCGTGGATGGTGGGTGGACGGGGCTCCCGGCCGAGTCGGTAGACTTGCCTATGCCAAGTAGTTATTGACTATATAGGCGTGGGTGCTGGCATCTGGCGGTCGAGGACCGTGGTTCGGATTCCACGCTAAACTGTAGGTCCAAGAATTACAAAGAGCTGTATTGCCTAGTCTAGAGGCCAAAAACAAACAATTATTATAATTGACAATCCCATAATGTAACATATATTGTTATCATTCCTGTGGAACCAAGAATTAAAAAAAAAACACACTTATAATATGGACGAATTGCCTCAAGCAGTTTGTACGACAGCTGTTTGACGTGTACAAGTTTTTTTTCTTGTTTTTTTTGTGAAATTATGAAAGAATAATATCGGTTAATTCGCTTTCGGATTTTTGAAAATGAAGACGCGTGATGAAATTCACACAGCGGTATAACTGTAACAACGGGAATCAAGGAAATTTCTTTCCCAATTAATGCTGAAGGTAACGGGAGCCCACAGCATTATACTCACCATTTCCCCAGGATAACTATCTCAATATGACAAGTACAAACATAGAAACGGCCCTCAGTCCCGGGCAGACCTTAAATGGTCAGAGGGTGCTAAGAATCCCCCGGAGTCGAGTAGATGTTATCCAAAGAATTGCCACGTGGATTGTTAATAGCCTGTATGAATCAGGGAAGACACATAATCTTCTACAAGAAATGAAACGCTTAAGAATAAATATAATGGGAATTAGTGAAGTGCGCTGGACCGGTTCAGGACACTTTACAAAAGATGATTTCTACTACTCATGCGCGGACCAATCTGATAAATATCATAGACATGGAGTGGCTATAGTTCTCGATCGCAACACACGGCACTCAGTGATAGATTTTGTTCCATTTTCGGAAAGAGTGATGTTGGTGAAAATAACTGGAAAACCTGTAAACCTTAATATCATACAGACGTATGCTCCTACAGCGGATAAAGAGGAAAACGAAGTTCAGGAATTTTATAACGATATAGATAGAGCATTAAAAATGACAAAAAAGGAGGAAATCAACGTGATTTTAGGAGACTTTAATGCTAAAATAGGGAAGGGTAGATGCAAGGATATTGTGGGCGAATTTGGACTGGGTAAAAGGAACGAGAGAGGCGATTTATTAGTTGAATTTTGTCAAGAAAAACAACTTATTATAATGAATACATGGTTCCAACTACCGCCCCGACGGTTATATACATGGCGAGCGCCTGGAGATCGTCCAAACCAAATCATAAGAAATCAAATAGATTTTATTTTGGTCAACAAACGATTTCGGAATTGTATAAAGAGAGTCGCTGCTTATCCGGGCGCGGACATTGCATCAGATCATAATCCTCTCGTGGCAGATGTAAAAGTAAAGTTGGCTAGGATCAAAAAAACCAGAATAAAAAATCAATTAGATACAAGAGAACTCATGAGAAATGAAGATCCTACAAAGAGATATGCGGAATCCATCAATAAATACGTGAAAAGTATCAATCAAACTAATGATATTGAAGACATTGTTATTGGAATAAAAGAGTCCATAAAAGCATCAAACGAAGAAATCAAGCCGAAAATAAGAAAAGGGAAAAAGAAGGAATGGATGACGATAGAGATATTGGATCTGATGGAAGGTCGCAGGAAATATAAAATCCAGGGAAATCAAGAGAAATATAAGGATACTCACAAGGAAATAAGAAGGAAGATCAAAGAAGCAAAGGAACTATGGATGGAAGAAAGATGTATTGAAATACAACAGTTACAAACAAGAGGTGATTCATTTGGATTGCACAAAAAAGTAAAAGAAATATCACATATATACAGAAAACAACACAAAAGTCGAATACGCAATGATCAAAATGAGTATATAACATCAGAAGAAGAACTAGCAACGACATGGAAAAAATACGCGGAAAACCTTTTCAATGATACGTATAAGACCACAGCAGCCAGTGCATACGCTGCACTCTGATAATTTATCGGGGCCCTCTATAATTAAAAGCGAAGTGATATATGCCATCAAGTCAACCAAGATGTACAAAGCCCCAGGACCAGATGACATCACCGTAGAAGCAATTAAGTTGTTAGACGAAGAAAATGTAGAAATGCTAGTGAATTTGTTTAATCGCATATATGACACTGGCCACATTCCATCTGATTGGCTTCAATCAACGTTGGTAATGACCCCAAAGACGACCAACGCCACGAAATGTAAAGACCATCGCCTTATCAGCCTAATGAGTCATCTGTTGAAGGTATTCCTTCGTATTCTACACTCTAGAATGTTCAATAAACTAGAAGATCTAAGCGGAGACACACAGTTTGGTTTTAAAAGCGGAATGGGGACTCGTGAAGCCGTTTTCTGCCTGAATACTTTAGTACAAAACAGCTTAGACCAACGAAAAGACGTATATATGCTGTTTATTGATTACGAGAAGGCCTTCGACAATGTTAGACATGACACCTTGTTGAAACTTCTGCACAATGCCAATATTGACGCAAAAGATATCAGAATCATCCAAAATCTATACTGGAATCAAAAAGCCTGTGTAAGATTTGAGAAATCACTAACAACAGACGAATTTAAAGTTCTAAAGGGGGTTCGACAAGGGTGCATACTGTCACCAATACTATTTAACTTATACGTCGAAAATATATTTTCTGAGGCGCTGGAAGACTTAGAGTGTGGGATTAAAGTAAATGGTATACCAATTAACAACATACGGTATGCAGACGACACCGTAATCATTGCTGACAGTGAAGAAAACTTACAACTAATGCTGGAACAGATAAATACAGTTGGAAAGGGGAATGGTTTCAAAATAAACATACAAAAGACAAAGTACATGATAGTAAGCAGAAACCCTCCTCAAAATGCTGTGTTAAACTTGGAAGACCAACCTATTGAACGAGTGCAAAACTTTAAATACCTTGGAACCAACATAAATGAACAATGGAATCCCGAACAGGAAATTTGCAGTCGCATATAACAAGCGAGGCAAGCTTTCTTTGCAACCTGACATTGTCCCTCAAATTAAGATGCAGAATGGTGCAGTGTTACGTCTGGTCCATCCTGTTATATGGAATGGAAACATGGACTCTGAAGATCCGGTCGATAAACAAGCTAGAGGCTTTTGAAATGTGGTGTCTAAGAATGATGCTACGTATATCGTGGGTAGACCGAGTTCGAAATGAAGACGTTCTTAGAAGGGCGGGATGCGAAAGAGAACTTTTCAACATAATCAAGAAGCGGATAATTCTCCAAGGAAAAATTGAAGGGAAGAGAGGAGTAGGACGTAAACAGATGTCCTGGTTGAGAAACATCAAGAACTGGACAGGCATTAGCAATACGGGCGAGCTCTGTCGCGCTGCGGAAGCAAGCACCCTTATTATGATGAGATCGTCGCCAACGCACTAGAAGTGTACGGCATTTTAAGAAGAAGAAGATGAAATCAAAGACGAGTTGGATGTCGTGTCTGGAGATGCCTCACTTTCAATTGCCACTATTAAGCGGTTCAAAAATGACCGAACTTCCGTTTAATTGAGACACAACATTTTGTTGAAAACCCACACATTGAAGTGTTGCGAGAGTAAGCTGGGATATGCGCATTATCACTAGAACCTGTGAAAAATAACATGCACGAACATTTGGGTATGAGAAAACTGTCAGTCCGATGAGTACCGCGTTTGCCGACAAACGGAATAGTTAGATCCCTTCCGAGGAGTGTTTTTCAAACGCTACGTAGTACTGTAGACGAATCATGCAATAGACTTTTCGGGGCGAAAAAGCGGGGCAGTACTATCGTGATTTATTGCCCGTTTGACCTGCAAAAAAGGGCTCTTTCACACAGACAACGCTCCAGCTCATTCATCCCGAATGTCCACGGCGAAATTGGTTGAATTGGTCTACAAGGTACTATCGTTTGCTTCTATTCGCCAGGACTGGCCGCATCCATTTTTTTTTTGTTTCCAAACATGAAAACGTGTTTGTGTGTGTGTGAGCGTTTCACGCAGACTGTAGCTCTCATAACGGCCACACATGAATATTTTGCAGGTTTTCCGACACAATATTTTTCTGCGGGGTTGAAGAAGTTGGAGAAACGTTGGGAAAAGTGTATCGCCTTAAAAGTGGACTAAGTTGAAGAATAAAGCAACAAAAATAATAGAAAATAATGCTTTCATTGGTAAACCCCTTGCAAGAATTTTATCCAATCGTCTTCTCTCACTCTCGGAAGGGTGCTTGCCGGAAACACACTGTGGTTTTAGGCCCAACAGAGGTACAGCTGACATGATATTCAGTGCCAGGCAAATACAGGAAAAGTCACGGAAGCAAAATCGTCCTCTATACATGGGTTTTATAGACGTTGTCAAGACGTTCGACTCTGTTAACCGTGAGGCTCTGTGGAGGATATTGAAGCTTAATGGATGTCCCCAGAAATTCATTCAGATACTTCGACCCCTTCACGATAATATGAAAGGAGCAGTTCTCAATAGCAGCGGAGCGGGAGAACCCTTTTCAATAACAACTGGCGTAAAGCAGTGTCATTGCACCGATCTTGTTTTCGATGTTTGTAGGAACGGTCATTCAACTTGTAAAGGGGGGAATAGAGATCGTCTACAGATTTGATAGCGGCGGACTCTTCAACCTTCGTAGACTGCAAGCTGGGACGAAGATCATCGTGTCCACATCCTTCATTGAGCTTCAATACGCGGATGACAACGTTGTCCTAGCTGATACAGAAGAGCATTTTCAATATATGCTAAATGCATTTAACAGCGCATACAGGAGTATCGGGCTTGAACTAAATATAAAGAAAATACAGATTCTCTACCAGCCTGCATCAAACACTGTAGCTGTCCCACCACATATTCGAGTTGACGGAGACAGACTTCGGAACATCGAGAGTTTCTCTTACTTCGGCAGCATTTTCGGCGAACGCAAATATTGATGATGAAATTCAGCATCGTATAAGATGGGCAAGCGCATCTTTTGACCAACTGAGGACAAGAGTCTTCGATAATCATAACATCGACGTTTGAACTAAGTTGCGAATTTTTAATGCTATTGTAGTTCCTACCCTTTGTATAGCTGTGAGTCTTGGAGCACTTCTTATTGGTACCATCAACGATGTCTTAGAAGAATTCTAGGAATCAAATGGCAGTACCGACGAACAAACATCAGCGTTCTGGAGAAACCTGAGTCAACTAACATTGAGGCGATGATTGTGAGGGCCCAGCTGCGATGGACTGGCCACGTAATCCGCATGCCAACGGAACGCCTTCCCAAGAGACTCGTTTATTCACAGCTTACCTTAAACCGTGAATAAACGAGTCTTCTAAGACATCGTTGTTGGTATACATAAGGGTAGGAACTACAATAGCATTCGCAACTTAGTTCGAACGTCGATGTTATGATTATCGAAGACTCTCGTCCTCAGTTAGCCAAAAGATGCGCTTGCCCATCTTATGCGATGCTGAATTTCATCATCAATATTTGCGTTCGCCGTGAAAATGCTGCCGAGGTAAGACAAACTCTTGAAATCAGGGAGGGTAGCAAAAGATGTACAAGGATGTTCTGAAGACCAACATGAAGAAGTGTGGCTTAGATGTGAAGAACAACTGGGAGCAGATCGGGAACGACCGAGCGAGATGGAGGCGTACCATTTACGAGGGTCATCAAGTTTTTGAAGAGCAGCGTCGACGACATGAGGATGCGAAGAGACAGAATCGAAAGGAGAGAGAATGCATCGATGGGGCAGCGCACCTACATCAACCGGTAAATGGTGGTGATTGGGTGTGTCAATTTTGTGAAAAGGTTCGCGGCTCGAGGATCGGTCTGTTTAGCCATCTTAGAGTTCATGACAGAAATCCCTGAGTTGGAATAATTCGTACTCGTTAGCGAGTGAATGCTGATGATGATGACCCCATGATAAGTATTTATAATAATAATATTATAATTTATAATATTCTTTATTGTCTAACAGGTTATAGACCCAATTACAAGACAATATAACTAAATAAATAAGCTACTAACAATAAACTAATTAATAATCCTACTAAACAAAAAAAATATAAAACTAGTAAGAGAAATTATGATTTTACTTTTACACATCTACACAAAGAAAAAATAATATAAAATAGAAGGTGCGCGACACTAAATGCTGATGGTGTGGAGATATCTGAGTACATTATAAATAAATAAATAAATTATTTATTGTCTAATAGGTGAATCACCCAATTACAAGGCAAGTGCTTATAGTACATTAATAAATAAGTATTGCATGTATAATACGCACACACATCAGATGGCCAGACTTTATTAACGGGTCAGACTTTATTAATTGGTCTATTGTTTATCGCGTAAAGAGTATATAAATAGTAGCTTTTTTATAATAATAGAGTTTAACTGAGGCTTAATATAGCAACCCATTTCCTAATACGGAAACAAGGAACAATTTTTTTAAGACATAACACACTATTTTAATTACGTTTTAAGCACATTGTTGTGCTTTTCTGTTTAGGTCAGGTCAAATTTTAATCTATTCATCTAATAACAATTTTTGCAGAGATATTTTTTAAATATATTGATCATACGATTCGTTATTATAAACACCAAAAACATCTTTAATTGATTTTAGTTAGCTTGTTTTTTAAAAATCACAGCCATTTTTCATTATTTATCAATATTAAGAATATATTAATGTCTCATAACAATTCAACTACTATACACGGTATATTTCAGAGTAAAAATCATTGGGGAATACGTATTTTGTATTATAAGTTAGATATTTATAGTAAATATATTTAAAACATTTGTGTATTTATTAAACTGTTGAAAGCTTAACATTTATCAATTCAATCAAAATATCAAAGTCTTCCTGTCTAAACTGTTTTACTTATCCTTGTACTATAGTATACATATACAGGTTGACACAGGAGTTTATTTATTTTATTTATTGTCTAACAGGTTACACCCAATTACAAGACAATTCGTTGATTCCATAATATAAACAAATGAACTTAATCTACACTAAAACTATAATATAAACTTAATATCAAATTCTTAAATTAACTAAATGACCCTGCAAACTATGTTTAAATGCCACTAAATTATGACTAAAAAAATTGGTATGAACAGATATATTTTAGGCTTATTATAGATTGCATGCATTGATAACGGGAGCCCTCGTCTCATAAGTGCATGTTCCTTGTATATGTCAGTGGTACGTTGAGGTTCACTTCCTTTAACAGGTGAGGGCAATCCAGCATGGAGTTGATTAATTTAAAAAGAAATATTTGAGACGCAGACACTGTTCGACACTGCAACGATTGAAAACCATCACACCGAAGAAATATAATTATTGCAGGAATTCGCTACGTCTATATCCTCCTTATTAGCAAGCAATAACAAATTGATATTTGATTGTCTTGTGGCAGATTATGCAAAGTAAAGATTATGCAAAGTAAAGATATAGTTAGGAAAATGTATAGGTAGGAAGAAATATAAAATATACGTTTAAAAACTTCTATTAGATAATCTGTGGCTAATAGATAAATCATCTAAAGCCATGTCCCATCAAAAAAAAATGAAACTATTCACTTGAAATTATTACAAAATACCAACACTACACCATAAATATTCACCTGGTGGCCTTATAAACAAATCTGAACGGTCTAAGGTAAAGTAAAATGGCAAATTTTTCATTTTTTTTTGCTTACTTTTTGTGAAAGTTAATAAAATTAACAAACTAAGAGATATGTACCATTTTATGTCACAACGCATTTCGATTGGCGTATTTACCATTTTTGAAAATATAGGAACATCTCGTGTTACACCCACTGACTCACGTTCACTTTTCCATAACCATGATATTCATAATTAGGGAACATCAAAACGTGTATTTCCATCAGAATATGTACATCAAATTATTGACCCGATCGTATCTTTCATTTAAAGTGGATGACGTTTATACGGCTAGAGGTAGTACGCCTTTTTGTTGGTCAGATTATCGTCAGAAGTTCAGAGGATCGAATATTTTTTTCCATGAAATTTCTCCATGCTCTTCTGCACAATCGGATCAACTGCCCTGAGCTGCTGCCTGAAGTAAATATAAAGGTTCCGCGATTGGAAAGCCGTCATAGTGTGGCGAAAGACCAGAGTAGTATACAAATGATCTTAATAGCTATACCCAAATAATAATATAGATTATGCATTTAACAACGCTTCCGCTCTTTATTATATCCACTCAAAATTATCCCCAAAAATGTCACAATCTCTACAAATCTTATTGAAATTACAGCACATTACACCGACTGCTGAAGGAAGATGGACATTCGTTCTTGCTCTGGGACATTTAGTCTCGTCAATCGTGGAACTTTAAATTTTATTCTGGACAGAAGATATATTATGCTGTCAATTTTGTTATTAAGCAGCTTGTGCAAAAATGATAATGAAGATAATATTCTTCTAAGTAATTATAACCTCTCACGGAACAGCTTTTCAATCGATGCCTTGTGACTACTGTTGTAGTAGACCACACTAATGATACCTATTCTGATTTTGAATGTATGTATGCCCCATAAAGCACCAATAGAGCATCAACATTAGTGAAACTCCCACAATTTCTGCAAAATAAATCCGTATGCACGACTTGCTGTAATTGTAATAATAATGTGCTCCACAAATTTACAGTAAAAAGTGACACTCAGATGAGTAATACGAGTAGACAAACAATGACTAAGTGGAAGATCATTAATGGAATATTCATATAGAATGATATCGCTCTTCCACGATAAAGTAATACATTGAGATTTAAAGTGTCCGCTTCACACCAACCACGTATGATCATTCTGCAATATCCTACAGTCATCTAAGCACGATATGGTTAAAAATATCTTTAGACGATCGTCTGGAAACAGAAGTTTTTTTGATTTAATGACAGATGTAATATCATTAATGAAAATTGAGAAAAACAATGGCAGAGAACAGATTTGTGCCCATTGTGAACGTAGTGCGATATAGGATCTTACCATCCGTCGGCACTTTCCGATCAATATTTCATGATCAATTCGGTCGAACGCTTTTTAGAAGTCAATATATACAACATCCATCTGCCCTCCACCATCAATAACTTCAGATATGTGTTCTGAGATATAATAATAATAATAGCTTTATTACTCAACAGAACAAGTTCCATTTACAGAGCAATGCATACAAAAACCAACTATAACTAAAGCTTAACTATATTAAATAACTGTACATCAATAAACAATGAAAATCAACCAAAGTACACAAGCATTAATGAACATCAAGTTCCTTTAGTATTGATTCCGCGGAAGACAATATTTCATTCAGAGAATCAAAAAATATATCACACTGATCATTAACCAAATTAAATTGCCGACACATAGTATAAATGGGAGATTTTAATATAACATTTGTTCTGGCTCGCTCATTATAAAATGCAATAGAACTTCTAGCATTGATACGCGGAACCAACAGAGATCCCTTTTCCAGTAGCTCAGGGCACACTACATCACTATTGAATATCTTATATAGAAAACTTATACTAAACAAATTTCTCCTTAAACTTTGAAATTGAAATCGGTCAATAAGGTATTTGTAAGGTATTCCCCGATCCGGGTAAGTTCCATCAATTTTAAAGCACAAACATTTTAAAAATTTACGCTTAACTTTCTCAATCATTTGAATATCACAGTCATAGCAGGGGTACCAGACCAAAGAGCAATACTCAAGCTTGGATCTTACATATGCAAAATATAGAGTATTCAAAGTAACGACACTCTCGAAATATTTGCTGTTTCTAACAATAAAGCCATAAGTTTTGGTCGCACCAGCCACCATATCCGTAATATGTGCCTTGAAAGTGAAATGCATGTCAAAAGTAACTCCAAGATCTTTAATAGACTCCTTTCGATTAAGAATTACTCCATTTACATTATAATAAAAGATGGTCGGGGACGTTTTGCGGGTATAAGAAAGAACATGATCAATTCTATCAAACGCCTTGCAAAAATCGGTGTATACAACGTCAACCTGACCGCGGTTATCTAACGTCCCAGACACGTATTGTGAAAAAATTGACAAATTTGTAAGTGTGGACGTGTGTGCAATGAAACCATGCTGATACTGGACCAGCCCATGTTGAACAATTGGATAAATACGATTGTAAAGGACTATTTCAAGTGATTAGAAAAATTAGACAGAATTGATATAGGCCTATAATTGGTTATATTCACACGATCTCCGCTCTTGAAAACAGGACACACCTTAGCATTCTTCCAGACCATAGGAAAAGTATTACGTCTTGATATTAAGTTATAAAAAAAAAAAATTATACCGTTATTCAAAAAAGGATCTCCAGATGAATTGAACAACTATCGCCCTATTTCTATAGTGCCTGTTCTAGGCAAAATTTTTGAAAAGATACTCTTTAAACAATTAGCCAACTATTTTGAAAGAAATAATTTATTTTCTCCGAAACAATTTGGATTTAGACCGAAACTTAACAGCGTTTCAGCTATAGAAAACTTTATAAATAGCGTTATAACCGCTTTTGAGAGTAGAAGGCTTGTGGGGGCTTCTTTTCTTGATTTAACAAAGGCGTTTGATTGCGTCTCACACGATATCTTGTTGGGTAAACTGGAGCGATACGGTATGAGTGCGAATTCGATTCATTTGCTGAGTTCCTATCTCACTGGTAGGAATGTCGTAACGATCTTTGAGTCAAAGTCTTCTCAGCCCTTGTTGAGCTCTTGTGGAGTCCCACAGGGCTCGGTGCTCGGACCTCTATGGTTTTTGATTTTCATTAGTGATTTACCGCTACATCTGCCATGCTCTGACCTGACATTGTTTGCAGACGATTCAACTATTGTCGATGTTGAACTGTCGAGTGATGTTCTGGCCTCAAGTATGATTAATTCACAGTCGAGGGCTGCGGACTGGTTTGCAGCTAACAAACTCTGTATGAATGCCAATAAAACAGCTACTAAAATATTTACATTACGTGAGACGGATGTTGCTGTTTCTGATGGTCTGGTAAAGTTTTTGGGTTTCACTTTGGACCAAAAACTAACCTGGGCGGGTCATGTCGAGGTTACCATTGCCAAGTTGTCTAAGGTTGTGTTCATGTTGCGAAGCTTGAAGGGTGAAGTCTCTTTTAATGTTTTGAAATCAGCATATTATGGCCTTTTTCACAGTGTGGCTTCATATGCTTTGTCAATTTGGGGACACTCTTGTCATGCTAGTCGGGTATTCGCAATCCAAAGACGAGTGGTGCGAATAATGACAGATTTAAAGTTTAGAGAGGATGTCAGACCTAAATTTAAAGAATGTAAAATAATTACACTCCCGTGTCTCTATATCTACAATTCAATTATGTATGTGAAAAATAATTACAATCTGTACATAAGGCATGATGAAGTTCACAACCACAATACCAGAAACAAAAATGACATTCTTCCTGAATATATGAGGTTGGGTAGAAGCAGAAATTCTGTGAATTATTATGGTCCCACATGCTATAATCATTTGCCAGATAGTTTGAAAACACTGAGCCTTGCAGTATTCAAAAATAGATTGAAAAACTACTTAATTGACCAGGCTTTTTACTCCATTGATGAATTCCTCAGCACTGACTTTCTGTTTTGATTTAGTTATATACATTTTTATGTTTTTATGTTGTGTTATGTAATAATTTAATATGACTTGTGTAAACCTTTTTTGGTAATAACATGTAATTAAAATAAATAAATAAAAAAAAAATAAAAAATTATACACAGAGGGACGCACATTACTGAAATTGTATCTTTGACCAAGAATGAGGGAATCCCGTCAGGTCCGGAAGTAAACCTGTTCTTTAATTTGCGAGCAGCCATAACTATCTCTCCCTCAGTTATATTTCCAAATGTGATATCATTTCCACACAGGAGCGATAATGCATCATCATTACCACAACCCACAGGTCCCACAAAGACACTTTCAAAGTATTTAGCAAACGTTTCAATAATATTTTGCGGATCTTCAATAACATTGTTGTTGTATTGCATGGAACCGGGAATGCATGACTGCTGGCGCGACCTGTTAACAAATGACCAGAAAGATCTGGGATCAGTGACAATATGATTCTCAGCAACACGCGCCTCATTTTTATACGACGTAGTTATTTGTTGCTTTAACAGCCTTCTAATTTCACTGAATTTGTCATAGTAATAGCGAGATTTTGTATTCTTATATTTCTTATGTAAAACGGCTTTACACTTAATATTTCTGATAATCTCAGAGTTAAACCATATGCAACAAGTTACTAACTGTTGACCTATGATGCATGGAGCCGTGTTGAGATTCACTAACTTCATTGCTTATATTTGCATATATGGGATCATAGGGAAATAGTCTCAAGTATCTTGGAGAAGTTGTACAGAATGGAAATTGACATATAATAATTGCTTATGTGAGACTTGGCCACTTATTCTTATGTAATCAATAATTTATTGTAATCACTATTGTATTATTGTTTATATAGCCCTTTAAGGGGATTATTCTGTTGAGAATAAATGGTATTATTATTCTAAATAAACTAAAAACCAATACAACATGCATCAATCTTATAAAAATTAAAATCTGGAATTATTTCGGCATTATAAAGCATTTAGATTTCTTTAATTTTTACAGCTCAAGATCTTGTAAAACAACAACTGAAATCAGTCCAAGTACAAAATATAGAAGACCAATTGGTGCCATACACGACTGTGGTGAAACCACGTCAGCAACACCAAAACTACAAGTTTCCTCCAGCTATGCGGCCAATTCAACAGAAACCGCAGGTAGTTCAACATCAGCCACAAGCTCAGCAGCAAACAATTCATGAATACAATAATAGTAGTACTAGTAGTCCACAGTTCATCCAAAACCTGCTTGCCACACCTCACTCAACACATTATAACAGCACCATTTCTTCTGCTTGCACTTCTAGATTAGTGCCACCTGTAAGTTAGTATGGCAGAGTTTTATTATTCTGCTTTTTTTTCTTTGTAATGCATGTTTATTTAAATACTTTATAGAAGATTTTAGTATATCAATAATTAATAATAATAACGACTTTATTGTAATAACTTCCAAAAGGTGAAGTTGAGGGTTGGGACTTAACCTAACAAAATTCTAATTATATGTAATGACATAACATAATACATGTAAGCTATTGTTACGTATTTCGGGTTCGTTTATACAGGGTCACGAGGAACTGTACATACTTCTACCATAAGTAGAGGCACGTTAGGGGATTATCAAATGACCATTAAAAAATGTCTCCTTGTTTTGATTATTAATATACAAGGTGAATTATAGATTTTCACCAAAACAATGTTTCGTCATATCTTGTCAATGATTAAGTCGATTTATCTCATTTTTCTATAAAAGTGTGTATTGGTGTCTGGCAACTAACTGACATATTCAGAATTGAAAAAATCCAGGTCCGTCTTCGAGAAAATTTGTGAAACTGCTTCATATTCAACACTTCACCCTGTATATGATTTTTCAAAAATCAGATATAATTTCTTCAGAGAGCATAAATAGACAGTTAGACCTGGGTATTTGAATTTTTTGTTACACTCACCTCACATTTTCAATTAAATATTCATTTTAGAGCCAAATTGAAAATTGGCAATAATGAAGTATCTTACTGTACAATAATGTTTAGTTATTAAAAAGAAAACTTCAAAATAGACAGAAACGACACACACTGTGCTCTAGTATGGTAAATACCATAATTTGAATTGATTTACAGGGCCGGATTTAAAAATCTGGCATATCTGGTTCATCCCCATAATTCACCCTGTATGTAACTTTTTCCATCCTTAAGAGACAGAAAACAGATAAAAAATGTTTGTAATCACCTAGTTTTCTTATTTGTTTGAGAAAAACTCATGTGTCTAATTATTTTAATCGGAATGAAATTAACAAGCCAGGGAAATGTTTATTCATAAATTAAGAAATAAAATAAAAAACAATAACCAAACAATAAAACAGTTTTAACAATGTGGAATAAAGTAAAACACAATTTAATAAACATTACGATTATAAAAGATGTTCAAAATGAAATCCATCTCCCTTAATACACTTTTCTTGACGAATATTTAAATGTGTGATGGACTTTCTGATTGTCAGTGGGTCATTTCTGGTAATATTGCAACAGTGAATAATTCTGTTAATGAGCTGTTGTGTTTTATGATCGTAATGTTTATTAAATTGTTTTTTTTACTTTGTTCCACATTGTTAAAACTGTTTTATTGTTTGGTTATTGTTTTTTAGTTTATTTCTTAATTTATGAATAAACATTTCCCTGGCTTGTTCATTTCATTCCGATTAAAATAATTAGACACATGAGTTTTCCTCTAACAAATAAGAAAACTAGGTTATTACAAACATTTTTTATCTGTTTTCTGTCTTTTACAAGTGGAAAAAGTTACCTATAGGGTGAATTATTGGGATGAACCAGATATGCCAGATTTTTAAATCCGGCCCTGTAAATCAATTCAAATTATGGTATTTACCATACTGGAGCACAGTTTGGGTCGTTTCTGTCTATTTTGAAGTTTTCTTTTTAATAACTAAACATTATTATACAGTAAGATACTTCATTATTTCCAATTTTCAATTTGGCTCTAAAATGAATCTTTAATTGGAAATGTGAGGTGAGTGTAACAAAAAATTCAAATACCCAGGTCTAACTGTCTATTTATGCCCTCTGAAAAAATTATATCAGATTTTTGACAAATCATATACAGGGTGAAGTGTTGAATATGAAGCAGTCCCACAAATTTTCTCGAAGACAGGCCTGGATTTTTTCAATTCTGAATATATCAGTTAGTTCCCAGACACCAATACATACTTTTATAAAAAAATGAGACAAATCGACTTAATCATTGACAAGATATGACGAAACATTGTTTTGGTGAAGATCCATAATTCACCCTGTATATTAATAATCAAAACAATGAGACATTTTTTAATGGTCATTTGATAATCTCCTAACATGCCTCTACTTATGGTAGAAGTATGTACAGTTCCTCGTGACTCACCCTGTATATATAACAACAAAAGATAACTCAAATCTTCAGACCTAATGATTTTTCCAACAAAACTGTTTCAACCTTTTCTTATAATCAACCCTGTAGCAATTTCCAAGATAGAAATACATGTAAACGAAATCTGGGGCACACTGTATGTATATCCAATTGTTGGTTTATATTTTTCTTACTACAAAGTTCACTACAATAAACAAAATTGACTCAGATAAGCCTGCTGGTGTCTCGAAACAATCATTTCTGTAATTGAAATTTGATGATAAAATCGCATGCAATTTGACTCCAATAAATTCAATTTTGTGTAGATAAACTTTTCTTTCAAACACCGTGATACCGGAGAATATCCTAAAATCTTCGGGAAACTAAGGCACCTGACACGAAAAATTGGTATGTTTGTGATTTCTGTATAGTAACGCCTTAAATCCATGTCAACATTCACCCTTATTTACAAATATTTCAAAAACTATTGCACCTAGGCATACCAACCCTTATGTCATTTTTCTGTCTTTTAGAGCGGCATTTATATAATATGTTAAAATATACAGGGTGTCGCATTAAGAAAAAGCAAGTTTGGTCTGCTGAGTGTTTGTGAACTATCCTGTATAATTGAATACATTTTTGGGTTGGAAATCTCTTCAGTGCCTAAAAGTTTTGTGAAGGATTTGTTTGTCTATCTATTCAGCAAAGACAAGAATATTTTATTTGGAGGGATTAATGATTAAATAATGTTGTCTATTTGATGTTTCCACAAGATATGTCAAATCCCTATTGATGTACGCGGAAGGTTTTTTGAATTCGTCAGACCTTTCACAGCTTTCTGTAGTATAGTTTTCCAATAGCGCGGCTGTTCTCAGAACGACACCCTGTATTTCTCTACAGTAACACTAGATATTTTCTTGTTCCTTGATTTTATGATGTTATGGTTTTCATAAGGCAAAAAATACAAACCAAACAAGATCTGTTGACTACTATTTGCTTTTATTTATAAAGTAACATTTTTACCAGGTAAAAGAGGAAGTTATCGAGCAGAAACAAAAGAAAGGTCCATCGAATCGAGGCCGTGGCAGGTCGCGGTCGAATACTCGCGAACCATTAAAAAGACCTCCGCTCATTTCCGCAGTTAGTGATCCAGCAATAATAAATGCCTCAAATAGTGTTCTACTAACGCAATTATTAGCTTCAAGTAAGTATCTTAATCCTAACGATTAAAATAAATTTTAAAAATTATAAGTTAATTTCTATAGTGCTGAACTTTAAGTAGTAACTCATTCTGTATTTTCATATTAGGTTATAGTAATTGTATACGAAGTAGATTGTAGTTTAATAAACTTTAAAGTGGCACCACACCGAAGAAAAATGGGGTTGGAATCAAATAGTAATAATAACAATAATTTATTACAACAAGGTGTTGTTGGCGATATCTAGTGTGAGCAGGCAATATGCCCGGTGAAACACAGTTTACAAACGATGACAGGACCAGAAGGAACAACTGCCTGCTCACACTAGATGTCGCCAAAAACATCTTGTTGTCTTTCATCTCTCGTGTTAGTATGGACTCTTTGTAAATGTTAAAATATTTGAGTCACACTGCCTGCCGATCACCACTGATGGGTTGTGGATCAACAAAACGGTGGTGAATGCATGGTGGTGTGAACCAAATTTCCAATATAACTAAAAGTTGTGAATTACATAAAGTAACCATACCTACTTTATGTAATTCACAAATAATTTATTAGTACAGGGTGTCCCATTTTGGCTTGCGGCATATCTCGGTTATTTTTAAAGATAAAACCTTGCGGTTGTCGCGAAACTGAGCTGAACTTGTGTAACGAAAGATGCCGCAAACAAAATGGTCATAGCCTTCTTAGTTTCCGAGTTATACGGCGATCTTGAAAATATTGGATTTTAGGACCCTCTTCGTATCTCGGTTACCCTTTAAGTTAGCGGGAAGATAAAAAATTGACCCTGATAGAAATTTTAGCATAGAATGCCGTGGCGTAGTTATATTGTTTATGCGGAAATCGATTTCGGAGATATAAATCAAACTTTTGTTTTTTGTCGTTTTGTCGGGCTTGTTTTGAGGTTTCCAAAAATATATAGTTTTTTATATAGTTTAAAAGTTTTAAGCGTGTTTCATAAATTTATAAGATATTTCGATCATGGTCAGTTTTTATCTTCCCGCCGTTAACGGTAACCGAGATACGAAGGGGGCCCCAAAATCCAATATTTTCAATATCGCCCTATAACTTGGATACTAAGAGGGCTATAACCATTTTGTTTGTGGAATCTTTCGTTTCACAAGCTCCGCTCAGGTTCGCGAAAACCGCTTTTATCTTTAAAAATAACCGAAATCTTAAGACCATTCATAAACATTATTCTCTTTTTTAAATTACACACAAATAAGTTAAAATCAATAAAATATAAAAGCCCAATAACAACGGTCAGATTGAAAATTTGAAAGATATATTTAACATCCCTATTAGAAATTCCTTCAGCTTTTTTCTGAATTGATTCAAACTATGTATCTGAAATCTGAACCATGAATACTGTGGTGACTTTTTAAAAGTTTATAAAAGATTCATTTTGGAGCCTATCTAGAATTCGTCCCCTTGTAGCATTATCATGAAGGGAACAATTTACAATATATGTTTATTACTAGCTTAAGTTAATACGCATAACATGAAAAGTTGCATGGAAGATTAGAGGGCGTAATAAATATTAAGTAGTCCATTACTGTTCATGTGCTTTGTGTAAAACTGCTTTTACAGCGTCTGGCTGACAGAATTCTGATGATCTCTCTAACGTGCAATAACGCTATTGTTTTCACAACCTTTGCAGTCAATTTTCTATGTATAGGCACGATAATATCTACGCAATATTGCCGGAAAGGTACCTAAGAGGATCGTAAAATTAAAAATATTACAAAGGAAATATGCAAATTCTGCTACGCTGCACTACCTTACCTTGCTTGTATTACTTAATAGTAAATCGTGTGGCTGACAACTTTTGATTTAATTTAGGTTCGGATCCCAAAGAAATCGTCAATTCCTACACGCGAAGTCAAAGTATCAATTCTTTTACGGAATTGTTGCCGACATCTGCAAGAATTAAAGAAGAACCGATTCCAATTTTGCCACAACCCGCTGCTCTTCCTACCAGTACTGCTACGGCGACTTTAATCACGTTACCAACGGCACATATTAAAGTGCAAACAAATGTAGGACAGTCACAGTCAGTAACCGATCCGGTAAGTATTAGTAGTGATTTTTAGAAAGAGAAAATTAATTCGGGTTTTGATCATAATAGCAAATATATACAGGGTTGGTGGATGGCACCTTAGACCTTTTAGCAAAACAAGATGAAGGATCATCTTGAAGTTTTAGATACTTACATTTGTCATAATTCCAAAACGCCTTTAAATATTTTTTTCAAATTTAGTGACCGATATGTTCTTTACAAGTCATATTTTGATATAAACAATCTTTTTAAAAAATCAACCAGTGGCATGCTATTGGAGTGACACTTTTATCCACTTTTTATCCACCTATTTTTTACGCCACTGGAATAAATATATCTTTTTAATTTTTTTAATTCCCTGTTTATTTTTGTTTAAAAAAGTAATGACTTTTTATGGGTCTTAAGTGAACGGTTTTGCAGGAATTTGTTTCGAAACCAAATTCTGCAAGTGCTTGAGATACTGTGTAACATTACATAAATCTCCAAATTTTTCCATAATTCAAAAACGCCTATAAATATTTTTTTTAAATTTCGTGACCGATATGTTCTTTAAAAAAGTAATATTCTGACATTAACAATCTTTTTAAAATAATAACCAGTGGCATGCTATAGGGGTTACTGACACTTTTTATCCCTTATTTTTTTACGCCACTGGAATAAATATATTTTTCAAAAAAAAATTAAATTCTTTGTTCATTTTTGCTCAAAAAAGTAATAACTTTTTATGACTCTAAAGTGAACAGTTTTTCAAGAATTTGCCTCGAAACAAAAGTCTGCAAGTTAAGTTGAAAGTATGTATACACCGTATGTATGCACACGCACCCTTTACTAGCAGACTTTTGTTTAAAGGCAAAGTCCTGGAAAACCGTTCACTTTAGACCCATAAAAAATTACCACTGTTTTAAGCAAAAATAAACAGGGAACTTAAAAAAATACATTTATTCCAGTGGCGTCAAAAATAGGGGGATAAAAAGTGTCACTAACCCTTATATATATATATGTCACTAACCCTTAAGGCATGCCACTGGTTCATTTTTTAAAAATATTGTTTGTCAAAATATGACTTTATTGAAGAACATAGCGATCACTAAATTTGAAAAAAATATTTAAAGGCGTTTTTGAATTATGGAAAATTTTCGATTTTAAATTTGAACTTTTGACACCGTGTATCTAGACAACTAAGCCCTTTAAGGGTCTATGTCCCTATATCAAAATACATGAATTAGCGAGGGCTTTCTGCGGTAGAGCGTTGGTGGTCGAATATAGCAACACCCTGTAGGAACATTACTTCTGGATACATATCATCATAAAATATAATCATATAATCAGTAAAATAATTAGTACTAGTAGTATTATGGTGTTTCTTTTGTTTCAGTTAGCTCTGAATACGTATAGAAAAAACTCAAATAGCCCTACAATGGATTCCAATGTCACATTAACGGCTTCTACATCAACACAACTCATACATTCGCCCACGTCATCACACAGTTCGATTGGTTCACCAAGTATTTTGGATAGTGGTACAACCGGCAACAGTGGATCATCAGGAAGAGATCGACGTGTAGGACATATACATGCCGAACAGAAGCGACGGTATAATATTAAGAGTGGCTTCGATACGCTGCATTCGTTAATACCATATTTGAATCAGAATCCAAACGCCAAGGTACGTTTTATTTTACATTTTTAGTCAGAAATGATATGTCACAAATTAAAGTATTATCGGAATTTGATCTGCAACAAATTATGCAGTATTTCGAATAACTTTAAGAACTATGAATTTTTTTAATTTTTGAACCTTCTTTTAAACCCATTGCCTACGCTCAATGTTTCCTAAAATCTAATCAGCTCCTTGCCATATCCAATAGTATTTTTGTACCAAATTTGGTTAAAATCGGTTAAGTGGTTTTTGCGTTTTCGTGGATACAGACAGACAGACATTTTTTTAAAACTACTTATTTATGTATAAAATGACCAAAAACAAGTATTCCCGGTGAAATTAAAAAAAAAATTCATGAAACTAATAGTCTACATATATATATTACATATATGACATGGAGAGCTAAAAATCGGTTGTGTCGCCCCAAAACTTTCCCGACAAGATATATAATCAAAAATATATGACCTGCGTAACTGTTATAGTTTGACTGCTTAGGTAGTACACTTTTAACTAGACAAAATAACTAATTTATTATAATGAACGATAGGACACTTTATTTTCTCTTTCAATGTCAAACAATAATAATAATCAATCATAATCTATGTACAATGTGTTGTACAAAGTATCTAACATTCCTCCTCAGAAAAATAAACAAATATAGAAATGCCATCTAATTTCAATGTTTGTCTTCATAACATAAAGGTCAATATTTACCTTTTTAATGACAGAAGGAGTGCCTGTAAACAAAAGTCAGTGGCGTAGTATAATTCTTTTGAAATCGTGGTTGCAGTTTTCAATAATAAATACATACCTACGCAGGAACTGTAGCATTGTTTCAAATATAATTTATTAAATAATAGATGTCTAGGATTAAAAGGAAACACTTTCTATAGAAAGTGTGATATTTTCATAATATATTATGAAAATATTTATTATTAAATGCAAAGGTATATAATTTAGAATGTTTGTTTTAACATTTACTAATTATAAGAAACCACATTTGAAATGAATCGATTATCTTTCCTAGACCTGAGAAACTGAATCTGTTTCTACTAAGTTTAGACAAGATAAAAATTATTATCAAACCCATAAAAAAAAAATATTTGGACGGTTCTCAAATAAAACTTCGACGGTTCTCAAATTATTGCAATTGATTAGATTCTTTAATGATTACGTATTAAAAAAATACAATTATTGATAGGGTTTCAGAGGAACTTGCTGTTAATGTGTCACTTTTTGAAATGTCCTTGATCTCCACATTATGCTGAGTCAGGCTGAAAAAAAAAATAGCACATATTTTACTTCATTGTTGCGGTGACCAGTATGTATGTGATTAGAATAGTTTTGCACATACTTTTCTTCCTCAACTTCGGACGCAGACAGACTTTCTGAAGAACTGGCTGTAAATGATCATACTTTTTGCAACCTCAACTGTAGACGCTAATCCGAGGATAATCTGTTAAAAAATATTTTCAATAAATTGTAATATTTCTAATCGCACAAAAATATTAACTTACTGAACATGGCGAACAGGAATGACTGTGTGCGATATGCATGTTTATTTTCCAAATATTCTAAGAGAAGTACACCACTCTCTTCTAACGGCTTGATCACTGGGAATTATTCTACTATACTATAAATAAAACATATATAAGTGCTATGAATAGAATATATAGGATCATAGTGCCCACTTGCACCCCATCCCATATCTTCTCTTTATCCTAAGGTACTTACATAAAGATCTGTGCATATCATCATACATGTAACGTTTCCGACCCTTTCAGACATTGCAATTTCAATAGCAAACAACAGTACGAAAGTTAACTTTCTCTGACACTCCGGCTTCCAGCAAAATATTCTGATATGCTACTATTAATTGAGAAATTATGAAATATAAAGCATTTTATGAATTTACAATTATTGTTGTTTATTATATTACTGTCTATTTTGCAACTAGGTGTATAGTATATTTAAACAACTTATGTTAACTGCTATCGCTGCAAAATTCCAAAATCTACGCCATTGTACTTACTTGTGACACGTAACCTCAGTCGGAAAATCACTCGACATGCAAACTAAGCACTTTTTCCCCCATTATTTAAAGGAAAACTAGTTTTACACACTACAAAAGCAGTAAAGTGGAAGAGTCTCGTAAAATTCACTTAATTCGGGTTATAAAACTGTACGTAGCACTACTCACACTCCACACGTCAACGTGAAATGTTAATAATAACAAATCGCTCCGCGGGGTTGTCACACATTTATATCCGTAGATCTGTATTGTTGTGAATCATATTATATATGATTGATTTCTTGACGTTAAATATTTTATGACCATATAATGGAAGCCGAATACAAAAAGAAATATTTTAAATATTGTATAGTTCTGCAATGTAAGAACACTGTGACCAAACCTAATAAAAATTTACACTGGGATGTGAAATAAAAGTTCTGATTCTATGAATAAAACGAACAATTTGCAACAGTGTTAGATTTTATTAGTAAAAAAGTAAAGGTTATGTAGGCTACAAAGATTTTTGTGATTAGTTTCTTGTTATGCCACTTCTATTTTTATTTATTTTTCTGAGCATTCCTCCCCCTTGTGAAAAAATTCAATTTTTTTCAACATTTACAAATCTGCGAATTTTCACCAGTTGCGAAAATTTGCTTCAAAATTCCATGTTGTGTTTTCACATCAACTCCTCTGATCACGTTGTCTGGATTCGTCCTATGGGCCAAGCATTACGTCGAAGTGTATTAACAACTACTATATCTCCTATTTTGACACAATCTGAAGTATTAATCCATTTTGCACGTTTGGTTAAGGTAGGTAGATATTCCTTCACTCAACGAGTCCAAAACATATGTGATAGCATCTGCGATTTTTTCCAATAACTTCTCAATCTCATTTATATTATTCAGGAAAACGGTTTTTGGTTATTGCTAATCAAAAAATGATTTGGAGTAAGACATTCTAAATCGTTTATATCTTCAGAATCATATGTGAGTGGTCTGTTGTTAACAGTATTTTCTGCTTCAGGAAAGGGAGTTAAAAGAATTTCATCATGTAGTGTTTCGCACTTCAAATTTATATTGAGTACTTTTTTAACAGAACCAATTAAACGTTCCCAGCAGCCTCCCATGCGCGGCAGTCCGTGGTGGTATAAAACTCCATTAAATTTTATCCATTGCCATTTCATTTAAGATCTTATTTCTGGAAAAAATTCTTCAGTTCTTCGCTAGCTCCTCTTAAATTAGTTCCATTATCTGAATAAAATCTCTTTACCTCGCCTCTCCTAGCAATCATTCTTCTAATACCCATTCCATTTTTAGTTAGCGAGTTTGCGACCTCTAAATGTATCGCTCGTACTTGCATACATGTAAACATCACTTTTTTCTTTATGTCTTCCAACTACAACGTATATTGGTCCAAAAATTCCACAGTAAGCAAATGGATTGATTCCTGGTTCCAATCTGAATGCAGATATCTGTCCCATCACTGGTTGCTCAGGTTTCCGTTTTCTTCTTTGGCAAAAATGACAATTTTTAAATGTGTTTTTCACTGCGGTTCTTCCTTTTATTATCCAGTATCCATATTGTCTCAAATTGTTCAGTACTGTCTCAATACCAAAATGATTATTTCGTTCATGGTAATATTGTAGTAATAATTTTACAATTCCATCTTTAGGATCTAAAATTACAGGATGTTTGGTTTTTTTCTGCTAATACTGAAGAACTATTAATTCTACCATTAATTTTTATTAAGCCGTCTGAGTCAAGATATGGTGAAAGTTGAAATGATCTAGAACTGGTGGAAATATTTTGTTTTGCTGATAATGCCTTATATTCCTCCTCAAAGGTTTGTAGTTGGCTATATTTTATGATGCATGTTTCAGCGTTCTCAATTTCATTTGCAGTTAATGTAAGTTCATTTTATCATTATTTACACGACGTTCTAATTGATACACATATTTTTATTTTATTTAAAGAAAACTTTATTGACTCCAAGAAGAATTACAAACTTATAGTAGGAATCAAAGTATAATTACTTATTCTATACAACGTAACAAAGTATTACAGAAGAATGGCTATCTCTAAAACAATGAACAAAACAAAAGAAATGAAAACAGCTTCCAAATAGGTATAAACTCGAGTCCAATTTCAACGACAGCAACTATATAAATTAGGTACATATTTCGTAACATAAAGTACATATTTCGTAGCATAAATTACATATTTCGTAACAAAAAAAATTACATATTTCGTAACATAAATTGTTTTAGCTTTGACTTGAATATTCTAGAATTTCTGGTATTTTTTAGATAATCAGGCAGTTTATTATATCAAACGAAATAAATTATCCATCATCAAAGTGGAGTGTCAGTTTCAAATAAAAGAAAACAAACAAAAACTTCCAAAGTCAACTCCACAAAATCTTTAATTCAGTTATAAAAAAAGGAAACTAGTTTCGGCTCAACAAGCCATCATCAGTCCATTCTTACAAAAACATCCGTGTACAAAAAAACATCAAACATGAATATGAATATGACATTACATTACACGAAAACAAACACCAAAGTTTATTATATGTTGTAATCCCGCGATAGTAAATTGACTTAGCATCTAAATCAGAGTGAATTAATGGAAGATATATCTTTGTTATGTCTATCTGTAGATCCATGCTATGGTTCTCACCAGTCTTGACCATTTTGAAAATCGTCTTACATCTGGTATATTTATTCGATTACTTATTAATACGCCTACGAAATTCACCTTCTACTCTTTTATTGTTTCTTCGTTAACCTCAATCTGATATGGTATATCTAAAGGTAATTGTCAGGCTACCATGCGGTAGATTTCGGATCAAATACGTAGGCTATAAAACTGCTAAACATAAATCAAAACTCGGCTTTTTTTAAATGTACAATTTTGAAAATAATCGCCCGTTCCGTATCTTGCCTTTATATTTTTGAATATAAAGAATTTGTTTTTCAAAAAATATTTTTATTGTAAACTTTATTAAAAACTGAAAATAAAAGTTGTAAAAATCAAAGAAATATAAATCCAAGTTTAGTTAGTGTCTATTCTATTGGTACATGTTATACGTAATTAAGTCACTTTTCATACATCTGCACTTTTGCCTTACTGGAAATGGTGGATCAGCAACTTGTCGTCGTGGTAACAGGGAACATCTTATTATAATTATACCATATATCAAGTAATGAAGTCGTTAAATTTTATTTATCCTTTTCAGTTAAGCAAAGCAGCCATGCTTCAAAAAGGTGCTGACTACATTAGACAGTTAAAGTCTGAACGAAACCAAATCAAAGAGGAAATGGACGCGTTAAAAGGGCAAATTGAAGCATTGAATGCTTCAATAAGGTTTGTTATTTAACTATTTACTTTCTCAAAAAATTGAATCTTTTTAAATCTTGCAGTAATTGTCAATCTATGCTGCCCGCAACTGGTGCTCCGGTTTCTCGTAGGCGCGACAGTAAATTGCAAGAAATGTTCGACGATTATGTGCGAAGGAGAACAATGGACGATTGGAAATTCTGGATTGTATCCTTTTTTTTTTTTTTTCTGTACTTTTTAAATAGTTTTATATATTTTCCTTAGTGTTCATTCTTGATTTATTTAGTTTGGATTCATGTTTCGGCCCTTACTGAATTCATTCAACAATTTCGTCTCCACATCTAGTCTACAGGATCTCTATAGTTCTACCATGTTGTGGATAGAACAGCATTGTACGTTAGGCGAATTACGACCTGGTAATAATTGTTGATTATTTTACTGCCTGTTTTATACACTAACATTTTTCTGATAAAATCTTTTTATTTTTTCTTTTAGTTGTCCTAAACTCGTTACGGTCGTTAAGCACAAGAACCAATGTGCTGTCGGAACCGGAAAAGTTACCTGATGAAGCACGCCAATTGGCATGTAAACCTAAGAAAAAATAGCATCTTATTTAGTTTTAGTTATAGTCGCATACAAATTTGTTGCTCAAGCTTTTAACAGCCAAATAAATAAGAATCGAAGCATTGTTACTAAGTGACAAAATTCTCTGTCAATTCTGAATGTAAAATAGACTAGTTTGGTTAGGTGGAAGTTACAGGAATAAAGATCCACCGACCGTTCTGCGTCTAGTCTATCACATTACCTTTTATCAGTGAAATTTTTCCTGTAATCAGTATTTTCTAATTTTGGATCTAAGTTGATCATATTTTTTGTACTGTATAATGCAGCTACTATGGTTTTTGACTCCTATTTGTCGGTGGAAACTATCAATATTTATTTTATTCTTAATTTAGGTTGACAATAATATTTTAGCAGGTTAACTTTTCAACTATATTTCAGTTTTCATCCTAATAAAAATAGTATTGACTGCAAAACCATGAAGATGGAAATACTGTGGAACTATTGCAATTGTTAACAGAAATAAAAAACATCTCATTTTTATTTCAATAATTATTAGTCATCTGTTCGACAAACTTATTCATACATAATACAACCGATAAAATATGTTTGTCGATTCTCAACCTGTTCATATTGAACCATTGCTGTGGCTGTTAGCAGTATTAAAAATGTTTGATTAAACCAAAATTGTGTTTCCACTAAAAGAAAGTTGAGCTGAAAATATCCATACACTTCCAATTCAAATTAGATTGGGTATACTATCTACACTACTTTCCTTTTTTTAAAGAAAATAATTTTATTAGCTACTTTTCCAAGCGATACTATTTTTTTAATTAAGTACCTTGTGCCTTAACAAATTTTAAAAACATGTTAGTTTTTATTAAAATACAAACGTGATACAATTTTTTATTTTACAAATTATGTATAAGTGTCTTTTGAATTAATTGAATACATGTATATTATTGTTATTATAGGTACTTACTTTACGAGAATCATTATTCAAATATTATTTAGATATATAAATAATAAGTATATATTTTTTTCTTTTTTTATTAGTTTTTTCTTTTTTGTTATTTCGTTTATTAAAATATATGTTGTTGAAAGTTATATACCTATTTTTTTGTCGTAAATATAGACAATGAAATTTAAGTTGCTCGGTGATTTATTTACTTCATCTTTAAGGTTACTTTCACATATTGGCTATTTTTGGTTCAATCACATCCATTGGTGATTATTAATGACGTTAGCTCCAGTCTTCCCCACTCTAAATCTACCCTACGACATCCATAATATATGTTGCAATGCGCACTGCACATGTAAAGCGGAGGTCGATGCTGGCTATTAACTAACGGTAGTCTTTTATCAAGATTAAAAATAATAGTATTGATTCAATGGATTTTATACCTATTTGGTTTATACTAGGGTCTACATTATACATTGACAAAATGGGATTCTCATATTAATTATATGAATGCTAAAGCACAGTATAATAAATAATACAGTATTCTGACTTTCCGCTTGCGAGCCGTCCTGCGCATTTCGTTGCGCATGCCGCCATTATGGGTGACAACGTCACAATAATCACATAGACGTAGATAAATACCGTTCACTCCTGTGTTCAATATATAGTTCATTGTCGGCGTGTACGAGATAAATAAATATTGTGTTTTAAACTAATTCTGTGTTTTTGGTATAGTGTTCGTGAGAATTAAAAGGATTTTATTTTTATCAACGTATCTTATGATTAATACAATGAACAATAAGGGAGGACATGTGTGAGCTGCAAAATGTTGTCCCAATAAGCGGTAGACTTGCTCTAAACATTTTTTTCGCTTCCCCACAGATCCTGTTAGGTGAGTAGGTAATAAGTAAAAATAAAGATGAATACTAGATAATTTTACGTTTATAACAACTATTTGTATAACCGTAAAATTTATATTACGAAATGGCAGTATCTAATATGTTTTTAAACTAAAGGAAAGTAAAACATAAACACAAGTTGTCTCGTGGCGAGATAGCATGATAACGCAATCAGCTAGGGATTATTATTGACAATATATATATATGGCCCTTGTTTGGCTAAAATTGCGAGAACAGGATTCAATTGATGCAGAATTCAGGCACACGGCTTGTATGTGGAATTCGTAGGGGTGAAAGAGGCTAGCAATAAGATTAAGGAAATCGGCTGGTTAAGAATGAAACAACGTCGGATTTTCATTCACTAATTTTGATTAAAAAAATCATCAGATGGAAATAGGCGGAATACTTATATGAAAGATTGAAGTTCCGGGGATCGGTGTATGATGTGAATTTCCTCATAAAACTGTCATTACGCCACCGCTAGACTCAACATCAATCTTTGAGCGGTCATAATCCGCGGTTTCAAAATATTACAACGCTCTACCGGAGAATATAAAAAGTTTACGGGGGTTGCAGTTTAAGAGCGCTGTCTGACACGTAATAGAACAAATTAATTTGTAAACATAAGCTACCTACTTAATTTGGCCAGCGATGTAAAACTATTTTCAGATAGGTTTAAGCTAAAATATAAGTTACGTTTAGGTTAAGTCAGGAAGCACTGCTTCAACTTTTATAAAAATGTCTTTTTTACTAATAAAGTCTGTATTATTGTTGAGTTTATTATTATTATTATTAAAAATAACCCAATCATGTCAACATTTAACTGATACCACCACTCAAGACTGTTTTCAATCACTATGACACACCACAAATATTTCTGAAATTGACAGCGATATTATTATGTACTTAAATATTTTTACAAAAATGAAAATACAGTACTGTGGTTAGAAACCGAAAACTATAATTATTCTTAGTCAGGACCTGACTTGTAACCCAAAATGGCGGCGGTAACGTCACAGTTTATTTCAAAGCGCCAACGTGGAGTCGGAATGCTGTACTTATTAATTCTGTGGCTAAAGTTCGTTTATCATTGACAGGAGAAAGATGTATTTTGTGTTGCATAGCAATCTATGTACGGGTGTATAAAACGTGGCACATTAGTATTATTCTCACAAGCACATTTTGGCATGAAGACTAGAAGAGGAGTTAATCTCCAGAAAGTGTTACAGAGCTTTATTCCGCATAGTTATGCGTATTTACTAATAAGCACATTTCCGTAGGAAGTCCGAAAACGACGCTACTGCTAATTTTATCCGCATACAGCCATCATTTTTTATGCCTTCTCATTTATAAATGAGTAACAAATAGAAAGAAGTCTCAATTTTTCTAAATATAGGATCATGTGTGTGAGATATGCTTTCTGAGAATGAATCAAGTGCAGTGCAGATGAATAAATCATAGTATCTTAGCGCGAATTTCATTCAAATTCAAAATAAAAGTTTGTTACTTGTTACATTAGATAGAAAAAACCCAGCCCGTTCAGAATCACATGACATGGAGTGAAACAAGACCTACTCAACACATCTCAATTGCACTCGCCGAGTTTATCATTCCAGAACTCGCCCCTGTTGTAACTTAAAACTACTGCATAATGTGCGTCTAACCTGAACTACAATGTAACAGCTAATAAAAAAAATACGCGTGCAGCACAGTACACGTGATAAAGTGAGGGAAGGATAGGCAACGTTAAGCCGCTATATACATAATAGTGTATGGTATAGGATATAGTCTCTCTCATATTTGTTATATGCTTCATCTCTTTTGCGGGACAAAAATTTTATAAATCGTGTCGTGACGCTACCTTGAAAAATCACTCTCATGCGGCCAAAGAAGTACTTATTCACTTCAACAATACAAGCATAATAATAAAAATGTTGCGTTTAGCTAATGTAAATACGTCGCGAGATTTTAAAAAAAGTATAGTCGTAGATATTTTTTCAAAACCGAGTTTGAATACTTTTGAAATATACATATTGTATTTGTTGTATTTTAAAAATGTATGGAATAATACGGGAAATTAAAATAAAACCGCAATAATACACAAATAAGGTTTAATTAATAAAAAATAATAAACTAATTACGTCTATATATAAAAATCGTGCAAAAAAATAACGAGTAACGACATCGACAGTTCAAACTTTTTAAACAAGTATTAAATGGAGACTAATGTTTTTACTTTTAAGTTTAATTTCTACAATAAAATACCTGTAATTTATAAATTAATAAAATAAAAAAACTAAAAAAAAAACGGTACTAAAAATATTATTTACAGATACAACGGATGTATTTTATTTAATTTAACGTGTCCCCTGCATGTGGGACAACGTTTGGAATTTTTAGCGACGTGTGTAAGACATGGTTTACAAAAAACATGGCCACATGTCGTCGACATCATCGTCAAACTGCCGCCCATCTCCTCTAAACATATAGGACATGATGGGGCCGCAGGCCTCCCTGGCGTGGGTGTAGGAGGCGTGGGTGTGCGAGGTGTTTCCTTTGGTTTCTGGTAAAAAGTGTTAATATAAATAAAATAAACAATGATTACAATAAACAAACTATCTATTTATATAAACAAAATGCACAAAGTCATGATTATTACCGAGCACAACCAGTGATCAGAACACAGATACAGCTGTATAAAAATAAAACAATCAAAATTAACCAAACCTGTCAACCCATAGATGCAGTGGTAAATCATGTTTAAATGTACAGCTCTTAACATCGAAATTAATATTTTCAAATCCCAAGAAATTGCACTCATTGCTCGCCGTAAGGGTGGTCTGGATTCGTAGTTACGAATCTGAGGTACATAAAAAAGTTTGATATGTCTGGGACGTGAAACTGAATCTACTGCAGCAAGTGTGAGCAGTGCAAAGTACCATTAATCGGTTTGAAAAGAAACCCCTGCGATGCAAAAGTACGAAGTCTTGAGAAAGTAAAAACGACCCAATAAGACTTGACGATCAAAACCGCGCGGTGGAAAATGACCATCAATCCTAAATGCAAGAATTAAAAAAAATTTGGAACACTCAATTTTATTTATGTGTATATTATATAATGGTGACCAAGACCAAAAAAGCATTCTCAAGTCTAGAGTGCACCATGGAGTTGCAGTCAAGAGACACTTGGTGTTGGTAAAATTTTGTGTGGATCTGAATATAAAACCCAGCATTCAAAGTAATTTCGAAGATATAGCAACTAAAGTTTAAGTCGCTGTCAACAAACACACCAAGGTTCCTTATCAGGGAACACCTCTCCAAAATCTCATCATTAATACAGTCATGCACTAAGGGATGAACACACCTAGTACTTAAATATGATGGAAACCGATGCAGTGCATCTTATGTTTAAGAAGAGAGTGATCCATCTTATCGAAGGTCAACCTGCCAACCATCTGCGGGAAATATGTCTTGTAAGAAAGTGGCAATGTTTGTTACAGTAGACCGATTTCGGAATAAGCCATGCTGCTGAGGAATAATACCACCTTTAATTTGTTTCATGTAATACCGTTTCAAAGTCTTGGCAAAATTTGATGGAATTGAAATGGGACGATAGTTCGTGATATGCATCAAATCTCCCGATTTAAGCACCGGTCATATTCTTGCGAGATTCCATAATTCAGAAAACTCACCAGACTCCCACGAAAGAATAAAAATAGGTTTTATAAAAGCGTAACCACAATCTCTGAGTATAAACGCGGAACATAATCCACCCCTGCAGTCAACATCGGCTTCAGTTTATTCAGTCCGATCATTACGTCATCCTCACTTAGAGAACCTGTCGAAACGTAAACACTGAAAGAAAGCGGCAAAAGCCGTAAGTATGTTAAGCGATTACACAACTCTTGCCCCTCTGTATCGATTGATGTTCTAGGTATACGCGATTGACGCTTTTTGCCTTGTATGTATCGAAACAGCTCGCTGGGGTCAGTCTTGATCGTCTTCTGAGCTCTGCCAATGTATTCCTTGTAGCAAGATTTAATTTTTAGTTGCCTCCTTGATGTTTTAAATCTGTTTAAATGGTATTAAGACTAATTTTAAATTTAGAGAAACATTTTGATTTTTCTTTTATGTCGCCTGGGTATACCAATAAGGGTATGAATATGTTCTAGCCCTTGGCTTTAATAGAGGAATACTCATGCTGAAAAGAAGCCTCAGTTTACCATAGAAGAATTCTGTGACAGCGTCATTTACATTCGTTAACATGTCCAAGACGGACAAGAGAATAAAATTGGCGTTCCTAAAATTATATCTTACTACATCTTTATTTGATCCGAAATTTTTGAACTTTGTGTCAATAGGAGCCTCAAATCCGATTTGGAGAGGTGCGTGATATGCGTCCTCACTAACCAGTGGCATACATGCATCAACACAACAACGGAAGTACAGATCGCTGCCCGATGGTTTCTCCGAGTTGGCTAGTTTGTCAACCGTAATCACACCGCGTGGGGAAATCAGGGTTGATATAAATCATGATTTAAAAAAAATCAAGAAATCATCGATTTTTTAAAAATTTTTACTAGCTTTTCAAATATTTCTAACAGTACAGGTACGATACGAAGCAAAACTGGAGAAATTTTGACATGCAAATTTCGTTCGCGTAGTTTTGTAGTTTGTGCCTTTGTCACTTAAACTTGTATTAACGTGAAAATTTCGTTCGGGCGCAGTATTGCAAGTTAGCGGCTTTGTCGAAACTTGTAATAACTGTCAGAAAACATTTTATAAAAAAGAAAGTTGTGGGCAAACTAGGTTGTAGACCAGTTTGGAAAAAGTGCGGTAAAGAATTGCAAGGTCTAGTGGACAGACTAAAGTCATTGGGAAACCTGCAAAAGTAAAACTACTGATATCTGCACCAGCAGTGGGCTTGATCTTGAAACACTTCATGGTGATTGTCAATCACAGCCAGAGTGAAATTATCCAGTTGGCAAAGAAACAGAGAAACGAAAACTGAAGAGAAAAGGGAAGTGTAAGTGGACGTGAAAATACTGAAATTAGTGGAAGTAGCGGTCGTCTGGATTCTTTCGTTGTGCGAACTGGACAAGATGAGAAAAAATTGAACAGATAAAGGTTTACGCAACAAATTGCACTTTTAGAGCTATATAAAATAAGGAGGTTCGAACAGCCATAGAAAAGCTAAGACAGTTCCTTCCTGCATAGTTATCTAAGGTGTCAAACCGCACTCTTTGTAATGTGCAACAAGTTATCAATGTATAACCGATTGTTTAAAAGCATGGTCAATAGTTGTGTATTTAACATATAAGATGGAGAAAGCGACATCTAGTGGTTGATCAGGCAACATACCTAATGAAACAAAGTTCACAAAAACGAGCAGACAAGAAGCAAATCTTCATTAATGTTATTTCCAACACTAGATTTACCCGAGTATCTTTGAAAGGAGGATTTACTTTCATCAGACAAGACGTGCCGTTTCGTTAAGCTATAACTCATCAGCGGTGAACGGCATCGCGGCGGCAAATACATCGGTAATTTTAAAATATTACCACCGAATATAACATAACCTAACCGGTTACACCATTGCCCTACCTTATGCCAATTCAAATTTCTGTTATAATCACAAAACAAATCCAATGTCATCTGCCGGATCATAAAGGAAAGTGAAAGAAACAGATTAATGGGATGCATTTAAACCTCACTAACTTTATAGTGCCGAAGTATGTGACATCCATTATTAGCGTACAACAAAAGGTACGTATAGGTGCAAAGTTCCCGATTAATAGACCCTACGACCAATACTGTACGAATGCGTATCATATGCACGTATCTAAAAAGTTAAGACATTTGAATTAAGATCACTTACCGTAACTGGGGCAATAGGTTTGTGAAGAATATCTCCAAACAGGGATTCCAATATCGAATTGGTCTTCATTTTTAACTCGTTAATACTGCAAACAACAAAACAATTTAAAAGGCTATTTACAATGAGAAAATTGTGGAGGCTATTTGTTGCCGGGCGTAAATTACCTAATCCATAAAAGCTCATTAAGGAAAGAATTCATCTGCTCAATGTTTTCTATAACATGTACAGGTTGGCCAAAAAAAATTCTGGAATTTCTTTTTAAAATTCGTCATTCGCTAGGGGAGACAATCACTATTCTAAAGTATAAAAATGCGATTTAGCGAAAATTATGTTTAATGTCCTGTTATGATAAAATATGTCATAATATTTATTTATTTATACCTGCGGGTAAGATAGAGATATCAACATGCAGTTTCCACTGTCTTCATATTTTTTCCCTCTTTTCACTCGAATAAAGAAAAATACTATTACATTTGAAATTTCTGAGAAAAACGGGGAAATTTTCTACTTTTAATATCGGCAACGAATCTATTTTATTTTAAAAATTTTTATAATACAATCATCATCAAGTTTGTTGAATTCGCTTAAAAGTTATATGAGATTTGTTCATAACAAGTTTAAACCTCACCCCATTCTTCATTTGCAGAGTAAGAGCAAAAAATCCTAAATCAAAATTATCTAAAATTGTTGTAGTATGTTAAATAAGAATTTTTTTATACCTTTCCTATGTCGTTTTTTGGGAAAATTGCATTAATTTTACGAAAAAATAGAGAACGTATGTGAAAACCGCAAGCTATTGACTTTATAATTTATATATAACAGAGATACCCCACAGTAACAACCAATTCTGTACACCTTGTCTTCTTCTTAGTCGTTTGCTCCGTTTCGAGCATCATGAATTCATGTATTGTTATCTGTGAGCGCTCTCCATTCCTGTCTATCCTCTTGAATGTTTGGGTAAGGTTTTTGCCGGTTAGACCGGTTATAAGATCCATGTCTTGTAGGCGACCTTCCCGTTGATCTTTTGCCAGGGACTGTCCCTTCCAGAGTGAGTCTCTCCAAACCATTTCTTCTAACCACATGACCAAAGAATTTAGCTATTTTCTCCGCTACCACAATGCTCAATCTGTTCTTAATTCTAAGTTGGTCCAGAATGGATTGGTTGGTTCTTCTCTCAGTACAAGACACTCTCAGCATTCTGCGCCAACAAAACATTTCGAAAGCATCTATCTTCCGCTTATCAGTCTTTCTTAAAGTCCAGCATTCTGATCCATATAGAAAGACTGAAAACACCAAGCTCTTGACCAGCCTCATTTTGGTATTAAGGGATATGTGATATGTGATAAAGCCACTGTGTGGACGAAACATGTCGTGTGATTTTGAAATATAAATTTGTATATTATAAAAGTTTGGAAATATTTAAAACTAAAGTTGTTTTATTTTACGCAGGGATATGTAATGGCTTGTCCATACTTTGGTTAGTTTGGTCATGGCTTCTTTCGCTATTGCGCTTCTCCTTTTTATCTCCTCGCTGGATCCGCTATTGCTCGAGATTTAGCACCAAGATATATGAAAGCGTCAACTGTCTCGATGTTGTTTATCCTTTTTACTTCAGGTCTATTATTTATACACCTTGTACAGAGTCCTAATACTTAACAGGGAACTTATATGAATTTAACCAATGTTTGTAGATATTAGATATCCTGCAAATTAGCATTTTAACAAACATTCTCACATACCTTTCTGGTGGTTTCTCCACAACTCTATGATCCTCATCACATAAATTGATTATGTCATTTGTTAAACTATCGATATTGTGGCTATCATTAGCTACAGGTACAGGAATGCCATTCGATGTGCTTGGATGCACATGATATGTGTCTAAATCATCATTAGAACTGCTAGTGCTAGGCAAGCATACGGAACTGTCCGATATGGATATAACCGATTGATTATTTGGCTAAAAAAACAATACATCTATTATTTTGTTAATAAAATAATAAATAATACTCTATAAAGTAGCATGCAGACAGTTTTCAAACCAGACATATATCGAGGGCTTCATTGGTGGTATTGAAGTACCGGCTGTACCACTGGGAAGGGTTTCGATCGATTATGGAGAAACTACACTGTGAAACAATCTGAAAATCGGGTGTAAGTACAACTTAGGGCCAGAGAGTTGTTGGGTATGAGTAGATCTCAGCTGCGTTGCCTGGTTGTACTATACACTGGTCCCTGTCGTTTGAATCATCATCTCACGAGGCTGGGTCTCTAGGAAGATTCCGAGTGCCGCTTGCGCTGACGAGAGTAAACATACTTGTACTGCCGCCGGCAGAAAATGTACAACTTTGTTGGATATTATTTACAGGTATTCCCATATCAGACTATGAATTAATTAAATACGATTTTTGTGATAACTATGGTAGATAAATATATAGTATCTGATATGGTTAGAATCACAACAAAAATCGCAGCAGAACACCCTGTACAAGATTTTATTTCCGCTGAATAGGAATTCTGAACGTTGTTATGAAGAATATCTCAACCAACAAGAATACGATGCAGTGTTGTAATATCACTGCAAGGCTCACTAATTATCATTCCACGCTCGTAATAATTCCTCAGCCTCTTACTACGCATAAGGGTGATAATAGGTGATTCGAGATATTTTATAAAACATTTTCTCAAGAACCAAGGCCAACTTTTGCCAGTTTTTTGACCCCTCAGCAAATAATTGTTAGAACAGTCGACTAGCAGAAAATGTTCAGCAAAATGAAATTAAAAGAGCCTGGTGTAAGAAATATGTGAGTACATAAAATTTATTTTTCCAAAAATCAAATCACAGGTTAAGTCTAGAGTGGTAGAGTATTCTATACCAATAACAATTTGAATTGCGAGCTTTTTAAACTAGACTGCTTGTTCTAACAAACATAGTAACTAACTTACAAAATGCTTTGGTGTTTCATCGTCTGAATCTGTCAATACATAAAAATTTGGAGATTTTCTCTCCCTACGCTCTATTTCTGTATTGCCACTTTTACATGTGGCCGGTATCTCATCTTCATCATCACTCGAAAGTATTACTCCCAGAAAGTTCCTTACTTTGGCCTCTAGGGCCTGTTCATATTCACCAGATGTGTGTAAAGTATCCTTTAAATTAAAGCTATCATTATTTTCTTACCTAATTCCAGGTTCCAGTTTCATACTTACCATTTCATCTTCGGAATGCAATATTTCAACCAGACTATTACTTCCAATACTTTTTCGGCTTATATTCCGTGCTGGTCTAGCCTTCGTTTTTTTTCTACACGCTTTATGCTGAATTGAAGTCCCATTTTCCAAAATGTTCAATAGTTCATCTGAACAATAATCATCTCGACGCCGGTTCCGGGATCTACTAGTAGTTTTAGTTCGACGTTTAGATTTATGAACAGCTCGCATTGCATCTGGTAAAACGTATGTTTCTGTTTCGTTACCGTCAGACTCCATAGCAACTGAATTTTCAACTGCAGTGCCAGATAATAACTGCCTTTTTAGTGCATTCCTTGTTACACGTTGTGTCATCTTTCTTGACCTGAGAAATACCCTTTCATAAATATTATTCACTTAAAATACTGATTAAGTGAGGATCAAATAAGAACATAATAGTAATAAAAATAATAAATCTTACTTTTTGTATGTCCGTATATATATTTATTAAATATTTTAACGGACTTCTTGTAAAAATTTACATGTACATAACATCAATTCAAAATAATAGACTGTTGTCATTTGTCATTGCGAGCTTCGTTCCAACATAAACATTCATCTACGGTTCTAACCTCAGAAAAATATTTTTAATTATTTTTCTGAGTTCTAACTATTGTCATATTAGGTTAGTTTCAACAGATGTCCTAAAGATGGTTACTATGATCAGAGAATAAGGAACCTACGAGCTTCCTTATTCTATGCTATGATCGTACGTATGACATTAAGACGCATGCGTTGGATTTGTATCGTTCATCGTTCTGTGATTCAGAACCAATTCGGACACTCAGTGTTGTTCCCAGGTGCTTTTTCGTATTTTATTTAGTACGTTTTGAGAGACTTCATACGTTAATACGCCGGAACGATATTCTAGTAAAAAACGTACTAGATTCTAGTTCAGAGATCAGTTCTTGCCTATCAGCAAGGATCGATTCTGACAGTTCAAGACCCGTTCTCGGACTTTTTTATTTCAAACCCGAACAGCAAACTGCTGGTTCTAGAACCGTTCTAAATCAGTTCAAGAAAACTCGAACATGTAAATTTGACCTGCGCACACTCCTGGCAGTTCTAGAACAGTTCTGTACGAACCCGAATAAAGCTATTATCTATTATTAGGGAGTTAAAGTTGTACATGAGACGTGACGTATCTATGCTGACGTAACGGAAATTATTTAGGATAAGTTAATTGAAAAATCTAGGACCAAAAATGAGTTAAAGTTTGATTAGCAACGTAACGCATTTCTCTTATGTTATGTTTATATTTGTTAAACTCGTTCGGATACCTCCGGTCATACAATCGAGGATTTGCGGTATTATGCGTTCTCGTCTGAATGACACGCAAGAGACCGTATCGATACGGGATACGTATACGCAAACGAATGAATGAAAAATTCATTTGCGCATGCCTAGCTGTCAATAGATACGTATACGTTCTTGTCTCATGAACAACTTTAACTCCCTATTAGCATTCGCGGGTTACGAAGTTCAGCCATTGGTCGCGTTCATCACAAACTTGAACAGGTTGCTATTTTTAGAGCGATCCCTCATTTCGTAATTCTGCTGAATGCGCTTTTTCAACATGACACAACAAGGAACAAGGGGTCAAGAACATAACCTACTTTATTTAATATTAATTTTAGTCATCACAAAGAAAAATTAACGTTTACTGGCGATTTATAAACTCTATCGTGATTTATAAACTTTGGAACAGTTGTCATAACTCATAACCTATATTTACTTTCATTCTTGGTTTTTATTATTTATTAATAATAATATCATAAATATAAACATGGATTTATTTAATGAGGACAGGGAGCAGGGAGCAAATAACAAATTGGGTAAATAATAATTTTAATTTACGGGATCATCTAATTTCTGTCAAATTGGGCACATGACAATTTATTGCGTTTATATTGGTTGTTTTGACAACGGCGGACGGAAAAAGATAAGATCTTAAAACTAGAATTCAATAAATCTTATAACCAAATAACTAATAAAAATGGAAAAACGTTGAAAACTTTTTAGAAAATGGTATAAACAAATGTAAACAATCATTAATATTCGTCCATATTGGAATTTTACCCAAATCGACAGCTTGCGCACAAAAGCGCGCGAACGAACACAAAATCCCATCGAAATCGTCAAGATAAACTTCTGGTTAGCGTAGCTTTCTTATTCTATGGAACAACTGAACGACTGAGAAACTGTGGTTATGTTTTGTGTTATTGATATGAATGTAATCTCAAACAACAGTTATTTATCCTTTATTTACATATTCCATTTAACAGTTTTTACACCTTTGTGTTTCCTAAACAACAATTAATATGATTAGTTCACTACATAATATTAACAAAGCACTTCGTTAAATTTTGTGCGTAAAATAATGGCTTATAGTGAATTACCTCCTGTTCTTGAATGGTCAACAGATGACTTAAAAGCTTATCTGTTTAAAGAGCATTTTTGCAAAGATTCTATCGAATTGTTATGTGTAAGAAATCAGTTAAACGGTAAATGTTTATTAGCGCTAAACGAAAATGATTTCACATTATACCCAATAACAGAATTAAATCTTCATGATAGAAAATATTTATATATTTTGTGTAAAACGTTACAGCGTGAGAACCAGGGTGCTTTAATCGATTTAGGGCTGTTAGAGGGTCCTCATGTTAGCCTTTATACTGCATCTTTAAATTGTAATAATAAAATCGATAATAGTGAGTATTGTGAGTCTGAACGAGTTTCCCCACCTGCCTCGGAAGATGGTCGCATCAAATTGCCGCCTGAGAAAATGAAAGCATTCCTCAGCTTCATTTATGTGGTCTTCGTAACGTGGATCACAGCCTTTGTGATGGTGATTGTGCATGACAGAGTGCCGGATATGAAGAAATACCCACCGTTACCAGATATATTTTTGGATAATGTTCCGCATATACCATGGGCTTTTGATATGTGTGAAGTCACGGGTACTGTAATGTTTACCATATGGTTAGTTGTGCTATTATTTCATAAACATAGGTAAGTAATTTATATAACCTTTTGCCCAATTTTAGATAGCTATTTTACGTTAATAAAGGGATGTAACCCTTGCAACCTCAATCTTAACTTATTTTTCTTTAAAAGGTAAATTTTTTCCGAAACTTTCGTTGTTGTTTACTCTTCAAATGATCAAAGTCACAATATCAACCAATCCCGTTCAATAGTTTGTGTGCGACAGCTGTTTGAAGTGGACAAGTTTTAGTCTTGTGCGAAGTGGAGCAATACCTATGGTCGGTGATTCCCTTCCTGTTATCGAATCCCTGCGGTGTGAGGGAATCAAAACCGAACCATGTCTGGAGAGGCTTCACCTTCAGCAGTAGTATAACGAGTTCAAAAATAGCCGCACTCCTGTGTTTGATGAGACCCGTCCAGGATGCCCAAATGAGTTTACTACGGAGAAAACCATCAACAAAGTCCATAAGATGTTACTGAAAGAAAATAGATTGAAGTATAGGGAGATAGCTGGGACATGTAGCTTGTCACTGGAACGTGTGCAAAATATTGTGCACGAACATTTGGGTTGGGTATGACAATTCTGTCGGCCCGATGGATACTTACCACGTTTGTCATTTGTTGACAACAAGCGGAATCGTGTGATCACTTGTAGTTTAGGTTCCAAATGAGTGGGTCTCTTCACTGCCAATGCACGAGGGTCTATTGTGCTACACCACCTGAGGCTACACCATACCTATTCATATTTTACCAGCAGCACAATCTTCTTAATGAATTCGATTATTTTGCTGAGTGAGCTTTCTTTTAGACACGCTGAACAGGAACATCATCCTCCAAGAACAAGCAGCAATCGGAATTTTCCAAAAGGCACTACCTCGAGAAATGATTCAAACGACAATGACCAGTATATAGTACCACCAGGCAGTGCAATCTCATACTACTCATACCCACTTGGCTCATGATTTCGATGGATTAATATGAGGAGTGTTTGGTTCTGGTGACCAGAGACCAAGTAGCAGTCGAAGCAATGAACTATTCCCGTGTCCGAAGAATCTGCGAAGAAGGCAAGGTGTTATCCACATTGACTCGAGATTGACTATTTGGCGAACTAAAGAATGATCATGGAACGGTATTATAGGTAGTTGATTTATTGACCATATTAGACGAATTGAAGAAAAAACTGCCCGTTTGGCCCGTAAGAAGGGCTTTAGCACCAAACAATGCCCTAGCTCGTTGATCCCGAATCGCCACGGCGAAATTAGTTGAATTGGGATATGAGGTACTGCCGAAATCATAAAGCCCACGGACGATTGTTTTGCAGGGACACCTGTATTCATCGCGAATCTCCAGGACTACATTGTTTGAATTGGTATACGAGGTACTACTGTATGCCTCTATTCTCCTGAACTGACCGCTCCTCAATTTTTTTTGTTCGCAAACATGAAAACGTGTCTCGAGGGTAAGCGTTTTACGTCGACTGAGGTAATCCAGCTAGTGTAGGTATCAGACTTGGTTTCAGCACCGATTTATTTCCATGCGCATGCAATAGTTCAGTGCTCTGTTTTGGATCTTTTTGGTTGTGCATTGCAGGTATTTTAGTCTTGAGTATAGCCAGAACTATAACAAATATTTTCATTGCCTTTATGAAAGTAAATAAAGCTCGAAGTCTTTAAAGGGAGCAGATCAATGTTGGTGATATCACCACTGAATACACCGGTCGATGAGCCCCTAAGCTTTTCGAGTTGTTTATAAAAAGGTATTTGTAGATGTCAAAATGAGCAGAATATCGAAAATATGTTTTTTTATTGTATTAAGTAGCACAAAGAGTATGTTGATTAATTTTCTTATCTTTTGATTGGACATTGGAATTAGAACACCAGTAATAAACTTTTATTGTTATTAATTGTAATTTACTCATCAAAATACATACATATTTTATGAAAACATTCTGTGAAATTACCTATTATACAATACTTAAGGCAACACGTATGTAATAAAATAAGTACCTACTGCTAGTAGTTATTGCGTCTTGTCAATTTCAAACTGTAATATTGACATAGGTAATAAATAGAAATATATCAATAAAGATAAAAAAACGGTTAACAAATTTAATTTTACAACTTGTGTAGGTATACCTATTATAAATCTGATATTCTGCATTAAAAAATAATTATAAATAGGTAGTTTTATAGCATGCACAGGAAAGTAAAGTTAACAAGTTTTGTTTTATGTCATGGAATAGGTATTACAAAAGTATATTTAATTAATTCATACTCTGATATGCCAATATCTGTCGATTTCGATATCGAGTTCTATTCATAGAAATCTTATATTATATATGTACTCTCAAAGATTAATCTACACAATAGATAGTCAGCCCAATGCATTAAAATCAGAACATCTCTAAGTATGCCTGCCACTACGTGGCGTAGACTAGCGTGTAAAGCATAGAGCAGTATTGTCACAGCCAGAAACCGTTTTGTAGTTTATTAATATCAAAAACAAAACGCGACGTATAACAATTATTTAGATCATTTGCAACAGATATGCACCGGCAATGCTGTATTGTCAGAGAGAGAAATTGATGAAATTCTGTATTAATCTGGAGGGGATACGCAGGGAGGGTGGAAAAAAAAACAAGCGAATGTGGTGTGTGTCGTGCTGTTGCCAATTCGTCGGTAAAAGAAACACACAGGGTGATTTATTACAAGTACAGTATTGAAATAAAAGCCTAATCTCTATGAATTAAATTTAATATAATAATATTTAATCCATGTCATACATGTTTCAAGACTAGACCAGTCCCATGATCAGTGGCGAACAATCGTTAAATGAAAAGCTTTTAGATAGAAACATACTTTTGACTAAATATTTCACGTAGACAATGTGGCAAAGATGTAACAAGATTGTTGTAGATCTTATAATACCTATAATAAAAAAATTATCAGTGCTACCTATATTATATTAGGTATACCTATTATAATAGTCTGTCTCTTCATCAGGTATAAGTTCCACTTTATCGGTTTAGGTACTTAAATTTTACTTCTTTTTAATGTTTCTTCGGGTAAATAATAAGTTCGGTAGGAATAGGGCTTTGGGTATGAAACAAAAAAGATAGAAAATAGAAATTTGATATAGGGGTAGTTCTAAGCATTTACAAGTTTGTGACGTGTAGCGATTTTCGATGCCGCCCCCGAAGGTATACATGAGGGCGGCGCAATGCCGTTTTAAATATCTCGTTTCGCTTTCTTGGAAAATAAAAAATTATAACTGATAACTGAAACTTAGTACTTAATACGTGGGCGTAAGAGGTAAGCTCACTTCACAGGTCTCTATTAATGAAAGAAAGTTAACATTTTGAGCATCTGCGTAAAATTAAATGTATCCGTTTGGTGGGTAGTTTTGATTACAATAAGTCGGTGCCAAGCCCAAGCCCGAAACAAAATAAATCTATATTTACCTACTACCTATTTGGCTTGGTACCGACTATTATGTGCATTGTTGTCTTTTGAATGATATTTGTATTTTGTTATTTTTCGTATTTTTTATTAGTTCTTTTGACAGCTCTGGTGTCATCAATACACCTGTATCCCGAATTGCACCAAATTGCGATGCTATTGAACAAGCATATAATCCTAAATATAATATTCTTTTTGAACTACCTGTATCTCGAAAACCAAGCCGTAGCGGACCCATGTACATATGAAATTTGTATCTTAAAATTAGTCAAAGAATCACCCTTTAAAGTTTGTACAAGTACTTATGCAACACCCTGTATACATAGATACTTTGATTTGCAATTTGCAAATCTGTCAAACTAGGTAATGCTGTTTTTTTAGCTCTCCATATCATATATGTAATATATGTATATATGGAGACTATTAGTTTCATGAAAAAATTTTTTTTTTAATTTCACCGGAAATACTTGTTTTTGGTCATTTTATACATAAATAAGTAGTTTTAAAAAAATGTCTGTCTGTCTGTCTGTCTGTCAGTCTGTCTGTCTGTCTGTCTGTCTGTCTGTATGCACGAAAACGCAAAAACCGCTTAACAGATTTTAACCAAATTTGGTACAAAAATACTATTGGACATGGCAAGGAGCTGATTAGATTTTGGGAAACATTGAGCGTAGGCAAGGGGTTTAAAAGATGGTTCAAAAATTAAAAAAATTCATAGTTTAAGAACTTATGCCGAAATACAGCATAATTTTTGACGCATTTAATTGAATATAACCTAAAATATTTAACATAAAATATTAGACCACATTGGCGTTCGAAAATTGTGTAAAATGGGGTAAAAAATATTTTAAAAAAACGTACTTCTTAACCATAGCAGAAATATTAACTAATTATTTATAGCTTTAATAGAATATAACCTATAAAATGTGTCATAAATAACTTACTTTCATAGGCGTTCGTGAATAGAGGAAAAGGGGTCAAAACATAAAAAATATATATTTCCTAAACTTATTCGAAATATTGAATAATTTTTTATAGTTGTGATAGAATATAACCTAAAAAATGTTACATAAAAGAATTGGTTCACACAGGCGTTCGAAAATAGTCTAAAAAAAAGGTCAAAAACGAAAAAAAAATTGTTTCTCAAATATACCAGAAAAATTGGCTAATTATATATAGCTTTGATATAAGATAACCTAAAAAATGCAGCATAAAATTTTTATTTACATAGGCGTTCGTAAATAGTAAAAAAAAGGAGTAAATTAAGAAAAAATAAAATGTAAAAAATTTTATATTTAACTAGTTGAATTGGTGTTAAAAATACACGACAAAAATTAATGTACCATAGGCATCCGTGAAAATTCTATAAAAGGGTCAGAAAAAATTTGTATCCGTGATAACATCAAAACCACTTAACGGATTTTAACCACATTTGGTACGAAAATACTCCAGGATATTTATAGGTGGTGATTAACATTGAGCGTAGGCAATGGGTTTAAAAGAGGGTTTAAAAATTTAAAAAATCATAGTTCTTAAACTTATCCGAAATATTGAATAATTTTTTATAGTTGTGATAGAATATAACCTAAAAAATGTTACATAAAAGAATTAGTTCACACAGGCGTTCGAAAATAGTCTTAAAAAAAGGGTCAAAAACGAAAAAAAAATGTTTCCCAAATATACCAGAAAAATTGGCTAATTTATATATAGCTTTGATATAAGATAACCTAAAAAATGCAGCATAAAATTTTTATTTACATAGGCGTTCGTAAATAGTAAAAAAAAGGAGTAAAATGAAAAAAAAAATATATTTAACTAGTTGAATTGGTTTTAAAAATACACGAGAAAAATTAATGTTCCATAGGCGTCCGTGAAAATTCTATAAAAGGGTCAGAAAAAATGTGTATCCGTGATAACTCAAAAACCACTTAACGGATAACCTACAACATGCAGCCATAACAATTTTGTTTACATAGGCGTTCGTAAATAGCAGAAAAGGGGGCAAAATAAATTTTATAATAAAACAAAAAAAAAAACAATTATTTTACGTACAAGAACTTGGCCTAGATCTGAAATATAAAATATCTGCGTATAAATAGTGCCTCCAAAGAGAAGAAAAAGGCACAAAACTTAAAAAAAAATAGCTGATGTCTAAAACAAAACAAAAATTTATTAAATTTAGATAAATGACAAAAAGGTCATAAATTATTACTTTTACACTTAAATATGGAGAGCTATTCGTGCCTCGGGGGCAACAGTTTATTTTATTTACTTTCAAATATGGTGTTATGTAATTGTATTCAAATTAAATGTTTGGGGATGATATTTACGAGTTTTATTTTTTTATATAGAGAAACTGTTATTCAGTTTTTAAGGATCAATCTGAAGCAGACGATTGTACTTGTTAAAACATGAAAAAAGTTATTGTCGTGATACTTTTAACACCCTGTTGGTGGGTTTTTAAAGCTTTTTACGAAACGTGTTAACAATACAATCTACATAAATCGTTAGTTTTTTAAAGTTTTATGATCATTGCACAAAAACCAATATTAGGGAGACTGTAAGTTTTTTTTCAATTCGGCGTTGCAGAATTTGAACCTAATTGTGATAATTGTGTTATTTTACTAGTATAGATATTTTTGAGTAAATTAATTCGGTTATAATCGATGAGTAGAATCTTTGGAGTAAAATACATTTCACAAAAACCCTGAACCATATTTCTCAATAGATTTAAATTTTCATTAAAAACAGATTAAAAATTCTAATTTTTTACATCCTGCATTTCGAAACCGTAGTTTTTTAAATAATTATTGTCATGCTGGAAATTTCAAACCTTATTTACTTCAGCAACTTGTAAAAAGCACAGCCTTTTTAATATTAACATTTCTTAAAATCGATATTACGCGATAACGATGACTTTCTATCAATATCACAGAAGGATACATTTATTACGTATATAATTTGTTAGATTTTACATCTCCGAATTGAAACACACGCAATAAATGTGCATAAAAAAGTTAGGGTAGCATTTCACGCCTGTATGCCTCTTTAATTTACCCGCCTCTGAGATTTATTTTTTCATAATGTTAACGACAAGTTGATTCTGCTGTTTGAGTTTGATCCTTAAAACTGAATCAGGTAATAACCGGAAGTCCTATCTATCACGCCAAATTTCGTTAATTTAAATATAACTTTTTGATGCATCCTTATATCCGAAATTTAAAATTAATATTATTTTAGTCATTTAAAATTATTGTCTAAAACATTTAATGAACCAGCCCTGTATATTTATACTATTATAGTAATTTCTTTTATTTTCGTCCATACACATTAATCTTTGCGTATATAGGTATACGTATACCATATAATTTTATATTACTACCCGAGAAAAAACACTGCTGCACAGTAGTACATATATGATACCTATAATATAAAAACAAACTCCCACCTCGTAGGGGAAAGTATACTCGTCCTTGTCTAACATTGCCCATATGATTATTTTATTTCAACACAATACATATAACGCCATCTACTATTTCCATGGTTGCATGTTTTTCTAATAGATGTAGCTCGTGTCGAGACAGTTTCAATTTTTGTTTTATTTCCCATATACGCTGACTATCTATTGTGTAGATTAATCTTTGCGTGTAGTAATATTTATAGATACTGTTCGGCAGTTAAGCCACCCTGAGCAATTGCGTACACAACTTGAGTGCCCAATATATAAAACATAACACACTAAAAGCAAAACAGTGTTCACCTTATACGGTTTGAATTTTTGTTTTAGAAATCCTCACGTCTTCTTCTATTTTTCTGCATGAAATTTGTGGCCTTGCTACAACACAAGCTAAAAGATTTATTTCCACAGCTTCATGATTATTTCTGCGAGGTTTTGAATAGCAGACAAAATTAAGTAAATTAGATTTTACCCACAATACCGGAGCACTACCTAGTCGTTCTGCAAACCTAATAGGGTAAATTTCTTTTCTAAATTTTGTAAGAAACTGAAATAATTGTAATATAATATCATATAGCCTATGCAATGTATCTAGGATACGGGCATTATTGATGAACAGTCACTGATAGCACAGCATTAATAAGTACAGCATTCCGACTCCACGTTGGCACTTTGAAATAAACTGTGACGTACGACGCCGCCATTTTGGGTTACAAGTCAGGTCCTAACTAAGAATAATTATAGTTTTCGGTTTCTAACCACAGTACTGTATTTTCATTTTTGTAAAAACATTTAAGTACATAATAATATCGCTGTCAATTTCAGAAACATTTGTGGTGTGTCATAGTGATTGAAAACAGCCTTGAGTGGTGGTATTAGTTAAATGTTGACATGATTGGGTGATTTTTAATAATAATAATAAACACAACAATAATAAAGACTTTATTAGGAAAAAAGACATTTTTATAAAAGTTGAAGCAGTGCTTCCTAACTTAACCTAAACGTAAGTTATATTTTAGCTTGCTTAAACCTATCTGAAAATAGTTTTACATCGCTGACCAGATTAAGTAGGTAGCTTATGTTTACAAATTAATTTGTTCTATTACGTGTCAGACAGCGCTCTTAAACGAAAACCCCTGTAAACTTTTTATATTCTCCGGTAGAGCGTTGTAATATTTTGAAACCGTACCTATAGGAAAATGACCGCTCAAAGATTGATGTTGTGTCTAGCGATGGCGTATTGACAGTTTTATGAGGAATATTCACATCATACACCGATCCCCGGAACTTCAATCTTTCATATAAGTATTCCGCCTATTTCCATCTGATGATTTTTATTAATCAAAATTAGTGAATGAAAATCCGACGTTGTTTCATTCTTAACCAGCCGATTTCCTTAATCTTATTGCTAGCCTCTTTCACCCCTACGAATTCCACATACAAGCTGTGTGCCTGAATTCTGCATCAACTGAATCCTGTTCTCAGCAATTTTAGTCAAACAAGGGCCATATATATTCTTTCATTTAGTTTAAAAACATATTAGATTCTGCCATTTCGTAATATAAATTTTACGGTTATACAAATAGTTGTTATAAACGTAAAATTATCTAGTATTCATCTTTATTTTTACTTATTACTCACCTAACAGGATCTATGGGGACGCAAAAAAATGTTTAGAGCAAGTGTACCGCTTATTGGGACAACATTTTGCAGCACACATATGTCTTCCCTGATTGTTCATTGTATTAATCATAAGATACGTTAATAAAAATAAAATCCTTTTAATTCTCACGAACACTATACCAAAAACACAGAATTAGATTACAAACACAATATTTATTTATCTCGTACACGCCGACAATGAACTATATATTGAACACAGGAGTGAACGGTATCTATCTACGTCTATGCGATTATTTTGACGTTGTAACCCATAATGGCGGCATGCGCGACGATATGCGCAGGACGGCTTGCAAGCGGAAAGTCAGAATACTGTATTATTTATTATACTGTGCTGATAGTATAATAACAATTATGAATGTCAGAGAATACTCGTAAAGATTTTTAATAAAAAAGATATTAAGTAAATAATATAATTGTGGGTCGATTAAATTACTATAAATGTTTGGAAGCCCACCAGCTTCATCATCAGTGGCAATATCAGTAGAGAATTTGTATTTGCAAATATTACATCATTTGATTAAACTAAGAGTACGTTAAGAGTAATGCGTCGAAGTCACCTCGAGGAAAATACTGTTAATTGTTATAAATGAGAATAAAATATATTTATTATATTACATTTTTGGTTTTTTCTTTTTAGTTATCATCTCGATTAATACAATTTTGTGAATTTTTATAGTACGCAGTAATTAATACCTCACTTGTTTAAAAGAAAAAAAAAGAAAATAAGAATGGACACATGCGTGCGTTAATAATGTCCATTATTTCTTTAAAATAAATAATATAATATAGTAATTTATCTACAACTGTCATGTAACGGGTACCATTTGACACTATTTTCAGTGTCATAATGACGTATATTACCGCACTAGTGCGTTTTTGAATACATTACCGCACTAGTGCGATAATAAGAATAAATACCAAAATTAACTATTTATTTTACAATATGTAGTTACTTAATTATATGTAATTAACTTATTTATTATATATATTTACAGTGCACTCTTTACAATTATATACATTAATTCCAGATGCTGACATGCCCAACGCTTTACTAGAATAATTACTTATATTTTGATTTTGAATATTTCCTGATTCTGATTTTCGTTTTAGGAATGCTATCAAATGTACGTATTTCTTGATGTCGATATTTTGCTTAAGTGAAAATTCTGTTCTTAACATGGAATAGTAACACCAAAGGGATGAAAGCTTCTGTATCTTGCTTAGCTCGTTAAAATATACTAATAGTGCTTTTTCACTACTCATGTTTCCAACCTTCTTTTCTCGACACCATTTCTCGTAACTATCATAAGCCAGCTGGTATTTTTCTCGTGATTTCTCTGGCACAAGATTTAAAATTACACTGGAAGCTTCATTTTCAATATCCCAAGGGAGATTGTCTTCGCTTGAACTCATTTTTATAGATTTTTGTTCATTCAACTTTGACAATTTGATGACATAACTAATTTATTTTATTTCCACAGCTTTGTTTCTCTTTGTTGCTATGATCACAAAATATGATTTACAGTACCTTATGTTTAATAAAAATACGTTGAATTGAAATATTTTTTTTTATAAAATTTTATGATATACTGTTAATAACACTAATAAACAGTTGTAGATAAAATTTTGTACGTAACACGTGGGATAGGAATTATCAACGCACTTATGTGAATACACGACTCGGCCTACGGCCTCGTCGTGCAAACTTCACATGCGTGCGTTAATAATGTCCATATCCCACTAATTACGTAAATAACTATTACGTAACAAGTCCGGAAAATAGGTAAATATACAAAATTCTAGGCCGTAGGCGAGTCCTGGAAGTCTACAATACATATTAACAGAAACATTTTAATTCTCATTTATATTACTTACTATTTATATTAAAATTCGAGCAATTGCTAATATTGACGGGATTCAATTTGTATGAAATGACAATAGGGACGTGATTCGTCCCGTCCTAATCCGGGAAGTACCTACAGTTTAAAGATATTTGATGATTCGGCAAGTGAATGGAAACAATGAATAACTCATTATGAATGGTTTGAAAAAGCTTCTAATCTTCAAAATAAAACGCAAGAACAACAAATTTATGATAACTATCGGCATAGATTTCTTTGAATTTTACGAAAATCTATCAATTATTGATAAAAGTAGCGTAGCCGCCCTCAAGAATGTGTTTCAAACAGGGTTTAAAAAAATAAAAGATGATTTTTTTTAAATGTTCGTGCTTTTCCTACCTCTGGGTCGCAGTCGCGCGCACCGTACCGTATACATGTACTGCTACTATACTATTCCATATTGTTTATATACGGTCGGGCGGGGTGGTACCAACGGTAATACAATGCAGGATAAATCGCTTAATAGTGGCAATTCCCGTTTTCCGATTGTTCGCATAGTTAAAAACAGTGTTCCAGTCTCTGCCACTTAAGTTAATCTTCTAAGGGGGTATGTTTTGTGAACGTGGCTGGTTCAAGCATCACACCATCCTCGTATTGTTAATTTTACCTACGGAAATAAATTTCAAGTTGCAAACCATATTCAATCCTCCTGCTTGTTGCCGTTTTTTTTTAATCCAACATTTTCTCTCTTTTATTTTTTCGTGTTTTTTGTATTGTTATGATTTTTTTCTTTTATTCTGTTATTTTTGCATAGAAGGTGTTTCTAAAAAAGCTGGTCAAAATTTGGGAGCGAATTGGGGACGTCTAATCATGAAAAAAACCTAAATTGTAATTTTTCGAATAGTCCTTATTTAACAGGGTGTTAAAGATGACTGCCTGAGGACGATTTTTTGTAAATATTTTCGAAACGAGTAAAGATGAATTAATCAAATGTAGCATATTTATTAACCTAGTTAAATGTTGTAAACTGACATGAAATTGAATAAAAAAGGCGGGCAAACGGGGGGCACCCTTGCCTTAATTATAACCTAACTTTTTTTTCTTGTGACTTTTATTCATTTTGTGTCAAAAATGTGATAAAATAAAGTTTTATACATTTGAAAGGCATACTTCTTTTTTCTCGAAAAACTTAAAGGTTTTCGAGAAATTCGAGTTTCAAAATTTTAGGACAAAACTGGTCCTTAGTTAACATCATTAATAAAATTAGTGAAATACAGTTTGCTAACGAAAAGGTTTCCAAAATTTTTTTAACGCTTTGTACTAAGGACCAGTTTTGTCCTAAAATTTTCAAACTCGAATTTCTCGAAAACCTGTAAGTCTTTCGAGAAAAAAGAAGTATGCCTTTTTTATGTAGAAAACTTTATTATTTACTTTACTTTAGTCTCCTCTTAATAATACATGTCCTATGATATTTTACAAATCCTTTGTGTATTAACAATTCTATGTTCATTTGTATAAAAGTATAATGTATTTTTTTAATTATTATCTAAATCTACGAAAAACTATTGAACAAATCATGGTTACAATATTCTGCCACCGTGTGTTACTGTCGTTTTTTAAATTCCACATTAAGTCTTCCCCATACCATATGATGTTCATCCGATTATATTATATATATATATATATATATATATTTAGATTAATCTGAGAAAATAACACGTTGCCAAAAATTATTTGTTACATTCATATATTTATTTGCAAACTGTTGTTTTTTTCGATTAATCATTAACCCAATTCTTTTTCCAGTCACTGTTGTTATTATTATTACTGTCGGTATCCTTTGGCAGGCATGATTTATTATACGTCTTATATACGAGGGAGAAATGTATTAAAAAACGCTGCATTCGATGACCTTTTATAATGTAAAGAGGCCTGGGAACGGATAGCCCCGGTAGAATCGTTAAATTTATATATTTCAAATTAACTTTGGAAAAACTATACTTCAAAGTTAGTATTTATTGTTGTTTTAGATTCATTTTGTTGCGACGATTTTTCGCACTGTCTGGCACAGTCTTCCTTCTACGTTGTGTAACAATGCTGATCACATCGCTGAGCGTTCCTGGTGCCCATTTACAATGCCAACCGAGAAATTACAACACATTGGGCACATCAGCATTTTCAGATTTGGCGAAAAAGTTCTCACAAGCTTGGGTGATATGGCGGGGTGCTGGTATGTCGATACAGGGCGTCCGTACATGCGGCGATTACATGTTTAGTGGACATACTGTGGCATTGACAATGCTCAATTTTTTCATTACAGAATGTAAGTATACAGAAGCATTAAATGAGTTTTAGGTGTGTTCTTCCTTTCCAAAATTTTTCAAAATAAAGGAGAACACAAAATCATATCATGTTGTGACACTTTTTTGCGTGGTGCAATCTTGCAGCAAACAATATAATAATCGCGAACAGAAAAATCCATATAAAAAATAAATTTTCTGGATTTTTTGTAAGTTAACGTCAAAACTTAAGTTTATGACCATCCTGTATACTTAAACTAAGAGGTAGGTAGGTAGGTAGGTAGGTTCAAACTGAGTGGGTCTGCACCAGACCCTCCACTGCGACCACCGAAGATCTATTGTGGCTCATACCTCACCCAGCAGCTCAATCTTCTTAATGAAGTCGATTATTTTGCTGGGTGAGCTTTCTTTTAGACCAAATATTGCGAATCTAGTTCTAGCTGCAGCCGGGCAAGAACACAGTACATGTTCCGCCTTCTCATCAGTCTTCAGGCACAATCGCTACTCCGAATTTTCCAAGAGACCCTCGAGAGATGGTGATTCAAACGACAGTGACCGGTATATAGTCTAACCAGGCAGCGCAGATGAGATCTACTCATATCCAACAACTCCCTGGCCCTTGATTTCGATGGGTTAATGAACTCCTTCGAATGTATCGAACCTGGATGATTTTGCCAAAAGTTCTGAACTTTTGTTGTCATCCAGGTATTAAGTATGTATTTGGCAGTGCTAAACGCTATGTCAGTTGCGGGTTCTGGTCCGATGAATTCTCCTTCAGCTCCTTCTCTTGCCAGAGAGTCGGCCATTTCATTCCCTTTTAATCCAGAATGGCAAGGGATCCAGACCAGAGTCAGGTTATTGTTTGTCCCAATATGAGAGAGTCTGTTTTGACAATTCCAGATGATCTTGATGAGCTTAGGGTCTTTATAACCGCTTGGCTATCAGAGAAAATTTTTATTGACTTTCATGCACAGTCTCCTGATCGAGCACTGAGCACACAGATCAATGGCCAGAACTTATGCCTGGAATACAGTAGTGTGAGAACCCAGACATTGAGAAATGTTTGTCTTGGGTCTGCTTCCGTAAACTCCGGCACCTGAGTTTGTCTTTGCGCCATCAGTAAACCAACAATAGTCCACACTTTGCAACTCCCTCCATGCAGGACCCATTGATCTATCTGGGGAACAAGGCAGATCATAGTTTATTGTGGGAGGCATCAGAGTTCATTCCCAAAATGCTGTGACTTTCAATGCCGGCCAGCAGTCTGTTGTCCTCTATGCCTCTACCATACATCGAGTATGAACTATATAAAGAGGAGTTAAATCCAGGAGTACCTCCATAGCAGCTGACGGTGTGGTGGATAATGCACCAGTAACACTCAAACATGCTTGTCTCTGCAAAACAGATAGTTTTGCTGGGTCGTTCGCTGTAAGGCTTTCGTCCACCAGGCAACTGCTCCATACGTTATTATTGGTCTTATGACCATAACGTATATCCAGTAGATTTGTTTGGGTTCATTCCATAGGATTTTCCACAGATCCGTCGACATGCTCATAAGGACAGTCTTCCTTTTCCCTCCCTTTCCAGATGAGCATTCCAGTTGAGCGTTTTGTCTAGTACCAACCGTAGATATTTCGCCTCTGTCTCATATGGTATATTCTAGCAAAAGAAAGTGGAATTAGGCCGTCCAGCTTTCTTTTCCAAGTCAAACGTACAATTATGGTTTTCCTGGGATTTACAGACATCTGCTCCAGCTGACACCATCCGTGAATTATATTCAGGGTAGCTTGAGTTCTAGAAGAAGCGATTCTTTCAGGACTTGATCTGGATAGTATGACCAGATCATCGACGTATGCTTGAAACTCTATCTCCTCTCGCTCCAGCCCTGCCTAGAGGCATTGTTGACGCATAACCCAAATTCTATCTCAAAATTGATTTGTAGGAGGGAGATATTCAAATTTATTAAGTCTCCTTTTCGTAAAAAAAATTGATATTAATTTATTTTTGATAAACAGCTACAGATAGGTATACGGAAGTATTGAGAAAAGTTGTTGCTCATATTTACATGAGGAAATTGAAAATTGAAAAATAATCAGGGTGTTCTATTTACAATAGCGAAGTTGCCACCACTTTAGGACACAACCGACAACACCTCATGTTCAAACATTTTTTAAATTGTAGATCATGGTCGTTTATCACGGTTGCCAAATTTTTATAATGATTCGATATGTAAGTTCTCCAGAAACATTTAATACGCCATCCACCCTGGGACACACTGTATAATAATAATAATAATAATAATAATAATAATAATAACAATTCTTTGGAACCAACCTATAATATGTCTGGCCGGAAAAGGTACTGCAGCCAACAGTATACTTACCGCTACAGTAACGACGTAGACTGTACAGCCAGGGACGCAATGTCTGACCGGTTGGGGCATACCCACCGCTACCGTAATGCGTAAACGGTACAGTCAGTACGTCCAGCTGTCCAGCTGTCCCAATACCCACCTAGTATCCTACTCCTAGTGTCCTTTGCACTACCAAACACCTCTCCCTAACCCCAATTGGCTGGCGGTAGCCATAAAACGCACACCATTTTCTATGAAAGATGAGTCAAAGGAGAAATGAAAGAATGCGGCAGCCTGGAATGCCCCAGGGCACGTCTGGAGCCAACGCTGGACGTGGCAGTATGCGATCCGTTGGTGGTAGGTTGCTGAATAGGCGGGCACCTATCGCTCAAGAAACTACAGCCAACAGCAATAATGTGGAAATACCACCAGCTGACCCACAACCAGCAGCCAATGTTAGGGAGGATAATCCTCCCCCCATAGCTCCTGGACGCAGTAGACGCATGAGATGGAGTACTAACTTGAATAAGGATGTCATGCGCTACTACTTCATAGCCACAAGCCTCGAAACGGATTTTACTGATTATAGGGATAGACTAAAGAATATGTTTGCTGCTGAACATCCAGAACACAATGATATTACAGCACAACGCCTATCCGATCAGCGTAGAGCAATACAGAGAAACAATCTATTAACCCAAATTGAAATTCAGTATATTTTAGACAGAGTGAGGGAGGAACTAAATATACCTCATACGCCCAATCAGTCTTTTGAGGATGACAATGTTTATGGTACCCATACACCCTCAGATTCGCCACGTGGTTCACCATTCAATAACATAGATATAGAGATTCCTCAAGAGCCCCACCAAGAGGACGAAATACTTAATACTTACCATGCTAACTTACTGAAATACCTTGGAATGGACCCTAACGTTAGACCTCCCATACAAAAACTTAGATTTAACAAGAACACAGGAACACTTATAAATAGAGCCAATTCCATCCTAGAACAAACGCTAAACGATGGTATGAATCTTGAAGAGGTACATTCCACGATATATTGCGCGGCAATTACCGTAGTGAGCCTTAATCAAAAATATACATCACCTAACAAAAAAAATACAGATGGGTATTTACCATCATGGCAACGCCGCCTCACCAATAAAATTAATGGCCTACGAAGGAGTATCGGTAAAACTCAACAGTACCACGACGGAAATAGAAACAACAGATTGCTTAGAACACTGCCGACAGACTTAAAAGACATTATACAAACAATCAATGCCGAAACGGAAAATAAAGTGCGTACATACCTTGATACACTTAAACAAAAGTTAGCAGCATACTCAGCTCGATTAAAGAGATACAGAGAAAGTTACTCAAGACGCAGAGACAACAGCCTATTTTCGAACAATGAAAAGGCGTTTTACTCATCACTATCAAAAAAATATGATAACCTTAACCCCCCAGATCTTGAAAGTCAGACCAACTACTGGACGAGTATATGGTCACAGAGCAATAACCATACAAAAAATACTTGGATAAACCAAGAAATGAAAGCACAGAACTCTCTACAACCAATGAATGAAATTGTAATAACCCAAGCAGATCTAACAGCTGCTTTAAAGAAAATTGCAAATTGGAAAGCGCCCGGACGCGATGGCTTGCATAGCTTTTGGTATAAACGATTCACAGCTTGTCATGAACTCTTAGTTAACAATTTCAACGATGTCATTAGATTTCCCAACAACTTTCCAACATTTTTAACTGAAGGACTTACTTATTTAATTCCAAAGACTGATAACCCGGATCACCCTTCGTTGTTTCGTCCCATTACATGCTTGCCGACCCTTTATAAGATCCTTACGTCGATATTATGTGCTAAACTTGAAGACCACCTGGAACTGGCTCAAGTGATGACAGATGAGCAGAAAGGTGCTAGACGCAACGTTATGGGATGCAAGGAGCAGCTGGTTGTCGATTCCGTAGTTATGCAGCAGTTGAGGGTGGGGCAGAGAAATGCACACATTGCATACATCGACTATAAAAAAGCATTTGACTCTGTCCCTCACTCTTGGCTCAAATTTGTATTGACACTGTATAAAGTACATCCTACGCTTATACTTTTTCTTGAGACAACTATGAGGGCCTGGCGAACCACACTGTCTCAAAAAATAAATAACGAACTAGTATTTAGCGGGAGCATACCTCTGCGCAGAGGTATCTTTCAGGGGGATTCGCTCAGTGCCCTATGGTTTTGTCTGTCTCTAAACCCAATTTCAAACACTCTTAAGAAAACAGAGTATGGAGTAAAATTAAAAAATAATGTACAGGATCTCTTAGTAAGTCACCTTTTCTATGTTGATGACCTAAAAGTATATGCAGCAAATGACAGACAGCTGAGAGCCATGCTAAGGCTGGTGCATGATATGAGTTCGGACATAGGTATGACTTTTGGACTGGAGAAGTGCCGCACGATCAAAATGGTCAAAGGGGTACTTAAAGAGTCACAACCTATAGAAATTAATAACGAGGTCGTCATACAAGGTATTGAAGAACCCTATAAATACCTGGGTATAGATCAGACCCATAAAATAGAACATACAACGATGAAATCGAAACTGTCTACTGAATTTGAAAAGCGAGTTAAGCTAATTATCAAAACAAAACTAAACTCAAAAAATATCGTTAAGGCTATAAACACATATGCAATATCTGCCTTAACCCATTCCTTTGGCATAATCAGATGGTCTGATACAGATCTTGATGCACTAAATAGACGAATCAGAACACTTCTAACGCACAAAAGAATGCATCACCCAAATGCATGCACTGAGAGAGTCACATTGCCTAGATGCCTGGGAGGTAGAGGTTTAAAAGATGTTAAAGCAATGTACTATGAACAGCTGGATAATATTAGAAAATATTTTTACAAAAACTCGGATAAACCGATGTACCGTGCAGTGATCGAGGCAGATAAAAATTTGACCACACTTAATTTAAAATCCCGAGAATATAACCCAAAAACACACATTACTACCAACGAGGATAAAATTAGGATGTGGTCAGGAAAGCAACTCCATGGAAGATTTTACAACTCCGTTCAAAACAATTACGTTGACAAATCCCTCTCTTTTATGTGGGCTACAAAAGGTTACCTCCATCCTGAAACTGAAGGATTCTTAATGGCCACGCAGGACCAAGTTATAAAAACACGAAATTACGCCAAATACATACTGGGAGAAGACCTGAGTTCTGATAAATGCCGCAAGTGCGGAGCTGTTTCCGAAACTATAGATCATATTTTGGGATCCTGTAACACACTAGCAAATACGAAGTACTTGACTCGACACAATCAAGTAGCACATATAATCCATCAGAAAATACTGATAGACAGAAAAATGAAAACCGAAATTGTCCCCTACTACAAATATGTGCCAAACGAAGTTGAGGAAAACGATCAATTTAAAATATATTGGGACAAAACAATTTACACCGATCATACAATAGAACACAACCGTCCTGATATTACATTAATAGACAAGAAAAAACACACAACATATCTAATTGATGTTTCTATACCAGGAACACACAATCTGCAACAAAAACATACGGAAAAATTAAACAAATATCAAGCGCTTCAACATGAAATAAAGCGCATCTGGAATATGAGGGAAGTGTACATAATACCTATAATACTATCGTCGATAGGAGTAATACCGAAAAATTTGGAAAAGAACCTAAAAATGATTCAAATCCCTATTACCGTAATTGAGGAGATGCAGAAAGCTGCGATACTGCAATCTCTCAACATTGTGAGATCTTTCTTGGCTGTTGGCAATGCTCATGAATCTTGAAACCTTGTTTTCCGATTCTAAAGCAAAATATACCCTTATGGTGAAAAAAAAAAAAAAAAAAAAAAAAAAAAAAAAAAAAAATAATAATAATAACAATTCTTTGGAACCAACCTGTGATAACGGACAGAACAATACACTGTAACAAACCTGATATAATTATTAAAACAAACGAAATGTGCTATATAATTGACGTTTCTATTCCAACGGATAAGAACATTAATAAGAAGGAAACAGAGAAAATAATGAAATATAGGGATCTTGAGATAGAAATAAAGCGAATGTGGAACACGAAAACTAAAATCTTGCCCGTGGTCCTCGGTGCTACTGGCACTGTATCCTGCTCACTCCAAAAATTCATAGACGAAATACCAGGTAAACACTCCATTTTAGATCTTCAAAAAACAGCAATTCTAGGAACTTCTCATATAGTGCGCAAAATATTATCATAAAACCAACCACCCTTTGGAAACCGGATAGTTTCCCGGGTGGATAAGAAATAAACCAGTGGATAAAGCTGAGATATGATAATAATAATAATAATAATAATAATAATAATAATAATAATAATAATAATTGCTTTATTGTTCTACAGTATAATAACCATTTACAGAACAATGTACAAAAAAGTGTAATATACACACGTCAAAATAATAATAGTAATAATAATCATACAGCAATATACAACTCGTTCCAAAATCAATATAAAATCAATATAAACTATCCGCAGAACGATCCAACTAGTCACACATTATAGTTCCCCGCAATTCTCAAGGGCAATTCAACAGATGACAACACATGACTTAAAGAATCATTATAAATATCACAGTGCTGGTCGATCAAGTTAAAAGTTAAACACATAGTATGAATGGGAGATTTCAACAAAACATTAGTATTGGCTCTATCACAATGAAAAGTATGCATACGCCTTGCAGTCGCTCTTGGCACCATAAAATTTAACCTTCTAAGCAGATCCGGGCAATCGATGCGATTGTGAAGCATTTTATGCAAAAAGCTTACAGATGCTAAGCTCCTTCTAACTAACAAACTCTGTACATCAAACCTGTCAATATAATAATCATAAGGGAGTCCTCGCGTGGGATATATGCCATCCGTTTTAAAACAAAGATACTTCAAAAATTTACGTTGAACTTTCTCGATCAATACACTATGACTATCATAGTATGGATTCCATACCAAGGAACAATATTCCAGCCTTGGCCGAACGTAGGAAAAATAAAGCATTTTCAATGTATTAATATTTTTAAAGTGTTTCCCATTTCTGACAATAAAACCATATGCCCTAGACGCCTCTGATATCTTTTTCAAAATATGACTCTTAAAACTTAAGGCAGAATCAAAGAGCACTCCCAAATCATTGATGGAGTCAGAACGTTGTAATTGTATTTTATCAATATTATAGTTGTAAGTAATGGGACACTGTTTCTTCGTATATGTAACAACACTACATTTGGCCGGATTAAGAGCGATCTATTGAGTGTACACCACTCCCCTATGGAATCAAGGCACATCTGCAACGCATCACAATCACTGATACCATCCACAGAATTAAATATCTTAAGGTCATCGGCAAAAATCAATTTAGAACAAATCAAGGACTCGCCAAGGTCGTTAATAAAGAGAAGAAAAAGTAGAGGTCCCAAGTTTGATCCTTGTGGAACCCCAGATGTGGCCAAATAATCGATGGAATTAAAACCATTATAAGATATGAACTGATGTCTATCATGCAGATAAGACTGAATCAGAAGGACAGCACCGAAATCAAAGCCAAATTTTGGAAGTTTTCTAATTAAAGTTTGATGATCTATAGTGTCAAATGCTTTGCAGAAATCAGTGTAAATAACGTCAACTTGTCCATGCTCATCCAATATCTCAGATGTAATCTGCGTAAATATTGCTAAATTAGTAAGACAAGATCTCTGTGTAATAAAACCATGTTGATAATCGGCCAACTGTGACTTGACAATGTTGTATATGGAACTTCCCTAACTCGCACATACTTTGCTTTATTTGTGCAGGGCAGAGCATATTCTCGAGAACGAGAATATTCTCGTGTAGAAAATTCTGACCGGTAATTTTCGCAAAACGCTCCCTTTAATATAAAAAATAAACAATAATTCAAAATAAATGATTTTATTATTTGAATTTTGTTCGAAGTCAGTTGACGTGTTTTCTGTGAGGAATAGAAATTTATGATTCATTATCGAAATAATAGTATTTAACTTAACGGAGAACCGGGAATTTTTTGAAAATTTTTAATGTTGAGTGTTTTGTGCTGTAGACATTTCAGCCATTGATTATGGGCATTTCATGCCCGAAACATGTATGGCAAGTACAATAAATGTGTTTATTTTGTGGGGTATAGACTTTGATTTGTTTTGGTATTGGATATATGTTGGGATCAAGGAAAACTAATTAATCTACGCTACTCTACACGTCCTCCTCAGAAAAATTTCATATTGCGAAATATTCTCAATTTTTCTGTTCTCGAGAATTTTACATCAGTAATGATGAATGAAGGATAAGAAGTGTAAAACCAGCTTAGTCCCGTGGCTAAGCTACATTTTATGTCTTTTCTGGTATTTAGCATTATTTTGTTTAAATGAAAATAATTTCGTGGCAAAGCGGACTAAAATTATTTTCATTTATTATATTTACGGACATGAAATCCTCTTAATTATTTTGTTTTTTTAATGATTGATGATGGATACCAATGTTTATATTTTTGTATTTTGTTTGTGTACCTGAATAAAATTTATTATTGTAGATACGCCTCGCCATATTTACTATCTACACACATTTTCGTGGATGACGAACATGTTTGGTATTTTTTTCATCCTGGCAGCTCACGAACATTATTCAATAGATGTTTTTGTGGCGTTCTATATTACCAGTCGGTTGTTCCTGTACTATCACACACTAGCTAATAATCAGGCGCTGATGCAACGGGATTCAACAAGAACAAAGGTATATATTTGAATGTTGATGATTTTTTGGTTCTCATTTTTGACCGTTTTATTATTCATCTCAAAAGCGCACTAAGCATTATATTTAGTATCACTTTTGTAACTAGGTAGTCAAAATAATGTCAATTAAATATTAATACCTACGGTTAGTATACCAGTCTACTGTCCATACTCGGCTGGTGAGCGGTCGCAATGAAAATATTTGGAAACTATTTTGTGATCGTATTTTGCAACATATTCTAAATATTTTATGTTTCAATGGCATAATTAATAATTACGTAGCTATAGCTATAGCTATTTCTTGCAGCTGAAAAATATTTTTCTGAAAAAAAAAACAGAAAATTATTTGTTGTAATAATCCATTGTAGAGAGGAGTAACAAGTATTAAAGGAAATAAAGCGACGCCTACTCCACCAAATGTCATATATATACATATATGTTCAAACTAGAACAATCATCGTCAGACATGTTTCGAGATGCATCATCTCATCATGTCATCATTTTGCTCTTGTTTTAATGCGCTATTATAATTGGATTTACATCCAGGTATACAGCACGTTGAAGGCATATTAAAATCGACTAAGAACCAAGAATCAGAAATAAATAAAATTTGGTACTTAACTAAATGTTGGTTAACAAGTTAAATCCATTTGGGTTCTCGAATGCCTTGCTTAGACTAATAGTGTATTACTTGAGTGGCCGCAGTCAATTTGTTTATTATAGCGGACATACATCCAAAGACTATACAATGACATCAGGGGTTCCACAGGGCTCCAATTTGGGTCCCCTGCTTTTTCTTTTATTTATCAATGACCTAGTCGAAACTATTCAGGCAGGAAAGCTTTTGTTTGCTGATGATCTTGAAATTTTTAAGCCTATTACAACTAGGTTGGATTGCTTGGCGTTGCAGAGCGATCTTAATAACTTGTGCGACTGGTGTGACATAAACAAACTATCTCTTAATATAGCAAAGTGTAAATGCGTCACTTACTCTCGGAAGAAGAAATTCATTGTTAATTTATATACACTGAACGGCATTTGTTTGTCCCGATCAGACTTGGTTACTGACCTCGGAGTGATATTTGATTCGAGACTCACATTTAATGAGCACATTAAAACCAGAATTCAGGAAGCAAGTCGTATGTATGGCTTCTTAGTGCGAAGTTGTAAGGGATTTGTGAGTGTTGATGCTCTTATTGCCCTTTATTTTGCCTATGTTCGATCTAAATTAGAGTATGGATCTATCATTTGGTCCCCATTTTATTCATATCATAAGCAGTCATTAGAAAAAATACAACGTAGGTTTTTGAAATATTTGGTCTGGAAGCAGGATGGCGCTTATCCAACTCGAGGATACGATCAGGGACTTCTTTTAGCTCGATTTTCAATGCAGAGTCTTGAACTTCGTCGTGTTTTGTCATCTTTAATGTTTTTGTATAATATTCTCCATAACAAGATGGATTGTTCTTATATTCTTTCAAAACTAAACTTTAATATTCCCAGAATTTCCACTAGACACGATTGTTTGTTTAGATGTGAGCGTGCTAGAACTAATGTTCTCTTGAGATCCACACTCTATGTAATGACTGTTAAATTTAATGAATTAAGTCGCTGTTTTGATATATTTGCATGCATGGAGTTGATTAATTTAAAAAGAAATATTTGAGACGCAGACACTCTTCGACACGGCAACGATTGAAAACCAAAACGGTTTAAGAGTTCGTTATGATCAACCCCTCTGTCTGGATATCGTCCATCAATCTTGTACGAAATGTACTTTAAAAACTTACGCTGAACCTGGTCAAGTTTATTGATATATACTTGGTAAGACTCGAAGAATCCAACAAGGGCAACACTGAATCCTAGTGCCTTCATTTTACTCAATATAATACCATGGTCCAACCTGTCAAAAGCCTTCGAGAAGCCTGTGTAGATAGCATCAACCTGTTCCTCTGCTCATAGTGGGATAAACATACTGCAGGAACTCGGATAAGTTAGTGACGGTTGAGCGCTTCTGATAGAAGCCATGTTGTTGAACTATTATATGCCCGGTGAACATTCAGGCGTACTGGTATTAGCACTAGGATATAATGGAGTTGTTACTTCTCACCCGCCCATCGTTTGTGAAACGTGTTTCACCGGGCATATTGCCTTCTCACACTAGATGTCGCCAAAATCATCTTGTTGTTAGTCATCTCTCGTGCTAGTATAAGCTCTTCGTAAATGTTGGAAATTTGGGTCACACTGCCTGCCGATCACCACTGAGGAATTGTGGATCAACGTGTGAGTGTGAAACAGATTTCCAACATAACTTAAAGTCTTGTTACATTATGTAACAAGCAACTCATAAACAAAGCCTCCCGCCAGGGAATTCAGGCATATCTAGTGTTGGCAATAGGATATAATGGAGTTGTTACTTCTCGTCCGGCCATCGTTTGTGAACCGTGTTTCACCGGGCATATTGCCTGCTCACACTAGATGTCGCCAAAAACATCTTGTCACAAATTAATTGTACTTTTAACATTGATATATTATAAGCAGTGGTGATAGTACCGATTTAAAAAAAATCAATTACATAAAATGAACATTCCAAAAATTGTTTTAGGTATGGTTTCCATTATTTTCATACTTTGAGTCATCAGTGGAAGGTATAGTTGTGAACGAGTACGATACGCCAGGTGAAATTGCCGTAAACCTTTTGAATTTCGTCAAAGAGAAATATAACGATATCAGAATCCATATTGTGGCTACAGTGAAGAGTAACACAACGATAAAGAGTAATACTAGTGCGAGTAGTGCAGTGTCAGCATTAAGTAACAATTGTCGGAAAACTGATTAAGAATTAATAGCTAGTTTAAATAATTATTTATTGAAATAATAAAATACTGGAGTCTTCGGGGGAATCTTGTTTACTCTTCCATTTTATATTATACAAACAAATTTGACTGAACCAAAACTTTAAGACTTGTCTTACATATTATACATCTAAATTATTTTATTTTGAGTAGTACATTTTTAGGAACATTGTATACAGGGTGAAAATTTTAACTACCTTGTTTTTGGAGGTAAAGCTTTGCGCCATCCATATACAAAAAATGTCTTTTATAGTGTATTCTATTTTTTAAAGTATATATCTATTTGAATTATGTTGAAAACTATACGAGGTGGCCAGAATTTAATTGCTCATCCTAAACTGTAAGAGTTGCAACGTCATTTAAGCTAGATAAAAGTTGTATTATGTAGTGCTCAATCATAGTCCATTTTCAATTTCATGGTATCTACGGGGGTTCCCAAATTATTGTCAAAAAAGTGCAAATCAGCTAATTTTATTTGTCTAAATTTCTTATTTATTTGTTGTTTTAATGGAAGTTTATTAGAGCGATAAGACCTATAATTTTTTATGAGCGGCTATAATTTGCTTATCACATTTTCATTGATAAAAAGAGCCATAATTATTTTTGGGTTTAGAGGCATGCGTTTTTGGGATATTAAATTATTTGAGATTAGGACCACAATGCTAGATTTTTTAATGTTAATGACTGTTGTAATTTACAGGGTGTAAACCAAATTCTGATTTTTTTCTCGTATTTTTAGGCTATCGAGACTTTAGTGTTTGGTTTATTGGAAAAAAAAAAATTATTTGAAGGAATTTTTTATACCTCTTCAATTTTAATGAAACGGAGCAATTTTACTTAATTTGGAGTCGTAATTTTTCTGATGCAAAGTAAGTCCAACATTTTGTCATCGGTATAAAACTCCTAACATTCTTATAAAAAATAAATTATTTAGTTTCTTGGGAATTTGGAATATTGTTTTGTATAATTACTTTGTATTTGAATGTATTGTTTTGTTATTTGGTCTTCTAACCTGTTCGACAATAAATTATTTTATTTAATTATAGGATTAGGTTGGGTTGTGTGGTTGTGGTAGAATTAATGAAAATTTAAGCGGACTAAAATGCCTGTTTTACCTACTCAAGGAATTTTGTTTAATTTAGCAGGGCCTCAGTCTAATTCAATAGAACCAGACCGAGGCATGGGTCGACAGATACTGACGAATTCGTTTCGCTCTTGTTATGAGCTCGTCAGAGTACCATAGTCGTTGCCCATCTACAAATATCGGCCTGCATTTAAGCACAATAGGATACACAACAGTAGACACATGTAAACACGTATCATCTACATGTACATAGTAATGCATATCCTATACCATGCAGAGGCCGAACAAACTCAATGTATCCGTAAAACCAGTCGTATAAATAGAAATAAATATAAATAAAAGTAGTATGAACACAAAACGCTAGCAGGTTCATACTATTTTTATTTATATTTATTTCTCTTTATACGACTGGTTTTACCTATACATTGAGTTTGTTGGGCCTCTGCATGGTATCGTATATGCATTACTATGTACATGTAGATGATACGTGTTTACATGTGTCTACTGTTGTGTATCCTATTGTGCTTAAATGCAGGCCGATATTTGTAGATGGGCAACGACTATGGTACTCTGACGAGTTCATAACAAGAGCGAAACGAATTCGTCAGTATCTGTCGACCCATCCCTCGGTCTGGTTCTATTGAATTAGACTGGGGCCCTGCTAAATTAAACAAAATTCCTTGTGTCGGTGAAACAGGCATTTTAGTCCGCTTTGCCATTAAGGTAGAATTAATATTACTAAATCAATCGTTAAAACACCGAATTCAAATAACCTGTATACGGATTAATAGAGAACTTATAGGAAAAAGTAAAAAGAATACGTTAGAACCGTAACATACTCTTCAATTCAGTTGCTACATCCTCATTTCACAAATTCAAATTTCTAGAAGGAAAAAGAATTATATACTTTTTTGCAGACACCCTATAACTTTTTATAAAATTATTAAGAGTTTTATTTTAAAGGATATGCATGGGAACTCAATACCGATCACAGAATGTCAGACTTACTTTGTGTCAGAAAAATTACAACTCCAAATTAAGTAAAATTGCTCCGTTTTATTAAAATCTCGAAAGAGATATCAAAAATTCCTTCAAATTGTTTTTTTCTATAAACTAAACACTAAAATGCTACATATCAAAAAAAATTAAAAAAAAAAATATGAAATATCGAAAAAAAAAATCAGTGCCTATTTTGTTTTGCACCCTGGAAATTACAGCAGTCATTAACATTAAAAAATCTGTGGTCGTAATTCCAAATTATTTGTCTTTAATATCCCAAAAACTCATGCCTCGTATCTCTTCTGCTATTTGAAATATTTTACATTGATATGAAGGCAAAAGTTGGTCCGGTACACTTCATTTGTCTAGAAGTTTATTTGATTATTTTAAACTTATTATTAAATAAATCAAATTAATCGCGACCCGTATTTCCTAAATGCTGCAACATAAAAATCGTGTTTAACAATGCAATTTATTTTGCACCCTAGTGAGCAAAATATTTTGCGCGCGTTGCCATGGGTACCGTGAAAAAATAGTTTTCAATTAAAAAAAATGACAGTTCGCACACTGACATTTCTATACAAATATTGGCATTTTTAACACTAGAAAAATGTGTTTTTATATTCCGAACATGCATCGCCTAGAAAGCATATTTTTGGTCGAATTTCCAGGAGCGGCACTCTGTAACAAAATAGCGATAGAGATTCCGTTCGCTTCGCTATTTCGTACTCTGTAACCAGATTCGGTATTTTCCGTGTCTAGCTGAACATGACCGAAGGGGCGATAGAGAAGCCAATGATAGAGACAACTTGAAGGTGTTTATATGATCGTTCTGTCTCAGTCTAACAACATGAAAAGAGGTTAGGTTATGGTTGTTTGTATTATGATTTTCAAGTGATATTATTTATTTTTTAGGTAAACTTCTTACAATAATTATAAACATTTATCGCGAAAAAGGTAATTTAAGCCATTTTAACAAATATCATTTTTGAGTGGGTTCAAAATTTGTAAACAATGGTAGCATCCGAAGTATCTACCACTTTAAACTGTAAATTATTAATTAGGGATAGATACTTACTTACCTATGTATGCATAGAGAATTGTAATAATATTAGTGTATCTATAAAACAAATCATAGGTCTTTATTTAGACAAAAAGTTCAATAAAACGCCTATCATCATGTAGATTAAATCCTTTTTCTAGCTCTATTTTCATGAATTCTTGCTATATTTTCGATTTTGTTACAAGAAATCTTTGCAGTGGCAACATTTTTAACAATCACATATACAACGCTTTTTGTAAAACCAAATAAAGAACTACTAAACACTATCAATCCATTAAGATTAAACCCAAAATACAAAGTAAATAAACAAAGGAAATGTGAGGTTAATGTCAATTAAATATCTTCTTATTATCGTATTTTTTCATGGCTTTAAGCAAATTTGTCTTATGTTTTCTAGACGCCTAGTAGTATTTTCTCTGTCCGATTGAGAAACACGAAACTTGTCGAACTATTACCGAGGGTATAAGGATTCGCTTATAGAGTACCGATAATGAAGTAATAGCGATCCTTATCGCTTGCTTATTCTCTATCTCTATCCTTAAAATTCATATTACAGAGTGCCGCTCCAGGGGCTCTATTCTAGAGTTCAATAGAAGGGAATGTTCACTTCAAGAGAAACGATGGTTCACACCCTATGATTGTTTTCTTGAGAACTTGCTGTTATATTCTCTAAACGAAGTTGATCGTGTACGATTCTAGGCACTTCTTGCCACATTTCAGAGCAACATTTAACCTACTTTTTATGCGATTTTAATGATTTTAGGCACAATAGTTTTCAAAATTGGCAAATTTATTATTATTTTTATTCTATTAAATAAACATGCTCATTTTATTATTTGAACGCAGTTGGTTTATGTCCCAGTGGTAATATTAATTGCCTATAATAAAAATGGAAATCGTAGTCACTGGTGACGCTGTAGATAAGAAAAGAAAAGCACCGGCAAACAACGTGCAAAATCTATCTTAGAATTTCTTTGATTTCTACAAAGTCATATAGCAATGTTAGCATAAATAATTCAAAATAACACACGTAACCAATACTCGCCAATACTGTCATCTGCGCATGTTTCTCTCGATATGATGTCGCTTCTCTCTGGACCAATAGGAAGCGTTCTCCTAATAGTTGATAGAAGTGAACATTTCAAGAATAAGCAAATTGCGTTCTTCTCTCGAAATTCGTCACCCGTTCTCATGAAATGATCTTTCTCTCAACTCGCAGAAGTTTTAAACAACGCATAAAGTATAGTTTGAAAGAATATATTAATTATATTAATGTTCTGGAAGAAGTTGATATTGATCCATGATAGTTGCAAATATTCTAAAGAATGAGTAGTATGACTACAAGTTTTAAGTTATATAAGGAGGGTCGAATTTTCCAACTGTGTTTTTACAAGAGCGGCGTAACGACGCTCGAAAAATTATTTGGTCCGATCAAACGTTTACGAATTAAGGTAATCGAAAGAATAAGCATTTTTACTTTATAAACGAGCCACATCTGATGATCGAAACAAGAATTCACATTCGATTTTCAGTAAATTTATGGTATGGTTTAGTAAAAAACTTCTTTTGGACATACCGTAGATTAAAACTAGTGACGCATATTTCAATCAACTGCAAATGAAGTTAGAAAATAATGCCCAAATTGTTCGTAATTATTTGAATTATAGATTTCCTATTTTAGACCGAAAACTTCTACCCTCCCATAAGTTTAACAGCGTTTATGCAAAGTTGCTATGAAGATGATCAGCGAAACGATACCTAGTATAAATTTGACGCAGAATTTATGCAGAGGCATTGTTTCTATAAATGGGTCTCCTTATTCATGGATTGGAACCTACCGTCCTATTCGATGGCCACGACGTTCATAATTAAATCCATTGGATTATTTTCTTGTGGAGCTACTAATAAAGTTTACAATTACAAAAATTCATTATGTTGAACATTTTTTTGAGGAATAACAAATGTTCAAAATGTATAATTACAATAAATATTGTAATTATTAGTATTATATTTTTAATTAGTTGTTTCCTGGATATTTGGTTATGAGTCTGTGGTATTTTCGAAGTTGTCTCCAGATAATAAACTTCAGTTTGTTGCAGGATTTAAATTACCTCTTATACAGGGTGTTGCTATATTCGACCGACAACGCGCTACCACAGAAAGGTCTCGCTAATTCATGCATTTTCATATAGGGACACATACCATTAAAAAGCTTAGATGTCTAGATATAGGGTGTGAAAGGTTCAAATTTGCCATAATTCAAAATGCCTTTCTCAAAAAGTCATATTTTGACATAAACAATATTTTTAAAAAATTAGCCAGTAGCACTTTTTATACTCCTATATTTAAGGCCACTGGAATAAATACTTATATTTTTTTAAGTTCCCTGTTCATTTTTGATTAAAAAATAACTTTTTATAGGTCTAATGAACGGTTTTGCAGCAATTTGCACTTTTTTAAGTAAAAATGAATAGGAAATTGTAAAAAAATTAAAAAAATATATTTATTCCAGAGGAGTAACAATAGGGGGATAAAAATTGTCACTCACTGGTTAATTTTTTTAAAAGATTGTTTATGTCAAAATATTACTTTTTTAAAAACATATCGGTCACTAAATTTGAAGAACATATTTAAAGGCGTTTTTGAATTATGGCAAATTTTCGATTTTAAATTTGAACCTTTGACACTACGTATCTAGACAACTAAGCCCTTTAAGGGTATATGTCCCTATATTAAAATGCATGAATTAGCGAGAGTTTTCTGTGGTAGAGCGTTGTCGGTTGAATTTAGCCACACCCTGTATAATTGGGGGCACAACTTTTCGTTTATATCAAAAATACATGTTTCTTATCAATCAAGGGATTATAATTCAATTATAGACTCATGCTACCTCAGTTTAATTTAAAAAAGTTACAGACATCCATATTTTTAGTTTAAATAATTTGGAAATTGCAGCTTTGTCTAATTTGATTGACTTATAACTCTTACAATTTACAACCCAATTGTGAGCAATTAAATTTTGGCCACCTTGTATGTTGACTTTTAGAAATGCCTAAAAAGAAATCGATAAATGAATGCTGCCCAAATTCGAATTTAAAATAGTTAATCTAAATATTTTCATCCACTGAAATAGTGCATCCAAAAATCCGATATTTGCAGAGTCTATACAATAAACTCGATTCTTTACTTATATTTCTGAAGAACCTCACCGATGAAAGTACGAAACACAAATTATTAAAATTGTTTACAAGTCTAATTAAAAAAAAAAAACGGAAATCAAACATGTTTTAATTTTATTTATGAATTTGTAAAAAATATACATAGTATTATAAAAATTATTATTTTTAAATTTATTTAGTTGTAGTAAGGGATAGATAGATACATCAGCTTTACCAAAAAATTAAATTGATCAAATTAAATTAAAAGAAATGTATATTTACTGTTAAATAAAAGTTTTATATAATGTTTGTAATACCAAATAATGTTTTTAAATGAAACTTTGATATTTATTATATGAATTAAATAAAGTATTTCCTTTCTTTGTTAAACAATCCTTTTATTTTTTTTATATATAAAACATCCACATGAACGGAAAATCGATACCTTGCCCGCGATCCAAAGAACTACAATTAATTTAAAAATGACTTATTCAGGATTCGGTCTAGGTATGCAATAAGACGCCGTCTTGAAGCGCGACATGATATTGGGGTTTCTGTTGAGAGGCATGCACACAGGACTGTTGAAGTAATCGTTTGAGGGGCTATTGCCTCTGGTAGCCGATCACCTCTTTTGTTTATTCGAGGCAGTATGAGAGCTGCGCGCTATGTTAACGATGTCCTTAGTAGGCGGCCGTTCACACGTCCTTTTTCAACAAGAGAACGCACGTTAAAGGAGCTGACGTTAATGTTTTGTCGTGGCCACAGCGTTCACGGGATTTGAATTGCATGGAACATGTGTGGGATTTGATGATGATTTGACTCTCCGCTTTGCAACATCCACCATAGCCTCAGGCAGAGGTAATCCGACAAATTCAGATATCAGATAAACTTAAATTATGTTGAACGGCAGGCGACGCAAACGGTAAACGGAAACGGCAGTTTATAAATAAAAGTACGCAACTTACGTATGGTGAAATCGGACTGTGAACGACAGCGCAGAACGCAAACGTCGAGTTTATAAATCACCAGTAAGCATTGACGATGTTGACTATGCGCAACAATAGTGCCATGAGGATGTTCATCATTCACTATCAGCCCATTCGCGTGAATTGTGGAAATTCACAATACCATAGGTATTTAGTAAACCCTATTTCATCTGTAAAAAGGATAGTGCTAACGAAGTTTGCATTGTTTTGTTACTGATCCAAGAGCCAATTTGCAAACTGCATTCTCCGAGGAAAATCTTCAGGACGCAGTTGATGCACTTTTTGTGCAAATGGTATGCATATAAAACAGCTGTTCACTAAGAATTCTGTGAACTACTGTTTTCGACGTACCTATTAAATCTATGTACAGCATTTAGGATATTTTCCTATAATTGCCGCGTACGCACTGTCCTTTTTCGACCAGCATCAATACCCTTTTTCCAAAATTCCTTAAAATTTTGAATGAAGTCAGAAAAATTACCTTATTAATTGGAATAACATACCATGCACCTTTAGACGTTGGTTAACTCGTGATTAGGAACAATGCGATAAGGAAATATTTCCTGTATATCCTTCTAGATTCCAAAGGATTGCAAGATGCAAAACCATACATCAGGAGCATACCTGGGAAATTCAGGGTACACAAATGTATTCGTTTGGTGGGTAGTTTTGTTTACAATCATATAATAATGTTTATATACTGGATTTACAATAACATTCGTCACGTCAAATAGTAATATTTTATCCGTATTTTTTTACAAATTTCGCACAATAATTGTCTGCCTACTTGGTATATCGTCGGCCTAATGAGAAAACTACGTAACTCCACATTTGATCAAAAATTATATTTTGGTGCCATCTAACAGTAAAAATTAAAAGCTACAGTTGTCCAAAATCTGTAACTCTTGGGATATAACGTTTTTGTACAATTTAAATATTAGACAACCATGTATGTCCAGTTCCTGCCAAAACATTTAGAAAAACACGTAAGTCCATAAAGCAAGACTAGAAAAACACGTAAGTCCATAAAAATGTGTCTGAAAGTGACTACCTAAAGCATATGGAAGCGAAAAACGAAGCGAGGAATGAAAAAAATACGGACAAGGAATGAGGTTGGATCTCCAGGCTGTTCTGTTGAGTCCTCGTTCCAATGTCTCATCTTCTTACTATAAAAGTAAACTTATTGTGCATAACTTTAAAGTTTAGAACATAAAAAGGAAAGAGGGCTTTTGTTTCATATGGAATGAGGCAGAAGGTGGTTTAACCTCTAACGAATTTTCATCAATAATTACCCATTTTCTAGAAAAGCATGTAATCGCAAGGGCTCAACAAAATCAAGTCGACATTATACTCTATAGTGATGGGGTGTACATACCAAAATAGAAACTCTAGGTTATCTAATGCGCTGCTTAATCTGTCTCTACGGCATAACATTACCATCATTCAAAAGTTCTTGCAAAGAGGGCATACTCAAATGGAAGTTGATTCTATGCACTCCACAATTGAGAAACGTATATGAGAAATATACAAATCAATGTTCCTGCAGATTATATTTCCATCTGCAAAAAAGCTTGTATTCAAGTGCCATATAATGTTGAATACTTGACTCATAAGTTTTTTAAAAATATCAACGCACTCAACTTTGTGAAATCTATTCGCCCAGGCGAACGCGTTGGAGATCCAGTAGTGACCAATATAAAAGCTCTCAAGTATACTCCTTCCAAGGAAATATTTTTTAAATTAAACCATTCAGGCAACTGGGAACAAATTCTCTTGTGCAGACAATACAAAGAGAGCCCACCTATTTGTTTTGCCGAACTGCCATGCCTTTATTCAGAAAGATTAAAAATAAAGGCTGAAAAATTCCAGCATCTACAACAGCTCAAGAGCAGCATCGAATCAGACTACCATTCATTTTATGATGACTTGCCACATCTGTAAACTTAAAAGAATTTTTCGCAAAAGAATATATTTAGTTTTCTGTTTAAAGAATAGATTTTAATTTTTTAATGTTCATGAATCTATATATTTTTATTACTTTAATAAAATAAGCTTATTTTATGTACTTAAGTATAACAATGTGTTTTAGCAAAACATGTAAGTCCCAATGTGTTAGACATACAAACGAAGAAAAGTACGTATGTCCTTTTTTTAAATAAAACTCCCAACTTATTATTCATAATTAGTCTACTTATTATTTAACAGTGTTTTACTAAATTATTAAGTATACTAGATCGTTACAATACGAATTTCTTAAGAAATATAAAGTTTTTATTGTCTCCTGTAAAATTTAGAAAACGGGAGTTACGCAGTTTTCACATTAGGCCGCCGATATGTATCAAAACGTTCCAAATTTTCCACGCTAAACGATAACCGTAAATTCATATCATGACAACTAGGATACCTATATAATTAATGAAATATCTGGTGGAAAGAATTTAATAGACATGTCAGGTAACAATATGTACAGACCCGCTACAATTTCAATAATAATAGAAAAAAAGTTTCATGGACCAGATTTGAACTCGCAACCTTACGACTACGACATGTTTTTTAAACATTTCACAAACATTATTTATTTTTTGTCACCATTATATACAATACAAGGAACAGTACAAAACATTTATATACAAAATATTTTACAAAAAAAAAATATGTTTAGGATACAGACATGTCTGTCTCGCTTGGGGCGCTCGACAGGGTGCATCCACGAATCTTCCATTGGGGCGGCCATCGGTATTCAGCCCCTTTTCGAACCAACGGCAACGTATTGTTTCGCGATACTCACAAGTTCGGGCTAGCTCCGGTTGTGCCTTTTCCAGCCGTTGATCAGAGCCGTCGCAATGAGTTGCACATAGAATTTATCGTTAAGCGCAGCGGTTTGTTGCGAAAGTCGATGCGGCAAAAGTACCTACAGAAAATAAAAAAAAAACCGTTTCAAATCTGAAAGGCGTTATCAGGTGATACTAGCTTGACGGAAATTTGAAGTCAGTATTGTTGGTCGAATTGTACGTCAGAGGTATTATTGTGTAAGTTTGTTTGTTCATGTCTATATATTGCATTTATTTATTACGGGGGCTCTTCAAAGTAGATTGGCAAATTCTATGTATGTTTGTAATAAATGTCATCTCTGCGTCTCTGTTGTGTGATATTTTGAGCCAGTGGTGAGTTCTGGATGAAATTTCTTCCACACAATCTTTCGTCATTTGAATGCCACTGATTCGATGTAAGTCAGTAATTCGGATGTAACGGTCACTGTTTGTCGCATGTGTACGACTACTAAGACTTTACGTTAAAGGCCCATTACACCGGGCCGTAGTATGACCGTAACCGTTTCGGCGCATGCAAAAAAGTATTCTTTATAGGTAATAATGAGACAACGTCGACTAGACCGTTCCCTCACCTACCGACACCGTAGCGTTCTATGAGCGGACCGACAACAAATTTTGCATGTTCCGTGCATGACACGCGACGTTACCAAACCGATGTACATTCGCGTTGTAGTCGCACATACTCACCGTTTGAAACGAGTTTACGTATTGTTTTAGTTCTTTAATTTCTGAACGCTAAAGCGAAATTTTTCTTCGTCATTCACTAAGTATATAACGTCCAAAATTCTCCCTCAGTTTTTCGCTTTCTTAAAGAATCATGAATCCAGTAACGTCTGACAGCATTTTTTCGGCTTCCCTCTTCCTCCTCGTCTAAAATTATGGCAATCATTGCTAATTCCCTTACAGACAATTTGCTAATAGCCATCGTGTATTTATAAAATAAATATAAGTATGTTTTGCCAAAACCTTTTCTAAACAAAAGTAGAAGCTAGTCTTCCCGACAAATATAGTTGTTGCTACAACCGCACAACGTGAGCTTATGGACCGTGTAGGATTCGGTCATCAAACGCGTTAGAACGGGCACGGAACGGTGTTGATCCGTCTAGTGGGCGTTAGCAGAGTTCGCAGTGCTTTTTTCTGCCTGATACGTTTATAGCACGGTCATAGTACGCACGGTATAGTGGGCAGAGACCTTACCACATAGACCAACCGGTATGCCATAATTTGTTTTTTAGAATTCAGCAGTCAAATGCCAAATGTGTCAACTTTTGTCATTTAAAAACAATACTGTCAGATTTAGTTCATGTGAATAGTATAAAAATAAAGTAATAAGTATAAATCAGAGTATTTTATTTTGATATTATAATGTTTTAATATTTGTTAAGTATATTATTATGGAAGTTGAATAAATTGAATTTGTTGGAAACTATAGTAGGTAGTATCCTCGAAAATATACTATTATATAACTACTATACTATATCGACGGTGGTAGTATCTAGTCATATTCTAATAATAATAATATAGTCTTTATTGATTGAGCAGGGTATACAAACTTTAGATGATACATAAAAGGAAAGATCTTCTGAACTGAGATTTAAAATATCTCAATGAACTTATCCTCAATCAAAAGGCGAAGTTCAGCTATGAAGCTACTTTTTACTTAACCTGAAAGCACTATCCTAAAATTACCACTATATTCAATAATTGATTGCAAAACTATCATCCTCAAATGAACAAATGTACTATACAAATATAAGTACAAATATTAAGAATATGTATGTTTTTGCTGACGATGACATAACGGAAAAGAAAAAAAACTACTTTCAAATCTATCGTGGCTAGGTGATTCAAATTTATACATGCTGACGCAGATCATCGGATAAATCTATCAAATTTCGATTTGCAATATCCAAATTTTTCCTTTTCCGTCTTAAACAGGACACCCCAGTAATTATAATACAAATAACACAGCTTCAGTAACAAACTGAAATGAGACTCCCAACAACTCGCTCAGCCAACCTCATAACCATTTAAAATTATACAATCAAACTGATGTAGGCAACCTATAAGCCTACATCATGAAAATTACATTGAAATTATACCAACATATAATTTCAATGTAATTTTCATAATTAATTTATATACAAAAATCTTTCCACAATGTGACGTATTAATTTATATAATTATTCAGACAAATAATGTCCAATTAGTGTAGTTTGTAAACTATGAAAAACCACTGATGATGAGGTTTATGACCTCGAAACATGTATGGTGCTGGCTGTTTTAGTTGAATTATATGCGTAATTTTGTGGAGTAGACGTGTTTCTTTCATATTATAGGTTATTGTTTATCTAATAGGGAAATCTTCAATATTTTTTTAAACAAATTAACTCTGTCCGGGCCGATGCTCCTCAGATTGGGATCGATCTGGTTATACATCATTACGGTATTGTATGTGAAACTCCGTTGGAACAATGCAGAACGGTGGCGGGGCATTAAAAGAAGTTCCTCGTGTCGTAAAGATCTCTGACGTAGATCACGGCGCCAGACAAGTTTCCCGATCAAATACTGTGGAACGTTATTTTTGATTAATCTTTTACCGTTATTTGTTCCTAACGTCCGTACGTTAGGAACAAATAATTAAAAGTATTCTCCGCGTTGAGCCAGTGAAGCTCTTTTATTTTAAGGGAAACATGATCAAACTTCCTGAGTCCCCAAGTGAAGCGGCAGCAATAATTATTTATTATCCTCTGTATTTTCTTCTTGTTTCCATAATTCAGGCAAGGGTAGTACACGGTCATTGCATAATGAAAAACAGGCATAATTACCGACTCGCACAGCTTCTTCCTGGTTTTAAAATTGAGGATTTTACGACTTGCGTACAGCACTTTAAAACAAGAGAGAACCTTTCTATTGATATTCTTTATGTGTGTGTCAAATCTAAGAAATCTTGTGTTATTAACTTCTAGTTTAAGATTTTCCTTCAAGGACTCATATTTTGCAATTTGGGAAAAGAGAACGATATGAGTTTTGTTAGGATTTATCTGAAGATTGTGAGTATTACAATAGGTTCGTAGATTAGTAAGGTCATAATCAATCCGCGTATTTGCAACATTCTATGTGCAAAATATATTGTGGATTGTGTGGGTTATTTGTTGAGAAAAATGTGCTGAAATTTGTTGGACCTCGCAACTGTGAGTATGCTGTTTAGGCGAGTAGATTTCCATAAGAAAAGCACACGCCTCTTTTTTATTTTCTAAAAACTTTACTTTCATAAAAAAATTGACGATTTGCGAACTATTTCAAACATATCTTCAATGCAGCCTCAACAAAAGTCAACCCAGCACTGCGCTGATTATTTAAATGTATGTAAAAACACATGCCATATTCTACACTTGTTTTGATTTTACGAAAATCTTCACGGACTTGAACTGTGTTGTCGTTTAAAATTAGAGTGAATAAGAGCTATCACATTAAAGTGTAGAACTTAGTCCGTCCCTGGTAAATACAAAAGTGATGGACATTAGTGATGAACTCTGAAAATAATGTCCTTAAATGTAAATTAACTTTTTTATTTACCAGGGACGGACTAAGTTCTACACTTTAATGTGATAGCTCTTATAATAATAATAATAATAATAATAATAATAAAGGACTTTATTAAAGGGCGAGTTTCAGTACAGTGGCAGATGTCACTGTTCTGTTCAGCTAACCCTATTCACTCTAATTTTAAACGACAACAGAGTTCGAGTCCGTGAAGATTTTCTTAAAATCAAAACAAGTGTAGAATATGGCATGTGTTTTTACATACATTTTTGGAATTCCTCGTTCAATTTGTGATAAAAAATCTCTCTTGCTTTTTTATCGTAGGGGGCATTTGTGCAAAAAAATTAAACATCTCGCGGCGACGCGCTAGTAGTAGTCCACATTCTGTTAAATACGAATATTTCAACGTCAAATTAGCGTTTCTTTATTATTAGTGTTATTTTCTCTTATTGTTTTGGTTTAATGTTTATTGTATTAGATAGTTCTTGATAATGTATTAAAGAAATGAAAAATATAGGTAAGATGTTTTATTTTTTTGCACAAAGACGATGCCCCCTAGGATAAAACAATAAGAGAGATTTTTTATCACAAATTGAACGAGGAATTGTAAAATGATTTTTTATTTGAAAAATTCTAGTGGTGTACCATTTTTTTCTTTAAAAATATTGAGACCATTACCCGTATGCGCGCCACTGATGAACATAAAATTGTTAGTTGCTTGCCAAAAAATGCGCAATAACTACCTCTGAAAACTCACTAAATTTCATTTGCATATCTCAGTTAATAATGGCGGCATGCGCGACGAGATGCGCAAAGAGAACCCAGGTCCTTGGCAGTTCATAACAGGGTTAGCTTTAATTAATTCAAAAATAAAATGCAGGACATTTGCTTTAAACACAAAACAATGATATTCCTGAATCATTTTAGATATTTAGTAATATTTTTAAAATGTATAAAAACTAAATGGTATGAGATGTCTAACAATCTAATTAAGAAAAATAATTACAAGAAATTATTATTAATTACAAAAACTAAGATAAAAATTGAATAACTTTTTATTTGGTGTCCATTAAGATTCAGACATTCTACAAATATTTTACGTGCTCGTTAAAATTGAAAAGATGTAAGAGACAGGCAGTCAAAGAGAGAATCCCACAAAAAAAAGAAATTTATTCTGAAAACAGTGTGAAATTCTTATTTGGAAGCGCGCAATCATGTTGTCAAATTGGCAAACGTGAAATCCAGTGACAGTCCGAAAATATATATACGTAGGTACCTACGTTTCGGTCGTTTAGGTAGATAGTCGATTTTTGTTTTCTTGTGTTCTTTTCTACCTATTTTACTTACTTATATTATTATTATTGCCAATGAAATATTTACTTGCTTAAAATTCACAAACCGAACAGCCGGATTCCCGTTTACGGCACATAGAATGTGTTTGTCGCGGTGCGGTGAACCCGTTTCGTTTGCTTGTATTCATTTTGTGTTTCTTTCGATTTTTACGATTAATTTTCCGCCGACTTTTTATTTGTTTTCATTCTTGGCTTGTCGGAAGAGTAGAGACTCTTTGTTAGAGATGGAGACAGTGATGGATTAAGGCCCTGTTAGAGTTTTAATGGAATGCAAGATCAAACTAATCTCTCCGTCCACGTGAACAACAACCTAAAATATTTGCACTATTAGCTGATAAATATGAGATCTGCTTCATATTTCTCCAATGGAAGGAACGAAGAAACAGCATTCTAATTTCGCAATCGAAGTTAGTTATTATTTTTCTTTTTTTATGCTTTTGAACCATTTTTCTTTTAATTTTTTTTTATTCTTCACTTATAACGGTCTCAAAAAAGATCCTACAAACTCATATCAACTTAAAAACAATAAACTAATTAAAAAATTAAAGATTTATAATGCTTTACCACCTAAAATATATGGACTACCAAACAATCTATATTGCAAAATGGAATAAACAAAAACCAATTCTACATAAAAGACTCTTGGCATTTTAAAGATAAATAAATAATATTGAAATCATAAAATGGTATCTTTTGATGTTGTCTCTTTGTACACAAATATTCCGGTAGATCTTGCAATACAAATTATTACAAAAAAATGGAATGAAATCTCAGATACATACCTATGAATGAATTTATTGCAGCCATAGAATTAACTTTAACGTCAACATATTTCCAATATGGAAATACTTTCTATCAACAGATTGACGGTGTTGCTAGGGGGGCTTCGATTTCCAGTGTGATAGCGCAATTAGTTCTTGAAGATTTGGAAGAGACGATTATACCAAATCTAAGTTTCAACCCAACATTATTTTATAGATATCTCGATGATTGTATAGCCGTTGTCCCAGAAACTGAAATCGAAAATATGAAAAACGCTTTGAACCAGTGGGGGCTTGTGGCAGTTTAATGTGGTGAAGCATAACATAAAATAAAGTCATATACTTAATAGGTAGCTTAAATTTATAGGGATATCCCTACTCAATCGTCAACTGCATAAAATATAGGGTATGTTTATAAGTAGGTACCTACCTCACCTAAGTATTGTTTTCTTAAAAACCTTAATTAAAGTGTAATTAATATCTAGAATATATTTACCTACTTCATAATAATACTCAATAAAACACATTTTATGAAACTGTCAATCAAATTACTTTTATGCTACCTGTTAGCAAATCATAATACGTCTCATACCACGTATTATTAAAAGCTCTACTTTTATGCCTTTGTCTTTATTTATATTTATCAAACATTTATTTAAATCTGGAACAGGTGTGTCTGTATATTTTTAACAAAATTTTTCTGTTCTTAAGAGGAGTGTTGATTAAAAAAACTTAACTTTAGTTAAAATTAAAAAATAAACTATAATTTTTCATAATAACTGCGCTTACCTGATGTCAGCGTAAATATAATTGACGCTGCTGATGTGTACTACTTCCACTTGCTTCTTCCATATTAAAGTATGAGATATTATTATATATTATATTATTAAAAAAACAATATTTTACGGTACTTACCCATTTATTTTTGATAAAAATAGGTAGGTACCTATCTACTAATTAATAACCGTATATATATTTTTTTAATTTGTTCACTACTTTTTTAGATTTTAAAACTTCAATTAAATATGTAGGTAACTAAATAGAAAGACTAATTTGTATTCAAAATATCAAAACTTTAAGCTTCCCGAAAAGTAAATAAAAATAATATTAGCATAGCACTAGAAATTTCAATATTATATATTACCATATATAAAAGGCCTATCAGAAACATTTCAGAGGAAGCTAAAAAAAATCAATTTGACGGTGTGTCAATTACAACACTACACACACTAAAACGAAAACGCCTAAAATGAGAAAAACACATGTAGTTTCCAAAATACCATGTAGGGATTGTAATAGCGTGTACATCGGACAAACAAAACAACACCTGGAAAAAAGAATTAGCGGTCACTAAAACATAAACACAAACAAAACAGCGAATCTCATAATCACACTTTTGATTTCGACAATACAAAAATTTTGGACACTGAAACACACGCACAAAAAAATAAAGATAAAGAAACAAAAGAACAGTATAAATGAGAGAACAGACATCCAATACTTAAGCAACATATATCATACCTTAATATGAAATTGCGGACGTACACACTTATAATCGTCCCTCGTAAATCCACAATTCCCTAAGTTCATTATAGATGTACCTATAGTAGATGTATACCACCACATTATAAATTTCAAGAAATAAAAAAGAATAGTAAGTATAAAAAAACTCTAAATAGCTCAGGTGTTTTGGTCTAAGACAATTTCAGAGAATTTTATAAACGTATATTTAGCAAAATTTTTTAAACTGTATTGTGTTTGTAAACGTGAAGTCCTGTAAAATATACGTATTTTTATTGTAAAAAAAAAATATTTTATAAAATATGATTTTAAAATGTTTAAGTTATATTATGAATTTTTGACAAACTGCAAAAGGGAAACAAAATAATAGGTAAATCAGGTTTATACGATATTTGTAAATGTGTATATACATAATGATTGAAATGTTCTAGAATGACCTGAAGAAGGCGACAAACCATCGCCGAAACGTAGTTACTTGTTACTTAATAAAGTTAGACAAGCAAAATGTTATTTTTCGCTAAAAATTAAAAAAAATGTTGTTTTCAAGAACCTGAAACCCAAAGAAAAACAAAAAAATTAGATATCATTATTTGGGTTAGCTGAACAGACAATTTTAGTCAGTAGACTAAAATTGAACTGAAACTCGCCCAATTAAAAAAATAAAAGCATTAGGGCAATTTTTTTTTATTTCTGAATTATCAAAGAAAAAGTTTTGGGATTTTAAATATTTAACAAATAACTGTAGCTGTAGATTTTAATTGTTTATATAGTTTAGAAATCTAACATGGCCACAATTTATGTTAAATATGTTCCTGACTTTTTAATGCCTCTTACTAAATTTTTAATTTCGTCGTCACCCACTTTACCGCAAATAGAATAAGTTTCAGTGGAAAATAATAAAAATACCCACAAAGCAATTTATTTCTTTCCTGGCTTCCCGTCAACAATGGATTTTTTTCATAGTGAGTTATATTAAAACCCCTTGTCTTACCCCAGTCTGCACTAATGGTTTTAGAATTGGCACAGGTCTGCTGCGCGTTTTGATTTCAAATTTTTGTTCGTAAATTAATTTGTTACCATGATACCTATCTTCCCCCGGTTGAAAATAGTTTACTTAGTTTTTCTATTCTATACTTCGTAATTTAGTTATCGATTATCTATTAACATTTTATACATTTTAAAAGTTAGTTAAAAAAAAAAAACAAACTTTGTAGCATATGGCGAAATAACATGGAGCATAGATAAACAAACATAGATGCGCAGGGCCTCTCTATAAATTAAAACACTGTAATGTACTCGATAGCAACCAATATAATGTCCGGCGAAGAAGAGCTTATTTGTACCCCGCCTGAGATTGGATGGAGAATTCAGTTGCAGTCGTAGAAAAAGTATAGTCTGTAACACGTGAGGAATCAGCTATTCTGAACTCGTGGACCGTCACCCTCGCCTATCGGCTCTGGTGACAAATTTCCACTCGTTCAGAATATGTCACATTCCTCACTTGTTACAGAATATACTATTCCTTCTACTGCGATATTAACTTCATATATTTTTATTTGCATGTTGTTAACATTGACATTGACTTTTGTTACCAACGTCAATATCAGTTCAACTGAACAAATAAGTGAGGCTAAGCTGTGCTAATTTTGGCTAGAAATAAATATTAGGTATTAATAGAATATAGTTACCGTGTATAAATACCAATATTACTTTTCTGCAGAATGAATTTAAGTACGTTTTTTCTATTTTAATACAATTTTTTAAAATATAATTTATTTCTTATTTTCAAAATGCCACATGTCATAATTGTACTGCAATATTTCAGCTCTATTGTTGCATGGTTGTCAGATTTAGTTTAAGGTAGTATATAAAATTTGAAATATATTTTTTTCGGCGAGAATATTTTCGTAAAAGTAATTTGAAATTAAAGCCTGGATAATTTAAGTTTGTGGTTAATTAGTTATATGCACTTGTGTTGGGTCCGGTGTGTAAATAGAATTCGGATTGTTTGATTTTTTCGGTATTACGCCAATAATGAGTAGATAAAATTTTTCAAATAAGTGTGGCATCCGCGCTTCTCGTAATTTTTCTTGGTTGTTGCCAGATTGTGAATGAATTGAAATATAAATAATATGGAATTCTTCCAACAACCAAATTATTTTAGCAAAAATAAAATAAACTTGGTGATATTAAGTTTATGTTTAATTACGCAATTATATTTTAATTTTCTTTCATAGAACTTTCACTTTCACAAAATGTAATATATATCTATATAATATGCGAAAGTACTTATAGGTTGCAGAATTGGGTTTTTATTGTATGAGAACCACTGATGATCAGAGCTTAACCCTCGAAACATGTCTTGGTTTATAAAAAATTTGTATATTAAATATAATTTGTGGACGCTGACTCCATAGAGTTTCATTAAACTAGATTAATTTAGTTTTAATGTTTCACTAACAGTGTTAGCGAAATGCTTTGGGGAAGTGGTTACAATTGCAATTTTATTACCTGGCAAATTCGACCTGTTGAGACATAACTTGAAAATAAATTATTTCTTTTAAAATTTTTACATATATAAGTATGAAAAAATAAATAAATGATTAAATTAAAGCTCTCAGGTGAGACTCCACAAGACCTGAAACGATATATTTTTATAAGGGGAGTGTTATTCTTTCATTTTAAGATTGTTAACATATTATTAAATTGACGACTAAAACATATAGGTATAGTATATCCAAAGTTAATTTATAATATATAAATTTAACGATTCTACCGGGGCTGTTCCCATGCCTCTTTACATTAGAAATGGACATCGAATTCAGCTTTTTTTATACATTTCTCCCTCGTATATAAGACGTATAATAAATCATGCTTGTCAAAGGAAGCCGCCTTATAAGAAAAGTAACTACAGGGACTGGCAAAACTATTGGGTTTATGATTAGAGTTTGCAAATAAATATATTATGAATGAAACAAATAATTTTTGGCAACGTGTTATTGTCTCAGATTAATCTAAATATAATCGGATGGACATCATATGGTATGGCGAAGACTTAATGTGGAATTTACGAAGAAAATTTGTGTCCGACAGTAAAACACGGTGGCAGAATATTGTAACCATGAACTGTTCAATAGTTTTTCTTAGATTAATAAAATGTAAGGAGATCTATCAAATTACATAATAATTTTTAATCACACCTCAAGTAGATGAAATTTTCCGCCACTGTATACAGTGACAGTGCTGCAGCAACACGGCCACGCGATACGTTATGATGGTATACGACACGAGCGGAACACGTTGGGAGTTTAAGCATCAATATTTATATGAGCAACAATATTTATTATCAGTTAAGGTCTGAAAATAATGAAGTGAAGAATACACTTATTATAAAAAGAATGGTTGAATTAACTAAGATTCCGGTTTCTACTATTAATCTAGTTATTAGAAAAGGGGTTGTTGTAGATCACATCAGAAAACGGAAAAATCAAAAATTTAAAAATATTGACGATGCCTAGGAATGTATTCGAAGAACAATTCATAATTTTTATAAAGAAAATAAAGTCCCTACTTTGGAAATGATTTCGAATAAACTGAGCGAATACCCTAATTATAATTATCGATCTTTGAAAACTTTAAGAGGTATTTTTTTAGAGTGCAGATTTAGATATAAGAAAGTTAATAACCGTTTATTAATAATGGAATCACGCCGTGGAAATGCGCGAGGAATATTTGCGTATAATAAAAGAGTACTGCGAGTCAAAGAGAACAATTATATATCTTCACGAGACGGGGTTTGATACGCATGATACTATGTGAAGTACGGTTGGGTAGACATGAATCAAAATTGTACTTTAAATGCTCCATGTTCCAAGGGAAAACGGGTTTTAATTCTACATACGGGAAGTGAAAATGGGTTCGTACCCAACGCACTGCTCTTGTCAGCCAAAAACATAAGTCAGTCTTCTGCGCACTACCACGAAGACATGACCGCAAATTTGTTTGAAAAATGGTTTGCTGAACAGCTAGTACCTAATATTCCCCCAAGTTCAGTTATCGTTACGGATAATGCGTCTTATCATTCGCGAATGTTAAATAAAATACCTAATAATAATACAAAAAAGGAGGATATATTAAAGTTTATGACATCTAAAAATTTAAATCTTCCAGAAAAAATTCTAGTAAGAAATGTTTTATTAGAAACGATTAAACAACACAATTTTAAAATCTATGTCTAAACTACTAAAAACAAAAACAGTCTTTTTCAGCGTAGGTTTATATGTTGCCGTGTTGGAGTGGCAAGGAAAAATACAGTATACTTTTATAAAAATCAACTAGTGTTAATGTATAAAGGATTTTTAAAATATTGTAGGGCATGTATTGTTAATGAAAAGTTAAAAGGGTGCGCCTATGGACGACTGTGGGCAGTATTGACATTACAAAGAGATATCGAGTTGTGGTTTTTTATATCATTATAAACTAAGAATAGAAGGACTATACACGAGACCCAATGAGCCAAACTTCAAGTTTCTACCTGAAACTATTTTTAATAAAGTGGCTATGATAAGCATACAGATACTACATTTCCATATTTTCTTCTTAATGACAATTGCTAATACATAATCATCTAAATTAAATAGGTACATTGTTTCTACCATCAATTTGTTCATGCAAGAGTAGAAGTAATTTAGTTATTTTCAACTATTTTAATATGTGCTCAAACATGCAGTAATAATGAACAGGCATTTCAATAAAGTGACTATGAAAATTATACGGGCACTTGACATTCAATATGTTTTCAATCTACCGGAAAATCAAAGAAATCTACAAAGCACATGTACTATCTGCACCAATGGACTAGTTCCGCCGGTATTAACGTTTGAATTGCTAAATAAGCTCAACTTGTAAATAGGTAAATTTTAGGCAGGAATTGTAAATACTAAAGCTTAATGCAAGAGGGTGTGTTTTGATTGTTAGGTCAGAGAAAGATGGAAATTTGCTGTCAAATTGGCAGAAAACTCAAGTTATTATTAAAAAAAGACTCAAGTGGCTGACTACTAGTGGGGCCGGCTTACTAGCGCAACCCTGTGGTACTGCGATCTTTTGATTAATTAAGCATTAACTAATTATTTACATTATTGTTAATATCGAGTTCAATATTACCTAAATTTGAATTTTTATAAGAAATTATTTAGTAATAATACTGACTCCAAATTGAAATTTAGCTAATCTTTGAGTAAACGAAAATAATTAGAGTTGTTTTATACGTAGCTACTAAGCTACAAGTGAAAGCAAAATAAAGGAAATTTAAAAATATGTGATTAGTAATTTTCAAATCTGAGGCCTTTTCGGTAGGGCGAAAATTTCAGATAACGCCATCATCAACGACATAAATATTTACCTACTTGTTGTACGATGTTTTTGGTTCTATATTAGGCTTTATCCTTCTCAAACTCAGATGAGCTAGATGCGACATGATCAGCTAGCATTCCACTTTTGTAGTTAAATGAGTGCAGACTATTCAAATTATCATAGGGAATAACGCATTTTGATGTTAAATTTCACATTTCTGTCAATCAAATGTATAAAATGACCGTGCGTTTACAACTGAGTGAAACTTGCATGTAGGTACAATTACGACAATTATAATGTAAAAATATTTGATTCCAACATATTAACTAGATTATGGAACTGGTATCGGTTATATCTCCCGTGTCTCAATCTAGATCGAGACAAAGAGAAATGAGAATCGAAATCAAGACTAAGACTTAAGTACTTATCAAGGGCGTAACCAAGGTCTTGAAAAGTGTTTTCTATTTAATTTTTTAATGAGAAACTCGGTGAGTTATTAAATTTTCATATTCTACGAGAAATTGTATTCTATTATGTAAGTAACTTATTTTGGGTCACTACCATGCAATAAATACATATTGATCGCCGTTCATCAATTTTAAAAGACTTATTTGATATCAGCTACTAATTACTAAATTTAAACGTCAATGTCATCAACAAAATCTGCACCACTAAAGGAGCAAATATTTACTGGAAAGGAGCAAATGTCTACTGGACCAATTGTATATAATAATTGTATTTTTAACAATTGTTCTTGCTAAACATTATTCATCTTCTTATTGTTCTTTCAGTTTGTTAAATAAAGTTTAATTGAATTGTGTTTTCTATTCATGGAATTGTCTTACAAATACCACGCGAGCTCAGATCTAGCAGGATATTTTTACGATGGTTTTCTCATATATATTTTCATATAAGTAATTTAACTCGATCTGAACAGCTCTCGTTAAATTGTAACTGAAATTAAGTATTCGAAATTAATTAATAACAAAATAGCCGGCTAAATCTGAGCCCTTGTGGTATTACCCCCGACAAAATTATATATCCCAAAATTACCGAATGGTTGTATACCTGAAATAATTTAAGTCGGGAATCTATACCTACCCAAAATAAGTGGCGACATAAATTTGGATAATTATGTAGACTAGAACCTATAAGATGTATTATTTTTTTTTGTTCTGTGTGAAAAGTCTAACGGTTAATTCGGCACAATTTGGATTACTGCTTAATATCAGTTTTACTGTCTTTTGACCCTTTTTGTAATCCATTTAAGTTTTTCTTTTGTATTAATTTTTGTTTATGTAAAGTATGTAATGGTTTGATTGTTTGATTGAAAATAAACTGTTTATTATTATTATATTTGCTATTTAGGTGCAGATTTATTTGTCCATTTCAATATCAGTAGATACAGATCATTTATGCGAAATCCTGTCAAGATACAGCGAACACGCGTCTACGCTTTGGTGATAACGTGGATGGCGTTTATATGGGGTGAATATAAACATACAATAGATATATGCGCCTTCTCATCTCAAGGGGGTTATCATTGCAATTTATATCAGATTAGGGGTGAAGCACCGGATAATACATAAACCCTCGACACGATCATCTCACCCCAATAACTAATATATTTGACAAATAGATTGTCTATTATTAAATGTTATTGCTTTTATGCGTTTTGTTGCTTTATATAATAAGTAAGTATATTCCGCAATATTGTTTGAAATAAGGTTTTTAGATACGAAGATGTCACTTGACTCTTGTATTGTAAATATTACATAATATCTTCGATTGTAGGCACCTGCAGAAAAGACGTCTGTTATTGTAAATGTATGTTGTAACACCTGATTATAATTATTCGGACACTGCAGTAGGTATGTACCTACCTAAGCGTCATGAGGTAGAAATAAATATGCGAATATAATCTATAAATACTATAATGATAGGTCATTCGATAATTCCGTAGGATGACACATAGATGGCATTACTAGAATTTTTTCCATATGATTTTTATTTAGTACTAACCTTCAAATGATACGTGAATATAAATTTGACAGCAATCTGACTATTGATTCGTGACTTATAGCATGTGCGAAGGAACGTTTGTTATTGAAAAAAAAATTATGATGATGATGATTTATGAAGTCTAATTGAATACCTATCTTACAAATTTGTTGCGAAACGCGTTAATGGTATTGAAACTTAATTCAACTCAAAACTTGTAAAAAAGTGTATTCCATTATGTTTATTTTTTTTTTGCTGCAATGGAAGTCGACTGGAGCGGCCTACCTCCAGTGATGTCGATTCTCCCTCTGTCTGTACCCCCCAGCTCAAAAAAGAAAATAAGTGTGCCTGAGGCGTACAGACAGACGGCTCCCCATCGTCCCTACCGTCTCCGACTCCCGCAGTTATCAGGGGAGCATGTCTGATCGTGTAGTTCTCATCCCTTCCATGCTCCGCATGGTTACTGAGTGAGAACCCCAGACTCATGCGCCCTAAGCAGATGCAACGACCCGAGTATTACTTCCTTCTGTATCCTGTTTGCTAAGTTTTCTGCCATATTCTGACAAGCAGGGATCTTCTGTAGATTTGAGGTCAGCGTATGTCGCATGCCCCCCTATGATCAAAACCACAAGGACCACAAAGTGTCGTGAGTACATTCTACGAAGGTCATAGAGGAGATCCTGATACTTCGTCCGTTTCTCGCTCTCCTTTACAATAATGTTCGAACTCTATGACGAAGATCTTTTTGTTCGGCTTGTCAAGGAGAACGATGTCAGGACTAATTCGGTATTCCAAGTCTGAGCGTAGGCGCAACGGAAAGTGCCAATAAATTGTAGTTGAGGTAAAGCCTTGGAACGGATACAAGTTCGTGCAGCTCCGCTATGGTGTATTTTAACACCTCAAAGGAGTAAAGGAGGACTGCAACAGCGATCATATTTGTTGCAGCGACTTTATTCTTTTCCGACAACTCCGATGACCAGATTTATCGGAGCACATACTCACTGCGAAGGGCTTGTTTCATTCGGGCTGAATCTTGTATGTGGGTTAGAACAACGCCCAGGTACGTGTAAGTCTCCCCGGTGGCGGCGTCCAAGTGTTTTAAGATGCTTCCATCCACCAATTGCACGTCCTCTCCGTGTTCAGCTAGGCGTCCCTTCTTAAGATGGACAATCGCACATTTGTCGATCCCAAACTCCATGCCAACGTCATGAGTATACTGCTTATTGTGTTCTTTAGATCTTTGTCTCCGGAAGCATACAGTTTCAGGTCATCCATATAAATTGACGAGTGACATTATGCCTCCGGGCTGAGTGTGTGCCGCAAAAGTATCCGCGTGTGTTTCATAGGGCAACTGACAGTGGTAGTAGAGAGATGCAAAACAGAAGGGGACTAAGAGAATCTCCTTGGAAAACGCCCCTTCTGAAGGATACCACTCCAGGTAAGACCCGCGTGTCCCCCGATATTATGGCAAAACGGGTGCTTCAGAGCGGCATCATCCGTTCTATGCATCTCACCACCGGAACCGGTATCGAAAGGCCTGTCAACAAGGTGGTCAGTAGTTGATGACTGGAGTCAAAAGCCTTCCGATAGTCGATCCAGGCCATCAAGAGATTCCGCTTAAACTGCACAGAATCCTGCGTGACAGTTCGATCTATCAGCAGGCATTCGCGACAACCAGCAACACTCCTCTTTGACTCACGATGCTCGTATACCCCGCGAAACACCGGATCAATCGCGTTCAGTATCCGCTTGTACAAAATTTTAGTGAATACCTTGTAACAAGCGTTTAAACATGTTATTGGCCTGTAGTTCTTTGGATGCGACAAATCCCCGTTCTTTGGGAGTAGTGCTATCCTCCCCTCGACAAACCACGTCGGAATTTGCTGCCTTCCACTTAGCCACGCATCGAAAATGTGGGCCAAATGAGGATGGATACTGGGAAATTTCTTCCACCAACAGGTTAATTCCACCCGGTCCTGAGGCAGCACAGTTCCTGGTGCCCGCTAAAGCACCTCCAACTTCCTTAGTAGTTATCGGATCGCACGTTTGGTCTGGTTGAGGAAAACCTCGAAGGAAGTTCACAAACTGTGCTAGGGCTGCAGTATCTTCGTTGAAAGCACGCGTCATCTCATAGATATTCCTCCAGAAACCTTCAACCCGATCTGTGGGAGATGGAGTGTCGACAACACCCGGACGCGTTTGGAACAAACGAGAAGGAGTCTCCTTGAACTGTAAGTTTTCGGAAACCCCCTTCGCTCGTCTTGCTAGTAACTTTTTTACAGTCACCAATATCCGTATTTTGCCGCAAAATTGCTGCTTGATGGTCTGCAGCAAATTGTCACGAAACGTGTGATACGTCCGCCGTAATTCGGCAGCAATACGACGGACTTTAGCAGTGAAAAGCAATCCAGCCCTTCTGTACTGCATCATACACTGAATACGAGATGCACGCTGTCTTTCTCCACGAATCTTGGCCTCGATCTTTTCTACACGTCACGGCATAGACATGCCCGCCGAACGATCCCCACGCCGAGAGAGCCTTAAGGCGGCTAGGTAAACGGCGCAATTATCGGCTGTCTTTGGTTATCCCGAAGATTGGCGTCCTCTCTGGTTAGATCCTGTGGCTTTGGGCGTCTACACTTGTGCAGAGCCCTTAGATCACCGAGGGCAACAGACAATACTTCCTCTTACTGGTACCTCCGGCAGATCGGGAGGCGGAGGTCTCCTAACATAACCCATTATCCGCAGGTACGACATATAGTCCCGCAATTGTTGTTTTTCCGTGGCGATTCGTATAGGTACTGTAAAATTCGAACCATAAACTAATCGATTTAAAGATTGCTATATCCTAGTATATGCGATAAATTTAATGCTGTCTCTGGATAATAAATTATTATAATAATTTTACATACACCTATATAATCTGCAGTGACATATATTAAAATTCCTGGGTGTTCCTTTATACTTCTTCCAAATTTAATCATAAAGGCATATAATATGTAATGCATACAATAAGGGTGCAGTGGTCACCCCAAAAACTAATAAATGTTCAAACAAGTTTAATATGCTGTGTGGCTGACGGTCGACAAAACGACGACGACGCCCTATAATAAAAGTGACTATACGATAGACGGAACAAAGGAGCAAATAGAAACAGGTCACAGTCAAATTTAAAAAGCATTCTAAGGGGGAGAGCTGGAACCAAAACCTTTATTAATTTCGGAAGCGAGAATGGTTTAATTTGACTTTTCAATTTTCCAATCCATGCACCAATTTATGTGCAACTACTATTGCTATTACTATATTACTAAATTTTTGATCATCAGCCATATCAAATACACAACTCAACATTTTTTTTACAGAAAGAATGCTGTTAGCTTCAGAGCAACTTTGCATGAACGCAGTCAAATTTAAATAAACAGAATTCCTGTGTGCGTGCTTTATGTACCGGTCTCCGCATTACTTGTCAACCCGTGGTTGGTGGCGTTGTTGATCACTCTTTGCCAAATGGGTGAAATATATAGAATCGTATCGCAATTTAGATTTATTGATAGTTTGAAAATTTGTGACCTTGTCTCGCCTCGAAATTTTAGAAATATATTTTTCGAGACGAGACGTCTCGTAGCAACTCTAGTCAAACTTCGGAATATAACCTCATCAGCACTATCGCCAAACATTTTGTAGAAACCGGATGAGACGTTTGTCTCGTCTCGTTTTGTTTGTCTAGAGTTGTTCTGGTTTAATGAATTTCAATATACCTTGTAATAGTAAATCTTACTGTTAGTAAAAATATATATATATATAGAAATTTCGATTTGATCGATGTGAGACCAACCTGTCTCCGCTATCTAACAGTAAGAAAATATCTACCCCCATCAAACAAAAATAATCAGAATAGATATCTATACCTATATGGGTAAGTTTATAAACAAAATATAATAATATTGTTCAACATTATGTAATCATTTAAGTCAAGTCAGTTCATAGAATTTAATCTTTAATGTAAACACTTTTCCACAAAGTGATATTGTATAGACGTTTTAATCCTGTAACTCTTCAATTTCTATATTAAGGCCATATGAAGTATAATTCCTACATGTAACGACATTGTACAAGGTTTCTTAGCCACTGATGATGGACATATAGTCCGAAACATGTCTGGCAACCTGCACGAATTGTAACGTGTATATACAGATCTTTTTGTGGAGTAGACGCAGTTTTATTCAACAAAATATAAACGCTTTTACTTTTAGACTAAAATTATATTTTCTGATAGTATAAGTGTTCTAAAAGCAAAATATCGACTGGTTTGGCTGCCTGATGAGTATAAACCAGTGGCGGCTTGTGGCAGTTTACTGTGGTGAACCGTGAAGCATAACAAAAAATAAAGTCTGCTAGGCTATGTATGCTATGCTTACTGCAATTAACCGCTGGCAACTATGTTTATATGAAGGGCGACAGTCGGCCGTCAGGTGGTTGTATCTCGTTGTATATTGGGTATATGCCAAAGTGGCAGCGTTGCCCATTGTTGCTGAATTATAGATGAAATCCTTCATCTTAGCCGATATTGGTGGGACAGAGGACACAAGCACTGGTAGGTGTGTCAAATGCCGTGCACTGCGAAGAGAGAGACCAAAATAAATAAGATCTTACAAGAACAAAAAAGATGGAAATACATGTATGTACATTATGGATGATAGTTAAATATATACATACAAATTACAGTTTTATGGTAAAGCTGGTGGTGAAAATTGTATGTATTAATTTATGGTTTAAGTTTTATACGGATACAAATAATTACACAATAAAATAAAATTTAATGCTTAAATATTATTAATTTTACTGATTTAGATGAAGCGTTGCTTCACCTGCTTTATATGACAAGCCGCCACTGGTATAAATGAGTACGAAAAATGCACATATAAGTAGTCTCTTAAATACTCTTCAAATATCAATAATGAAAGGTCCAATCTCCACGAAATAAATTTAATATAATAATCGTCAATTTAGTTACTTATAGATTATAAATTATAACTACTTTTTAAATATGTTAATAACTTTAGTAGGTAAATTAAATTATTTAACATCTTGTGATGTTTGTTTATTATTTTCTATAAGATACTTTCATTTGTTTTGTTTTTTACTGTAAAACACAATACAGTTTTTTAATAAAGATTTTATATTTTATTCTAAGGTTTGTTTAACAATTTATAGTTAAGTATACAGTATGTCCACGGATAGAGTTTGGAAGAGGAAAAAAATTTTTATTTGTAGATTCAGAAGAAAAAGTCATTCTTTATAAAAACGTCTGCTTGTGTCGAAACTACAATTTCAAATACCAAATTTACGATTACTATACAGGGTATATCAAAAATAATATTTTTAATGATTTTGATTCCTTGTTTTTTTTTTAATGTTATTATTTTAATAGTAGCTATGAAATTAAGCACTTTGAGAAAAAGGTTTGTTAGTGTTTTTTTGCACAATTGGTGTAATAAATCACGGTTTTGAAAATATTTTCATAAAATAAAAAAAAAAAAATCAAAATCATTAAAAATGTTTATTTTATACCCTGTATAGTAATCATAAATTTGTTATTTGAAATTGTAGTTTTGATACAAGCAGACGTTTTTATAAAGAATGACTTTTTCTTCTAAATCTACAAATAAAAAAGTTTTTCCTCTTCCAAACTCTATATCCGTGGACATATTGTATACGTACTAACAGATCACACCCTGTGTCGCTGTTTTTTTTAATTAATTAAAATTTAAAATTTTATTATCAGTAGTTTGAAAGGTTTTAAGTTATTAAATTTTGTCGAGTGTCTCATCTCGTCTCGAAATTTGAGACAAAATGATCTCGAGGCGAGCCAAAACGGCTTCGAGACGAGACGAGACCTGGCTCGTGTTCTAGCGGCAACTCTAAGTGTGACAGATCTTACATGTTCATTTCAGCGGGTTAAAGCCTTTTCTATCTGTTTCTCCAATAATATACTCTTTACCACATTAACATGGTACCTTATATACACCTGATACTCCGAGGGGGGTACGATCCGTTATTATATTAAATAATCGGATAATTTTGAATGTGTTGCGAGTTTTTCACAAAAAAAAACTTGTTTACATACAGGGTGGTCCAACGAAAAGTTTGCACCTAGCTTTTCTCTTTTTTTTGTAGTCGAATGCGAAAATGCTCGGACACGTCGATTTTGCTTTTGAGGGGGACACATTTTAAACATATTTTTCGATCTGCGCCTTTAACCCCCTAGCGGGGGTGAGTAACAACCCTAAAATTTTAAATGGAAAGAGGGGTCTAATGACATATCATTTGAAAGGACACAAAATTGTCTTTCTAATGATACCCTATTTGTCGAATTTTACTAAAACAGTTAATACGAAAACGACTTTAAAGACATTAAGCCGATAATTTTGGTATTAACGAGAAATACAAATAAGTTTTAATTATTGCGAGTGAAAACACCTGCAATCGTTAGTACATTCCAATGTTTGTTAGTTTTAACATTGCTTTGTAAAAAAAGTAAACAAGCTGTTAAATTGATTTATTAAAACGTTACATTAACAAATGTTGAAAATGTGACCCATTTGATTCCATACAATAATACAGATTTTGTTCAAATCTATTTCTAACATTTTGTAGCATATCAGGTGTTATGTTTCTGCACTCTTCTGTAATGCGTTGGCGAAGATCTTCTATGGACTCGGGCTTCGTGGCAAAACATTTATTTTTTAAGTGCCCCCAAAGAAAAAAGTCTAAAGGCGATAAATCCGGTGACCTGGCAGGCCATTCAATTGGGCCCCTCCTTCCAATCCACCGTCCAGGGAACCGGTCATCTAAGAACTGTCTTACAGGAGCCACATAGTGCGGAGGTGCTCCATCTTGCTGGAAATAAAGCCGATCAGCAGTATGATTTTGGTCATCTTCTATTATTTGTGTTATTAAAGGATCAATTGTGTCTTCAAGCATGTTTAGGTACACTTCACCAGTTAAATTTCCAGGAATAAAAAGTGGTCCTATAATATGATTTCCTAATATGCCACACCAGACGTTTATTTTTTGAGGATACTGGGTATGAACCTCACGGAATAAATGTGGGTTACTGTCATCCCAGTAACGGCAATTGTGCCTATTTACAGCTCCATTCAAATAAAATGTGCATTCGTCGGAAAAACAAATGTTAAATAATAATTGCGGATCTTCAATTAAACGCTGGCTCATTGCTTCACAAAATTGCAGCCTTCTATCAGGATCATCCTCATTTAGTTCCTGTACTAATTTGATTTTGTACGGATGAAATTTGTACGCTTTTAAAATTCGTATTATGGACGAACGGGAGACACCTGAGGCTTCAGCTAGTTGACGGGTACTTTGACTATGATCCATTTCAACATGCCCTAAAACAGCGACTTCCACAGCTTCATTTCTGATCGGTTTCTGCGGCTGGTGTTTTACATTACAGACAGATCCGGTATCTACAAACTTTTTAACTAACTTGCCAACGTACACATCATTCACATTTTTATCGGGATGTCTCTCATTAAATAAGCGAGCCGTAAGTCTAGCACTACTATTATTTTGAAAATAAAGTTTAACAATTTCAACTCGTTCTAGAATGGAATAAATCATTTTGTACGGTAAAAGTAAAATAACTTGAGAAGCAACCAAACTGAATCAATGAAAAGACTAAAATAAACGGTGTAAATTCTTTTCCTACACGTATCTGCAGTTTTTATTTCAACAAAAAACGCAAACGATTAGTGAGGAATTTAGTTCTGATAAATAAGATAGTGTTTTTGAAATCCCGTTTTTCTTCAAAGTAAATAATTTAGAAATGATTGTAGTTGTTTTCAGTCGTAATAATTAAAACTTATTTGTATTTCTCATTAATACCAAAATTATCGGCTTAATGTCTTTAAAGTCGTTTTCGTATTAACTGTTTTAGTAAAATTCGACAAATAGGGTATCATTAGAAAGACAATTTTGTGTCCTTTCAAATGATATGTCATTAGACCCCTCTTTCCATTTAAAATTTTAGGGTTGTTACTCACCCCCGCTAGGGGGTTAAAGGCGCAGATCGAAAAATATGTTTAAAATGTGTCCCCCTCAAAAGCAAAATCGACGTGTCCGAGCATTTTCGCATTCGACTACAAAAAAAAGAGAAAAGCTAGGTGCAAACTTTTCGTTGGACCACCCTGTATATAGGCGCTCATAAATAGAAAAAAAAAAGAGTCAAACGAATTAGGCTGTAAAAATTATATGTTTAGTCTTAAGTAGTTGAATGGGTGTTAAAAATACACGGCAAAAAATGTGTGTACCATAGGCGTTCGTAAAAAGTCTACAAAAGGGTCAGAAAAATCTGTATCAACGATAACTCAAAACTCACTTAACAGATTTTTAACAAATATGATACTTCAGGATATTTCTAGGTGCTGATTAACTTTTGCAAATCATTGAGCGTAGGCAAAAGCCTTAAAAAAGTATATGGGGTTTTCTGAATTTTCTCAAAAACTAACTCTTGGGAGTTGCTCGCACCTAGATTATTTGATGCAGTATAGTTTTATGACAAATATTTCCAAGTTTATTAATTAATTAATATTCACCAGATAGTTTGCCAGTAATTGGAATTTCAAAATTTACAAGTATATGGGTTTTTCTCAAAAACTAAGTCTTAGGAGTCGGTCCCATCTAGAGCATTCGATGCAATATAGTTCCATGACACATATTTCCAAGTTTCCTGAAAATCCACCATATAGTTTACCAGAAATTGGAATTTGAAAATATACAAGTAGGATATAGGTTTTTCTCAAACTCATTCGAAGTAGTATTCTTTCGTGACAAATATTTCCAAGTTTCATGAACATCCACCAAGATAGCTCACCAGCAATTGGAATTTGAAAATTTACAAGTATATATATTTTCTCAAAAACTAAGTCTTGGGAGTCGCTCCCACCTAGATCGTTCGATGCAGTATAGTTTTATAACAAATATTTCCAAGTTTCATGAAGATCTTCCCATCACCATCATTATTACCATCATTTTCATTTGTTGTTTACGCGACTTATAACAAAATTCCATAATCGTTTAAAGAGCTGTCGTTGGCCGGTTTCAGACTTGCCTACCGAAAAATTTATGTAAGAAACAGATTTTACATTTGCAAGCACATTAATAAGGAGTAGAGTTGGAATGAGTGGTTTTTTTTTCGCTCTTTTTTTCTCTTAGATTTTAATTGTTGTCAATCAATTAAAGGAAAATATCTTTGTTTAGTTTTAAGAAGAATATTGTTATTTGCCATAAGTGCACAACTATGCTTTCTTGGGTTAAAATTCCAAATCAGTGTTAACTGCCTTCTAACCCATTTTGTAATCCTTGGCTAAGCTATTTTTAGGTGATATTATGTGACATATTTTTTGTTTTACTATATTTTTATGTAGCTACTATTATATTGTTGTATTTTTAATGTTAATTTTGGGATTACAAATAAACTGCATTATTATTATTATCTAAATAGTTTGTGAGCAATTGGAATTTTACAATTTTCAAGTATATGGGTTTTTCACAATTTTCTCAAAAACTAAGTCTTGGGAGTCGCTGCCACCTAGATCATTCGATGCAGCTTAGTTTTATGACAAATATTTCCAAGTTTCATCAAGAACCACCAGATAGTTTGCCAGCAATTGGAATTTGAAAATTTACAAGAATATTGGGTTTTTCTCAATTTTTTCAAATAAACTAACTCTAGGTGGTATTACATTGAGTGTTCGGGGTCAGAGACAGATTTTTTTATTTGTGAATTTTGCAAATAGTTTAGTAGAAATGTATACTGTGGCAAAGGGATCTGTAACAGCGGGGCGACGAAAGGGGAAAGCAGTTGTAATAAAACATGGCTGTTTTAATTCATAAAATTTTCAGCGGAGTGCGTTGTAAAAGTTTAGTAATAATTATTAAACATTTATGTGTTACTAAAAAATTAAAATTAATGAAAAGTTCTTCACGTGTTTGATAAAAGCACCTACTGCTGTTAAACTATAACACCGAAGCAGAATTTTATTTATTTATTTAAGTTGGCGGCATATGGGAAACTTCTTTATTATTACCTAATTTTACGAAAAAAAGTTATTCTTCATAAAAAGTTCTGCATGGTCCAAAACCTAAAATGCAACCATCAGATGTTAAAATTTTTCAGTCGTATACGAGGTTTGTCAAAAAGTTTCCCATATGCCGCTAAGTTACGTGGACACACAGTATGTACTAAAAGTTGCATTCCATACATAACGATCATAATTAGTATTAAGTACTTTATAGAAGGTGGCAATCTGTTAGATGTCGTCAACTTAACCATCATTATTATCATCAGTCTCGCTGTCGTCATCTTGTCCTAAAGTTATTATAATGTGCTCAATTTCCTCCAAAACTTTTCCAAAATTCTTCTTCCAACTCCTTAACATGTCGGCAAAAACTATTCCAATCATTACTGGATATTAAGAACATGGCTTCTTTTAATGTAGTTAGGTTGAAATTTCTGGTTGTATCGCGGGTTCTTATATTAAATTTAAGTTTTGCCTAAGTTAACTCTATTGGGTTTAACTCGCACATATACGAAGGCATTCTAAGAGGACTATGTTCATGTGACCTAATAATTCGATCTACTCCATATTTTTTTGGGTCGTCAGCCAGATAACTTTTTTTTTTGAAAATGCTTTAAAAGAAAAACTCCTGAATATTTTCTCAAATTTCTTTTTTTATTTGAAAGTACAATCCTTCCGGTTAATAATGACAAATAATTTCATTCAAATGGCTGCCTCGGCTGGCCATGCAGTAGCCTACACGATCGGTCCAATTTTTAAGCACGTTATCGGTTGTGTGCAGCTGTATTTCACCAATGGCTTCACGAATATTGTCCTTTAAAGCGTCAATTGTCTCGGGCTTGTCGGCGTAACACTTATCTTTGACGGCACCTCACAAATAATAGTCCAACGGTGTCAAATCGCAGCTCCGAGGTGGCCAAACGACATCAGCTCTGCGGCTGATAATGCGATCTTCAAAAACAGGGCGCAAAACATCGAGTGTAGCTTCGGGTGTGTGGCACGTAGCGCCGTCCTGTTGAAACCAAATGTTGCCAATATCCTCCTCTTCAATTTTTTTTCAATATTCTCGGGTGTACGCACTGTTTTTGGCTTTTCACGCTTTGGTTTATCGATGAAGATGCCAGTTTCTTTCACTTTTTTCACGAGATAACGAACATACGGAGCTGACGGTGCTTCTCTTCTTCCAAAATCCGTACGCAATTTTCGCACACATTCTGCAAGATTACCATGATTTTCAAAGTAATGTCGCAATATTTCCCAGCGTTGTTCAAGCGTATACACAACCATATTCGTTCAGCGGAAGGATAAAACTAATTATCTGTCAAATCAGACATGAGCTAAGTGTTACCCTTCACGAAATAAGCACTAGTTGAAAAAAAAACGTTAGATGGCGGACCCGTTACTAATTCAAACAGCTCCAAATAAAAAATATTTCACGGAGGTATTTGTACCTCCAAGTACAGGATGTCCAGATTTCGCGAAACGTTGCTACTTTTTTTCATTTACATACATACAATACATTTAATTTTATTATTTGATCTCAGTTTCAAAATATGAACCAAAGTTATGTTGCCTGATTTTTATATAGATAGATAAAATTGCATATTTTTGTTCCTTTCAAATGATATATATGATACTTAGTTATAGTTTTAGATAGTGTTAGTTTAAGAAATATCAAAATCCGAGAGGGGTATTGAAAAATTTATTGTTATGAGGATTTTTGGACACCCTGTAATTTTGGGATAGTGTAGCTTCTGTCACGATTATGTTATTAATCTTTTAAATACCAAAATTCTAAGTAGATTCAATAAAAATTGCCGTTTTGATCCCTTAATAAAGAACAATGTGTAAACTTACTCTACAAGAACAAAGAATTTTTTTTTGCACATATATATAGATTTATTTATTATTTTCCTTTCTTGGGATTTAAGGTTCCATTTTATAAGCGATTTTTTTTTGTTTTGAAATATTTTTATTCCATGTCAAAAGTACAACGTTTCGGCTTATTAGCCGTCCTCAGGTACATCTCTTTACTTACCAACATCGCATGTTTCTGTAGAAATCAAACAATAACCAGTACACTAAAAGTGATATACACCTACAAAATTCTACAGAAACATGCGATGTTGGTAAGAAAAGAGATGTACCTGAAAAAGGCTAATAAGCCGAAACATTGTACTTTTGATATGGAATAAAAATATTTCAAAAGAAACAAAAATTTCGCTTATAAAATAGAACCTTAAATCCCAAGAAAGAAAAAGAATAAAAAAATTGTAACAATAAGGTTCAAGATAAATACAATACTAAAATATATAGATTTATATTATTTTAGAAATTAATAACATAAGGGATAATCGTCAGAATTGAACACTATACCAAAATTACAGGGTGTTCAAAAAACCTCATTACAATAAATTTTTCTATAACGCTCTCTATGTTTAATATTTCTAGAAATAAACTATTAGGTAAGCATAAGTATATATTTAATTTGAAAGGAAAAAAATGCAATTTAAATGGCTAAAAAAATCAGGGTGGTTCAAATAAAACAGGTAGGTAAGTAAAAGAATGCCGTCAAACGAGGTGACTTTGACACTATACCCATATGCTCATTTTTGTGTTTTTTTTGATATTTTTTTTGTTGCAATTACTGTATATTATTATTACCTACCATAAACATTCATCATTTCTCTTGTTTGGTTGTTGCGAGTTTTTCTGCGAGTAAATTTGTTCATTTTAAAAAATAAATAATAAGACTAATATAAGAACTAACAAACAAAGTAGCAAAACAGGATATTGTTCAAAATCACAAAACACTAAAGATACAATAATAATTTGATATAATATTTGATAATATTGCAACTCATACATACGACAACAAAGTTATAAATAACACCACCCTGCCACTGGAAGATTCAATATTACTCGATATTCCAAGAGGGGCGACAAAAATTGCGGGGAAGTACTCAGTTTTCACCAATTGCGACTTGAACACCCGCATGGCGACAAAACGTCCGAGGGTCTACGCACCAATTAGGATCGTTCACAGGTGGCGTCTAAACACCCATTTCGCGTGGTATTTCCGATTTTACATATCGTACTTTCTTCTCCCTATATTTTAATATACAGTGGTAAAGTTTTTTAGTTATTAAACAAAAATAAAACTAACAATCACTTAAAAATGCTGAGCTTTTTTCATTATTATTATTATTACTTTTTAGTAGTAGTTAAATTTGCCAATATCGGATTTTTTGTCCGACTTCCTTTTGTTGTTCCAGATTCGTTTGCCACACTATATATAGGTACTGATAGATGTCTTACATATACCTATATATTTTTGTAAATTTAGTTTTATAGTAAAACTATATATTATATTCTAAAATGTTTGTTTAAATGGAATTATTGTTCCTTAATATTAAATTAATAATAGGTATAGTCTTTCTAATCTTAATTTTTTTGATACATTTCTCCTTCGTATATAAGACCTATGATAAATCATGCCTGCCAAAGTTTACCGACCGTAATAAAAATAACTACAGTGACTGGAAAAAGTTGGGTTAATGATTAGAGTTTGCAAATAAATATAATATGAATGAAACAAATAATTTTTGGCAACGTGTTAATTTCTCAGATTAATCTAAATATAATCGGATGGACATCCTATGGTATGGCGAAGACTTAATGTGGAATTTAAATAAGAAAATTTGTGTCCAACAGTAAAACACGGTCGCAGAATATTGTAACCATGATTTGTTCAACAGTTTTTCTTAGATTAATAGAATGAAAGAAGATCTATCAAATTACATAATAATTCTTAATAATACCTCGAGTGGATGAAACTTTTTGCAGTCACTGTATCAGACACCGCCGGTATCAGGTTGAAATGTAGTTGTAGTTGTAGTTTTTTTTATAAGGCAGTATACCAGTGCTACACGAGCGGAACACATTTGTTTTCGTTTTGAGGGGGAATTATTTTGTGACCAGTGTAAGTATATAATATCATATTTGTTTTTAAAAATATTTTTAAAATGGCAAAACAGTTATACGTTTAACATTAATTGTTAATACGCACAACGGATTTTTAAAGTATTGTAGGGCCATATATTGTTATGAAAAGTTTAAAGGGTGCGCCTATGGCCGGCTGAGGTCGGTATTGACATTACAAAGGGATATCTAGTTGTGGTTTTTCATATCATTTTAAATTAAGATTAGAAAGACTATACAATGTATTCGTTAATTTTCTTATTTAAGGAGGTATTCCGTATTAAGTAGGTTAGGTAGGTATACCTACCTATTCCATATTGGGTAACAAATTAGTTAGGTACATTCTTTTAAGAATATTTTATCTAGAAAATTAGATATGAAAAATCATTATATTTCTATTAATAAGTAACAAACAACATAATAACATACCTTAAAACAAATTATGAACAGGTTAATGGCTAATACAATTTTCTTGTAGGGCGGAAACAAAAGGGTAGGTACCTACCTAATTTTCCATATTTGGTTTTAAACGCGTGCTGACATAGTTATCAAGGTACGCATGTGAAGCTCGATACATGTACTTATCTGTTCAGAAATTTTATGGGTATCAGTATTTCTAATTGTCACTTAGTTTTTATACCTAGACAGGTATCCAAAAAGTGTTGTTTAATATCAATATTATATCTACCGTCTAAATAAACAAGAAACACCCTTAATCAAATATCACACAACGTTCTACCGATAAAATGCTATCGGCTACTCAACTAGCTACCGGTTTTTCTTTTTCCACTGAACACTACAACATAATAATCACTACAACACATCTCTATCACAAAGCTATACTCTCATTGGCTAGCATCGTTCATTTCGTAATCTCATTGGTCAACGCAACCCACCCTGGAATGCACTGAATCATAATTGCATGCATGGAGTGGGCGTTGACGCAAGTAACGCCTACTGGAAGGGGCGTATAATAAACGTATAATTATCGGAAAATTTCATTTTCACAAAACCAGTAAAACAAGACGAGGAAGAGAGGTAAGAATGTCTACTGAGAGAGGGGATATTGTGAATTTTTTGATATGCCGACAGCTGAGTTAGTAGTGTTCACGATTCGATGGTAGTAGGATTGATCGATTATTTTAGACGGTATTGTTTTTTATCGATTTATTTTAAAATTTGTGAGATAGTAACTGGAAAAAATAAATAATAAACAATGTCATTAGTGATAATTAATTATACTTACTTTATGCAAAACGAATTTATTACTTATAAGTGATATTTATTTATTTAACTAAAAAGTGTTGTTACCAAAGTAGATCCGACGGATATTATTGGATTATTTTATCAAACTTAGTGTGTTTCATTATTTTTGAGTTTTAAAGTGATTTGTTTGAGAGTTTTCGATTATATTGACATGTGCTTTTCGTTATTATTTATATGATGAGTTGCTCGGAAGTGATGTACCAGGCATACTATCCTTATCTCTACCAGAGAGCGGCTGGGGCGGCGCCCCCCGTTTCAGCACATCCCGTACCTAGAACTGGACCATTTAGTTCGCCGTTTGGTGCTGCACATCAATATGACAGGGTAAGTTTATATTTGATATACTTTTCTTTTTATGTTAACTTGTTATTATAAAGGAATACAGTTAATTTCCATTTATTAGTAGCAGCACTGAAACGTGTTATAAAATGTACCTATTTACCGGGAAAGTATAAAATAATTATTCACAAAGATAACAAATGACACTCCTTTCGTGATAGTTAATGAGGCACGATCTATATGCGTTCAGTCTTCGTAATCGTAAATTGGATAGTTCAAAATTGGGCAATGGAACTTTTTTTTTATTACTATTGAAATTGAAGCCTCTCTGCACATATTGTTATACCTGGCATGTTTATTAAATTCCTTTTTACCAGATATTTCATTAATTAATTTGAAACATTTTGATATCTGCCAAATAGCTAAGCGAAATGTATACAAAATGATAAAATATTAGTATTTGACGTGACGAATGTTATTGTAAACAAAACTGCAGACCTAACAGATATATTTAATTTCACGCGGTTGCTCAAAATGTCAACTTTCTTTCATTAATAGAGATGCAAGAAATGTATCGATATATATGATTCGATCTTAATTTCTCAGCCTATATAGTAGTAGAAAAAATAATATTACAAGCCAAGCCACATATTTTTAAGTTTGAACTAATGTCATGAAGACTGAAACTGAGCCTATTGATAAGATCTTATATTCACTCTAATCTCCAACGAAAACAGGGTTCAAGCCGGTGTAGAATTTCTAAAAATCAAAACAAGTGTTGCCATGTGTTTTTATATACATTTAAATATTCAACGCAGTGCAACGTTTATTTTTGTTAAGACTTCTTTGAAGGGAAACATTTTTAAAACAGTTCCAAAATCGGCAACTTCTTCATGAAACTAATGTCATTAGAAAAGAAAAAGATGTGTGTGCTTTTCTTATGGAAGTATGGTCGCCTAAATAACATACTACGCGGTCCAACATAATATGCTCTGCTGCCAGATTTTTTTGAAGATTTCACCACAAATATATTCCAAAATATTTTCCTCAACAAACCCACACACTACACGATATATTTACACATAGAATATGATTAGATACTTGATTTTCCAACATTTAATTTATTCAACGTCCTCAATAACATAACAAATATTTTAAACATTATCATATCTAAAAAAACTCCTAATATATTATATAAGTACCTACTTATTTTTATTTTAATACAATCACTTGAACTAAATCTGGCACAATTTGTTTTCTTTGACACAAGTTGTCAAATTTGTCTTTGATTATTGATTTTTTACTGTCGTCACCATCTATAGGTTCTGGGCGTCTGCATTTAAAGACAATTTAAAAATAACGATCATAGCATACCCATTGGTCTATGTGTTAACGTTAATTCTTCGTAATCGTGAGGATGCAAGTTCAAATCTGGGCAATGGAGCTTTTTTATTAGATATTATTATTGAAATTGTAACCACCTGTCTCACATATTCTTACCTGGCATGTTTATTAAATTATTTTTATAAAGGTAGTTCATTGAAATAATATATGATATGAATTTACGGTTAGCGTATAGTGAGGAAAACTTGAAACATTTTGATATATACCATAAGTAGCTGAACAATTGTGGGAAACGTATTAAAAATGATAAAATATTAGCAATTAGTATCTATTTAACATGACGAATGTCATTATTGTATAATTATTGTAAACAAAACTGCCCACCAAACAAAATGTTAACTCTATTTCATTAATAGAGATACAGGAAATGTATTCATGACTTATGAATAAATATTTTTAAGGTTTAACTATTGCCTCGAGGACTGCAACTGAGTCTATTGGCCGCTTGTAAAAACATTTATGGTGTTAAATGGTAGATAAATATACAGTGGATTCAATTTTAAATTATTTTAATTCTTTAATATACCTACTATAATTGTATTGTCACACCCGGTATATTGTAATAAAAATATTGCATCTGGTTGAACTAACTATTTTATGCTGATTAATAATTATTAAAAAGTTCATCAAAGTTTATACAAGTTCATGACTTTAGCATCGGTATTGTACCTAATAGACAAATTGCAAAGTCAACAAAAACGGTCCGACCGACGCTAAGAATAGACAATTGCATCGGTCGATATTCGAAAGAGTGGAGATAATCAAAGGTTATACATTTTTACGCAACAGGAAAAAACGGGGTCTTCTCTCCAATCTTCGGTGAAGTAAACTACGGGTCCTAGAAGCGCAAATCCCCCCGTTGGGTAGTGTCTTAAGATTTATAGTTTATTTAACGCGATTAGAGTTTTAATTTTAACCATTATAAATATTAAATATTTTATTAACGCGAAAGAAATATCAACTGTGTCGGCAATGAAGATAATTGTATAGGGTAAGTACGAACTTTTGATTATTATAATTGTTGATTTTTAAACTTGTCCTTTTTTATTAAATTGATTTTTGTACATTTTTTAAATAATTAAATAAATAATAGTTAGTAATATTCATCTGACTTTCCTTTTATTTTTAATATAGTTTCTTTCAATTTAATCAAATAACTATTAACTGAGAAACGCCGCTCAAATACAGACTGTCACTCGTTTACGAGGGAGAATCAATAAGATCCTCTTTCGTGAGCGTGATGTAAGTGGGCGATTCTCGAGTAGCTAAACAAGCCAAGCGAGTAAATTAATAAAACTCAAACCCTTCTTTAAACTCTATATAAAGATTTAACTCAGTAGAGCACGCTTACCTTAATCTTCAACTATTAAAAGACATAAGGGAGGCTCTACCCTTATTTTTTAACTCTCAAATTGGGACTAGGTGAAGGTACCGTTACTATAAAATTCATATTCTTATACTTTCTATAATACTTGTGTGACAGTATACATTGTTAAATATATATTTCGCTCTTTTATATACCGATAATAGAAGTTTATTATAAAAATGTATTTAATTACAACAAAATAATACGAATTTTTAATAGTGCCTATAGAAATTTAAATAATTTTACCTCAAATGACATGTAAGTACACTGCGTCCTATTTTGAGACTTCAGACTGCAGGGTATCTCAGCTGTTAATAAAGATAGACCTTGTTTCACCTTTTGTGAAAGTTTTAATACCACAATTTTCACCTTTTTGGATGCTATATTATGTCTCACACCCCATTTAAAATGGAGAAAACTGCATTTGATATAAATTTTTACACTTTAGTGGCGTACTTACTCAATTTTTTTTCAATTTACAGTTTATGAGATTGCGCCGAATAATAGCATATTTATTTGAAATTTAATATATTATATATCGTAACGTCAGATTTTGCATTTTTATGTGATTTTGGTAACTTTAAACGTGATCTAGCTTTTCAATAATTTTGGAACAGAGCAAAACAAAAAAAAACAACAAAACAATTCTAAAACACCAACCAAGATATTAGATACTAAGTATTGAGAATTTGTATGTATGTATTGAAGGCAGTGAAATACGCTTCGGAAGACTGTTAGTAAATATAAATTTAATTTATGCAGAGGTTTCAAACCACGTAAATAAACAATAAGCACCTAGGTACTCTCGAAGATTTGGTTGAAATTATTTTGCCAGTAAAACTAACAATCCAATTGCAACAATAAAATTAAAAACACTCACATGTAACTTATGTAATTGTCGATTGAGTGTTTTTAATTTTATTATTACAATTTGTTTGGTAGTTTTACTGCTTTAGATGAGTTTTTGCCCATTTTCCTGTATATTTTCTTTTAATTTCCTTTTTCTCTTCTGCCTTTAGGCTAACGTTTAGGTATTTTATTTTATTTTAGGCTGATGACGGCTGTATAGTCGAAACTATTTCCTGTTTTTGTTGTTTCTCATTATATGTGGATTTGAGTTTTGGGTTGTACCTGTTTTATTTCTAAAATAAATTACAGATCCACTTTGAGTTGATATGGATAATATTTACGAATTGATAAATACAAATATTTGCGTCCGTAAATATAATAAAGTAGAAATACTTTTGTGACATACCTATAGCAGACAGAAGGCATGAGCGAAACCAAATCGTCAGCATCCGTTGATCCATGCCTCAGTCTGGTTACACTAAATTATACTGAGGCTCTGTTAATTTTTACAAAATCCTGTGTATAGGTATGTAAAGGTAATTTTGTCCCCTATACCGCTAAATTAATTGTTTGTTTTATTAAAAATAATGTAGATATTTAATAAACGCTACGCAATAATGGAAGGATTATTCTGGTTTGAAAAAGCTTAGATATTTACATGTTCCAAATAAATAGGTATCAATTTGAACAGATAAAAAGTAGGTGTACTCACAAGTAATACAGCAACAAATATTGAAAAACGGCTGTCCCCAACGCCATTTTGTTTTATTTTCAACATGGGAATAGAAACAATATCCTTTTGACCGGGCTACCATGAAAAAATAACTTAATTTTATGATTGACATTATAGGTATGTTATACTGAAATACCTATTGGGTATAGTCTTTCTAATTTTAGTTTTAAAAAGTTTCATCCACTTGAGGTTTTATTAAAAATTATTATCTAATTTGATAGATCTTCTTTAATTTTATTAATCTAAGAAAAACTATTGAACACATCATGGTTACAATATTTTGCCACCGTGCTTTACTGTCGGACACTAATTTTCTTGTTTAAATTCCACATTAAGTCTTCGCCATACCATATGATGTACATCCGATTATATTTAGATTAATGTGAGAAAATAACACGTTGCCAAAAATTATTTGTTTCATTCATATATTTATTTGCAAACTCTAATCCTTTTTTTTCGATTAATCATTAACCCAATACTTTTTCCAGTCACTGTAGTTATGTTTATTACTGTAGGTATCCTTTGACAGGCATGATTTATTATACGTCTTATATACGAGGGAGAAATGTATCAAAAACGATGTATTCGATGCCCTTTTATAATCTAAAGAGGCATGGGAACGGATAGCCTCGGTAGAATCGTTAAATTCATATAGTTTAAATTAACTTTGGATAAACTATATTAGCTCTTAGACTTTTGTGTTGGTTTCCTCCAATTCTTTTTTATTGTTGATTATACGACTAACTACCTGTCTTTGCCTCAACTTTCTTCCTGATTTTTTAGTCATCGCGTCATTTTTTGTATCTTCGTTGCATGCTTGCCTAAACCCGTCTCCTATCTCTCACCACCATTTTTAGTTGCACTTGCCCAAGTTGTCTCTGTTTTATTGTTTTAGAAAAGTCCTCAAGGTTGTGTTTCTTCTTTTCTACTTTCTCAGTGTTGCGTGTGTTTTAATCTTTCTTCTTCTTTTTCAGCTCCACGGTGCTTTATTTCTTCTTTTTTGGTTGCGTAAAATTTTGGCATTAATTCTTCCGCATGTTCATATTGTTTCTTTTCTTCTTCTTTCTCAGATTCGCATAGTTTGCATCCTTTAACTTTGCTAGTTTTTTGTTGTTTTCTTGTATTATATGATCAACTTCTGTTGCTATTTTTTTGCCATCTTCAAGTCGTTTTTGATCTTTATCAATATTGTTCAACATTTCTTTCTATATTGCTTATCCCTTGTACCTATAGCTTTAGCAATTCCTGTCAACATGATAAAAAATCATCAAAAGATTTTGCTCACCCATTGTTTTCAAAACACATTTCTACACCAAATATCAAAAATGACGTTATAGTGGCAGTTGTCAAATCACTTTAGCTGAGCCGAGGAATAGACGGAAAATGCATAATTACTGAAAGTATCATCAACAATAGAAAATAGTCACATTCTATGTGACTGTTTTCAGTATTTTTGGGGGTAATACCACAAAAGCTTAGATTTAGCCGGATATTTTTTGCGATTAATTTCGAATACTTACTTTCATTGGCAATTTAACGAGAGCTCTTCTGACAAAATCACGAAGGCGTAGCTCGAGTTAATTACTTATATATGAAAGTAAGTATGAGAAAACCATCGTAAAAAATATGCTGGTATCCATGAATCGAAAACACAATTCAATTAAACTTTATTTAACAAACTGAAAGAACAACAAGAAGCTGAATAATGTTTAGAAACAACAATTGTTAAAAATATTATTATATACAATTGGTCCAGTAGACATTTACTCCTTTAGTGATGCATATTTTGTTGATGACATTGACATGGATGTTGTTGACACTGTGTCTAACTCATTATCCGAAGCTCGGAGATTTGTTACAAGATGCGAATGATGCTCATTATCAAGTTGTAGATAAGGCTCTATAGACTTGGTTGACGAATGACCAGTTATTTTAATTAATTCTTGTTCATTAATACCTGCTTTAGCTAAAGTTGACACGGCGCTTGAGCGATGAGAATGATTGGAAATTTTTTTATTTTTTGTCCAGTTCAATTTTTCAGCTGAAATTTTCGTCCACTTAAGAATTTCGTTGACTCCTATAGGAACATTTTGGTACCAACCTTTTGATGAAATATTTTTCCAAAACGGATTGGGAGTTATAAATAATCTATCAGTTCTAGGTAATATGGTTCGGTCTATGTGATAATATTTTATAAAACAATGTTACTGGGCATATGCTATGGATTTCTATGTTTTTTATTAGCCATTTACTATCACAGCACTTGTTTGACCCACCTTGACATGTTTTGTATTCAATGGACCAGTTAAATCACCATTGTTCGAATTTTCTTATTTAAAATAGTGTACTTTACAATTTGCAGCTTCACCTCCTCGCCAAGCTAATTCATATGCAGGGATATGAAAAAATATTTTTAAAAGATCTATAGGACTATTTTCATCCCATATTCATGCCATTTTAACAATTTCACTCTTAACTGGTCTTCAAATAATAACGCAATGGATTGACAAATATCGTCTAACTATTAACTTTGAAAAACTGTGTATGTTCCTTTTGCAAATTACTTAAGCACGCCACCAGTAGGAAATGATATTAACATTCATTTGGTGCAAAGAGATAGGAGTTGTAGTGTAAGTAAAAGGGACTATGTTAAGTATCTAGGGATTATAATTGATCAACGATTGAAATGGCATATTCAGATACAAACGTTGGTTAAAAAATACGCTCTTTTCTATACCTACATTTTTAAAAACACAAATTTTATCTACAAAAGGAAATGTATGTCTTTATTGTGGTTTGGTACAATCGTTGTTATCTTATGGAATTGTGGGTTGGGCCACCCCAACAGAACAACAACAGAAGCAATCTTGAACATTTACTTATCATACAAAAAAGAATCTTAAAAATTATTTTTCATTTGGATATTCGTTATCCAACAGAAGAGCTGTTTAAGGTTGCTAATGTGTTAACTATTCGACAAATGTTTTATAAGAGTGTTGTAGTCCATCTTAATAAATCAAATCAATTTTTAGGAAAGCTTGATCATAATTATTTAACCTGTATGTAAAAAAGCATCGGCCAGAGATGTCATGCATATATTGCCTATAAGGTGTATAAACAAATGCCATTGGAATTAAAGGATAAAATTAATTTCAAGAATTTTAAATTCAAACTAACAACTTGGTTGAAGTCTGAGTATATAGAAACTTTACAATTATGTTACTGCTAGGTGTCTATTTTTAAGGCTTTTTATATTCAGACGTTGGATTTTTATTTATGTGTATAACCTTTGATTCACTCCTAAGGATGGATGAAGGAGGGAGAACGGGAGAAAAACATGCGATTTTTGTGTTCATCTCTAATTTTTTGTGTTCATTTCTAATTTTTTAAGAATTGAATGTTCGTATAAATTATAAAACATTATTGGGTAGAATAAGATATATTATTTGAGGGCTGATAGTGCGTGAGCAACCGTCTGGTGTCTGGTGGTGTTTGGAGGAAGCGGACAAACTTTTTATCAAGTTTTTGCATCCTCTAGGCACTGCTTAGTAGATTCAGGGCGGTGCACATAATATGATATTATCTTTGTTTCTTTATTATTTATTTTATTTATTTCGGCTTAGAGAAAAATAAACATGTATACATTTTAAGTGAACATTTGAAATAAATACTTTTATTTTAAGAATATATAATTATTCTATTCCACTTCGACATGGACTGCTTCTTTAGAATCCCTTATTATATCAGCCTGGCAAATATTTCCAAATCGCGACATACTGAAATATTATTTGGTGCTTAATTCTGTTTTTGACGTTTACAATATTCAAACATAAGGTTTTCGAAATATGGCAAGTTTCTAGAAAAATTATTACGATATATTTTATTGGTAGCCATGAAATCTCATTAGACATCACGAAACATTTAAATCCGAATGATCTGACATTAAGTTCATATAACGGATAAAACGGTTGATGTTTATTAACGAAAATAATTTAAAATAGTGACGCAAATGAAATTTTAATGCACTTATTAATTTTTCATTGGCAATGTCACTAAATCATAGAAAGAACATGACTGAAATGTGTCCTGATTTACAACCAATGAAGATGTGGAAGTTTGCACGAATACAAAATAATTTCATGAATTAATGCTCAAAACTGAGGGCAAAAAGCGACAACTTTCATGATTTATTCCCATAAGTAAAAGCTAAATATTTTATTTTATTTATATAGTAAATATGTTAATAGTTCAATTAGCAATTTAAAAAATTATGTGATCTCTAACATAAGATATTTCTCAATGGACATAATACAATAAAAAAGGAAAACCTTTACAATATTATTTTATAAACTGTTAAATAACAAATTGTAAGTATATCGATATAAGTATTATCGAAGTATCTACAGTACACATTTACCTTTACTATCTACAATATACCTATACCTCATAAAAATGAATTAAGTGTGTATGTTGGCGAAATAATTATTTGTTAGCTGGATATATCAGACATCATTTATGATGAAATATCATCATTTAATTCACAATATATCGTGTAATGGATATGCTATATGTCTATAAAATCACCATTTAACGGCACTTGCTGTATAAAGATTCGTATATAAATGTAATCTTTCTTTATATTTATGTTTAAGTTTAGTATCGACAACTAACTAGGTGTACTACAAACTAGAAGTACATACCTAATCGTATATAATACTTACTGGCCATCATATTGGTTGCAAAATAGAAAAAGCTTGACGAACAACATCTTGCTTATTTATTTGTATTTTTTCTATACTATACAATGTATACCAAAAGTCAAAAACTTTATTTTATATTACTCTATAAAGTGAAGTTTACTGGAAGACTTAATTTAAATAGGCTTCAAACAAATAGGAATATTAAATCTCACATTTTCGTATAAATAACATTATTTGTCTCATAGACCTCGACTATACAAATATGTTTTTAAGCGTCATTGCTCGAAAAATTAAATTTATTCACAGATATTTTTAATATTTATACTAGGAACTTGTTTATTGCTCTCATTTAATAAATCCATAAAAGCTGAAATCTAGAACAAGTAATGATCAGGTATTTAAAACTCCATAATCCAAATATTTAGATTTTATCGCCGTTCTACTATTGAATTTAGAGGGTGCAATTAACAATTGTTGACTTTAATACTGCATGACTTTGTGCTGCGTCATATAACTCTTCTGCAAATAAAAACAAATATTTATTTATTTAATTTTGTGTAAAGTTGCCCTGAAGAAGTTGAATTGTGAAGAATGATCACCGATACGTTTGACACAGAACTTATTCAGAAGCATTATTTCTATAAATTTAGTTCTCTCTCTAAAATATCTATCATCATTTAATTAGCCTTCATATAAATGGAATTATATCCTAACCGTCAACACACACTAATCACAAACTAATTCAAGAACTCTACCAGAAATTCGGAGAAACATTTCTTCAAGCCCAAGTGACCCTATCAAATTTTATAGTGCATGTGGGTGAGGATCCACTCTCAAAAATATTAACAAAAATTTTGTATCCATACCGCTTCACCCGCACTGTGCAAGATTTGTAGATTGTGGTGGGTTCTTTAACCTCTCTTCACTTCGTTCTGAACAGATCTTTTGTGAATGCCTCTAATTAGGGATGCCGTGAGACAAGACGAAACTTAAAGTTCTCTGGTGTTGACTTGTATTTCAAGACTAGAGTATAGGCTTAAATTATGAAGTGTCACAGTCAAGTCTTTAGGAGACACTATACGTATAACCGAAAATCAAAAATTTGTAATTAGTTTATCTGTTTAAAAAATATAATTTTACTTTTTCAAAACATGTGAACGTTTTGTCCTGTGTATATATAAATTAGTCGTAGGTATTGTTCGTTTTTGTTTTGTGTAAAATTTCTGACCGGATAATAAATTTGGAAAGCCTGATGAAGGTGAAAATAATGGCACCGAAACGTCGTATGTGAAAAGGATGGCTTATTTTGAGAGCATAATAAACATGCGTAATTAGAATGTTTGTTTTTTGAGAACATAAAACCCCAAGAAATTAAAAAATTCTTAAATATAAATAAGAAGGTTCAAGAATAAAAAAAAAAAAGAAAAACAAAAATATGTTGTTATAAGGGGTTTTATTATTATAAAACCGTACCTCCGCCCTAAAAGTGTTGAGTACATTTCTTTTTTACTTTCCCGGATAGGGAAAGTATTGTGAACCCAGTAAAAAAAATAGATAAAGACGGATATAACCATTTTGAAGTTCAGTGACACAACCGATTTTTATTTATTTTCTTCTACCTATCAAATTAAAAATTATACGTAATAATAAGTAGGTAGGTATGTAGAAAACAAAAACTGATATTTTTAGTTTTGCATATCTAACAACTAACAATATAATATAAATATCATATTTTATTTATATTTTTATAACCTGGAATCTGGTTAACATTTAAGTTTATTTTTGATGTTTTTTTTTTGGTTTTCAAAAATTAAATTAATGACTTTAACCTTTTGTTTATTTTCCGATTTCCATTTAATAATAATTATTTGAAAATTATATTGTTAAAACCATTTAAGATTTAAGTAAATGTTAAGGTAGTGCAATTATTATTTGTTTCTATTATTTTCTTGTATTTTTAAGATGTTTTCTTTTTCATTTGAGTCAAATTTGAGATAAACTGAGAAATAATACAAACTAACTATAGGTAAGTACGGCTTACATGTGTTTTTTCAGTATAACAGACATTCATTTAATTAAGCTTTTATTTTAACCTCGAGGCTACTCTAGACTCTCGTCGAGAAGTCGAAAGGTCAAGACGAGATGAGACAAGTCTCCAATCTGTCGGCATCCTCACCTCTAATCTATAGAGATGCATCTTAACTATGCAAGATTTACTATCCTGGACGGTGCATCCTCTCAATTCAACTTAGACGTCAATAATCATCTTAATTGAGTATTTTGTTAGAATTGGTTTGGAAGGGGAAGTAAATTTGCCTTGAACATTGGACAGCAAAAAGTTTCGATCCAACATATTTATATATTTTTCGGGAAGAAGAAGAACGCGTCTGATACTGTCCGGCAGCTGATGGTTTATGAATTGCTTGTTACACAATGTGAAAAAACTTTGTTTTGGAAGTTTGTTTTACGCTACCATGCTTTCACCAGTCGTTGATACAAATTTCCAATACTTAGATGGAACCTATATTAACACGAATATACTTAATGACTGCGTGATGTAGATAGCGTCATCTTGTGGTTTAGCAGGCAATATGCTTATTGAAACAAAGCTCACAGCGGTGGCCGGATAAGAAGTAACAACCGAATAAGCATTGCTAGTTACATAATGTACCAAGACTTTAAATAATGATGTTTTGTTATTTAAAAAATTATGAAAATGTGTTGCGAAGTCTAAGGTGGTCATTTTGAAAACATTTCATACATTTGTTTAGGTATATACCTATATCTACGCTATTAGACTTAGGTAAGATACATTTTGGATTTACTTGTATTCTTACATTAATTAGGATAAGCAATTTAGAGTAATATTTTTTTAATACTTTATGAGGATAATTTTGATAGTTTGAAAATGCATAATGAAGAGAATGACTTGATTAAAATGCAAACATCTCTAAAACTGTTGCATAAGGTTTGACGATTTAAAAGCTTAAATTTAGTATCTAGTTATGGCGCCCTCTAAAATCAACAGCCAGGCTGAGATAACATCTGATTTCTCAGGTAAACTAATTACAAATTTGGTGCGAAAACAACAATTAATTAATACATCATCCAAAAAATGTACGTAGAACTTTTGAAAACTGAAGTATTTAATTATATTATATAAATGAAAATAAAACGATATAAAATTGAAAATACGCATCTGCAAAAATACTTTCAAAAATGAATGAAATGAAAGCCATATTAGAGAGTTCTTTTGATTTGTTCACGAAAAATACGGTTCTGTTATTAATACGGTAAAGTCGGACTATCGGAAGAGTTCTTTAGTAAACAACGTCGTAACCCTACGTAAAGGAAATGTTAACCTCACTTTTATAATTTCTGCAATAAGAGAGATTTCTGTCAAGTAGTTTTTGTGATTTATGTTATATCATTTTTATATATTTGTTTTGATCTTTAATAACAAATTTTTTCAGAATTAAATCTATATGCTCCTTTACTGCTCTTATAGTAAAAAAATTTCTGCATTTCTCAGTTACGTTTGTTTGAATAACCACCCATCTGGATGTATCCTCGTAGGGGTTGGTTGACACAACTTCTCTCAATAAAATTAAGTCGTCTTCTACATTGAAACGCACACGTTTTTTATTTTCCTGTATTTTTTCGGGAGTTTTAAACTTATAATATGTAATTTAATTTTATTAATATCACAATTTGTTGTTTGGGGTTATGAAATTTACACATTTTTGTCGGTTTTGATACTAAATAGAGTTACGGTAAAATATACGGTAACGCTCGCTACATAACGGAATACGGTAACCGAAATAGCGTTAGCGTCAAGAATTTTGACAGATAACGTTCCGGTAATAGCGGAATAGGCGTCAAAAGAACTCTTTATTATTTATGTGCTTACGTACGACGATATTTCATAACGCTCATTAAAACCAAACTCACATTATTCGAAAGAAGGTTCACTTACGACATTGCGTCATAGAAATTGTTAGAACATTCACGTTATTTTTGTTGTCTTCTGTGTTTTTCATAAATAACAATGGAAACTTTCGTGATAATAATTGTGAACTAAAAGTCGTATGTATTCTTTTTTTTCTTCTAATAAAAAAGTCGGATGTGCTGTATATTTTCGAAATATGGAATTATTATGGTAGGCAAATGCTATGCCAGTGCAGGATCAGGTCCGATAAATTCTCCTTCAGCCTTTTGCTGAGCTAGAAAGTAGGTCATTTCATTTTACTATAAACCAAGGTAGCTAGGGATTCAGACCAGAGTCAGATTATTATTTTTCCCGATATTACAGAGTCTGTCTTGCCAATTCTTCCTGTTCGTGATGTGGATCTTGATAAGCTTATATAGAACATTTAATTTAAAATTGTGATACGTATTTTTAAGATTGTCTTAATTAATAAATAATTTAACTAGTGGAATTGCCAGAATGGTAAAAGAGAGATAAATATCTTTGAAAAACTTTTGTAGGGACCTGTAAAAACAAAACATAGTTAATAGAAAATAAGAAAGGTAATTTCTACAAATATTGTTGTGTGCACATTTTCTCTCTCAACAGAAGACAAAATGAGTAGGTATAATTCACGATCACCGTCGTCATTTAAGAGGTCATCAATTATCATCGTTAACTTAGAAAAATGTCTGAGCATAAGTACTCGTATAGACGGAGATCGTATAAAGTGTGGTATTTGTTATTGATTGACAACTTGTGCAGTCTCAAATATATCAAACTATAATATGATATCTATCAGTACTTATATCCAATGTATCTATAAAAACATAAAAAGTTTATCCATAACCTGGATATCATCACCATAAAATACTATAGTCTGGCCATAAACTATTCCGCATGTAAATTAATAAAATACAGAATGCAGAAAAAACACTGAGTATACAGGGTGAACCAGTTTTTAAAGTTTCATATACTATGCGTAAATATAAAACATTAATTATTTCCAGTGGAACTTTACCGCAGCAATAAAGGGCATATTTCACATTAGCTAATAGGTTGCTACAAAAAAGGATATGTGTAAAGTATTCATTTAACTTGTAACTACGCATCATGATAGCTGCATCAGTGGAAATGTCGAAATATCACATCAGATAATGCTTTAGATTAAATGTTGTTCATTATGTACGCTTCAAGTGCTCCTCAAGTGCTGGGCCAAAAACGAGCACCAGAGATATTGCGAACATATTCCCAAGCAGGAGCATGGGAAGAGGTTTATACCTGGTGCCGCAACAAAACGCACTGAAAAACTGCTATCATTAAGCAGGAGTCAGATGCGAATAACTATGGGACTCCTTACTGGGCATTGCGCTCTGAGAGACCACCTAAATAAGATGGGGCTGTACAATGGGGACCTGCAATGCAGATTGTGTAATGGGGCAGTTGAAACAGCTTACCATGTAATATGTGAGTGTGTAGTTCTACAACGAAGAAGACACGCTATATTTGGGCATTCGCTGATTGCGCCAGCAGATATTGACACCCAACACATAACTGAACTCCACAAGTTAGTGGAGGGTTCAGGGCTGCTGGATTGGGTGGCATAATATACGGGGATCTTTCACAATAAGCCCATGAGGCTGCAGTGAAACCGGGGACTTAAGTCGTACGGACCCTTTCAAAAAAAAAAAAAAAAATGTACGCTTCATCATCTATAAAAAGTTATCTCTATCTTATAAAACATGAACCTCCTAAAAACCTAGATACTGTATCTTTTTGGAAATTACAGACTCGATGTAATTTTAATTTTAGAATTCATTCTTCTTGAATCATCCTCTATACTTAGTAGTAAAATGAAACCCTCCCCTATTTTTGAATGAAGATTCACTGTAGCCGTTTTATAGTTTTAAATGAGACCTCTAGAATTTTTACCATATCAATATAGACTTGAATAGAGTAATAACAATCCTCTGTCTGTTTGAACTAAGCACATAATCACCAAAACAATCCAAATAAATTATATTTCATTTGTTTTTGTTTATATACTCACCAGCAAAAAAAGGCCACTAAAAACTAGTCCCAATTTCAAAGTTGGATCCCTCGCGAAGCGGTCATTTGATTTTGATGATTTTTTTTAAATTATAGATTGATTTTTCAGGGATTTGAATTTAAGCATATACGGGGTGCAACAATGAGAAGAAGTTTCTGTCCTGAAATTTGGAACACCCTGATGTGGAGCGTAGTGGCGACGCGTGACTTTTTCTAAAGTGTTACCAAAACCAGATGTGAAAAATCTTATCTTTAAAAAAAAAGTTTATTTTGTACCACCCAAATATAATTTTTTGCTTATTTTAGGTATTTTATTTAAACTTTTTTTTAACTTATTTAAAATAGGTGTTGGTCTTACATTTTCAATGATCTCCTTTTTCTTCAAAATTATACAAGGAAAAGGACTTTTCAAGTAGTTGATCGATAACGCAGCGGCACTCAGCCATGTTTATTTATTTAATTGCACGCACACTGTATCACATAGCCTATTCTGTGTAACGACTAACGCGTAACCAAAACAAAAAATGGTAACAAGCGTACATAATATCGCGACGCCCCCACGTCTCGCGCTGTAGAATTCAAGTACGCGACCAGACACGAATCGGCCCCGCACCATCACGCGTATCCATAAACGAAGGTGGTAACATTCAATCGTGTCTAAACGAGGCAGATTTATCGTATCAACACCGTCGCGTTGGTTATATACGAATTTTTTTCCATTGATTAATTACTGAATTATTACATATTGCTGTGGTAAAAAAATAAATTAAATTATAATGGACGCTTCGCCACTGGTGGAGCGCAACAGCTATAGCAGTTTCAACTGGAATCACATTGAACCCTGATCTTTTCTGATTCTTAGCATTTTGTTTTTTTTAATCACGACATTATCTCTATTTTTGTTGTTGTTTCCAAGCGAACGCTGAAAAAACACAACAATTAAACATAAAAAGGTAAGTTTAATCAGAAAGCTACCAAAACAAATTTTTTTAAAAAAATAATGAACAAATTTGAAGGCGCTAATATCTACTGTGGCCTCCTCGCGTCAAAATGACTTTATTTAGTCGATTTGGCATCGAATCAATAAGGTTTATAACAAATTCTTGTGGAATGGCATCAAATTTTTTCTGAAATGCAATTCGCAGATCATGTAGGCTGTCGGGTAAAGCAGGTCGACGACGAATGCGTCTTTGAAGTTGGTCCCAGAGATGCTCAATTGGATTGAGATGAGGACTGCAAGCTGGCCAAACCATTCGTTCAATACCCACTTCGTCAATATATTCGTGCCAAGTGCGGTCGCGCATTATCTTGCATTAATACGAAGCCGTCTCCGATAAAATGAGAGTAGGGAACAACAGCGTTGTGGAGAATATCTTGGATATATCGATGCGCATTTAACAAAAATTAAATCAATCTGTATGGGCGTCCCTCGAAATTCCCGCCCACACCATGACAGAGCCCCCATTTGAAATTGTACAGTCCACAAATCTTTCATTTAGACGTCTCCAAACTAGCTCCCGACCATCAGGCGATCGCAGGCAAAACCGCGACTTATCCGTATAAAGGACTTTTGTCTATTGCCCAATCCCCCAATTCATATGTAGGCGCGCAAATTGAAAACTTGCTATACGATGTCTTGGAAGTAGCTGGGGTCCTGTGGCAGGCCTTCTTGAAGACAGGTCATTTTCTTTAAGTCTTCGTCGGATTGTGCTCTCACTGACTACAATCCTACGTACGGTTTGTAGCAGATGTTGATTCGGAACAGCTGTAGTTACGATTACGTAAAACATTCAGGACAATAAAGCGGTCGTCAATTCCACTTGTCTTCCGTTTTCCTCCGGAACCCACTGGCCTGTTGAAATTTCCCGTTTCCAAATACCTATTCCACGCATCCTTGACTGTTGTTTGAGGACATAACGTTGACTTCCCCAATTAAGGCCACAATACAAGGAACATCCGTCACAGATGGTGGCATTTTTTTTATTTTAAAACCGTTGACAAGCTCTTAATGTTAATGTCTATGCCGTCTTGATTATTTACACGTAGAAATTTCTGCCTACGAACACTTTTTCCGAGGCGTTGGCTTTGAAACAGTGTACCTCCAATGACAACAGAGATAATGTGATTAAAAGAACAAAATGTTCAGAAAAGATCATGGTTCAATGTAATTCCAGTTGACAATAGCTGCTATAGCTGTTGCTCCACAGGGTGTTGCAAATTTCGGGGAAGAAACTTCGTCTCCTTCTTGCATCCCGTATATGCTCAAATCTGAATAAAAATATCTGACATAACATCGTTACTGAAAAATCAATCTACAATTAAAAAAAAATATCATCAAAATCAAATGAGCGGTTTGCGAGGAAGCCAACTTTGAAATTGGGACCAGTTTTTTTTTGCCGGTGAGTGTATTTACTTTTTTCCAGACTATTATTCCCAAAAACCTAATTAGTTATTTATTAGAGTGAATTAGTAGGATCATTCAAATATGACTAACAGTTCCAAAGAGACCTGAATTTTCGATACATTTTAGTCTGTGCTTTATTTGGAGTTCATTATAAAAATACAAACAAATTCCTAGGCAAATATTGAAGGAAGAATTTTTTACTCGCTTCTTGTAATTATTACTCCTTTTTATTGGCTATTAAATCTACATTGACTTTTAATGACATTACGAATCAACCTACAAAATAAACAGCAACCTTGGTGAATATGCAACAAAAACTTGCCATCAAAAATATTATTAAGTAGACATTTCAACAACTTCTGAATGCGCCGACAACTTTTGGATCTCATTCGTTCGGTCTTCTTGTTTTTGTCATTAGCCGTGTGGATGTTTTTGTGTTGATTCCTAAAGTTGAAAGGAACTGAAACCGTGCTTTGAAAATTACTGTTTAAGAACGATATGATGTTGCTCATGGCAGAGAAATATTTCTGTTAATTTTATTCACATTTTAAAAATAAGATCAATTAGAATGTCTTATAATACTTAGATATTTATATACAGGGTGATTCAAATTCGAGGTCCACCATGGGAATCTCGCTTATTATAATAGTTAGAGGGTGTATTTAAATTTGGCTAAGTTACATATTTCTGGAACCAATAAAATGCCATCAACAAATTTTCATTTTCCTCATCATCTCATTCTTCTGTGGGGCTTCGCTACTGTCAAACAGCATCTACTTAGTTTTTCTTATGGCCGCCATATTGAATTGTTACACTATTAGGGTTTCTTTACTGACTGCAAAAATGTATAATAGTTATGCTTATCTTCTGTCAAATCACAAGGCCAGTATGTACAAAAAACGCAACATTAAAAACATTTAGGTATTTAAGAATCAACATACCCATTGTTTCCAATGGCCGTATAGTTGTCACAATTCTAATAATATTTGACATTATTACTAGTTGTGTGTTAGGCGAAAAACATTTTAAAATTATTGTTTTGTCAGCCCTCCTAATTGTTTTGTATAGTTTATCCAACCTTAATCTAAAATATATAAAATTAACGATTCTACCGGGGCTATCCGTTCCCATGCCTCTGTACATTAGGAATGGGCATCGAATGCAACGTTCTTTTGATACATTTCTCCTTCGTATATAAGACGTATGATAAATCATGCCTCCCAAAGGACACCGACAGTAATAAAAATAACTATAGTGACTGACAAAAGTATTGGGTTAATGATTAATCGAAAAACAAAGGATTACGAGTTTGTAAATAAATATAATATGAATGAAATAAATAATTTTTGGCAACGTGTTATTTCCTCAGAGTAATCTAAATATAATCGGATGGACATCATATGGTATGCCGAAGACTTAATGTGGAATTTACGAAGAAAATTTGTGTCCGACAGTAAAACACGGTGGCAGAATATTGTAACCATGATCTGTTCAATAGTTTTTCTTAGATTAATAAAATGAAAGAAAATCTTTTAAATTACATAATAATTTTTAATAAAACCTCAAATGGATGAAACTTTTGCAGTCACTGTATCAGACATCGTCGGGGTATTGTATACATATACAGACAGTTTTATTTATAAGGCTGATAAGGCAGTATACCAGTGACATGAGCGGAACACGTTTGTTTTCGTTTTGAGCGGTTATTTTGTGACAAGTGTAAGTATATAATATTTGTTTTTAAAAATATTTTTATAATAGCTTTTTGGAGACCATTTGATATAGAACCAAATGTTGAAAACGAGGTAACGGAGTCAGTGGAATATCGTAGGGCATGTATTGTTATGAAAAGTTAAAACGGTGCGCCTATGGACGGCGGCGATCGGTATTGACTTTACAAAGGGATATGGAGTTGTGGTTTTTTATGTCATTGCAAACTAATATTGGAAAGACTATACAAAACAACACAAAATTCTAAATCCTAATAGTGAACTTCGAATTTGAATCACCATCTTGCAACTTTCTGATGTGTTTAACGACTTTTATATTCTTTAGTTCATGCACATTGAATCACTAATGTACACACATTAATATGATGCACTGATTTTTCTTTTCTTATGTAAATCTACTCTCCTAAAAACATAACTAACTTGTGACTTGTGAGGTCTAACATAGTGCTCTGCTGCCAGACTTTTTTTGAAAATTTTACAACTAACATATTCCAGGACATTTCCCTCAACAAAGCCACACACTGCATAATATATTTACACGTAGAATAATATCATTAGCAAATCTTTGTGATTAGATGCTTGATTTTCCAACAAATTTAATTTATTCAAATTCCACAATAATATAACAAATATTAAAACATTATTATATCTAAAAAACTCCTAATTGATACCTGTTTATATTTCAATACTATTTACTTGACCTAAATCTGGCAAAATTGTTTTTAAATGACACAAGTTGACACATTTGGCATTCGAATATGTCCATTTTACCGTCGCGGTCGTCACCATCTAGGTTCTAGGCATCGTCATTTAACCACAATTTAAAAAAAAACAGTTATGGTATACCTGTTGGTCTATCTGTTAGCGTAATGTTGCGAGTTCAAAACTGGGCAAAAAAATTTTTATTATTAAAATTATTGAAATTGTAGCTTGTCAGCACATATACTTTAACCTGACATGTTTATTAAATTCTTTTTACCAGATATTTAATTAATTATACACTGTCAGGATATGAATGAATGTATTATCGTATAGTGGCGAAAATTTCAAACATTTTGATATATGCCAAATAGCCCAACATTTGTGTGAAATGTATAAAAAAATTATAAAATATTAGTCTTTGACGTGACTAATGTTATTGTAAACAAAACTGCCCACCAAACGGATAAATTTATTTGACGCGGATGCTCAAAATGTCAACTTTCCTTCATTAATAGAGATACAAGAAATGTATGTATTCGATCTCAATTTTTCAGCCTATATCAGTAGAAAAAAATAATCCTACAAGCCATGCCACATATTATATATATTTTTAAAGTTGAACTATTGCCTCGAGACTGCAACTGAGTGTATTGCTCTCCACTTTGAGAATGTACTATTTCTTCAAATTATTTATTTCTTTCAAGGCGTTTTCCTTCTACATCTTAGGTCTCTCTAACTCATGGCATTTTTCACGAGCTCCTATTTCACTTTAGTTATAAAAAAACGACAAGCGCAGTTAATTCACACTCAATTGTTAAATAATTTTATAAAAGGAAAGCAGCGAAGTTCATAAAGCCTATATACCTGGATTTTCCGGCGTCGATGTCTCATCGCAGTATCGTAGCTCCTATTTCATTCCGCAAAATTTAATATGCGTAATTAACCGGCGCAAAATATTACGATTTTTCCCCATCTTCGTTGTGCTTACTTTTATGGAATTTTCGTGTTTCTTTGCCGTCTCTGCGATCTGTTTTAAATCATTCAACGAACTGATCTCTCAAAACAAATTAATTTATTTGTTACTGAAAGTCCGAGCATCCACTCGTATTTCCCAAAGATATTCCGGTTGAATACTCTATTGTAAGTTCGGGTTTTACTTGTGGAAGTGTAGTTGGTTTGAAGATCAAGATCAGGAGTATGCTCTCCATTCTTGTTGACTAAAAGTTTAATCCTCAAGTAATAGTGAGGTTTTCAAGTATATTGCATAATTAACTTCACTGGCTCCATCAGTGATAATAAACAAACAATTAACGATATTTCTTGGACTACTATGTGGACACTGACTGACTACAGACACACACTGTTCGGTGTCCCAAATATACCGTAATAATTTCGTGTTGAGAAGATAAACGAAACATACTAGAAGTTTCTATGTTTGAGAAAAACTTTGAATTACGTATAACAAATCCATGACCATTAAAAGAATGTTTCCCAGATCCTTGTAAATATCACAACGCTTCAATACCTACTGAAGCGTTGTGATATACAGAAGAGTTCAGTTCATAACCTTAAAAGATCGGAAGGTTTTTTTTTTAAAATGACATGACAACTCATTTATCAATATTAAGGTGTAGATTATGATTCTTACACCACGGCTAATTAAATCACTTTGTAATATACAATCCGTTTACATTTCAGGATAGATAGGTACAATGGCGTTAATAAAAACATTTTAAAGCAATTGCCCCGAAACCGATTCTTGAAGGACGCCAGAAGTAGCTTCAATCAATGATGACTGATATATTGAATGTACTGCTTACGACCAAGTAAATATGATTTAAAAAGTTACACAAAGGAATCTGTAAACCAAAATGTGACAGTTTCCTTAATAAAATACCGTGATCCAAGTGATCAAAAGCCCTTGAAAAGTATGTATAAACGACATCAACGATACTGCTATGGGAAAGGAACTGCGATATCTGAACGAGATTGGTGGATCTACCAGGAAGAGAGCCATGATCTGTATCAGTGATTTATCGTGTCACATGCAGAAAGATTTTTTGGTGAAGTAATATCTTAAAGCACTTTCTAAAGTTTGAAGTTAAAGCAATGGGATAATCGTTTTCTGTTTGCTCTATCTCTTTTTTAAAGACCAGACAGACTCTCGAAGTTTTTGCATATGATAGGAAAAATTGAAGATTTGAGAGTTAAATTAAATAAAACTGTTAATGACTTCGCCAGGATAAAAGCACAGTCTTTGATGAAAAATGCCGCAATTATGATCGTGTAACGGTGTAAGGCAAAAATTAAATAATCCACTTCATGGTACCCTTGTGTCATTTAAAACCAGTGGCCACGGAATAAGATCATTAATACTTTGCGTGGAGTAGATCTTTTAAAACAGCAAATCTAATGTGTACTTTTAATAAATAAATGATTGTTTTGTTCTTTTGGAAGTTATTATATCCCTTTTGTAAAAACATTTTCTGGTCGGATATCTCATTTGTTTTTAGTAATAAGTTGGTAGCAAAATTTTGAATACAATAAATTTTGTTGTAAAAAATATCATTCATAATATCAAGAATGCGGTGAACATGTTTAGCTGTAATATTAGAGAATGTGACTGGTATAGATAAAAGAAACAGCATTTTTACATCACTATTAATTTTAATCTATTTAATTTCATTAGACTATCAAATTTTTAAGAAATCAAGTCACACTTAACAGCTAATTTAAAATAAGTGTTAATTTCTAGCAGATTAAATTTTACATTACACGATATTCTGTTATCGAAAGTTAGAGAAGGATCAACATAATGAACAACATACTTTGGAAGATATCGCAGTAACTAAGTTGGAGTTTTTTCATTTACATAATGACAAGCCAGAAGATCTAGATGTCTAAAAAAAGGATTGTTATTATTATTAATTGAGTGCTATTGAAAAAAAGAAGAAAAATTGTTTTTGGGAGGATTTTCGACAAAATAGGAACAGCCAATTTTTTTTTAGTCGTTTAAGTAATACTGTACGATTCTAAGTTGTGTACATTTTTGTTTATAAATATTTCTTTGGCTCTCCATATCATATTATAATGTAATATATTATGTATATGGAGACTATTGATTTCATGAATAATATTTCTGTTTTAATTTCACCGGAAATACGTGTTTTCGGTTATTTTATAGGTAAATAAGTAGTTTTACAAAAATTTCTGTCTTGCTTATACCATAGATATTTATAAGATTTTCGCTGATCCATCTCTATATTATCAGCATGAACCGAATACTTTGGGTTCCACACAACTGAGGAATACTCCAAGTGGCTTCGCACAAAAGCGCTATAGATGTTTCTATGTTTGAGAAACACTTTGAATTACGTATAACAAATCCATTACCATTAAAAGAATGTTTCGCGTCATACCATACTCCCAGATCCTTGTAAGGTTTTTTTTTTTTTGAAAATGACATGACCACTCATTTATAAATATTAAGGTGTAGATATTCTTACACCAAATTATTTCCAAAATTTCTGTATGTATGTCGGTGTGTCTGTCTGTATACACGATCACTCAAAAACCACTTCAAATACAACCTAACCCAAAAATAGAACCAATCAGTATAGTATCCCTATAGGAATACCGCAATATTAACCACCGTGAAAGAGTCCAAATTGCGTAGAAGAATAAAGAAGGAGCACGCATTTAAAATGTTAGTTTGCAATTTTTTCACTAAACGTCAAACGACAGTAACCAGTAGATAGGTAGTCCTTGCTCGTGATTTATATACCTAGATTAATAAGATTTTTCAATTGAACCAATGGTAGATTAAGTAAATCCTTTGTTATATTGCGATCTAAAGTGTGCCGTCGATTTTACAACCTGTAGGGCCAGCCATGGGCGCCGAAAGTAATTAATTATACAGTCAATCCAACGTTCTTTTGAAGTTTAATTTATATATTAAGTACGTAAAATATTATATAATTAAAAAAAAACTTAAGATAAAGTGATCCTGATCGGTTATTACATAAATTGAACATAAGTCTAATCAGAAAATAGCAGTAGAATATTCCTTCGTTTTTGCGAAAATCGATCTATCACTTCTTCACACGTCTTTGTTCTTATTTACATGTTCTCTGTGTACGCTGAGAAGACATAATCCAGATAGTCTTTCTTCACTCATGGTAGACCTTAACCAAGTTTTTACCCGTCTTAAGGTACTAAACGATCTTTCAATAATTGTGGCCGTTGTTGAAGATAAAGCCAAAAAAATAGCAATTGCTTTTTTTGTTACTAGGGAAAAACTCATAATGTTTTTCCAATAAATCGGCGAACTCTAACTGAATATTTTCATTTTTATTTTTCTCTATCCACATTTCATCCCATGTCTCTCTCAGTCTCTAAATTTTCTAAATCGTATACTTTGGCTATGTTAGGAATTTTTTCTATTAATTTCCTATACTCTTCTGTTACAGTTAACTCTGGATGAAACAGGCACAAAGAAAATGCAATTTCTGTTTTTTCCAAAAATCTTATCTCAATTGAGTGGATAATTAAATCTAGATATGGAATAAACCCAGAAACACGGTAATATTCCTCGCAAGACTTCGCTTCGTAATTAGCTCTATAAATTTGATTTGATCCCAGTCTAGCAATTCTTAGTGGTATGTCAAATTTATCACCAACTTTTTCAGATTTTTTGAAAATTTCCTTAAAGTATTTTTCAGCGTCAGATCTGTGATTTTTTAGTGTAGACAAAAGTGTTTTAATATGGTTTTTTGCCGAAAGAAGATTTATTATTTCTCCTTGTAGTATGTTGCACACCGGTTCCAATTTAGCACTATAATGTGAAATGATGTGGAGACAGAGTATGAATTTACAAGTCGAAACTGCAGCTAATAATTGATTAGCTTTTGATCATGTCTCTGTGCTGAATTCTATTGAATAAGCCAAATGTCCCAAAGCCCCTCTTATTTCTTCGTAATTTTTGGAAAATATTCTGATGGATTTGTATTTTGAGGACCATCGTGTCACAAAATAATGGGATTTTAGGGACATATTTTCTTCTATATGGACTGTCACGAAAAAAATTAATAACTTTGTTGATAGAATCTGCAGTATTCTGTATATCTTGGATACGGTTTAAATCATTACTAAACTTATGTATGTGATGTTTTCCTGTATTTACGTGTTCCAGGGGGGGGGGGGGGGGCAAGCGCCCCGTCTTGCCCCCTCCTTCCGGCGGCCATGGGGCCAGCATAGCGAACGAGTGAAAACTTGCTTTGCTGTTGTTTAAATCCCTAGGCTTACTTGGTCGACTTTGTATTATTGTAGGGAACGAAGAGAAATTCTGGTCGACCGGTCGACCAGAATTCTAGACGAGAGAGGGTCGGGGAAGGGGCTAAATACCAACGGCGAAATGGCTGCATATGTTCAAGTGCCGGGACTGGCATATTATTTATTAGACTATGCTATTAGGGAAGACGAGATGTGTGTATATAGTGTTGAAAATCGGATACCTATTGCCAGCAAAACACAACTGTGCCAATCCGTATTATACGCCACTGTGTACAAAATACTACCTAAATATAAATCTTGACATGTATTATATCTCCTAAGTTTGCCTAATTATTCGTGTCCTGTATCTCATTAAAAATTGTAGATATATGCATATGAGTAGAGAGAGAAGGAATAAGAGACAACAACGAAAGCCCCAAGCGTCTATCTATTCGATTAAAATTATTTCCTATACCTACATTTCCACCGAGTTAGAAGTTTGTCAAACACAATTCGGCTTTTACTTTTGATGTGTTCGGCGCTAATAAAATGCAGCACTCTATGCGATCCCGATCTGTGTGCTTATATTGGTATATATACAAGGCAAAACGAATATTTCTTCGTCTTGTTTTGTTAGTTTTCTACAATCGGTCGCCGGTCTTCCACGTTGATGTTGATGCCTTTTTCTTTGTTTTTTATTGGAAAACATTAACATATTCTGGTGTAATGGGTAAAGGCGTGAGAATCAACGATAATATGCCAGTTTGTTTTAATTTTATTTGGATTTTTCTATCTGATTCTTTTTCTTTTGCTTGATTTAATTTACTTTATTCAAGTCAAGTCAAACACAACACCATGAAGTATTTGTCTGAAAATTGGTATAGGTACATTTACCAATTTTACATCTGGGTAGAGTTATGCAAGATATCAATAAGAAATAGGTCAAAGCTTTTGATAAGGACAATTTATGGGGAAACTGATGAAGTCAATATGTTTTTACATCATATGCCTTGAATCTGATATACTCGCGATAATTGGAGCTCCAATACAAGCAAACTTGTGCGAGATCCGTCCAAAAACACTGAATTCAAAACTGCGTGGAAAAACTGGAATCGGCGATTCATCCACACCCTGCTTATAGTGCAGATCTTGCTCCATCTGAAAAGTCAAAATTCAGGTGCAAACCGAGAGGCATAAGAAAATTTTACTGATTAAATCAGCAGATTTTAAACTACAACAAATAGTCATTTTTTATTCTTACTCAACATATTTTGGAACATTCAGTTTTTATAATGTTTTATTCATACTAACAAAATGAAAAATAAAGAAATAATCCATTTGATGATGTAATTTAATTACAATGAAACAATTTCGTCGTCTCCATTATTAATTTTTAAAAACCTTATTCAAAGGGACATGTTTCGGAGTCCCAGCTAACCCTTAAAAGGTCTGTTAAGGGCTCTGCCTATATGATGTTTTAACACCACCATAGTTGCGATATTTTAAGGCTGATGATGGAGCTGGGACTCCGAAACATGTCCCTTCGAATAAAGTTTTTAAAAATTAATAGTGGAGACGACGAAATTGTTTCATTGTAAATAAAAAAAAATCTTAATTTTTAGTCATTACCCTTCATACCATATGCAATACGTTATTACATACATTGAGTATGATTGGCCATTGGCTAGACTTCGCCCATTTAAAAATAAAGGCGTTATTATTATTTGGCGGTATCTTTTATGCATTTAGATATTTCACTCTGTGTGAAAAAATACAGCAATTTAGGAAGTTAATCTAGGTTTTTGCAATCTGTCTCCACTATAGAAATTCATGTGTATAAATTTAGAGAGCAAGGAAAACAACTACTTCACTGGCTAATACCAAAAATACGAGAAATAAAAAAGTTGTAGTTTTAGTTGCTTTATATGAGGACAATAACGAAATTAAATTACAGTCAGTGGCGTACATTTTTTTGTGACTAATTTTCATAAGCTGCCCGCTAACGCCACTAGACTTAATAATTTTGATCGTGTTAGGGCCATATTAGCTCCCTATTTCTAGCAACTACGCTGCCAAATTTCAAAGAAATGGGTAAGAAGATATTTAACTTAATTAACAAAACCGTTCTTTACAAAAAACCTTTAACACCTTGTATCAAGAAACAATGCTTTTCCGGAGGTATGTTTATGGGAATTTTTTTTCGTAAAATTACCTGAGAAATCAGCCCCTTCTTAAATATTGCCGCGTCTGTTTGAAACACCTTAGAAAATCATAGAAAGCGGTACATTGCCAGATATGTTTCGGAATGGACTATTCCATCTTCAGTGGGATTACATATACACCATTAGGCATGGAATTTTTGCTTGAGTTTTACCGGAAACAATTATAATTAATTTATTTTACGTTGTAAAAAAAGTAAATGACATTCCTGTTTTATATGACGCTCTTCTTCGTAAACAATAATGTGAAATATTGTTACAGTCCTATGCAGAATGAAAATAATTAATAATATACATTATAAAAACATATACAATTACGTTTATCTACTACACGATCGACCCTGTATACTTTTATATTACGTCAAAAACTTAAAACCAGTACTGACATGTGTAAACGGTGCTTCCAAAAAATTTTCCTTCAAATTTAATTGAATTTATGCGTGACTTTTAGCTCTCACTGTATGTATATAATATCTACATCAGATTTTCGTTAAAGCAAATATTAATGTACAGTTTATCCAACGTTAATCTAAAGCCAACGTTTTTGTATAACGCAGTGAATATGATTAGTCGTAGTTTTTGTCACAGGTTTAGTGTATGTCATAAAAACAAGCATAACCAAAGCCGAGCCAATCAAAATCTGTATATTATGCGCATGCGGGATGCGGGCAATAATACACAACATGATTATTTTTATTTTTGTTTGGGTCATACCAAACAATAAACATTATTCTATGTTACCAAACATTTAAAACAATGTTGTAAATTTGTTCACAATTTGGCATCATACCTCATAGATCTCCTATGTTATGTAACACAAAATATAATATACATTCAGCAGTTTTATTTTTAAAATTGTTGTGTACACTTTCGATACCTTTTAGACAAGTATCGGTAGAATCCATACTTGGCAAAAATTACGAGTATCGGAATCGTTACTTTTTACTAATTTCTCATCCCTAGTTACTTCCTCTTCTTCTATTATATGGCCTGAAATTCTGGTTTATTCGGCCAGATTAGGGAACACCCGTTACCTCGACGGGTGCGTGTACCAGGAGAAATAAATAAGTAGCAGTCCACAGCAAAGTGAATCTGGGTGGAATCCTATAATTTCTATATTAGGCAAAACTACAACTTTAGAGAGCAATCCTTTACAAAATCACATACACGTCTAATGCCTTCTAGAGAAAGAAAATAAAGATGCAAGATGGCTGAAGTAATTAGGGGAGTACAGGAATGTATGGATGACATCTGATGATAAAAGGAATCGGAACGTGCATGAAATAATCTACATTCAAGCTGTTTATCTTTTTTTATAGGTTACATTTCATATTGATTTTTTAAGCTCGCCTGCGGACCTGCGCACATTGCCATTTGTCGTAATCATATTCATAAAAGTTGAAATAATTGAACTTTCACAAAAAACTGTTTTAGTCACAAAGCCTCGGCCGTAGTCGTCGGCGTTCGGAAACGTCATTGCGGGAAATTCAAACTACGGCATAATTTTGTTCATAGCAGAGACGTAATAATAATATTTTTTAATTTATATTATAAAGTTAATGAAATTTCAATTATTATATATATAATATGAGATTATGTCAATAGTTTGAATTTTCTCGCAATAACATGATTCCGATCGCCGACGACTATAGCCGAGGCTGTCGCTATTCTTACTACAACATTCAAAGTTATGACTATTACAAATCATAACAACTTGCAAACTAAACGTTGTATAACGATACCATTTGACATAATGTATTTTAAGTAGTTGTTCTTGTGACTATAACTATACACTAATCATATTGTTATGTTTATTCGTTGGCTAAACCAGCCTTAAAATATATAAAATTAACTATTCTACCGGGGCTACCCGTTCCCATGCCTCTTTACATTAGAAATTGGCATCGAATGCAGCGTTCTTTTGATACATTTCTCCCTCGGATATAAGACGTATAATAAATCATGTCTCCCAAAGGACACCGACAGTAATAAAAATAACTATAGTGACTGACAAAAGTATTGAGTTAATGATTAATCGAAAAACAAAGGTTTACGAGTTTGCAAATAAATATCATATGATTGAAACAAATAATTTTTGGCAACGTGTTATTTTCTCAGATTAATCTAAATATAATCGGATGAACATCATAATATGGTATGGCGAAGACTTAATGTGGAATTTACGAAGAAAATTTGTGTGCGACAGTAAAACACGGTGACAGAATATTGTAACCAAGATCTGTTCAATAGTTTTTCTTAGATTAATAAAATGAAAGAAGATCTATCAAATTACATAATCATTTTTAATAATACCTCAGTGGATGAAACTTTTTGCAGTCACTGCATCAGAGACCGCCGGTATTAGGTTGCGTTTTTTTTTATAAGGCAGTATACCAGTGTTTGTTTTTGTTTTGAGCGGGACTTATTTTGCGACAAGTGTAAGTAGGTACATAATATAATATTTGTTTTTAAAAATATTTTTAAAATGGCAAAACAGTTATACATTTAACATTAATTGTTAATACATAAAGGATTTTTAAAATATCGTAGGACATGTATTGTTATGAAAAGTTAAAAGGGTGCCCCTATGGACGGCGGCGATCGGTATTGACTCTACAAAGGGATATGGAGTTGTCGTTTTTTATGTCATTTCAAACTAATATTGGAAAGACTATACATTAATCTTTGGTTAAAGTATTTAGTAGGCGATTTTCTAAATATAAGAAACGGATCAAAAGTATTATTTTCTGAATGGAATACTTTGCATTTTACTTAGAGATTGTATGGTCATAACTAATCAAAATTTTATCATCTTTGTGGGCTATTAGAAAAATACATAGTTCCTTATAGGTAGCAGGTAGCTATCATAATAACGTATATAATTATAGAGTAAATCAATAAACTGGCTCATTAAATGTGTATGTATTTAATAAGTATGTATGGTGTAATTACCTCGGTTCAAAAGAAAAATGAAAAATTGTTGTTATAAATACCGAATCATAATTGGCTGATGACACAAACGTACGTTACAATGACAAGCGTTCTCTCGCCATTTTTCTATGTTGATATTTTAAGTGTTTATTGACTTTATACCACATATATTTTATGAAATGAGAAAAAAAAACAATAAATAACGTCAATACCAATATTTTAATGCATTATTCACAACATATACAGGGCATCCGAAGCAGTGCTTTACTCCGATTTCTGGGAAATGCGTTTTAAAATCTTGAATGATAATACACTAGTAGGCTTTATATAAATATAGTATTTTAAATTGATGGGAAATATTTTGAACGTTATTTACAGGAGAACTGAATATCTCCACTGTGGAAGAATAATAAATAAATAAATAACTTTATTGTCTAACAGATGCAACACACAATAATTATTATATGCCATGTTGATTTTGTTCTTAACTCTAGTCCTTAATTCCCTAAACATGTTGCGGTATTTTAAAGAATGTGTGAACTTCCACTTTTTTAAAATCTTTGACTTTTTCTCGTAAAATTTTTTAATTCGATTAAAAAGCACAAAATATATCGGTTTAATAATTAGATTGGACAATGTTATATGCTATTTTTTTTGCATGTAAGTAAGTATACGAAAATTCATGATATTCTTTGAAGTTTTAATCCATTTTCATGAACCCGGCCATTTTAGGATTTCTAAAATTTCCATTTTATTTACTTAATAATGTTTAATTCTACACAGGTGAAAAATAAGCTTCATTTGACTGTGAATATCTATGTTTACAAGATATCGATGTGTAACCAATTTATTTTTTATTTGTAGTATTACTACTCATGATATTTTTGATAAAATTATAAAATTATTATTATTACTTTTTAATAATGTAATTACTTTTTAATAATGTAATGTTATTAATTATTACTAAATTAAATAGCAAATTAAATAATTCTATATAAAGAAAACAGTGTATAACGATTATCTTATTTCTTATTATTCTACCAAAAATTTGCAGCTTTTCATACTTATTTTCATAGACAGTTCAATATTCTAATGAATTCTAATCATTTCGATACATAACTTGAATAATATACGAGTATTTATAGCATATTGCTTAAGAATTAATAAATACGTTAATAAAAGTTGTAAATTTGCGCGAAATGTATAAACAAAATAATAAAATACTTATTAGTATTTCACGTTACGAATTCTATCGGGTCCGCCATCTAACGTTTTTTTTTCAACTAGTGCTTGTTTCGTGAAGGGTAACACTTAGCTCATGTCTGATTTGACAGATAATTAGTTTTATCCTTCCGCTGAACGAATATGGTTGTGTATACGCTTGAACAACGCTGGGAAATATTGCGACATTACTTTGAAAATCATGGTAATGTTGCAGAATGTGTGCGACAATTGCGTACGGATTTTGGAAGAAGAGAAGCACGAAGCACCGTCAGCTCCGTATGTTCGTTATCTCGTGAAAAAAGTGAAAGAAACTGGCATCCTCATCGATAAACCAAAGGGTGAAAAGCCAAAAACAGTGCGCACACCCGAGAATATTGCTGCTGTGGCAGAAAGTGTGCGTGAAGCGCCATCAACATCAATTCACCGTCGGTCTCAACAATTGAACATTTCGGAGACATCATTGAGACGAATTTTGCATAAAGACCTTGGTATGACTTACAGAAGATGCCGATTTTGCCAAAAAAATCATCTTTTCAGATGAAGCTCATTTTGATCTTGGCGGGTATGTAAACAAGCAAAATTGTAGCATTTGGGGCACAGAAAACTCGCACGCATACATTGAAAAGTCGATGCACTCAAAACGAGTCACTGTTTGGTGCGGATTTTGGTCCGGAGGCATAATTGGGCCATTTTTCTTCGAAAATGAGCAAGGAGTGGCCGTTACAGTCAATAGCGATCGTTATCGGGCCATGTTGATCGAATTTTTGTTCACAAAAATTGAAGGGGAGGATATTGGCAACATTTGGTTTCAACAGGACGGCGCTACGTGCCACACAGCCGAAGCTACACTCGATGTTTTGCGCCCTGTTTTTGAAGATCGCATTATCAGCCGCAGAGCTGATGTCGTTTGGCCACCTCGGAGCTGCGATTTGACACCGTTGGACTATTATTTGTGGGGTGCCGTCAAAGATAAGTGTTACGCTGACAAGCCAGAGACAATTGACGCTTTAAAGGACAATATTCGTGAAGCCATTGGTGAAATACAGCTGCACACAATCGATAATGTGCTTAAAAATTGGACCGATCGTGTAGGCTACTGCATGGCCAGCCGAGGCAGCCATTTGAATGAAATTATTTGTCATTATTAACCGGAAGGATTGTACTTTCAAATAAAAAAAGAAATTTGAGAAAATATTCAGCAGTTTTTCTTTTATAGCATTTTCAAAAAAAAAAGTTATCTGGCAGACCCAATATTGTAAACAAAATTGACCACCGAACGGATAGATGTAATTTGATGCAGATTCTCAAAATATCAACTTTTATTCATATAGAGAGGCAAGAAATCTATCGATATATTCGATTCGTTCTCAATTTATCAGTTAGTAGAAAAAAATAACATTAAAAGCCATGCCACATATTTTGAATAAAAACAATAAAGTGATAGTTTAAATAAAAATCATTTTATTAAGATTTTTTAAATAAATATAGTTTTTTATTTTATGCTAAACATCAGACCACACTCACTTTTCACATGAGTTCAATTAATATGTGCGTGATAAAACCTCAAACCAAATAAATCCTAATATTTGGATGGAATGAAATTACTGACTAAATAAGAAATGCCACAACTGTCAAAAAAGATAAGGCTCAGTACATTATAAAAATATTCCATTTTGAATTAAGTTCAGCTTGGCCCGTCTTGCCCTAACTACGCCACTATATTAGAAGTCATCTACATATCTTAAATTTAAATAAGCTTGTTATAACATTGTTAACAACCCAAATAAATACATTAAAAACATGGATACTGCATATTTCACTACATATTTATATTGATATTAATCATCATTAAGTATAGGTACCTAATTTGAAATCTGAAATCTTTAGCTTTTCGGTGAGCAGTGGTTTATGTTTTAATATATGATTTAGATAGGTACCGACTAACAAAACGAACAGATAGATAGTTATGTAAAGATACAACAAAAGATATGAGCTTCAGCCGGTAATGCATCAAAATAGTTGACATCTTAATAGTGACTGTTTGACAATATATTATTTCTAAAAGAACATCTTTGGTTTGATGATAGAAACTGTTTATATCATTTCTGATTGTTTCTTTAGATAAATGCTCTATAGCTAATAAATTTTGTTAACTAGAAACATGTGACATGCTACAGTAAACTTTATCCTATCGAGTGATCCGTAAAATGTTAAGCTATATGATTTGTAAATTATATATTAGATCCGTTTTTCAAACTGCCGCAATTTATTTTCAGAAACCTATTTCATCAGAAAGCTATGAACATTTTTGGGTATAGAGAAAGTCAAGTCCAGACCTCTAAGCAATTTTTTTGTACATACTAATAATATTTCAATACAATTTACAACACGCACATAGGTAGTATAGTCAATTTCAACATGTTGTCTTTTCAAATATCGATATTACATTTTTTTTCCGTAAACCTTTTTTGGCCAAAAAAATTGATAATAAATTATTTATTCAAAAACAAGCAGATAGGTATAATAGTGTTCGAACAGCAAGGAACATACCTTTATAGTAATAAATACTATTGTTAATACTTGTTATGCATATAAGTAGATACATTTATAATAATATGCTTCTGATATTATAAACTAACAACAAATTTTACTCACTTAGTCAGTGACATTTTCTATAGAACGTAAAAATTTTATAATATGTGTATTCGTCACTTCATTATTTTCAGATCTTAACTGATGGTAAATATTTAAAACAAGACGCTTGATTTGCACATATAAATCTTGATGCTTAAACTCCCAACGTGTTCCGTTCGTGTCGTATACTGGCCGTGTCTGATACAGTGACTGCAAAAAGTTTCATCCATTTGAGGTTTTATTAAAAATTATTATCTAATTTGATAGATCTTCTTTCATTTTATTAATCTAAGAAAAACTATTGAACAAATCTCGGTTACATTATTCTGCCACCGTGTTTTACTGTCGGACACAAATTTCCTTTTTTAAATTCAACATTAAGTCTTCGCCATACCATATAATGTCCATCCGATTATATTTATATTAATCTGATGAAATAACACGTTGCCAAAAATTATTTGTTTCATTCATATATTTATTTGCAAGTTTTTTTTTTTTTATTAATCATTAACCCAATACTTTCAAGTCACTGTAGTTATTTTTTTTACTGTAGGTATCCTTTGGCAGGCATGATTTATTATACGTCTTATACGAGGCATGTTTTTTAAGTAAGTACCGTTTTGGAATTAATTAATTAAAGAGGTGCAAAGATATCGCAATAATTTTATTTTTACATGAAAGCCTGTACCTTAATCTACTTTTCTACATAATTTCCGTGAGGCACTTGTCATAACGTGGCACCAGTTTTTGAATACCCTCCTCATAAAATTCTGCCGCCTGACTTGCATTGATTGTCTCATTACGAGGCAGAAACTCCACTAGCAATACTCCTTTTCTGTCCCAAAAAACTGTGCACATGATTTTCCGGACAGAAATTGTTTGCTTAAACTTCACTCTTTTGGGTGATGATGAATGTCGCCATTCCATGGATTGTTGTTTCGATTCTGGTGTGACGTAGGCCATCCATGTTTCGTCACCAGTAACAATTTGGTCTAAAAAATCTTCACCTTCATTGTGGTACCGCTCAAGGAAAGTCAATGCACTGCCTAAACGTTGGGTTTTGTGCAAATCCGGCAACATTTTTGGAACAAACAAGTCAGGCGGCAGAATTTTATGAGGAGGGTATTCAAAAACTGGTGCCACGTTATGACAAGTGCCTCAATATTCACGGAAATTATGTAGAAAAGTAGATTAAGGTACAGGCTTTCATGTAAAAATAAAATTATTGCGATATCTTTGCACGTCTTTTTTTAATTCCAAAACGGTACTTACTTAAAAAACATGCCTCGTATACGAGGGAGAAATGTATCAAAACACGCTGCATTCGATGCCCTTTTATTATGTAAAGAGGCATGGGAACGGATACCCTGGTAGAATCGTTTAATTTATATATTTTAAATTTACTTTGGATAAACTATACCAAATACACTTATTTTTGACAATTACGAAAGTGCAGTAAGCGTAATAGGTTTGTATAGGTACTACTGAATTTCTGGAACTTGCTTAAATGTCTAAATACATATTTTAAACAATAAATCTTAATGCACTCTTTAAGTTTAGCTTCATTTAATTACATTAATTATATTATATGTGTGGCCCGTTTCGGTGTTAAGCACCACCATCAGACATAAAATTCATCAAAACAATAGAACACATTTGTCTTAAATACTTAGAATTATTTGTTGATTTTCTGAATTTTGTGTCTGATGATGGTCCTTAAGACCGAAACCGGTAACACATAGATAAGGGTAACTAAATGTAGTTGAACTGAAAATTAAGTTTTATTGTTTAATCATGGACAGCTACTTTGAGCAATTGAACGATCTTTCACAGGTTAAATATATTTTTCGTTTGGTAGGAACCTTAGGTATCTAATGTGCTTTGGTTTTTCTATTTAAATAAAATAGATTTTTTCAAAAAGCACATCCGACATCTGCTAGCTTTTTCGACACGGGATTAATTGAATTGAATTGAAAAGCTTAGGCAATTTCAATTGTAAAAACGATGGATGTCCTTTCACTGTTAAATCCGTTATCTATAATTCAGGATATTCAAAAGATGATAACATAAGTATACGTATTTGCAAATACCCCAAATTAATAAAAACCTTATGTATCAGAAAAATACGTTGTTTATATAGTGTATAGTACGGTACTGCCCTCTCCGTGTATCTGCGTTTGTTTGATTTCTTGTGGCTATCATCAGTCGGTAGATGTCAAAGGAATTCCGCGGCGCCCCACAAAACTGCCCTTCCCGGACTTCTAATTTTCGACAAGTGACTTGTTTTTGTTCCCAGTCTATTCATCAAGCCACGGACAGAATATAGGCAGCTGGACACGGCTGCCAATGAGTACCTACTATACGTATATATGTATACTGAAAAACAATCGCCAATCGCGAGTCGATGGAATTTCAAACTGACCAAAAAGATTTTGTTTTCCCATGGGCATGTATATAGTAGTATACATTCATAGATATACAGTTTGGCTCATCTTTTGTTGGAACTTACAGATTTTTGTCGTGTATTATTAATTTTATGATTTTTCTGTTTCATATCAAATAACTTTTTGGATAATTTTGGACGTAAATACAGAGCCGGATGCAGGCAACTTCACCATTTTATTTCTCACTATATTTTTATTCTAAACAAATTCTTATATCTTTTGAATAATGGGCGATGGCGAATAGTTTAAAGGCTTTCTATATATTTAATTGAAAAAACTACTTGTTTTTTCCTCGAATACCAATAATTGTTCTACTGGGCAATGTCAGAAATCGTTTTTATCATCTTTGAGCGTCAACACAAAATATATTCTCAATTCAATTTCGTCGTTAGGGAATGAAGCTCCGAAGTTATTCTCCATCAACATCCTTTAGAGAATCATGTTTTTAGAATGTTAATCGACATTTCAGTCTTTTTGAAGGTATTTAGCAAAGAAAACTGCATTTCTCAGCGGCCCTCTGTATCTCCAATTATAGCTAAATTCGCAACAAAATTCATCTTGTTCAGCTGGTATTATGTCTCATACCCAGCACGTAATATTATATTTTCCTGGACACCCTCAATTTTAAAGTTACACCAATACATTTCATCATATCACATATTATTTGGCGATAACTTTTTAGAGAATTGTGGATCAACGAAACGGACCATCTGGCAAAAGCAACTCACAAAATAGAACCTCCTGTTATGAACTTTCTTTCACTAGACATGTGGCCTGGTTAAACGCTAGATGTCATTTCTTGCCTCTTATACTTTCAGAAATAAAACAAAATTTTGGCAAGAAAATATCAATTGAGCCAGAACGACGTACGATTTTTCAAACACTATTGCGGTGGTACGGCATTAGAGAGCGGTGCAGGGGAGGTCGGTATAACTAGTTCGATGCTCGGAAATTTAGACGTCATGGAGCGAAAGTATGATTAGGTCTTGGGTCAGAATATCCGAGGATATTGGTTCGACTTCCAACCAGAAACCTGTGAGACGAACAGATAAAAGAAAATAACTTACGGTCAGAACTCCCGTTCAACGTGAGCCTGGTCTATCAACGCGCAAGCAGAAAGATCTCTGTATAAGATCCAATTAGTGCAGGTTCTGATGCCAAATTTTCCCTATTTACGGCATGTTTTTGTTGAAACAATGTTAGTTTTCAGACGAAGTTCATTTTCACTTAAATAAACAGAATTGCGGTTACTGGGCCGTAGCCAACTTACGTTCAAAACATCAAAAGCATCTGCATTAACCATAAAGGCAGCCATTTCAACACACGGGATCATTAGTCCCTATTTTTTGAGAATCGGTTAGGGCAAACTGTGTCTGTAAATTATTACCAATACACAGCCATGTTCTGAAATTTTTGCTTCTTGCAACTGAAAGAATTTGAAACCTATAATCGTCCGACATGGTGTTAACAAGACGGTGCGATATGCCATACATCTATGACTCCAGTAGCGCTATTCTGTACACAGTATCGACAATCGTCGGTATCGGTATGTTACCGACATCCAACGGTTGCGCTACCGATTTAATCAAAACGACGCTATTCTGTATGCCACGGTTACCGACAGTCGGAAATGCAACCGTCAAGTGTCGGCTTGCAAGTGACATCAATCGAATCGGTACGTTCAGCCAATGAACGGTGAGATATTTGTAAACAAATAACAAATATTTTGTTGTGCGTCATTTGTAATTTGTGCGACGTTTTAAGTTTGAATGTAAGATGTCTGCAAGAAAATGGTGCAAAATGCATTGGTTTGTAAATTAGAATGTGTTTTAAACAATAAGGCAATAAAGCACTGTCAATTAAAATACCTAACATGTAATGGCGTTTTAAGAAGAATCAAAAAAATATTATAATATATTGACACCGAAACTTCATAGGTATCTAATAATTCTTATCTAGACACTACACTGTAAAATCACGCTATAGTCCAAATATACTTAAATAATAATCCGCAATTCCAACCAAAACATCAATAATGATCCAATACTCGTTCAACAAATATCGGTAACGTCCACCGTGAGGTGAACGAGGGCACGGTGAGATACCGACCTTTGTCGACTCAAATTACCGACATCGGTCGGTATTAGAGCATACAGAATGCCGCACGAAGCGACTTGCCGATGGCTGTCGGTAAGTGAGAATTACCGATACCGACGGCTCTCGGAAACGTGTACAGAATAGCGCTACTGGGGTGTAGTGATGCCGTTACGGGCCTGTGTTCCAAGAAATTTCCGGGTCCCATGGGAACCCAACCCATTGAAAAACAAAGTACAAATATTTATACGTTTATTAAGAAATCAAACAAACTTAACCAAAGCACAATAATTAAAAATATAAAAACTAAAAAATATACATGCTATTTCTCAAAACCGTGCAAGATAGAGAGTTAGTTAAATTTGACAAAAGTTGCAGTTTTTGATACCTATTTAATATCTCTTTACTATGCAGTAGTGTCTGAAATATTTGTGAAGAACTACGAATTTTATTTTCTTAAATATTTTGAAAACTATTGATTTTCGACGCAAAGTTTAAAATCAAGAGTTTAATGGTTCTAATATATCTACAAGACACTTTCAAAATTAACATCCGCCGTTTTGCCTTACAGCTGCCACCATCAACTTTTTTTTTTGGATTTTGGAAGTGCCATGTTATAGACATATTAGAAGTTAGAACCATTAAACTTTTTATTTAAAACTTTCTCTCGAAAATCAACAGTTTTCGAAATAGTTAAGAAATAGGATTTGGCATTTTTCACAAATCGAAATACATTTCAAAAGCAAAAATGAATTTGTCTACACAGAAAAGAGATTTTAAATATACTCATCAAAAACCGCAACTTTTGTCTAATTTAACCAACTCTCTATCCTGCACGGTTAAGTGTTAAATAGCCTTGCACTCTTAAATAGTAGCTACCCTGCACATATAATTATTAGGTATAATAAAATATTTTTCGCGCAATCCGGTTCTCAATTGACAGAGTTGACAACCCCGACAGCCTTTCCTGTCCCATGGTGTTTCTAAGAAAACTTTTTATCAATTTCAACTTGGAAAACGAACGCTCGGCTGTTGCTACAGATACAGGGAGAAAAATGTAGCAAGCTGTCAAAATTTCACTGAAGCTACTACAGGAACTGAAACTTTCAATTAAAATAAATTCCATTAGGTCTTTAATTGATTTTATCTTACATAAATCACTCTTAAAACAATTCCTAAATGAAACAAGTTGAGACGATATCGTATCGGAAATGTCATCGGACTATTTGACGTACAATTCCAATCCGGTACAATACCAGGCCCCTTGAGGATATCGGGCCCGTGTTCCGTGGAACACGCGGAACACTGGCCCCTGTATGACTCATTAGCTGTTGTAAACGAAATGTTTGCAAGGATACTCAAATCGCGCCGAGGTGATATTGCAATTGCCGTCCAGATCTAACACCAGCATACTTTTTTCTGTAGGGATACCTGGAGTTTATTGCGACCGCACGATTGCCCAGTTAAAGACCAATATGCGAGAAGAAATGGCTTTTATTCTACGCAGAGCGAGTTTTTACCAATGCCCATGCCCATCTCGATTATGCTATTTAAAAAAAATAATAAATTTCCCAAATTTTTGGGTTTTTAAATAAAGATTGCTTTAGTACTATTTTTTGCTTGCCTTTAATGAGTTTTTCAAATCTACACTTTTTGGCCCACCCGATAGTATGTGACCAAATGTCGCCTTTGAAATATTTGAAATGGAGGCTAAACTATAAAGCACACTGCTTTGTAATGTTCGAAACCCATACATTTAAATGAACTCGAGAATAAGTTCAACAATTTTTTTGTGCTTACGTCGTTTGTAACAATCTGCAAAAAATTAAAAATCATATTATTTTTATACCTACTGTTTTATGGTAGAATAATAATGTTTAGGAAAGATGCAAATGTAAAAATTTTAACAAATGCGTAAAGTCAAGTACTTTGAAAGCGCAGTATTGTTTTCAATGGAGGTGAAGAGTACAGTTTAGAGATTTTCATAATATATTTATGTATATATTGCTTTAAAATAAAATATTTTATATAAATAAATAATATAATGTACGTTAACTGAGTGTAAATGTTAGTAAATATATTTTAAACTTTCTTTTTCATGTCCAGGAATAATAGTCCGCTATAAATTTAATAATAAAAGCGCTCGCACTTAAGTGCCCATTTACAACTTGAGATAAAGTATGGTACAGTGTAAAGTAAAGCTATACCTATGGTCGGCATTGAGTGTGACAACAAAGCGAATGGAACTATACGGACGGTGCTTTACAAAATTACATCCATATTTTACTTCTTCGTAAAAATAACGTAAACATTATTTTAATTGATTAATACCCATTTCGTACCTGTATCTATCCTCTATGCATATATTTTATTGAGTATATGTGAGATACAGGTTATTCAATCATTAGCTTGCGACTATATATCTATGGGGATTGTTTGAAAAGATTTCAGCGTAACATAGTCCCCTTTTCAGTCATTACACTGTTTCCATTGATGGTTTATTATTTTTACCCATATAATAATTGGCGGCTTGCTCTGCAACCAGGATAGAGTAGCTGGGGGCCAGACCAGGAGAATGCAGTAATTGGTCAAATAATTTGAGGTTTAAATCTTGAATTCTGGAGAAACCGCACTGCTTCTTCTTTAAACATGGTCATTTTTTTAAATTTCTGCCTTCAACTTATCAAGTAATGATGCGTAATATTCTGCTGTCATGTTTTACATTTTTCAAAATAGTCGCTGAATAAAAATTTCATGCATATCTTGAAAAAGAGTTCGCCCTTCTTCTTCTAACTCGTTAGAAATGCTGTTTGATTTTTCAGAGCAGTTCACTGTTTTGATTCTTCCCTGTGTCGTGGTGGATCGAAGTTATTAATTCATGCAAAATATCTCACTAGTTTCTTGTAAGAAGAATTTATAAAAATATCTCTAAAATGTATGTACAGTTATTAAACATTGTCATTTGGAATACTATGCAGATCAATAACAAACTTGTATTTCACTTGAAGTACCTGATCTGAAAAGACAAGTGGAAACAGCACATACTCTAAAGTTGAATCTCAGTAAGTGTGCCGATCTCTTATTTGGTTTGCCTTAGTGATGGCAAAATTCTCAAACAACAAGGACTTTGAATTGCTCAGAATCTGAGAGTTAAATTTTATGTGAGACCGGTTTATCCCATAAATTAATACAAAGAATGAATAGGTATAAGCTAACATACTACCTTAGATATTTTATAACTTTCAGTTCAACGTTCAAAGGCTGCAAGATGCTCACGCACTGTCGCAGCCCGGTTCAAGTTCCGTCGGTTCATCTGCCGCTACCCTCGGAGACTCAACTCACCCCTCAGTTGCCCATGCGCATTCCCTCTATCTACAAGGCTCAGCGCACAGTTCCGGTGGATCCGTCAGCTCAACGGGTGGAGCGTCACCTACGAGTCCACTCAGGCCCGGCAAAGAAGAGGATTGTAGTTTGCATGGGAGGAGTAGTACGGAGGGTAAGTTGAAAATCTATTTTTATTTAATGTAAATAAAACTTGATTTATGTTATGAGTTTGCTGTCAGTTTCAGTAATTGAATTCACATTGAAAGTAATTATGTTGAAATGTTTGCTGAAAACCGATTTCTAATGTGTTACTCAATTCTTCATAAGGGGTTTACGAGTACAAATAATATAATACGTGTTATAAGTGAGTATTTTGGTATGAATGTTTTTGGAAAACCCACATCTGCATTCAGTCAGTTTGGTGCTAAACTGTGGCGATTTTTCTTGAATAATTTTAAATTACAGCAAAAATATCAAAAAGTTGTTTAAACCATTACATGTGATATACCACTAAATTTTGTATTGAAAATGGTTTTAAATTTAACAATGAGCGTATTTAATAAATCTAAAAACTAAACGTCGTAGTGAAAATTTGTAAACCCTATCTTTTCCTCCTCAAAAAGTAACAGAGGGAAAGTGCTTTTCATTTTGTCATATCTGTAAAAATAATGTCAGAAATAAATAAAAACTAAAATCGCAAAAAATCGTTTTTTTTTTTAAATTCTCGATAACGGCTAAAGAGAACAGCACGAACGCTTCGTTTGTGGTTTGGATCGTGGATATCAAAGCCCATTTGCCGTTCGGCTCGTGGTTCTCATTCTTGTTCGCCATAATGTTCAGGTCTATACGAAGCGAGCGTATTTGAAATTCAAAGGGTAAATGCGTAGATGTCAGAAAGACACTACGCTTACCTATGTAAACGTCTTTGCCGTTATTTTAACTCCCTAGGATAATACTTTAAATTTTCTAAACTGTTCTCGAAACATAATAATCTTAATCATAAGCTGGACAATAATTTTTTTTTACACAAAACCATTTTAACTTTGATATTTATCAAGTTAATGTAAACAACCATTTTAACCACATGATTTTATGTTTTGTTTTACACGAGTTGTGTTAGGAAAGATGTGTTGAAAAAATGATTGAAAACACACACAAAATTATCAGTAGGGGGTGTCCGCTGTGGGTAGTTTAACGCCCCACAGTGCCAATTATTCATTGTAAACGCATATATTCAGTTTTTATTACAACTTTAAACTGGTTGATGTTTGTAAATAAAAACTATGTTTGCAAAATATTTAGGTATACAGGTCCTCCACAAATTTACGTCTCCATATTTTATACCGAAGTTCATATTACAACACAAATGTCTAGAAGTGTAACGTGATCAATTTTAACTATTAAATACCAAAAAATATTAATATTTATTTAGATGATCAATAGAGAGTGCATATTTGAAGCTGAGAGGTTCACATGATGACTAATATGGCCATTTGGTTTAAACCAGTGCCAAAAAAAAAAAAGATTATCAATAGAAAAACTTGATGTAATATTACTTAGCAACTCGTAACTGCCGCACACAGGCAAAATGTTTGAGTTTTCTAGGTTAAAGGGTATTGCAAGAGGAAAGGGGAAACCTTACTAAAATGTTGATTAACTCCACTATCATGGAAACTGGCCCTCCCAGGTAGTATTTCTTATCTCTGTGATGGATAGTTTCTGTCAATGCTTCATTTCAAGATAGAGGATGTCAAAATTATATCTCTCAATATAGGATTTTAATCGTAATTTGGAAGAAATGTCAGCAACATCTGAGCTTGAATTAGAGTAGTTAGTTGATTACTTATTATAACAATTTGTTTACAAACTTGGAAACTGAAGTAAATGAAGTCATCAACTCATTTTTTCCAGAAACATACCTACATTTGTACATAGTTTAAAAGCGCTAATTTTCCTCAGCACCTTTTGTAAAGACAAAAATGTGCTATCTTTATTCGTTAAAAAATTACAAGCAAATTTGTAAAAAACCGTCAGAACTTTTAAACAAGTAGGCTTTTGTAAAAACATTATTTCGTCTAATTTTTAAAGGAATGAAAAAATTATATTTTTTTGTATTTTTTTTGTGGCTTTTCCCTTTTATTTTGTTGTTAATTTTTCTGTCTTTGAAAAATACATTTTTTCTTCTTTGTCGATGTTTCAATCATTTATTAGATTATTCCTAGGACAATGAAATATTCTTTTATCTAATAATTAAACATACCTAGTAAGGACATATAGGTATACATTTTCCATTTATAATTTTTATATGTCATTATTTTGAATGATTTCACAAAATAAAACATAAACTCTCATTGTCTTGAGGATGATCCAATACTCAAATACTCTCTATTAGTTTTACGAAATACCTACAATCTTTGTTGTACATATACTCGTCATAAAAATAATAATAATAAAATAATGAACAATAAAATAACATTAATACATGTCAAAAAGAACCCACCACACGTTAAAAATAAATAATTACAAAAAAACAAGAAATCACGAATACACTGCAATTGCAATTATATCTGTCAATAATTAAACTAATGGTTGACAAATAGTTTTATCGTCATTTGATGTGTACATTTTATGTGTTTACGCATAACCAAAAAGTTGACATGTTATTTGTCAATCCGATTGAAAACGAAGGACATTTTGGCATTAAAGTTTGGTGTGGTATTATTAACGGGCATTTAATTGGTCCATACTTTTACAAAGGTGTTTAATGCAGAAAAGAATATTTGCAATTTCTTCAAGAGCAACTTTCTGTGTTTCTCGATGTGACATTGCAGTTACGAGCAAATATGTTTTTCCAGTATGAAGGGGGCGGCGCAAGAATTGCCTAAGAGTTTTTTCATATTTTCGGGAAACATAAATGGACCAATACAGTGACAGCCTAAATCACCTGACTGACCTCTTCCTGTGGGGGAACACTGAAAAATAAAGTGTATAAAGGAAAAAATTAGAAATGCATGCAATAAACTCTCAAGAGAAATGTTATGTAAGGCCTCAGGAAGAGACCCAGTAAACACACATAGGTTTTTTCAACGTAAAATCAACGTGTCATTGGTTGATTAAACGTGTACGTTTAAAAAATAACCGTTTTATTTTGGTACAAAATATCCCGAAGTAAGGCGGAAATTAGATGAGTGTTTAGAACTAGGAGGTAGTCACATTGAAAAAAAAAAGTATTGACAGATATAATTACAGTTTGTTTCCAAAGCCTAATTGTTTAAGAGTTAAGATTGCAAATTTTTGATATTAGTTTTTTCTATAAATTTGCTTATAATTTTCTAACAAATGAAGATAGCACATTTTTTTCTTTACAAAAGTTGCTTAGAACAATTAGCTCTTTTGAACTATGTAAAAATATAGGTATGTTTCTAGAAAAAAAAGTTGATGAGGTAATTTAATTCAGTTTCCAAACTTCGAAACAAAATCAAATGTGGGTTAAAATGGAGCTTACTTAATCCCAGTTAAGAACATCTTTTCAGAATTTTTTTATCGTGTTTCATTTCCTCATAACAGAGCTGGGACATCGAGTTTTGCTCACCCTGTACATCTAGTTTTTTTAATTTAAGTTAAAAATGTAATTATTCATTATGTTATTGTTTAAATAGATGGTTTGTCAAATTCTCATGGCTGACTTGACAAATATTATAATTTTGAAAAATTCTTTCTATTACTACCAATATGTGCTTTTTCCATGCAAAATTAAAAATATACATATCTATAGGAAAACCTTATAGTGATTAATAGATAATTAATTTCATCATCATCAAATACAGGGTGGTCTACATGAAATTAACAGGTTCAATTAAAAATTCACCTAATATTATGAATATGTGCATTTTCCACGAAAACGTCAAGAGTTATCCATAGAAAAGTATTATAATATTTGACAGATAATCACTTCGTGCATCAAATTTTGACCTCATATACCAGGTGTTCCATTTGAAATAAACAAGTTATTTAGAATTAAACTTTACGTTCATATAACTTGTATTATTGGACACTCTGTATTTAGTATTGGGGGTTTTTATATTTGGTGTAGCAAGTGATGAGTGGGTATATTTATCAGCCCAGACTGTCTTAAAAAGAACAAACGAATAGGTCTGAATTTTTTATTTAAATTATGTCTATATTTTCATAAACATTAAAATATTTGAAAAACTGTCAGGTTTAGGTGAGATGTACTTTAATGAAAGTAAGGTTTATTTTGAACAAGGAATCTAAAAATATATTCATATACAGGGCATTCCATTTAGAAAAAACACAACTAGGGTTCATTTCTTATATTTGGGACACCCTGTATAGATTCACAATATTTTTAAAATGTAGCCATAAATCATTTTTATCGAACCCATGAATAAAACTTTAAGGAAATTAAATAGTTTAGCTACACTATTCCGTGTCGTATGGCCTGTATGTTGGTTTGTTCGTTCGATAGCTAGCCATATATGACCTATATTTTGGAGATTGTGCTGTTTTAATGGATCAGAGACAGAAAGCAAGACCAACGATCTGTAGGTTATAGCTTATAGGTGGTACTTTAGCACATATGAAGTATTTAATAGTTTTTTTTTTGAGAAGGTTATTCTACCAAGTAAATAGTGAAGCGACAAATCACGAATAACAAATAGTTGAAGGCTGGTATCCAGAAGTATTTAATTAAAAAAAGGACGAATGGATTCCTAATACGAATAAGTATCAAGGGTGTAGCGTTACTCTATTCTGTTTCTCATAATGATTTACCGAGAAATTCGTTAATCAAGTTTAATGTGGAATGGTCGAATTCTATTGGTATTGCCTATACGCTCAAACAAGATATGTATTTGTAATGCGTTCTTATATGTATATACATCTACTACGTTTTGTGAATAACAAATTATATATAGGAATGTTCTTTAATACCCAGTATGTCGACAGCCCGATACTATTAGCTTATTTAATAAATCCTGAGTTGGTTTTCAATTGAAACTAATCTTACCGTAACAAACCCTGAACTTATCAGCAATGACGGCGGAAAATTTGATAGTATGCCACCAAAATACAATGGTTAAGAAATAATTGCGTAAAAATAAAAACAAAAAAGCTATGTGAACTCTTTGCAAAAAAAGTTTAATAATCTATGAAAATAATTAAACTTTAAGAAATTAGGGGCTAAATAAACAAATACAGGTTCCCGAATAATATCTTTTTTTTTATCACGCGTTAAATAATTATGGTCAAGCTAAAAATTGATTTGATTTATTAAGATGGACTACAGCACTCTTATAAAACATCTGTCGAATAGTTAAGACATTGGCAACCTTAAACAGATCTTCTGTTGGATAACGAGTATCCAAATGAAAAATAATTTTGAATATTCTTTTTTCTATGATATCCAAAGGTTCCAGATTCCACAATTCCGTAAGATAACGATTGTACCAAACCATAATAAAGACATAAATTTTGTTTTGTTGAAAACATTTTCTTTGTGTTTCTAAAAATGTATAGAAATGAGCGTATTTTTTTAACAAAAATTTGTGCCTGAATATCCGATTTCAATTGTTGATCAATTCTATAATGCCTAGATACTTATCATAGTCCCTTTTACTTACACTGCAACTCCTATCTCTTTGCACCATATTAATGTTAATATCACTTACTACTAGTAGCGCCGTGCTTACGTAATTTGTAATTTGCAAAAGGAACATATATACAGTTTTTTCGAAGTTAATAGTTAAACGATATTTGCCAAACCATTGTGATATTATTTGGCCAGTTTTTATATTTTGTTCTACATCCTGCCACGTATTACCTTCTACCGTTGATTGAAATATTTAATTCAATCAACGCTTCTACTAAGAGTACCTACTGTATTATCTGCAAATGAAAGCAGGTCTCCAGGCAACTCGAGGTTTAGTAAGTCATTGACATATATATTGAATAATAAAGGACCAATAACTGTTCCCTGTGAGATTTCAATGCAAGGCAAGGCAATGGGTCACTCAATATATTATTTTTTATTTTAACCATTTGCTTCCGATTATGTAAATAGCTTGAAAATAAATTCAGACCAATACCTCGAGCACCAATATTATTTAATTTTTTAATTAACAATTCATGAGTAACATTGTCAAAAGCCTTGGCTGGATCAATAAAAACTCCCACACAAGGACGCCCCTGATCTAGGAAAGTATAGATTTGTTGAGCCAAGAAAGCTATGGCATTATTAGTGCTCTTACCCTCAGAAAATCCGAATTGAAACGGTGAAATAATATTATTTTTTGATAAACAATTTCTTAATCTACTATATACTTATAATTCTAAATCATATAACAACAAAATACATGTTTATTTCATAGAACAATATATGTTTAAGAAGGAAAAGTTAGCTGTGTGCACGTGCCTATTCGTCTAAGAAAGAAGAGGACTTTGTATTTCATGCAGAGTTTTTTACTAATGGTCAGAGCTATGCCATGGCCTGACCTGACGACTCAGCAGTGATGGGCCGAAAGTTCTTCGACTATTCGTTAAAAAAACTTTGCAGGAAACAGGAACCCAACAGAAAGAAGAGAAGGAACACCTTATACTAGAATTACTTTTCGAGAGCTTTTTGCCAACTCGTCAATAACCTCGGAGGTTGAGAGAGACATCTCCTTGTGTATCGACAAAGTTGCCAGTTTATTTAATCGCTTCTGAAACTATTTTTTACTGATAGAATACAAAATTGTATGTGCAGATAAAAAAAACTCACCTCTGACATATGGCAAAGTGGCTAATACTTGCATCTAAAGATATTTGGATAAATATCTGAATTGCAGATCTGTAGAGCATCCATGGCATTTAAAGGACCACATAAATACGTCACTGTCCTCAAGATTTACTTGGGCTATGAAATGGTTCGACAATCTGGGAACAAATATATTACAGTTCCAATCATAAGCAAACAACTTCAGCTGATCATCGCCTTGTTTAAAATAATAAAGTCCAATTATTATTACCTATACATTAGGAAATGTTTTCACAGCTACCTGAGAACGTTTAGAAGCATTTAAACTTGATTCTATTGGATATATTTAGAGTTTTATCTTTCATAAAAGTGTATAATTTTTGTTACGGCTTCAAACGACTCTATTCATAAAATATTTCATTCAACTACACTGGTATTAACAATTAGTTCTTTTGTTTGAGTTTGTTTATCAAAACAAGACTTTTTCAAACTTGAGAGTTTGTCTGTCAAACATTGTACTTCGACCAGACGGCCGTTTCGTCAAACCACTCTTTAGTGGATCGGTCAGTGTGTGACAGCCTGACTCTCTATTTGCTGTGTTATATCCCCACACGAATACGCGTTGCTTCGAAAATGTATGGTGCGACATCTAGTGTTTGATCGGTAGGTAATGTGCAATTTGGACAAGAGGCCACTGACCCTAAGTTTTAGAAAATTAGAGAACCAAAATAAAGAAAAGTCAAACATAACATTAGCTACTATAAAACGCTAGCTATCTTATTCACTCTCAATCTTCAACGAAAACAGGGTAAAGTTCGGCACCGATTTCTGACAATCAAAACAAGTGTAAAATATGCGATGTTTTTGACATACGTTTAAATATTCAGCGCAATGCAACGTTTGCCTTGTTGAGGCTTTATTGAAGGCAAACATTTTTAAAATAGTTCCCAAATCGTTTTTCAAATTATCGCTATTCTACAGATCGTACTCATTATTCGCGCAATACCGCAATTAATCCGAAATCTATTTATACCCGACACACGTGCAGATGCTTATTTAAACACACAATTAATTTTCCCATGTCAATTTTATTTTTGCTAAAATTCCATATTATTTTTATTTCATTCAATTCAATTCATTCAAAATCTGGCAAGAATCAAGAAAAAAATGAGAAATTCGGTGATGCCACACTTTATTTGAGTATTTTCACCAATAACATATTCCAGCACATTTTCCTCAATAAATCCACACATTACACAATAGATTTACACCTGGAACATTATTAGATACTTGATTTTCCAACAAATTTAATTTACTCAACTACCACAATAATATAACAAATATTAAAACATTATTTTATCTAAAAAAACTACTAATTCATACTTATTTTTATGTTACTACTATTCACATGAACTAAATCTGGTAGACTTGTTTTTAAATGACACAATTTGACACATGTTGACACAGTTGGCATTCGAATATTGATTTTTTACCGTCCTACAATTTCAATAATAATAAAAAAAGTATAATAGTATATTCCATTCGATCTCAATTTCTTTTTAAGGTTGAACTATTGTCTCGAGGATTGCAACTGAGTCTATTGGCCGCTTGTACTAATTATAAAACGTATTGATTAAAGTAATCATAGAATCGGTTCAATGCAAAACTATCAAAAAACAATTTCAATAAATTGTTGGTCACAGTTGACCAATTATTGTCGAATCTAAAATGCGATTGTCAGTGGAAATTGGAAGGGAGCTCCATGCTTAGAGAAATTAGCGGAGCACTTGGATTCATTTAATCGAACACAAGGGAGAATTATTCATGTTTCTAGCTGCCAGTTTATCAACCACCCTCTTAAAACTTTACCATTTTACATCGCGAATATCCAATGGAAAAAGAAGAGAGGATGGATTAGTTTCGTTAAAATATACCGGCTGTGGCCGTGTTAAGCGCTAACTTTAAGATTTGATGTTTAGCTGATTTTTTAAATTTGGAATTGTAAATTATGAATATTATAATAAATTTCCAAAAATCAAACCTAACAATACCTACTAACGAAGCGACAGATGGCTTGCTTTGGATCCAAGCAAATATAAGTATAAAACTATAATGTTATACTATTTAAGAGCTAATTAATTTAATTGTTAATAACATTTAGGCCGTTTGGATTAATATCGCTCGGACGTATAAAGTATATTAAATATTGTGTATATTTTACGCGAGTATTAAAGTTTACTTTATACGATCGCGCATATATAAAGGAAATTTTATTTTCGCCATTAAATTTAAAATTTATATTGACTAAATATGGATGATGGTATACATTTATAACTATAGGTACACTACATATTTAAAGATAATTTAAATTGATTAACATTTTCTGAAGCAAATGCCGCCGTGTCATTTATTATCTGCTTTAATACTGATGATGATAGGGGGATACGTAAATCTGATAATATATTATTTTATTATGTATCTATAGGAACATACGGGGTGTTCCATATATACCAATATTATATAATGCCAAGAAAACTCAATTATTTTCCAAATTGAAAAATTACAACCAAAACTTTATTTTTGGCCAAAGAACTAACAAAATTTTCATCAATACCGACATTATTTTGAACTATTCAGGACTGTTGTGACTCGGAAGCGCTAGAGATACACAACAATATAATATAGAGGTCGATATCCGTAAACTAATCATATCATCGTAAATCTATGGTATAGAATAAAAACTAGGAAACAAGTTAGTTAAATGAGAATAAAACTGTACGTACCCTTATCTTAACGTTTGTATTTCAAAATATCTACTAGAGACAAGCATATTTCGTGCTCCTTTATACTCATCAGTCAGCCACACCACTCGATATTTTGATTTTAGCACACTATCAAAATTAGAATATTCAATTTATAAATTCATTGCATTTTAATATTTGTTTATTGTCAATATAGAATAACTGTTAAAATAATTCTTCTGAATTTTATCAAATTAAAATTAAATTACATTATTATGTTTTAATTTATTTATTTAATTTATTTAATTGACATAACGCACACTGGTGGTCTGATAGCAATCCTCATCGTGTTGATACTGTCCAACATCAAGGTCGATTTGGTTTTAATGTTTGGTGCGCAATAAATTCTAGCGAAATTTTAGCCTACAAGGTATTTGAAGAAAATCTTACCAACAATCGTTATAACGAGATTGTTAGTGAACAAATAATTTCGAATTATTCAGTTAGGTGGCCTGCTCGTTCTCCAGATATATCACATCAATTTCAGTTGCAATACTTAACATTAACACTTATTTCTTCTGAATATGGTTAATAATACGTTTTAGGTCTGAATTTTGTAAATGATCCATAATTAATAAGGTTTTCTTTTAACTTTCCAAATATTTTTCTATAATGCTGTGTTGTTTCTGGGTATCACGTGTAGCACGTTTCAGCTGCAACATTAGCATTTTTCTTGTGTTGAATAAAACATTGAAAAAGTTAACATCATTAAGCATTTTTAACAATTTGAATGATGAGACCAGCCTACCTAGTAAATTTTTATAATCAATAATAATAAAATAGGGTTTTTATTTATTTTTATAAGTTTTGCTAAATATGTAGCTACTTGTCATACATGGTGGTAAAGAGAATGAAATTTGGAATCTACTGACGCTGTAATATATAGGGTTTCCCAATTAAGAAAACAAAGTTGATAGCGATATCTTGAACAATTAGACTTCGAAAAAAATTCTTGATACCCCACTACATTAAGCATCAAATTATCTCTAACTTTTATAAAAACACCGTAACTCTTATAACAACACAAACAACTGAAATATAAAGGAAAAAAGAAAATGACAAAAAATGAAAATCGCCCTGTATAAAGAAAATTAATCAAGTTAGCCGCGCTCCGATTACGGCATTAAACTAAGCTCAAAAAAATCGATCGTGACGTGTCATTTCGTTTCGCTCTATCTATTAGGGTTGTACATATAATTTGATGCGAAAAGGCTAGCATTTTTAATAGCGGGGACAGATGGGTCTCCTATTTTCGATATATTTTTTTATTAACAATAAAATATATATACGCCTCAAACAAAAATATATTCATACCTACCTATTAAAAAAATTTCAGACATTTGTTGTATGTTAATTTTTGGCTGATATCGTGGATATTATTATTAATTTAACTTCATTATGTCAAAAATTAAAAATACATATACAAACTTCCGCAAAATATTAATATATTTCTATTTGTTATTTTTGTGTTCTTTTTCAGACCCTCAACAGGGTGTGGACGACGACGATTCCCAAGAGGCTACCAGTTCGAGAGCGCAGTATGTTTCGGCCAATTGCGTGGTATTTACACATTATCAGGGCGATGCCGCATCGGTGGTAGACGAACATTTTAGTAGGGCGTTAGATAAAACTAGCGCGCATTCGAAAGGTTTGTTCTTTTATTTATAAAAATAGGATGCTTCTTCTACCAATAATGTTCTACTGACTGTAATTATACCTACATATAATAGGTAATCATACACAATTCGAAATCGCTCAAAAATACGGGGCATTTAAAATCCATATTTGTAATTTACAATTTTTAAACATCCTGCATATGTAAGGATAATTTAAAATGTGCGCTTTAAATTCATTTAAGAAAAGGCCACTGGGGTCATCATTTTATCTATACGACATATTGATAATAGATAAAATTTAAGTGTGATGACAGAAAAGTTCAATCAAATGAGTGAAAACATAGGGTGAATTAAGAATCTAAACTGTTCCCATTTTATTAATTTTCAGTAAATATTTCTTTTATAAGAATAAAATAGATTACCTGCTCGTGTTGATCAACGTTTTCCAATCGCAGTTGAAGCATTATTTTATCGTCTCATATAACGATATTGCAAATTATGCATATGATAATTAGGCCATATCTGCAAAAATGAGTACTGAAATACGGTCAAAACAACAGAGCAATTTGTCTTTATTAACGCATTAAATACAAGAAAGTCGTAATATGTAAACACAATTATTTATCAACATTACACCTATTAAATTATACCTGGTAAATATAAATCTGCAGAATATAATTAATTTTAATAATGTTAATGATAATAACGTCAAGAGTTTTCTTATTTAATCGAATGCTAATTTTATTTTATTGCTTTTGGTTTGTACATATTTGTGTTAAACTATAGGAAGTCATAATAATGTGTTTCAGTCTGTTCAATTTTTTAAATTTAATTGATAATGTATGTGCATGCCTTGTTTGATATACGGGCGCGCATACAATTTTTATACAATTGTCAAGGATAGAAAATTGTTTAAATGTTAAGCAGGTACTTATTTATTTTATTTATCTATGCAAGTTTTACAAATGAATTCTTAGAATAATTTCATTTGGATAATATAAATCCGGTACTACTAATAATTTATCAATTACAACTGAAAATTGTTGTTGTTAATCCAGGATTATTTATGCACCCTCAACTACGATTTACTTTTAATAGGTCATTCAATAAGGCCGTAAGATAAGTAAGAAAAAAACAAAATTTTTACAAAACGCGATTTTATTATTCAACATAGTTACCTTAGAGGGCAATACGAGGGTTGCCTTTTATATTTCGGGATTAGAGAACGAAAACAAATATTAATCATCGAAAACCAATTTATTGTTTTTCAAAATATTCCCCATGAAGATCTATACACTTTTGCATGCGTTTGAACCAATTGTCGAAGCACTTTTGCCACTCTGATTGAGGTATCTCCAAAACATGCATTCTGAATGCAGCAACCGCTTCTTCAGGTCTCGAAAAACGTTGACCTCTCAGTTTGTTTTTTACGTACGGGAATAAAAAGAAGTCATTCCGTGCCCAGTCAGGACGATACGGCGGATGACTCATCAAATCGATGTTTTGGGTGCTCAAAAATGCAGTTGTCTGAGCCGATGTGTGAGAGCTCGCATTGTCGTGGTGAAGAGTGATCCGTCTTCGGCGGTTGGTTTTCCTGATTTCTTGGAAGACAACTGGCAAACAAATGGTTGTGTACCACTCAGAATTGACTGTTCTGCGTTGTTCTAGTGGTACGGCTGCGACATGTCCAGTTTTTCCGAAAAAACAGGCGACCATTTCCTTGGAAGTGCTTCGTGCGCGAACAACTTTTGTTGAATTTGGCTGATCTTGAAACACCCATACAGTCGACTGCTGTTTACTTTAGGGCTCATACGCGTAAATCCACGATTCATCACCTGTCGCGATGTCATAGACGAGTTTTGAAGCACCGCGATCGTTTTTTTGAGCATTTCAGCTGACTGGTTTTTGGATTCTGGTGTGGCATAGTGAAGCCATGTTTCATCCATTGTCACATGTCGACGATAGAATTCCATTTTATTGCGGTTTAACAGCGCCAAACACTCCTCTGAAGCATCAATTCGTTGTTGTTTTTGGTCGACTGTGAGCTCACGCAGCACCCACTTTGCCCAGAGCTTTCGCATACCCAAAGGTTCGTGTAACATGGTTAAAACACTACCGTTTGATATCTTTACTATGTCAGCTAGCTCGTGTACCTTCAATTTGCGATCATTCATAACCAATTTATGATTTTTTTTGACGTTTTCTGGTTTAACAGCCTCGTTTGGGCATCCACTGCGCTCTGAATCATTTGTGCTGGTACGACCACATTTAAATTCTGCAATCCACTTCTCTACCATTTGTCTCGATGGAGCAGAGTTCGGATATCAATTTGTTGATGTTTATCAAGCCATTGTTTAGTGTCCACTGTATTTTTCGTCATCAAAAAGCAATGCTTTATCAAAACTCGAAATTCACTTTTTCCATTTTTTTTAATAACAAAAGTTGCTTCACACAAATTGCAATAACTCACGAATCAATAGTCAGATTGCTGTCAAATTTATATACGTATCGCTTGAAGATTAGTACTCAATAAAAATCATATGGAAAAATTCTAGTAACGCCATCTATGTGTGATCCTATGGACTCGAATGACCTAGTATACATCTAAGTATACTCTCAAGCCCGGGCTGGCAAGTTTATCTCAATTGGTGACAGAAATCCAAGGAAAATCGTATTTGTAAATCTACCTAAAATAACTAAGAATTTATTTTAAGTTTTTATATAGAAATACGTACAAGCGCATTCAATTCTAATATAATTGGCCACCAGCGAAAACTTGTCTACCCAATGCTGAAACGAAGGAGTATGTAGTGCTTGAGTATCCAAGATGAACTCAGGTTCTCCACAATGCCAGGATAGGAGATAAATGTTCCATTCCCAACACTAGAATCGTCTGAATTCCTTATTGGGACGCATTATGGTTATGGGTTCTCATTTTAAGGAGAAAACGTTATCTAGTGTAGAAATAGGCAATATGGCAAGTGAAATAATAAATACCTAAACAACGTTTGACTCTATTGTTAGCCATATGATTAAATGGAGTTACACCTCTGCCGAGCACCACTGGTGAGAGTCTAATGTTTGAGCCAAATTGTCAATACATATAGTGTGTAACAAGAAACGCAAACATAATTTTTGTTTGATATTGCTTGAGGTATAACCCATTAAAGCCCATTGGCACATAAATGTGCCAGCGTTATTTTCTTTTATTTTTTCAAAACTCCCCAAACTGAGCTGTTCTAGATACATACTGAACTGTTCCTTGCGTAGCTATTTACAGGTCATAATTTTTTTTTAGATTTTACAGTGCTTGATTTTTGAGAAATTAATGAACACCTAACCCACTCTGAAGCATCTTACTACACCTGTCTGCACTGATGTAAATATAATTTTTTTCTACTTTTAATTACTTTACTAGTTGTTACATTTTTCATTTTGTTATTGATAAATATTCATTGTAACGATATTCAACAAAACCATAAGTTTTTTTATAACATAAATTTTATTATGAAGGAAAAAAAAACCATTGGCACATAAACGTGCCAGTGGGCAGACATGATGTCTATTTCAAAGATATGCATGCGCAGTTGGCCTTGTTCTATTTTGAGTATTTGAACTGTCAAACACGCACCAGTAGGTATTTATTACGTTCAGTACGCAATTTAGAAATTATTACTGGTACTTTACGGAAAAATAGAGTTTCAAAAGAATAAAATATGTCTGAGTATAATTTGTTGCTAAAATAAGCCGAGGAACAATGGAACTCAAAACCGATGGAAAGTTAGTACTTGTGCGGGGGAATGATAATTCCATTGTAACTGTATTATCAAACTGCTGTAATCATATGCTTCCTTTGAAAAATGTAGAGATATTCTATAACTAAAAAAAGTAAAATTCATATTCAACTGCCGCTTATAACAAAAATATGGGAGGCGTCGATTTTGAATGATCAGGTCTGTCTAGCTATGGAATTTCAATAAGGACTAAACAGTAGTGGTGGTCTTTCTTCAGTTGTTCAATTGATCAACCTAATCTACAAGTTTCGCTATTATGGAGAAGGTGTGAAAACAATAATATGCCGCTACTCGAATTCAGACGGCAACTTATTGCTTTATATTTATGGGCACCCTTCAATGAAACCAGGGCCATCATCAAGCGCATTATCACCAATTGTCAATTAGTTACGTTTGAATGAACAAAATCACTTGATAGTCCAAAGTAGTGAAACATAGACAAAATGTAAAACATGTTCTAACCGCTCCAGTTTTGAGTGTAATACCTGCAAAGTAGCCCTGCACCCAAAACATACTTTAGAAATTTCCATAGAACATACCTTTTTATTATATTTATCAGTAACTGATGTAATTATTCAAAAAATATTTAGTTTTAAATATTTATGTAATGTTTCTCTTATGTTACTGTATGTGTCTGGTGGCACATTTATGTACCACTATTTTTTTGGTACTTTTATTATAAATAAATATTAAATTTTGCGTATACAATGTTATTTCACATATATAAACAGCAACTAACGTGTTTTTGTTCTAATTAAAACAGACAAAAATTACGGGCACTAATGTGTTGTACCTACCGTTGGTGAACAAAATATTTATATATTGTAATTGGTCACTAAAGGTAAAATTTCCTATACACTCGTTTAATCATATAATACTTCCACATCACACATTGTGACCAAATTTATACAGGGTGTCTCTAAAAGGTCTGTACAAAATCATACCACATATTTGTGGGGTCAAAATAAGGTGAATAAACGTAACTTACCTTAGTGCAAAAATGCTGCGTTTCGGAAATACAGGGTAATAAAGTTGAAAAATAAAAACTGACAATATTTAATATTATGGACAGTTTCCAATGATTTATCCTAAAAACTGATATACATGGGTTTTTTTTTCAGTGCGAATCCCGAATATGGACGCCATTTCACTGTGCCGTTAAAGGGCGCGCCACACTGCAATTGTGATCTAATAAAATAACCGTAACTTTTTCCTTAGTGTAATTTTTTACTTTTTTTGTTCACGAAATAATGCACTATACAATTCCAAGCAATAAAGGTACTCTTGTTCAAATTCGCTAGAGTAAGTCGATTTCAAGATATCTCGGTTTTTAGGGTCTGGTGTCGCATTGGAATATTTTAATTATTTTGAACAATAATAATTTGTTATTGCATTAAGGACGAAATATGGACAGTTGCTTCCTATTGTCAAATATTTTTATTGCCGTTAAGGTACGGTCTCTTTTGTGCGACTAGTCGCTGGGCCTGTCAAGCATATTTTTTTGCCAAACAGTCCAAAAAATTTACGTTTTCAATCGGAAATTGATGAATTTGTCATTAAAAGTAACAAGTATTTTTTTTATTCAGTGAGGAAGAATTTATTATTAAATTAGCAAATTTGTATTTTAATTATAACTTGTAATAATTGTTCAAAGGGCCTCTGTTAACATATGTACATAGGACGTAAAAAATTTAAATGAACTCTTTGCATCAATTCAGCATGGTTCTTCAACGCATTAACTGCATTTTGTGTTCTGCCCCACAGTTCTTCGTCACTATCGATTTGTCTGGAGTATACCATGGTTTTTAAAGATCCCCATAAAAAATAATCCAACGGAGTCATATCCGGTGAGCGTGGCGGCTAGTTTACAGGAGCGTCATTGCCTCTACCAATCCACCTGTCTGGTTACTGTTCATGTAAATAATTTCGAACATTTTTAAAATAAAATGTGGTGGAACACCGTCATGCATTAACCACACATCCTGCTGGAGTTGTAATGGCAAATCTGCTAACAAACCTGGCAACGTATTTTGTAAATGTTCCAAATAATAAACACTATTATTTAGTCTTGGCGGTAAAACAACAGGGCCGATAATAAAATTCTCAATTATCGTAAACTCATGTTAATAATGACTTACTTTGGTAGCATTTGGATTTTCATCAGCATAGACATGTTCGTTGTGCAAGTTTGTTATACCACTTCTCGTAAAACATGCTTCATCAGTAAATAAAATTTTCTTAGCAAAATTCATATTATGTTCTCGTTGCGTCCATATTCGGGTTTTGCACTCAAAAAACCCATGTGTACCAGTTTTTACGATAATTCGTTGGAAAATGTCCGTAATATTAAATATTTTCAGTTTTTATTTTTCAACTTTAGCACCCTGTATTTCCGAAACGCAGTACTCGGCTTATTTTGACCCCACAAATCTGTGGTATGATTTTGTACATATCTCTTAGAGACACCCTGTATAATTCAGCTATGAAGGCAATTCCTATGGAACCTCTCCTTTCTATAGAATGTTGATTTACAAGTATAAAAAGTAGCTACTTATATCTTTATAGAAATAAATAGTACTCAGAATGTTCAACCACTTCTAAAATGCTTCCATGCATTTAAACGATACTACCTGTTGGCTTTTGTGCAAAATAAAAAGAATGAGCTCGAAAAATATGATATTCTCCACTCTTGCTGCGCGAGGACATTCTTAACACGACTGATCATTAATTACCAGAAATCGGGCAGTAGTTTTTGTATAAATTATACCGATGCGAAGAAAGAAACTTGGAAAGATAAAATATGTATACACAGCATACAGATTTCGGTATGAATCCTTTTTTTATTTATTATGATTTGTTTTATCCCGAAAAGCACGGTTTTTGTCTTTTGGTTTTTTGGCATAAATCATTTGTTATTTATATCATTTCACTGTAGTAATTACCTACATAAATTCATTGGGTTTTGCTTTGGAAATTTATTTAAATATATACAGGGTGAACAGTAGTTTTTTTGAATATATTATTTTTTAATCCTTATAAAATCTGCTGTCTTTGACCTGCATAAAAAGGACCGCTATCTATGTGACTTAACTTCTGCACCGAAGGTGCAGCCGTAGGTCTGTCTATATGGAAAATTTGTTTTTTGCTGCATCCCAACGGGTACTTTTCAAGGGGATTTAATGCGGCCACACTATTTTATTAATTAATTTATTTACATCTACAAAAGTTCATTTTATGTGCGACGCAGAGGGAGAAATCAACTATTTCCCATCCATCTGACTTAGGTTATTGACAAACATATGATCACATCCATCCATCTGACGGCTCTCATGACACTGTCACTTTAAGTTATTAACACATTTTCAGTAATATTACTTCAAATACACAATGACAACTGCTAAATTTACTACAACTATATGGAATAACCATTTTATAACACTACAATGTACAACATGTTGAGAGAAATTGATCTTAAACATGAAAATAATGCCGAAAACTTTTAGACTATTAATGTAAACAAAAAAAATAATAATAAACTATTTGACACAAGCAATTTGTCTGTCGTGTTAGTAAAAACATATTACCATAACCAAATTATGACGTGAAACTAGAGGTGTCAACTATATTGGAATTTGTCGATTTTTTTTTTGAAAACCATTTTCATGACTATATTTTTAGAAAAACATATGGGACAAGCAATTTCGTATGTTTTTAGTCACAATCGTATCAAAGAATAACGTACACATTTTATAACGTACACAATAAAAAAAAAATAATAAAAAAAATTCAAAAAAAAATTACAAAAAAAAATAAAAAAAAAATTTAAAGAAAAAAAAAATCCAATCCAAGATCAAATAATCATAGTTTGTAATATTTCCTCAAGTGCCTCCTTACGAAGATACAGGGCCTCAAAGGTGTAGTACTCACCAACATACATTCCCGACTCGAAATTTTGAAAAGACGTATATAATTTGATGAAATTTTTATTTTTACTGTTATTTCGTTATTAAGACTCATAAAACCATAACACAATCGATGTTTAACATCATCACAGATGTCAGGAACCGACTTGTCACCACGCTCATTGGGCCAAAATTTGTAGATATTCATTTTACAGAGTAGTAGTTTCATTAAGGAGCGGTAAAGCCTTATTGTTAATCGGTCAAAGGCATAATGCTTAGTAGAGTCACAGTATTTATATTTACGATGGTAGAGTTTACCAATTAAGCTATGCGGTTTTAACCACGTACCTGCGTTTGGTGTCGACCCATTACAAGGGAAAATCGCGCTATTGACTGAATGGTAGGCTATCGAATTGCAGTATCCCTGAAATTTTAGGTAGTACAACTTTGGGAAAATCATTTATTATTTATTAGCAAAACTGGCCATGAGAAATTGACCAACATCGGTTTTAACTTTCAATACTAGATGACGAAATTTTGTTTCTCAACATCTTGACATATCTCCTAAATGGGAGATAAATCAATGATGTTCTAGAAAATATGCGACATCTCATCAACTCTTTATCCTATTTAAGTCTACTTAAGCTCATTGAAAAGTTAATTTGTACCTTTCATTATTTTGACAAATTGTGCGCTAAGTGGCTTTCATTGTCAAGATAACTGATTTAGACCATTTAAAAAAAAAGTTATAATTTTTATCTCCTGATCTAATTAAGCCTAAATAGAAACAAACCGGAGATCTCTATTATATTCCAAACCTTTGTTTTAGCCATAAACTATTCAAATATCTTTACTGTTTCTTTTTTGAGTATTAACGGTGTCTTTTAGTTCTTATTCTGTCAAGTAAAATCAAAATGTCTTTCTATGCTTATTTTTAAATTGTTTTACGACATTTTGTCTGGGGTCTGTGAAATCTACAGAGAATTATTCAGATTCTCTCAGGTAAGACGAAAATGAGAAACTGTCGACGTTTCGTCTTGGGTTTGAGACATCATCAGGTAGGTACTCAAATTACAATATTTTTATGTGAATATCAAAACACAATTCGTTATATTGTTATATTAAATTCCTATAAAAAAAATTATAAAACGTATCAATCCACAGATTATTTTATTTGATGTTACTGTATAGAAAAAAACTATTTTAATGGGTTGATTATATCGTTTCAAAATTTAAGAATTTTAAAATCTTTAGCGTATTGCATTTTTATATTATTGGTATAAAAATATTATTAGGAATCTCAGTACCTGATCAAACCCAATATGAAAAAAATAAAAAAAAATAAACAGAGGAAGAAATTTTGATTTTATTTGGCAGAAACCGAAAGTTTCATTGATTTGTGGATCAAGAACTATAAACCAATAACACTAAAATAAAAACGCGTGCAGCACAGTACACGTGATAGAAGTGAATACTTCTTTCACGAGAGGGGAAGGGAATACGAATGACGGTACAAAAGGGACAACCGAAGGATAGGCAACGTTAAGCCGCTAATAATAGTGTATTGTATAAATCGTGTCGTGACGCGACCTTGGAAAATCACTCTCATGCGGCCAATGAAGTATTCACTTCAAAAAGAAAGCAACGTATATTTGAATAGTAGTTATAGCTATAACTTGAGTTTCCAATATTTTAGAGACTTTAGGTTAGAGTTATTGTGTTTCTGATTTTAGGCTTATTTAACCCAGGATATAAAAATTGTAATGGGCTAAATGAGTTACCTACATCCAATTGAAGATAGGGTTTCTATTTGTTTGTTGTGGCGCGAATAAATTAAAACTCATTAATTTTTTAACATAAGAGCCACTGACAAATTTATATTTTTTCAATCACGAAGTGGCTTTTATACTATTAATCCGAAAGAATTATTTTTAATTGCTAATATTCAGAATTTTAAATAGTGGCAAAATACCCAAATAATGCGGTTTAATAATGAAGATATGTGCGCATTTTAAATGAAAGGTATAAATTAACTTAAATCGGACAAAGAGTTGCAGATTTTCTAAAACATCATTATTTTATCCCCTCCCTTGATTTTAGGAGATAAGTCAAAATGTTGAGCAATAAAAAAGGTGTATACCTACTATTAAAAGTCAAATTTGAAAATGTAACCTGATGCCGCCTATACCTTGTCCATTTCAGATTTTTAAAATATCAATATTTATATGTAAGCTGTACGACCAATAATTATTATTGTAGTAACTTACAAAATTTTAATTTACCTATAGGTACATGGTTCCCTAACAAAAATTCATTCTGATAAATTAACAGTTTTCAAGAATTTTAAACAACATGGAATGTTATTATATCACCGTGTGAGTTGTGTATTATAAGCATTTACCTAAAGTTATCTACCGGTCGGTATCTCATGTTTTTTCTTGTTTAATTTCACGTGATTTAAGAAATATACTTATACCTTTTTTCTAGGTTTTGAGAAACAGATAATATATGGTAATTATTTTGGATGTTTTTTTTTAATTAAACACGTATTTCTTGATACAAATTATGGATCAAGATGCATCTAATTACAAGTAGAATTTTCTGTGAAATACTTTACAACTCACAGGCCACGTCATTATATACAGGGTGTCCCAAAAAACATTCCCCACCCTTTGGTGTTAGAATCTACGACCAAAAATAAGACAAAAATCATTTATGTCAAAATTTAGAAAAATGTCTCCTTATGAAATTATGACCATTTTGAATATTAAAATGAAGTAATTTTCGAAAATAAAATCAAATGTTGAAATTCAAATTATTTATTAACTAAACACATAATAAAACAAAAACATTTCAATTTACAAAGGCAAGTGTTCGAAATCCTCACTATTTTATTCAACGGCGAATAAAATTGTTTTCTACACACGGCCTATTGCTTCGTTTGTAATTTGTGCTAAAGCTCCATAAATGCGAACAATAACATGATCTTCACTGTTGGGTAGGACATGGTAAACCGTATATTTCATAAACCCAAAGATCCGGGGACCTAGGAGGTCAAGAAATAGGCCCTCAACGATCGATACATTGGTTGGGAAAACTTCAATTTAATGTCTCTCAAACATTTTGAGAATAACGGGCAGATGCACCATCATGTTGAAACACAATATTTGGCCTAAAGGAACTTCTTCCAGAAGAGTTGGTAATCTGTTATCGCAAAAATTGACATAGTTTTCGGCGTTTGGTATCCTAGGTAGAAACTGTGGTTCTATTATCCTAGTTCCCAACAGACAAATCAACACATTTAAGCTCCAGTGTGCTTGCTTATGTGATTCTCTAATTTGGTGCTGATTTTCGTAATTCCAACAATGCAACTTGTGCTGATTGAACACTCCTGGCTGGTTAAAGTGGGCTTCATCAATCCACAGTACTTGTTTAAATATGTCTTCAATTGCGTTCAGGCAATTTAAAAAAAAATCTACAAAATCATAAGCGCAACTCACTATCCCCAGTATGCAATTCTTGAATCGGCTTTCGATGATAAGCATGCAGATTTTTTCTTTGCATAAATCTGTTTTTATCAAAGATGACCAGATTTAAATTATTAATTCCAAGTTAAAGATTTGTCTAATTTCAATATTCAAAATGGTTATAATTTCATAAGAAGTTTTGACATAAGTGATTTTCGTCTAATATTGGGTCGTAGATTCTACTTCCAAAGGGTGGGGAATGTTTTTTGGGACACCCTGTAGGTGACGAATCAAACGTTGATCTGTATTTTTAATTCGAATTAAGTAGGTAATAAAAAATCGGTTGTGTCATCCCAAAACTATATTGAATGTTGAACTCTCAATATCGCCTCAATAATTTATAGTGCAGTTCATTGCGAATGCTGTACATTATAATCTAAAATATGATATCACCTGGGTAAAGAAATATTTTCATCAAATATTTATTTATATTAAAATGAAAAATAATTTTGTGGCATAGCGGACAAAATTACTGGTGTTACCTATGGATTTTGTTTAATTTAGCAGGGACTCAGTCTAATTCAGTAGAATCAGACCGAGGCATTGGTCGACAGATACTGACGAATTCATTTCGCTCTTTTTATGAGCTCGTCAGACTACCATAGTCGTTGCCCATCTACAATATCGGCCTGCATTTAAGCACAGCGAGATATACAACAGTAGATATATGTAAACACGTACCATCTACGTACACATAGTAATGCATATCCCCTCATACAGAGGGCGAACAAATCCAATGTATAGGTGTTACCTATAACCATAACAATAATGTTTTGATGTCCTTTAGCTTCATTTCCATACTGTTCTGTGTCAGCTATGCCACAAAATTATTTCTAGTTTATTATATTTACGGACGCAAATTAATTGTGTTCTATACAAAATTTCTTCCACTGACAATTCAATCTCACGTTGGTGTTCTGGATATGAATAGTTAAAAAACGCTCTAACCGTTTCCCGCATTAATCTCTTCGAATAGTCAGAAGAAAAAACATATAATTAATGAGCTAATACACCCACTGCTGCAGTTTTCTTGCGAAAATTTGAATTGGAAACCATGGAAATTCTGGTAATGATAATTCTAAAAAAATTGTTTAGTATTGCTTTAAAAATATGAAGTCATCAAAGAAATTTAATTTATTAATCTACGGCTTTTAGCTTAATATGCATAAACAATCCTTATAATTATTGTTTCAAACAACATATAGAAAATATTTCAAATATTTTCATGGTATTATAATCACAAGAATGTTAAGTTTGTGGGTTGATCGTTTACTTTTATATTATTGAGATGATACAATCTACACTACATAGAAAGAAACAGCACCAATGCATATTTGAAATTGTTGTTAAATTGCCAGAAGTTGATCTATAACAACGCACCTACCTATTGCTTTAACTATAGTCACTATTTAAATTACAAACTTAATTGACAATCAGTCTTTCAATTTAATTAATTTTATTGTTGTTTCAACTTGAATTAAGAATAGAATGATCGTAATTAGCGAATAATAGTATGTAAGATGAAAATAAAATTGCAAAATATTTGTAAAATAAGTAGTGTGATGAGTTGATGATACTGAACAAAGTAGATACGGTTGTATTTAGTGATTAGGGTTTGATCGTTCGTGTTCGGTTAGGAATATTGTGTTATTTTTCTGCGATTACCAAATGATATTGTCCTGATAAATTATGTGATTTATTCAAACCTGATCATAATACTAAAATCATAGATAAACCAACATAGATGATCAACGCTTATAGCAATATTAATACTCAAAAACACCAGCGGTATCTCTTTGGTTTAGACCACAGCAAATTTTATTTCGTTCATAACAAACGTTGTGTTTTGAATGGTTATATAACAGGTACGCCCAAAATATTTTGATAATTTTCAGACAAATTTAAATGTTAAATCACTAAAACCTAATTTTTTATTATACGGGGTGTTGTAAATAAAGTTCTTGGTCGATTGATTCCAAAAATTTAGGTATTTATATTCAGTTTTATCTAACTTATAAAGCTTGAAATCTATTGATATACACTGTCCAAGATAAGAATGGGATATCATTGGATTCTTGGTTAAATTAGACAAAAGTTGAACAATTTAAACATCTTTTAAATGGTGACTTCAAATGTAAAGTCACTTTAGCCGTTTTCGAGAATTTTTGAAAAAACGATGCTTTGCGATTTTAGTTTTTATTTACTTCTGACATTATTTTTACAGATATAGAAAAATGAAAAGCACTTTCTCATTGTTATTTTTTGAAGAAAATAAGATAGCGTTTACAAATTTTCACTACGACGTTTTGGTTTTTAAAAACCATCATCAACTTGGTTTTTTGAAATATGGCCCTGGATTTTTTATTTTCAAATTTAAAGTCATTTTCAATTCAAAAATAGGTGGTATATCACATGTACTGGTTTAAACAATTTTCAGAATTTTTAGCTGATATTTAAAATATTCAAGAAAAATCGCCACCGTTTGGTACTTAACTGACTGAATGCAGAGTAGTAGCTTTTGCAAAAACATTATTTCGGCGTTACTAATTATTTATTATTATATGAGAATTTATTTCTGTCTCAGTACACATTTTATTCTGTACGCGGTTTTTTAAATTTATTTGAAATTTTTGTGCTTTTTGAAGTTATTATAAAAACGGCTTTCTCAGATGAATGTTTACGCAAAATAAGTGATAATGGTGATTTTTCTTGAATGATTTTAAATAAACAGCTGGAAACACTGAAAAATTGTTTAAATACGTATGATATAGGTACCACCTATTTTTGAATTGAAAATGGCTTTAAATTTAAAAATAAAAAATGCAGGGCCGTATCTAAAAAATAATGTTGATGATAGTTTTCAAAAACGAACGTCGTTTGATGACATAAAGAAATTTGCAAACATTTTATGGCCCATCTGGCATAATTGTGTATGTAATTCATACATTTCCTCCCTAATTACGTGTATGTGGGTAATGCGAAGGCCTAGCAATATGAACGGTAGGTACTGAAAAAAGGCTCCCACTTTTCAAAAGTGTAAATTAAGAATTAATATTAGCGTGAGTCGTAAAAAAGTTATAATATTACTACCGGATTTTAATACTCCTTGCTGAAATTTTTGGGTTTTTAGGAAATCTAAACGTATGTATAGGTATTAGCTGTGTTTGTTAAGCTGTTGGAACAGTCATATAGAAGTTGCACGTATTGCGACTTTTTCTTTAGCACTTCCCTCAATATTTTTAAAATCAATTAAACTGGATATTTATAAACATGCAATGTAAGTTGACAACACCTCGTATACTCTCGTATCAAATTTAACTTGGAAAACAACCTAATAAATAAATATCTGTATTGTCGAACAGGTGCAAAAAATATATTATCACTTCTTTCAACCATAGATGAACGAAATAAATGTATTCGTAACCTTGAAAGGGAACAACAACTACCTACCCCCTTCGTTAAAAAAAACATCTCACTACCACTAACCGCGTACCTACAAATGTTATCCATGCCGTGTACATGCTCTCTCTGTCTTGCCCTATCGAGTACAGCACGTGGTTGCTATCGAGTACATTAGAGTGTTTTAATTTATAGACAGGCTTTGTGCATCTATGTTTGTTTTCAGTTGTTAAGAATATATTATTTTCAGAAAAAAACTACATAATTAACGATTGTATTATAAAAATAATATATTGTAAGTTTAGGTGCCGATTAAATTCATAGCTAAACCTCGTATATATATATACATAAGAGATAAACACCGAAAAGAATCATCAACAAATTTGGTCGAATTAGAAGCCAAAAGTTGTGCCCGGATTCTTTCGAAGCGGTAAAGCATCGATACGAGATAGCAAAAAAGGAATTTTATCTGGTTTAAGTCTTGCACAAAACATTAAAGAGGAAGATAGCAGTATCCAGCACCTTTATAGGTACAACATGTGAGCTTATATGAACAGGTTATTCGCTAATACGGTGAGAAAGAGAGAGAGAGAGAGATAGACATGAAATTTATTTTATTTATATGCCGCTCTAATGAAATTTATCAAAATACAGTACTGGACTCACGTCTAAAATAACAAAAAAAAAACTATTATTCGCAATTTAATTATCACAACACCACAATAATTCTTGATCTTTATATTTTTTAGCTCCACATATCATATTATTATCTAAATATATTATATAGTTTTTTTTTAATTTCACCGGAAATACCGGTCGGTCATTTCCGTCATTATATACCTAAATAAGTAGTTTAAAAAAGATGTTTGTCTTACTGTCTGTATCAACGGTAACTCAAAAACAACATAACATATTTTAACCAATTTGGTCCAAAAATACTACAGGATATGGTCTAGGCACAGTTTAATATACAGTTACTTCACTTCGTGTCGGAACGTTTTATCTCTCTGTCGACAAAGCAATTCGCCGCACTTATAATTGTAGTATAGTATCTTATGGTATATATAGATATAGTATAACATAGTAGCGGGCCAGAAATGTAGCTGGGATTGCGAGCCGTTTTAGCGTCTACTGACCCTTCTTATCTATAGTTATTATTCTATGGTCTAGGTGCTGATTCAGTTTTAGAAAACACTGAACGTAGTAGAGTTTAAAAAGGATTAAAATTTAAAATAAAAATCATACTTCCTAAACTTATCAGAAATATTGAATATTTTCTCATGGATTTAATCAAATATATCCTAAAACTTTTAACATACAAAATCACATAGGAGTGCGAAAAGACTTTAAAAACTTAAAATAAATTTTTCACAAAATGGCCTATGTATATAAATGTTTAAATTCCATGTTTTTAAAGACCTGAAATATCAATACTATCTGCTGTGTAAGATTTTGCTAGTGCCACTGAACAAATTTTGTACCAACTTTTTTTTTGTGCGCTTTTTTTACTTTTTCTAAAAAGAATGATAAATTTGAGACTTTGGTACATAAAAAATGTTTACTTGTTTCATAACTCTAGAAGAAGTTATTCTGTCAACACTTAATACGCATTTCAACCATGTTTCTTGTATTATCGTAGCCGTATAATAATATTGGAGACGTTGCATAGAAATTTTCAGTCATTTATCTTGAAAATGGCTTCTTCTGGCGTTATGAAACAAGTTAATATTTTTTTTTCAATTTTAGGGATTTTTTCCTTGAATTTAGGTCAATAACTACTTATATTTTAATTTGTATAAATCAACAAATATAGGTATTTCAGTAACATTGACGTTTCGACAATTGTTTTTGTCTTTCTCAAAATGTCTATCAATAATCTAGATATTGCATAAAACACATTTTACAACTACATAGGTACAACACATTAAAATAACAATATTTGACATTACATTTAAAAACTTTTCTACCATCATTTTTGTATATTTATATTTTACATTTAGGTAGTATAAAATAAATAGTCAAACAGGTAGCCATAGGTACATTCACGTATATTGTTATTTTAATGTGTTGTATGTAGTTGTAAAATGTGTTTTATGCAATATCCAGACTATACAGACATTTTGAGAAAAACAAAAACAATAGTCGAAACGTCAATGTTATTGAGAATATATGTAATGATTTATACAAATTAAAATATAAGTAGTTATGAACCTAAAATCAAGAAAAAAAATCCCTAAAATTTATAAAAAAAAGGTCAAAGAAACTAAAAAGAAAAAAAGTTAATATTTTTTATGTACAATAGTGTCAGATATATTATTCTTTTTAGAAAAAGTAAAAAAAGCGCACAAAAAAAAAGTTGGGACAAAATTTGTTCTGACCCCCCAGCCTGACCCACCGCTGACAATTTCCTAGCCATGGGATATCATATTTTTTAATAATCCTAAAAAGATACGTAGGTGTTTCATTTTGAAATCGAGGCGCGTTTTGGAAATATTACTAAAAACCCATGGTCTAGAATTTACAAATAACACCCCGTATCTGAAAAACGAAGCATTTTTCGATATATGTTCATTTGAAAAACAAATCTTATTTTTGCTTGTACAATGTCCCCTTAAATTATTTTAATTTAATTTCGGGACATCCTGTATATAAAGATATTTTGTGGATTGTGGATTTTTGATTTATAAATATTATTATCTACTTACATTAAATATGTTCTTTCCTTTTTTAAATTCTAAAATGGATCCTGATTTTCTATATATCGAGTTAGATTTTTTTTTCCACTTTTTTTTTCTAGTCTTAAAAAAATTCAATACTTGTTCACACGTGGCCGAAATTCTCATTACATAGAAATATTTTGCAATTGTAGATATCGGATAAACTAAACAATAATCTATAGGTACTTGAACCAGGCCCGTAGCTAGAACGGAATTTGAGGTCGGGCATCAGAAATTTCAAGTAGGGCCTGAGGACCAACATAATACACATTACGCCTACGATAAAACAAACAATAACAAAATAAGTCATACGATGTCAAATGCTACATGTACACCTTTAAATGAAAGGCTAATAACACGTCCATATCCATTCAACAAAAAGACCGAACTAAACAACAATGAATGCGTAATCGTTTCATGATCACCGCATAGCTATCTATTGGCTAAAATTGGCGCAAATTATTAATATTTAAAGTATTTTGATTTTAGGAAAATCGCTACATTGCCCCCAAATGACCCCCCCTAGCTACGGCCCTGACTTGAACCAACGTTTCGTTTATTGAATGTAAAATTTTAAAATACATATACACAAATTAGGTACATCACAAATTAATAATTTTTTTTAGTTTACTGTTGTTAAATTCAGTAAAGGAAACGTTGGCTCAAGTTTCAACTGTTGTTTATTTTGTTCGATACCAACAATTCCTAAACATTCCTATGTATTAAAAAACTATTTAACTAATATAATTACATACAAATAAAATTAATTTAATAAGAATTATATACAGTTTAATAACTGACTGGTAAGTCGAGGCGAAAAAGTAAAACCTACCTATATCAATTTTGTTATTCTGAATCAAGTACATATAGTACGACTACGCTATGATTAAGTCTTACGCGGAGGCTTTCACATGCTTATATCTTCAATGATGTTCTTGTCATTGTGAAGGTCGAAAAGGCTGCTGTTCAGCCTTCACGTGATTGCCTGTTGTCAAACATCAAGGACAATATTGCTCTAGTCTAATTTGGTGATTTACATGCTCTCTTACTGTATTATTATAAATCTTGGCGAATCTATTTTGAGCATTGGCATTTTCCTTATGATCACTGCCTTAAGCTCCAAAGTTCTTCTGGATGAAAACCATATCGATTTTTTGTATGGAGTCTTCTTATCCATAAAAATCAAGGCCCGGCCAACTGTTGGATACGAATGGGTCGTAGCTTATTGCAATTATACAGGTTTACGTTGTTTGGCGAGGTACTTTTAATAGCAGAGCTTAATATAGGCTTAAAAATAATTGAATGTAGGAAAAATAAAAATATTCAGCTTTATCAATATGTTTGTTGAATGTTACCAGGAATGAATATAATTGGTTGAATTAATCCGTCTCTGTTATGTATTATACACCTTATCAATTTGGTTTCTTCAGCCAACCCGAAGGTACTAGTTTATTGTTAATATATATTGCAGCAGGCCCGCGGCCATGTCGTGATTTATATAATAAAACCTTATCTGATCATATATCTTTTATATACTATCTACTTATACTTTAATACATATCTTACATCTCTCTTCATGTTGTTCTTCATCTTCTCGCTCATTTTCTTTATCTTCTTATTTGTTTGAATGTTAACTTCAGTTTTATAATGTCGATTAATTCTTTGAAGTGGTACCGGCCGGCCTGGTCTCGGCTCCCGATTCCCACACTCTACGTGGTGACGGATGCCCTTGTCGTCGTTCTTGTCGACGGCCGGCATTGACGAATGGCCATTTATCGCAAAAGTATGGGCACTATGAGTACTTCTAACATCCAAATAGAATTCTTTGATATTTGAAGAAAATACGATGAAATCTTATCTCTGTAACTTGGATTGATATCAATTAATCTTAACTCAGAAATATAATTAGTATTGATATTGTCACGAGTACAAATTCCAAAATTATTCATAAATTAATATAAATTATAAATAAATAACAAACCCCAGATGTTCGATAGAAAAATACAAAAATATGAATTTCCTGTTTATTCTAGTTTATCTAGATGAGTCACCATTGCTCGATAATCAGGAGCCCTGCCTCTTACCCTCCCATTTCAAAGGTAGTCATACTGAAAAATGCAGCATCAGCTATTCTGACCACCACATCTAAATAAACGCGATATAGAGGTGGTGGTGGAATATTATTATTATGTTAATAACCAATTAGCATAGAGAAATCAGGAAACCATCTTTGATTCGATCCAATCTCCCTCATTATCATTGGTCACATAGGGAGGATTTAGGCGTAAGATTGTTTAATTTATTTATTATAAATTCTCCTCTCCGGAGAAATAAGTTTAGTTGTGTCCTGTTTTTAAACTAATAGTAAGAAAACCTGAAGGCAGCAAAAATGTGAACCATAGTGCAACTTGACCGTATGTGGCATCTTATATTTTAATGGAAGTAACATTATTTGTATTCTATTATTATAACTCTATAGTCTCTAATTTAAGTTTCATCATTTTGTAAACTCTTCTCAATTTTAACTGTTAACAAACTTAGTCTATTTAAACTTGGTATTCGGTGTTTCAATCTTTTCGGGTCCTTATTTTCAATGCCCTCGTAGTTCACGTTAAACCTAAACGTGGCAATATAATAATAATAATAATAATAATAATAATAATAATAATAATAATAATAATAATAATAATAATAAATAAATATAAATGCGCAGAGGAGATATGTTGGGTGACAGCAGCAATATCTACGGGTGTGACGATCCCGCGCACCTCAGTTGTCGCAGGAGCTCGGCGCAACAGCTCCAACCGAATTTTTCGGTTTTTCTGTCCCATCCGGGTTGGGATCCACAGTAAATAAAAATAAACCTGAGGTTGACAATACTTACCAGTGACAGGGGTACGTAAAAGTCAGCTTAGTCCGTGTGGGGTCCGGACCAAATAAGAATAGCCCCATGTGGTTGTCCGATACCCTTTACTACCCACATTCCATTACCTACTTACCTTACCCCACTACCACCATACTTACCTCACCTCCCTTCTATATTCAAACTTACCTTCAGTATATGGAACATCCCTGTACATACTTCCTGCCGTCCTACCAATTTTATATCCGTCTAAACCCGGATAAGAATAGGTTTAGGGTTCCCTTTAACCTGCAGTAGAAGCCTGCATTTAAGGAGAAAACAAATAATGATGAGCTCAAATAAAAATGGCCCTGAGTCCCCGGCAGACCTTCAATGGTCACAGGGTGCGAAGAATCCCCGGGAGGAAACAATAAATACTAGAAATACAAACCAAACGCAAGAAACCATAATCTCCAAAGAACAATTGGAATCCCAGGAATGGAATCTGTCTCAAAACAATAAGAGAATGACCCGACAAAATGTTGAAGTCCCTCACGAGGCTGATCGCGGCGCTAGAAGAACATGGTCCAGAAATGATAATCTGGACGTTTTCAGAGCGTACTTTCTGGGGACCCAATTTGAAACACAAAAACGAGGATTTAGAAAAAATATGCTATTAGAATGGAGAAAAATAAGACCGGATTTAATTTTAAACGAAAACCAACTAGCAAATCAACTATATGCAATAAAAACTCATAATTTGCTTACTGCTGTTGATATAGAGGAATTGAAACAGAATATGTCTGAGACGGATCAAGGTATAGAAACTGATAACACAATAATTTATGAACAAACAAATGAGAGCAATACGCAAACAATAAACATACAAAATAACCTTGCACTGAATGTGGATCTGGATGCGGGTGAGAATGTAAATGATGTTGTAGTGAGATTCCAGGAGAACATCGCGGTTTTTAAGAACTCTGATCCAGAAAAACGGCTTAGCTTACCAAAAATAAAACCAACAAAAAAAACAAAACAGCTAATATCAATAGTAAACCAGGAAATCCTTAAATATATGCCAACTAGCAATCTGGAGGAAACACAGACACTTGTCTACACCGCTGCAAAAACAGTTATTGAATCTATGGGAGTTAAATTGGGAAAAAAGCAAAAGGCCAAGAAGGAACCCAAATGGAGAGAACGTATAGAACAAAAAATAAAAACGTTAAGAAGTTGGCTAACAAAGATACGAGATTGGGAGAGAGGTAACATGAGCACCAAATTATCTAACGATATACATTACTATTTTAGGAAAAACAATATTCAGCACTCAAATTACCAAGAGAAGGAAACATTTAAAGAAAAAATAAAACAACAAATAGCAGCACTGGGAAACCGGCTGAGACGATACAATAAAAGTTACAAACGAAAAAATGACAACAAACTGTTTAAGAATAACGAGAAAGAGTTCTACAAAAAACTTAATAATGAACCACCAATTGAACAGGGACCAGACAAGGAACAACTACAAACATTTTGGAAAAACGTATGGGCATCCAAACAACAATACAATCAAAAGGCATCATGGCTTAAAACGGAAAAAAAGAAATACGACACATTAATAGACATGGAGATTAGTCCAATAACTGAGACTGAAGTTAAGAACGCTTTAAATAGATCACACAACTGGAAAGCACCGGGGGTGGATCATGTTCATAACTATTGGTGGAAAAATATAAATATCACAAAGTTGCTTACAAAACAAATTAATGAACTACTAACAAACAACACATATCATCCTAAATTTTTAACGAAAGGAATTACCTCAATGATACCTAAAAAAGGAGATACAACTAACCCAAAAAACTATCGACCCATAACGTGTCTACCCACTTTGTATAAAATAATCACCTCAATTCTAAGTCAAAAAATAATCAAGCACATTGAAGACTCTGGAATCTTAACTGAAGAGCAAAAGGGTTGTCGGCATGGTACATTAGGAAGCAAGGAACAATTGGTGATCGACTCTATAGTTACACAAGATGCTAAAAAGAGAAACAAAAATATGGCAGTGGCATGGATCGATTATCAGAAAGCCTTTGATAGTGTTCCACATTCTTGGTTAATAGATGTACTAAAACTTTACAAAATCAGCCCAAATATAATAAATTTTTTAGCCACAGCAATGAAAACCTGGAGAACGAAACTCGTAGTTAAAACGGAAAAAACAAATATAGTAACGGATGAAATACCGATCCAGAGTGGCATGTTTCAGGGAGATTCCCTAAGCCCTTTTTGGTTTGTGTTGTGCCTGAACCCACTCTCAAATATGTTAAAAGACACTAGAATAGGATATACACTGAGGTATGAGGATAGTGATTATACAATAAATCATTTATTTTATGTAGATGACCTCAAACTCTATGCATCAACAGAGAAACAATTAGACAGACTTATTGAGACGACACAAAAGTTCACTCTTGACATCAAAATGAAGTTGGGTTTTGATAAATGTGCAAAATTAGTAGCTCAAAAGGGAAAGTTACAAACTTACGAAAATTTAGAAAATAGCGAAACATTCAGATACCTAAACAATGATTACTACAAATACCTCGGCTATAACCAAAAATTGGTTTTAGATCAAAAAAATATAATAGAAAACACGGAACAAAAAATGGTTGATAGAATAAGAAAAATCCTAAGATCAGAACTAACTGGTAAAAACAAAATCAAAGCCATAAATACGTATGCATTGCCAGTGTTATCTTATTCCTTTGGAATAATCAGGTGGTCTAAGACAAGCATTGAAGCAATGAATAGAAAAATTAGAGTTTTGCTAACAGAATATAGGTGCCACCATCCCCATGCATGTACTGAACGTTTATACTTACCAAGAAATGTGGGCGGAAGAGGACTACTAGACCTACACCGACTATGCGATAGACAAATTAATCTACTAAAAACCTACTTTAACAGAAAATCTCTCCTATCGCCATTACACCGTCAAGTCAAGCGACTGGATTATTATTCACCTCTACAGCTCAGCAATAACACCATGCGCGAAACACTTACTAATGACCACATAAGAGAACAATGGCTAGAAAAATCGTTGCATGGAAAATATCCGTATGCCCTATCTCAGGCAGATGCAGAGTTGTCAACCATGTGGCTAAAACATGGACTATTGTTCGCGGAAACCGAGGGTTTTCTGGTATCAATACAGGACGGAGTAACGCCCACCAGAAACTACCAAAAATACATACAGAAAATTCCAATTGAAAATGATAAGTGTAGAATGTGTTTCGCCAAATCAGAAACAACGGAACATATCCTCTCAGCGTGCAGCAGCTTAGCGCCCACAGAATATACAAAAAGGCATAATTTAACAGCAGGAATAATTCATCAGGAAATAGCCGTACAATGCAAACTTATAGAGAAAAAAGAAAAATATTTTCTATACAACCCATTCCCGTTTTTACAAAACGATAATTATAAACTTTATTGGGATTTCCCAATAATCACAGATAGACCTATCGCAAGTAATCGTCCTGACATAACCCTGGTAGACCGGAAAAATAAGACTGCTTACTTCGTCGATATTTCTCACCCGGCTGACCACAACCTCCTAAATAAAGAGAAAGAAAAAATAAATAAGTATCAAGACCTTTGTACGGAATTTAAGAATATTTATAAACTGGACAAGGTACTTACTGTTCCTATTATAATATCAGTGACGGGACTGATTGGGAAAAACCTGCCACGCTTTCTGAAACAAATAGACATTGATCAGCGAAACATAACAACATTGATGCAAAGATCGGTGATCCTTGAGTCATGTAGAATCATGAGAAAAACCCTAAACCTGCCTGAATAGAGTATAAAGGCAGCGGATAAAAAGTTGGACATCTGGAAAAAAAAAAAAAAAAAAAAAAAAAAAAAAGTAAATGAATGATAAATAAATATAAGTTTTAAATACGTACCTTGATTCCCTCCCCTATTTAAAGAAAAAGTATATACTTATTAATAATATCTGAAGCATACTTAATGAAATCCTAGAAGTACTTACCGTGTTAAAACAAATCTGTAGTGATTGGTTATCAAACCCCACCGCAGAATTTCTCCTATCTGGAAGAAAGTAGAAGGATGTAAAAAAAAAAAAAAAAAAAAAAAAAAAAAATAATAATAATAATAATAATAATGTCTGGCCGGAAAAGGTACTGCAGCCAACAGTATACTTACCGCTACAGTAACGACGTAGACTGTACAGCCAGGGACGCAATGTCTGACCGGTTGGGGCATACCCACCGCTACCGTAATGCGTAAACGGTACAGTCAGTACGTCCAGCTGTCCAGCTGTCCCAATACCCACCTAGTATCCTACTCCTAGTGTCCTTTGCACTACCAAACACCTTTCCCTAATCCCAATTGGCTGGCGGTAGCCATAAAACGCACACCATTTTCTATGAAAGATGAGTCAAAGGAGAAATGAAAGAATGCGGCAGCCTGGAATGCCCCAGGGCACGTCTGGAGCCAACGCTGGACGTGGCAGTATGCGATCCGTTGGTGGTAGGTTGCTGAATAGGCGGGCACCTATCGCTCAAGAAACTACAGCCAACAGCAATAATGTGGAAATACCACCAGCTGACCCACAACCAGCAGCCAATGTTAGGGAGGATAATCCTCCCCCCATAGCTCCTGGACGCAGTAGACGCATGAGATGGAGTACTAACTTGAATAAGGATGTCATGCGCTACTACTTCATAGCCACAAGCCTCGAAACGGATTTTACTGATTATAGGGATAGACTAAAGAATATGTTTGCTGCTGAACATCCAGAACACAATGATATTACAGCACAACGCCTATCCGATCAGCGTAGAGCAATACAGAGAAACAATCTATTAACCCAAATTGAAATTCAGTATATTTTAGACAGAGTGAGGGAGGAACTAAATATACCTCATACGCCCAATCAGTCTTTTGAGGATGACAATGTTTATGGTACCCATACACCCTCAGATTCGCCACGTGGTTCACCATTCAATAACATAGATATAGAGATTCCTCAAGAGCCCCACCAAGAGGACGAAATACTTAATACTTACCATGCTAACTTACTGAAATACCTTGGAATGGACCCTAACGTTAGACCTCCCATACAAAAACTTAGATTTAACAAGAACACAGGAACACTTATAAATAGAGCCAATTCCATCCTAGAACAAACGCTAAACGATGGTATGAATCTTGAAGAGGTACATTCCACGATATATTGCGCGGCAATTACCGTAGTGAGCCTTAATCAAAAATATACATCACCTAACAAAAAAAATACAGATGGGTATTTACCATCATGGCAACGCCGCCTCACCAATAAAATTAATGGCCTACGAAGGAGTATCGGTAAAACTCAACAGTACCACGACGGAAATAGAAACAACAGATTGCTTAGAACACTGCCGACAGACTTAAAAGACATTATACAAACAATCAATGCCGAAACGGAAAATAAAGTGCGTACATACCTTGATACACTTAAACAAAAGTTAGCAGCATACTCAGCTCGATTAAAGAGATACAGAGAAAGTTACTCAAGACGCAGAGACAACAGCCTATTTTCGAACAATGAAAAGGCGTTTTACTCATCACTATCAAAAAAATATGATAACCTTAACCCCCCAGATCTTGAAAGTCAGACCAACTACTGGACGAGTATATGGTCACAGAGCAATAACCATACAAAAAATACTTGGATAAACCAAGAAATGAAAGCACAGAACTCTCTACAACCAATGAATGAAATTGTAATAACCCAAGCAGATCTAACAGCTGCTTTAAAGAAAATTGCAAATTGGAAAGCGCCCGGACGCGATGGCTTGCATAGCTTTTGGTATAAACGATTCACAGCTTGTCATGAACTCTTAGTTAACAATTTCAACGATGTCATTAGATTTCCTAACAACTTTCCAACATTTTTAACTGAAGGACTTACTTATTTAATTCCAAAGACTGATAACCCGGATCACCCTTCGTTGTTTCGTCCCATTACATGCTTGCCGACCCTTTATAAGATCCTTACGTCGATATTATGTGCTAAACTTGAAGACCACCTGGAACTGGCTCAAGTGATGACAGATGAGCAGAAAGGTGCTAGACGCAACGTTATGGGATGCAAGGAGCAGCTGGTTGTCGATTCCGTAGTTATGCAGCAGTTGAGGGTGGGGCAGAGAAATGCACACATTGCATACATCGACTATAAAAAAGCATTTGACTCTGTCCCTCACTCTTGGCTCAAATTTGTATTGACACTGTATAAAGTACATCCTACGCTTATACTTTTTCTTGAGACAACTATGAGGGCCTGGCGAACCACACTGTCTCAAAAAATAAATAACGAACTAGTATTTAGCGGGAGCATACCTCTGCGCAGAGGTATCTTTCAGGGGGATTCGCTCAGTGCCCTATGGTTTTGTCTGTCTCTAAACCCAATTTCAAACACTCTTAAGAAAACAGAGTATGGAGTAAAATTAAAAAATAATGTACAGGATCTCTTAGTAAGTCACCTTTTCTATGTTGATGACCTAAAAGTATATGCAGCAAATGACAGACAGCTGAGAGCCATGCTAAAGCTGGTGCATGATATGAGTTCGGACATAGGTATGACTTTTGGACTGGAGAAGTGCCGCACGATCAAAATGGTCAAAGGGGTACTTAAAGAGTCACAACCTATAGAAATTAACAACGAGGTCGTCATACAAGGTATTGAAGAACCCTATAAATACCTGGGTATAGATCAGACCCATAAAATAGAACATACAACGATGAAATCGAAACTGTCTACTGAATTTGAAAAGCGAGTTAAGCTAATTATCAAAACAAAACTAAACTCAAAAAATATCGTTAAGGCTATAAACACATATGCAATATCTGCCTTAACCCATTCCTTTGGCATAATCAGATGGTCTGATACAGATCTTGATGCACTAAATAGACGAATCAGAACACTTCTAACGCACAAAAGAATGCATCACCCAAATGCATGCACTGAGAGAGTCACATTGCCTAGATGCCTGGGAGGTAGAGGTTTAAAAGATGTTAAAGCAATGTACTATGAACAGCTGGATAATATTAGAAAATATTTTTACAAAAACTCGGATAAACCGATGTACCGTGCAGTGATCGAGGCAGATAAAAATTTGACCACACTTAATTTAAAATCCCGAGAATATAACCCAAAAACACACATTACTACCAACGAGGATAAAATTAGGATGTGGTCAGGAAAGCAACTCCATGGAAGATTTTACAACTCCGTTCAAAACAATTACGTTGACAAATCCCTCTCTTTTATGTGGGCTACAAAAGGTTACCTCCATCCTGAAACTGAAGGATTCTTAATGGCCACGCAGGACCAAGTTATAAAAACACGAAATTACGCCAAATACATACTGGGAGAAGACCTGAGTTCTGATAAATGCCGCAAGTGCGGAGCTGTTTCCGAAACTATAGATCATATTTTGGGATCCTGTAACACACTAGCAAATACGAAGTACTTGACTCGACACAATCAAGTAGCACATATAATCCATCAGAAAATACTGATAGACAGAAAAATGAAAACCGAAATTGTCCCCTACTACAAATATGTGCCAAACGAAGTTGAGGAAAACGATCAATTTAAAATATATTGGGACAAAACAATTTACACCGATCATACAATAGAACACAACCGTCCTGATATTACATTAATAGACAAGAAAAAACACACAACATATCTAATTGATGTTTCTATACCAGGAACACACAATCTGCAACAAAAACATACGGAAAAATTAAACAAATATCAAGCGCTTCAACATGAAATAAAGCGCATCTGGAATATGAGGGAAGTGTACATAATACCTATAATACTATCGTCGATAGGAGTAATACCGAAAAATTTGGAAAAGAACCTAAAAATGATTCAAATCCCTATTACCGTAATTGAGGAGATGCAGAAAGCTGCGATACTGCAATCTCTCAACATTGTGAGATCTTTCTTGGCTGTTGGCAATGCTCATGAATCTTGAAACCTTGTTTTCCGATTCTAAAGCAAAATATACCCTTATGGTGAAAAAAAAAAAAAAAAATAAAAAAAAAAAAAAAAAAAAAAAAAAAAAAAAAAAAAAAAAAAAATAATAATAATAAATGCGCAGAGGAGATATGTTGGGTGACAGCAGCAATATCTACGGGTGTGACGATCCCGCGCACCTCAGTTGTCGCAGGAGCTCGGCGCAACAGCTCCAACCGAATTTTTCGGTTTTTCTGTCCCATCCGGGTTGGGATCCACAGTAAATAAAAATAAACCTGAGGTTGACAATACTTACCAGTGACAGGGGTACGTAAAAGTCAGCTTAGTCCGTGTGGGGTCCGGACCAAATAAGAATAGCCCCATGTGGTTGTCCGATACCCTTTACTACCCACATTCCATTACCTACTTACCTTACCCCACTACCACCATACTTACCTCACCTCCCTTCTATATTCAAACTTACCTTCAGTATATGGAACATCCCTGTACATACTTCCTGCCGTCCTACCAATTTTATATCCGTCTAAACCCGGATAAGAATAGGTTTAGGGTTCCCTTTAACCTGCAGTAGAAGCCTGCATTTAAGGAGAAAACAAATAATGATGAGCTCAAATAAAAATGGCCCTGAGTCCCCGGCAGACCTTCAATGGTCACAGGGTGCGAAGAATCCCCGGGAGGAAACAATAAATACTAGAAATACAAACCAAACGCAAGAAACCATAATCTCCAAAGAACAATTGGAATCCCAGGAATGGAATCTGTCTCAAAACAATAAGAGAATGACCCGACAAAATGTTGAAGTCCCTCACGAGGCTGATCGCGGCGCTAGAAGAACATGGTCCAGAAATGATAATCTGGACGTTTTCAGAGCGTACTTTCTGGGGACCCAATTTGAAACACAAAAACGAGGATTTAGAAAAAATATGCTATTAGAATGGAGAAAAATAAGACCGGATTTAATTTTAAACGAAAACCAACTAGCAAATCAACTATATGCAATAAAAACTCATAATTTGCTTACTGCTGTTGATATAGAGGAATTGAAACAGAATATGTCTGAGACGGATCAAGGTATAGAAACTGATAACACAATAATTTATGAACAAACAAATGAGAGCAATACGCAAACAATAAACATACAAAATAACCTTGCACTGAATGTGGATCTGGATGCGGGTGAGAATGTAAATGATGTTGTAGTGAGATTCCAGGAGAACATCGCGGTTTTTAAGAACTCTGATCCAGAAAAACGGCTTAGCTTACCAAAAATAAAACCAACAAAAAAAACAAAACAGCTAATATCAATAGTAAACCAGGAAATCCTTAAATATATGCCAACTAGCAATCTGGAGGAAACACAGACACTTGTCTACACCGCTGCAAAAACAGTTATTGAATCTATGGGAGTTAAATTGGGAAAAAAGCAAAAGGCCAAGAAGGAACCCAAATGGAGAGAACGTATAGAACAAAAAATAAAAACGTTAAGAAGTTGGCTAACAAAGATACGAGATTGGGAGAGAGGTAACATGAGCACCAAATTATCTAACGATATACATTACTATTTTAGGAAAAACAATATTCAGCACTCAAATTACCAAGAGAAGGAAACATTTAAAGAAAAAATAAAACAACAAATAGCAGCACTGGGAAACCGGCTGAGACGATACAATAAAAGTTACAAACGAAAAAATGACAACAAACTGTTTAAGAATAACGAGAAAGAGTTCTACAAAAAACTTAATAATGAACCACCAATTGAACAGGGACCAGACAAGGAACAACTACAAACATTTTGGAAAAACGTATGGGCATCCAAACAACAATACAATCAAAAGGCATCATGGCTTAAAACGGAAAAAAAGAAATACGACACATTAATAGACATGGAGATTAGTCCAATAACTGAGACTGAAGTTAAGAACGCTTTAAATAGATCACACAACTGGAAAGCACCGGGGGTGGATCATGTTCATAACTATTGGTGGAAAAATATAAATATCACAAAGTTGCTTACAAAACAAATTAATGAACTACTAACAAACAACACATATCATCCTAAATTTTTAACGAAAGGAATTACCTCAATGATACCTAAAAAAGGAGATACAACTAACCCAAAAAACTATCGACCCATAACGTGTCTACCCACTTTGTATAAAATAATCACCTCAATTCTAAGTCAAAAAATAATCAAGCACATTGAAGACTCTGGAATCTTAACTGAAGAGCAAAAGGGTTGTCGGCATGGTACATTAGGAAGCAAGGAACAATTGGTGATCGACTCTATAGTTACACAAGATGCTAAAAAAAGAAACAAAAATATGGCAGTGGCATGGATCGATTATCAGAAAGCCTTTGATAGTGTTCCACATTCTTGGTTAATAGATGTACTAAAACTTTACAAAATCAGCCCAAATATAATAAATTTTTTAGCCACAGCAATGAAAACCTGGAGAACGAAACTCGTAGTTAAAACGGAAAAAACAAATATAGTAACGGATGAAATACCGATCCAGAGTGGCATATTTCAGGGAGATTCCCTAAGCCCTTTTTGGTTTGTGTTGTGCCTGAACCCACTCTCAAATATGTTAAAAGACACTAGAATAGGATATACACTGAGGTATGAGGATAGTGATTATACAATAAATCATTTATTTTATGTAGATGACCTCAAACTCTATGCATCAACAGAGAAACAATTAGACAGACTTATTGAGACGACACAAAAGTTCACTCTTGACATCAAAATGAGGTTGGGTTTTGATAAATGTGCAAAATTAGTAGCTCAAAAGGGAAAGTTACAAACTTACGAAAATTTAGAAAATAGCGAAACATTCAGATACCTAAACAATGATTACTACAAATACCTCGGCTATAACCAAAAATTGGTTTTAGATCAAAAAAATATAATAGAAAACACGGAACAAAAAATGGTTGATAGAATAAGAAAAATCCTAAGATCAGAACTAACTGGTAAAAACAAAATCAAAGCCATAAATACGTATGCATTGCCAGTGTTATCTTATTCCTTTGGAATAATCAGGTGGTCTAAGACAAGCATTGAAGCAATGAATAGAAAAATTAGAGTTTTGCTAACAGAATATAGGTGCCACCATCCCCATGCATGTACTGAACGTTTATACTTACCAAGAAATGTGGGCGGAAGAGGACTACTAGACCTACACCGACTATGCGATAGACAAATTAATCTACTAAAAACCTACTTTAACAGAAAATCTCTCCTATCGCCATTACACCGTCAAGTCAAGCGACTGGATTATTATTCACCTCTACAGCTCAGCAATAACACCATGCGCGAAACACTTACTAATGACCACATAAGAGAACAATGGCTAGAAAAATCGTTGCATGGAAAATATCCGTATGCCCTGTCTCAGGCAGATGCAGAGTTGTCAACCATGTGGCTTAAACATGGACTATTGTTCGCGGAAACCGAGGGTTTTCTGGTATCAATACAGGACGGAGTAACGCCCACCAGAAACTACCAAAAATACATACAGAAAATTCCAATTGAAAATGATAAGTGTAGAATGTGTTTCGCCAAATCAGAAACAACGGAACATATCCTCTCAGCGTGCAGCAGCTTAGCGCCCACAGAATATACAAAAAGGCATAATTTAACAGCAGGAATAATTCATCAGGAAATAGCCGTACAATGCAAACTTATAGAGAAAAAAGAAAAATATTTTCTATACAACCCATTCCCGTTTTTACAAAACGATAATTATAAACTTTATTGGGATTTCCCAATAATCACAGATAGACCTATCGCAAGTAATCGTCCTGACATAACCCTGGTAGACCGGAAAAATAAGACTGCTTACTTCGTCGATATTTCTCACCCGGCTGACCACAACCTCCTAAATAAAGAGAAAGAAAAAATAAATAAGTATCAAGACCTTTGTACGGAATTTAAGAATATTTATAAACTGGACAAGGTACTTACTGTTCCTATTATAATATCAGTGACGGGACTGATTGGGAAAAACCTGCCACGCTTTCTGAAACAAATAGACATTGATCAGCGAAACATAACATTGATGCAAAGATCGGTGATCCTTGAGTCATGTAGAATCATGAGAAAAACCCTAAACCTGCCTGAATAGAGTATAAAGGCAGCGGATAAAAAGTTGGACATCTGAAAAAAAAAAAAAAAAGAAAAAAGTAAATGAATGATAAATAAATATAAGTTTTAAATACGTACCTTGATTCCCTCCCCTATTTAAAGAAAAAGTATATACTTATTAATAATATCTGAAGCATACTTAATGAAATCCTAGAAGTACTTACCGTGTTAAAACAAATCTGTAGTGATTGGTTATCAAACCCCACTGCAGAATTTCTCCTATCTGGAAGAAAGTAGAAGGATGTAAAAAAAAAAAAAAAAAATAATAATAATAATAATAATCTTTATTCAGTTAGCAACAAAAAATACATTGCGTACATTAGTTGCCACTGAAAAGGCAAGAGTGCAGCTGCCTGCTAGAGTTCAGCTGGTTTATACACTTATCCTAATTTCTACATGCATACACACACTCACAAAAAACAAACACACAAAGCCACACACTTAATTACTAATGTATTTCTTATACCTATGTCTAAAGTATTACCAAAAATGTTTGTCTAAATCAAATTTATCTTGTATACAATGAAAAATCCGGCAACATCCGACTACTCTCAGCCCCCCAGAAGAATTTTTTTAAAATTATTTTTAAATGTCACAATCGATGTAGATTTGAGCTGCTCTGGTAATTGATTATAAAACCTGGCTATATTGTAGGTGAAAGACCGCTCAAAGACTCCAGTTCTGTGAGTCGGAGGTGTAAGGCGTCCCTTCCATCTCAAATTCAGATTATGTACATCAGTTCTGAAAGTTATTTTCCGATATAGATATGATGGTGTCTGGGTAACAACGATATTGTGATAGAGATTACAACGATGTAATAATCTCCTCTGCTTCATATCCAACCAAGGAATCTCTCTCAGCTTATGACTGATAGGACAGCCTCTTTTAATGCCAAATATAAATCGTAAGCAACATTTCTGTATTTTTTGGATTCGTTGTGCAGCAGATGAAGTCAGGCAAGGACCGTAAACAACATCACAGTGACTAAAATTCGACAACACCAAAGATTCACATAAAGTAATTCTTAATTTTTTATTCAGTATATGTCTTGAGTTATATAAAAGCTTAAGACTACAAATCGCCCTTTTAATACACTCAGAGATATGACAGTCAAATCTAAGGTTAATATCAAGGTGCAGTCCAAGGCATTTCGCTTTATTTTCAACTGGAAGTACCTTATTGTCAATGCAAAGTTTAACACGTTGCGTTAATATTTTTACGTCCACAGGCCTACCGAACAACATTGCAACACATTTGTTAGAGTTGAGGGTCAATGAATGTTCTTCTGATATACGCTTTAAAGTATCCAAATCTCTATTAATAATCATACAACTGTTTTGCAATTGACTTGGATGGAATGAATAGAGCAGAGTAGTGTCATCTGCGTATGTTTTCATTGAACATTTTTCAACGAAATTATTAAATTGAGAAGTGTAAAGACTAAACAAAATTGGGCCCAGAATAGTACCCTGGGGTACTCCTCTTGAAATGGTCAATGGATCTGAGAGTATATTATTCAACCTCACAACTTGTCTACGCCCATGCAAATAATTCGACATGAAGTCAACAGCACTACCTGACAAACCAATGTACCTCAAAATAGAAATCAATGTATCATGCTGCAAGGTGTCAAACGCCTTAGTAAAATCCAGTAAAACCACAGCAGTGCACCTACCCTTATCAATCTCTCTTAGTATGTCATCAGTAATGTCCAATAACGCAGTCGCACAGCTGTAACCCTTCCTAAAGCCTGACTGTGTATCTGGTAAAATATTATATTTCGTTATATGTTCTATAAGTTGGTCTTTGATAATACGTTCAATAATTTTTGAAAGGACAGGCAGTATACTGATGGGTCGCAAATGCTTTAGTTCTAGAGGGCTTTTAATTTTCGGAATGGGAACTACTTGAGCAGTTTTCCAAATTGCAGGAAACACAGAGTTAGATATACAAAAATTAACAATATGCGATATATATTTTAATATAAATGGACAGCAAAATATGATGAAATTAAGATGAATATTATCAGCCCCGACTGCTTGAGATTTTATTTGGCATAATGCTTTAGAAATTTCAATTTCGGATATTTCACGAAACACCAACTCAGAAGCAATAGAATTCTTAGTTCCAGAGTAATAATTTTTAACATTCTGACCAGAATTTACTGGAGGAACACCGTTAACAAAATAGTTATTAATCTCATTCGCAGTACCGATATGATCAGGAATATCACAGTTATTATTTTTTAACACTTGAAGTTTTTTTAAAGAGTTCCACATTGTCTTACTGTTTGCAGATCTCATCGTGGACTGTAAATAAATCCTTTTCTCTTTCCTGATAGCTTTAGTCACGAAATTTCTGAGATTTTTGTAATATTCAAATTGTACTGGACTCCTAGAGATCTTGAACCTGAATTTGGCTTTATTTCTTAATTTGATGAGATATTTTATATTATCGGTAATCCACGGCTTATGAGGTTTCCTAATTTCGATCGTTTTAAGTGGTGCGTGAATATCCATTAATACATTAATATTATCATTAAAAATTTTTATTTTTTCATCAATATCATTCAAAAAGAAAATATTTCGCCAAGGTATTGATTGCACGTGATCATAAAGAGCGTCAATATTTACATTTTTTAAATTTCTATAAGTAATTGGGGGTTTCTGAATTTTTTCAACCCTAAAATCCACTTGCAAATACACCAACTCATGATCCGAAATATCTACCGTCTCAACACCAGACACCAACACCCTACATTGCTCAGAGACAATAATGTGGTCTATCAGCGATTGTGCTGTAAGCGCGACTCTAGTGGGTTCATCAATTAGCTGCACAAGACCCACACTCCCAAGCAAATCATTATATGTAGATACAATAGAATTCTCGTTATTTAATAAATCAATATTAAAATCGCCAACACAGATTAATTCATCATACTGCGGTAGAAGGTTTAAAAATACGTTCTCCAAGCTGTCAATAAAATTTTTCGAGTTATCCCTTGGTGGTTTGTAAACACATCCTATAGCAACTCTTACCTTATTTAAATAAATAGATATCCAGACATCCTCTAAATTTTCCTGACAATGAATGATATCAAAAGGTATATGGTTCCTTATATAAACACCAACACCTCCCCCTCTATCATCCCTGTCTTTACGAACGAAAACGTACTCATCTAAATGCACACAGTTGTCAGCAACAAAAGGTTTCAGCCAGGTTTCAGTTACTCCTATAATATCAAAATCAGAATACTGAAAATAGTCGGAGAATTTACCGAAATTAGCAACCAAAGACCTTACATTAAGGTGACAAATCTTTAACTTACTCGGCATCAAAGCAATATACATATAAAACTTATAATACTGTCCTGCTAATTTACACAATCACATAAACACAGATATACATTTAAGCATTATAAAGTTCTTCAATGTGTGTGGCATCTCTAATTCTAACTGCATTCAATCCTTCTGTCTTTCTTACATATACACAATTATTTTTACACCATATAAATTTGTAACCTTTACCTTTTAAAATTTTTGCACTATTTAACAACAGTCTAGTGGTCTTATCTAAGGCTTCGTTGACATATATCCTCCTTTCGTCACCACCGATATTACATTCCGTGCTCAGCAACGAACCTTTCATTTTTCTTTTCTCGAGCACTCTATCTCGTATCACATTGGAAGTAAAGGTCACGAGAACAGGTTTCCTTGGCTTTTCGCTAGGCAAAACTTTTATTTTAAGTTCTTTTTCTCCTACATTAACCTCCAATTTATTTAGAATCTTAAGCACATCTTGTGATGGATTATCTGAATTATCTATTCCAAATATTACCAGATTTTTCTTCTTTTCCTCATTTTCCTCTCTGAAAATTCTCCCTTTTACTCTATCCATATCAGTTTCAAGTTGTTGTACTTTGGTTTTTAACCAGTTGTTTTCTTTTCTCAAGCTTGCATTTTCTTTTTGAATTTGCTTGAGGGTTGTATTAATATCTTCCACCAGAGCCCACTTAAAGTTAAGCGACCTCTCGAATTCTTCAAATTTTTTGTTAAATACCTGTAGAACATCGTCAATAGTAAGGCCACGACGCCCAGTGTCTTCAATTGTAAGACTACGTCGTCCAGCAGAATGGGGTGAACTTTTAGACGCTAATGACAAATGACGAATTTCAGTGTACTCGTCAACGTCCTCATCCTCATCATCATCGCAAGAACACTCTTGACAAAACCATTTTTTGTCAGTTTGCATTTTCTGATACGATGAAAATTCGTCGCTGGTGAGCCCAGAACAAGATTTATGAAAGTACTTTCCACAGTTCCCCTCACACTTAATGCTAAACTGCGTTTTTGTTATGTTCTTCTTACAAGATGGACATATATTAATCTTTTTTCGGGTCATTCTGTATTTTGGCTCAACTTGATTCCACTTGGTTTGAATAGGTACCACACGGTATTGTTCTTATCAACTGTATAGATTTTTATATTTTCTGATTAATATTTAATATATTAGATAGACACCATTTACTGTTGCGCAAAGAAACTCAAATGAATCGATATTCTGATACTACTATTAAAATCTATGAAATTTAAGTTACAAATTGATATCACATTCGCCTATTATTATTCACTTAACACTCAGCAAACTTTAATATTTTACGGAGCGAGAAAATGTGATTAAATTTACTTTATGTATCACTATATTTCGTATTTTTTGAACCTTCTTGTATATTTTTATGGTTTACATTTTTGGGATGTAGGTTCGTACACATTGATACAACTATTTTTGGAAATAAAAATAGTTCATTTTTATTTCTATGTCAAAATGTACAAACAACGTTTCGTTGCATTATTTGGAACTTCTTCAGGTTTTTTTTAACTGGAAACAAAACCAACTTAGTTTCACAATACAGGTTAGAATAATTTTTGCAACGTTTTTAATATTACCTTTTTGACACAAGTTTACTAACAACTTTTTATTAAAATTGTGTATAAATAAATAAACATTATTAAATATTTTTACTTTCAAAACGAAGCAAATTTTGATAAACGTCGTGAAGTAGGTGTATAGTTTTTTCCTTCCTTTGTGTGTTCATTTTTTTTTTGGCATATAATATAAAATTTGCAGTTTAGTGGTACCTACCGATAGATATTGATATTGAATATTTTATTGTGTTTACGAGGTTCGTCAAAAATGTTGCGTGTGCTAACCGCTTTGTATGAGATTATGATATATATTACTCAGATATTGAATGTCGGCCCTATCATTGATACTATTTTTTTTTATGTAAATAATTTCCTTAAACTCCTTTTTTGTTGTGTTTTGTTCAGTATCAAGTATTTTTGTGTTGTTGAAATTAAATGGGCGGTTTTATTTTTGGAGTTTTTATGTCCGTTTAGTCTTTTATCCAAATTTTGCTTCGTTTGTCCAATATAGACTGCGTTGCAATCATTACATGGTATTTCGTATATAATATGTGTTTTCTTTAATAAAGATGTTTTTGTTTTTAAATTAGAAAAGGTGTTATTTTTAAGCAGATTTGTAGTTTTATGGAATGTGATTAAATTGGATTGGCGTAATTTTCTTTCGAGAGATTCAGAAAAATTTTTTACGTAGCAAAATCAATTATTCAAAAAAGATGGAATGAAATCAGAAAATTTACAGATATACCTATGACTGATTTTATTGAGGGTATTGAACTTACACTATCTTCTACCTATTTTCAATATGAAGAAAATTATTTTCAGCAAATAGAGGGTGTAGCAATGGGGCCATCCATATCAAGTGTGATATCTCTAGAAGATTTAGAATCCTTTGGGTTACTGGATTAATCGGCGTCCTGACTTGTTTAAGTAATTAAAGGAGAGTCTGAGAATGAACAATTTTCAAAATGGTATCTTGTGAATAACATTAAAAAGGACTATTTCGCAAATCCAATGTGTAATAATATTTTTCTGATTCGATTGTATATTTTGGTATAGCATTTATTCAGTTTTTTCGTTCGATTCGTAAAACAAGAAAGTACATAAATTTAACAAATATATTGAAACAATCTCACAGTTTCTCAGTGGTTACCGTAATGTATATATGAAAAAATAATTATACTCTGCTAAATTAAACAAACATTAAATCCTATGACGCAATATAGAATATACTTATGAATTTAGACCAATATTATTTTTTGGCGTTAGTGCTGTGTCCAACTCTTAATTGCTTTCTGGATCATATTGATAGTACTGTTCAGATAAATCTCAATTATCATTGTCAAAATATTGTAACTACTGAAATTTTGATCATCATAATAGGGTTAATCTGGAAGTTGCAAGGTTCAGATTCGTATATATTTGTCTTATAAATGTCAAGTCACAACTACACACACTACACACTAAAGAAATTATTTGATTTTTTGTCAGTTAAATATATTACACTTGTGTGTTTGCGGTTTTCGTCGAAATAATCTTTCTAACTTCTGCTATATAGCGATCAACAGCGGGAGCTTACTTCACTTTGCAGTTGATTCACCTTGATCTCTAAAAATTAATATTAACTCTTTGTTGCAGATATCTCACCAATGTCCGCAAGGAATTTCCCACCATCGTTTTGGAATAGTCAGCACTATAGTGGTGCAAGTAGTAGTCATCATGGAACATCTGCGGCGGACCTTTATTCGGAACACTATCATCCCAGTGATGCGTGGTAAGTTTATAATTCTGCTTATAATTAAAAAAATTCATATTAAATTCAGCTGTCCCCCTACTATAACATTAATCTGCCAACATATTTTTAAACTTCACTTTGAACTCCTAATTCGCAGGTATCAGTACAGTCAACACCACAGAGCGGTTCACGATTACCATCATCACAATATGGCTGCACAATATGGCGGTTTATTATTACCAGGTTCCAGATTGCACATGGGTTCACATGCACCTTGTAAAGCGATGGACTGGCAACATCCCTCAATTGAGTCAGCGTACTCATCCTACCCCACTATGTCAGGTAAGCAAATCATGTTTATTATAAGAGTAGTAAACCTTATGCGTCACACTTTTATACAGGGTGGAACATTAGTGTGTGGGCGGAAGATATCTCAAGATCTATAAGCGATAGCCAAAAAAGTCCTTTACAAAACTTTTAGGCACTGAAGAAATGTATGTACAACTTTAAAAAAAAATCAGTTATACTGGGTAGTTCACAAACGCACCGACCAAACTTGCTTTTTTTAAGGCGACACTTTGTATATTTAACATAAATAAATGCCGCTCTTTGACAAGAAAAATGACATAGGGCTAACATTTGTAAATAAGGGTCAGTTTTGACATAAATTTAAACCGTTGTCACAGCATTAATAAGTACAGCATTCCGACTCCACGTTCGCACTTTGAAAAAAACTGTGACGTAAGATGCCGCCATTTTGGGTTACAAGTCAGGTCCTGACTAAGAATAATTATAGTTTTTGGTTCCTAACCACAGTACTGTATTTTTATTTTTGTAAAAATATTTAAGTACATAATAATATCGCTGTCAATTTCAGAAATATTTGTGGTGTGTCATAGTGATTGAAAACAACCTTGAGTGGTGTTATCAGTTAAATGTTGACATGTTTGGGTGATTTTTAATAACAATAATAATAACTATTGGAAAAAGTTGTTATTGTCAAAAAAGAATTAAGATTGTCAGATTTTTGATTAGTTTTCAATTTCTATATTATATTGGTCAGTTAAAATCGTCTCAGTTTTGTATTTAGTTTGTTATTTTTCTTTATTAATAAATCGCGTTTATTTCAATTTTCGTGGTTTATTATGAATATCGTTGTAGTGAGTTAAACGGGTAGTTTAATTCACAAATTACAACAACAGCAACTTTAAAGGCAAATTTTGGCAAAGACTTCTTGAAACTTTATAATGATATGGTCAATAAAATAACAACTAGCCACGCGACAACTTGTGTTTATGTTTCACTTGTATTTAGTTTAAAAACATATTAGATACTGTTATTTCGTAATATAAATTTTACGGTTATACAAATAGTTGTTATAAACGTAAAATTATCTAGTATTTATCTTAATTTTTACTTATTACACACCTAACAGGATCTTTGGGGAAGCGAAAAAAATGTTTAGAGCAAGTGTACCGCTTATTGGGACAACATTTTGCAACACACACATGTCCTCCGTGATTATTCATTGTATGAATCCCAAGACACGTTAATAAAAATAAAATCCTTTTAATTTTCACGAACACTATACCAAAAACACAAAACACAGATTTAGATTTAAACACAATATTTATTTATCTCGTACACGCCGACAATGAACTATATATTGAACACAGGAGTGAACTGTATCTATCTACGTCTATGCGATTATTTTGAGGTTGTAACCCATAATGGCGGCATGCGCGACGATATGCGCAGGACGGCTTGCAAACGTGAAAGTCAGAATACTGTATTATTTATTATACTGTGCCGTTGTAGTTACGACAGAAATCAAAAACATACTAATTTTTCATGTCAGGGCCATTTGAATTATCTTCTTTTTTTTCAGATTGGTCACATTATTTTCTAAACGGAATTTTTTTGGGAAAATGTAAATCTGTTTAAATTCGAGAAGTCCCTTGCTTATACTTTTTATTGATATCATATTTCATGAACTTAAGGCTAACCGTTTTGTCATAAAAAATTACTTAAAAAAAGGAAACATTCATTTTTAAAAGAAAAAAGTTAAATTACAGCTTATTTTAATAATCGAAAAATAAGCTCTTAAAAAATAAAAATTAAATGGTTTAAACACTCATTTTTGGACAATTTAAGTCACCCATTCTCCGTACAACTTCACCAAGTGAAGATTTCATTAAACGATCAGATATCTGTGTGTGGATGCAAAACCAGCTAGCCAAGCATCGGGATTTTTTGAACAAAATTTGGTTTTCTGACGAAGCAACTTTTCACAAGAGCGGATCATTTAACAGACATATTACTCAGATCAGAATCCTCATTTCATGTCGACAACATACAGTCAGTATAAATGGTCTGTAAATGTTTGGAGATCATGTAGTTGGTCTATTTTTTTTCGATAATCATCTAAATAACGAGATGTGGGTAGGTACTATAATTTTCTTAATATCAATTTATTTGATCTTTTGCAAAATATTCCTGCTGACATAATCCAGAATATATGGTTCCAACAAGATGTGGCTCCACCCTGTGTTGCAAGGCGTGTTAGAAAGTGGTTAAACTACAATTTCCTTGGAAGGTCGATAGGGCGTAAAGGAGCAATAAATTGGCGAGCCCGATACCCCGATCTAACGCCTCTCGACTTTTTTCTATGGGGATATATTAATGAAATAGTTTACCGTGAGTCACCAACCACTTAGAAGACCTGAAAATTAGAATATTAATCGTTTTGCATCCATTACTCCCCAAATGCTCTAACGAGCTAAAAATTTATTTATTTTGGGACGGCGGAAGTGCCGCGAACAAGGTGGTCGACACGAAAAATTTGTAGGTTTCTGCAGTAACCACAACGCCTTAAATTTATGTCAAAGTTAACCCTTATGTACAAATATTTCAAAAACTACTGGACCTAGGCATATCAACCCTTATGCCATGTTTCTTGTTTTATAAAGCGGCATTTATTTATGTTAAAATATAGGTATAGGGTGTCGCATTATGAAAAAGTAATTTTGGTCTGCTGCGCGTTTGTAAACCACCCTGCATAATTGAAAATATCTTTCGGTTGTAAATCTCTTCAGTGCCTAAAAGTTTTGTAAAGGACTTTTTGTCGCTTATACATATTGCTATATTTTCCGTCACACACTAATGGGCCACCCTTTATATCTAAACCTGCCCAATTCTGAAAATAGCCTAAAACATGAGAGGGATATCTGAATTTCGGTCAGAGACCAGGTGCCTTGGGAGCGGTCCTCCATCGTTAGTATATCTGGAAGCTTTATCATTATTCATCTCTAAGTGCAACAATATTTTAAAAACACTCTATGCACCTCATTCAGCTTAGCATTACTTAGTTTCGGAAAAATGTGTTTGCTGCAGAACTTTTTTAAGCTCAGGTACTATATTCTTTACGTTAGCTTGGCTCGGAATATAATATTGATCCCTCGGAAGCCATTCTTTTACGTTGTAATATGTTCCTCTACTACACCCTGTAATTTTTTAATACAGAATAATTAATATGATTTATATTTTCTTCATTACGTGCTGTTTTTTGATAATGAAATTTTTTTTGTCAATAATTTCAAATTAAACTTTTTTGTACTTATACCTTATACCTATCTAAAATACCATCGGCGAGATGTGAACTTAAAGGTCGGTAGATAATAAAAGAGAAGTGAGTAAGAAATCCTGCAAGAGTGCGCATAACAGCAATAGCAGTAGACAGCATCATTGTCGGACATTTCTAAAGATCAATAAACCAACTCGTGTTGTTTGACCGTCGGTCGGTCTCTCGGTCTGTTGGTCCAATGGCGAGCGCAACGCGTACAGCCCATTTGTTCTCCTGCTTCCCGCCCTATTTTAACAGCCTGCTGTACTCTCACTGAAACATGGCAAATACAGTGGCGCTCATCACTGCAGGAATTGCTATAAAATACCCAATTGCGATTTCTTGTAAACGACTACAGTAGACAACTAGAATTTAGTTTATTTATATTCTAATTAAATAGCGACATACTGGTTTCAAGAACCATTAATATGGCTTAATTTAAGGTATTTGCAGAAAATTTTATTTGAGAACTTCCCACATAAATATGTTAATAAAGTCCTTCTTAAAAAACAAATTATACAGCACTAGGGGTATTAAGTAAAACCAGGTTTATAAATGCTTTGATTTTTGTTGATTTTACACAATTAACACAAATTCTCTCCTAACTTGAAGGCAGCTTTCCATGATGATTCAAACTCGGTGCCTGGTGATTAAATAATTTTGGGTATCTATTTGCAATACTATTGTTCGACACAATAATGTCGTAAATAGCACATAATAAGATGATTATTAAAATTAAATAACATTTATTTAAACTTATTTGTCCATGTTCAAATTTTAACATGACGGAATTTATTTGATAAAATATTAAGTAATTTGATAACTAAAAAAAAAGTTTCATAAATCGAAAATATTTTTAAAGGTCTTAAATTGCAATATACAAAAAAAAAACCCTGTAGCAACATACAAAACGGAATAGGCCATATGTCGTTCTGGAGAACTTTTACGTTTTCCCCTATAAAATAGTAGGTTTTTCTGGATTTTGGTGATACAACAGGAACTACAGTTCAGTTCAGATCGTGTAGATCGACATTAAACCCAAAACACTGGTAATCGATACAAAAGTTAGGAACCTCGTGGACCTAGTACTTATTTATTTACTTACATCTTAGAAAATAACACAAAAACTTCAAGACCAATGCCAAAAATAACCATATTTAATCAAACAACATAAATTTTGGTGATCTATAACATTTCACACAACTTTTACTCGTAGCATCTGACATGAGACTTGTTTACAGATCTAGTAGATCAGATGAGTAAGTAAGCGCAAAACAGTGAATCAAGCTCGATTTGACAGACTTATGTTGCCCACACCAATGCATTTACAAATTTGGGTTGTGTTATAAAAAAGATTGTCGGTACCAATAGATTTTTTCAATATTTGAGATTTAATTTATTTGTTTATTTATTAATACAAAACAGTGGAAGCTTAAAATTAATATGTTATTATTTTTGTTGCTGTTAGTAAAAAATATATTTGTATACAAATTAAGAACCTTAATGAATCTGTCCTCGCTATCGAAAATGTTGTGTATAATATTAGAGAACAAGGCAAAGCAACTACTACACTGGCTAATAGCACGACTGAAATTGAATTACAAGCACCAGTTAATAATAATAAATAGGAGGAACAGATTGGACTCACATCGAAAAAATCTAAATTCACTTTCTTAATCAGTATTTTCAGTAACAATAAATGATCTATACACATCAAACAAAAATAACATAACATTCAAAATATGTTTTTGATTTCCTACACAATAACAGAGAATATTGGCTTCACAATTATTTTTGAACTGTATACTTTATGATTAAATAATATTGAGACAAATATTAGCGACCCATCTAGATCACTGTTGGTATTATTGTTACTATTTGTAATATTATATTTCTCGTTTTCTTTAGATTTACAATTTATATTATTTCAACAATAAGAATATCATCACAAACCACAATATTATATATAATAACCCGCTCTATACAGATACTTCTGCATGTACTATAGTTAACCGCTTTATACCTAGCATGAACCAAACTATCGGAGCTGGCACTTTCTCGGTAGGCGTGGTTTCAAAAAGAATTGAAACAGGCGCGCTCGCTTGCTTACGCATCTGGTCTATTAAATCTGTGACTTGTCTTTGAAATTCAAATCAAAAAACAATTTAATCACTGTCGACATTTACTACGTCGTTAATTCAGTAGGGTCAACACTATGAATTTAAATTTATTTAAACTATTGTATATGATGATCGATGTTCTTACATAAAATACACCACAAATAAATTTCACCTAGGAGTGAGTCATTTCCAATGAAATGACTTCCATCAGCATCAAATACATCTATTTTTAAAATATTTATAAAATTGACCTTAAATTTTAATTCTAACATTCATAGTCGCGTCTCGACGCCATCGCTGTCCTATGTAAATTGTTTACTATAGAAGGGTTTCTATTTATCTATATCCAGTCTATAAACAATAGTAGAACTAAATAGATAAATCATAGTCTAATAAGTATACTTATTATTTATTAGACTATGGTTAAATGAGCTAATAAACGGACACATGTGATGATGATGATGATGTACGAGTATTTACGTAGACGACTTTTAGATTCTTATAGTATTACAGTATTAGTAGTAAGTATTAAGAAATGAGATAAGAATTGTTACATTTCAAAAGATCTCGTTAATCACAAAGGTACATATTTTCCTAAAATTAATGTACAAACCAATTAAGTAATTCAGAAATAAAAAAAAAGTTCCAACCAGCTTTTTAATCGTAATTTCATCTGCTCGTAAATGCATTATCAATAACAATCATCAAACGATACAAGCCATCCTAAAAATATTTGTGCCTAAAGGATCCTCTCTTCCTCTACCAATATCTTAATCCGGTTGAAGTTTTACAAATAAGCACAAATTAGGTGCTTCGAAGTAAAATCGATAGTATTTTATTTTATAATTTGAAATGACCATCACAAATAATCTGAAATTAAATACTCTAGAGAGAAGAGAATCCACAAATCAATTGTGGCGTTGATAAAACACACTATTATTAACATCTATGAATCGTTGTTAATAGATTTAGGACAATGGTCTTCAACTAATGGATTTCTACCCCAAATTCAATACTATTAAGAACAGAAAACAGACTATTAGAAAGTGTTACAGTTGGTCGATCTTATAAACCAAATAAAGTTTACAATATTCTATAGCTACCATATTTAATTTAGTTTAAGACCAGAAATATTATAAGTATACTCTTTTTTTGTACCTTTTTGACAGATTCATGTTTAGTGAAATGTTTAGCTGTTCAAATTTCAGAAGTTGATAGTAATCTAATGAAGAAATAGGCAAGGTACAACTAATATTATTTAGACATTTCGGAAGAGCTTGTACATACGAGAAGTATGATGATAGTTTGTATATTACTTCTTATGTAAATCGTCTAAGTTCAGTTTATGTATAGAATATCTAGTTTGCGTGACTATCCTCCATTTTCCGGTTTTCATGGCGGTGAATTTATAGGGATAAAATAATCATAATTAAAGCTGTAATTATTCTTTCGGCCGCCCTACACCATGGTACACATCAAAGCAGCCAACCGAGCTACCGACAGACATTATAAACGATATTTCATCACATAAAACATCCAGTAATTCATCGCGCCAGCGCCATCATGGTAGGCGAAACGGCCGCCTGACGCCACCGCCAAACTGAATTATACTTTATTATTATTACACGCATTTTTGTTTTGACTAAGACCTATTTATAAATGATAACATCTTTATGAATAAATTATTTATTATTACTCAAATACCTAGCTGAGACTTTTAACAATAATGTAAACAGGTCAGTATTTATATGTCATTTCTTGGTAATAGAATGTTGTAGGGAATATTATAGGGTTTTTACCTAATACGTATTGACAATAATAAATAAAGCAAAAATAATGCTCGTAACCTGGTACAACTCAGGGATGTGCTTGAAGGAAATGTCAGTTCTAAAAAGTGAAAATGACATATCATTTCGAAACCACCATGAACTTTTATAGACGGTAATGCATAATGTATTTGCATAAAGACGGTTGATAAAATTAACATATGGCCATAAGTTTTAAATAAGCAACTTTCATGCCATCAAAAGATGCATTTCGGTTTCTTTAAAAAAGTAAACTACTGCCACGCATTTTTACAAACAACCTTTGCAGTAAAACTCAGTTACCCTGTATATTAAAATATGTATTGTTGAAAATCGTAAGGCCTTCGTAATTTTAATTTTAAACGCGTATATTATTATTCATCCTGTATAAATGCTTTTTAAATTTCTGTCAGAACACACATTTCCAAATAAATACCCGCCAAAATATTTTTTGCCACACCTAAAATGTTTATTTGGAACATTTTTCTTTGGATGAAAATATAGAAAATTTATTCAAAATTGTATAGTCAAAGAATTTATGTTTTACAGCAAGGATAATTTTTGTATTATTCATTGAATTTGTACGTAAAAAATTGTACTCTAGGTTTTCTAGATTTACTAGGGCTCGAGTAGCGAAATTGTAAGGTGGCTTTGGAAATGAGAAAACCAATTATATTATTTGCAAATTTTTACAGTTAATAGTTTTTGCTGCATTTTTGGATTTATTAAACATCTTTCTTTTTGGTCGACTTGCTAACAAACGTCCTAGCTTGACGTGCACGCGTATTCATTATGGCAAAGATTTATACAACATAATGGTACCATTTACAAGAGATGGTATTTTAATTTAATGTTTTACAGAAACCAATTCTTACTATAACTTTTCCATTGTGCATTATTACGTAATATAATAATCAGTTTTTTTTTAATTTCTTATTTTGATGGGCCTGTACGTTATCGAAACAAGACTGACAGAAAATGTTTACTAAGACCTATTTCACAGCAAACCAGTCCAGCTTAGTCCCGTCGAGTCGAGAGAAGGGAAACTTTTCTATTTTGTTTTGACATACAACCTCATATTTTAATAAACATTGAGAAGAAGTAATCATAGTTTTAATAATAGCTTTCTTTTGTTGCAGGACTCGAAGCTCAAGTTCAAGACTCTTCAAAGGATCTCTACTGGTTCTAGGAGATAACAAAGTGCTATAATATGTATATTGCTGGACAAATTGTATATATACTTTTAGTGATAAACAAATAACTAGTGTATTATATTTAAATTAAAAAAAAGTGATATTTAAGTGTAATATAGTAATAATAACTAAAATATTTCCAACCAGAAGAACTTTAAATTTAAATATCGATAATATTTTATGAACAAATCAAAATGGAGCAAAATCTGTGAGATTATTAACGGAGGATTAATTTTAAACACTTTATTTTGTGTAACAAATGAAATTACATAAATGTTCCTTATTATATTATGAAATAATATACATAATTAAATAATAATGTGTCAGATTATTATCTACTGTAATAATAGGTGCACCAGGAAAGTGTTATGGCATGGAACAAGTCTGATATTAAGTATTATTAAAAGTTAAAAAAAAAATATGCTGTGTTTCATTTTATTTTTCATCGTATCTGGATAAGCGTCTGTGATATAAAATATGGAGCGGATTAACAGAGAGAAACGGCATAAGCGTCCCCCATGGGGTAGCTATTTCAGAACAAAGGTAGCCAACATTATTTATTTTTTTTACAAAATGATATCTGTTAAGGTAAGACGTCCTTTAAATATCAGTTCAGCGGTTTTGTCAATTTTTGATCACACAGATATACACTTGTGTGCATAGAAAATTTTTTTAGAAGCTATTCATGAGATTAAAACAATTAAATAAATAAATATATATTTGCCAAAAATTAATACAATAATTTAGCAGACGTTTTTATAAAAAATGACATTTTCTTCTAAATCTACAAATAAAAAAGTTTTTCCTCTTCCAAACTCTATCCGTGGACACATTGGATAGAGTTTGGAAGAAGAAAAACTTTTTTATTTGTAGATTTAGAAGAAAAAGTCATTCTGTATAAAAACGTCTTCTTGTGTCAAAACTACAAATTCAAATACCAAATTTACGATTACTATACAGGGTATATCAAAAATAATATTTTTAATGATTTTCTTTTTTTTTAATTTTATTATTTTAAAAGTAGCTATGAAATTAACCACTTTGAGAAAAAAGTTTATTAGTGTTTTTTGCACAATTGGTGTAATAAATCACGATTTTGAAAATATTTTCATAAAATTAGAAAAAAAAACAAAAAAATCATATAGTAATCGTAAATTTGGTATTTGAAATTGTAGTTTTGACACAAGCAGACGTTTTGATAAAGAATGATTTTTTCTTCTAAACCTACAAATAAAAAAGTTTTTCTTCTTCCGAACTCTATCCAATTTGGCAGCTGCTAAATAATACAAAATTTCAAATTATTTCATTTCTGTTTCGTTACCAAATAAATTAAATTTCCATTTGTTTTTGTTACTATTAGTATCTATTATTATAAAATATATCGAAATCAAGAAAAATATCATAATATGTTAAATGTGCTCTTTAGAAAGTGATAAGAATGTGGACGCAGCTAGTCGTCTATATCAAAATAGGTATCTCGATCGAACCTATTAATATCAAGCAATGCTTTTAAGAATGAAGATACACCTAATAAAATAACTTTTGGTGCGTTTGTTGAAATTGGCAGGCAGCAACAGGAATCGCACGAATCTCAGCAAGGTGGATTTAAAAAAAAGAAGCATAAAATTAGACCTTACCGCATAAGAAAGATTCAAAATCTGTTTCCTGCAGATTATGAAAGAAGGATGCAATTCTGTGAATGGTATTTACAGAGCTGTGGTCAAAATTAAAATTTAGGTTTTGATGTTATTTGGACTGATCAAGCATCAATAAGTAGCCCAGGTATATTGAATAGATACAATCGTTACACAAGGGCCAAGTGAATCCTCATCTAACCATTGCAATACGAAATCAGGTACGTCTGTCATTTAATCTGTCATATGCATATTTCGAGGAAAATTTATTGGCCCCTATAAATTTTTGATAGAGTATTACATTCAGAAAGTTGTCTGCAAATTCTTCGAGAATAAGTGGAAGGCTTATTGCATGAGCTGCTCTTAATAATCTATAGGGGTGATTCTATATTTTTCCAACAAAATGGTGCGCGCACCTCATAATTAAAGATCCATCAGTAACCACTTGAATGTGCTGTTTGGTGATCGATGGATATGGAACCAAGGTCCAATTGCTTGGCTCGCTAGGTCATCAGATATGACGCCTTTAGAATTTTATCTTTGGGTTAAGAACCTAACATAATATAATCAACCGATAACTACAAGGGAATTATTGAAGGAAGGATTGCAGAATGCATTTGCAACAGTCACAAATGTACAGTTGATTAATGTTGTAAACGCTGTGAAAAAACGTTGCCGATACACCAGAACGGTGCTCAATTTGAATATATGCTTTTAAATATTTTAACTTGAAGAAGTATTCCATTCTCTCAGTGGAGTGCAGTGTATTAAAACAAAGCAAACAAAACGACACCTACACAAATTTATTCATCCAAAAATTACTCTGAGTGAAACATGTTTCGAAAGCAGTAGCCTTCATCATCAGTCACAAACTTTACCAAAAAAACAATGTCATAACCATGTCGGAGCAAACATTACAATTTTTACTGGGTGCGAAGGAACACCCAATTGCTATTATAGAGGTGAAATTTTGTTAGAACCTATATATTTTTTTATACTTGCCTATATTAAAAAACTCACTGATTGTTTTAGTTTTCAAATTTTGGTCTAATTTTATTGACTGTCTTAGTGCACTGAGTTTTACCAGTTATATTGTTTTGTTTGGTCCTTTTTTAATATAGACAAGGTATAAAAAAAATACTAACTAAAATTTCACCTGTATAATAGCAATTGGGTGTTCCTTCGCACCAAGTAAAAAATTTAATGTTTGCTCCGACATGGTTATGACACTGTTTGTGACTGATGATCAAAGCGACTGCTTTCAAAACATGTTTCACTCGGAGTGATTTTTGGATGAATACATTTGTGGAGGTGGCGTTTTGTTTGCTTTGTTTTAATTAAAATATTTTCCTAAAGTTCTAATGTGTATTTCTGTTTTTACTTTACAGACCCATAGGAAAAGTATTGTGAACGCGCTAAAAAAATTGAAATAAAGACGGATATATCCATTTTTAAGTCTCCTGAGACGACTAAGATCATTTCCAGATGGAATTCTGTAATCTTCCATGATAGCGTCTAAACGCTTTTTTACTTTTTGTCCAGCCATCGTTTGTGAACTATGTTTCACCGGGCATATTGCCTGCTCACACTAGATGTCGCAAAAACATCTTGTTGTCAGTCATCTCTCATGCTAGCAAAAGATCTTCGTAAATGTTGTAAATTTGGGTAACACTGCCTGCCGATCACCACTGTGGATCAACGAAACGGCCCGTCTGGTGAAAGCATGGTAGTGTAAAACAAGTTTCCAACATAATTAAAAGTCTTGGTACTTTATGTAAAGGTCTCACAGATACTGGATTGTTGTCGTTTTTGGTGCCCATCGGCCTGTAACAAGAGCTTTTTTAAAGTGTGCAAAAAATAAAAAAAATACATATACTTATTTCCTAAAGGAAAAGTATTAGGTTAATCGTCATTAATGAGACATACTTACCTATATAAAATCGATATTAGATATGTCTTTTATTTTTTCAGCTGAAATTTGGTGGCCATTGGTATATCGCAAATATTATTTAGAAGTTAAACAGTGAAAAAAAACTTTTTTTCTACAAAATGTTTGTTTAAGAATTTATTCAAACAAGTAATGGGGAATCTTCAAAGGAAATACTGACCTGTGGAGTTCCACAAGGCTCAATACTTTCACCTTTATTGTTTAACATTTACACATGCTACATAGGGTCAAGTCTAAAGCATTGTAAGGAGCATATATATGCGGATGACCGGCAAATTTACTACAGCTTTACTTATGACGACTATTATCTAGCTAATCAAGATATTAACAGAATTGTGGAGCTCTCCCAAAAGCACGGTCTCATGATCAATGCCTCTAAGTCTGACGTTCTTGTCTTTGGTAAAAACAGGCGCCTGTTAGAGTTGCAACTGAATATCAAAGTAAATAACTCAAGTTTAAAGTTCTCAACTGCAACAAGAAATCTTGGCTTGGAATTGGATGTCGAATTGCGGTTTAAAAAGCATGTGAGCAACAATATCCAGAGAGCATACTCGTCATTAAAGATGTTATATCCCCATAGGCATCTACTATCACAACCTTTGAAAAAAAGACTTACCGATAGTTTAGTCTTAAGCTACTTTAACTTCTGTGATGTTGTGTATGAACCGTGCCTAGATTGTTCTGATAAAGTTCAGAAATCATGCCTTAGATTCGTGTATGGAATTAGAAAATTTGAGCCCGTTTCGCACAAATTGAGGGAGGCTATGTGGCTGAGCATGCAGGATCGAAGAAAGCTACATTCGCTAGTTTTATTTCATAATATAATAAATAACCATCGTCCTCCATACCTCTCTAATAAAATTAAATATAGGACTGATGTTCATATGTTGAACTTACGTTTTCGCGGACTTATTTCGCCCCTGCCTCATAAAACTTCATTATTCAAGAGATTATTTCCTTACCAAATTTATATGCTATACAATAACATGCCAGAGGACTTCAAAAAGTTAGGGGTTACAGGTTTTTGAGTTTAAATACAGGAATCGACTTTTGGATTTCAAATAGATTTTTTGTTTAATTTTTTCTTTTCAGATTTTTTGTGGAAAGTAGTAAACTTTGATTGTAGTAAAAGGCATGACTAAGTAGTGCAGTTATTGGTCGGACGTATTAGAAATTTGGTTCTAAAGTTATGAATTTGGGAGTTGAACTTAGAACTTTTTTTAATTGTTTTCAACTCCATTTTGCATATCAATGTTATGTATTTATGATATTCTGACTTAATCTGTACGTTGTTATGATTTGAATGCAAATAAATGTATTATTATTATTAAGAAATCGGATACTTTTATTAAACGATACTCCAACTTTTTTAATCTGAAATGTAAAATTTTGAAAGGGCCTTAAAGTAGAAATCTGGTATCGTATCGAAAAGAGGTACTGCGATTAGGTAAAAAATTCGATGCGGAGATTCTGATCGAAATTCACGTTTGGAGGTCTCCGAATTAAGAATATTATGATTTTGGAAAAGTGTATGTGAGTCAGTGTGTATCGGTAGTGTGTGTGATGGTGTTCATATGTGTGTTTGCATTCTTTATAAGCCGAAAGCAAATAATCCAAATAGCCCACGCATAAAGACTCACCACACATACACACACACAGAGATAACTTGTTCATCATTGTTATTAATTATGTAGATGTACTCAGTTTTTAGATTTTTTTGCTTTTTCTAATAAAAAATGTGACTTTTAATGTGTATCAAATATCTATTATACCTACTCTGATAAAATTTCTTACTTTAAACACTTTTCTATTTTGGATATTAAGTTTTGCTCAAAATGAGAACATTCATTAAATTTAAACGCCTATACCACACTATGACTATTATAGTCCCCTAGAGAAAATATCACCCGGTCAACACCTTGATTTTTTCTACCCCTACATAAGAAACCACAGCACAAACGAGCATCTGTTCCACACTTGCATAATGTGTCTTCTTCCTTCTTGTCTCTTTATTTTTTTTTGCTTCCCAGTTGCCTTATTATGTTATGCTCTAGTTAGTTAATAAGTTGAATATGCTATAAAGGCGTTCCGTAACACTATTAATCAAAACAATATTAACATAAGTATACATAAGGTACAACAAACTCACACATTTCACACAAGCGGCAACAACTACTGATATTTTATGAGATTTGATGAATGGTGGTTGTTATTGGATTTTCCGTTTTAACACTAATTTTACTAATTAATATTACTGTATTTATGTACTGAGAGAAATACGAGATGTACGATAATGGATGGTAAAACGTTTGATCTATATTATGTACCGATAAGTTTCTCTCTTCGGCAATGGATCACATTTAGGTACTATTATAATGTTGCAATTTTTTGTAATTATCTTAACATCGTTACTGGGTAAATGAAGACTATCGACATTCCGTCCATAAACAATCAGCGTATCGTTATATTTTAGTTTTTGGAAACTTGTACGAAAAAACACTAACGATGTTAATTTGACAGGATTTTTGTGAGTGCAGGAAATGTAGAATCTCCTTTCATTAAGTAATATTTACAAATGGAATTTGTGCCTTTAAATATGATAAAATAGAAATGATTTTGTTGTTTAACGGACAAAAATTACTGGTTTTACTTATAGAGTAATGTAATTCAGTGCAATCAGACTGAGTCGACAGTTCACGAAATAGTTTCGCTCTTATGATAATGATTAGATCGAGTATTACAGTCGTGCCCAACTAGAAATATCGACCTGTTTTAAGTTTTAGCTATACCGGGTGTACCCCCGGGAAAGGTTTCCACTAGACTGTGGAACAATCTGAAAATCTAAGGTCGATGAGGCCAATCCGGCTAAAATGTTTCGAGAATCTAGTATTTCCAGTTATACCGGAAGTGGGTATTAACTCCCTTATTCTAAATAGAACTCTAGATAAATTATATATTTTTTGGATTTTACTTGTAATTCTAAAGATAGTTCAAGTATATCATGTTATACCTATGTCCAATTTCGTGTCAAAAATTACGTTAATTAAAGAATAATTAAATTTTTTTATTCTATGGAAGCTTTAATAATTTAATTTGTTGGGATATCCTAGTAGTTATAGAGCTATTTTCTGCGCCTATTGCCTATGTATATTTTTCAATAAATATTAATACAGGGTATTCCAAAAAGAGGGTATAAAGTCAAATTGACAAAAGTGTCAAAATTCAACATGTTTAATTTTTAATTATTTTATTTTTTTTTGCATACAAAATAAGGGCGAGTTTATATATACAAGGTGTTTCTAAAATGGTGGTCAAAATTTGTGAGCGAATTTAAAGTGAAGATTGACAATCAAGTAATACCTTCCAAACAATCTGCAAAGAGTTTAGGGTTGGAAATAGATACTAACTTAAGATTTAGTCAGCAAATTTCTGCTAATCTTCATAAAGCCTATGCAAATCTAAAACTCTTATATCCTCACCGACACTCATTACCGATATATTAAAAAATTAAGCTTACTGAGGCGCTGGTTTTAAGCTTTTTCAACTATTGCGATGTAGTGTATTGACCATGTTTGACCAAGTATGACAAGGACCGGATACAACGGATACAGAAGTGCTGCTTGAGATACATCTATGGCATCCGCAAGTATGAGCACGTTTCACATCAACTCAAAACTTGCCGGTGGTTGGACATGGGGAATCGAAGGAGACTTCATTCTGCATGTTTATTTCATTCAATTATTATGTTTAAAAATCCACCGTACCTATACAACAAAATTGGTTTCAGATCAGATGTGCATACACTTCGTCTTCGTTTTAAAGGTCTTCTGTCCCCCCCGCCTCATAAAAGTGCTCTATTTCTTAGATCATTTTCTTTTAATATTTATGTAGTATACAATAATCTACCAGCACGTCAGAAGGAACTCAGTTATGCGCGTTTTAGGAACTCCTATCGGAGCCTTCTGTTACAAAATATGTAAGCATTTAATATATTATCATTTTTCGTTATGTGCTAAATGTGTTTTTTATTTTGTTTCTATATTAGGTATATTATCAATGTATGATAATGACCTCGCATTATAAATTAGCAAATTGTATGGAATATCACGTTAGAGGTATATAGGGAAGTGTTTTAAAATGATGTTCACTCAATAGGAGTATTTTTATTTTTATCTTTTATGCATATTTTATGGCGGAATGGGAAGAGAGAGAGGAAAAAAACAACAACTTCAGTTTAGTTTAAGTATGGGTCAGAATTTAATATCAGCACCGCTGCCTTCTGACCCGTTTCGTAGTCATTTATATCGTTTAAGTTTAGTATTAAGAATGGTGTTTTTGTAATTTTAATTTCATATGATTGCGAATAAACTATTATTATTATTTGGGGACGTCTAATCATGAAAAAAACCTAGATTGTAATTTTTCAAAAAGTCCTTATTTACAAAGATACAGGGTGATAAAAATGACTACCTAAGGACGATTTTATTGAAATATTTTCGAAACGAGTTAAGGTGATTTAATCAAATGTAGCATATTTATTCACCTAGTTAAATGTCGTGAACTGACATGAAATGGAATAAAAAAGGATGACCATAGGCGGGTAAACGGGGGGGGGGACCCTTGCCTTAATTATAACCTAACTTTTTTTTTTGTGACTTTTATTTCATTTGTGTCAAAAATATGATAAAATAAAGATTTCTACATAAAAAAGGCATAATTGTTTTTTCTCGAAAAACTTAAAGGTTTTCGAGAAATTTAGCATTAATAAAATTTTGGAAAACTTTTCGTTAGCAAACTGTATATCAATATCAAAATAAACTCAACAAAATTAAATAAATTTACCATAATTAATATTTAACAAAAATAAGTAATTTTAACAAAATCAATATCAAATAATTATTTTCCAAAATGTCCACCATTTGCTGCTATACAATTATGCACTCTAGAGCTAAAAGAGTACACTGTGCGCCTTAGTTTTTCTTCTGCATCAATTTCATTAAACGCATTACGTATTTTTTCCTGCAGTTGCTCGACAGTTTCAATTGGCACTGTTATAAACTTTGTCTTTTACTTGACCCGAGACAGTAAAATCTAAAGGATTTAAGTCAGCAGACCTAGTCGGCCAATTTTTAGGAGCATCATTTCCGCGCCTTTTAAATGTTTTGTTTAACCACTGACGACACCGTTTACTATAATGTGGAGGGGCGAGCCAAGGGAATATCTTCGAGGAATTGGAAGAGAATTTGCGACAGAAGATTAAAATACATTTCTCCAGTTAGATTTCCTGGGAAAATGTGATAACCCAGAAGTTCATTTTCTAATGTTGAAGCCCAAACATTTACTTTGAAAGAATGTTGATAATGAGTTACTTTTCTTGCATGAGGATTTTCATCAGCCCACACATGCTCATTATGCATGGTGAAAACTCCACTTCTGGTAAATGTGGCTTTGTCTGTGAATATAATATTAGAAAAAAACAATGGGTTTCGTTCTCTCATATCCAAAAGCCAGTGACAAAACTCTAGACGCTGCGGAAAATCTGTTGCTAAAAGATCTTGGACTTGGCGGTAGTGATAAGGGTACAGTTGTTGTTCTTTCGCAATCCGCTATACAACTGAATTCGAAGTTTGAGTTTGTTGCGCAAGTCGTCTTGTGCTAATGTTAGGATTTTCTTCAAAATGATGTAAAATTCCTTACTCATTTCGTACGTTTCTAACAGTTCTATTTCTACCTCTATCAGATTTCTTCATTACAAAAGTAAAAAATAATATTTTTAGAAAGAGATGGATACTGCATATACTGAAATTTTCAAAATCGAATTTCTCGAAAATCTTTAAGTTTTTTATGAAGAAAACTTTATTTTATCACATTTATGACACAAATGGAACAAAAGACAAGGGTCCCTCCGTTAGGTGAATAAATATGTTACATTTGATTAATTCATCTTTACTCGTTTCAAAATATTTCAAAAAATCGTCCTCCGGCAGTCATTTTTATAACCCTGTATCTTTGTAAATTAGGACTTTTCGAAAAATTACAATTTAGGTTTTTTTCAAGATTAGACGTCCCCAATGCTCTCACAAATTTTGACCACCTATTTTAGAAACACCTTGTATATTATTTAGTTTTTAAAATATTGACAATATTAGATTTTACTACTTTACTTTTTAATTTAATTGATTTTAGTTGGCCATTATGGCTTTAGAAATCAAATAAACATGACACTTGTGCTTGATAATTCAGATTTCTGATTTCTGTGTTCCCTTGGCGCATGCCCTACCTTATCCTTGTACATAGATAAATCCAGGAGAGCTGCGCTAGAGACGTGAATTAACAATTGAATTGTTCGGGGTTGTGGTAATTTTTAGCCCTATATATATTCTAATTATGTATTTTGAATGTGATGTTGTTTTTCTTTGATGTCTAGACATTTTACTGTTAGATTGGAGACAGATTGGTCTCACATCGAAAAAGTCTAATTAACTTTCCTAATGTCTATATATTTTGTTACTAATAATCGAGAGAAACGAGACAAGACGAACGTTAGTCTCGTCTCGACCCTTGTCTCGTCTCGTGGCAACTCTAGTATACGGACTGACCGAATGACAAACATTTTTAAAAAACTCTTATTTACGTCCAAAATGAAAATAATATTTATTTCCATGAAACTAAAATTTTTGCTTTGTATTAAAATCAGTTTCGTGCAACGTGAATACAGAAGTTTTAAACCTATTCTTTTTAAAGAACTATAGTTCCATCCTAAAAATAGAACATGCTTGTGCGTGCTTTAGTGTGAATTTCACCCCAAGATACAAAATATTTCGTTGATATTTTCGTCCTCTCTTATAACAACTGTTGTCTCTAAAGACACACATCTCCATAAAAACAATAATAATAATAACTCCAAAACACAAGTGTTCACACATCACACGGGGACGGGCACCATAATATATTACCCTGTTCTGTTATAAAGGTATACATTATTGTTCCTTCCTCTGATTTTTATTTTTGTCTATACGCGTTTGTTTGTCGTATTTTCGGCCACCAAAACGTCGAGCTTTTAGGGAAATTGCCCATAAAATTAGTATTAATTGCCGTGAACGTTGTAATAACTTAACGTGGATGAGAATTAAAACAAAGAAAAGTTCTTTACCGAAAGCGTGAAACCAATAATACACTTTTTGGGACATTAAAAGGTTCACAACACACATGACTATTTACCGATTAAAGACGCTCGTGATTTGAGAGGAAACCATTACTCACGCATAATAATAATACGCCAGAAGGACAATTTCCGTATAGTTTGACATTATGTTCTGTGATAAGTTAATGTATGAGGAATACTATCTAACACTATATTGATAAGGTCCCTTTGCGAGAGTGTTGTTGAAGATTGAACACTAAGGTAGTTGAGGTTGTCTGTTGAGAGGGATCGAAACATTTTTTAAAGCGCGCAGATTTCAAGAATTAAGAGCAAATGGACTGATTTCGGACGCGTTGTAGATTTTGAGTGGTGTGCCACAGGGATCAGTTCTTGGATCTCTATTATTTTTATCTATACATATTCGATCTTACTTTGCCGATTACGCAACTAAATCTGCTTCAAAACGCTAAGACATTCGAGATGGACATCAACAGTGTTGCGTCTTAGTCTACAGTATGGCAAATAAATTTACCGGGGGTCCCACGGGGAAGGGTTTATAAATAATAAATAAATAATTTCACAAAATTGAATGAATGTCGTCTTTTGTTTGGATAAATAAATCTTATTGTCGTTTTTTTATATTTTTTTGTGTAATTTGTGGCCTGATATGTAAAAATAAGTTTGGGAAAGCCTGATGAAGGTGCAAATAATGTAATGTGTTGTAGATGATGATGTATTTGGACAGCATAATAAACATGCGTTAATAGAATTTTGTGTTTTGAGAACCTAAAACCCCAAGAAATGGAAATTTTTTAAATATAAATAAGAAGGTTCAAGAATAAGGAAAAGAAAAAAATATCTAAAGCCAAAATAATTGCAATAAATGCATTTACCTGATGTTGTACTCATTTGCAACATTTTAGAGATTTTACCTGCCGAATATTTCTCATTCAAGTAGGTATATAGCTGGATATTAATGACAAGACGTGAAAGACTGCATGTGTGCTCTCTGCACCATTGCAACATATTTTTAAGCAAATTCTTGAGTCTTCCACGTTTCCTGTTTCCTGGAAAACAGCAAGAGTTACGCCTATCCTAAAATCAGGAAAGTCTGATGTGATTAGCAACTACAGGCCAATTTTCCTTCTTTGTAACTTCTCTAAGTTCTTGAGATTGTAATATATGAGAAAATTTATTCTCTGCTTTAGAATAGATTCTAATTTGGCTGTGTTTTCTGAGAACATATGTTCAGCTATCGATGATCTGCGGCAGGTGGACGTGATTTATACCGTTTTTTGCAAAGCATTTGACCGTATAGATCACTACATATTGTTGTATAAATTACAGAATTTTGGTTTCTCTTATCGTTTGGTCAACTTGTTCCGATCATATCTATTCCAACGATTACAGTTTGTAGAATATGAAGGCTTTAAGTCTTTTGTTTTTCCTTCTAGCGCGGGGGTTCCACAGGGCTCCAATATCGGTCCTTTGTTATTCAATATTTTCATTAATGACCTAGTTGAGTTTTATACGTGTGGTAGGCTTGCTTATGCTGACGATCTTAAGATCTTCCAGCCCATTAATTCCCCGAATGACTGCGATCATCTCCAGAGTAATTTGAACACCTGGTGCACGGACAATCGTTTAGAGTTTAATGTATCTAAATGCAAGATCGTTAGCTATTCCAAACTAAAGAACGCATTGAATTTTGATTACCAATAGAACAATGAGTCCTTGGAAAGGCTCAGCGAAATTAAACATTTGGGTGTTGTCTTCGACAGTGAATTTACATTTATCCAGCAGACCGTCAGTGTAGTATTGAACGCAAATAGAATGTTGGGTTTCATTATTAGGAACTGTCGGCAATTCAACGATGTTTTCACGGTTAAGCATTTGTTTTATGCTTTTGTTAGATCTAAACTGGAATTTGCCGCGATTATATGGAACCCAATATATAATACTCATATTAGATCCTTAGAGTCTGTTCAGCGCCGTTTCCTTAAATGCCTAGCCTATAAAGCCGACAATGTTAATCCTCCACAGGGAGTAGATCATGCGTCTTTGCTCTTGCGATTTAATGAACCTTCTCTCTTGACCAAAAGAAATATTCACGCAGTCAAGTTTTTATACAAATTATTGCACTGTGCCGTTGATTGCCCATATCCATTGGGATGTATTAGATTCCACGTTCCGCGATTGGGTGTTCGACATCTCGTGCCGTTCACTGTGGGCCCAGCCAGGACTAATATTTTGTTACAAAGTCCTGTTTACTTTATGTGTGACATTTTCAATCGGTGTTGTCGTGATTTTGATATTCATGGCTCAACTTTGTCAACCATTACTGATAGTTTATTTAATGGATAGTGTTTATTATTTAATATTGAACTGATATTGTTTGCATTTATTTTTGTAGTATTTAATGTTAATAGTTAGACTGTCGTGTTTATTTATTTTAAGAATTGAAAGTATACTTGGACAGAGTGAGTTAATTTTTGATTATTTTCGACATTCCGAAATATTTAATCAGTTTTTTATTGTTTTGTTTTGTAACGTATTTATTTGGTTGTTTTTTTTTTTGTTTTTTCCTCTTGATTTGATATGTATCTCATTTCAATTAATTCAAAAATGTATTTATTGATTTTCCTGTAAGTGGGTTTAACCTGTTGGGAATAAATGCTTATTTTTATTATTATTATTATTACAACTAAGGATAGAACTATAGACAGCTTAACAAATCAGCTGTGCGCATATGAGGACGTGTTACATGTTATAATAGGGTCTACGAGAAAGAATTGGCAAGACTTGAAGATAGTGAAAAATTGTAATTTAACCAAATGGGCTTTGAGGAAATTTCCTGGGAATTGACGGCATTTATCCAAAAATGCTGCAGGAGGGAGGAGACTACCTGATGCATATACCAGGTAAAAGTTTGGCAAATAAGTAGAGCAGCAATTACACCCAAACCTGACAAATCTGGACAGGATGAGACAAAGGCTATGGATCAATAAGTGACGTCTTTTTTGTTAAGGACGCTAAAATAAAATTCTAGAGACGGGGCTCTGGAAATAAAACCCGAACCAATATGCGTTTAGATGCGGCATGTCAGTTTGCTTACAATATACTTATTTTTTTTTTTTAAATAAATAATCATCCCTAAAGGCATTAAGTTTGTTGTTGTTTTTATGTGAAATTTTATAGAAGAGCATTTTCCCTTACATGAAATATTATAGGTACTCATTCTCAATAATCAATATAATCTAAACTTATGACAAATTACTAATTTTGACGGTTTTTCGGTTTTTTTTTAACCAAAATTTTTTACACCTAACTAAAAATCACCGAGCTACTGGTATGTTTCTGAAAAGACCCACATTTGCTTCTAATACGTATTTCCGAAATAAAAATTACAAATATCAATAATGGAAATAGGAAATAATAATACAAAAAAAAAAAAAAGAGAACACTACAGATGTTGGAAGACAAGAATATGTTTTGTACCTATTTAAGTTTATTGTCTCTAGTATTGTATTATGTGTATTTTAAGAATTTTATTTATATTTATATAATGTTATTGTATTGTATGTTTGTAGACTGACGGAAAAAAACCTGAAGAAGACAAAAACTGTTTTGTCGAAACGTCGTAAAAGGAAAAAAAGATATTTGACATGAAATTAAAAAAATTTATCTCACCATTGTTTGTTAATGCGAACCAAAAACCCAAGAGATATCCAAAAAATTAAAAAACACGTGAGGAGAGTGCGAAGGTGATCATGTCATATCCGTTGAACTTAGGTGAGGAGTAGAACGAATATGCGCCATATTATACTTTGTATACAACAGGTAGCGCAAAAAGTAGTACCTTTTTGAACCAACGCATAATAATTATATTTAAATAATGTTTCTTACGTAGACAAATATGGTAGTCGTTTAATAATAAATAGATTTAGTGATATTTATTTAAAAATTCAATATTTGCAATAATTAACTTAGTAAGTATACTGTGGATATTAAGTGAAAAACATTAACAGCTAAAAAAATAAACAAAATAATAAAGAGAAAAAATTCGAACGCAACTCATGCACCCGCAACACCTGGTGAATTCTAATCGGCTTATTTAAGGCGGTCTCGCGCTCCAGCAATAGAGGGCCCGCTGTTCTGTCTCGCTGTTACAATTACTAATTGATACCGATTGATTTTTAAAAGTGGTTCTTTCTTTCTTGCCTGTGTGCGTGCGTGTTTTAAGTATCTCGTTCTAAAGATAAAGCCACATTGATCGGTGTAAGCGATTGTCAGAGAAAAATGGCCAATCGTTAAACTAAATACGAGGTAATGTAGTACTTTTGGGCTGCTCTATCGTTTTATAATTAGGCGTTTTATCATTTTGTAATTACTCATTTGTGAGGATATTACAAACAGTTAAATTAACGGCGACCGAATTAATGGTATCTAGTAAAAATGTATTAGAAATAGAACATTTAAAGTTGAAAGCGGACTTGACAAAAATTTAAAAGTGTGTTCAAACTTTGAAAACATAACCAGCTTGAAAACTGACACACAAAAGTAGAATGTTTGAAAAACGTTAGAACTAATATTCTGGTCGGTCATGTGTGAAAGTGATGCATACCCTAATCATTATTTTAGACCACATAATAATTTTCGTTGGCGTTATGTAAGTATTATAAACTAAACTCCATTCGATTCCAAGGTTTCACCAGAAGTTACATCAAAACTACAAATATAAACAGGGTGTTTCAAAACAACGCGACAATATTTAACGTGGAGATTTCTAAGGTTATTTTATGAAAAAATGTTCCCATAATCATACGGAAATGCATTGTTTCCAAGATACAGTGTGTTAATTTTTTTTTGTAAATACCGATTTTTTTAATTGAGTCAAATATCCTTACCGATTTCCTTGAAATTTATATGGCCTTAACTAGATCAAAATTATTAAGTCAAGTGGCGTTAGGAGGGAAACGTAATAAAAATTATTGAAAAGAAAAATGTAGGCCACTGACTGTAATTTAATATAGATATGTCTTCAGATAAACCGACGAAAACTACAAATTCCATCTCGGCCAATCCAGCGATTTCCGTATGTTTCTGTTAAAAACTCATGTGCAACCCGACTAAAATGCACGATCGTGCATAAACCTCATCGCATTTCTTATTGCCAATGGTAGGCTTTCCAGAAATCCAGGAAGCGTGTGTTCCAGATAGTAGCCATATGCCGCTCTGGTAAGTCTTCCTGGTAAAAATACAGGTCCAATTGAGCAGTCACCCACAATTCCAATCCAAACGTCATCGAGCACTGATGTTGGGAATGATCTTCAAGTATCGCATGCGGATTTTCATCACACCCTGATTGATTATTGTAAACATTCCTTATTACATTTCATTAGTAAACAAAATCAACATCCGTAGTTGAGGAATTTGAACAATTTTGTGCAAAAGCTATTGACAGATTCCCATAATTAGAGGAAACTCAGCAGGAATTAGTGCTTGGACGCGTTGGTTGTGGTATGGATATAACAAATTGTCCTTAAGAATGCTCCAAACAGTACTATTACTTACATTCATCACTTCAGCAACTTCATATGCATAACATTAAGTTCAGCAATCTTCTTTCGCTCCCAAGCCACAGCACTCCTATTCTTGAGCGATCATTTTCTTTTCAAATTTATAAACACTATAAAGCATACCTGATTATCTAAAAAATTATGTGTTTATACTTTTAAAAACAAATTCGTGAAAAATTATTGAATCCACTTTGACACGATCCGTAATTTCCCACTATTTTGAAGGGATTTTTTCACATATTTTTGAAATTGTATATATTTTATGTAATTTTTCAAATTTGTAATTTCAATTCAATGTTTTTTTGTACTTATATTTGTCATAATTTAACCTTACATTGACGGTACTTTGGATATGGTATTTAATTTTGGAGTGAATTTCCATATCAATTTTCTACTGCCATTCTGCCCATTTTGTAGTTCTTTATTTTTCAGGTAGATATACATATAAATTATATAATATAGAATTGTATCTTAGTTTGAACTGCAAATAAACTTATTATTATTATGTCTCTTCGGTTGGCCAAAATAGAATGGTGCGGCCTATCTCCAGTGATGTTGATTATCCCTCTATCTGTACCTCCAGCTCGAGAAATGAAAAGAAGTGTGTCTGATGCGTACAGACACAGACGGGGCCCATCGTCCCGACCGTCTTCGACCTCGCCAGGTGTCAGGGGGCAGGGGAGCATAGCCGTATAGTTCTCATCCACTCCATACTCCGCATTGTTCGTGAGTGAGAATCCCACTCTTGTGCTTAAGCAGGCGAGTATGACTTCCTTCTGCAACCTGCTTGCTAAGTTTGCCGTGGGTACATCCTACGAAGGTCGTTCTCCTTAACAATAATGTTCGTCATGCCTAATTATCTATGGATGGCAGATTAGCAAAAGTGTACCGGGGCACGGAGGTTTTATCAATACCGTACGAGTGCCGCAGATGGAAATACAGCACACGTAAAGCCGCATCATGGCGATTAAGTTCAGCTTGGCGTCCTTTCTTAATTCCTTCATTTGTTGATCCTGAACAACAATGCCAATGTCATGATTATACTGCTGAACTACGATTATTGTGTTCTTTAGAACTTTTTCCCAGAAAGCATACGCAGTTTCAGGTCATCCATAAAAAATTGGTGAGTGACCTTATGCCTCCCGGCTGAAGGTGTGCCGCAGAAGTATCCGCGCGTGTTTCGCAGGGAAACTGACAGTGGTAGTAGAGAGATACAAAACAGAAAGGGACTAAGAGAATCTTCTTGGAAGATGCCTCTTCTGAAGGTTACCACTCCAGTTAAAGTCCATGTGTCGCCTATTGTTACGGCAAAATGAGTCCTCCATCCGCTTTATGCATCTCATCACCGAGACCAATATTGTCAGCAAGGTGGTCCATAGTTGAGTCAAAACCTTACGATAGTCGATCCAGACCATCGAGAGATTCCGTTTAAACTGCACAGAATCCTGCGTGACAGTTCAATCTATCAGCAGACATTTACGACAGCCAGCAACACCCCTCTTTGACCCACGATGCTCGGATACCCCACGAAACACCGGATCAAACGCGTTCAGTATCCGCTTGTATAAAATTTTAGTGAACGCCTTTTAATAAGCGTTTAAACATGTTATTGGATTGTAGTTCGTTGGATCCGACAAAACCCCGTTCCTTGGAATTATTGCTGACCGCTCCTCGACAAACCAAGTTGGAATTTGCTGCGTCCACTTCGCCACGCATCGAAAATGCGGGCCAAATGAGGATGGTATTTTCTACCAGTAGGTATTAATTTCATCCGGTTCTATGGCAGCAAAGTTCTTGATGGTGGTGGTTATTATTATTATTGTTATACATATATGAATTTCCATCCTTTAAACTTTAAACACTTGATATAGTTATTACAGACATTCACTGTTGCAAAAACATGATGGGGACCCTAAAATGTTTATTCCCATCTAAATCTCCACATCGAAATAATACCCCGCGTCTGTACTATACTAGTATAGGGTGCGGGTCATAGAAAGTTACACTTTCACAATAATAGAAATTGTGCATTTGCGACACGACTTCCTGTAATCCGCCGGTGCGTGTGGGACTCAAACTTTGGAAGATGGGCCAGCTAATGCCCACTAAACATCTGCGGTTAAATGAGCCATCTGATCACAGCTACATGGAGTCTCTTATTTTGATTTCAGAAGGCCTGAACCTATTCTTTTTCGTCTCATCTGCTGCATGAGTAATTGGAAATTCTCCCGTTTTTTTCGCATTGCTTTGCCTCTGCTTTGAATACCGCTAGGAGCGTCGTTGTCTCGACTAGAGAGTCATACTTGGCCTCTTAAACATCCTTGCTGGTTCCTCGGAGTCGTAGTCCACCGCTGCCCGCAGAAGTGGATTCTGATGTCGCTCAGCCTATTCAAGCTTCCGGCTGTGCGAGATGTTCCCTCAAGAAGTTAAGACTCAAATCCCTACAGATGTAGTCGTTCCTCACGTACCATGGTGCGTCGAGAGCTATTCTGATAGCATTATCCTCTTTTGCTTCAATTTTCCTCTGGTATGACCTCGATGCTTGTCTCCATGCTGCTGACGCGTACGACATGACCGGTCGAACGACAGCCTTGATTAGGAGTAGCTTGCTTAATGTTAGAAAAGCGGCGTACCTAGTACCTATCAATTATACAATGCTTTCCTACAGTATTTAGACTATATATTACCTGTACCCCAGATCCTTAATTTCTAGTACAGCGGATTATTTCGTAAGACGAACGTGCTATAGGTGAAGATCAGAATTTCCAGCGGTATTTATGACTGACTGCAAATCTAAGCTTTTTATCATTGATTTTTATTGAATAAACTGGTGATAATAAATTAGTAATTCAAATTTACCAAAAAAAGATATATCAAAGTGTTTTGTAAACTGTTTTTTACTTTTCCCTCTTGGAACCATATGGTCTCACATAACTTCTTATAAGTAGATATAAAGTATTAAACATTTATATTGCAGTCTTGATATGTTCCATTCCGTGTGCGTGTTGAGTTCACTTCTCCGAATTACCTTTGCGGGGATCCCATGCCATTGTCTTATTATTGTTTGCTGGTTTTGTTTAAAGGAGACCGAAACGCGATAATGGCGCGATATCGTTTTTCGGTTGTATTGTTACTGATGATTGTGCTTGATAATGTTCGCATTTAAAAAAGTGCATCTTAATTTTTTGGTATACGTACCTATACAGATACGATAGATATATTATGGGGAGTAACTTGTATTTTATTTTGTTATTTAATTTTATTTGAGGTTTGCAGTGGTTTTTGAGTACTGTCTTTAAAAGGTTTGCAGGGTTTTCAACAAGTCCAAATAATTTTTTCATTATTAACATTTGATTATAAAGGGTGTCCCAAAATCAAAGCAATTTTTGAATTAAATAGAAAACACAGTTTTTAGTCCTTTGATTGTAAGTTTTTTATTGAATCATAAAGCACATAGGATAGTGTTATTTATGGAATAACTCATCGAGCAAATGGCCTCCACGGCTTTGCATACACATACGCACTCATTTGTCGCAATTTTCCATGACCATTTTGCATAAATGTGCCTGAATTGTAACCATCTTGAATTGGCGGGTATTGTTTACATTCAGAAAGAATACTAATTTTATAGCTCAATCCAATTGAACCCCGATATGCTATTGCTACTGGTTCGATTCAAGCTTTACGAGCGGCTTGTACTTCAAGTTTTAATTAAGAGCAAACAAAGAATATCAACTTTATTAATCTGTATTAAAATAATATAAAATTAACTAACCTTTTATAATTCTGGATCTATGCTGGTCACCCATAATTTATTTAAAAGAAAAACTCTAATTAAACGACCCTTCTGTTCACCAACATAACGAAAGCTTTATTTGAAATAAAACGCAAGGGTTTGGGCTCAAATCAACTAAATTTAATAATTAAAATGAATAATAAAAATGAATAACTACAAATCTTGGTCATTACTTGTACAACTTAAAATAGGGAAATTAATATAATTACGAATAATTCCCATACGAAACTTTTAATTACAATTGAAAACTGAATATAATTCCACTACTAAAAGAAACAAACATTAATCTTTATTAAAATTGATTTGCAAAACAAAAAGGCCTTCAATTAAAAAGAGTAAACAAAAAAAACTTACGGAAGCTTTACGTTGATTACTATTAAGAAACTTTAGAGAAATTCAGAACGAATCTCACTTGGAAAGGATTGCATTGCCAAATTGCTTCACAAAAATGAGAAGTAGGTACTATAGACTGAACATAGCCAATAAGAAAGAAGGCATTTTAAAATACAACGCTATAAAATGCAACTACAGGGTGAGTAATTTTAGAAATAAAATACATTTTTATATTGACTGTAATGATTGTTGTTACTTAGGTATCTTATGTTGGAGGTCGTTCAAAAGATTAACCAGTCACTACCATTTGTAAAGCAAGGAACAATACGATTTTATAATTACTCCTCATTCTTCCGAACAGCGGACTGGCCTAAAACCCATTGTTAATATTTTATTAGCCCTTTATATATATTCTTTGATATGGGAAACCATGTACGCCCTCCAAATAGCTTCTGTATATAATAATAATAGTCCGACATTTAATTTATATGAAGGTATTTCGATAATCCTTTTCAATATATGCATTTATTTTTCCAAAAATCCATAAACAAACATAATATTTTCGACTAAAAAGACCCTTTTATAGGTAGGTACTAATCCCTTTATCACATTGGAAAAGGCACCAGAGATAATAAGTTTATTCTTTACAGATGTTGTATAATATTCATAATAGATAAGCACTTAAAACTTTTAGAAACATTTTAATAGACCAAACTGTTCTGCAAAAAGGTACTCTTGTTTCATAGACCAATTGTGAACCGTTTTTAAGAAGCAATGGATTTAAATTAGTATGAATCATGTTTCAGAGTATGCATTGTGTGTTATTAAAAAATTTGCATTTTCCACTGTGCACGAAATTCTCGCTTCGTAAATTCTGGCATTTTGATAGCCAAAATCCTATTTTTAACTAAACTACTGTTTAAAATACGAATGACGCATCTGTCATCAATTTGTCAAATAAACTGTTTTTTTTTTGTCAATCTATTATGATTTGGTTTTTGTCATAATTTCTAATAAGAAGTACCTATGCATTGCAACAAAAATTCAAAACGATTTAACCCGAAAACGGTGCCTGCCATTATTTTAGTTCAACAAGAACATCTTTTTTTGTAGAATATCGTAAGATTTCATAATTTTTAAATAAATCGTGAAAAAAGTGTATACAAAAATTTTGTGGTAATTTTAACCCACTGACAACCCCATTTGGGCCGCAACTAAGCTGGATCCACAAGCAAAACTGACAAAGTAAATTCATATTATGCTTTTTCAAGTTAAAATAAAAGATACAAATTTAAATATTGTAAGAAAGTTTTGAGTATAATCAAATTATTGAATTGAAATTAAATGTTCAAGAATATTAATATAAAAGATATACCTCGAATCCAATAAAACCGAAGCCATCATAAAGTGAACAATAATCAATAATTATCTTCGCGTCTTAGAAGCGGCACACTTAATTTAATTAATTTCCGAAACTCCTTTTACTGATGAAGTTCTGGGGAGCTATCTGTCTCTCTCTTTCTTTCATCAGAAGCAACTTCGTACTTTAATATACACATGGAGTTGGTATGATGATTATTATTGTGAGCGTGCTAAAGTTAAGGAGCGAACCGAGAAGACAATCAAGCAGCTCCCTCACTTCATATTTATCGGTTTCTATGTTGATTCTCGCGCACGGCACGGGGTTCATTCTCTCTTATGGCGTGATCCGTTCTTTCTTCTTGTATATCGGATTATTATTATTTTTATAGGTAGTAGTATCAGTATCAGATTTAATTAGAGATATGTAGACGCGAGACTGGTGACCGGTCGGCATTTAGTGACCACTTCAAAGTTAGAATGTCTGAGATATAATAAGAAAATAATGACGATTCCAGCTGTTTTATTTTTCAGTTGTAAATTTTTGTATACATATAAGTATAAAGCTGTTTAATAATTTTATTGGTATAGTAACAACTTAAAACGATGGTAGTAGAAGAGAAATGCTGCCATAATATTATGGTCTATTAAGATTTTAGGAATGGATTAAAATTAAAAAAAATTATTACTTACCTGTTTTTAGAATCCAGATTTAAAAGTTTTCCGTTTTGAATGGATTTCTTGTGACAACATTTGTAGTGTTAGCAGACTTGTCAATAGAATGTAGCAGGAATTCCATGAATGTAAGTATATTAAGAAATAATAACTACTTTCTTAACGTATGAAGAGCTTTTGAAATATTTGCGTTTTTCCTTCTTTAGGGATATAATTATAGCCGTAGAGATTTTTAATTAAAGCTAGATTAGATTCCAATTATTTTAAAAGATTAATTAATTTAAATCTCTGTTTACGAGCATATAATAAATGAATATAATTATTTTAATAATATTTTTTCTCCTATTGACAGTACCTAACATGCAAATTTTGCAGACAAATACAAGTACTTCATGCAACAATATTTGTTTTTGACTACGCTTTTTTTAGTGAGGAGAGTTGTACTTTTCCGCACCCAGTGCAGTAAAGTCACTTTTCGGCACTCAATGCTGTAAAGTTACTTTTCGGCACTGGTTTCAGTATTTCTGTAACCAATATATAGTCAGGTAGTGCTTGATTTGTTACACATAATATTAATAACTGTTTATCCACATTAAAAGAAGAAGTACTTATAGCTTACTTCTGTTTATCCAGCAAATAATGATAACCTGTTAAGCTAAAAATCGAAAATTTTATCATTTTTCTCTATGACACATTAATACCTGATATTATGACAAAAGGTATATTTGACACATTTGTGAATTATTGTTGTCACCTGAATTGCCAATCGACAGTTGAGGTTAATAAACATTAAACGAGAATGCCGCATGTTACTGTAAAATTTGAAGCGGTCGTAGCAAAAAATTTGTACCTAACACATTTTTTCGCACTTGACAAATGACCGAACTCCACTGCGCGTTATGTTCCGTCAACTATCGTCCCGTGGGGAAAAGTACTTGTTAGGTAAATAACTATTATGTGTTTTTCTTTTGTATTAATAATAATTTAAAAATAAGGCAAATAAATATATATTATTTTGCTTAGCAGATAATTAATAATTTACAAAATATAACAACAGTTATACTTGATTGATAATTAAAACCGTAGTTAAATAGAATTTGACACAATTTTGACATGTGTCATACATTTGCATTATTGTGTTTGCTAACATTTATACGATTGCGATATCCGATCACAAATTAGCCTGTCAGTGAACTTCCTATTCCGTAAAATGTGTCAGTTGTAGTTCTACAAATTCGTAAAATTGATTTTCGTTGAGTCCCTTGTTCTACCATTTTCCTCCACTACACCATAATTATTATTATTTTTTCCTTCTAGGAACATCTTTGTTTTTATAAAATGAATTTTTGTCCGTAAATATAAATGAAAAATAATTTCGTGGCATAGCGGTCAAAATGACTGATTTTACCTACAAAAGGAATTTTGTAGGCACCGATATTGTAGATGGGCAACGATTATGGTAGTCTGACGAGCTCATAATATGAGCGAAACGAATTCGTCAGTATCTGTCGGTCCATGCCTCGGTCTGGTTCTACTGAATTAGACTGAAGCCCTGCTAAATTAAACAAAGTCCCTTGTGTAGGTAAAAGGTAAAACCAGTCATTTTTTCCGCTATGCCACGAAATTATTTTTCATCTTTGTTTTTCTTTTCGACCTAATTTTTATTTGTTGTTATTTTCGTGATGATATTGTATGTTTTATTTTTTGGCAGTAATATTCGAACACTATTTTCTTATTGCACTGTGTGGTTCGCATAAATACTCGATTTACTACTTTTCATTTATTTATTGGTGAACAGAGAATTCGGCGTTAGGGGATTGTAATAATAATAATTATCCAGTAAATTTATTTAAAACAATGACATTTTGCAACAATAATAGTTTCAGTGGTAACACATAAATAACAAACTTGTTACCCAACAGAATCAACGAAACGGCGCCGAAATCATGATACTGTCAGTCAAATTTCGTATATAATTAATGTTACATTATGAAACAAGCTTGTTATAAATAAATCCTCCTGATATAGATAATTGGATTCAATGAAGTGCTTACTTCTTGCCTGCGCAAAAATTAGATTAGAATTTGTTATAAAATAATCAACGTTTTTTATAATGTGCTTTGACTCAATTTATTCGATTATTTTTTGATAATCGAATTAATTGGTTGATTAGTAACGATTTATTATGTAAACCGTAACGGAGAATGTTTGTTTTAAATCTGGGTGTACATTGTATATAAACCTTACTCGATGTTGACAACTTAAATTATATTTTTCATCTTAGATATTAACCTAATTGTTTGCTGAGAATGGTCATGAACTGGAACTATAATAATAAATTATGGTGATGGTGTTAGGCTTTGTATTTTTATTTGTTTATTCCTCATTTCGTATATTGAATATTTCGCATATTTAAAGACCCATAAACTATTTTTGTGTTAATTCTATATTACTAAGAATGGTCATTCAACAAGTCTGTAGGATAAGTTTTAGTGTCTACCGCCGTGACAGACGATTTGATGCAGTACGTGAAACAAAGGGTGGGGGCGTACTTATTGGCGTGGCTGATAGATATGGCTCAGAGTTAATTATTTTAGAAGACTTTGTGAACATGGTCCCATTGATAGATATTATTTGCTGTAAAGTTACTGTTGGATTTTTGGTTGTTTATTTTATTGTTATATATATTCCCCCTCAGGTAACAAATGATGATTTTGATCTTTTTTTCGAACATTTTGCCACATCAAGTGTTTTTAATGATAATAATGTGATTGTTATTGGCGATTTTAATGTACCGTTGTTTAACACGAATGTTCACACCACCGATAGGAAAAGCATTATAATTAACAGCTTTATTTCAACTGCTAACCTTTTTCAATATAACAGGGTACCTAATGTGAGCGGCCGATTTCTCGACCTAGTTTTGTGTAATTTCGAATGCAATGTTACCAGGAATGATATTCCCCTTGTCAGCGAAGATGCGTATCATCCAAGTTTACAAGTTGATTTTGTGGCTAGTATGCCTAGTACTGACAACTTTGGTATTAAGGGCAATCCTCAGAATGTATACAATTTCAGAAAAGCGGACTTTCCTCTTATGTATAGTTTAATATTTGATGCTGATTGGTCGGATGTTTATGACTCTGCAAATGTGGACCAGTCTTGTGGTGAGCTATATCGTGTCCTTGACAGCGTATTTCAGACATGTGTTCCCTTAAAAGTTAAGCGTAAAAGAAGGTTTCCGGTTTATTTTACTAGAGAGATAATTGATAATATACACAAGAAAGAGAAAGCACATAAAAATTTCTGCAGGTTCAAGTCTGATTATTATCGAGATAAATTTATGTCTCTTAGGAGATTATTAAAAACTCAAATAAAACAGGCATCATCACACTACGTTTCTAATTGCGAACAGTCGATTAAGAGTGATCCTCGTCAATTTTGGTCATTTCTGCAAAGTAAGCGGAATCACTCTAGAATTCCCGGCACAATGGTTGCTGACGAAAACATATATACCTCTCCTCATGATATAGTTGATGCATTTGCAGGATTCTTCCACAATGTTTATGTTGATTCGCGTCCCATCTCTGATGATATTATGCAGATGCCATATGCGGATACTGTTGATGTTATTGATATTACTATCGATGATATTATCAAGGCTGGTAAATCTCTTAACAATAAGCTTACATGTGGCACAGATGGTCTCCCTAGTTTCCTCGTGAAAGACTGCATCAGTGTGCTTTCTGCACCATTGCAACATATTTTTAAGCAAATTCTTGAGTCTTCCACGTTTCCTGTTTGCTGGAAAACAGCAAGAGTTACGCCTATCCTAAAATCAGGAAAGTCTGATGTGATTAGCAACTACAGGCCAATTTCCCTTCTTTGTAATTTCTCTAAAGTTCTTGAGATTGTAATATATGAGAAAATTTATTCTCAGATTCAGAATAGATTCTCTGAGCATCAACATGGGTTCTTGAGTGGTCGTTCATGTGTTTCTAATTTGGCTGTGTTATCTGAGAACATATGTTCAGCTATCGATGGTCTCCGGCAGGTGGACGTGATTTATACCGATTTTTGCAAAGCATTTGACCGTATAGATCACTACATATTGTTGTATAAACTGCAGAATTTTGGTTTCTCTTATCGTTTGGTCAACTTCTTCCGATCATATCTGTTCGAACGATTACAATTTGTAGAATATGAAGGCTTTAAGTCTTTTGTTTTTCCCTCCAGCTCGGGAGTTCCACAGGGCTCCAATCTCGGTCCTTTGTTATTCAATATTTTCATTAATGACCTAATTGAGTCTTTTACGTGTGGTAGGCTTGCTTATGCTGACGATCTTAAGATATTCCAGCCCATTAATTCCCCGAATGACTGCGATCATCTGCAGAGTAATTTGAACACTCTGTGTACCTGGTGCACGGACAATCGTTTAGAGCTTAATGTATCTAAATGCAAGATCGTTAGCTATTCCAGACTAAAGAACGCATTGAATTTTGATTATCAATTGAACAATGAGTCCTTGGAAAGGCTCAGCGAGATTAAAGATTTGGGTGTTGTCTTCGACAGTGAATTTACATTTATCCAGCAGACCGTCAGTGTAGTATTGAGTGCAAATAGAATGTTGGGTTTCATTATTAGGAATTGTGGGCAATTCAACGATGTTTTCACGGTTAAGCTTTTGTTTTATGCTTTTGTTAGATCTAAACTGGAATTTGCCGCGATTATATGGAACCCAATATATAATACTCATATTAGATCCTTAGAGTCTGTTCAGCGCCGTTTCCTTAAATACCTAGCCTATAAAGCCGACAATGTTTATCCTCCACGGGGAGTAGATCATGCGTCTTTGTTCTTGCGTTTCAATGAACCTTCCCTCTTGACCAGAAGAAATATTCACGCAGTCAAGTTTTTATACAAATTGTTGCACTGTGCCGTTGATTGCCCATATCTATTAGGATGTATCAGATTCCGCGTTCCGCGATTAGGTGCTCGACATCTCGTACCGTTCACTGTGGGCCCAGCCAGGACTAATATTTTGTTACAAAGTCCTGTTTACTTTATGTGTGACATTTTCAATCGGTGTTGTCGTGATTTTGATGTTAATTTCTCAAGTTTGTCAGCTATTACTGATAGTTTATTTAATGGATAGTAATTATTATTTGTTTTTCCAAAATATTTAAATATTTAATCAGTTTTTTTTATTATTTTTGTTTTGTAACGCATTTATTTTGTTGTTTTTTTTTTTTTGTTTTTTCCTCTTTTCGAAAACGAAAATGTATTATTTATTGATTTTCCTGTAAGTGGGTTTAGCCTGTTGGAAATAAATGCTTATTATTATTATTATTATTATAAGTAAGAAAAAACAAAATTTTGACAAATCTCGATTTTATTCTTCATCATAGTTGCCTTAGAGGGCAATAATACAACGAGTACGAGGGTTGCCATTTATATTTCAGGATTAGAGAACAAAAACAAATATTAATCATCGAAAATCACTTTATTGTTTTTCAAAATATTCCCCATGAAGATCTATACACTTTGCATGCGTTTGAACCAATTGTCGAAGCACTTTTGCCATTCTGATTGAGGTATCTCCAAAACATGCATTCTGAATGCAGTAACCGCTTCTTCAGGTGTCGAAAAACGTTAACCTCTCAGTTTGGAAGACAACTGGCAAACAAATTGTTGTGTACCACTCAGAATTGACTGTTCTGCGTTGTTCTAGTGGTGCGGTTGCAACATGTCCAGTTGTTCCGAAAAAACAGGCGACCATTTGCTTGGAAGTGCTTCGTGCGCGAACAACTTTTGTTGGATTTGGCTCATCTTGAAACACCTTTACAGTCGACTGCTGTTTACTTTCGGACTCATACGCGTAATTCCACGATTCATCATCTGTCACGATGTCATAGACGTGTTTCGAAGCACCGCGATCGTATTTTTTGAGCATTTCTTTCGACCAATCGACATGAGCCTTTTTTGAGCGATTGACAAATTGTGTGGGATCCAACGCGAACAAATTTTTTTGACAGTCAAATGTTTATGTAATATTGAATGTATGCTGGTCCCACTAATGCCTAAGGTTGTCTCAATCTCTTGATAGGTCACATGACGAGCTTGCAAAATCAGTTCGCGCACAGCATCAATGGTTTTCGGAACAACAACTGATTTTGGACGACCTTCACGAAATTCGTCTTGGAGTGAACTACGACCACGATTGAATTCACCATAACATCGATAAACAGTGGTGATAGAGCTTCATCGCCAAAAATTGATTTAAGTTCATACATGCATTGTTGCTGAGTTAATCCAAGTCGAAAGTTGTAAAAAATAATCGCACGAAAATGTTCACGATTTAATTCCATTTTTGGGCCGAGATGAATCTTTTAAGTTACTGTAAACAACACAAATAGCGCTCGTATGTCAAAACGTTCTGAGTACGTATAACCTCAAAAATGTCCAACATCACGATAGAGCTGTCAGTTGCCGGATTGCAACACCAGGGTTGCCAAATCCCGAAATATAAAAGGCAACCCTCGTATAGCGATTTTCCAACTTTTCGATACCAGTTTTAAAGTACGATTTCTCTTTCTCGTCAAAATAGGCCTCACTTTCAGCGATTACTTCATCATTGGACTTAAATTTCTTTCCAGCAAGCATTCTTTTGAGATCTGACAACAGGAAAAAGTCACTGAGGGCTAAATCTGGAGAATACGGTGGGTGGGTAAGCAATTCGAAGATCAATATATTCATTTTTGCCACAGTTTTCATCGATTTGTGACACGGTGCATTGTCTTGGTGAAACAACACTTTTTCCTTTTGCAACTGTGGCCGTTCCTTTGCGATTTCAGCCCTCAATCGATCCAAAAGTGCACAGTAATAGTCACTGTTGAATGGTGGTTCCTTTTTCGAGGTAGTCGATGAATAATATTCCGTATTATTCCAAAATACAGACGCCATCACCCGACCGGCCGACTGTTGAGTTTTTGCTCACTTTGAATTCGGTTCGTCTTTTGCTCTTTACTCAGCTGACTGTCTTTTGGATTCTGGTGTGTAATAGTGAAGCCATGTTTCATCCATTGTCACATATCGACGATAAAATTCCATTTTATTGCGGTTTAACAGCGCCAAACACTCCTCTGAAGCATCAATTCGTTGTTGTTTTGGTCGACTGTGAGCTCACGTGGCACCCACTTTCCACAGAGCTTTCGCATACCCAAATGTTCGTGTAAAATGGTAAAAACACTACCATATGATATCTTTGCAATGTTGGCTAGGTCGTACACCTTCAATTTGCGATCGTTCATAAGCAATTTGTGCATTTTTTGGACGTTTTCTAGAATAATAGCTTCATTTGGGCGTCCACTGCGCTCTGCATAAATTGTGCTGGTACCACCAATTCAGCAATCCAATTCTCTACCATATGTGTCTCGATGGAGCAGAGTTCGGATAATATTTATGAAGCCATTGTCTGGTTTCCACTTTTTTTTTCATCAAAAAGCAATGCTTTATCTAATCACGAAATTCACTTTTTTCCAATTTTTTTTTCAATAACAAAAGTTGCTATAATTCACGAATCAATAGTCAGATTACTGTCAAATTGAGACACGTATCGTTTGAAGGTAGTACTAAACAAAAATTATATGGAAAAAATTCTAGTAACGCCATCTATGTGTCGTCGTACGGACTTATTGAATGACCTAATAGATAATAATAATAAATGACTTTATTGCAATAAAATTATTACAAAAGGCGAAGACGAGGCGTATGCCTCCTAACTTAACCTAATATTCATAATACCTAACGCAATACAAATTTACCCCTATGCAAAAAATAAAAATATAAACAAGATACTATTACACAAACAACAAATTATTGGCAGCATAACAAAAAACCATTCGACATTGCAGCCATTACCCCACTAGACCAAATTGGATATAATATTCCGAATACGCAATTTAAATTTTAACCCCAATAATAATTTCACTTCATCTGGGAGCATGTTGTACATATGGGCCACATTGTAAGAGAAGCTCCTCTCAAACTGAGCCGTCTTGTGTTTGGGCGGCGTTATAATAGATTTGTGTCTGAGATCCAAGTTGTGTACGTCAAAACGAAACTTGATCTTCTGGTATAAGTATGATGGTAGTTTTTGAGTGATTAGTTGATTATAAATACTATACATATGTAGTACCCGCCGCTCTTTCATATTCAACCATCTTACTTCCCGCAACTTTGCTGAGACCCCTCTGTCATATTTTCTTATCCCGCCTATGAGACGCACACAACAGTTCTATATCATTTGTATACGTTTCTCATCAACAAGTAACAGTCACGAACTGTAGACCACATCACAAAAATTAAAATGTGACAGAACCAACGAGTCGCACAGGACCTTCTTTAGTTTCGTATTTAGAAGTTTTCTTTGAGCATATATTAATTTTAGACTTGAAACCGCCTTCCGAACACACTCTGTTATATGCTTTGTAAACCTCAAATCTTTATCAAGTGAGAGTCCTAAATTCCTTGCATTACTTTCTAGTTTTATTTGTACATTATCAATTATGATATTTAACTGATTTTCGAGTCGCTCTCTAAGTTGAGGTTTACAAAACAGAACCGCCTGAGATTTATCAGGATTTATAGTCAAGCAATGGTCGATTGAAGCCTTTTTTAGATGCTCTATATCCGCATTAATTTTGTTATTAGATTCAGTGATTTTATCCGACGCAAATGTGATATACAGCTGTGTTACGTCTGCATAATACTGAACCTGACTATGTTTTAAATATGTATAAGCTGTGATGTATATATTGAAAACAAAATTGGACCAAGTATTGATCCTTGTGGGACGCCGGCTTTTAATTTGACAGATTTGGAAACCTTTTGATTCAAAACGACACGCTGTGTTCTGTTCGACAAATACGATCTAAGTAATCCACACGTCTCATGCCGAAAGTTGAAATACTTAAACATTGCAAGTAACAGTTCATGATTTAAACGATCGAAAGCCTTCGAATAATCGAGAAGTACTAATATTACGTTCTCATCTTTATCTAAAGCCTCGAATATATCATCTGTGATCTTAAGCATCGCAGTTGCACAGCTATGACCCGCCCTAAACCCCGACTGGACGGACGGAATTATTTGGCTAGTTTCGACATTTGTTTTGATTTGTTTGCATAAGACTTTTTCTATTACTTTTGATAGCGTAGGTAATATACTAACCGGTCGTAGATCATTAAATTCGATGGCATTTTTAGACTTAGGTATAGGTTTCAGATTAGAGTGCTTCCAAATATCAGGGAACGTAGAAGTTTCAATAATACAATTTACCAAATGAGTGACTATTGAAACTATAGTAGGACAGCAACAATGCAACATATGAACACCCACCTCATCAGGTCCAATCCCCACTGATCTTATTTCTGCAAGAGCTTTTTCCACTTCTTCGAATGTGGCTAATTGGAAATTAAACTCAAATGCATTATTATAGACATTGTTGTTATAGAAATCTAATAAAGCCGAAGCAGGTGCTAAATGCGACAACTGCGAGAAACAGTCGCTAATCCTATCAACATCGGACAAATGCTCGGGAACATTTTTCCTATCATTAGAAACTACATCGAAACTCTTAAGTAATTGCCAACTCTCACGTGCCGAACCGTTTTTAATACAGTATTCCAGGTATCTTTTCTTACTAGAATCTACAGTTGATGTTACTAAATTTCTAAGATGGCGATAATTTTCCCAATTTTGGTTTGTTCTATTTCGTTTATATTTGGATAGTGACTTATTACGCAAACGATACTAAAAAATATTTAAAATGATGTTGAGAATTATTATATAGGTATACCAAGATTTTCATTTTCTGTCCGCTGTAAATTGTTGGCAATAAGAACATGATTTGCCTGCCTTTAAAGATTAATTATAAAGCCGTACCTCAGATCTGATCTTTTGTTTCAGATAAATAAATTAAATCGTCTCATGTCAATCGCTCCAATATCGTTTTGAAATCTTAAAATCATTACAACAAAAATAATAATAACAATCAGAAGAGAACGATATAATAATAATAATATGGTACCGTCACCTGCCTTGATTTGTTGCCCCTGCAGGTCAGCCGCGGTTGGCGCGTTCTAATTTGAAGGACAGAACAGTACCGACGGATGACGCGAGTGGTATAAGTAGCGTGAGACAAGAATTCCGCTGGTCGAAAGTGGAATAGTGCACCACGATCGAACAACCGAGCCGACGACAATCTTTTTCTTTTTCATGTCTTTCGTTATCTTTCTTATGGTATCTCTACTCTGCCATAATCATCATTTGTTATAAGTATTTCTTTCTTTCCGATCTGGTCGCGATTAGCTTTTGAAACAATCTGCTTTTTAAACGAAGATATTTTACTTTAGGTAACCCTTAATATCTTTTCGTTAATGCAACCTAGGCTAGGGTTGTCAACATAGCTCGAAAGAAGCTTTGAATTTGAAGTAGTTGAATTGATTTGATATCCTTATTAAGCTAATTGGAAGCACATCAAAGTCCTAATATTACTTGTCTGCAGATGTCAAAGCTATTTTATCCAAAATTTCTAATATAATGTATTGACTAAATTAAAATATATTTATATTCTTGAAATAGTGCATTATCTTAAGAGGAGTTCCTTTTTATAAGGGGTAAATGAATAATGTCTACTCCACAAACGAATTTCGTATATTTTGAAATCAATTACTATTCACAACCATACATGTTTCGAGAATTCTCGTTCTCATCATCAGTGGTAGTAGGTTAAAATTGAATTATTATATTATTATGTTCTTCATTGAATGACTAAACTAATTTTGCCGAATACACTATATAATTAACTGTTTTTTCAGTTCTTGAATTTCTTCTACGTTCGTGTTAGGTCGTTAATTATCCTGATATTCTCCATGATAAAATATTTAAATGTAAATGTAAAGGATGAACCTATGTGGAGTTTGTAAATTCTTTTTGGTTCAATAAAATTAAAAAAAAAATTGAATATTTTGTTGTATTTAAGATATTTCCAAATTTGTGCCGGTGAATCTTTCTTTTGTTTTAGTTTCTCTTTTAAAATATGTTGTTCATTTCCTTTTTGAACTTTTATATTCACCCTTATGTGAGATGAGGTTTGTTTGAACATTGTAATTCAATTTCTCTTGTTTTTTACCTTTTAGGCTGATGATGGCTTAAGTCGAAACTAGTCCCTTCTATTTAAAAAAAAATTATAATACAGTGGAGTTGACCTTGAATTTTTGGTTTGTTTTATTTACGTATTTTAGAACTTTCTACTCCCCTTTGTGTATAATGGATAATCTCTACCATTTAAAAAAAATCCGTCAATATATGATCCCTGATAATTCCTGCAGCTTAGCTTACCTTTTCTGAGTGCTGAGTATGTACTTCTAAGAATATGTATGGATTGCTATATACCGATAAGGTTCGTTAAATTCTGATAATTGATAGTCAAAAATGTTATCGAACTGGATGGAAACGACTGAATAAACCAACTTTTTTATAGGACACTATCCTGTAAGGTACCATCTCAAAAATATTGCCAACATCACTTAACGCTAAATGTCGTTTTTGAGAAAAAGCAAAAGGTTAAAATGTCTCGAAATGGTGACACCCGACGAAACATGCGAATTATTTACCAGAGAGACCATCCACTTCATTAACAGTTTGGGGCACTATGCCATCCGTAGATTGAACTCATTCACAAAACAAACACTGTATAAGTCGAAGTGAAAAGAGGCATAATGATCTACTCGATTCCGCTACAATCTACCATCCACTGACGGTTATGATCATTGACTAGGCTATTCAGAAAGAAATAATTTTCTGTCAAAATATGTCTTTTTAAAGAACATATCGGTCACGAAATTTTACAAAAAATATTCATTAGCGTTTTTGAATTTTGGCAAATTTTCGAAATTTATGTTACACAGTATCTTAGGCACTTGTAGACTTTAGTTTCGCGGCAAATTCCTGCAAAATCGTTCACTTAAGACCCATAAAAAGTAAATACTTTTTTAAGCAAAAATGAACAGGGAATTAAAAAAAATATATGACTTTTTTAAAGAACATATCGGCTACTAAATTTGCAAAATATTTAAAGGAGATTTTGAATTATCGCAAATTTTCGATTTTAAATTTGAACCTTTGACACCCTGTGACAACTAAGCCCTTTGAGGGGATGTGCAATAATCTGAAAATCTGGTGTAGCTAACGTCGACGGAAGCAATTCGGCTAAAATGTTTTCAAGAATCTAGTACTTCCGGTTATACCGGAAATGGGTGTCAACTTCCTTATTTCAAATACGACTCTATATAAATTATATTTTTTTTGGATTCTCTTTGTAATTCTGGACATATTTCATGCATAATGTGTTATACCTATCGCCAGCCGTTTTCGAAATATTTGATATTTTATGTCAAAAATGACGTTTTCAGAATAAAAAATAATAACAATTTTTTATTATATGGAAGCTTTAATAATTTAATTTGTTAGAATATCCTAGGAGATATAGATCTATTTTAGGCGCCTACGTATATTTTTTTTAGTAAATATTAATACTGGGTATTTGAAAAAAAGGGTAAAAAATCAAATTTTCTATTTTTTTTTATTTTTTTGCATCAAAAATAAGGGCAAGTTTATGAAAGGATGTCTATCCCAAAAACTGATAGTTTTCAAAATATTGACAATTTTACATTTTTCTATTACAATAGTGATATGAATTTGAAATTTAATTGATATTAGTTGGCCATGATGGCGATAGATAGCAAATAAATAGGACACTTGTCAAAAATAATCAACAATTATACGCCCCGCCATGATTATTACTACTAATTATTATCTACACTTTGTTGATTATTTTTGACAAGTGTCATATTTATTTGTTTTCTAAAGCCATCATGCCCAGCTAAAATTAATTAAATTTCAAATTCATATCACTATTGTAATAGCAAAATGTAAAATTGTCAATATTTTGAAAACTATCAGTTTTTGGGATAGACATCCTTTCATAAACTTGCCCTTATTTTTGATGCCAAAAAATAAAAAAAATATAAAATATGGGGTTGCTTTTTAAAAATTTTGAATTTTGACACTTTTTTCAATTTGATTTTTCCCTTTTTTTTCAAATACCCTGTATTAATATTTAATAAAAAAAATATAAGTATGCGCCAAAGTAGGTCTATATCTCCGAGGATATTCTAACAAATAAAATTATTAAAGCTTTCATATAATAAAAAATTGTTATTATTCTTTATTCTGAAAACGTAATTTTTGACATAAAATATCAAATATATCGAAAACGGCTGGCGATAGGTAAAAAACATTATGTATGAAATATGTTAAGAATTATAAGGAGAAACCAAAAAAAATATAATTTATATAGGGTCGTATTTGAAATAAGGAAGTTGATACTCATTTCCGGTTTAACCGGAAGTACTAGATTCTTGAAAACATTTTAGCCCAATTGGTCCCGTCGACCTACGGACTACACCTGATTTTCAGATTGCTCCACAGTGTAGTTTCTCCATAATCGATCGAATCCCTTCCCGGTGGGACACCCGGTATGTCCCTATATCAAAATACATGAATTAGCGAGAGCTTTCTGTGGAAGAGCATTGTCGGTCGAATATAGAAACACCCTGTTTATATATGAAAATATTTTAAACTATAATTGTGTGGCATGTTAGTTCCTCTAGAGACAAATAGCTATATTTAATAGATTCACAACTATTTTAATAATAATTATTGTACACATCATCAAGCGCTTTAAAATCTGTAACTGCAATATGATTCTTACACGTATACACAAAGTATTTTTAAAAATAACTTCGAAACAACGGATTTTTGTAAACCAACCCAAAATAAAAATAAAAGACAAAACCAATTCCGTTTTGTCACGTTCGTATTGTATCCTATTCCACACGAAAATCCAAAAATAAAGTTCACACACACAAAGCATCATCAGCCATCAGTTTAAAACAAAAGCACTGCAGTTAAAAACATAAAACTGTAAACTTTTACATGCAATACCATCAATTACGAGTGATTTAACACCTTAATTGATATACGCATTTACTTTTTAGCTCTTCTTGGATGTGATGCACATTAAAATAACGTTTAGAAAAATGTTATTTATTATGACGATTGAAAGATAAATGATAATGGTATATTATTTATATCCCTATTAATATGAATTTTTATTCCAGACTGAAGTATAGTCTTTAGTGTCAAAGTACTATAATTAAGACTAAATATTAACTATTATCAAATAATCATTCTCAAAGTCAGTTAATTTGTTTTTGATGTTGCTAGGTTGCTTTAGTATATTGGAGTAGAAGATTTAGGGAGAAATTTCTTGGTCATAACACAAGAAGTTAAATGCTATTAAAATTTAAATTATTTATTTATTCAAAATAAAAAATCACGAAATGGTGCGTTTACATTATTACAATATTCATTAAAATATAATATAATCTAAATTTAACAAACAAATTTTACACAATGCAATTAGCTTCTTTTTTTTAAATTCCTATTAACCACTGGCGTTGAAGCTTGTACCTTCAAAATACGTATGGTATGTTTAGTGACTTATAGAGTCATTTATTCATTGATTTGCCGATGACTATACAGAAATACACCTTTATGCTGATGATGCACAAATATACCTTCATTATGGCATTGCTAAATTCCAAAGAGCGATTTTTAATGCTAATCAAGATTTAACGTATTTTTCCGACTGGTGTAGACGCCATGGCCTCAGATTAAACCCTAATACAACTGCCGCGTTAGGCATTGGTAATGAGCGCCATACGGAGTTGATGCGGACTTCTGGTAGTGTTATAGTGGGTGGATACCGCAAAGGATCTGGGTATCTTAAATCAAAGATTAATCTACACAATAGATAGTCAGCGTATATGGGAAATAAAACAAAAATTGAAACTGTCTCGACACGAGCTACATCTATTAGAAAAACATGCAACCATGGAAATTGTAGATGGCGTTATATGTATTGTGTTGAAATAAAATAATCATATGGGCAATGTTAGACAAGGACGAGTATACTTTCCCCTACGAGGTGGGAGTTTGTTTTTATATTATAGGTATCATATATGTACTACTGTGCAGCAGTGTTTTTTGTTTAAAATTATATGGTATACGTATACCTATCTACGCAAAGATTAATGTGTATGGACGAAAATAAAAGAAATTCCTATAATAGTATAAATATACAGGGCTGGTTTATTAAATGTTTTAGACAATAATTTTAAATGACTAAAATAATATTATTTTAGTCATTTAATTTTAAATTTCGGGTATAAGGATGCATCAAAAAGTTATATTTAAATTAACGAAATTTGGCGTTATAGATAGGACTTCCGGTTATTACCTGATTCAGTTTTAAGGATCAAACTCAAACAGCAGATTCAACTTGTCGTTAACATTATGAAAAAATAAATCTCAGAGGCGGGTAAATTAAAGGGGCATACAGGCGTGAAATGCCACCCTAACTTTTTTATGCGCATTTTTACTTTAAAAAACTAACGATTTATGTAGATTGTATTGTTAACACGTTTCGTAAAAAGCTTTAAAAACCCACCAACAGGGTGTTAAAAGTATCACGACAATAACTTTTTTCATGTTTTAACAAGTACAATCGTCTGCTTCAGATTGATCCTTAAAAACTGAATAACAGTTTCTCTATATAAAAAAATAAAACTCGTAAATATCATCCCCAAACATTTAATTTGATTACAATTACATAACACCATATTTGAAAGTAAATAAAAAAAAAACAGCATTACCTAGTTTGACAGATTTGCAAATTGCAAATCAAAGTATCTATGTATACAGGGTGTTGCATAAGTACTTGTACAAACTTTAAAGGGTGATTCTTTGACTAATTTTAAGATACAAATTTCATATGTACATGGGTCCGCTACGGCTTGGTTTTCGAGATACAGGTAGTTCAAAAAGAATATTATATTTAGGATTATATGCTTGTTCAATAGCATCGCAATTTGGTGCAATTCGGGATACAGGTGTATTGATGACACCAGAGCTGTCAAAAGAACTAATAAAAAATACGAAAAATAACAAAATACAAATATCATTCAAAAGACAACAATGCACATAATAGTCGGTACCAAGCCAAATAGGTAGTAGGTAAATATAGATTTATTTTGTTTCGGGCTTGGGCTTGGCACCGACTTATTGTAATCAAAACTACCCACCAAACGGATACATTTAATTTTACGCAGATGCTCAAAATGTTAACTTTCTTTCATTAATAGAGACCTGTGAAGTGAGCTTACCTCTTACGCCCACGTATTAAGTACTAAGTTTCAGTTATCAGTTAAAATTTTTTATTTTCCAAGAAAGCGAAACGAGATATTTAAAACGGCATTGCGCCGCCCTCATGTATACCTCCGGGGGCGGCATCGAAAATCGCTACACGTCACAAACTTGTAAATGCTTAGAACTACCCCTATATCAAATTTCTATTTTCTATCTTTTTTGTTTCATACCCAAAGCCCTATTCCTACCGAACTTATTATTTACCCGAAGAAACATTAAAAAGAAGTAAAATTTAAGTACCTAAACCGATAAAGAGGAACTTATACCTGATGAAGAGACAGACTATTATAATAGGTATACCTAATATAATATAGGTAGCACTGATAATTTTTTTATTATAGGTATTATAAGATCTAGAACAATCTTGTTACATCTTTGCCACATTGTCTACGTGAAATATTTAGTCAAAAGTATGTTTCTATCTAAAAGCTTTTCATTTAACGATTGTTCGCCACTGATCATGGGACTGGTCTAGTCTTGAAACATGTATGACATGGATTAAATATTATTATATTAAATTTAATTCATAGAGATTAGGCTTTTATTTCAATACTGTACTTGTAATAAATCACCCTGTGTGTTTCTTTTACCGACGAATTGGCAACAGCACGACACACACCACATTCGCTTGTTTTTTTTTCTACCCTCCCTGCGTATCCCCTCCAGATTAATACAGAATTTCATCAATTTCTCTCTCTGACAATACAGCATTGCCGGTGCATATCTGTTGCAAATGATCTAAATAATTGTTATACGTTGCGTTTTGTTTCTGATATTAATAAACTACAAAACGGTTTCTGGCTGTGACAATACTGCTCTATGCTTTACACGCTAGTCTACGCCACGTAGTGGCAGGCATACTTAGAGATGTTCTGATTTTAATGCATTGGGCTGACTATCTATTGTGTAGATTAATCTTTGCTTAAATGATTCCAAATTAAGTTTTAGTGACCACTGTTGTCAGTTATATAAAAATTCGTTTTTTAGGATCAAATGTGTGTACCATCTAAAATATATTTTGGATGAAAGTACAAAGTTGCTTCTTGTTAAATCCTTGATATATCCGCACCTTGACTACTGTTCCGAAGTGTATTATTATTACTTGCCTAATTATAATAAAACTAAAATTCAGAGAATTCAAAACGCGTGCATAAGATTCATTTGTTTCGTGCCATTTGCGGCTCATATTACACCATTTTTAACAAACCTAGCCTGGCGGTTAGATTTGATTATTTGTACTCTGTTTTACTGTACAAAGTAGTTACTTCTCACAGCGCCTGAGTATTTTTTTAATGTACTTTTAAGAAGATTTGATGTTCACGGACTGGGTCTGCGTCCAAATTTGAAGGATGTTTTTCTTATAACGGGCCGAAACTTTTAAATAAATTGCTGGAGTTTATAGATAATATGCCTTTGGTCAGTTTTAGGCGTGAATTGAGGCGCAGACTTTCTCCATAGCACTGGACGAGTAGTGTGGTGTGTTCTTTCTTTTTAGTTAACGATTTATTTTGGAATGAGTGGAAGAGTGGCATATGCCATATTTCATTTCCTTTGTGTTGATAGCCTTATGACTGAACTGAACTGAACTGTACTAGATTATGTAAAATATTGTAAACATTATTGTTTGGTTTTTATTGTCACTTGGTTATTTTGCACAATAAAGCATTTATTATTATTTATTAAACTTACAAGCTGCCAATAGACTCAGTAGCAGTCCTCGAGACAATAGTTCAACCTTAAAAAGAAATTGAGAATATATCGATCTCTATTAATGAAATAAAGTTGACATTTTGAACATCGGCGTCAAATTAAATGTATCTCTTTAGTGGGCAGTTTTGTTTACAATAACATTCGTCACGTCAAATACTAATATTTTATAATTTTTTTATATATTTCGCACACTTGTTTGGCTATTTGGCATATATCAGAATGTTTCAAATTTTTTGCGCTGTACGCTAATCGTAAGTTCAATGTGTAACTATTGTAATAAAAATATTGCATCTGGTCGAACTAACTATTTTTCGCTGATTAATAATTTATAAAAGTTCATAAAACTTCATGACTCTAACATCGGTATTGTATCTACGAAATAGACAAAATTTGCTGATTCACATTTTTCCACACAAGCGGTACGACGCCAGGAATAGACAATTTCATTGTTCGATACTCGAAAGAGTGGAAGAATCATATACATTTTTACGCAACATGATAATACGAGGTCTTCTCGCCGACTTCGCGAAATAATCTCCGAGTTTTAGAAGCGATAAAAATCACGTATCTCCCCGTTGAGTGTCTTTAAGTTTTACGGTATATGAACGCTAGTACTTAAGTCCTACTGTAGAAACACTCCAGGCCTAAGACAATCAAAAAGGTTTATCAAACCTTCAGAGGCCAACGCAGTGAAGCTTATCCAACTGGAGAGAAGCGACCTAAGGCGAATTACAGGCCTTTTTACGGGACACCACCCAGTGAAGTACCATCTCAAAAAGATGGGCCTAACCGAGGACGACACTTGTCGGTTTTGCGAAGACGCAACAGAGACAACAGAACACGTGCTCTGTGAATGCATGGCACTTTTCTGCAAAAGGCTAAAACACCTTGGAGGCGTGACCCTAACACCCGACGAGGCAAGGAATTTAGCCCCCAGAAAAATCATCAACTTCATGAAAAGTGTGGCACAGCTGGGCAATTCATAGATTAGAGTCATTCACAAAAGATTGTTACGATCTGAATTTTGACCCAAGACTTTTCTACTACACAAGATTATCTCTACGTTTATTTAAAATAAAAGTCAGTACTTACAGAATGTTCATATAATCATTTGGTTATCGAATGGTTGGATAACTAACAATATTTACCTAACTATTATTAAAATCTATCTTCACTCTAACACGGAAATGTCCATACTTAAATATATCTGAAAATAAACACCAAATAATTATAAATTTATAGTAAAAACCAATTTTAGATGAAATGTACTCTCACCTGCTCTCTTTCAAAGAGAAAACTATAATGATTTTCCCAGTCTGTGTTTATAAACAGTTGACATATTATCTTGGATACTCTGTGTATTTTGTTACGCTATTTCTTCGTTAACGTGTCTTATGTTATTTGTTTTATCCTTGTAAATACTTTGTTTCATTATATCTAAAAATAAAAATAAAGGTAAGAAGTGGATTAAAGTTTATGAATTAGCTGAATTCTTGGTGGGCATTTGATCGTTGTTGTTATTATAGACCACTATTCAGTTTGTTTACTAGTGTGTTCTAATTGAACAATTTTGTACTTAATATCATACGATACTTACCCAAAATAGATATTCTAGATTACGATGTTGCCTCTGCTATTTTCTCTGTTGTGTAATTCTTATTATTTTGTAACAGGTAGTTTACATTCACGTAATATTAACTTGTGAAATGTAAACAAGCCGAATGCCATCTATTTTAGGCTCGTGTAGCTTCGAGTATTGAATCGTTCCTGCTGTCTGCGTTGACAACTCGTGCGACTGCGTATTATTGATGACTCCATGTGCGTGCCTGATGTGAGATATGAAAGGGTTATGCTTGTTTGATATTTATATTCTTTCATTACAGATATATTCTATTTTTACTTACCTTATCGATCCCCATTCATTTATTCGATGTTGGTTATTTTATATAATCATTCGTAATTAACCAGTTGTGTGACTGGATGGTTGTTCTTTTGTGGAACCTCTGATGACGTCATATACTTGCCTGTTCTTGGAGACGCTGGTGGTACTTTCCCAGGAAGTTAGAGAAAAGACATTCGTTTGACGTGTGTCATTTTTAATTCTGATCGGTAATGATCTGACATTTTTCCTTCCTGTTTTGGTGTGCTTTGAATGACATCAAATTATTGTTTCAATTTTCCAAATATATTTTCTATGGTATCTTGAACCATCCGAAAGGGATTTACATATTTGGGAAAACTATCGGACCTGTCCGTATAATTGGTGCGAGAAGACGTTGTGGTGCACGGAAAATTTTGTTGGACAAGAGTCCTAGGCCTTCAGGGGCGATATGAGAAACCTTAAAACAGCACGTTGGTAGCTAATAAATAGGAGTGGAATGTAAGGAGTAGTTTTCTGAACTTTAATAGAAACTTGGAGGTGGCGGAGCCCTGTAAAGTATGTAGTAATTACTTTTGGTTATGTCTTGTCAGTAGGCTTATTTGGTTGAATTTCTTGTTCATTTATATATTCCTTAATGCTTATACGCACGTTTTCTGCTTTAGGGTTGTCCGGCTTTATTAATTTGGAGCCTTTATCTGGTTATGGTATTTTCCCTGCGTGTTTGGCATTGACGCCAAGTAGTTTTGCTGCTGTAGTGCGACCGTTAGAGTGGTTGTATTGTTGCTTTGTGTGGCTGGATGAAGTTTTTTTTGACCGCTCGCGTAAACACATAACATTTTCTGCGGCCGATAGCGAAGGATCCATACAATGTACAAGATAAGATAGCTTTTCACTTTATTATCAATAATAATCATATTTCGTTCTACATAAATTCAATACATTAATTCCTCCGACTGTATCAGCGTTAATAAGTACTGTCACATTTCTTGAAGCAATAAGTGTTTTTTTTTTAATCATTTTCATTTTATTATCAATAATAATAATGTTTCGTTCTACATAAATTTAGATATTGAGTACTGTAACATCTCTTGGTGAGATAAGTATTTTGAACTTTTTTTTTTTAATTTTTCAATTTATTTGTTTGGTATTGACGGTGATTATTATGAAGTATTTGATGACTAGTGGTAGGTAGTAAGTATCAGCTAGATCTTTAAGATTTGATGTACTGTAGTTTAAGTAGTTTTTAAGTGTATTGATTTTCATTAAAACCACTTCTGCCTCGAGCCTCTGAATTTTATTTGCAGTACCTACCAAATCAACCGAAATCTCGTCCCCCTCTGATTAATCTCAAGTTCTGAGCTAGCTGGTAATAAGTAATAGTTAGTAATAATAGTTTTGATTTTCATTGTCCTCATAACTACCTAGACGTATTTAAACTTAAAACTTGTAATAAAATTACTGTATGCAATTTACTCATTTCGCAATATTTCAAAAACTAAACATTTTAGAGATACACAACCTCATAAAAATTTACCCTTATTGTTATTGCTAAATATGATAAAACTATAAAATATAGGAGTTTCTGTTAAAAAATATTGACTTTCGACAGTTTTCTCATTTTCAAGTGTGATGTGATATTTTGCTCACCCTGTATTAATATTTACCATTTACTAAAACAGTGGAAAGTTCTCACAAAATGACTATTTCAATTAATGAAGGTTTACTTATAGGAAAATCTATAAGATTTTATAGTCCGAAAACGTCATTTTTGAAATAAAACCTAAAATAAGTCAGAAACGGCAAGACATGATACATAAAGTCAAGTTGAAATTTTACGTAGAATCCAAAACTGTAATAATATATACGGGGTTCGATTTGAAAGAACCAAGTTGAAATCTACTTTCGGTATAAACGGAAGTGCCACTAACTTAAAATTATATTACCTCATCTGTCCCCGTCAACATAGTTACACAGCCAAATTTTCAAAATCGTCCTATCTATAGTGTTATATATACAAATCGATTTGGTTCCTTGTGGGACACCCTATATAAAATCGATATTCTAGATCTTACAGAGGTACATTTTTTATTCAAACTTTTTGCTTTCTGTTTTTGTTTTCAACATATTCCTTCTTCTTCTTAAAATGCCGTACACTTCTAGTGCGTTGGCGACTATCTCATCATAATAAGGGTCCTTGCTTCCGCAGCGCGACAGAGCTCGCCCGTATTGCTAATGCCTGTCCAGTTCTTGATGTTTCTCAACCGGGACATCTGTTTACGTCCTACTCCTCTCTTCTCTTTCGCATCCCGCCCTTCTAAGAACGTCTTCATTTCGAACTCGGTCTACCCACGATATACGTAGCATCCTTCTTAGACACCACATTTCAAAAGCCTCAAGCTTGTTTATCGACCGGATCTTCAGAGTCCATGTTTCCATTCCATATAACAGGATGGACCAGACGTAACACTGCACCATTCTGCATCTTAATTTGAGGGACAATGTCAGGTTGCAAAGAAAAGGTCTTAGGCTTGTGAAAGCTTGCCTCGCTTGTTGTATGCGACAGCAAATTTCCTGTTCGAGATTCCATTGTTCATTTATGTTGGTTCCAAGGTATTTAAAGTTTTGCACTCGATCAATAGGTTGGTCTTCCAAGTTTAACACAGCATTTTGAGGAGGGTTTCTGCTTACTATCATGTACTTTGTCTTTTGTATGTTTATTTTGAGACCATTCCCCTTTCCAACTGTATTTATCTGTTCCAGCATTAGTTGTAAGTCCTCTTCACTGTCAGCAATGATTACGGTGTCGTCTGCATACCGTATGTTGTTAATTGGTATACCATTTACTTTAATCCCACACTCTAAGTCTTCCAGCGTCTCAGAAAATATATTTTCGACGTATAAGTTAAATATTATTTGTGACAGTATGCACCCTTGTCGAACCCCCTTTAGAACTTTAAATTCGTCTGTTGTTAGTGATTTCTGAAATCTTACACAGGCTTTTTGATTCCAGTATAGATTTTGGATGATTCTGATATCTTTTGCGTCAATATTGGCATTGTGCAGAAGTTTCAACAAGGTGTCATGTCTAAGATTGTCGAAGGCCTTCTCGTAATCAATAAACAGCATATATACGTCTTTTCGTTGGTCTAAGCTGTTTTGTACTAAAGTATTCAGGCAGAAAACGGCTTCACGAGTCCCCATTCCGCTTTTAAAACCAAACTGTGTGTCTCCGCTTAGATCTTCTAGTTTATTGAACATTCTAGAGTGTAGAATACGAAGGAATACCTTCAGCAGATGACTCATTAGGCTGATAAGGCGATGGTCTTTACATTTCGTGGCGTTGGTCGTCTTTGGGATCATTACGAACGTTGATCGAAGCCAATCAGATGGAATGTGGCCAGTGTCATATATGCGATTGAACAAATTCACTATCATTTCTACATTTTCTTCGTCTAACAACTTAATTGCTTCTACGGTGATGTCATCTGGTCCTGGGGCTTTGTACATCTTGGTTGACTTGATGGCATATATCACTTCGCTTTTAATTATAGAGGGCCCCGATAAATTATCAGAGTGCAGCGTATGCACTGGCTGCTGTGGTCTTATATCATTGAAAAGGTTTTCCGCGTATTTTTTCCATGTCGTTGCTAGTTCTTCTTCTGATGTTATATACTCATTTTGATAATTGCGTATTCGACTTTTGTGTTGTTTTCTGTATATATGTGATATTTATTTTACTTTTTTGTGCCATCCAAATGAATCACCTCTTGTTTGTAACTGTTCTATTTCAATACATCTTTCTTCCATCCATAGTTCCTTTGCTTCTTTGATCTTCCTTCTTATTTCCTTGTGAGTATCCTTATCCTCTTGATTTCCCTGGATTTTATATTTCCTGCGACCTTCCATCAGATCCAATATCTCTATCGTCATCCATTCTTTCTTTTTCCATTTTCTTATTTTCGGTTTGATTTCTTCGTTTGATGCTTTTATGGACTCTTTTATTCCAATAACAATGTCTTCAATATCATTAGTTTGATTGATACTTTTCACATATTTATTGATGGATTCCGCATATCTCTTTGTAAGATCTTCATTTCTCATGAGTTCTCTTGTATCTAATTGATTTTTGATTCTGGTTTTTTTGATCCTAGCCAACTTTACTTTTACATCTGCCACGAGAGGATTATGCTCCGATGCAATGTCCGCGCCCGGATAAGCAGCGACTCTCTTTATACAATTCCGAAATCGTTTGTTGACCAAAATAAAATCTATTTGATTTCTTATGATTTGGTTTGGACGATCTCCAGGCGCTCGCCATGTATATAACCGTCGGGGCGGTAGTTGGAACCATGTATTCATTATAATTAGTTGTTTTTCTTGACAAAATTCAACTAATAAATCGCCTCTCTCGTTCCTTTTACCCAGTCCAAATTCGCCCACAATATCCTCGCATCTACCCTTCCCTATTTTAGCATTAAAGTCTCCTAAAATCACGTTGATTTCCTCCTTTTTTGTCATTTTTAATGCTCTATCTATATCGTTATAAAATTCCTGAACTTCGTTTTCCTCTTTATCCGCTGTCGGAGCATACGTCTGTATGATATTAAGGTTTACAGGTTTTCCAGTTATTTTCACCAACATCACTCTTTCCGAAAATGGAGCAAAATCTATCACTGAGTGCCGTGTGTTGCGATCGAGAACTATAGCCACTCCATGTCTATGATATTTATCAGATTGGTCCGCGCATGAGTAGTAGAAAGTATAATCATCTTTTGTAAAGTGTCCTGAACCGGTCCAGCGCACTTCACTAATTCCCATTATATTTATTCTTAAGCGTTTCATTTCTTGTAGAAGATTATATGTCTTCCCTGATTCATACAGGCTATTAACATTCCACGTGGCAATTCTTTGGATAACATCTACTCGACTCCGGGGGATTCTTAGCACCCTCTGACCATTTAAGGTCTGCCCGGGACTGAGGGCCGTTTCTATGTTTGTACTTGTCATATTGAGATAGTTATCCTGGGGAAATGGTGAGTATAATGCTGTGGGCTCCCGTTACCTTCAGCATTAATTGGGAAAGACATTTCCTTAATTCCCGTTGTTACAGTTATACCGCTGTGACTCGGTCGCCAGAGCCTCGTCAGTTATCTAGCAGAGTGTACCGGGTAGTATCTAGCAGAGTACGCATGATACCACCACTCGAGCAGGTGAGGTTGACAATTGGGCTGATATTTTCACCACATCTTTATCATCGCCCCTTACACTCCCAGTCTTTTGTAATTCGGATATTAGATAAGGTTGAGTTGGTAGAGCTCGAGTTCGAATCACGATGGATGCAATTTTATTTCTTTTTTATGTGTCCTTTAGTTGACGTTTCACAAGGTATTTTTTAAAGCATATTTGCACATTGCAACAACTCTGCATATTATCCGTATACAAAAATCCACGGGTCACATGTTTGGGTCCACTGGATTTTCACTTGAAAATATATTTTATTATGAAAGAGAGACACTCAGATATTTATTTTCTTAATATCTTATTAAGATTATAATATTTGAGAGAGAGAGATGTTTTTATAATTATAATATTTGTTTATATTTTACATCAGTTAAAATAAATGTGTTTTATTTTATAAACTGTACCTAGTCCTTTCCTTACAGCATATCATTAAATATAATTAGTTGCTTTATCTAAATCACGTCATATGTCGTGAAAATTCAAATTTACAAATATGCAAATCAGTGTATTTAAGGACATACTAAAAATTCAACAACAACCATAATTTGTTCGTCGTGCATATCTAATCTTTAAATATGCAGCGAAAAAAATATCAAATGTGGTATGCTTTTAAACGCCATTAAGAAATTTGTCGAATTCCTTCAAAAATGCACACAAGGTAAAAGGAAATTAAAAAAATATATATTTCAAGGATAGGTTATGAAGATAAGACTTAATTGGAAATTAGAAACATTTATAATATATTTTTATAGGTAATACTAGGAATTAAATTGTACAAAACATGAATAACTATTTATATTACGACAAAATATTTACGTATTTTTTAGCATTTTCTCTTATGGAATAAATAATATTGTATTATATTAAGTTCCATGTAGATCATATGTCTTTAAAATCTATATTCATCAAATAAACGGTGTAATAAAATAAAATCAAAGCAAGAAAAACACTTTAAACTTAAGTACAAATATATAAATAAATACATATATAAAACGAACTTCTGTAGAAAAAACCACAATAGAAATCAATCTTCTAAACCTATCCAATAAATATCGGCGCGAGTTGTAGAGCGGCATGTAAGGAGACCAATTTACAAACATTCCTTAGGATGTCGGTAAATTTCAACACACACACACACACATTTATGTGAACGCAAGAAGGCAGGCAGCAGCAAGGACCTGATTCTGTTGACCAGATAACTCTGGGAAACCAGAGGTACCCAGTGCGGTACCATCGGCTGTGTATTTATGGGTCTTCTTAATATACGATTTCAGTGTACTCATCCAACTTCACATATAAGAGGGAGACAGAGAATAATAAAATTGAAACTCTTAATAATTGAACTAACATTATTATCGGTTGTTGATTTATGATGATTTAAGTTATTAATTTTTATCTACACGGAAAAAAAGCTATTCTTATTATAAGTTTATTAATCTTAAGTCAACGCTATCTTGCATTTTCTATGCCGAAAATGTAGTAATACTTCAATTAAATAATAAAACATTATTCTCAATTAGTAATACTAACGCAAGAAGAGTAGATACTTGATACAGAGGTATTATTGTTTCATATTGAATGGTATACTTATACTTAGTTATCGTATTATACCTAGACACATTATACTTCAATAGATTCTGTATTATTTTCTAATTAATAAACATAAAACAACTTTTATTATGTTTAATAATTAATAGAAGTTGAAAAACTTTGGAATACTTTATTCCAAGTTGCAGAATTTCCAGAATTCTTCCATTATTACACAGGGGCAAATCTACAAATAAAATGCTTTATAACCCGTCACCAACGATCTCAAAACGTACAACAAACAAGAAATTAATTAATCGACCATGTGTGAAGTCATTCGGTACCCAGTCAGGGCTATACGGCGGATGACTCATCAAATCGATATTTTGGGTGCTCAAAAATGCAGTTGTTTGAGCCGATCTGTGAGAGCTCGCATTGTCGTGGTGAAGCGTGATCCGATTTCGGCTGTTGGTTTTCCTTATTTCTTGGAAGACAACTGGCAAACAAATGGTTGTGTACCACTCAGAATTGACTGTTCTGCGTTCTTCTAGTGGTACGGATGCGCCATGTTCAGTTTTTCCGAAAAAACAGGCGACCATTTGCTTGGAAGTGCTTCGTGCGCGAACAACTTTTGTTGGATTTGGCTCCTCTTGAAACACCCATACAGTCGACTGCTGTTTACTTTCGGACTCATACGCGTAAATCCACGATTCATCACCTGTCACGATGTCATAGACGTGTTTCGAAGCACCGCGATTGTATTTTTTGAGCATTTATTTTGGACCAATCGACACGATCCTTTTTTTGAGCGATTGACAAATTGTTTGGGATCCAACGGGAACAAATTTTTTGACAGTCAAATGTTTATGCAATATTGAATGTATGCTGGTCGCACTAATGCGGTTGTCTCAATCTATTGATAGGTCACATGACGATCTTGCAATATCAGTTCGCGCACAGCATCCATGGTTTTCCGAACAACAACTGATTTTGGACGACCTTCACGAAATTCGTATTGGAGTGAACTACGACCACGATTGAGTTCACTGTACCATCGATAAACACTGGTCCTTGATGGAGCTTCATCGCCTAAAATTGAATTAAGTTCATCCATGCACTGAGATGAATCTTTTAACTGTAAACAACACAAATATCCCTCGTTTGTCAAAACGTTCTGAGAACGTATAACCTCAAACATGTCCAACTTTACGATAGAGCTGTCAGTTGCCAGATTGCAACACCAGGGTTGCCAAATCCCGAAATATATAAGGCAACCCTCGTATAAATATAAGATGTGTCAATACAAAAATATATTTGAACTCAAAGGTAGAGTTAGTATTCTTGATTGGAGTGAAATTATTATTATAAGAAACATAAATATTCTTTATTATCGTATAATAGTCTATTATAAATATAAGAACATCATACACTTCTTTGAAGACAAATATAACTTTTATAGAAGGATAGTTTTTTCTTGAATATATCCTACGTGCAATTCTTATTCTAACTTTAAGGTAATTTTAAATCAAGTAAATTCACAAATTACATACAAGAGTAGATGAATATGTAAATTGTGTTTTGATTAAAGTTAACTGAAGTATTCTTATACTTGCACCAAATATTCTTATTTGGAGATTTTATTTGTTCCGTGCAGGCCGTTATCGATTTTTTAGCTGTCAACCCGTGAGGAGGCTCTGTAGCCTAAATTTTGTGAGGTATTACTTATTATGCGCTATGATGAAGAATGGTCTATTTGACGACATAGAACTAATATAAAAAAAAAAATAGTTTCAAATTCATTTTGATGAAACATAAAAATGGTAAATAAGGTTTACGAAAACAAAACCAAAAATATTATAATTGCCACTTTTCTATTCTCGATTAAAATACATGTCAGTTAAGACTAATTTTGTATCTTTAATGCATAATTAGATTACAGACATATTTTCATCATTAAATGAGATAATACTTTACCATTGGTGATGAAAGCTCATTGTCTCAATCTTCATATAGAGTAACTCCGCATGTAGATTTATTCATGTAGGGGAAAGTGGTGATCATTCGGCAGTGATGAACATTTGCCGCCTTATATTAACTTATATTGTTGGCTTCATGCTTGTTTTTAGTTGCCAGTGTGTGTTTTGTGAAAAGCCGACATTTCTATGTTTTTGTAACTTAAAGTTAAAATCAAATTTTATAACACGTTGGTGAGGATTCGTCACATTTCAGTGGTGATCATTCGGCACCCATTCGGCAGGTGCCGAATGATCACTATACCTCCTTTTTTATTTTTATGGTTTTAGATGCCTCTGGCCAGTAAATAGCTTAGTATTTACTGAGGATGATTTTTACCAAGCCTTGTCACAGAAAAATATCAAATACAAACATCCCAGAGGCAGAACGTATCAAGTATTATTGAAAGAAATAAACACCGTCGCCACAACCGTCGTCTTCGACACACCAACTTCCAGCTAATATTACATCGTCACCAAATCTTTCCTGTTCTAAACGTCCAACCATCTCAGAGATTAGGCCATATCCTAAGGCTATGCAATCAGAAAAAAAAAATAAAAAGAAAGACTACGGCAAAATCCACAGCATACACCGACACACCTGAGTTCAATTTACGGAAAAGCTTAGAGGAAGAACGCAATAGAAAAAAGCAGGTTCAGAAGAAACCTTCGATAGTTAAAAGTGTGTTAGATGATATTAACAAGAATTTTCCTGATTCTTCAAGCGACTCAAGTATAAGCGTCCTCCGGGATAATTCTTCTGGGGATGAAAGCATTCTAGAGGACATTGATTATCTAACCGATGCAAATATAATTTCTGTAAATAATTTTGTGCTAGTTCGATTTCAGTTACGCAAAACCAACGTGTATTATATAGGACAGATAATCTCCATTAAAAATGAAGAATATGAAATGAGGTATTTGAGGAGAAAGGGCAATTCAAATTATTTTGTTTTTCCTGATATTGACGATATATCTGTTGTCAATAGAGATGACATTGTTGCAATAGTTTCCTGTTTTAATGAAAAGGGAACTGCCAGAACTGCATCAGTATTTAAATTTAATTTTAATTTTGGAAATATTCCACTGCGCTAAAATACGATTTTATTAACATATTATTTGTCTATAACTAAATTTAATTTGTTTTTTTTTTACTTTAAACATCAATAAAATATTTTTTTAGGTTTCTCTTTTTAATGTTGCCTTATTTTGTACCGTTTTTACTGAATATAAACATTTATTTGAAGATCGTTTTATTTATTTTATATTAAGACGAATGATCACCATTCACTTGGCAGAAAGTTACATTAAAAATTTCTTCGAATGCTATGATTTTCGAAAATATGTAATCATAAATGTGAGCTACATTTTAGCCTATTTATTAGTTTTTTTATTGTGCGTTACGAATGTCATCACTTTCAACGTTAGATTTATGTACAACAATTATTATTATGTAAAAGGGGACCGCCTATATTTGGAATTTAGCCCATTCCAAATATAGGCGGTCCCGCTTAAGGGAGTATCGGCGCGTCTATGTGTTGGTAGTTGCTTTATGGGGTCAGTGACCTCCCAGACAGCCGATATAGGAACTGTTGTTCACTCGGCGTACTACCAACGAAAACTAGATGTCGCCAAACACATCCTTTTACATAATAATAATTGTTGTACATAAATCTAACGTTGAAAGTGATGACATTCGTAACGCACAATAAAAAAACTAATAAATAGGCTAAAATATAGCTCACATTTATGATTACATATTTATTTTCGAAAATCATAGCATTCGAAGAAATTTTTAATGTAACTTTAAACTTTGACTATTAAACCTGTATATGCAGATAGCCACTGATGATGAGACAAGTTTGTCTCGATACATATCTGGCAGTTTGAGAATTTAAACATCTATAAAGAATGTTTGGTGGAGTAGACGTAGTTTTATTCATCAAAAAGTATATTTCGCTCCTCTTCGTAGTGGATTACTTCAGAAAATTGCAAACCTATTTTTTAGAGTTGCTGCTATTGTCCTGAGTACAATGATGTGCCACATGATGGTGGTAAGATAAGAACATTTTTCAGAAATTGCAGGTTTTCCTAACGAGGTCAATTTTAGTATTTTGACCTACGTTACTCGCTATAACTGCTGCTATTGTACTAAACAAATGCGCATCTGGCCCATTCGACCTTGAATAGGACTGTACCTTGTCATGGTTCAGCCACATAGCGAGATCGCCCGATTTGAACCTATACTTTTTTCTATCGGGACTTCTCTAAAACAGTGTTTTCCTAAAGAAGTCACAAAATTTAGATGAATTAGGTACAGCAGGGCATTAAAAGGGGAATGAAACTGATCACTCCCGAGATCGTAGAAAATGTCCAACGCGCGTTAGTGGAAAGGATAGCCCATTTCCAAACTGCGAACGGAGCCCACTTTGAGCAACTGCGCTATATAGTCCTCGCAAAAAGAAAATTCATTATGCATTTATTTTCGTTATTTCATTAATCATAACGCGACCCATCGAAAAGTGGATAAGGAGGCAAAAACCTGCATTTTCTCAAAATTGTCTTATTTAACCCCCCACATTGAACTCAGGACGACAGCAGCAACTCAGAAGTGCCCTAAATAATAATAATAATAATAAATGGGCTTTATTGGTAGGAAACAAAGAAATATACAAATACAATTGAATTCTCAAAACTTAAGTAATAAGTAACAACAATAAAATTGCAAAACTTTGTGTGGAGCTACAATCTGGCGAAGTCTAGCTCACTTGGCTATTCTACTTAACCAGACCATAGACAGAATATAAAAAAGAAAATATTAAGCAGGCAAATCACGCTCAACACTCTTAGTTACAATGATCAGTAAGTATAAGGAGAGATGTGTGGATCAGACAGGTAATTATACTATTGCTGACTTAAAATAATAAGAAAATCTTTAAAAAGTCTCCTGAAACCCCCAAAACTACTCAGCTCAGTCAAATCGCCAGGCAATGAGTTGACATAAAACTTAAAAACTTATACATATATTTTTATTGTATAAGTTTTCTGACTATAGCAATACTTTGACCTAATCATCTTTACTTGTAACACAGAACCTAATTTCAGAATTTTACTCATTTACCTTTTTTAAAATTGTTAATTCAATTAGATCCTATAAACATATGATGTTCCTTTTATTAATTTTGGTTTATGTCAATCCCAGTATGTCAATGTCAATCTTCAAATAAGAACCTTCTTAAATATCATAAAGAAAGTTGCAAATCATTATTTCTACAACCGCATGGTGATAATAATACAGTTATAACCATTTCCTAATTTTTAAGTAATTTCTTAAAATTAACGCATGAATATGCATATCATATCATATCATATGTGGATATGAATGTGTAATTTCGATGTCCTTTTTACATTATTGTTGAATATGTTTAATTTTTAATTCTTATATAAAAATCTTTCTACAATGTGGTAAATAGCAGGTATAATTAAACTTAATATAGTATTTATCAAAACAATTTCAAATTCTTTTCAGACGTACCTATTAATTTATATAATTAATCAGACAAATAATGTCCAATACAGATAATTTTTAAACTATGAAAAAGCACTGATGATGAGGTTTCTGACCTCGAAGCATGTCTGGTGCTCGCTGTTAAATTGAATTATATGCGTAATTTTGTGGAGTAGACGTGTTTCATTCATAGCATCTACACTCCTCGTACGAAATGGATTATTTTGCTAAAATCAACAAATTTATTTTATTACATTACTTTATGCCAACGGATCCAACGATTACGAATCGAATATGTTAACCTTTACTCTGCACCTAACCTAACTAGAACAAAAACAAAATAAATAATGTAATTTTCGCGGCAAAAAAAAAAAACACAAAAGCTTGACAGGTTTTATGTCTTATTTAAGTTATTTGGTGGACGTATTGATTATTTTTTCGATTCTACACTTCGTAATTTAGTTATGGATTATTTATTAAAATTTTATAGCTTTTAAAAATTAGTTCAAAAGCAAAAAGAAAAAAAAATACGCGTGCAGCACAGTACACGTCATAGAAGTGAATACTTCTTTCACGAGAGAGGAAGGGTATATGAATGACGGTACAAAAGAGACCACTGAAGGATAGGCAACGTTAAGCCTCTATATACATGATAGTGTATGGTATAGGATAGAGTGTGTAGCATGCACTCTCTCTCTCCCTCATATTTGTTATAACAAGCATATATGCTTGATTTCTTTTGCGGGACGAAAATGTTATAAATCGTGTCGTGACGCGACCTTGAAAAACGTTGCAGTATTTGAACCGAAAATAAACAAGTATTTCTGAACACCTGCCTGACTGTTTTCAGCTTGCCTGTGGTGGCGATATGAACATAGATTTGTTGATCAGACTGATCATAAACCACAGCTTTTTGTCGAAGCAATTCGGTCGTTTATTTTAAAACAAGTAGTGGAATATCCTAAAAGAATAACTGTGCGTACAGAGACCCTCCTTGATCTTATACTGTTTCAGATACTTGGGACAACTATGATTGTGGTGTGTCAGGTGATATAAATATTTCTGATCACTTGATGGTATTTTGCCAGTCAACAAAGTAATTAAAAAGAAGGTTCAAGAAATCAAAAAAGATAAATTATTATTATTATTAAAAATATCTTTCACTGCACATGTGTATTTATGTGCAAAGCTAGCCTCTATATCGAATAATATTACGTACCTATATGTTTTTATTATAGTTACGCGATCACCATTGCACATGTATATACAGTTTTGCATTTTTATTTATTTAAAATATTGATATAATGTCAAGAAAATAATGTTCTTCCTTAAGTTTTACTTGTATTATATTCATAATTCTAACCTTGATATGACAAAGTTTACCGTGACATTAATTTATTTATATTCAAATTGTAAATAGTTTACTGTCAACCCCTGTATGTGAAGTTGAAGGTAGGTAGTAGTAGTAAATAGGTATCCCACGTATATTATGTGTGTATGTATATCAGACGAATAAGCGCGCATACCAAGCGTTCCATGGATGTGCGTCCATTTCCCAAATTCCATTCTGCCGCAGACAGCAGATAGAGAGAGAGATGAACCGAACTATCGGATTTTCAGCGAGGTTCACTTGCAAAATATCACTATTAATTGCATTTTAACAATTACATTTTAGCGAATTATCTACGCCTTTTCATTTCTATGTACTAATAACAATACAATCATCGCTCACGATTCATCATATACCTTGTTTACAGGGTGAATCCGACTAATGCGTCCATTACAGTAATTAATGTTATTAGCTAAAATATCCCTAAGACATTGATAATAAACGAAATAATTTTTTGACAATTAAATCACGTTGCCAACAAACGTGCTTGAGAGATTGGACATAAAATTATGAGGGATTTGTTTGTCAATGTCAGAGGGATAGTCGGCCAGAAATTTTGTTTATTAAAAATCGGGGTGTCACAGTGCATACGTTTTCTGTTAAATGTTGAAATGATCGGATGAATTCTTTCACATAACAAAAAAAAATCAAGATTTTTATGGGTTTGCAAAATGTCATCACCCTGTATAATGGGTAGCTTTTCGAACCAATGTGTAATGGATTATTTTACTACAGGATCTTATGAAATACCTACTATTTGCAAAACACATTGGCGTAACTATAAAAAAATGGCTTATAATGGGGCATGTTTTTTGACTTTTAAAATTAATATCTAGTTAACTATGCACTTTAGAGCAAACAAACCTTATATCAAAAACATTTAATAAGATGTCTGAATCGAAAGCAAAGATAATATCTAGGGTCTTCCATTTAAAAAAACGTAAGTTTGATATGCTACAGAATAATGTAACACCCTGTACAAATGGCACCTATTTTAGAATGTAGTCCTAATAGTTCTACAAAACTAGCACATTTCCGGACTTGTGGAAAACTGCAAGAGTAATTCCAATTCTGAAGAAGGGAGACCCTAGTATCATTACTAATTATAGACCTATTTCAATTTTGTGTAATTTTTCTAAATTGTTTGAAATAGTGTTGTATCAATATATATTCTCCACTGTTAAAAATTCTATTACAACTAAACAACATGGCTTTTTCTCAGGCAGATCATGCGCGACAAACTTGGCTTGCTTTTCACAGCATGTTTGTGAAGTCTTGGACACGTGTGGTCAAATTGATGTAGTGTATACGGATTTCACAAAAAGCTTTGATCAGATCGACCACTATGTTCTATTGAGAAAGCTTGAAAATTTTGGTTTTTCGTCGGGGTTGGTCGGCCTACTTAAATCTTATCTATTGGACCGTCGCCAGTTTGTGCGATATGAAGGGTATGAGTCATTCAAGTTTGTACCTACATCAGGCGTACCACAGGGATCCAACTTAGGTCCATTGCTGTTTATTATTTTTATTAACGACATTTTCGATTGTGTGTTATGGAATGGGCTACTGTTTGCCGACGACTTAAAACTTTTTCATGAAATTCGTAGCCATGACGACTGTTTGTATCTTCAAATATGCTTGCATTTTCTTGCAGATTGGTGTGATAGAAACAAGTTGCATCTGAATATAGACAAGTGTAATGTGGTGACCTATACGAGAAAAGACAATAGAATTACTTGATTATTATTACATTGACGGTTTTGTCTTGAATCGAGAGACGGTTCTCAGGGACTTGGGTGTTTATTTTGATGAGCGTTTCTCCTTTGTGGCTCATGTGGAGCACGTCTCGCGACATTGCACTAAGCTGCTTGGTTTTATCCTAAGAAATTGTAAATATTTTAATAACACCAAAACTTTTAAAATTTTATTTAGTGCTTTTATAAGATCCAGACTGGAATATTGCCAAATTGTATGGCACCCTATCTATGAGAGACATGCTGAGACTTTTAACGCGGTGCATCGAAGATTTCTGAAATATTTGATATTTAGGGATTATGGTGTTTATCCGCAGAGGGGAGCCGAGTATCAGATTTTACTTTACGAGTGCGGGGAGACCTCACTGGAAAGCCGTCGAAGACTGCTAGCCGTTAAGTTTTTGCACAGTCTATTGCAAGGCTCAACAGACTGTGAGTATTTATTGTCTAAACTGAATTTTCTAATACCACGACAGGCTGGCAGGCTTAGGTTCACATTTTACGAGGATCTTTGTCGTACCAACATAATGCTTCAGTCTCCTGTACACTATATTTGTGACGGTTTTAACAGAGTATCGCACTTGCTTGATATCAACCACAGCACGCTCGCGAATATTGTTGCCACAATGTCGGATTGTTTTGGTGAATTAGAGTAGATACCTACTTATTTGTAGTTTCTGTTTTTATATTGAATTATGTTTTGATGGTTTATTCTGTTCTCTTTTTTTAATTTTCATTCATTCATTTTTTGTATGAAAATATATTTTTTTTTGTTCTTTATATGGACACGGATATAATGTGATTATGTTTTCTGTAATTGGGGTTGTACCCTGTTGGAAATAAAGAACTATTTATTTATTTATTTAAAACTAGACGTTGAAGGAATTTTGAAAATCGGAATAGTTTTGCCACAGCAGACCATCGCGTCTACCGTGACTCACCCTGTATACGTTCCAACTACCTAACTGGTGAAATTTTAAACGCTATTTTCTCGAGAATTATGGGGGCAAATATCAAAAATAAAGCAGATAAGAATGCTTTAAAATAATGTATCACTCGACCCTAACTGCTATTTGAAAAATTAGCGGTTTCAACCAAAAACTAATGAGTTCATCCTAGGACTGCCCCAAACTGACATACCAAAATTTAGCTCAATTGGTTAAAGCGTTTGGGCGCATATATCCGTCTTTATCTTAAATTTTTTTAACGCATTTACAATACTTTCCCTGTGCGGGAAAGTAAAACTACATACAAATCTGAGGTAAATATAGTGTCATATTCGTTTTCACGCAGGTCAGCGTATATATTATATATATTGTTTAAAATTTTATTTCGAAATGTTTTTCTTGGGATTTTTATGACTAATAATTGGCAGTAATAATTGTTGATAAGCTAACCAGGAACATTTTCTCAAATAAAACAGTAGTTTTATTACATTAAGTATTTCATTTACAACTTCATTACTTTCAAGATAATAACATGTTTAAGAATTGCCTATGCAGGTCCGGATCAGAAGATATTTTGCAACTTTCTCATAGCTTCAAAACATCCCTTGTGTATCACGGGGTCGAAGCAAAAAACTAGTAATGTTTCAACCCGGTCGTGGATTTTTTATTCTACCTGTCAGTTGCTTCGACGTATTTAGTGTAAAGTACATGGCAAATATCAAGGCAATGTAAAACATCATTCTGAAGCTATGACATGCAAAAGAAAATGGTAAAATTATAAAAATATTTCTAGTGAAGGTCGGTACATCCACTAAGAATGGTATATTTTGAACCACCTGAGAATCCACTGTTAACGTATGTCTGTTTCACTAAGAAACATCCGGTATAACAAATATAATGATAACAAGGTATATGTGGCGACATCTGTTGTGTTTGAAGAGGCAATATGACCGGTGAAACACAGTTCACAGACGATAGCCGGGACAATAAGTAAGAACTCCATTGGGAATACTAGATCCTCCCGTATTCCCTAGCGGGAGGCTTTATTCAGGAGGCGGTTGTTACATATTGTAACAATAATTTAAGTATGGGTATTGGAGATTTTCTTCAAACTACCATGCATTCACCAGACGAGTCGTTTCGTTGATCCACAACAAACTCATTAGTGGTGATCGGCAGGTTATGTGATTCAAATTTTTAATATTTATGAAGACCATCACTTGTGAACTGTACATATTGCCTGCTCAAACTCTAGATGTCTCCACAAACATCTTGTTGTCATTTAGTAGTATAAGCTATCTTCCAAGTATTGGAAATCTCAAAACTCCAAATAGTTAAAGCAGTTGTGTAACTTGCCTTGATCTACGCGGCACCATCGTATGAAACGACTGGAGGCCAAGACAGATGGCAGTGGGTGCACATTGTTTTGTGTCAAACGCACAGATCCGAAGGGACCTCAAACTCGAGTCGACGTCATGAGGTTCAGACCCAGAAGGTCTTTGCAATGGCAGAGACACATGCAAATCCACTGATTCGCGAAGCAGTGAACTACAATGTAGCAGGCGGTACCGGAGACCAAGGAGTCAACTCTGACGAATGAATCCCCAGAATGGAGACACCAATTAATATTGTTTTACTATTAGTTTCATGGCAACTAAACCAAATCTATATTACAAAAGCATAACCAACAGAGGCATAGCCAACAGAGGACAATAGCAACAGAGAATAACAGCAACAGAGGAGAACAGCAACAGAGGACTATAACAACAAACGACATGGAAAATGGGTGGATCCCGAACCAAAGAAAAAAAGATGGAGAGAGTAGTGTAGGTATTTAAAATCTACCACACTACACAGGGAAGTGGTAAGCAATCGAAACGTCTGTTGAAAACATGGTAGCGTGAAACAAATTTCCAATATACCTATAGTCTTGTTACATTATGTAACAAGCACTTTGTATTAGAGGAAAAAGTATACGTTTATTGTAAGGCAGGTTTTGTGTATCCCACAATACTTTAGGAGTTTTATATCTTTCAGGACTCAATATGTAACAAATGTAACATTTCTCATTAAAGTGCGTCTTCACTTCTACGCTGCGCCGCGAACAATTTCCTTGCATAGAACGTCCAAACTGAGCGACATTTACTGGTCTGTTTATGAATGATTCAGTTTTGTTTCGCGTCTTTTTATTAACTATACTTAAAATCAAAAAAAAAATCCATTTTCATGGACCACATTATAAGTTTATTAAAAAAAATTCCAATAATGATAACAAAGAAGTCACCTTTCCCTTTACCATATTGATACTCGTATCTGAATCTAATTCTGTTGCGATTTCATATGATTCGGGTTTGGTTTCGTACATACCGACTAGCTTTAGTATTTTATCGTGCATAATAATAATGTAAAATTAATTAATAACATTATTAAACAATTTTAAGTAAAAAAGCAATAACTGGTAACCAAAACAGTCTATACCACCTTCTATACTGCTGTTTTTCTGAAACCAATGGATCCATCCAATCATATAGCTAAATAAACAAATTTAGAAAATCGAAAATAAATCCATCATTAATTGGCATCCACACACACATTGACATTAATTGCATCGTACCAAAGTGATGGAATAAATCAAGTTGGCTTGGCAACATGAAGGACACGTACATTAGGCCAAATCAAACATTAGGAATTTTTCAACAAAAATAAATTAAATCAAAGTATGCGTAATGCTTGGCCGTTGGGCATTATTTCAATTCCGTACGCAAATAGACAATTGTTAGCATTTAAAATTGGCATGCATGGAATTGTTTAAGTGGTGTACCTGCTACCTACTTCTACTATGTTATGCACGTGCAGGAAGTTCTGTTTTTAAATGTAAAGCGTTGCATTTATTTATAAGATTAAGGACTATGTTGTAAATGTTACAAAATCTATTTTCAATCCTATAGTAACTCATAGACCAAATATAGATATATAACGCGTTCGTTTAGTGTTTTTTTGGCCAAATATTTCATACTTGCAAAATGGTAGAAAAGATCTACAGGCCTGGAACGTACAGTTTAAGAATAAATAAAAAATGAAAAATATAGTACGCGTTTATTTAGTGTAATTTTGGACAAATATTGCATAATAATAATAAATATACAGTATTTAAAAAAAAAATAAATATAGAAAATTGAGGAAAACCCATATACTTGTAAATTTTCAAATTCCAATTTGCTGGCAAACTATTTCGTGGATCTTCATGAAACTTGGAAATATTTGTCATGAAATTATACTGCATCGACCGATCTAGATGGGAGCGACTCCCAAGACTTAGTTTTTGATAAAATTGAGAAAAACCCATACACTCGTAAATTTTCAATTTCCAATTGCTGGCAGTTTCATGAAGATCCACCAGATAGTTTCCTAGCAATTGGATTTTGAATGTGTTTTCTATGTATATTCACATATCAGTAACTTTACCAGCACTAATCAATCATCGAACTATGAACTTAGATGTGGGTTGAATTTAAAATTGCCGATGCACAGACTCTCCCTTTCAGCGAATAGTTCTTATATAATGCCTATAAAAATTTTCAATAATTTGCCTCTGCGCTTGAAATTAATAAATACCGCCAATAAATTTAAAAATGAAGTCAGAAATTGGCTGCTGGATAACAGCTTTTATTCATTGAGTGAATATTTTGATTGTTCAATTCATGCTTGACTGTGTCATTTAATTTTAATTTTATAATATGTGTGTCTTTTATACAATTTGTTGAATTCGTGCTTGATTCTGTAATGTAATTTTACAATATTTGGTTTTTATACAATTCTATTTTTAAATGTAATTTCATTCGATTCTTGACGCATTCTATGTACTTATGTATGTACCTTATGAATAAAGAGTGTTATTATTATTATTATTAATTTAATCTTAATTTCTCACGTAACTATGTTTGTTTTAACATTAAATTAAAAATCGTCGAAAAATAGACGTTAGAAATTGCGCATTACATACTTTACATCTTAGGCAGAATAAAGTACACCATATGATAAAACGGGTTGCCTACGTACACTAAACAAAAATTTTGCCGGAAATATTATAAATATGAATATATTATGAAATAACGTAGATATTAATGATGTGATGAATGGTGAATCACCAGATTTGGAGGCCAAGAGCTAACTAAGAATATTTAGCGCCTATTGACTATGGCAAGCTTGTATTCACGAATAATTATTATGCAAGTTTTGTCACTATCGATCGAGTTTGTTATTGAATTTTGAACAATCGATATCGTACATTTTCATCCGATAAAATAATATTTTTAATATAAATACAACAATAACTAGGAACTACACTAATGTTAATAAATACCGATGTGTGATCCGATACATTGGCACTATCGTTGGCAAAGCCCAGTGGTATATCGAATGGAATATATCGATATATCTGCTAAATGAAATTAGCGGCGATATACACTTTATATTCTAAATAAACGAGTTATGTAAAATAATAATCATTTTACATCTACATGAAACGGACATTGGTAATGAACAGCAGTTACGACGACAAATTGAGGGGCAGCTGATCAACAAATCCGCAATAATCCTGGTGTTTTTGCACGTATCCGAAGTTCAGTGATTAAGCGTGTAAATAAAGTGAAGTTAACAGTGGCCTCTTTGCACATTTGCTGTTGTAGTGGTTTGAAGTGCTAGTGTTATTTGCATTTGTGTGTTTTTGTTACCCTTTGGGGTTTTCCTGACGGAGGGGATCAACCTTGTCTTGGTCGTCGCGCTGAGTACATGCCATTAAACAAGAAGACTGAACGAGGAAAACCAAGCGGTTCCCAGGAAGTTCAAAAATCATTCTATGGCATGTTAGACATATCCGAAAGGTAGGTGCTAACATAATTATTTAATATTTCGTATGATTGTAGTCACATAATAATTACTTATCTACATTTTGTAAATAATTTTTGTAATTTAAATGCGCGGTAAATCGATACACTTGGCAACATGGTGCTGCATCATAACCTTTAAACTAATGTCTAATTTAAACTTCAATTGGGCAGGCGGTCATAGGAGTCGTAAAAAGGGAGTTTAATATGATTTACAAAAAAAATATTTTCTGCTTTAATAAAAATGTTGGAATTTTTTTGAAAGGCGATTCTGTTAAATCTTATTTTTCTCTACCTCCAGTTAAAATTTTTGTACTGAGTTGTTCACCCTGTATTTGTGATTATATTATATGTTATTGGGAAAGTTTTGGGGCGACACAACCGATATTTTTATTCAATGCATTAGAAAATATATAGGTACAATTGACTGGTTTAACATTAACATCCATATATCAATAATAATATGCACCTGCATTATAAATAAATTTTAATATCCATGCAAATTGTAGGTAATCTTCTGGAGGTACATACATATGCTTTTAAAACGTTTAGAATATTAAAATTCAGAAAAAAATGTATAAATATATATTCCTGTTTAGCATAATATTTGCATTTTTGGGGAAAATAGTAAGTCGGAAATATATGTACACTCCAAAAGGGTATTGAATAGAATATGTGAAATCATTATACCGGAACTTGTTTGATGGCTTGTTTCAAACATATCGCGTAAAAGTGCCCGTATTACAAGAAATGTATTAGTTTTTTATTTGCCATGAAACTATGGCCTATTTGCATATAATAAAAAAGTCGTTGCTAAATTTACACAAATTATACTACTGAACACTGGGACATCTGTATGAAAAGTCTTTTTAAAAAATACTACGAGTATATTAACTAAACAAAAATAAATCCACAATGAAACAAATTTCGTCGGTCAACTCACGCGGTTTCGTGCCTCAAAAAAAAAAAATCGTTAATGAGTTATTCTTTGCAAAATATTTAAAGTATGGTATTTTATGGTTTCAAAGGGTGTCGCAAGTGGCTCCTATACAGTGTGTCCTCAAAAAGTGTGGGAAATCTCTCCGATGCAGATAGAACACGAAAAAAATATCGTTTGCGTCACCTCAAAACTTTCCCGACAAGCATAGATAAACAAACATAGATGATCAACGCTTATGGCAATATTAATACTCAAAAACAGCAGTGGTATCTCTACACAGACAGTGGAACGTCTACTTCTGTAACAACCAATAGATGCTGCCACTACACGCTAAAATAGCTAAAAAATAAAATTATATTGTGAATATGTTTAGACCACAGCAAAGTGTATTTCTCGTTCGTAACAAACGTTGTGTTTTTATTATACGGGGTGTTGTACGAGCTCTGGTACAATTGTACAAAGCGTTCGTCCCAATACTATTCACTATTTTAGTCACCTCCGGTGGTCACTACAATAGAAAATTTGCACTAACGGGTATAAGAATTATTCATATTCAATTTTACTAGAGCAATCCTGATCAGAGTTATTCTCCAAGAACTCCGCAAAATGTGCATTTAATTGTTCGACGCATCAGACAAACATTCCGGCACTACGCAATTCTTAGCATCCGCAATATTCGTATGTCTAAGAGTGCTCCATATTGTGAAACGATCCAGATAATTCATCTTTTCCTGTCTAACTAGAGATAAAGTAAAATTCCTTAATTGTTTATATCTAGCCCAATCTTCGCCAGACCTAGAACACTTATAAGCTTGCAGAGCTGCATCTCTCTGTGGCAGCGGTTTGAATTAAGGCACGGTGCTTTTGGTTTCGTTACTCTTACTTTTTTAATAAGTGCGTTTCTGTTGAAGCTATCAGGAATAAAACTATTTAAAATCATGATCTTATTATCTACAACATTTTTCTAGAAGATACTATTTCACCTGTATTTCGCAATATTAGGGGTGATCTTAGGCTTAACTAAACTATAGTGAAATTTTTATTATTGTGAAACTTCTTCGTGCTAGTCTAATTTATTTTATGAAAATGGATTATGCAAATGAGGAAATGACAGATAGCAGCAATAGCAAGACGACTCTATCACTTCTTAATCGCCAACTGCCAAACAGGGGAGGGTTTTGCGTTATGAACTGCTGCATCCTTGCATGCGCACTTACTTGAAGAACCGGATTTTCCTACACGAATGCCATTCTGAAATTAGTTTTTAGAAATGGCTAATCGGGATCCTAAGTTTTTGTCGTTTGTTTGGTTTTTCGAGAGATGGTATTTGTTGGGCTGAAGAAAATCCTCACGTTATGCATCAGTCACGTCATTAACGCAAATTCAGTGTTGTGTGTGAGCGGGAATAATCGACGACGATTTAATTGCTCCTTATTTTTTTTTAGGGCAATAGCAGGCCAATGTTACGTCAACTTTTTAGAAAATCAATTAACGTAGATTTTTGCCTGTAGGGTCACTTAAAAGCATATCCGAGAAAGTCCTGACATTTTTGAAAGAGTCCGTGGGTCCATGATTAGGCGGCTACAAGCTTGCGTTGAATCGCATGGTGCCCATTTCGAGCATTTTTTTTGTTCACTTACTTTTTTTTGTAATACACAGTATTAGTTTTGTTCTGTGACATTCTAAACTGTAATAATACCCAGTCTATTGTTAACTTAGCCTAGAAAAAGTTTTTGACGTGTAATAACCGAGCCAAATTTTAATTTACTGATTTAAAAATACTTGCAGAAAATATTTTAAACGAGAAAAAAATAAGAACTTTTACACTCAGTATGGCGGACACAAATGGGGTTTTGGACTTAATTTTATAGAACTTTTTTAATTTAAAACTTTGTAAATGCGTCCCACATATTATGAAACACCCTGTATATATGGCTTCCAATAAGGGGTTAAAATACAGGGTGTCCGGAATGACGTGTACAACGGAATAGCATAAATCGAAACATATTTGATAGATTTGATTTATTTTTTAGATACGCGTTTGCTCCAATAAACTACAGTTGTTTTTTGAAGAAGCTCCAATTACAGGGCGTTTAAAAGATTAGTCACAATAAATTATCTATACATATTTTTTGTAAGCCTCGTATAACCAATACCATATTTTTTCTGTGAAGAGTCAATTTTATTTAGAGACAATGTATTTTCTTACAAAATTTTACTTTGTCAAACTGCTTAGAGACAAAAAAATATTTTCTAAATTCCTACAAGCCTGAATCAGTACTTGATTATTGTTACCTAACACACAGTATTTATTAAAAGCTGGTAATGATTACTTTGAAAAATACGAAAAGATACTATTGTAATGCCATTTAAACTGATCTGCGTTTAGACATTCGTATTTTTCTTTTTAGGTTAAACTCTAACTCATTTTGAGTTTTAACTGTTCATATGCCGAACAAGTAGATATGTTGTTAGTATAGGGGTTTTGTGAATGCAATGGTCCTGTTATTTTACCGGATAACTTAAATGGAAATAATTATTTAAGGTTTTTGCAACAAACATTATCCATTGTACTACTTAGAGGATTTGCCACTGGTACTACGACAGAATATGTGGTTTATGCATGACGGTGCACACGATTTATCCAAATAATGCTTCTGTAAGAAGGCCAGCAAGATCACTGGACACACCATGTGATTATTTTTTATGGGGTAGGTAGGTTCAAAATAAGTGGGTCAACACACGACCCTCTACTGCGACCACCGAGGGTCTATTGTGACTCATACCTATTTATATTTTACCCAGCAGCTCAACCTTCTTAATGCAGTTAATTATTTTGCTGGGTAAACTTTCTTTTAGAATCGCTGGTAGAAGGGTTACTTCACCAAATATTGCGAATGTGGTTTTAGCTATCGCTGGGCAATAACGTAGTACGTGTTTTGCCGTCTCATCATCCTCCCAGCACAATTGGTACTCGGAATTTTCCAACAGACTCAGCCTCGTGAGATGATGATTCAAACAACAATTAAAAGCAAACAAAAGATATGGGCCTGGGGATTTTAATGTAGGTAAGCATAGTGTATTCGTTTAAATTTTTAATAAAGAAATACACATCTGTCCAATTTAGCCTCATATATTTTAACTTTTCATCAGGTTTAGAGAGAGGACAATATAAAATGTTGTTTCTAGTGACACAATATGAATGACCAACAAAGAGACCTCAGTTAAAAATACATTTCTCTTTATTTATATTAAATTGTCTACTACAACAAGAGAGTATAAGTTATCTTTGTGAAAAATCTTCCCAAATTGGACTATCAACTACTGATGTCAAATAATGGGATGGACCGCATTTAACAAGGGTAGGTATCCCGCTGTGAGTGTTGCATACCAGCCACAAGTCATTTTTATTGATTGCACCCTCACGGTTCTTGTATGTTTTTTTATACTATATTATACGTGTGTTACATTGTTAAATCTCTATTATTATTTATATGTCGTTATCTTTTAAAACGGTTGTCAACTGTGGATTAGAATCTTATAAGAGGTACAAGTCGAATTTAGGAAAGAATTATACGCTCTGTTTTAGATAATCTTTCTCAGATTAGTTACTTTTGTTTGAACGTGTGTTTCTAATATCAAAATATGAAGATAGGATTAAAAACTCATAGCTTTATTTGCGAAAGACACAACACTTCTCACGTCTGGTTGTGGTTTCGACCGCATTCTAACGAATGCTGAAACTAGGGGAGACCGGGGGTCAATTGTAACACGGATCAATTGAAACAGTGATCAAAACGTCTTTCTGGTAAAGATTGTATAACCAAACTGTGCTCATAACATATAGAAATATAGGCGAGCTTCTTCCGGCAGTACGCCGCGGGCCGTTAAAGCTAGCATAAGAACTTAGTGCGAGATTTTGTGTTTTCACGTGTCCAAAGTAAGTATTTACGATACTCCTTATGTATGTGTAATTGAGTCTGTATATGTGTTTAGTTCGTTGTCAACTTTATATTAGTTAGGCAATTAACTTAGCTTTATTTTACGTTGGCTAGAATTTCAAATTAATTTCGCTTGTAGTAAATATGGTAGCATTTATTTAAAAATGTCGCTTGGGGTCAGTTGTAACGGGGACGTTTTTAACGTTTCAATTGACCCCACGTGTTTGTAAAATAAATTACTTAGTTTATTTAATTTCAGATACCCCGTAAAAGAGTCCTAAAAACTGATAGATCAAGTCGAAATATATCTTTATATGAATCGGCATACGTAGAGCTCCAAAATGGGCTATCTCTACGTCTAGCTGCTGACCAATTTCGTATATCTCATGTGTCTTTGTTGAGGTACAAGCGAAAGATAGATGTGGATTGAAAATGGTATGGCGGGAGAAGACTGGTTTTCTCATTTCATAGCAAGACACCGTGACTTATCAATACGAGCACTACAGGCAACCAGTTTATCCAGAGCAACGCAATGTTGATGAAACTGGCGTAACAACAGTCCAGACACCAATGAATTTCAAAACCCTACTCCATCAACTTCTCGGGGACTAGAAAATTTTGAAATTTCCGAAAATACTTTAGACAAATCAACCACCCAAAATGAGATTTTTTCACCAGAAGCTGTTAGGTCTTTTGGAAAAGGTTCACCACGAAAGGTGGCAGCAAAAGGAAAGAAAAAAAGAAAGTCCAAACTGGTACACCAGAATACCTCAACAGCAGAATATTGTGTTATTTTTGTTGTTGTTATGAAGTTATGAGGCAATTTTGTTATAGTTCCTACTTGGTTTTGATTATTTTTTGTTGACTAATAAATGAAAATAAACAATATATTGTCCCCATTACCATTGTTTCAATTGACCCTTGGCCGGGGTCGTTTGTAACATTATGCACCATCTCTTATTTCTTTTACATATTCCTTTTCTGCTTATCAATAGTCTAATTTAACTGCTAGGTTAAGTACCTATATCAAACTCCCAGCTATATGTGAACATAAATTTAGAATAATTTCCATTCAGTTTCTAGCCAGAAAAACATTATTTGTAAAAAATGGTTCAATTGACCCCGGTCTCCCCTACCTTAAGAAAAGATACGGAGTGATTTTGTGTAAACAATTTAGCCTGAATGAGAGTAGAACTAAACAGATACCTACTTTTCTCAAACCAAAGACAACTCTTAACAAACTATCGGTGTTGGAACTTAGTGTTGTTGTGGATGAGTCTCCAGCAAACTATCTAGTGTCATATTTTTGCTCAGAAGACAGAAGATGGCGTTTCATTCGCTTTGACTTATGGTGTGGTTTTGTCGGAAACCAGTAGCCAGTTTCATAAGGTTTTTCTAATACAGAAAAAGAATGTAAGAATTCTATCGAGAACTGGTTTTAAACTTTTATTCTTGCACCTCCCATGTATGTTTCTGTATTTCTCAATTCTGGAAATATATTCTCAATCTGGAGAATTGAGTTAGCTGGCAATGAAATAAGAAGACATCGGTTTCAAATTTTAGGAGCCTCTCGCGCTATGAGACGTCTTGCAAGAATTTGTATCGAACAATAGTTATCATAAGTTTGTAATTTCATTCCTTCTAATAACGAAATTATTTTAATAAGATGCTGTTGTGTTTCCCTTAGGGAAGTGAAAGTTAATATACAACCCAAAAATTCCCCACCACATAATACCATGCAAAAGTATTGGTTGGAGACTATAATATATAGGAAAATCGAAAACGATATTACCACCTTGGCAGCCCTGTATCTCGGTTATTATCAACTTTTGAACTAATTTTGGTCAAATCTCAATATTTTCATCCAAGGAATCTGCAATTTTACTGTGTACCATTAATTATGGGGCACCCTGTATAACATTTAGTTCCTAACAAATCTATGATAAACTTAACCAAAGTCTAGCATGTTATACATTACGAATTGAGTCTGCACACTTTACGTATCTTTGCACCTCTTACGTCGGGTCAGTTTATTGTAAAGTTTATCCGTATCCATATACAAATGTGAGGAGCTAAACTTATCTTGATAAGGATATGTGATACGGACAGGGGCGGCTAGTCCTATGAGGCAAGTGAGGCAGTGCCTCACTAACTTTTTAACCAATTAACATTTTTTTACTGATAAAAAATGGCGCACAGATTGATAGATTGTATACCTATGATACCTACGCACATCGCACATGATGATTTGTTTTAAATTATGAAAATAACTGTCATGTAAATCGAGCGTCCATTTAATGCTCGCTATTCAATGAGGCAACAATGCCCTGCCCGTCGCCGAACGCAGAACGACAGTAGTCGAACGTCAATAAAAACATCCATACTGGCCGTAATTTGATAATTTTAAGTCAGAGGCAGTGCCTCTAGTCCCTATGAACGGCGAGTTGCCATTTTTAATTATTGTTATCTACTGCCACATTGATTAATATTAGTCTCCGATTTTCTTATTAAATAGAAACTGATCAGCTAACATTTTTATGTGTTGTATACAATTTTTTTTTTTTAATTTAATAATTTATGTTTACTAATTTATGTGAGTTGAGTTGATAATCTATTGTATTGCTATAAATTGCATATTCATTCATCGCAGGCATGTACTCATGTACGTATTTTATTTTCAAAGTATTTATTATAAGAGTACACATTCCATTTAGCTCTATCAACGTTAAACTTGAAACACATTAATACCAATTGGAGTTGCACAATTCTGTCTAGCATAGTAGGTATTACTGCAGCAATACATTAATGTGTGAAACAAAGATGGAAAGTGAGGCTCTGCCTCTTCATCCGTTTTTAGATATACAGCAAATTGAGTGACTGAAACAAAACAACCGCGTCTGTCTTATACCCCTTCATTTACTACTTAGCGTTCTCTCGCTTTCACCTATTGATCATACATTATCTTTGATCTTTGTTCAATTCATCTTTCTGTTTTCTTTTGCTTTCTTATGTTTTGATTATAATATTATTATAGGTAGTACCTACCTATGTTGTAAATTATCATTATTCCTTTCTGGTTTTCCTTTATAATAATCGTAATAAATTAAGGGACACTAGGGACAGGCAATAAATACAATAAATAAATAGGTATTTAGTAATTTTTCGTGTAAAGATTCTTAAAGCGAAGCATTTTTTTTTGTGCTAATGTAGTGATAGTGAATGGTTAATAGTATGGAAAATATGGATGTTCTAGGTTCAGGCTATAGTGCACCAACGCCGATAGTAATACAAGTAAACGTAGATTTAGAAATGCGAAATTCTGGGGATATAATCAATTATTTAATATATCGGCGATCATTTTCAAAGCGATACGCCGATAAACTATACGTTGTTCAAGAATTAGCGAGCCTATCCCAGATTTAAGTAAATATTTAATAAATATTGGCTCCACGGGAAAAACTAGGGGTTTTAGTAATGATTGGTACAAAAAGTTTCATTGGTTAACTGGGAGAGCGGAGTTAAAAATAATATTTTGTTGACCTTGTGTCATGTTTTCAGTATCTAGTAATACTTAGTCTAAAAATGGGTATTCTGATATAAAAAATTTAGCTCGTAGTCTGGCTATTCACGACAAAAGTGCTGCACACATTGGATGTAAATGTAAATATCTTATCATGAAAAAACAAAAATATAGCTTCCGTTATTGATAGTTCCCAAATAATCAGCAAAGAATATATATAATATTGGTAATTGGTAATGAACACTTTTTTTATAAAAATCTTTGTACTGCCTCACATCCCTCAGGACCGCCACTCGATGTGGATGCGGATACATCAGCTTGTCCAAGTCTCTATTATTGAATTCTGATGTACTAACATTCATGTTTTAAAAAATATCACCAAATAGTTATATTATATGTTGTATATATCATCAATAAGTCTGCATATTATTTCTCCCTGTTCAAAATGAGTTATCACAAAACATATATCACCCCGGAAAGCAAGAAATTAAAATAAATTAGAAGCCACGTTTAATTAAGGAAATGATGCGGAACACCACACGAAACGGTTATACAAAAGTCAAAGAGATGGCTGAGCTATATGTTAAACTTATTAAAAATAACACAGACCCTATATGACTATATGAAGAGATGGTATCATTTATGACGTCCATAATTCACGATTTTGAAGAATGAGAAGTCATAATTATGTCGACAGAAGGGAATAAATCACAACGGCTAATCAGTTACAGGTACCAACTTTAATAATATAGATGACTTTGGAATATGACAATGATGCTGAACGAACTGTGTGCAATAAAAGAAATGTAGATAGGTACTCGTGTATGTGTTTATTTATTTATTTTGGGGGATTTTTAAACACCTTCAATATGTACTTATTTATAAGTTACTTATAAAAGTCATCAACATGTCAAATATCTTTAAATTAAATTAAAATTACTTAAACCTAAACTTCCACAAAAACCCGCTTTATTTGATGATTTAGGTATAGGAACATGATATGTCATATTAAAGCATTTTACTTTGTCCTTCAAATTGTAATGTAATATCCAGGGCGTTCCATTTGAGAAAAGTTACTTATGCCTATATTTACTAGTGAATTATATTACTGTAATTTGCGAATTATTATATCCAGGTGAGCCAAGCAGTCAACACAGTTGAACTTTCTAAGGCATCGTTATATCACTGCCAAACTTTCAAGATTTTGTCTTTTCAAACAACGAAATTTAATTTTTTTAGCGCAAACCTGTTTTTGGCCAAAAAAACTGAAAATACATTTTTTATTTAAAAGCAGTTGACAAACAAATAATATTGCTTTTTAGAGTTTATTAAGAATTATGACTTGACTATTATTACCAAATTGTGAATCTATCACTGAACTATCCCTGAAGTATATGTTTGTTCCAAAATTACTGAACTGTTTGTTATGACTGCTTAATTTTCTGATATAATTCAATGGATTTTTACCACAATAATTACGGAATGAATAATATCTAATTTCCATGTTTAATATCCCAAGTTGTATAGAGTTTATTCAAAGTGTATATTTAAAAATCTAATAAACCTTCCCACCAAGTTCTCAAGTGTAGTTATAAATATCTGTCTTGTCTTTACAACTTTGGCAAAGTGCTTTTCAGAATTTATTAAATTGTGATAAATTTAAGCGAGTATAAGAATATTCTAATAAAGTTTTTTCGAGTTTATTAAATTTACAGCGATTAATAAAAATATTAAACCGTAGAGGCTTAGGTACACATTTTGTTACTGTTTAGTGACTTCAATAAATCTCTACTTAAATATTTTGCTTTTGTTTGCATAAGCTTGCGCCGCTGTTTCATGGGATATTTTCAAAGTTGATCGGATCCAGATAAAATAAACTGTTGCCCTCAAGGCACAAATTATCCATATTTAAGTGTAAAAGTAATATTGCTGTGACCTTTTAGTTAGTTCACGGTACCTTTCAAGTTTAATTTAATTTTTAACAGGTTAAGCGAAAAAGCGGAATTTTTGTTTGTCTAGATATGGTTTTGGCCGAAAGCAATAGAGAGTACCCTGCTTGGTCTCTTTATACCGTTCATTGGTGAAGTCCAAGTAAGAGTATATGTATCAATTATTGTGCGTGGTCTCTGGTCTACCACACACGCACATGAATCAGATTGAAAACATTCAGCAGCATTTTGAAATCTTGAGGTTGGACGCACAATAAAACCCAGATTACGCACCGCGCCAGCAGTGATTTCTTGAATGTGACGGTTATATATAGATAAACCACCCAGATCCCGCTGACTCTCGCACAGGACGCCTGTGTAATACCAATCAATGGGACTCCGTTGTCTGGTAAATGTTATTTATTTTATTAAGTGAAGTTTCAGTGAAAGTACACCATCGCTCTAGTCCATCCATTCAATCTAATTGATTGCATTGATTTTGTATTACAGAATATTTGATAATATATAAGGTGTGCTATTTCAGAAAATTGACGTATGCCTATTTTTAGTAGTAGAGCATACTTTAGGAATTTGCGACCACCCTGTAACCAAGTGTGTCAATTTCCCAAGATAGTTGATATTCTTGAGATGTTATTGATCTACGAGTACCTTACAAAATTCAAGATTCTGTCTATTTAATTAAATTAAAAATAAATTATGTCTTCAAAAACAGTTGAAGATAGTGTGACGAATATTAAAATGTCCCCTAAGTGTTAGAGATAAATAAATACATCGGTCAACACTGCGTTGGCTATACTATTCTAATCAGATCTAGACGTTTTCGAAAGCTCGCGACTCAAACTAACCAGAGGTTACTCTGTACAGATTTAATAGGCTATACCTCGTCCGGGGCAGCGCTGTGTTAATGTGGTCGAATGTGCCTCGCTTACAGTATAGATCTGGAATGGACGTACGCGCAGCAGAATGTTGTAGAACAAACGACTATTTACTGGAAGCGTTCGAGAAAGGCGAAAAACCATATAAATAGCCAACGTATAACAGGGACAGTCATGAAGTGAAGAGTGAATAGTTGAGAACAGTGTTGTGACATATAAATTATAGTAAAATCAATAATATAAATAAATATTGAAAATAAATATAGTCCTATTAGTTCGTTTAAGTGATTACTTTGTTTAAGTGTTTATTCTAAGTGTAAATAAATTAGTTTTAAATAAAGTGCATTATTATTTCACACAACGTTACAATATGTAGAGGGAAGTGTTAAACTAAAATACTCCAAAATTGATAGGGAATCCAAAAAGTTAATAATATATAGAGTGTTCCATTTGAAATAGGAAATTTGATATAAACTTGCGGTATAACCGGAAATCGTATTATATGACAATACTTTAGACTGGGTTGACCTCAGCAATCACTTAAATTTTCAAAACAATGATATGGTTACTTTTCCCAAAACTTCTAAGGTACCATCGACCAGTAATCACCCTGTATATAATAATTCATGAGCTCGAAAAAGAAATAATTTAATCTCTGTGGTATTACTATTGAAAATTTCTTATGGTTATTAATTGTTTGGTATACCTATCGTTGGCAGATTTATTCCAAATTTTCCATTGTTGTCATGTCCATGATTCCACAAGGGAAGAGCCATAACTTTAAACGTCGACTTAGTATGTTATCGGCTAAAAAGTTCATGTTGGTAATTTCAGTTTTTAACTAGGTAGTACTATATTTTTCGAGAACTTGATAGAACATCCCTGGTGAGTTGTGGATAGACAAAAGGTTTCTATTGTACATTTTAGACAAATTCTCCCAAAAATAAGAATTCTTGAAAAATAAAATGAATAAAATAATTTGTTTATTTTGTTTCATAAAATTTGGTTGGTAAAGCTGGATGCTGATGAGAACTGTTCGAGTTTCAAAGCAGATAGAAAATCCACCCTCAATGTGAGACACCATAGTCACACTCAACAAAAAATTGTTTTGGACATTGTCCAATACGTTTTCTAGTACACTAACTGTTAATATCTAGTCAGTCAAAGTTTTGCACTTCCTGTTGCAGAAGATATAATTCTACTGTTTCGACTTCGATTCGTATCTTCAGTTGCGGAATACAGCAAGACAGCGTTTTGTTTGAATTTCAATCGTGATAGGCACAATTGAACAAATGGTAGACAATCCGTAAGGATCTCGAACAAACCATAATTTGTGTTTTGCATAAAATGCAAAGATCACAAACATATTGAAGTTTGAGCATGGCATTGCAAGGCAGTACAGTCGCGAGACTGACTCAACCAACCTTGTGAAAAGCCTAGCACTTCTGTGCAACAACAACGCATGTTTTCGAAGTATGTTTCTCCGCTACTTCCTTGAAAATCAGGGATCAAGGAACGTCTTTCAACTGATGAGAACTGTCCGAGTTCGAAAGCAGATAAAATATCCATTCCCAATGTGTGACACCATAGTCACACGCAACAGAAAATTGTTTTGGACATTGTCCAATACGTTTTCTAGTACACTAACTGTTAATATCCAGTCAGTCAAAGTTTTGCACTTTCTGTTGGAGAAGACATAATTCTACTGTTCAACATCCAAGCTAACAGTATTGGCGTTGAATATTATGGTGTGGATTTTAAACAAGGGAATTTGATCTCGTCGCGTCGTCGACGTCGTTGTTAAAGACGCCAAAATAGCACTATGTTTCAAATATTTGCTATATTACAAATAATATTTTAAAAATTCTTTATTTTCCCACAATGAAAATCATATCAATCCTACATTATTTTACATATTATTATTTTTGTTCTTTTTACACCAAAACTGATCTCTTAAATCTAGAAGATTATTTGTTACTTTGGAATTTAAAAATATTATTAATTTCGATAAAAATAATATTGTTCACTTAAAATTATCCAATTTTGTCCCAATAAATTTTAAACTTGTTAGATTTTGTCAGCATTGCCGTGTGTCGTGAATGTGCTTTTTGAAATATCAGTGTTGAAAGACTTAGAGCTAATAACTCATTTTAGTGTTACAAAAAATAAAAACGTAAATCTTTGAATCATCCATGCCAACAGTATTGGCGTTGAATATTATGGTGTGTATTTTAAACAAGGGAATTTGATCTCGTCGCGTCGTCGACGTCGTTGTTAATGACGCCAAAATAGCACTTTTTGTCAAATATTTGCTATATTAAAAATAATATTTTGAAAATTCGTAAAAGTGTATTCATCTGTCGTTAAGAGTCACAAATTTATGATTCGTTTTTTAAATTTTAGATAAGAATACCTCCATAAAACATTAAACAAAAGTTGTTGTTAGATAGGTAATCTAAATTGCATTTTCAATCAAAACAACACTTTATTGTCATATATTATAAGGTACGTAACCGGACATTTTATTATGTTTCCAATAATTCTCTTTATTGAGTAGGTATTATTGTTGATGTTTAGCTCCTGGTTAGATTTGCCCCCTATAAATACCATAATATAGGTACCAACCAAATAAAACAAAAAAATATCTCCGCATTGAACAACCGGCTTGGCGCTTGATATCACTACTTCTTCCTTCTCTTGTATTGTGTGTACAGCAAAATCGCACCCATTGGTGGAATTCCGTTACCATGGTAACGCCCCTATTATATCCTACAATAATAATAGGTATATTGTGGATATCATGCCCCATGCACAAAATCATCAACTTATCTCTGGGTAATATGCGATGCGTGCTGGCTTGACATGATTTTGAAGTTGAAATTAGAACTTGGAAAAAGTGCGTTTTCGCTATACAGGCTGACTGTTTATTGGTTTGATTACGAAGTTTGCTGCAGAAATTAATAATTATTATTGTTGGTATTTTTGTAAAGCTTTTTTGCATTTTATCTGAGGGCCATTACTTATCTATATTTTCAGCTTAATATTCAAAACAATAATTTTTCAATGAAAGTTGCTATATTGTTTTTCAGAACAATATTCGTTTTTATGGGTAATACATACATGTAATTTGGATGCGTTCAAAGCATTTCTCATAATATTTTCTCCAATCTGATGCAGACACTTCCATAACATGGCTTTTGAATGCGAACGCGGATTTTCTACCAACAAAAATCGTTGTCCATGCAATTTATTTTGATATTTAGGGACAAAAAGAAATCTTTAGGGTGAAGGATCCAAATTGAATTTCTGAGCGCATTGTCTTGATTTTCTTATGTCACCAAAGAATTCTACAAAACAAATTCATGTGTACTAATAATTATTGATCGTTCTACGTTCCTCTAAAGCAGTAGCTCGAAAACTGGGGGACATGATTCAACATTCAGGGAGCGTCGAAGTCCCGAAGTATTTTAAATTCATAAAAAATATATTTGACAAATTTCTCGGACAGTAATAAAAGTAATTGTTGGATGCGGTTGCTGATGAAAATTTTCAAATCAAATTTGCCTATCTAACTGATATCTTTGAGGCATTAAATGTATTCAATTTGACGTTGCAAGGCAACATTTCTGCAAATGTAATAACCAATCATGATGCTATTCAAGCCCTCTTAGAAAAACTGCTGTTACAACACACCAAATTTTTCTTCATTTCCGAAATTGCCTGCACTAATAGACAATAATAGTGGCAATACCAAAAATGAAGAGATCGCAGCAGACATTATATCGCATTTAGAAAGTCTTTATACGATGAACTTTGAGGATATTTTCCCAATTTCATTGAGAATGATAATGAATTTTAAATGTGATGTTATTTTTGTTAGATACGTATCTGTACCCCAGAATAAAACTGTATTAAGTCCACTTTTTAGGAAAATCATTTTTTTCACATTTCTAGCGTAATATTAAGTCCTCTTATACTTCCGAACGTGTATTATGTCCTACAGTACTAGCATCGAATAATAACTATAGATAAGAAGGGTCAGTGGACGCTAAAAACGGCATCGACTCGTCGCATTCCCAGCCACATTTCTGGCCCTCTACTATATATACTATATCTATATATACTATAAGATACTCTACTATAACTATAAGTGCTTTCAAGACAGAGATATCAAACGTGCCGATACGGGGTGAAGTAACTGTATATTATTTTAAACTGTGGCACTAGGTAAGGATGTTAAAAGATTTAATAAAATATTAAGTTCTACACTGGCCCGGAATAAAACTGTGTTATGTGCTTAGTTCCAGATTTAATTTATAAAACTTTATACGAATTAATGAGCTTTAATTAATTCGTGCCACAACAAACATATATTATAGAAGCTAACCTTATACTTTCCTGAATAATACTGTCCTCAAAAATATTGTATTCATTATCTTAAGTCCAGACCAGCTAAATTTCATTGGAATAAAGCTATAAAATGTCCATTAAATCCAAGTTTCGAGCTAAAGAAAAATATTTTTTGACATGACATGAAATACGAAGTGTTTGTAAATCATACATTGTTAAAAGGGAACAACAATAAACACAAAAAAATAAATACAGAAGGTAATTGTTCTATAATTAAAAATTTCATTTTCGTTTCCTGAACAATTAAAAAATGGGACTTAATGCAGTTTTATTCTGGGGTACAGGTGTAGATATCTTATTAGCCAGTAGAGTAGTTGTTTTGCCTTGTTTTTTAAAATTATACATAACATTTCCGATGTCGGCGACAGATTAGTTAATAAATTTGCACGGAAATCTTTTAGTATCTATACATATATACCGCCTTCCAGAAAACTTTAAGAATTTAAAACCCGATTCAGGTAGGTACGGAAAATGGCTCTGCAAATTTGGATATTAATAAATTCTGGATAAAATGTTTTCCCATCTATTCTTTAATTACAGAAATGGCTTTGAAATCTTATATGCCACCTATTTATGCGAGAAAAGCATTTCTGTTTTATTGGGAATTAAGACAAAAGCACCGAACCGGCCTGATGTTGCTATCTAGGCTGTGCACTTTCAAAGATAACACCAATACTTTCACATCTTGTCAAGGAAATGCAACACCAAAAATATACGTAGGCGGCTAAAGTAGGTCTATATCTCCCAGGATATTCTAACAAGTTAAATTATTAAAGCTTCTATATAATAAAAAATTGTTATTATTCTTTATTCTGAAAACGTCATTTTTGACATAAAATTTCAAATATTTCGAAAACAGCTGGCGATAGGTATAACATATTATGTATGAAATATGTTTAGAATTACAAGGACAATCCAAAAAATATATATAACTGATATAGGGTCGTATTTGAAATAAGGAAGTTGACACCCATTTCCGGTATAACCGGAAGTGCCGGATTCTTGAAAACATTTAAGCCGAATTGGCCCCGTCGACCTAAGTACCACACCAGATTTTCAGATTGTTCCACAGTGTATAGTTTCTCCATAATCGTTCGAATCCCTTCCCGGTGGGACACCCGGTATATTTATTTTATTAAACTTTAATAATGAATAATTTTCCTGATCAGTGCAGACCAAGCTGTCATTCACAAGTATCGAAGAAATCACTAACTGTGCAGCGCTGATTACTTTCTTCACTCTCCAGATTGTTCTGTCCTGTGAGGAGAGCCCCACCGTAAAAAGGTTCCATTCTCTCCCACGATGTTATCTCCATCGTTGCGTTCCTGCCAGATCCGCTAGAACAATTATTTGTGTTCTTGTGTCAACGTTTCCCGATATATTTTGCTTAGCCGATTTTTTTGCTGAATTCTCATTTTCAGCTCGATCGGCATGGAGTTGATGTTTTCCTGTATGCTTCTTTGTCATTTTTCTTTCCGTAATGAATTCTGTAATATCGGCAGTATTCCCTGCAACTGCTTCCTTTATTTCTTGAATGCAGTTCATTCTCGGAATGTTTCCTACCTTTGGAGGCAGGCGGGCTGCAAATCGCATTCAATGGATCGAATAATTTGTAAGCGTGTTCTCTTACTGCGTCCTCTGTCCCCAGCCCCAGAATCCTCGTATTGTGGCTCAAATACACTACTTTTATAGTGTGAGTGTCAAAGTCAGATGTTGCTTAACTCAGCGATATAAATTGCAATTGAGATCGGTCAAGACTACCACAGAGTCCCTACCCACCAGGAGCGTATCCACACATGCCTCAAGCTGTTGGTTCTGTGGGGAGTTGTACGCTGGACTATTCGGCAGGTATTTTCTTCTGATATTGATCACAGTGGCTGTAATTTCCGTGTTCTCTATGTTTGGTGAAGATTATTTATTTATTTATTTTTGAGTTAGTATATAAATGCATACACTCGTCATAAAAATTAAAAATGGCAAAATATAACACCACAAATTAATTACAAAAACAAACAAATACACAATATGTAAAAAACAAATTCATGTAAACAATAAAATTTACAAGTGTAAATATATGAATAAAAAGTTTAGATCTCGTTTCTTTCTGAGAAGTCAAATTCCAAATATTCTTCCATAGAATAAAATGACTTTCTGTTCAGACTAAGACCATTCGCAGAGAACCAGTCTAAAGCTTTTTCCCGTGTCCCATCAAAAGCGTGGAGTAGGTGGTTTACATCCACATCCGCTCTTCCACAGTGGTATCATCGGCATAAGGTAGGAAGTCAACGTTGGGTTCACACACTGGTAAATCATTGGCGATTATTATGAATAGAAGCATCCTTGTGGAACGCCGAACATATTACCTTGCAAGGTTGATCGCTTGCGAGCATACTCAACAAACTGCGTTCGATTTGTAAGATACGATTTTATCAGATCCAGAAACGGTCCAGACAGATTATAATATTTTAAATTAGCTATAAGTATTTCTGGATCAGCGCAGTTGAAAGCGCTCGATAGGTTCAGCATTAGCGCCCCACAATTTTTGCTACTATTGAAAGCATCCGTAATCACTAAAATCAGTTTGTTTATCGCCACGGCTGGAGACAATCCATTTCTAAAACCGAACTGCTGCCCGTTTAACAAATTGTTGCGCTCAAAATGATCGCAAAGCCTTACCTTAAGGGCCTTCTCAAAAACTTTGCCCAACAGGGGCACAATAGAAATTGGGCGATAACTTCCCACATCATTAATATCACCCTTTTTGAAAATTGGTGTCACACGGGAGACTTTAAACGCTGCAGGAAAGACCCCTTCTTTAAGGCAGCAATTAAATAATCTTGTTAGAGAATATACTACTCGTATGATGTTACGAATACATTTAAGCATTCTCGTATTCATTTGGTAATAATCCTTACTATTGGAGTTTTTCAAGTTGCTAATAATATGAAAACTCGTCACAGCTAAAACGCGGGTAATCATCGCGAACAAAATCGCTTATGTACCGGTCAAAAGAGGTCACCGAGGCAGGCAGATTAAGTACCAGCCTCAGGGCTACATTAACAAAGAAGTCATTAACTTCGCCCGGGGATATTGCGGATCTAGCTGAATGGTCCGACCCGTGACCACCCCGAAGATTACTGATTAGTTACCACGAAGCTCTAGAAGGATTACCAGATCTTTTTATATGTTGATCATGGGCAGCTATCTTGGCATTCTATATGTTCAGACGGTAATCATCCTTAAACTCCGTAATAGTTTTCTTCAGTTGCGGAGATTGTGTGCTCTTGTACGCTTCATGCATTAAAGCCAGTCATTATCAAACCATGAGATATTAAAAGCTGTATTTCGGACCTTGATGGATTTTTCTGGAAATGATTTGTTAATACAATTATAGATCCTACTCATGAATATCTCAGCCTTTTGCTGAACATCAACATGTGAGGTTTTTCAGCATATTTTAAACAAATATATTTTTTTAAATCGGATATACTAAAAACATTTGGCGTTATATAGAATGGTTGTTATAATACGTATTGTGTTCTCGTGAATATAAACATTTACTTAAATTATTTAAAGGCCATTTTGTATTTTTAACTTTTTTCACTATTAACTTCCTATAGGATATTTTATTAAGTTAATTTTTGTTCTTATGTACAAGCATATTGTATAATGAGTAACATTCTTCATTCCAGTTTTTCGATCGTAAATTGTAGGTAGACTTTGCCAACGCATAATTAAAGGGTTAAAAGTTTTCCCAATCGAGCATAGGGTAAAAGTTAATAAACAGCTCTATTTCAAAGTACATGTACTGGAAAATTCATCGTTTCGTGTGTTGTCATCTTCGTCTCGCTCATTTCACGGAAGTTCGCAACTCCCGCATACCACATCGATCACTTCCACCGCGTATACTTAGTGTATAGAAAATAAACGTAAGGAGGTACGCAAGGAAGTAATAACATAGAATGTTTTCCGAATATGCATAGGTATATTAGGAAGTACTTATATGAATATTGTTAAAAACAGGAACACAAATTATATGAACTCAGTTTACTTATAAATCACATCACATTGACCTGGTAGTCTGATAACCTATTATATAATATATAAATCAAACGGCGTCTGCTCCACAAAATCAATATATTTATATTACTATAGGTCAAGGCACATTGCCTATGTCAGTCAGACATGTTTCGAGAAATCAAATATTCTCATCATCAGTGACTTTCAGTACAAGATTAACAAATACTAGTGTTATCAATATAACAAATTCATTTTGTGAAAAAATTTTCTGTAAATAATGTATAATGCGGTTAGATGAGGGGGTTAAACTTCATATGAACTTAATGTAGGGTATTTTCACATTGATTTTCAATTTAAACGTTTATATAATGTCACCTTATGGAAAGTGGTTTTTTAAAAATTAGGCATAATGAAAATAAATTGGTTTTAAAATAATGCACAAATGTTAATGTTTTAAAACCAATTTATTTTCATTATGCTTAATTTTTAAAAAACCACTTTCCATAAGGTGACATTATATAAACGTTTAAATTGAAAATCAATGTGAAAATACCCTACATTAAGTTCATATGAAGTTTAACCCCCTCATCTAACCGCATTATATAAGGTTCCTTAGCCACTGATGATGGACGTTGTAGTCCGAAACATGTCTGGCAAATTATAACGGTTTCAACGTGTATATAAAGATTTTTGTGGAGTAGACGTCTTTTATTCAAACAAGGAAATATATGTTTTATGATTTTAAAAATATACTGGCCTAGTCAGTGCAACCAAGTTTGTGTGATTATTTGTAGTGTAATTTCCACCACATTATCCGCAACTGTGCAATGACTTCTGGATTTAAGTCCTATTCATATAATCTGGACAAGAGATCTATAGATGGAGAACAGAAGACTGATATAATACCATCAGCTTTATACAGCTCTATTGCCTAACAGGAATCAAATCAATTGACACTATATAAGGGAAAGACCTAAAGTGCCCACTATTCACTGATGGTTGGTGGAATAACGCAAATAAAATGTTTTAAGATAGTCAACCAAGCTGTTAAAAAGCTCGAAGTTCTTCAACAAATACATCAAGCACAAGTTGAAACTGTCAAAATAGTCTCTTTGGGTCTGGGTTTTGGTCTGGTCAACTCTGAAGCTCAAAATAAAGCAAATTTATTAGACCATATCAAAAATTTGCATAGCATTGAGCATCTCTTAATATACAGAGTGGATTTATTTTCAGAATGGTACATTTACAAAAAGCCAACACGTCAGTTTTGATTTATGTTTAACAATTTTGATTCAAAATCTGTCCCATGGCGGCCTCACCATCTAAGTCATGTTTGTTGCAAATTGCAACCCCTATATTTTAGGACACTTTCCAGTTTCTGCTGTTGTCCTGAGTACAATGGTGTGTCACATGTAGGGGATAACAAGAACAGTTTTGAGAAAATCTAGGTTTTTGCTTCCTTATCCACTTTTGGATGTGTCGCTTTGTGATTAACGAAAATACCTAATTAATTTTATTTTTGGTAAGAATCTCTATAGAGCAGTTGCTCAAATTGGGCACCGTTAACCGTTTGGCAATGGGCTGACCCTTCCACAAAAGATTGTTGCACGTTTTCTGTGACTCAGAAATATTCAATTGAATCTCATTTTGAATGCGGTGTCTTAATTCATCTAAATTCCGTGGCCTATTTAGGTAAACACGGTTTTTGATGTTAATCTGGCGATTCAAGGTCAAATATGCCAGACGCGCATTTCTTTAATACAATAACAGCAGGTATAGGGAGTACGTAGGTAAAAATACTAAAATTGACTTCGTTAGGAAAACTTGCCATTTCTCAAAACTGTTCTTATGTTACCCCCCATATCATGTGGCACATCATTGTACTCAGGACGACAGCAGCAACTCAAAACTGCCCTAAAAAATAGGGGTGGCAATTTGAAACAAACATGGTGGCGCCGCTATGGGGCAGATTTTAATTCCAATACGTAGGATACAAAATCGCTAAACATAAATCATAACTGATGTGTCTCGACTTTTCTTTAATTGTCAGAACAATTGAACATGAGTAGGTAGATCTTACTGTTATGTTTGAGAAAACTGTAGCTCGATTTGGATTTGCGGTATTAGGTGAACTAAATCTGATGATGATGGTGGATAGTTGCTTATTACTTTTCTGCCTACTGTAACTTATAATAATTTCTTAGCACTTTGTATACTTCTTATTTATATTCTGGAGATAGAAAGACAAAGACAGATATGCGCTTTTGTTGTTATTCAAGCAACTTATACTTGAATATATAGGTACGTATATATTTCCACCAAAATAAATTTTCAGTTATGTCTTTGATGAAAAATTTTCTTTTTGATGTCTTGGATATATATAACAGATACTTGTTATGCTGCTATGATTCGTCAATTTTGAAATTGATTGTACCAACCAAGTGGCGTAGACAAGGCTAACGTTCATTTATTTTTAAAACAAAAATATATGTTTGTTTTGCTTGCGATTTTGAAACTAATTGTTGGTAATAGAAAAAAAGAATAAAAATTGTGTTATTGCAAATTCTTTAATTATTGTTTAAGCTATTTCAGGCATCGACAGACGCAATCAAAGTTTGTCAAACTATTACAGAAAAAAAAACTAAGTTATCTGCTGTGGATAGTTCGCCAAATAAAAAAAATCTTCTTTAGCAATTTTTTCAATCATTTTTTGTATTAGGTAGGATTACAGAACATTGAAGGATTGTGTGTCTCTTACAGCAAATAAGTCCCTTTCAAAGAAAAGCTCCTATTATCAAGCCAAATTGTTTTGTAGGTTGATGAGAAAGAGAACTCTGCCTTAGTGGTTAGTAATTTATTTAAGTTTGCAACGTCTCTCTCGAGGAACATTATCCTCTTTATCAAGCTAAAATAAAAGAAAAAATACATAAATAATGTAAGAATCATCAGCCATTAGCCTACTGTATAAACTGACAGATCCAGGCATAGAATGACTAGGATATGCTGACGATATTGTCATGGTAGCCAATGGCAAATTTCAAGGCACCTTGTGTGACGTAATACAAAGGGGATAACCGAGCAATGGTGTACATCTGTGGGGCTGAAAATAAGTTCAGCAAAAACCGCAGTTATACCATTCACTCGAAAGAGGAAACTTCTAAATATGAGACCAATTATCAAGCCAAATTGTTTTGTAGGTTGATGAGAAAGAGAACTTTGCCTTAGTGGTTAGTAATTTATTTAAGTTCGCAACGTCTCGAGGAACATTATCCTCTTTATCAAGCTAAAATAAAAGAAAAAATACATAAATAATGTAAGAATCATCAGCCATTAGCCTACTGTATAAACTGACAGATCCAGGCATAGAATGACTAGGATATGCTGACGATATTGTCATGGTAGCCAATGGCAAATTTCAAGGCACCTTGTGTGACGTAATACAAAGGGGATAACCGAGCAATGGTGTACATCTGTGGGGCTGAAAATAAGTTCAGCAAAAACCGCAGTTATACCATTCACTCGAAAGAGGAAACTTCTAAATATGAGACCAATTACCCTGAACAGAAGTCTGAAGTATCTTGGAATCACACTAGATACTAAACTTCTTCGGAATAAATAACGGTTAGTAAAGCAACAACAGCTCTGATAGTGTGCAGGAATCTGACATGCAAGACTTTAGGCTGTAAACCGAAAATACTGCGGTGGATGTTCACATATGAAGCAACAGTGTGGCACTCTAAGGAAGAACAAAGTACAATAAGGAGAAAAGTTGGTAGGGTACAAAGACATCTCTGATCAAACACATTCCTTCGCTAAACCTTCCTAGTGAGGACACTAGGAAAAAATATAACTTTCAGAAGAATTTCAGCACAAAGTTAAGAAACTTATACAAAAGCAGCCTTTTCCTTAGAAAACACTAGTAAATGATGTATAGACGGCTTCAAAACCAATAAAGGGACAGGAATATTCGGGCCTGGCACCAAATACTCAAAATTAATGGAAATATACCCCAGCCTCTTACAGGCAGAAATTCACGCAATCGGTAGATGCGTACAATTTAACTGGGGTAGGAACTATCACAAGTGCCACATTGCGATCCACTCTGATAGCCATATTCGCGCTGAGTTCATATGTCATCAGCTCAAAAATGACGTGGAAATGCTTAAGAGGTTTTAATAAACTTAGCAAGAATAACAGAGTTTCCATTGTTTCGATACGAAGAAGCCAATAAGTTAGCAAAAAAAGGGGGGTGTGAACCCTTTTTTGTAGGGCCTGAACCTGAATTGTTCTGCGGCCTAGGGAAACACACCTACAAGGAGAAGTTCAGAATTAAGGAGGAAACAGACAGATCAATACTTTGAATCTTCCTGGACTGCTACACTTTAAGATATTCCTTAGAAACTTTAACCATGAAAGATACAAATTCTACACTGAGAAAAAAAACTGACGGTTATTCATAAAATATATATAAAGGGTGTAAAAAAGTTGTATACCATTTGTTTTATATATATTATATTTTATATTATGTTGTATAACAGTTATATACATTTAAGTTACCTGTGCTGATCATAGATGTGTTCATGTTATATAGTAATTATACATTCTTTTGTATAAAGCTACATCCACAATTGTATAAATGAAATGGTGGGTATAAGTTATTAATTTACTCACAATACAATTATTTGCAAACCTTTATACAACTTTGCATATAACTGCAAATGTATTTTTCTATTACAGGTAAGTACAGGTGTTAGATAAAAAAAGAAAACTTTGTATAGAAAATACAAATTTATTTTTTAAACTGTTTATATTATAACATATATAACTACATCAACTACTAAACCAAAGTGACTAGGACTAAATATAATATATCTAAACAAATAATAAAAATGTGCAATAATTATTTTAAGAAACACACAACGGAAAATAATATAAAATAAATTATTGTTTGGAAATTATATTATATATATTTATAACCAAAAGAAATGATCACAACGTCTCAAATTTTGCAGACGGCCAGATTTCTTTTCTTCCAGATCCTCGACTTTCTAAAAGAAATACATAATCCTTTAAACAATAAAATCTTAATAATTTGCGATATGAAAACAATAGCCACTTATTCAAAGTAATTTTTTGTGGTCTGCAAACTGCAAACTTGTTTTTCTTTTTTTATTTGATTTTCACGAAGCGCCGTTTCGTCCTCAGTGGTCATCAACCCATTTTTGCTTCAAATACGGACCAGAACTTTTGTTACTGTTTTTAGATTCTACCTGTCATTCTGACTCCAGCGGAATATTCTCTGAAGTGATGATAATTAAGTTATGGTAGAACCTTTGTAAACCTAGAAATATTAGCTACCGTTGCAATCAGAATGACAAGTGGGATTTAAAAACACAATGAAATGTGCAGGTTCGTATTTGAAAAAAAAAGGTTTGCATTTTGTAGGCCATACAAAATGTTTATGAAGAGGTGGCTTGGATTTTCATATTTCACTTTAAATAACTTATAAAAATAAATAAAATCAAAATTGAAAATCTTGTTTTTTTTTTAATTGTTTCACACGGAATGTTTTGTAAAAATGACCAGTTATTTTTAATGACCACCAACAAAGATAATTCAAGTAATAAATTTATGACATGTATCAGGTAAGATTAATTATTTTTATTGTACAAAATTCGTATTTAATTAATGCATATTTTGATATGCCAATCAGTACTTGTCGCATACTCATTTAGGTATTAAATTCTGACAATTTCGACAGATTTTGGATATCAGGTATTGGCATAATATGCAAAATGTGAATTATATTATTTGAATACGAATTTTGTGATAACTATTATTGGAGATAAGTATTTAATGAAAAAAAATGTATAAGGTGTTGCAAAAAAAAAACATTGATTTAGACTATATATTAATCAAACCAAGCTGTATTTATCGTTTTTTGGTCTCGACCCTACTAAAATTAGAGAATTTACCTACCACATGTTCATGTTTTTTTATAAATTTAAAAATTGAAACTTAAGAGGGTGGCAATTTCAGCGGGACACCATGTACCTACCTACGTATTTATAGCAATCATAAAAATCACCTAAAATTATTTTGTTGGATTTTTGTCCTAAACGTACCTACATAATAGTAAATCAAAACTACAAATCAGAAAACGATAATAATTCATCAAAATCATGCGTGGACAACCTAACCTAACAGTAAATTAAATTTACATACACGCCTATGTAGCGCAGATATCTTTTTAAAATTGGTGTATTGAATGATGGACAAACAAACAAGAGCTTAATATCATAATTACCTACCTGCAAACTTCTCCAGCACTTCACCAGTGAAGTCAAAACTTTCAATAGTTCACAATTGCACACCACGCCACACAAAACAAAATAGAAATAGCTATACTTATGAATAAATAATATCTAACATTCGAAATCCTAGAAGCAAAGATTATACACAATTCACAAATAAATCTTTGCTAGAAGAAGAAGAACATATAATTTGTATTTTAATCGTATGTTCTGTATGCAAATATATTTTACTGTTTATACAATTTTTTCTTATACAAACAGATTGTTTATTACCATGCAATATTTGTATAACCCTTATGCTCACGTTTCCAGAAAAACATGTTCATTTGTAGCAATAATACCAAATTTCTACGTAATACAAAATTGTTATGTTAATTATAGTGCACTATATTATGAGTAATAATCCCCCAATACAAAAATTGCACAGACCGATTTTTCTCAGTGTATTTGGATCTCAGTAAGAATGCGCCGCTATCAGAACCCAACGCAAGGAACAATTGTGGCATGAAATTGTGCAAGATGGAGACGTGTTGGCCCCGAAACCAACCAAACTACGGGAGTTCATAAGAGCACTAGAACTTGATGGAGAGTTGTAACTTGACACACAGATCAAGTAACTCAAGACAGTGGGACATAATAGACCATCAGGTCGCAGTGTATGATACATTCCTAATTTTAATCTTAAACCTTAATCGATAAAAGACGTAAGTAATAAACATTGTGTGAATTTGGAAGTGAGTATATTTTTATATTGCACAACACGAAATACGCAACAATACATTGGAGAAAAAACATATTATTACATTATGCTTATTCTCCAGTTCCAGATGATATCACAAATATCTCAGTTACAAAATGCTTAGTCCTAACTCAGATGTTTTTAAATGAAGGTCATGTCTGATATCAATTTAAGAGAGTGTAGATAAATAATCGGTCATAAATATATGTGTTTTTTCTATATGAATTTTCTTCCGTACACCATACATTTACCAATAAAATTTAATAACATAGCCATATTCTCACATACATCACATGCAGGTAGGTACTTATAGCGTCTTCTCATTTCGCAACGAAACAGTATTTAAACGCGAGCATTTAATAATATATAATGCTATACTAACCTGAGTATGTATATAATTGTACATCTTTTTCAACACTTGTCTCATACTAATTAGCGCTGAACTGAAACCCATCAAAGGGAATATTATATGGAGTTGTTGGTGTAATTATTTCAAAATAAGCGTCAAGTTTCGTTCCAAGCACGCCGAATATATACACTTACACTTTACACTTCATAATAAGAACGTTTCACACTTCTGCTAATAAGCGTCGTGCGTAAGTAATTAATTTGTACTTTTCTATAATGTCTAGACTGGGATAACTATTCAATTAATTTCTTCTAAGCTTTCTATCTTTAGAAAAAGCTTTGTTATTTAAAATATGTCTTTAGATAATGTCATTGCTGAATTTATTTTTAAATTTGAAATCAATAATAGTTATTTACGTAATTAGTGGGATATGGACCTTATTAACGCACGGACGTTGTGTATTCACATAAGTACGTTAATAATTCCTATCCCACGTGTTGCGTACAAAATTTTATCTACAACTGCTTATTATTAGTATTAAATAGTAGGTATATTACAAAATGTTATAAAAAATATTTCAATTCAACGTATTGTTAATAATATTGGCTGAAAACATAAAGTACTGTTGACCATATTTTGTGACCATAGCAACAAAGAGAAACAAAGCTGTGTAAATAAAATAAATTAGTTCTGTTATCAAGTTGAATGAAGATCGGACATTGACAATGTAGTATCAACTGTGCTGGCTTATGATTGCTATAAGAAACGGTGTACAGAAAAGAAGATGGGATACATGAGTAGTGAAAAAGCACTATTAGTATATTTTAACGAGCTAAGCAAGATACAGAAGCCTTCATCCCGTGGGTGTTACTATCCCCTGTTAAGAATGTTCACATCAAGTAGGTAATACGTACATTTGATAGCATTCCTAAAACGAAGATCAGAAGGGTACAAACCTAAATCGTCAAAGTTATTTAGAAAGGAGGAAATAACCAGATTTTTAACAAATGCGATAAGAGATATTTGTGCATGAAGGTAGGTAAGACTCTTGTGTGGATTATAAAAAGGTGTATTCATATAATATTTACTTTAAGGTTATATTGGTATTTGGTTTGGCTGGCCTATGTCGGCGGTAAGAGCTAACAAACATGTTCGTTGAAGATATGAAAATCAAGGAATATGCTATCAAATTACTATAGCAAGTACCAAAACAAAAGTGTCTCGAGAATTTTTTATAACATCTGGAAATATTGATGCCGTGAACCTGGTTGAAGTCAGTGTGTTTTCGCCTTTGAAGAAATTTTCCTGGAAAAAATGTGGTAAACCAGTCGTTTGCGTCTTAATAAAATATTGTAGTAAACATAGAAAATTGTATCCAAACAGATAAAAAGCATTATCACCAAAAATGTATTGCTAGCGGCAGTTTTCGATATTGTGGTTATTCTATCATCGACAATATGAATTGACGTCATTTAACGGTGGAGGCAGCTAATCAAGCCATTGGGTTGCTTTGGGATTGGTTCTTGATTCTCTACGACTTAATAACCTTTATTTTAAGGCTGGATCTGTCATGGAGAGGCATAGGGAGGGTAAACCAAGATCGACAAATGCTAAGGAGTACCGAATATTAGGGAGAGGAGCTAGGATCGATCCTACAAGAAACTGCAAGTTGCTACTAGCAGAATTCTTCTCCACGGACGGTCCTAAATCCACTAAATGAAGCAGGATTACATTGCTATAGACCTATAAGACGTCTTCCGTTGACCGCTGTCCATAAAGCTCAACGTTTGCTTTGGTGTAATAAGAGCCAACTGGAATGATAAGTGGCGTAGTGATGCAAGCCCACGATATCATTGAGAACATGGTGAAAAGTTACCTGTAAATTCTAAAAACTATTTTTTCAAGTAAAAACAAATGTGTTTCGTTTCTGAAAGATATGGAAGTAAATGTACGTCATACATATTTTTTCAAAAACGTATTTTTTTCTCAGAGAATTCATCATATCCTTAACTACTAACTACTTTCGATCAGTTTACGTCTGACTACGTTACAGCCCAAACAGCAGAATGAAATTCGAGCCCTAAAGGTTGAATATCACAATACAGTCTCCATATCCATTCGATTGACGTAAAATATTGTTGGTTGTAAATTAATTAGTGCCAATAAATAACATAGGCTGTTATTTATTAGTTAATGTTGCTTGCTGCAACTTTGGTAATGTTTATTCTAAGGAACAGCCGTTTGTGTTTATACCTAAACAAACTTTTGTGGTCCCCAAGCAGCAGGCAAATATTTCTACAAAAACAAAACAAATAATAAAAACGTAAAAAAATATTTAAAATGAATACTCAGACTATGTGTCAAACGTTGGCATGTGTTTCCGTGATTGAAGTCTTCCGCGAATAAATCCATCTCTTGCTTCTTGACCAGAGACAGATTCTGAAGCTTCTGTAACAACTTTAATATATAGTTCTACAGCTTGGGTATGACATGGATGTAATATTATATTTTCGTGAGACTGAAATCTATCTCTCGCAATTTTTCTGTTGCAAAATTTGTTGTAAGTGGTGGCTCTGTTACGTTAGTCCTTTGCCAATTAATGATTTCAATAAAATCCGAAGCATCAAAATTAAAAGTAGGTATTCACGTACAGTGGAACTGATTCGCTGACATCTAGCTTTTTTATACGACGAAATGCCAATTCCCTTATTATTTATATTTTATCTGCGAGCGCACACAGTAGCAAATTTTCAGGATTTCCAAAATATCCGTTTCTCTGAATAACTGGATCAATTATTCGTTTTAAATCACTGGCAAGATACCTGCTTCTTTTAATAGACATATATAAATGATACGCACCTTGAGTACAATATGGTCTGGCTTTTATTTCAAACCACATAGGACCATATACTTTCATTATAAATGTTGCTAAAACATTTAAATTTACACTTGGACAAGAAGTCGCAACATATAACCGTAAAATCCTGCATGCTGTGGTAAGCCATTTTGAATGTGAAAGTGGACCTGACTTTTTATTCGCTAAATCGGTTGAAGAATTTCCACCAGAAATAGCTTGCATTATTTCCAAAAAAATATTGTTGGTCAGTGCTTAAGTTAGACATATTTTGCATAATCGGAAGATTAACCGGTATACTTTTGAATTTTTTGATAGGCAATGATTCGCAAGTTTGTAACTATTTTCCTATTTTACCTAAATAGCTACGTGGACCGATAGTTTCTCCATCCAAATGCTGTAAAAGATAGCGTAAAGGTAACTCATTTGCATGCAACTGACAAATGATCCATTGAAGAGGTCGGCTAATTTCATTTTCCAGAAGTCGAATAATACCACCTTTTGATCCGCTATTTACCACAGTTCCATCACAACCAACTGCTGAAAAGTTGGCTAAATTCGCTGACGTTTTCATAATAAATTCACAAAGCCGTCTTTTTATAATGACTTCACCCGACTCACAAGCAATATGGCCAAAATAACTGTCTAATCATAGACATTATTTAAAATAAATAATATTTTAATTTATTATTAGCTAAAAATTATACTACGACGCCTATGACTAAATATTCACAATTCTGCTAATAGTTTGCAATTTTTACTTAAAAGCATTTTTTAAACGTTCCATATTTTTACTTAGGTTGCATTTTTAATAATTTATATTGAATATTTGTACATAATAATGTAAATTAAATTAGTAATAATTTTAGCTGTTTTCAGCATTATTTTGTATATAAATAGTCGATTAATTTTTAATAAAATCAGATTCAATCAAACATTGTTTCTCAATTAAAACCACCACTGTTGCACAAGTCACCTTTATGCCTAGTAGGGGAGTGAGACTGCTCTTCCTAACAGTGGTTCCTAACTAACAAACCAACACTGTTGCACAAGTAACCTTTATGCCAAGTAGGGGAGTGAGACTGCTCTTCCTAACAGTGTTGCTTAACTATTACCGCTGCTCTCAGCCACCCAAGCGAGAGCAAAGTAAGCTTCGGAGGGATAAAACTAAATCACCCTTCGAACAATAACAACTACCTGTTTTTTGAACTAGAACATAATGCTCCTCTATTTTGAATGATCGGTGGTACTTTGAATCCTTTTTTTCTGTTGTAAGTGTTTTATCTTTCCTACCATCACAGTACAAACCAAACAGATCTGATTTTTGCGTCTGTTGTAGCTGAGTACCCATTTTATTTCTTTCGCGTCTAATTTTTGAACGATCTACTACAAAAGTGTTGTCATTCTGGTTTATTAAACCCACGTCTTTTAAAAGAGCAGAAGCAATTATAGCAGCTGCTCTGTCGGATACACCCGTACGGTCGCAGGTTAGAGGAACGGACGGCAAAGCAACTCGCATTGGTTTTTTCGAAGACTCCATCTCCGTACATATTATTTTGTCGACAGATGATTTTTCTGAACGTGAAAGAAAACAACTCGCATTTTCTTCTACGGGCGCTGTAGTAAAAAATGAAAGTGAAGGGTGAATGGAATGGGTGTCTTAACATCACAAAACTCCCATTTTAATATTTTAAAAGTGATATTTTTTGAAAAATTTAGATTTTCAAACGGCTTGGGACACTTTTTCTGGTATGTTTAAGGAATATATTTTTTTTTTAATTTTTGACCCCAATTTACACTATTTGTGAGCGCCCGTGTGAACCAATTCTTCTATTTGGCATTTTTTAGGTTAAATTTTATCACTTACACAAATATGAAAAATTATTCCATATTTCGAATAAGTTATAGGAAATATTTTTTTGAGAGAGAGAGAGATGTTTTTGGCGACATCTAGCGTAAGCAGGCAATATGCCCGGTGAAACACAGTTCACAAACGATGGCCGGATAAGAAGTAACAACTCCGTTATATCCTATTGCCAACACTAGATGCGCCCAAATCCCCTAGCGGGTAGGCTTTATTTACTAATTGCTTGCTACATAAAGCAACAAGACTTTCAGTTATGTTGGAAATTTGTTTCACACTGCCATGCTTTCACCAGACGGCCGTTTCGTCTATCCACGACTCATCAGTGGTGATCGGTAGGCAGTGTCACCCAAATTCATCATTTCCCGCGCTAGTATAAGCTCTTCGTAAATGTTGGAAATTTGGGTCACACTGCCTGCCGATCACCACCTGATGAGTCGTGGATCGACGAAACGGCCGTCTGGTGAAAGCAGGGTAGTGTGAAACAAATTTCCAACATAACTGAAAGTCTTGTTGCTTTATGTAACAAACAATTCGTAAATATTTTTGTATTTTCACCCATTCTCCACTATTTACGAACGCCTGTGTAAGCAAGTTTTTTTTAATACATTTGATCGGTTATATTCTATGAAAGTTATAAACAACTAGTCCATATTTCTATGTTTAGGAAATATGGTTTTTAATCCGTTTTTAAACTCTTTTTGAGCGCCAATGTGATCTAATTTTTGTATTGCTAATGTGTTAGCTTAAACTTTATTAAACCAATAAAAAAGTAGGTATTCAATATTTCGGATAAGTTTAAGAATTTTGATTTCTTTAAATTATTAAACCCCTTGCTACGCTCAATGTTTCGTAAAAGTTAATCGGCACCTAGAAGTTATGCAACTCTCACGTAATGGTTATGAATACACTCGAATAAACCATACGAAACTCTCCTTCGGCTCGTTTATTAACCATCATTACATGATCGTTGCATAATATACTATATTATACAACGGAGATGAACGGTAAATGACAAGTGGCATATGTAATGACGACGTTGACTTAATGTGATAGATTGAATTAAAAGGAAAATGTTAATCTGAATTAAGTTTTGTTAAATTTTAAATTGTTTGTATAAATAATTAGTAAGTTAGATTAATTTAAATGAAGATTGAGCAGATAAATCTAAAAGTTAAAAACATTAAGTGCAAGTTCAGTAATAGTAGGTTAAGAATACTTATAAAACCAAATGTTGATGATTTACTTGTTGACTACTGGATGGAGAAAAGTCAAGCTGAAAAGCCAAACCTCAATTGGGACGACACACAACTGATATAATTTTAATAGCAAAATAACGTGTGTTAATCATAAGGGAAATATAAAGAACAATCATATTTTTGTTATTTATAATAATATATTATATATTTATATAAACAATTTAGAATTTAACATCACTTCATTCATAGTGATATATTCCTTTTAATTCAATCAATTAAAATTAAGTAAACGTCATCCTTACACATGCCATTATTTGTCAATTATCATTAGTCTCCATTTTAGAAAGATAATAATTAAAAGAGAACCTTACATACTGCGTAATTTCTCAAAATTATATGATCTAAAAATGATCAACAATAAGAAAAAACTCAAAACAATGTTGAATCTCTTAATTAAATTGTTTTATTTCATTTTAAAAACTTTATAATGCCCATTTAATTTTATTTTATAAGTTAAAAATCTAAATAATTTTTTCCACATAATGGTAAGTGTATGAATGACACTTTTATATTAATAATAATAATAAAGACTTTATTGCAAAAAAGTATACAATAGGCGAAGTTGAGGCTTAAGCCTCCTCACTTAACCTCAAACACAGATAACGACATACACAATTTAGCAATACAATACAAAAATGAAATGAAACAGCATTAAGATCTATTTTAACGAATGCATTATATATTTGTCAGAAATTAAAAACTGTTTCTTGATTTAATCAGAGATTTCTGATATATTTTATGCCACTAATGATGACATCTTGAGATGTCGAAACATGTATGGTATGTTGTTGACTAGCTCAACATACTAAAAAAGAAAGAAGAAAAAATTTATAATGCCAATTTATAAATTTAAATGTTTTTTTTCACAAAATGTATGAATGACAATTTTATAATATTAATGTCTATTAACGAATGTATTATCAATTTTTCAGCAATTCAAAACTTTTTTTTGATTTAATCAAAGATTTCTAATATATATTGCCACTGATGATGAGATCTTAGATATCGAAACATTTATTTTACGTTGTTGATTATAAAAAAGAAACTGCAAACAATTGCAAGTATGTTTGTGGAGTTGACTTATTATTTGATTTCATAGCGTGATTTCTAATTTATTAAGTATTTATTTAAAATTAAATTATTTATGAATATTTTAATTAGGTATAAAATTTGTATTGCAAAAAAATCTGAATTAATCACGTTCAAATGCACTGTAATATGTATACATACATATATATGCAAGTATAATAAAAATACTTGATATTAGAAGAGGGTCTTTGAAATACAAGATCAGAATGTATTATCATTTATTATTTGCTAAGGGTGGTGTGTGTTTGCCATGCACCTGCTTTATTTGATATTTAATTATTTGCTGTCATGCCGTGGAGAATGACCGTGCCAGGAATGAAAAGAATGGGATGCAGGGATCTAATAAATTTAGATTAATAGTCTGAACTATGATATGCTATATTATTGTCCCTATTTGTACGTAATACTTGATATTTATGTTGTATGGAATTAGGTATAAGGAATAAAATTGCGATATTAAATTTTATAGTTTTAGCTCTCCATATCATATACAGTGTGTCTACTCAAATTGGAACCATAATATGGAAAACTTTTTTTTCTACGACTGTCTTTAAATGCCTTTATTATATGTTCAATCATGATTTGAAAATGTAGTACATTGTAATGCTGTTTTTCATTTACCCGTGCGTAATAATATTTCCTGGTAATGACAAAAGTAGCGGCGGGCATGAAAAATCACCATAGCAACGCCGAAAATACAAACACCAAATTGACAGTTTTGGTATTTATAATTAATAACAATTATTATTGAGTATTTCGCTAATTTCAAAACACATAAACAGTGATAGTGAATATAGTTTAACACCACCTAGTCAATTTAATACTTCTAATTTATCGTATTTAGGCTTATACGGTAACAGGGGTAAGTTTCGAAAAACAAATATTTTCCTAAAAATTATGTTAAATTTATTCAAAAGCATTAAAACAGTCGTAGAAAAAGTATAGTGTGAACCTCACATGAAATGACCATTTCCTACTCGTATGATTTGCAAAACGATCATACTCGTAGGAAATATATGTCATTTTATGTTCGTTGCACAATATACTATTTTTTATTGTTCTTCAGTATTGTAAAAAATAAAGGTATTGTACTCTTGAGTAAACTTCATAATTTTTGAAAAACCTCGTATACAGCTTTCAAAAATTGATATCTGATGGTTGCATTTTGAGTTTTGGACCATGCAGAACTGTTTAAACATAATATATTTTTTCACAAAACCAAAAATTAAAAAGTGTTCCATATACAGTGTGTCCCAAATTTGGCTTACATGCATTGCTATCTTGGAAACGGTTAGAGCTACAATTAAATTCGGGAAGTTTTAGAGCATTTTATTACAAATGAAAATGTGCCTTAAGATTTGCATTATCTTTTCTGGTATTTGAGATAATGAGAGAAAACCAAAATACTGCACTTTGAACTTTTGCCTGAGGCTTGTAAGCGACTGGTAGTATGGTTTTGTGGTCAATACATGATTAGGTCACTTTTATTAGAATAATTTAATGGTGGTAACAATAATTTTCTAGCTTCATTTGTTTTCGAGATATTTACATAAACTTTGTAATGAACGCTATTTGAATTTTTGAAAATAGTTTTGCAAGGGCGCTTCATTAATGTATCACAAGCTTACCTTATTTTTTATTTAGTTTCTTAAATGCCAAATTATTGTTTTTCAAACACACTTACAAAATCACTTTGTACCCTAATCAAGATTACAACAAATTCAATACAATGCAAATTTCGGCACTTGTTTTCCTCCATTCTCCATATATTTTTCGCACTTATCTTACACCTACGCAACAAACGGAGGTAATTAGTTGTTTCTTGGCCCCAACATGAAACATGAGTCATATAAAAGTCACCTGTTTACTCAGGACTTGATTCTTTCAACATCTAGTACTTTTGATACGCTGCAGAAATTTGCTGAATCCTGTATTGGTAATGGTGGCTATTTATAATAGTTGATCTGCCTCTATGTTAATTATTGATTATGCAGTATGTATGCCAGTATTTAGTTTACTTTGTGTTGTCATACTTTGTTTATGTACTTTTGGTTTCATTTGTCTATTAGACGTGAGTATATGTATAAAAATTATTTATAGATATACAGGAAGTTGACACACACTTCCGGAAGTACTAGACTCTTGAAAATATTTTAGTCGAGTTGACCCCGTCCACCCAAGTACTACACCAGACTTTTCAGATTGTTCCACGGTGTAGTTTCTTCATAATCGATCGAAACCCTTCCCGGGATAGGTGCGAATAATAATAATTATTGAGTATCTGAATTTAACTTGTTTTGTTTATGGAAATAGTTAACATCATCTGACTAACATTTTTACACCGTGCTATGGTTTTGAAGAAATATAAATTATACTTGTGGAATAACGTATTTTGATCAAAAATTAAGCGAATTGGGTACTAAAGTCTCTTACTAAAATTTATGTTTACTGTTACTATTTGATGTTTTTTGTGAATTCCATTGATTTTTAAGGGATTATCAGAATTTTTTGGGTCGCCCTGTATACTTATAATATAGGGGTATAAACATTATTAATTTTTTCCAACACGTGTATTAATATAACTTTCTTATCTACAATCTTTTAGTAAAATAACATCAAGTTTTCTTTTGCTAGTGATATTAATATTAAAAAAAAATCTTCCTTCAAATTCTACTTTTCGCTAAATCAAGCAGAGAAGCACCCCTACCCCCGTCCATTTATTATCAAATATGCTACTAGTAAATACAAAAACGATAGTGGACAAACTGTTACGAAATAAAAATAAAAGTTCCAGTAAATTGGCTATTCTTAAGGCCTATCTACCTAAAATATACCAATTCTAACAGGTAAAGATGATTATCCATTGTAACTGTCAAATATATTATAGAAAACTCGTTAGCGGTTCTAATAATTTAAATTCGATTTCAGAATATAGGATGGTCCAAGTATATAGGACCATACATACGTCTATCACGGCACCAATAAATAATATAATATAATATTACATCGTCTTGTTCGAACCAATATAAATTTATATTTGACCACTATTTGCACACGACAAGTCGCCTTAGGGAACATAAATATGGCAAGATTAGGCCTAGAAGAGCTGAAAGCAGCCAAGCTACTGGATTTCATAAGAACTCTAGAGCTTGATGAAGAGTTGTAACTTGAAACACAGTTCAAGTAACACAACTTATGTTTCCGTGATAATTAACCTCTAGGCCTAGTATTTTTATAGCATATAGTCCCTCGCATAAGTAATTAGTGTTGCATCAACCGTATAGAAAATATATAGAAATTCCTATATAGGTTTTTGTTTCTTTCTCCTTTCCACTGGATTAGATTAAGCTGAATATAGAGATTCGTTTGCCTAGTGGGGATTGCATAGGGTTCCTAATGGGATCTAGAGCTTTTGGCTTAAAATTGAAAACACTTTTTACCACTTCAGCCAAGCACTTATTTAAAGATCGACACACATTTCGTTAACAGTGTGTAGCATCCTTAGGGGCAGTTTTATCTAATTGTTTGGTACTCAAATTTAGAACAAACCTACAAGCCTGAGTTAGTCAGGGAAACTTTTTAGAGCAATTAAATAAATTATTAATAATAAATAGGCACTTTTAAATTTGTGTTGTATCTTGTATCTCCAGTAAAATTGGTTGAACTAAGACCAGTACTCAAATCAGATGACCGGTCCTTCAATCACGGTCCATAGTTAAAAGTTAGGATCCGATTCATACAGGATCAGAAAGCATGCTTGCTGGCTTTCGTAGTAACGAGGAGCTATAAGAGGAATTTTGGAGGCACAAGTGGTGATTAAAGGTCTGCCGTGGTACAGAGTATGCTTATAGATCCTTAGGGATAAAAAAAGCTTAATTAATCTACTAATGGTGGTGCTTATCTGCCACAGCAACCTCTAGTAAGTATTGCTATTCAATAAAAAACTATTGAAATTCAATAAATTTTCGCATCTGACACGTTTGAACATGTCACACAATTATAATTATTTATAAACATTAATAATAATTATTTTTACGTTTTGTCAACATATTTTTTGTTTTTTATTGTCCCCCGGTATGTCATACAGTTATACCACCTATTATTATCCTTTGGCCGGGTGACGATGACCATAAAAGCCACCGAAATCACCAAATTAAAACAAGAACAAACTGTGTCGTAGCATAGAGTACCCATAATATAGAAGACATCAAGATGTGGTCGTATATTAAAATTTATCTGTCGAGCTGTTTAGGGCCCATAAAGATAAGAGTTTGACCGAAGCGCTAGCTGGGTGGCCGACAGCGTGTAAATGCTCGAAGCAGAAGCTATTCTTCAATAAAAAGGTACCTAAGTATGGATACTACTACGACTACTACTTTAACTACGTTACAGGTACACCAATGCATAATTCCATACATGCCAAACACCACTAATTTTATATTATGGGCAATCAATAAAATGCCGAAGATGCGCTTTACTTTATCCAGTTTATTTAAATAGGTAGTAATGTACCTATGGAATTTCGGTATAAAGTATTACATATTTGTGTTTAGCGATACAAGGGCGGATAAGGAAGTAATTTGTTTAAAACAAATTGTGGAAAAATAACCCCAAAAAAGTACAGAATTATTTTCTTTCACATCATACAGCGATACGATAGAGTAATAATAATAAAGCGCCTTCATTGCAATTTCCAAGAGATTACATTAGATCAGGGGTCTACATACTACGGCCCGCGACAGCTTAAGACTAGTGTGATCAATCTGGCCGCGACAGCCAATTTGTTATTGTTGTCATTATTGCTGTGATAAGTTGAAGAAGAATAATGATAATTACTCGGTTTGGCCAGTTGGCTTTCGCCAGTGCCATTAACAAAAAAAAAAATATATAATTACTCGGTTTTATTTACTTGCAAGGACAGAAAATTTGACGCAGAAAACTTAATTTATGTATCTAAGCTTAAGCATATTAATAACTAACAAATAATTGAAATGAATCACAGTCAAACAAAAAACACTAATGAGATTTAGGTATTTGTGATTTTCCACTAACTATTGTTAGTTTGTAGTTATGGATCACTTTTACTTGTACTAATTATTAAGATGGCCAACGGTTAATTTAGATATGTAAGCATTCTTTGTGTATAGGTACTTCATCTTGGAAAACAGAAAAAAGCAGTCTTTGTAGTGTTGCTGAAGATTTCACATGAAGAACTTCAGACATATCCAAACATTTTCCGCACAAGGACTGTTGACGTACCACCATCATTTTCTACAGCCTTTGACACAACACAACACTCCTTTATTTGTACCACACATATTTTTTCCTCAATCAGTTGTGATTAATGGCATTTTCAACCCCCTTAAAAATATCTGCCCCAGTTGTTGTGCCGTGAATACTATCAATATCAAGAAGTTCTTTATACACATCATAGCTTTTATCTACTCCGCGAACAAAAATCCCTGAGCAGTGTCTGAGACATCCGTTAACTCATCCAAGGCTAGACAAAACCACTCAAGATGTCCATTTTCGTGAGACAGTTTAGATGATATATTTTCTGCGATATCTTGCAGCCATGGTGTTTGGTGACAAACTGACACTTGGAAATAAATTTACCTTTTCGGGGCATATTTCTTTGGCTACTGCAATCAAGCATTCTTTTAGCATATCTCCACAGATGAATAAGTTTCCACGTTTTCCGATTTCAAGAGCCATACGAAAGCTGGCGCGAGTTGCAGGCTCTTGATCAGTATTCGCTTTGGTAAACAAAGATTGCTGCGATTTCAGTGAAAGTTTTCCATCCGCAAACTTCTTGTATATTTGGAGTAATTTTGAACATGTTTCGATTCATAGTTTCGTTTAATGTTATATTCTTTGACACTAGCCATGGGTTCTCTACAAAGTTAAACGTAGCGCCTTATTACTATTGTCAATCTCAAAATACTGAAAGTTCCATTTATCTTTGAATGTTCTGCATTCGCGGTCTATATTTCGCTTTTTTCCATACTAATAAATCACACATATGAATAAGTCAAATCAAAATACTGTTATGCGCGGGTGTTACTTTATTTCTCAATCGACAGTTTCGCTGCCTTCGCTTTTCCTACGCAAACTGACTCGCGGTTGCGCCGATAGCCTTTTTATATGCAATTACTGCCATCTGTTAGTGGGTATACCTGAAATAGATAGCACATTTTCAAATGAAGTTAAAGTTGGTAACCGGAAGTGTCACAAACGTCAACATATTTTAGAGTAATAAAGTTACACAGCATGATGATTTTTAAAATAAGACAAATGACTGCGTTCGCTTTGCTGGTCTTTTAATGCATTATCGATGTGCGATTGTTCACATAAACTTGTGCTTTAAATAAGCCCAAACAAAAAGACCAAAAAACTGTTTCATTCATCTTCTCACAGGGGCTTTATTTGGAACAATTCGTTGGCCCATAATAATGGGAATTCAATTGACACAGACTAAAGCTTTTAAGTGCCCACGAAAAAACCAAAAGTGATGATCTAGGAGGCCAACATATGACGCTGAATATCTAAAGGTAAGATTCTACTATTTATATCAAGCTGTTTTCGAGTAATTCTAACTAAAATTGTTCAGTTAACTCTGTTGACAATAAAAATGATCCTATGGCTGATGAAATTTGCATTATTTATGTGCGTATTTAACTCGGTCCGCAAAATTTCATCCTTAGCGCAAAGTTTTCAGGAAGAAGTTCCCGGACTCTCCATAGGTCATACGGATGTTGTTGTTGTTCCTTGAAAGAAGCATCCCATTTAAGAACAATTGTTGAAGAATCTACTTCTACGGCATTTTATGATACCTTCTTCAAAACCGTTATCAAGTTGGAATTTATTTCCATAATTGAGTTTGGCTTTGACATACTTACGTTCATAAAATTACGACGTTTGACTTTGATTAAACGTTGATACACCCTTTCACTCTCGGGAGTTCTTCTATCCGGTAAATATGAGATTGATTGTAACAATCACTCCCCGTAGCTGAAAATGAAGATATTTCCAAAATTTTGAAGAAAGGGCTGGTCAAACCATTTGGATGCGTGTAGTATTTTTGTGTTTACTTTGATTCTACTTTAAAATTTGAAACTTGTATCTTATTCAATTTAAATAACTTAACCTGAATTAAAAACACTGTAGGTACCTACATAAAACAATTCTTAACCTCTGAGATAAAACTTAAATTGTGTGATTCATTAATTATTTCATATTTTTCTAATTCCTCACCTTATTATTGGTCAGCCGTTACGAGAGTAAATCAATTTGTCATTTTAAAAAATTTAGAATTCCTGTCTGAGATTTTCGTATGCGCAAAAATGACAACATATGAGGGTATTTCGAACATTCAGAGAGGCTTAAATTAATAAAAAAGTACTTGTGTCAAACTGATAATGTTTTCTTTAAGTTGAACAAGAATTATAATAATATAATAATCATTTTGACGCGAACAAATACTTGTTTGGCTATTATAAAACCAATATCTATTTAAATTGACACCATTTTCATTTGTAGGAAAATAATTTTTTTCATTGTAGTGGATTATAGCCACACAAATTTGTCAACTCGAAATGAAGAACGTGCGCATCTTGAATATACACTATTATCTAATGGTTTCCTAAGAAGAGCAATATGCAAAGAAGCAGTAAAGGGAAGAAATACATGAACCAACCACGAATAAGTGCAGCAAAAGATAGCCAAGATCCACTACCTTGCCTGGAGTATATAGTTTATGCCTTACTCATGTAGAAATGTATACATTTGCTCTAAAATTAGCTTTATTAACACCGGGGAGAAGGAACACAACGACATAAATGAAGGTAATATCCAGCTCTTAATAGTATTACCCGAGAATTTACCGAGAAGCAGTCAACAAACATATGCAGAAACTATTTCAGCTAAATATACTTGGATCCCAGCCTTTATCACTAAGCTAGTTCGGACATGCACCGCACGCACGTCATCGTCGCACAGCTGTGTCTGCAATCATCAAACGCAAAATACTATAACGATAACTCTTCTGAAGTTTCCGACTACTCGAGTCGAGGTCTACACGATGGTAACCTAATAACGTAAGAAACAACGGTTAATCAGTATAGACCATCGGGAAATCCTTACAATAAATCCAATTTAGGTTTCTTGAAAAGTTGCAAAATGGCAGTTTGTATCATCATTCGCTTGTTAAAAATGTTCTCTACGTTTACCAATAACTCACAACATAAAAATTATTTTGAATGTACTTGTAACTAACTTCTCATTCTTATTTTTTCGATAAACAAAAAATAAGTTGTAACTTTATCTGTAGACCCCACTTGATCTTGTTCTACAACACATCACTTGTGCTGCATGTAATACATACTTGATATCATCAGAACCATTAATTATTATTAAATTGCGGAAAAAAATAAGCATAATGTAAAAGCGTAATATTAATAATCAAATTACTAAATGATGTGCGGAAATGCATAAAATAGTAAATCACAAATGTTATGACATTAATTATAATAAAGTATTTGTAAATGGCTCAATAAATTATAATATTAGATGGAGGAATTATTATAAAACACCATCTGTAAATTTAAAATCTGACACCCCTATTAAGATGGACCTAAAATGTGTACTAGCTATTATTATGTTTTAGTCAGTCAAAATCTAATGGATTTATTAGCAGCCTACGAAAAAAAAATATGTCTCAGGAGAGAGGAAGTTTCCTCACTTTCCTTGTGAAATTTTCAAACAACACACTCACATGCATATTTTATATAGAGTTGTCAGCAATTAATATACAGGACTGTTCAGAATATATATTCAAGTTTTAATTTTGAAATCTACAAAAATTAAATTTAGTTTGACATCTTTAAATTGTATATTAAATGGTTATAACATGTTCGTGTGGAAATGAAAATAATGTAAGCAGTGCTGGTGTGTATTACATTACCCGCATAGCTAAATTTTTGAAGATTTTCTGACCATATATTCGCCAGATTTGAGTATTAACTCCACTATTAAATGATAAGATGCCCAGTTGTTCATAAATTAGAAGCATGCTTTAATTCAAACAGCAGTTGTAATTTAGGAGATATATACAGCAGTGGCGACTTGTCCTATGAAGCAAGTGAAGCTTGCTTCACCTAAATAATCAGTAAAATTAATAGCATTTAAGTATTTTAATTTATTGTGTAATTATTTTTCTCCATATAAAAGTTAAACTATAAATTAATGTACACTTAATAATAGTAAAACATTATTTATTTCGGTCTCTCTGTTCCCTGTGTGCGGAAGTTGACACCCTTGCCAGTGCTTGTGTCCTCTGACACACCAATAGCCTATTTATTTATTATACACGTTCTTATGCAGATGAAGCGTGCCTCAAAGCATTTTCATCTATAATGCAGCAACAATGGGCAACACTGCCATCTGGCCTATACCCACTATACAACAACCTATCGCTCTTTGTATAAACATAGTTGCCAGCGTTTAATTGTACTAAGCATAGCATACGAATCTTGCCATTAAAAAAACACTATAAGAAGCACGCTTCATATAGATGCATCAGAGATTTAATGTAAAATAAGGTTATATGACAACGCTTAGCGAGTGTTTTGTCGATTATTATTTTGATTATATCTATCTCTATCACACAGTCGCAAATTTCTAGTGCTATGCTAAATGCTAATATTATTTTTATTTACTTTTCGGGAAGCTTATAGTTTTGATTTTTGATATTTTGAATACAAATTAGTCTTTCTATTTAGTTACCTACATATTTAATTTAAGTTTTAAATTCTAAAAAAAGTAGTGAACAAATTAAAAAAATATATATACCTACGGTTTTTAATTAGTAGGTACCTACCTATTTTTATAAAAAATAAATGGGTAGGTACCGTAAAATATTGTTTTTTGAATAATATAATATATTATAATATATCATACTTTAATATGGAAGAAGCAAGTGGAAGTAGTACACATCAGCAGCGTAAATTATATTTACGCTGACATCAGGTAAGCGCAGTTATTATGAAAAATGATTTTATTTTTTACTTTTAACTAAAGTTAAGTTTTTTTAATCAACAATCCTTTTAAGAACAGAAAAATCTTGTTAAAAATATACAGACACACCTGTTCCAGATTAAAATAAATGTTTGATAATTATAAATAAAGGCAAATGCATAAAAGCAGAGCTTTTAATAATACCTGGTATGAGACGTATTATGATTTCTAATAGATAGCATAAAACTAATTTGATTGACAGTTTCATAAAATGTGTTTTATTTAGTATTATTATGATGTAGGTAAATATATTCTCGATATTAATTACACTTTAATTAAGGTTTTTAAGAAAACAATATTTAGGTGTGGCACCTACTTATAAACATAACCTATATTTTATGCAGTTGACGAAGTAGGGATATCCTTATTAATTTTAGCTACCTATTAAGTAAGTATATGACTTTATTTTATGTTATGCTTCACCACATTAAACTGCCACAAGCCGCCACTGATATGCAGTGCGCATCATATGAACAGTCCCGTAACTTTTCTGGCCTGTCAAAATTGTCAAAAATAAGCGTATTCGGATTTTTAAAATCATTTAGAAATGATAAAAAATTGTTTCGGTAATTTAAAATTATATTTTCGAAATGTTTAAGTTAAAAATCATTATTATTATTATCTTTTTCCACAAAAAAATCAAATCTTTAACAAAAAACCCCTAACGGTCGATGCAAAATTGCAATAATTTTAATATTTGCGTCGAATAAAAAAACACATTTTGTTTGTAAATTAAATTTAATTGAAACTCAGCAACTAACTTAATATTTTACTTTAGAAACAATGATCAAAACACGAAATTATTTTTGAATGGTGTGAAAACAATTTCTACTGTAACGAACTATAAAAGAAGAAGCGATTTAAAACTGAATAAGAGTCGAAAACAATCCTGATTCTACATACCTATCGGAACTGCAGTTTTAAACGGATCAAATTACTATTTTAAACCTATTCATAAATTATTCAATTCTACAGGGTAGTGCGCAAACACGCAGCAGATCAAACTTGCTTTGTCTTAGTGCGACACTCTGTATATTTTAAGGTAAATAAATACCGCTCTAAAAGACAAAAAAAAAAAATACATGAGGGTTGGTATGATATCTTTTGATGGTTGTGTACTATACAATGTGTCCACGGATAGAATTTGGAAGAGGAAAAAATTTTTTATTTGTCGATTTAGAAGAAAAAATAATTCTTTATAAAAACGTCTGCTTGTGTCGAAACTATAATTTCAAATACCAAATTGACGATTACTATACAGGGTATATCAAAAATAACATTTTTAATTATTTTGATTTTTTTGTTTTTTTTTTTTAATTTTATGAAAATATTTTCAAAACCGTGATTTATTACACCAATTGTGCAAAAAACACTAATAAACTTTTTTCTCAAAGTGGTTAATTTTATAGTTACTATTAAAATAATAAAATTAAAAAAACAAGAAAATCAAAATCATATTGACACAAGCAGACGTTTTTATAAAGAATGACTTTTTCTTCTAAACTACAAATAAAAAAAATTTTCTTCTTCCAAAACTACAATTTCGAGTACGAAATTTACGATTACTATACAGGGTATATCAACCATAAAATTTTTAATGATTTTGATTTCCTTGTTTTTTTTTTAATTTTATTATTTTAATAGTAGCTATGAAATTAACCACTTTGCACAATTGGTGTAAGAAATCACGGTTTTGAAAATATTTTCATAAAATTAAAAAAAAAAACAAAAAAATCAAAATCATTAAAAATGTTATTCTTGATATACCCTGTATAGTAATCGTAAATTTCGTACTCGAAATTGTAGTTTTGGAAGAAGAAAAACCTTTTTTTTTTTAGTTTAGAAGAAAAAGTCATTCTTTATAAAAACGTCTGCTTGTGTCAAAACTACAAATTCAAATACCAAATTTACGATTACTATACAGGGTATATCAAAAATAATATTTTTAATGATTTTGATTTTCTTGTTTTTTTAATTTCATGATTTTAATAGTAGCTATGAAATTAACCACTTTGAGAAAAAAGTTTATTAGTGTTTTTTGCACAATTGGTGTAATAAATCACGGTTTTGAAAATATTTTCATAAAATTAAAAAAAAACAAAAAAATCAAAATCATTAAAAATGTTATTTTTGATATACCCTGTATAGTAATCGTCAATTTGGTATTTGAAATTATAGTTTCGACACAAGCAGACGTTTTTATAAAGAATGACTTTTTCTTCTAAATCGACAAATTATAGTAATCGTAAATTTGGCATTTGAAATTGTAGTTTCGACACAAGCAGACGTTTTTATAAAGAATGACTTTTTCTTCTAAATCGACAAATTATAGTAATCGTAAATTTGGCATTTGAAATTGTAGTTTCGACACAAGCAGACGTTTTTATAAAAAACTACTTTTTCTTGTAAATCGACAAATAAAAAAGTTTTTCCTCTTCCAAACTCTATCCGTGGACACATTGTATATTAAGTAAAGGGTTTTCTATTGTTAAATAAATATTTGATTTCTCTAGGTTCATGAAGAATATCAGCAATGCTGAACATGCGCCTTTTAACAATACCTTATTGTATCAAACTTGTTACTGAATGTGTAAATTCTAAATAATTTGAAAAAATAGTCCAATCTTAAGTGGAGTTCTCTATTTTCAATGCCAAAATAAAAGTCGAATCTCCACAAAGATAAATTTAATAGAAATTTATAATGAAAATCCAAACATGTTTCGGAACTGACTTACACCAGTTTCATCATCAGTGGTAAACAATTTTAATGCACCAGAATTTTTTTTATTGAGGTCATTTTTATAAAATGAATTCATTTCTTTTTTCGATTTCTGTCGAGGTGATTAGATAATAAAATTCAAAAAAAAATTCAATTTACAATAATAATATATAAAAAGGAACATGAGATTGCATAACAATGTTAGTTTGTGCTTAATTTTATTTAATGGTGTGTTAATTTGAAAAAAAAAATAATTTTTTCCATACAAATTATACATGTTTGGATTTTGATTATAAATTTCCATTAAATGTATTTTTGTTACCAAAATCGTCCAAATAGATCTAAACTATTTTCATCAGTCATTCATTTGTATTATAATGGAATGCTGTATGTGCTTGGTTAGTTGGTACAAGTCGTTTTTTTCCACCGTTTTTTTACTTTTTGTCGCCAAACTATTTCTCCAATTACGAGGGATGGATCTGAAGAGCCTCGCTAGGGTTGCATTTAATTTAAATAATGCCAAGAGTTTAAAGTGAAATTTGAAGAAATAAGGCTCAAGAAAAATAAAAGTAGAATAAAAATACTTAATTTCAATGGACTATTTTTTCAAATTAACAAATAACTGTTCTTTTCGCCAATTTTGACTGAGTTTTCAATACTTTCTGTCCTTATATTTAAAATACATTCACTAATAACCCTTTTGAACTGATCGACATCTAGGAATGATCTTTTTTTGTATACATTTTGATTTAAGTAGCCCTACAGAAAAAATCAAGTGGTGATAGAGATAGACCTAAAGGTGGCCAATAGTATTCCACATTACTACCGATAAAAAATTTCCCATACGATGCCCACTTGCTCTGCGTATATTTAGGATTTTCGGTAAAATTTTCCTAATGTGGTCCATGACATATGCAATGATTTTGAGTTTTTGCTAGCCTAACATTACGGGCAAGGTTTCAATTTTCCTGAAGAACTTCTGCAACTTGGATATGACTAACTTTTGGTCAGTTCCAAACCCAGATCTTTTACATCTGCCAGTAAAATGACGATTAGCCTTGATTTTGCACGGCCCTGATTTAAAACTCTTGCGTAGTATGTCCAAAATACAACTTAACTTCATCCTGGACTACCCCGTTGCAGATTTTCACGCGTGGTCCAGACAGTTTCAATGAGTGGTCATATCACATTTTACCCAGTCTATTGTACAAATTTGAGCCTGAAAATTAACCAAATATAAAACTTGAAACTTATAATGAATTTATGTTTATAAATTAATTTAAAAAAGTAATTTTTATATAAAAAATAAAAAAAAATGTACATTATTGATTTTATTGAAAATAATTCATTCCATAATGTATGAATTTGAATAATTCCATATAAATTCCTAGACAAAACAATATTTTTTCCGCATAGACTTATACAAATTATTTGAATACAATTAATTGTTCATTATCATTAATACCTTCTACATAAGATTCTTCAAATACGAAAGTCAAAACTATGATGTGAAGCAATAAATTGCCCTCTTAATTACCCATTATACAGTTGCACAAACGTTAAACCGGCTGTTTCTTTGATAGTATTATGTCTGTAGATAAGTACCTATTGATACCTAAGAGTTGGTGTGCCGATAAATGGACGCAGCCGGCGGACAAAGGCATTCCTCAACTGCCGAATTTCCATCGATTTTCATAATTAACAACAAACAATACCACTGTCTTGTGTCCTTATAAAATATTTCTGTAAGATGAAGAAGATATTGTACATTTTGATATTTATAGAAAGATTATTAAGTAAACAATATTAATTTTAATTCACGTACAAAGTTGGAAAATACGCTCATGTGATGTAACTATACTAGGTTTATCCAGAAACATTGCTTAGTTGTGTGGGCAACAGATATCTCAAGATCTATAAGCGATAGACCTTCTTCAGAATACGTGCACTGAAGAGATGTACAAACAAAATCTTTTCAATTCTACAGGGTAGTGCGCAAACGCGCAGCAGATCAAACTTGCTTTTTCTTAGTGCGACACTATGTATATTTTAACGTAAATAAATGCCGCACTAAAAGAACACAAAAATTACATGAGGCTTGGTATGATATCTTTTTATTTCACTTAGTTTTTAGGTTGTGCATTTGTAAATGGGTGTACTATATATAAAGTAAAGGGTTTTTCTATTGTTACATAAATATTTTATTTCTCTAGGATCATGAATATATCAGCAATGCTGAACATGCGCCTTTTAACAATACCTTATTGTATCAAACTTGTTACTGAATATAATTTATGTTCAGGTTATTGTTAATAAAGACATTTATTATTATTATTATTATATGCCTATAGGTCCAGTAGTTTTATGAAATAAATTTAATGCATTGTGGTTATTAAAGAAAAAAAACATACTAATTTTTCATGTCGCGTCAATTTAAATTCTCTTTTTTTCTCCGTTTTACTGGATGTAGTTTGTAATTTTTCAGGGTGGTCATATTTTCTAAATTGTATTTTTCTTGGTCAAATATTAAACGGAACCCTGTAATTCTTCTTAAATTCGAGAAGTCCTTTTCCTCAAATCAAATTGAAAAAAGTGTCAAAATTCAAAATTATTAAATGGCAACCACCCATTTTATATTTTTTTCATTTTTTTACATCAAAAATAAGGGCAAGTTTGTGAAAGAATGTCTATCCCAAAAACTGAAAATTTTCAAAATGTTGACGATTTTACATTTTTCTATTACAATAGTGATATGAATTTGAAATTTAATTGATTTTAGTTGGGCATGATGGCTTTAGAAAGCAAATAATAATATTTATTGATTTTACCCCCTTTTCTACAATTTACGAACGCCCATGTAAATAAAAACTGTTTGGTGCATTTTGTAGGTTATTTTATATCAAAGCTATATATAATTAGCCAATTTTTCTGGTATATTTGGGAAACATTTTTTTTTCGTTTTTGACCCTTTTTTAGACTATTTTCGAACGCCTGTGTGAACCAATTCTCTTATGAGATGTTTTTTAGCTTATATTGTATCACAACAATGAAAAATTATTCCATATTTCGAATAAGTTTAGGAAATATATATTTTTTTATATTTTCATTCCTTTTCCACTATTTACGAACGCCTATGAAAGTAAGTTATTTATGACACATTTTATAGGTTATATTCTATCAAACCTATAAATAATAACTAGTTAATATTTCTGCTATGTTTAAGAAATACGTTTTTTTTAAATCTTTTTTACCACATTTTACACTATTTTCGAACGCCAATGTGGGCTAATATTTTATGTTCAATATTTTAGGTTATATTGAATTAAATGCGTACAAAATTATGCAGTATTTCGGATAAGTTTAAGAACTATATATATTTTTTTAATTTTTGAACCCTCCTTAAACCCCTTGCCTACGCTCAATGTTTCCCAAAATCTAATCAGCTCCTTGCCATGTCCAATAGTCTTTTTGTACCAAATTTGGTTAAAATCTGTTAAGTGGTTTTTGCGTTTTCGTGGATACAGACAGACAGACAGACAGATATTTTTTTTAACTACTTATTTATGCATAAAATGACAAAAAACAAGTATGTCCGGTGAAATTAAAAAAAAAATGTTCATGAAACTAATAGTCTCCATATATTATATATTACATATATATGATATGGAGAGCTAAAAATGAGAAACTTAAGGAGGTGGAAAATTTCAGCGGAACGCCCTATATGCATATTGGAAAATTATCTACCAGTAAAAGTATAAGTAGAATTATATTGATTGCGAAACTGCATGGCACAAATGCGAATGTGTGCGCAGGACCCCTATTCTCGAGTATAAGATAATGTGATCAGTGATATCACATATGCTATATCACATCTCTGGTTTTTCTTCATTAATCCAATGTTGCCCATAGGTTTCTAAGCAAAAGGCCACCATTTTTCCTAATGGGTGATAACAACACGTAACCTTTTTTTGTTTTTGTTATTATTTATTTTGGTGTAAGTTTTGTTTTAGATGCTTTGGTATCAGTTAATTAGTTTAAGGTAATCTAGAAAAATATTATTAAAATTTTATTATCATAACTGGCTGAATCGAGCGTGAAGGAGATGTGCGATACATTCTACGATATCATTTACTCTTTCATCGATGCAGTCATTCCAAAAGAACATTTTCAAACGGAAAGTTTCCAAGGTGGTTTTCTCCTAACCTAAGGAGCTGCACCTATCAGAAGAATATTGGGCATAAGAAATTCAAATCCACTGGCGACGGACGAGTCCGACTATAGGGATTTTTGCGGATTACGTTCTGAATGTAAGCGACCTTCTAAAGGGTGTTACCGAGCTTTCATAGCTGACACTGAGTCTAATTTATCGCATAATCCATTTTAGAAATTTGTAAATAGTAAACGCAAAGTGAGTAACCTGTTTCCTACGGAAATGTTCTGGAATGACCAAAGAGTAGTTATCCTCCGTTTATTCCGATCGGGAATTTGGCGAGGTCTGCCGTCATGTTCTGCTCCAAATGGCATTTCAAGTTGTAAAATATCGCTTTCAGATGTATACACGGGTTTAACTGCGTTGGATGTGAATAAGGGAGCCAGCCCAGACGAAATTTCGAAATTTTTCTTCGTAATGGTGCATTTATTTATTATATTTTTTCAAATCATTGAGTAGTGGAGTATTTGCGGTTTATTGGACGTCTAGCTTCGTAACACCAATTTTTAAGAAGGGTGATAAATCTGATGTTTCAAATTACCGGCCGGTTTCTATCCTTAGCGCTATACCCAAACTCTTCGAAAACTTAATTACAAAAAAATTAGCACGTCAACCATTTCCAACATGTTTTCATGTTGACGACTATAGTATGGTTTTTTGTCCGGCAGATTTGCGGAGTTTAATCTTCTGGCCTTCGCGGCCTATTTGACGGTGGCGTTGGAGGAGTGTTGTCAGGTTCATATTGTGTATACCGACTTCTCCAAGGCCTTCGATAGAGTTGGTCATCAAGTACTGGTGTCAAAGCTTGTCGCGTACAGTGTTGGAGAACCTTTGTTGCAATGGCTTACTAGCTACTTGTCTGGTCGTACACAGATCGTACGCATATGTGGTTTTAGGTCTTCTGATATTCATGTCACATCTGGTGTCCCTCAGGGTTCACGTCTAGGACCTCCATTGTTTAATTTGTTTGTGAATAATATTGCCAAATGTTCCTTAAACAGCAACTTTAAGCTTTTTGCAGATGATCTAAAGATTTATAGAAGGGTTCTGACATTACGGGACGCATATATGTTACAGGTAGAGTTGAATAAATTGTTTTTGTGGTGTGAGACGAATGTGTGAATGTGAGACGAAATGGATCTGAATATATCTAAATATTTTGTTATAAATTTTAATAGATTAAGGATCCTTATAAATTGGCTCTTAATTGAGCTCTGTTGACACAGTCAGAGATCTTGGTGTCCTGATGGATAGTTCACTGTCGTTTGCTCCTCACATTACTGACATCACTAATAAAGCATTTAGTTTAGAAGAATTATTTTCGTTACAGTAGCTTAACGAATGGCCCTGTAATAAAACAGGTTACTACATTATATTCTACGTTGAAAAGTGAGAGATTTTGCAGAAATCAATTAGGTATCTCAAATAACAACAAACTTATAACCCACAAAAGCAATCGTCGCAAATTGGGAAACGCCAGCTAACGGCTTAACCGTTACAGATAGCCAAATTTCGTTTGCAGGAATGAACTTTTATATTTACGGATACAAATTCCATTTGTAATTTATTTGTTAAATCTAATTGGGGTTTCCCGTTAAATTTATAAATAATAATTAAATAAATAAATAATTTATATTTACTTTTGTCAACTTCTACGTGGTGTGCAACTAATTAAAAATATCCCCTAAAAAGGTCACATGCTATTCAGGATATCCCACAACATAGTCATATATATCTGCATGTGTGTAACCTTTTACTAAACGGTATCCAACCAGTAGGGAATAATATAAAATTCTTGCGATGTTCTTAAAATTCGCGCGTTTGTCAGATATCACCTTATAAATTATTCGGCATTGTACCATTGCCGACTTGGCAATAAATCGCAAACCGCACTCTAAACTTCTGTATAGGTAAAACGCTACAATCCACTCTCTCCGGTTGCCTCTGCTGGACGCTGGTAATTTACGTTTCCAGAACAGTGAAGTACAAAAAAGTATATTTACGAGGACTGTTGAGGAAGTTTTGAGCCAAGGATTTTGTTACCCACTAACTAGTAAATATTTTTGGAACAATCAACAAGTTTTCAATTCAATTAAATTTTGTTTTAATATCATTTTAGTGTCTATTTAGTCATCTAGAGTATTGCACTACCACCACTGCACACTGTCTTTATTTTTAATTTCTATTTCTGCGGCTGGTGTTACCTATACATTGGATTGTTTCGGCCTCTGTATGGTGGCAGATGCATTACTGTGTGTATGTAGATGGTGCGGTTTACATATGTCTACTGTTGTATATCTCACTGTGCTTAAATGCAGGCTGATATTGTAGATGGGCAACGTGTATGGTACTGCGACGAGCTCATAATAAGAGCGAAACGAATTCGTCAGTATCTGCCGACCCATGCCTCTGTCTGGTTCTAGTGAATTAGACTAAGGCCCTGCTAAATTAAACAAAATCCCTTATGTAGGTTACACCAGTAATTTGCCACGAAATTATTTTTCATTTTTAAATTTATATACGGGGTGAGTCCAAAATGTATTTCTTTATTTTGTTAAGGACAAAAAAGTAATATTTTGAATAATTTTTTAAACTTTTTTTTGATTGCAATTCAAGATTTCCTACGGGGTAACTCAAAAATTTTTCTATTTATTATTTAAGACTTTTAGACACGGCAGAACCTTATCAGAGATAGGTTACTTTTTTCTTTTTTTCTTTTTCTTTTTTTTTTTTTTTGATTTTTTTCTATTTTCAATCAAGAATACATTAGGGTGAAACTATATAGTTCCTAGATGTTATCTACGGGGTAACTCAAAACATTTCCCACTCATTTATTAATGCCCTTAATAAATTTATCGATGTAGGAAGTAAAAAAATTGATTTCTTTGATATTTTTTAGAATTTCACTATACAGGGTGACATTGAAAAAAGTACATTGCATACTGCCACACAATAGAGAACACACACTAAAATAAGAAAAAAAGTTCCCATGAACACGGGTCCGCAAGGCCTTCGGTTAAAAGATACGGGGTGTTGAATTTTAATTTTTTTTTTGGGTTTTTTTGAATATCTTTTGCCAGAGACGCAAGAAATGGATAAAATGTGGTATACAAGGGTTTTTTATCACTCTAAATTCAAATATGATCTTAGTTTTGTGATTACTGATAGAGGGCGCTACAGACAAGGTTCCATTTCTATTGAATCGGTCGTAATTTTTTTGCTATACACTGTATGTCATTTTCGACTGAAAAAAATTGTTATCCCTTCTTTTATACTTAAGAAAGGTATACCTTGTCCAAGTCGCTAGAAGCAATGGTTCCAGTACAAATGCATCTAAAAGCCGACAATGCACGCAAATTATTCAAGATCATATTTGAATTTAGCATGATAAAAAACCCCTGTGTACCACATTTTATCCATTTCTTGCGTCTCTGGCTAAAGATATTAAAAAAACTAAAAAATTAAAATTCAACACCTCGTAACTTTTAACCGAAGGCCTTGCGGACCCGTGTTCATGGGAACTTTTAATCTTATTTTAGTGGCCTCTATTGTTTGGCACTGCAATGTACTTTTTTCTATGTCACCCTGTATACAGAGGAGTTTTTTTTTAAGTTTTGTAGTTATACAATTTCGATACAAGGGAACTCAAAAATGTTTTAATTTATTTGTTAAGATTTTTGGGCACAGCAAAACCTAATTATTAGAAAAACTTTTGAGTTTTCTTAGTTTGTTAGAATGACCTCATAAAATTTATTTATATACAGAGTGTCTCAAATTTAATTCTATTTATTCGATTAGGTGGTTTTCAACCCATACTTTCAGTTTTTTTTTTGTTTTTTAATAACCCTCAAGGACTTTTGTCATAGATAAAACTACCACAAAACGACTGGGAAATCCCTCAAGGGATTTCTTGTTATAATCTAAAATGTGATATCACCTGGGTAACGAAATGTTATAATCAAAGATTTAAAATATACAAAAATACACTGTTATTAATATTATAAAAATAATAATAATAACATGCTAAACTAAACCAATTACCTAACAACGTTATTCAAAAATTAGAAATAAAAAAGTAGTAAACTGTTGCCATCGAATAGCGAATAGCTCTCCATATTTAAGTGTAAAAGTCATATTTCTGTGACATCGTTGTCATTTACCTTTTTCGCAAGACTCTTGGTGAGAAGCTATATTTAATAATATCTTTTTCATTTTTATTTAAATTATTCCATATTTCGAATTACTTTGACCCCATTTGCCCTATTTACGAATAATAATGTCACCAATCATCGGCTCAAATTTAATGTTGACGTTCATTGATTTGAAGCACTTTTTTATTAATATCACGTACCTTTTCGGTTCAGTGTGTTCAGGACATCCACTTCCAGCTCTACTGTTCTTGCTGTCTTTGGCCTTCCTGTTCCTTTACTTCGTTTTAGTGTGACTGTTTTCTGAAGGCATCGATGAATGTGTACAACGACCTAGCGTCTAATGCATTGCCATGAGCGAGTCCGTAAATGAAGTGCATGTCGCTCATCTCGGCATTTGTATAGTGAATCATGTTAAGGACTTCAACAAATTTGACAGATTCAAAATGATTGGCGCAGTCAAATAACATCAACGTTATTGTTTTATAGTCGAATTATTCGCAAATATTCTTGCTATGTTGCAAAATGTTTTAAATTTGTATCTCGTAAACGAAGCTACATATATGAAAAAAAATACAAGGAATAAAAAAGTTGTAGTTTTAACTGTTTTATCTCAAGAGAATATCGGAATTAAATTACTGTCAGTGGCGTACATTTTTTTAGTGAATTATTTTTATTAAATTGTCCGCCACGGGCATTATTAATTTATAGTGAGGGCCACTCCCTATTTCTAGCAACAACCCTGCCAAATTTCAAAAAAGTAGGTAATGAGATATTTGACTTAATTTAAAAAAAAAACTTTAACACTTTGTATCTTGTGTTATATGAGCAAATAAAAAAAAATGTAAATGCGTCAGGAGAGAAAAATGGACGCTTTTCCCGATAAAAGAAAACTGTGAATGTTCTTTAAAAAATCCTACCTTACTATATTCACTCCTGCAGGACGTGCCGGCCGGCTTCTTCTCATCTCGTCCTCGTTCACACAATTTTAATTAGGTGTTATAGCGCACAAATCAGTTTACATCACATATATCAAAAAAAGGAAAATGTTAAGTAGAAATGTCAGTAAATTATATCTCAACAATAACGAACTTATTCCAAAATTACTAATTATCAAGGCACACAGTGTCCTTGACAAAGGTTTATATTGTTCTGACGCGGCGCACACAGCAGGTAGAGAAATTTTAATAGATATATTATAAAAAAAATAATTATTGAAAATAAATTATCAATCGACTCTCCTGGCGCCTTCGACAGAATTTAAAGGGTTGTTTGATATTAAAATAATTAGAAAAGAAAGTGACAACACAACATAAAAAAAAAGCGTTGGATGAACCATCTTGGACAATGCATTTACGAACGTTTGTTTATGGGAACGTTTTTTCATTAAATAACCTGAGAAATCACCCCCTTAAATATTGCCGCGTCTTTCTAAAACACTATGTATACTATGAAATAATAAAAAATTATTCAAAACAAAACATATTTGTTAAATATTGTGATCACGTCATTGACAAATAAGAATAATTATGGTAACACTGCCTTCTTTACTTCTGCATTATGCTTAAGCTCAGTACTACAGCTCCCTAAAATAAATGACGAATCGATTATTTGGAAAATTTCATGAAAATCATTTTATAAGAACGTAGGTAGCAAACGAATGGCCATCAATTTTCAGCACAATATCTATACTCTTTGAATATCATCAAAGCAAAAATATTAATTTTCTAGTATAAATAAACCTGCATAGGTGTCGTTATCCTTGCAGACAAATTGAAGTATGCAACATTTATTAATGTTCGCTTACGCATTGCGATAACTTGATTACATTTACCATCAAGTAAACATACTTTACTATTTCTAAAACGTATACCGACGAACTTTGCAAGATAAATTCATCAATTAGACTTGCCATAATACATTCTTAATAATTTTTAAGCGATTTAAAAAAAAGGAGGTGGTTCTATGTTCGACTGGTATCTATTTTTTTAGTTCTCCATCTCATATTTATATAATATTTAATATACTGTGTGTCCCCGGATAGGCAAAAAGATTTTCGAGTTTAAATTTTCTGTGTTTAAATCTTCTGTGGTCCTGCCCTGCTTGGTTTGAAACTAATTTGAGACTTTATTTCAGGTTTGAAAAATCAAGTAGTAAAGTGTGCTTTCAGTCGAAGTGACGGCAAAATGTTATTGAGAAAAGTTATTCAGAATAAATAGTACCTAACTATACAACATTTCAAAACCTTTGCGCCAACCTACATTGATTTTTTGCTTTTCTTCTCACTTTTTCCTTGGTAAAAGTGCTTTTGGGGTAGCAAATTCTGCAAAATGTTACTGAAGAAAGTTGTTGAGAAAGTAAAATTTGAAAGCCGTGTGTCCATATTTTCAATTTTATCTTTTGATTTTTTCTGGTTTAAATTCATTTGGTTCAACGCTATGGAATCGGTGAGAGATCAATTAATAGCGTAAATAGTTTCAGTTATCTGTATCTATTATTCTAAATTTAATTTATTACAAATTGTTACTTAAATTATACAAGAAATAATCGAGAGTTTTTTATTTTTATCTTTTCAAACAAGAAAATTCAAAATACGTAGATATATGGCTTTTAAACTGTCTTATTCGCCTTTCTTTCTAAACAACTTTCATCGATAACATTCTGTAGTATCTGCTACCAAAAACGCACTTTTCCAAGGGAAAATAGAGAAAACGAGCAACATACCTATGCTAGGCCTAGGATTTCGAAAATTTGTACGGTTACTCAGTTTTTCATTCTGAATAACATTTTGTAGTAATCTCAACCTTACTTAGGTACTGGTGTAAAAAAACAGTATTTTAAAAGTTTTTAACCCCTTTTAACACTCCTTTTCGAACGCCAATATGATGTATTTTTTATGGATAATATTTTAGGTTATACTCCATTAAACCAATGAAGAAATATTTAATATTTCGAATAAGTTTAATAAGTATGATTTTTTATAATTTTTGAACTCTTTTATAAACCTCTTGCCTAAGATCAATGTTTTCTTAACAATAATAATACGATATAGACAATAGACAACTAATAAGTAGCTTGAAAAAAACGTCTGTCTGTCCGTATACACGATAACTCAAAAACCACGTAACAAATTTTAACCAAATTTGGCAAAAAAAATACTACATGGATATGTCTAGGTGCTGATTAACTTTTAGGAAAAACATTGAGCCTAGGCAAGAAGTTTAAAAGTAAAAATTACAAAAATATACTTTTTAAACTTATCCGAAATATTGAATAATTGTTCGCTGATTTAATAGAGTATAACATAAAATATTAACCTCTGTAATGATGATAATCATCGCCGAGTATTGAGGCATTTAGTCTTGTTTATTAATCGTCATAATAATTGGTTATTGGTTATTAGTTCTTACATTTGGGTTTTTCACACGTGTTTAAATAAGTCATGTGAGTTGTTTTAGTATTTTCATAACCTTTTATTAATAATAATAAAATGTAGATAAGTAATTATTATGTGACTACAATCATACGAAATATTAAATAATTATGTTAGCACCTACCTTTCGGATATGTCTAACATGCCATAGAATGATTTTTGAACTTCCTGGGGACCGCTTGGTTTTCCTCGTTCAGTCTTCTTGTTTAATGTCAGGTACTCAGCGCGACGACGAAGACAAGGTTGATCCCCTCCGTCAGGAAAACCCCAAAGGGTAACAAAAACACACAAATGCAAATAACACTAGCACTTCAAAGCACTACAACAGCAAATGTGCACAGAGGCCACTGTTAACTTCACTTTATTTACACGCTTAATCACTGAACTTCCGATACGTGCAAAAACACCAGGATTATTGCGGATTTGTTGATCAGCTGCCCCTCAATTTGTAGTCGTAACTGCTGTTCCTTACCAATCTCCGTTTCATGTAGATGTAAAATTATTATTATTTTACATAACGCGTTCATGTTTTACAACAGGAACCTATACCATAAATTGTTGTGAAAACGATAAGGAATCCTTCAAATTGTTTCTTAAAGTTACGCTAATTCGGTCGTTCACGTTCATCACAAAATTTAAACAAATAAATCATAGATAAGTGTTTATTGAAACAAATAAAAAATACGGTTAATAATCTTACAGTAGAAACCTGCATTATAATATGAAAAATATTTTGGGAATTTGTTTTTGCAAAGCAGCAATTTTATTATTAACGAATACACTGTTACATCTTTACTGTTCATAGCAAAAAATAACAACTTTTGCGTAAGTTACATTGACATACAAAAGATAGTTGACAGTTCACAAAAGCATGAAAACTAAAACAAAGTCGAATTCACGTCATGGCCTATTATAACCGGTTTAACTTTGCGTTGTTTAACTTGCATAATAATTATTTGTGAATGCAAGCTTGCCAGATTTGGCCAAAAAAAGCCATAGTCAATAGGCGCTAAATATTCTTAGTTAGCTCTTGGCTTCCAAATCTGGTGATTCACTATTCATCACATCATTAATATCTACGTTATTTCATAATATATTCATACTTATAATATTTCCGACAAAATTTTTGTTTAGTGTTCGTAGGCAACCCGTTTTGCATATGGTGTATTTTATTCTGCCTAAGATGTAAAGTATGTAATGCGCAATTTCTAACGTCTATTTTTCCACGATTTTTAATTTAATGTTAAAACAAACATAGTTACGTGAGAAATTAGGATTAAATTGTTTCGTAGCTAATGATAATTTTGACAGTTTCACGTTCCTTTTAAAAAAAAAATTCAAGTGAGGGCGAGTGGTAGGTGAGATGCCACATCAGCCAATCTGATCTGAGAAATTTGTGAGGAATTTCTTGCGAACGTGGTATACATGCAAAGCACATGCGGAGGTCAAGGATTAAAAGTAGCATAATATGGCTCGATACACAATACACATTGAGTTTGAATAAGTTATTTTTTTACTCAAAATAAAAAGCTTAATATGTGTGTTATAAACTTGGCAACACGTTAGGCTGTTGGTTGACAGATGCCGTCGAAGTTGTCTGCACTCTGCACAATAGATCATGCAGGTATGCCGGGCGGTTATTAATTTATTAACCGATATGTTATTATTTTTGTGTTTACATTTTCGTCCCGTTTGGAAATAGGGATTTAAATAAATTAAAATTAAACAGGCATTTTACATTTTAGTCCCAGATAAGTAGTGTGCTACCGGCAATGTTTAGTTAGTGTTTGTGTGTTCAAAATGCGAAAATATCGTTTAGAAGTTTGCATTAACGAAGAAATTATCTACAATTTGGAGTATTCCAGATTGATTGTTATTGATCAAATATTATAAGACAGCGGCAGCGCCGCTACAACTGGCTATCATAGTTTAATATTTCGTTAAATTTAAAATAAATCGGCATGCATAGTGTGCATTTAGTCTATCTACTTCTCGGAAATCTGTTGTGTTTTTAGTGTATTCAATAAGTATGCGAAAATATCGTTTTAGGAGTTTGTTGTTTGCAAAAACGAAGAAGTAGTGTACAATTCTGCAGTAGTAAAGATGGATTTATTTATCAGGTATTATAATAATTATTTCAAAAATGTTCATTTTCAGCTCTCTACAATTGGCAACGCCGCGTACTGCGGTCTGTAGGTTGGAAGCCATCGTGAAAAATAATTGTCATAGGCGCCGATTTACCAGGGAAAAACGTGGATTTGCCCCATTTTGTAAACATCGAATAAAAATTCCAAAACAAATTTTTTATGGTTTTTCATGCTTTCCTGAGCATGTGGTTAAAATTTTTGTACTGAGTGATAGTTCACCCTGTATAGTTTTGCTATAAGATAATCTACAAAATGCAGCATAAGAAACTTAAATAGAAAAAAATATATAACATCCTAAACTAACCCAATTACCTAAGTAGGTACTTTGTTCAAGAATTATAAATAAAAAAATAACCGCACCCCAAGAGCAAGGATCGAACCCGTGACCTTCCGATTACAAAGCCAACGGGGAAGCATGCAGAGCGAATCGGAACTAGCACGTACTTCTATACTTGAGAATCGAGTACAACGTAGCCATTAAACAACACGCCTTTATGTGCAAATATTTCTTTGTTTTGATGATATAACGTCTCGTAATTTGTCTACTAAATTAATTGCTTTCCCTTTTTGGCGCCAATAAGGTTGATGAATTAAATCGTGATCATCTTCTTCAAGTCACAAGTTCGAATACCTCAACGTACCTAAGTCATAAAACAACTCGTGTTAAACTGAATCCTCTAGTTCGCGACCCGCTAAAACAGGATGCAGGCATAACAAGTCCATTGATCGCCAGTCGAAGTCTAAAGATTACCTTCAGCGTTATACTTTAGTTTACATATAAATCTTTCTTGATTTTGAAGCTGGTAGTATATACATTTGGCCAGCCCAGTATGAAACATTCTAAGGGTTTTTCGTTGTCTTGAAAGAGCGGCATTGGAACACCGACAAAGCGGGCACAGATTTAGTATTAAAAACTTGCATATTATCCGCTTCTCTCTCTATGTGACAACGATAAGTTCTCATGTAAAAAAGAGAAGGAAGGCTGCTGGGATAAAACGGAGTATGTATAAAAATAAAACCAATAAATATAGAGGTTTTAAAGTGTTTATAAAACATTGGTCGCGCGAGACACTCATTTGATGACCATTTATTTTGGACATGCACAATAAGGTACATTAAACAAAATAAATAACTTAAGGGAATCAATATACAGGGGATCCCATCATAAGTAATAGTAAGTAACTAATCTAACAGAAGATTCTTTACAAAGGAATAATTTAACTAAGTTAAATTCTCTTAATTTAAAGAAGTAGTCCATGTTTGAGTGGAGTGAGATATTTTATATAGGAAATCACTTGATAACATTTAATTTTTACAACACGCGACATCTAGCGTGAAGAGGCAATAAGCCGGGTGAAACACAGTTCACAAACGATGGCCACATGAGAAGCAACAACTCCATCATATCCTATTGGCAACACTAGACACGCCCGAGTTCCCTGGCGCGAGGTTTTATTAATGAATTGCTTGTTACATAATGTAACAAGACTTTAAGTTTTCCTGGGAATTTGTTCCACACTACCATGCTTTCACCAGACGGGCCGTTTCCTTGATCCACAACTCATCAGTGGTAATCGGCAAGCATTGTGACCCAAATTTTCAACATTTACAAACAGCTTTCAACTCTCGTGCTAGGATAAGCTCTTTGTAAATGTTGAAAATTTGGGTCACAATGCTTGCCGATTACCACTACCAACACTACACACACCCGAAATCGAAATTTCGTATAAGGGTTTTCCATTCCCATTAAAAAGTAGAATAAAAAAAACGCTAAATTAATTAAATTGTATTATTGAACATTGTATCATAGATAAAAATACAACCAATTAAGATAAAAATTATTTATAAAATATTTGATAGCAAATGTTCAGCTAGACCTCCATTTGATACATAGATTTCAGTATTTATTTATTGAGACTGTGCTGAATATTAAATAACACACATGCCCTTATCCAAATGATTCAGGAACATGTTGAATTTTACTTATTCTGTTTACTGAGAATTCGTAAACAATAGATAATCATATATCCCCATATACGCTAAAATCTAGCAAATTAAAATATATGGACTTCTTGCAGGATTAAGTAAATATTACATAAATTTGTGTGTATGAGCATAGTTTATCAGAATGTGCGATGTTTAAACACCAAAACAAAACGCTTTTTATAAGTCAGTGAGTGCTTGTGAACATCACATAATTGCAATTTCAGAAACATGGATTCGACCTAATTTGGTTAATACTGCTATTCAATGATAACTACACTGTATATCGTAAGGATCGTGATATAGAAACACTTAGTGTAAGTAGAGGTAAAAATATTTTCAGAGCTGGGACTCGAACCCATAACCTTCCGCATGCGAAGCGAACGCTCTGTCAATGTGTTAATGTACTCAATTTGTTACGGTTTGGCCATACTGTCCTTAAAGATATATTTTTAATTCATACCTTATTTTACTGCAGTAGAATCCTGATTACTGAAATTGTAAAATGCACTCATTTGTTATTGTTTTGAACGCTGGTACTGCACTATCCACAAACAATTTATGTAACTTAAAGGATCGCATAATAATAACCCAGATAATATATTCTTAGCGCTTAACACCATATGAATTAAATACATGTTCATTACATGCAGATTTAGTTGCCACAATTAATGATGGTTTAATTTATATTGTTATTATTGTCGTCCATATTTGTTGATACTGTTGAAATTAAATTTGTTGTTAACTGATTTGATGCCTAGAAGAGCGTAGGTGGCAAATCTATTACTATGTTGTCGGATTGGAATTGTGGCCTACGAATGGTGTTTATTTACCCCTTTTCTCTCATTGCTTAGATGTATTGTCGGTCTTTATTAGACTTGTCCTAAAAATTTAATATTATTAGTTTATTGCTCCTGATCCTTATTTGAATGGGGTATTCGTTGTATTGAGTGGTGGACATGGAAATGTAATGTTGGTATTAGCTGAGACTCGCGGCCTTTATGATTTTCGCATGAAGTGCTGTGAATACGTTATTTATTGAATATATATTATGAGTGAGTAATTTATCCCCGAGGGCGCCGTGATATATTATATGATCTAATATATTATGATGATTAAATAATATATTAATAAATATTTTCCCGATAACGACCTGTATTGTTTATAGTGACTAACCAATCTCAATTTTTGAATTCAAATTCATGTTGACGTTGCCGGTCACATGATTGAACATTTCTTGACCCTTCTTCTAGTCCAAGAAGACAAAAACGACTTTTTATAATTTGTGGGCTTCAAGGTAGGAAAGTTGCCGTTAGAATTTATGTGAAAATTTCGATTTGGTAATGGGCTAATTGGAAGCTTTCTGTGATGTGATTGATCGAGTTTAGTACGTATCAATTTCGAGTTTAGCTCGGATTTAAATAAATATACCTTCACGGCCCACAAATCGTCGTATTTCTGCGACGAGTACTGGAGTTATTTTTTTGTTAATTCAATTTTCAACACGCCTCCACAAGATCTGAGTAAGTTGTTGTCAATTATTAATTCATTAAATACTTGAAATTGTTGTTTGTTGAATTGGATCAAGTAGGTGATTGAGTGAATTATGAGTTGTTGTGTAATCAGTCACTGATTAATTGCCTATGGTTTTAGGGCTTCTGCTATCTCCTGAGGATTTTCTTGGATGATCCACTGAAACCTGATCCCACTAGGCTGATATTTTGGTGCTGGTATTGTACAAGCCATCAGTTTGGAGTGGATGTAATTGGTCGACGCGAACCATTTTTTTTTGGTACTATTTGATGCTACCAAACTTTCCGTGATTTCCAAGAGCCACGTGATTGGATAAGTACCCCATAGGGGATAGTTTTAAGTGTATGCTCCAGAAAATTAAATTCGGTAAATTTTTTTCTACATAAATATAAACTGTAAAAGTCAGAGGCGTACCACAGAGTTTTCGTGATACCCCAAAGTGTTAATGTTAAGTAAGGTATACCTAGTGTTTAGCGTTTATTATTGTTTTGCGTGATTTTGCATAGTATAGTTTTCTCATAAGGGAAGTAGGTTGTAGGTATAATAAGTTACATATTGGATGGGATTTTCTTTGATGATTATTTCATTGTTTAACAAGTTTCATTGTTTCACCCGTTTCATTATTTAACAGGTTTCATTGTTTCATAGGCTTCATTGTGTAATAAGTTTCCTTATTTAACGAGTTTCATTATTTCACAAGTTTCATTGTTTAACAAGAATCATTGTTGCATAAGTTTCATTGATTAATAAGTTTCATTATTTAAAAAGTTTCATTGTTTAACGAGTTTCATTATTTCACAAGTTCAAGTATTTCACAAACATTTTCATCTATGATAGTTATTTAAATGATTAGTTTGGTAGGTGCGATTACTGTGCACCAAACGTGATCACGTGCGGTATTAGAACCGATGTATTAAAATATTTTTTCCTTATTTCGCAAGAAAAGGAATTACTTTATCATTATTGGATATAGTCCTGTTTATTGGAATTTATTTTTAATCAAACATTAATCCTAGTCATATTATATATTTATTTATACAATTATATTTACATATTTACAATTTTACATTGTAATTTTATTTCAATTCTGCAACACGTTTCACTGTTTGATGTTGGCTTGTGTGGCATAGGGTGTACTAAAGATCGTAGGGTTCTGGCTTTTCCCGCAATTAAGTCAGTGGCGTCGGCCCACCCACTTTTTTTTTGAGATTTTTGCACCAACGTAAATTTGTTCTGTGGGTTTAATTTTGGAGCTAGCTGTGCATTAGTTTGCTACTCGCTTCGCCACTCTAGACCAGACAAGACACATTTTGCCCAGTATTATATAATCAGTACAATAAAGCGTAGCAAATTACTACATATTGTATTCTTATAAGAATATAGATTCCAACTAATTAACTGTTGAAATTTTAAACGCTATGTTCTCGAGAATTAGTAGGGCAAATATCAAAAATGACCTATCGCTGTAGAGCAGATAAATGATGTATCCTTAGACATGGAAAGAGAGAGGACAAGTAACAATCCAGTCCATAACAAAAAATGCACTGCACATATGCCTAAAAAATACATGGAGACCAGAAATTACAGGTACAATAGACAATGTTTATCTACAATTCAAATACCGGCCGGTCAAAAACAGGGTAGGTCGTCAAACAACAGGTAGTTTTGTTAGGTAAGGGTAATAATACATTATATTGTCTCTGCATATCAACTATTGTTGTGTTTGGGTCACATTTGTATGCCTTGTTCAGTTGTTGTCGGTCTATGTACCTGATACAAAACGATTTTGAAGGAAAATAATTTTGGCCTGGTGGCAAACATTGTTGGTGTCTATTATAAGTATTTTATATTTTGTGGATTAAATAATAATTAAAAACTATATATTAAGTGCATTTTAAAATGGTTGGACGTTCAAGTTTCAAGTGCAACAGTAGATCTGAAAGAAAAGAGCCAGGAATTACGTTTCATAGGTAAAAATTGAAACACTTAATTTGTGGTGTCTATAATTAAATGCTTATAAATATTACAAAACAAATTATTTCTGTCTGAAATTTATATAGCTAATTTAGAACATATTAGTCTATCGTATTTTATTCTTTTAACATGTAATATTTAATATTTTCATTTATGATTTTGTAATTATACTGCTCAGCTAGGCATAAAAATGTCTAGTTAACCAGTGGTGGCGAAAGTACATTCGTTACTGTTATTTTTGTGTTTTAAAGATACCTGTTCAATTATTCATTGCATCCTATAATATAATTTATCCTATAATAATTGTTCACTGCAGGTTATCATTTATATTGCTGGTTTCGTTGTACGACAAATGTTAAAATTTATAAAATGTGATGAATGTTTAGGAGCTCTTGTTGGTAACAAAGAAAATTTTCTTAGTTCTTTGATCACAACAAAAAATTTGGGTGATCTTACATTTCCATCTAATGACATTATAGAAATATGTAAAATATGTGAACATTTTTTGCGTGTTAATGAACATAAATTTCCAACAATTAATTTTAACGAAAAACTTAAGAGCAAAATAATGTTTGTTTGTATTGCAACAACATGTTTTAACTTCAATTAATAATCATATATATTTTCTTATAGAATCTGCTGTGGTAAAATATTTAAATATTAGGATACATTTTATAACAAAAAAGAAATCTGAAGTTTTAGATCCGGTAAGGAAAAATTTAACAAAAACAATAATATTTGTAAAACGAACGGTGTTTTGGTTTTATAAGCTGTAAGTCATTTTGAATTTTGTATTGTTTTTTTATGTTTTTTAAATAATAAAGTTATTTGTATAAAACAGTATTTTCTTTCCAATGCTACCCAATAATATATAAACATGTTAATAAATTTATTTACTAAAATAGCGAAAGCTGGGAGAGAATTTGTAAATGATATTTCAACTATATTATAAAATACTATATATTATGCTTAATATTGGTTCATATTATGGTCTCTATAAAAAATGTTAGCCATACTGCATATTCATTTCGCCACAAAAAAGCCACTTTAATTTTAAAATATTTTAATTTAAATTATGCCGTATTTGTAGTATAGAGTTATACGTGTGTTTTCGATACGCCACTGGAAGCAGTCGAGTGGTGACAAAGTGCTTCACTTTTTTGTTCGTGTTACGCGTCCTCTCTCTTTCCTAGTCTAAGAATGTATCACTCGACCCCTACTGCTATTTGAAAATTTATCGGTTCTGTCCACCCCTATCACAGGGCTTAAGCGATTTTAACCAAAAACTAATGGGTTCATCCTAGGACTGCCCCAAACTCATATACCAAAATTGCTCAATTAGTTGAAGCGTTTAGGCGCTATCGTGGTAGAATACATGCGCAGACACACACACAGACAGACAGAATTCCATCTGGAAATGGTCTTAATCGTCTCTGAGAACTTCAAAACGGTTATATCCGTCTTGATGTGTAATCGCAAGTAAAATAAACTGTAATCCGAAAAGTGGATATGTAAATTGTATTGAAGAAATAACCTGTATATAGGCGCAAGTAAAAATGGAGTGATTGATAGCGGAATTATTTTGTAGAATAAATGGATTAGACCTTACCTCGCGTGTCGAGAAGATGCTGACGATTGAGGGCCCTCACACTGCTGTAGACCAAACCGGACAACTTGATTACTCGATTACGTATCACGACAAAAATCACACAAACCTTCGAATAAGGAAAAATAATAATTCTATTGTTGTTGGACTGTGGTCGTCTTGCTGTCTGAACGCAGGTCCCGCTAGGTGAAAGGATAATGGGATTTGCAGCATTAAAGGAGACATGCGCCGATAGACTTCTGCAGTACTTCAAACCTTTACACATAAATGCTTATTATCATTCATAAGATATAATTATAATGAATTAAAATAAAAATAAATTTTCGGTCACGTCTTTATCTCAATTAAGTAAAAACGCACAAAAAGAAAATTACGATGTCTTAGAAGAATTCTTGGAATCAAATGGCAGGACTGACGAACAAACATCAGCGTTCTGGAGGCACCATCAGCTGCGATTGACTTGCCACGTATTCCGCATGCCGACGGGACGCCTGCCAAAGAGAATCCTTTATTCACAGCAACCCAACCCAATTTAATTAAGTACAACCAGACCGACGCATAAGTCGACATACTGACGAATTCGTTTCGCTGTTATTATGAACTGGTCGTGCCCATCTACAATTATGTATATATTACACTTGATTAAACTTATTATCTTTTGCTCTGACGATAACCTAATATCGGTCAAAACATTATCAATACTCAAAAACGGGTTTTCAATTGCATAGACCGATCCCCAACTAAAAACAACACTTATAATCATAAGGATCAATAGGCAGAAAGTTTGAAAAATACCTGTGGCATTCAGATAAACGTATGAGGAAATTGTAGTAATGTTACCAATTATCACTATATTTTCGTATTTTTGAACCTTCCTCTTGTATATCTTTACTGTTTTTATTTTTAGGGATGTAGGTTCGTATAATAATACAATTATCTTAGGAAATAAAAATATTTCATTTTTATTTCCATATAAAAATATTTCATTTATATTTCCATGTCCAACATTTACATAACGACGTTTCGTCGCATTATTTGCGACTTCTTTAGGTTTATTTTTATTTTTTCCTTTTTTTTATAAATTATGCTGAAACCAAACAATATAGTTTTACAAATACAAGTTAGTACAATTTTTGTACGTTCTTCAAAATACCTTTTTGACACAAGTCCATTAATTACTTTTTTTTCCAAAATTGTGTAAATAAAAACAAATAAGTATAAAGTTGGACATCATTTTACAAAGGTAACACTCACAAACACGTTAAAATTCATGCAAATAAAATATGTGGTTTATTTCGTCAAATTATAGATATTTTCAAATTTTTCCCAAAATATACGTATTTTAATAATTATGATTATGATATATATTACTCAGGTATTGAATGTCAGTCCTATCATTGATACTATTTTTATTTTTTTTATGTAAATCATTTCTTTCAACTCCCTTTTTTTGTGTTTTGTTCAGTATCTAGTATTTTTGTGTTGTTGAAATTAAAAGTGTGATTATTGGATTCTGCGTGTTTAGTTAGGTCGGTTTTATTTTTGGGGTTTCAGCATAATTTATAAAAAAAGGAAAAAATAAACCTAAAGAAGTCGCAAATAATGCGACGAAACGTCGTTATGTAAATGTTGGACATGGAAATAAAAATGAAATATTTTTATTTCCTAAGATAATTGTATTATTATACGAACCTACACCCCTAAAAATAAAAACAGTAAAGTTATCAATTATTATAGTAATCAATGTTATATTGTTTGAATATATACATCGTACAGTAGTAATAAATTCTCAAAATACCGACCTAGACCTCGTGTCAATGTATTTAATTGTAGTTTAGAAAAAAATGCGTATAATGTTTTATAAATATTTTCTTGAAATTCCTAAATGACATCGCGCAGCACCGGTCAAAAAGCATACACGTTTATCGGTAGCTATAAATTCAAAAGTTTTTAAAACAAACCATATTATGCGTCGAATGCATATTATGGACACGGTCAGTTAAATACGTAGGTACAACAAGAAAATGACACTCCACATAATTTGTCGACAGCTGAATGAATATCAACACATTTTAACCTACTTCCATTGAAAATACATTGTCAATAAATTTTAAAACATTGAATTTCGGAAGTTAAGCCACAAGAACTGTATTGTATATACTAATGAATATTAATAAATTATTGAACTCTTGAATGCTTTTACTTTTCGATTTTGAACCTTGACATCTCAGATTTTTGTAATTTTCGTCTTCATACAGGGTGTACCACTTACGATGGATACAAGCCCATAACTCTGGTATTTTTTGAGCGTTTTTTATCCTTTTTGGTAGGAAGGTGTGAGGTAAAAAGTGCGGTACTACATTGTCGTACGTTTTAAGTGGGTTTAATGTTTTTTCGTTCAAGAGTAAACTACCTTTAGGACATAATTTTTTTCAAATCAAATCTGATAAATTTGCTCGAGTCTTTGTCATCCAAAATACTTAGGTTCTGATTTTAATAAAAATTCATACAGTGTGTGTCATTAAAAATTTAAAATTTGAGTTAATAATTTGGAAAAAAGTAATGCAGATTCCTTGACGCCGCTGGATTCTCCGTATGAACTTTGTAACAGTCTAATTACACTTTTTAGATAGTTGCCATCATGATCAAGACACGAGGGAAGTCCAAAAACTAAATATGCTCAATCTCATTTTGTAATGTTATGTTGTGTCGTTTTATTAAGAAATAAGGAAAACGTTGAGACTACGAAAAAACATTCAAATAGGAATTAAACTGTGAACTAAAAATAATAACAACGAATTAAAAGTCAATATCTTCGACCAAGCCACCATAGTTTCTAATGCATTTTTCATAAATTTTTAATGACACATACTGTATGAATTGTTATCAAACTTAGAACTTCAGTATTTTGCATGACAAAGACTCAAGTAAATTTATCAGATTTGAAATAAATTATGTCCTAAAGGTAGTTTACTCTTGAACGAAAAAAAATTAAACCCCATTAAAAAAAAAAGCTCAAAAAATAACAGAGTTACTGGCTTGTATCCAGCTTAAGTCGGACACCCTGTATGTATTTATAAAAGAGAACTGAAATCCAAAGTCGATTTTGACAGAATAGGTACAGAAATTGAACTCATATTTCTGTCTCAGGCACTATTTAGCTTAGAGAGCTGAAATCAGACTTTATTTGATTTGTAATACTGGTCTATAAACTCAAATTACCTACTTATTGTTTATATATGTCTCATTCTCGATCTCAAATTTACCTACCCCTTTTGATTTTTCTCAACAGAAATATACTATTGAACTATTTGTGTGCCAAATTGTAGAATGACGGGATCAAAATGTTTTAATATTAATAAACTATAATTAAATTTGTTGTTTTATATTGTTTTTATATTATATAATGCAAAAGGATTTTCCATTTTCCATCTTTGTACATCATTTTTTGATTTTTTCTTATTTATCAACACTAGCAACTGTCCATGATGTTCTAGGTACTGATATAATTGGTATACCTAGTGCGCAAAATTTGCAAAGAAAAAATTGTTTTTTGTCTGCCATCTTTCTAATTAATATGTATGCAAAATTAAAAAAAAATAATTAAAATAAAATTCGTTATATAACGGAATGTCTTATTAGATAATTTTGTACAATATTTGTATGCAAATATTACCCAGTGACATAGAATAATAATATATTAAACTGTGCCAGTGATATACTCGTACTTAGCCTGGTTTTCTAATAAATTTCACAAAAAATATATTAATGATTCAGGAGAAAAAGAACTAGTTTAAATAAACTTATTTGAACAGAATTTGATAAATACAACACCACAGATTTATTTAAAGCTTATTAATATTTTTGATACACACTAATAATAGTAGAATTTTTGGCGTACAGTAATATTGCACGACACGTTTTACCACTTCAGCAAATAATATCATGAATATGTGCATTTTCCACAAAAACGTCAAAAGTTATCCATAGGAAAGTATTATAATATTTGACAGATAATTACTTTATCTCTCATCTAATTTTGACCTCATATAGTGGGTGTTCCATTTGAAATAAACAAGTTATTTGGAATTAAACTTTACGTTCATATAAATTATATTATTGGACGCCCTGTATTTAGTATTGCGAGTTTTTTATATTTGGCGTAACGAGTAATGAGTGGATAAATTTATCATCCCAGACTGGCTTAAAAAGAACAAACAAATAGGTGTGAATTTGTTCATTCATATTATGTCTATATTTTTATAAAAATTTAAATATTTAAAAAACTGTCAGGTTTAGGTGAGATGTACTTTAATGAAAGTTAGGTTTATTTTGAACGGGGAATCTAAAAATATATTCATATACCGGGCATTCCATTTAAAAAAAATACAACTATGGTTCATTTCTTATATTTGGGACACCCTGTATAGACTCACAATACCTAATACCCTACTTAATTTTTAAAATGTTTACTGTTAAAATAATCACTGTACCAATCGTAAATCAAATAGATAGGTACTATGTTAAACCGCATGTTAAACTAAAACTTAATTTTTCTCGAAATTGCAGCATTCTATCATATTGAGATAAGAATACCTCATATTTCCTAAGAATGATGTCAGAATTCTGCAAAAGTTAGTGAAAAAGAAGTTTTTATTAAAAATGTCCGTTGATACCCGTTTAGACGCCTAAGTTCGCAATTTAATTCAGCAGTGTATGGCTAACGAATGCTTCTATTTAGGGAAATATCTTTGTCACCTTTCACTCCAATGGCTAAAGGCGCTTTCGCGATACCTTTAAAAAACCTATGCTAAGCCGCCATCTTTTAAAAACTATAACTTCTTTCGGAAGCAATTTCGCATTAGAAATTTGGCGTTGAATTGCTATGAAATCTGCTCTAGAATTTGTGGCTTTCGCTTGGTCCATTAGTTTCTGGACACATTGTATACTATTAGGAAAGACACTCTTTGATGCATGAAATAAGCGTCTCATGGTTTTGAAACTGACAAACTAAAACAACAGGGCTAACCTAATACATTTTGAAAAACACTGCAAGCATACAGGGCGGTCCAAAGAATAGATAAGTATGCATTATCATAGTTAGGAAAGACACTCTTTGATGCATGAAGAAAACATCTCATGGTTTTGAAACTGACAAACTAAAACAACAGGGCTAACCTAATACATTTTGTATTATCATAGTTCTGGTTTTTTAAATAGAACACCCTGTATTGGACTATTTTAATAGTCCCTCAAAAATAACTGGGATTCGTTTTAAGGTGTCATTTACCTATGTTTTACGGTATTCACAAAAATCATCAATTTCTGAAAATATTTAAAAATCTTGACTATTTATCGTAAATAAAACCAGTTTTTTACATTTATCCTTTTTATGTATAATAGTATATAACTATAACTAGTCTAAGCGAAGATGAGCATCAAACGTATAAGAATACTAGCACAAAAAAGAATGTGAAAATAATTTACGCAAAATAGAAATATGACATTTTAGTGCCACTTTAGTTTTTGGCGACACCTATTGAGGAGAAGAATGTATTAAAATATTCTATAAAATTACTCTAAGTTAAGAAATGAATAATTTGGAATGCAATGAGATTCACTAGCGCCACCATCGGACATTTTTGTAAGTAACCATTTCGGATTCCCCTCTTAATGTATATGGTCATATAGCAATTTAGAATATTTGCATAAAGAAAAACATTATTTTAATTCCAGATCCTAAACCAATGACTGTTTTTGCTAATATTATCATTAAAGTAACACAATTTACTCACGTTTTCACAAAAATTGAATCACCCTCACATCACAACAATTAGTCCAATGGTATATTTAAAACTTAGATTATATATACAGGGTGTCCTGAACAGTGCGCCCCCCCTCAGCTATAATTTTAGAGAGTAAACAAACGTAGTGTTTCTACGTTAAGAGTTTTAAAAAGTTATCTGCGTTCTACAGTAGCACAAGACCGACTTAATGATCTTGCCATAGAATAATAACTATAGATAAGAAGGGTCAGTAGAAGCTAAAAACGGCATCGACTCGTCGCAATCCCAGTCACATTCTGGCCCACTCAAAACTTTTACGCCCGCCAATTTTATATTTCACGTTTTCCCGACCTGAATGTGTCTAAACGAGTACAGCTGAGAGATGTGCCCAAATGAATAAATGCCTTCGCCTGGAAAGCATCACCTGTCGAATATGTTTGGAATTATGAACATTGGGTCCATTTCTTCTACTGCGGTCCAACTATCCTCGACTTACACTATTTTGTCAGTAAAAATTTAAAAATTAAAAGTCACAAAATTTTAATTAATTTGTAATATAAACGTTGGTTACTATAAGTACATGACTATGTGAATAATATAAATAATAAATACTCTGAACATGAAAATTATTAATATTAAACGAAAATGTTTATTAGTGGTACTTAATTTTCAATATGAAGCAACTGTAAATTGGACCTCCCAAGGAGACTTAATACCACCTTAATAACACATACGTATTAAACAAGCATTAAAAAGTTTTGGGTTATTATAAGAATTTTGTTTTGACGGACTGATCATGATTAAAGGTATCTTAAAAATAATTTACAAATATATTACTGTTGAAAGCTAATATTCTTTAAACAATTTGCCATAAAAAATGCACTCCCATAGTCAAAATATTTACTGGTCTTACGTTGTTCACAAGTTTGAAACAAAAAAATTCATTAGAGAAATTATTTATTTGCTTGACACTGATCCAGAACATGAAAAACCAACATTTTTTAAAGAAAACAGCAGAAAAACATTCAATAAGTGTCGGTGATATTCACCATTGTAACGAATAATATACTAAACGGTTTTGTAAGGAAAACATTGTTTTTGGAGTGGATGCGGTTCGGGAATAAGGATTCTTAAACAATTTTATTCCATCGAGGATGGTAAACTAGCATTTGTTCGACTTAAAACTCATTCTCAACATGACTAACGACTTCAATACTGTTTCTTTAACTAAAGTCGAGAAATTAATATCCAACGGATTGAGGTCGGGGGACCTTGATGGCCAGTTGATAGGGGCATCTGTATCCCGACAGTTCCAACGAGATGGGAAGATGTTGGTTGAGCAATCCTCTAGCTCGTCTACTGAAATGAGTCTTTGTTGATCAGGACACAAATCTATTAAATTTCCATCAAAAATTTGGTACTTTATTCATGTCAAATACACAAAGTGCTTACATTCGTCAGAAAACAAATAGGTAGGTATTAAGATTTATATAATATTCACTTACAATTTTTTTTTAAGTAAAAATAATCAGACACTGATACTAACAAAATTTAGTTATACACTAAAGTCACAATTTAAAAACTCATCAAATGAGTAATATTGCTATTCTTTTAGTTTTACAGTGTAGCTCTGAAATGGCAAGTTCCTGCATTCAATGGGAAGCTTATTACTTATTATAAAAATGTTACTGGTGGCGCCACCATTACACTTTAGTTGTTACTAATATTCTGAATAAAAGAAATTATTGAAGACCGAAGTCAACCGCATAGCTTCCTACTTACTCAATAGCGAGCAGTTTATGAATTAGAGCAAGAGAGGGAGCTACACATTTTCAAATTATGATCATTTCATGCCGTATCATCTTTCGAAAAAATATTAATTAATTATTAAGTGTGTTTGATCTTGTAGTAAATAAAATAATTGAAATATTTTTTATTGGTGTATAATACAAATTTTACAAATAAATTATTATTGGTATACGGTATACAGGGTTCGATAAAATTCATTCCCGTAATCTAATTGAGCCTGTATGATTATTTGCAAAATCTTCCCAAAATTAGAAATCAATGATAGAGGACCATAATTTTCAAATCAGATTTTTCCCCCATTTGAAAAATTGGTTCTACACAGAAAAAAAAACCTTGGTTCAGATAGATAAAAAACGTAAGCACCACAGGGACAGCCAAAACCTTGTCTACCCCTTCTAGAAAAATTTACTGGATAGACATTATGTCATTTAGATAATATTCTTGAATAGTTTACATATGCTTCTTGTCTAAAAGAGACAAACACTTTTTGTCATTTAAATAAAAATATATTGTATGCCAGCAAAGTTTATTAGTAATTTTAGTAATGTAGAAAAATTTACTGGATAGACATTATGTCATTTAGATAATATTCTTGAATAGTTTACATATGCTCCTTGTCTGGGAGAGACAAACACTATTTGTCATTTAAATAAAAGTATATTGTATGCTAGCAAAGTTTACTATTTATTTTAGTGATGATACTCGTTTAATGTCTATCCAGTAAATTTTTCTACATTACTAAAATAACTAATAAACTTTGCTAACATACAATATATTTTTATTTAAATGACAAATAGTGTTTGTCTCTCTTCTAGTAATTTTTTCTAGAAGGGGTAGACAAGATTTGGGGGTCCCTGAGGTGCTTACGTTTTTTTATCTGAACCACCATCAGGTTTTTAGTGCGACTCTTATTTATTTATTTTTTTAAAATAAACTTAAGCCTACTGAAAATCTTGTATTAGGTATAAGTAATATAAGCTAGGTATATATAGTCAAACTTCAATCTACACATGTTAAAGTGGGTAGGTATAATGCGGCTGAATCCTTTGCCGGAATTCCTGAGTATATTGCTCAGCACATAAACAACTAGGGTTGGTTGATCTTGGAAACGGTCGGAGTGACAATGTCGGTTAACTTAGAGAAAAGTTGTACAATTTAAACACCTTTTAAATGGTGTTTTCAAAAGTAAAGTAAATTTAGCAGTTTTCGAGAATTTCTTAAAAATCAATTTTTTGCGATATTAGTTTTTATTGATTTCAGACATTATTTTTACAGATATATAAAAAAAATGAAAAGCACTTTCTCATTGTTGCTTTTTGAGGAGACTCGACGTTTCGTTTTCGAAAAACCATCAACTTCGATTTTTTAAATACGGCCCTTGATTTTCTATTGTTAAATTTAAAGCCATTTTCAATTCAAAAATAGGTGGTTTAAACAACTTTTCAGTATTTTTAGTTGTTATTTAAACTTATTCAAGAAAAATCGCCATAGTTTGGGACTTAACTGACTGAATGCAGAGTATATACCTAATTAGTAATTTTGGCAATAAAATTCTTTCGACGTTAATCAAAATTATTTATTATTATTTGCCAATTTATTTCTGTCAGCACATTTTATTCTGTACGCAGTTTTTTAAATTTACTTAAAATTTTTGTGCTTTTTGAAATTATTAAAGAAACGCCTTTCTTTCTTTTACGCAAAATAAGTGCCAAACTATGGCGGTTTTTCTTGAAGTTTAAATAACAGCTAAAAATACTGAAAACTTGTTGAAACCATTCCGTTACATCTATTTTTGTTTTGAAAATGGCTTTAAATTTAACAATAAAAAATCGAGGGCCGTATTTAAAAAATCGAAGTTGATGGTTTTTCAAAAACGAAACGTCGTAATGAAAATTTGTAAACGCTATATTATTTTCATAAAAAAGTAACAATGAGAGCTTTTAAGTTTTTTATATCAGTAAAAATAATGTCAGAAATCAATAAAAACTAAAATTGCAAAAAAATTGCATTTTCTTAAAAAAATACGGCCTTGTAAAATATAGTTTATACCTAATTCATTTTCTACTATAAATATTATACATTTCAAGATCTACTAACTAGGTACTAGGTAGTTATCTAATTTGGGGACAAATAAACCTAAAATGTAAGTATTGGCTATTTAAAAAAAAATCGAGTTTTTCCGAAAAACAATGACGCTGAAACAAAAAAAAATTATCAAAGAAACTTTAGATTCCTTATGAGGAAACTAAGTAAAATAACAGATTCTACCGGTACGTACGAGGAATGATAAGACAATTCCAATCCACAACTCCTAATTCACAGACATTGGTAAAATGGTAAACAAATCAATACATACCTACCTTTACAAAAGAAAGAAAAAAGTCATACCTAGCTAAAATATTTATGTAATTTCTTTTGAAAAACTGCATTAATTTGCTAAAAATTAATCCGTCCCTGGCAAATTAAATATATTATCGTGAACCCATCTAAACTATTGTTTACTTGCTGTAAATGGAGGAATACCATATTAAGATTGATTAAATTAGAAAAAGTATTTTAAATTAGGATTAAGTACCTACTAAATAATACGTAACTAGATAGGTATCTATTGCCAAAGATTATATATGATATTGCCATGAAATAAGATTGTTTGCATTGGTCGTAAAATTATAAAAATAAATAATTAAACAATAATTATTATAATTTACTTACCGAGAAAAGTAACAACGAGCTCCCCCAGATTCCAGCTAATTAATATTTCTTTTGTTTCCTCCATTGTTATTAATAATATATGAATATTTAACAAAACTCAACACACCAAACTAATCACTAAGTACACTTAATTATGTTGGATGCACATTGGTATAATACATATCTGTTACTGTCTCTATACCTAGTCCGTCCTCACCACTTGTAGAAATTGGGATATCAATATCTAGGTATACACTTACTATCAATAAATCAAAATTTAATATATTAAATTAAAATATCTTCAGATTAGAACACCAAATAACTAGATCCTAGTTAGAGCGACGCCAAGACTCTAATCAAAAAATACCAAAATGAAACCCCCTCCCTCTACACCAAGTGAGACGCGCTAGGTAGAACGTGGTACACATAGAAGATGTTGTTGTCGGCACCTGGTTCTACAAAGGGTTTTAGGTACGTGCACTAGCAGCGCGGACAAACACATTAGGTAGAACGGGGAATAACCGTTGGCTGGAATAGAATGACGACTTATGTAGACAACTATAGGTTCCCATCTCTACCAGATAAAATAATTCGATAGGTATTTTGGAGGATAGAAATTTTGTAAATGAGAAGTATTAGGTAAAATAACTATTACACAGATTTAATTAAATCAGTGCCTATTTTAGCTATGTACTTACCTACTTAGTTGTTAAAATCTTATTTATACTTAAATATTATAATGCACATACCTAGGTCCATTAATATACTAAAGCAGATAAATAAAATTTATAGGTAGGTAGGTATATGTTCCTATTAGAACTAATTTAGTTTTGGGTTTCGTAAAACGATTTTTGAGAATAGTTAGGTACGTATAGGTACCTACCTAATTACCTCATTAAGTATTTTCTTAATAATAATAGCTACACCTAAGTGGGTACGTATGGAAATCTGTAGGTGTACAATACCTAATTCAAACAGAATACCGAACTCATTTAGCGCAAATAAAATTTTATATAGGTTCACAATTTGAAATCTTATTTAACTAATGCACATACAAGTCTCGTTTAGATGAGAAGATATCAGCTTAGCAGGAAAAATTGTCGTTTTTAGATAATGTAGTTACTCATACTTGATAACTACATTTACTACTTTAACAAAAATTTTGCGAAAACTAGCAAATTCACCTCTAAATAATATTTTTTATTTGGATAAACCAAGTTTTTTTTTTCTGTGTATTAAAGATGCCTTAAATAAATCTGGAAACGCGCCTGTATAAAAATCACAGAGGCCTCAGCAGAAAAGGTTCTCACTTTTGATGATCTCTGATGTTATCCCATCTACTCCTGGGGACTTTGTATCTTTCAATTCAATCTCGTCCGTAGGGTTTATCCTTTACTTTTAATTGGGCGAGTTTCAGTTCAGCCATAGCTTAATACATAGTTATCTATGCTTAATAGCTTAATAAAGAATTAAAATGATAGGATTGTTTAAGTAGTTAGAGTAGCTAGATAATAACATTTTGCTAAACTCACCATGACCATTAAAACTGTTAGTAAGTGAAGTCTATTCTCCTAGATTTCTGAACAGCAATGTGGTTGATGACTTGATCATTAAAATTTGAAATGGACTTCACAAGTTTTTTTTCAATAGATAGCATTGCTAACGCGCACAACCTTTCCTGGCCCATAATGTTTCTTAAAAATGTTTTTATCCGTGTGAGGGTAGAGAAACATATTTCGCTTTCTACAGTTGTCATAGGGACAACACACAAAACAGTCTGCAATTCCACAGATTCACTAAATGTTGATGTTAAATTGTTTTGGATAAACATTTGTAACAGAGGCACATCCCCACTGTGTTTCAGAAAATCGTCCCGTGCGTATATTATCGAGAGTTCATTTTTTAATTTTAAGTAATTTACGTTAGGAAATAAGTTACACACAGTTTTAATATCTTCATTTGGAAAGACGATTCGCTATTCACTAAATTTTTCAGTTTCAAATAAATTTGCAACAGTTAGGTGTCCATCAAAACTTTTTTTATATTAATTCGATCCTCAAATGTTATTATTTATTATTATTTACATTCATATTTTGTAATTAATTCATCTTTACTATTGTAATTGTTCAAAATCAAAACATTCACTTTATAATACTCAAAAAGTGCAATCGCGAAAACAAAAACAACAACATCACATGCACAAATTTTATTTGTATAGACTGATGGGTAGGGCAGCACCTCAGATATGACGTCAAATGCGTTTAATTTCTACTGTTACTAGCGTATAGCGTAGCGATGCATTGCTCTCTCTGTTTTTCGCACGCGATAGCAAAGAAAACAATAGAGGCACAAAAATGTTGTGTCCAAGAGCATCGTAATATGTACTAAGACCTACGTTCTGTTTCATTATCGTGAATAGACGCGCTGCAAGAGTGATTATACCATAGACAGGGCCGTCTTCGATTCAAATTATCAAATGCAAAATTTTATAGGGAATTCTAACGAAATCACACTGGTCTGGTGCAAATTATAAAATCTAAAATTATTTTTTCTACTTCATTTTTTAGGTAACCAAAACACAATACTTTATAATAATCTGCAAGTAAGTTACTCCACACCTGAAATGTAAATTCCCTTAATTCAATGATAATATTTAAACGCAGTATTCTAAGCATCTGTTCTGATGACTTATTGCCTTCGGTAGGTAAATTCTTTGTTTGGAATTGAACTAAACTGGCGCGAACTTTACACTATAATAAAAAAATCTACAAAAATATTTCAATAATAAAGTTATCAACTAATACCTACATTTTACCAAGTTGATGCTAAAACTTTATGTTTTACCGTCAACCTAACTTTTTCTATGCCGCCATTGAGTTCCTTATTGAACCAATATTCAAAATCTTACATAAAAGCTTGTGAAAGCCTTTTAAAAAACTAGATTTGGGAGAGATTTTTCCATGAATAAGTATTTAAAAAATTTTTGGACAGTTTCTAATTAATTATTAAATATATTTCTCACTTAAATTCGTATCTTTAAAAATTGCAAAATTATGGTCTGAAACTTTAATTATTGTGCTATAGAAGTGATAGTATTGGTATATCTGACGTTCTCATTATAGGGTCGATTATTCTTCAGAGTAAAACTGTCGCGTATCCGATAATTACATTTGGCGGCTCATAGAAAATGATTGAAACTTTCATATACCGAGTGTCCTACCGGGAAGGGTTATAACATGTTATACATAATCTATATTTAGAATTAAAAGTAGAATAAATAAAATATCTTATTTATATAGGGTCGTATTTAAAATAAGGAAGTTGGAACTCGCTTCCGGTATAATCTGAAGTACTAGACTCTTAAAAACATTTTACCACATTGGCCCCGTCGATCTAAATACAACAACAGATTTTCAGATTGTTCCACAGTGTAGTTTCTCCATAATCGATCGAAACCTTTCCCGGTGGGACAACCGGTATTTAAATGCCGCATTCACAAAAGATCTTATTAGATCTAAATAAAGAGAGGCTAAAGGACCTGAAGGAGGACTTTTGACAATACTTCCTCCATCGTTTCTTTATTTCTTGTATCTACTAGGTAATTTCCTAATACAAAATAATTTACTGGCCGTTCGTATATTTCAAGTTCAACTAAGGACATAATATGTAACAAATTAATATCATCCTTATTTCAAATGGAATACCCTGTAATTTATTAATCCATAATGTTGTAATTTTTAGTATTTTACTATAATACAAGCGGCCAATAGACTCAGTTGCAATCCTCGAGACAATAGTTCAACCTTAAAAAGAAATTGAGATCGAATGGAATATACCTATACATATATACATTTCTTGCATCTCTAACAATATGCCCATATTAGAGTCATTGAAATTTTTTTATTATTATTGAAATTGTAGCCCGTCTGGTGGGGACGGTAAAAAATCAATATTCGAATGCTAAATGTGTCAACTTGTGTCATTTAAAAACAATTCTGCCAGATTTAGTTCATGTGAATAGTATTAAAATAAAAATAAGTATAAATAAGTAGTTTTTTAGATAAAATAATGTTTTATTATTTGTTATGTTATTGTGGGAGTTGAGTAAATTAAATTTGTTGGAAAATCAAGTATCTAATAATGTTCCATGTGTAAATCTATTGTCTAATGTGTGGATTTATTGAGGAAGATGTGGTGGAATATGTTTATGGTGAAAATCTTCAAATAAAGTGTGGCATCATCGAATTTCTCATCTTTTCTTAATTGTTGCCAAATTTTAATGAATTGAATTGAATGAAATAAAACTGATATGGATTTTTTCAATAACCAAATTATTTTAGCAAAAATAAAATAAAATAAACTTGGGAAACTTACTTTTGTGTTTAAATACACATCTGCACGTGTGTCGGGTCTAAATAGATTTCGGATTTATTACGCTATTGCGGAAATAATAAATACGAGGTGTATGATAGAGATAATTTTTAAGAAATTCTGGCAGCATAGCATTGTAAGTTTGTATATTGTTAAAACGAGCAGATTCCATGAGAATAACACACAAATCTGTTTTTTTTCTAATGACTTTACTTTAATGAAAAAAGTGACGATTTGGGAACTATTTTCAAAATGTTTCCCTTCAAAGGAGCCGCAATAAAAGTAAACGTTTCCCTGCGCTGACTATTTAAACGTCTGTTAAAACACATGGCATATTTTACACTTGTTTTGATTGTCAGAAATCCGTGGCGCACTTTACCCTGTTTTCGTTGACGATGAGTGAATAATATTATGAGCTATCACGTTTTATAGTAGTTGATGTACCTACCTCTATGATAGTTTTCGTGATTTTTAATATTTTATAAAAACTAAACACAATTATCCCATCAATTGGATAATATGTTAAATTCAAGACTTCGCAGTCATAAATTTCGAATTCAACTCGACGATAACCAATACTTACTAGGTATATTATGTTTATTGTATAACTTCTACCAGCCCAATATGCAATAAATTATAAGACATAATAATACAGAAAAATAAAACGGAAATAACTGGTACATGGTCAAAGCATTTATATAGGAGGAATAGATTCATTGAAATTACGATGTTATAACAGAAAATGGTTTATTATTATCCATGACTGTTTGTTTTGTTGATTTATATCGACGACGTTTTGAAGTAACAATACGATATAAGACGGGTGACGGGTATACTATCGACCTAGCATAAATTGCAGGATAATGAGAAATTTTTCTGAACAGGAGCGTGTACAAATTTCTTGTACCTGATTTGAGAAAGTATAAACCATACCATCAATCGTTAATGAAAAGCAAGATCCACGGGATAATTTGCAAGCAATTGTAGTTGGAAAATTTACAAGTTTTTTTTCAAATCTAAGTCTCGGGAGTCGCTCTATCTAGATTGCTAAGCCGGAATCCAACGGCGTTGAATTAGGCGAGCCTGGCTTGTGTCTCCCATTCACCCATTCATTAAGGCTCGCGTTGGCTTAGCTCGCAAAACAAAGTTGGACAAGTACACCCGATCCCACGGCGAATCGTGCGGGGTTCGCAAATCTTAGTGTTATTCTTATCAGTGCGATGTCTCGTACGTTTAATTTAATTTAAAATATTGAAATATATATACCGGGTGTTCCACCGGGAAGGGATTCGATCGATTATGGAGAAACTACACTGTGGAAGAATCTGAAAATCTGGTGTGATACTTAGGTCGACGGGACCAAAATGTTTTCAAGAATCTAGCACTTCCGGTTATACCGGAAATGGGTGTCAACTTCCATATATCAAATACGACCTTATATAAATTATATTTAGAATATCCTAGGAGATATAGACCTACTTTAGCCGCCTACGTATATTTTTTTAATAAATATTATAACAGGGTATTTGAAAAAAAGGGTAAAAAATCAAATTGAAAAAAATGTCAAAATTCAAAAATTTTTTGTATCAAAAATAAGGGCAAGTTTATGAAAGGATGTCTATCCCAAAAACTGATAGTTTTCAAAATATTGGCAGTTTTACATTTTTCTATTACAATAGTATAGTGATATGAATTTGAAATTTAATTGATTTTAGTTGGCCATGATGGCTTTAGATAGTAAATAAATATGACACCTGACAAAAATAATCAACAACTACTATGGCTAGTTGTAGACATTAATTAGTAGCAAAAATCATGGCGGGCGTATAAATTATACTAACGAATACTACCTAAATTTGGCTATTAATTATGGATAATGTAACAGAGTGATGTCACAAACGTGTGATACATTTTCTGCCAGGTACCCAGTAAAACACAAGCCATCACCAAAAGTTGTTAAATGGATAATAGATGATTTCCAGCATTTCGGGTCCGTAAAGACAAAAATAAAAGAAGGAAACATATTTGTGACGATGGAGCTGTACTGGGGTACTTAACGGCATATCCTAGGACATCTCTGAGAAAATTTGCAGTTGAGTCTGGATTTTCTATTCCATAAATAATAAACAAATTTACATAATATTCGTTAGTATAATTTATACGCCCGCCATGATTATTACTACTAATTAATGTCTACAATTTGTCATAGTTGTTTATTATTTTTGTCAAGTGTCATATTTATTTGCTATCTAAAGCCATCATGGCCAACTAAAATCAATTAAATTTCAAATTCATATCACTATTGTAATAGAAAAATGTAAAATTGCCAATATTTTGAAAACTGTCAGTTTTTGGGATAGACATCCTTTCATAAACTTGCCCTTATTTTTGATGCAAAAAAATAAAAAAAATATAAAATGGGGTGTTGTCATTTAAAAATTTTGATTTATGACACTTTTTTCAATTTGATTTTTTACCCTTTTTTTCAAATACCCTGTATTAATATTTACTAAAAATATATATAGGCAGCTAAAGTAGGTTTATATCTTCTAGGAAATTCTAACAAATTAAATTATTAAAGCTGCCATATAATAAAAAATTGTTATTATTCTCTATTCTGAAAACGTCATTTTTGACATGAAATTTCAAATATTTCGAAAACGGCTGGCGATAGGTATAACATATTATGCATGAAATATGTTTAGAATTACAAAAAGAATCCAAAAAAAAAAATAATTTATATAGGGTTGCATTCAACAGCACTCAACCTAGTTGAGAGGCTGAGATTTCACGCCCTTTAGTTCTAATGGTTGTAATAATACATTTTTTTGTACAAATTTATGTAATACCTTTTGGAACTAATAAACATATATTATTATTATTATTATTAGCCACAAGTCTTTCTCCTTTGACTCGCGTTAATTTTACCGACAAGGCACGGGGTACGTGAAGCAGATTCACAAGCCGCGAGCGTACTCATTCCCACGGCGTCAAGTTCGAAGAGTCAGGCTCGTGGATCGAAGATAGAGACGCCGTGGGATTGCGGCTTTAGATGTAGTACAGTTTTAGGAAAAAGATTCCCAAGTTTCATGAAGATCTACCGGATACTATGCATTCAATTGGAGTGTGAAAAGTTATGTTTAATTAGGTAAAACGGTTTTTCTCAAAAATTAAGTCATGAGTCCCTCCCATCTGGATAGATGTAGTGTATGTTCAGCAAAAGGTTTCATGAAGATCTACTATTCGGTTTGCTACCAGTTAAATTTTGATTTTGTTAGAAATCTATATAATTTATTTTTTTTAAATATTGAATAGGTATTTATAGTTTTTCTAAGAAACGTTTATTTATTTGTAAATAAAATTGTTATCATGCTTATATTCATTTAATATACAGGGTGTTTCTAACGACGCGGCATTATTTAAGGGGGTGATTTCTCACGACATTTTATGGAACAAAGTTCCCGTAAACATACGTCCGATAGATACAAGGTGTTACTTTTTTTTTTCTAAGGCAAACATCTCCTTACCGATTACTTTGAAATTTGGCAGCTATGTTGCTAGAAATTGGAAGCTTATAACTTAATCATTAATTTTTATTAAGTTGCCCCCCTAACGCCACTGGACTTAATAATTTTGAGGATTAGTTAGGGCCATATAAACCAAATTTCAAAGAGATGGGTAGATTTGACTAAATTAAAAAAAAAAACGCGATTTTCAAAAAAAAAAAACTTGTATCTTGGAAAACAATGCACTGCAATGACGTGAGAAATCATCTCCTTAGATATTGTCGCGTCTTTTTGAAACACCCTATATAAAATCGTTGACCTTAAAAATTCTCGGCGCGCCATTGGTCCTTCGGCTGTATTCGGAAATTTTGGCTGATGGTTCTGCCAAATTCACAACGGTGTCTTCATTTTATTTGAATCTGGTATTAGAACCTCATTTGCCAAGTAAATATCTATATTAATAGATTACAAGAAAGTTCAAGGAATATAACCTAGTATTACTGACTAGCTCTTCAATCTTTTGCTTAATATTTATACATAACGAGATATTCTATTACACATATCTATTACTAAATGTTTTATAATTATGATCAATAAAATATATATTCTGAAAAGCATGAGTATCTAGTACAAATAACAAAATGACATAAATTGTTATTTTTTGTTATTTTGTCATAGTGGGTGTAACATTGGAGTATTTATGTGAAATATTTTAAATGCATTCAATTTATATCTCAGCGTTTAGTTAATAAATCAAATGAGTAGACAAAATAGGATATCTAAAACATGTCATGTATAGTACCTACCTATTACAAGTAAAAATTTATTGTAGCAGAAACTATTATTACTTAGGTATCTTATGATTTATGTATTTTCCTGTATTATTTTACTATTTAGCTGTGTACCTATCAATTTTTTTAACTTCTTTAAGCTGAAACTAGATAACATCTTTTAAATTACTTACAATACAATATAAACGGTAATTCAATTTGGATTTCCACATTTTATTATTTTTGCTTAACGAATATAATTAACTTACCTATTATATTTAGATATATCAATGTTTGACTTTATACTTAAGGTTGATTTTAGCATCGAAGATTTCGGCCATAAACTTGCTATTAGTCCTCTTTCGGCAATATTTGAAAAATATGCCAATAGCACAGATCCTGAATATCGCATTATTTTGTCTCGTCACACCACGCAATAAATTCCGCGTGCGTTTTCTTCTACAACAGTCTGCTCTTTTTTGGCAGTACGTAAACTTAAAGATACTGCAATTGCAGTTTCTGGCACTTCTGGTGGAGGTAATTTAAAATTTTCGTCAATGTCCATTTTTTAGTTTTAAATTATATAGAATTTTAAGATATTATAACAATAAAATAAACAATGATATACAATGACAGATAGTACTAACAGTTGATGTACTTGATTTCAAATGGTTTACTGGATAAGTATGTTTGGTTGCCTGTAGCACCAGTAAATATAAATGTATAAGAGCAATGTTTATTTGGTTGTAGTATAACAGAATAGTTGATTCTTCTTCTTCTTCTTCCTCAGCCTTCCTTCGTCCACTCCTGAACATAGGCCTTTCCTAATTCCTTCCACTGATCTCTGTCCTTTGCCTTTTGATACCAATTTCCCCCTGCTATCTTTTTTAAATCATCCGTCCATCTTAGCGGAGGTCTACCTATACTTCTTTTCGATTCTCTTGGTCTCCATCTTGCTACTCTCAATGTCCATCTCTCGTCTTGTAGTCTTGCGACATGACCTGCCCATTGCCATTTCATCTCAACAATGTCCTTAACCTTTGTTCTTCTACGGATTTCTTCGTTTCTTACTTTGTCTCTCAAAGTGATACAAAGCATTGACCTTTCCATTGCCCTCTCCATCACTCGTAATCTACGGGCACTTGACTGAGTAAGCGCAATTGTTTCCATTCCATATGTAGCGACAGGAAGTACACAGGTGTTAAAAACTTGTCGTCTCAAATTTATCGGAATATCATAGTTTCTTAATATGTGTGACAGTTTCCCAAATGCAGCCCAAGAAAGTTTTATTCGCTTTGTGACTTCTCTCAACTTGTTTTCCTTCCCTAGTTTTATAGTATGACCCAAGTAATTGTATTCATCTACATTTTCGATAGTAGTGTTGTCTATATATATCTGTGTGTTATTTAAGCTCATTATTTTTGTTTTTTCTATATTCATTTTCAATCCCACTTTCTTCGATTTTTCATTTAGTTCTTGAAGCATTGACTCGATCTCTTTGAAGTCGTCTGAAATTAGTACGATATCATTCGCAAAACGTAGATTGTTTAAATATGTTCCATCAATCTTGATTCCTTTTTCCTCCCACTCAAGCTCTTTGAATACATCTTCTAGAGCTAACGTAAACAATTTTGGTGATATTGTGTCTCCCTGTCTTACTCCGCGTTCGATTTTAATATTATCGGTCTTAGTTTCGTTGTCTATCTTTACATGTAGGGAAGCATTTTTAGAGATGTTTTCGATTACTGAAGTGTACCTAGAATCAATACGTGCGTTGTCCATGGATTTTAGAGTATAACAAATCTCCATTGAGTCGAATGCCTTGTGATAGTCGACAAAAGCCATATGTATCGGTATATTGTATTCTACAGATCTCTCTATTAACGTTCTCACCGTCTGCAAATGATCAATCGTGGAAAAGCCTTTACGAAAACCAGCCTGTTCAACAGGTTGGTACGAGTCGAATTTTGGTGTTAATCTGTTTGTTAAAATCCTCGTGAAGAGCTTGTAAAGATAAGACAACAATAGGTCTGTAATTCTCTATATTGGTCGAGTCTCCCTTTTTGAATAGCAATATGACTTCCGCCTCTAGCCATCTTTCTGGTACTTTACCTTCCCATAGACATTTGTTGAATAGTACTTGTATATGTTCTTCTAAAAGTGATCCACCAAGTTTAAGCATTTCTGCTGTTATTTTATCTTCGCCGGGGCATTTGCCATTTTTCATTTGTTTGAGTGCACTCCTTATTTCTTCTTTCGTGATGTCTGGCAATTCTTTCGAGCCGACATTCAATATTTTGCGATTCCTTCTTATTGGGGTTGTCATTTTCGATTTGTATAGCTCAGTATAGAATTTTTCTATGGTTTTCGCTATGTCTTTTTTCTTTGTTACGATTATGTTGTTTTCGTTCTTTATTTTTATTAATTGTGTTATCCCCCTTGATAGTCTCGATCTTAATACTTTCATATTTCCATTCTGTTCAATAGTGCTCTGTATTAGTCTAGTGTTTTCCGTTCTTATGTCCTTCCGTATTAGTTTCTTAATATTCTTGTTAAGCTCTTTGTATTCTTCGGTGTGCCTCTGTAGCTTTCGTCTTTCATTTATAAGATTCAAAGTGGTGGTTGATAATTTATTTTTGGTTGTGGCTTTGCTATTAGAGCATATTTTCTTTATGCTCACTTGAATACCGGTTTCTATTTTTTGAGTTATTTGATCTATACTTAGGTTGTTATCTAAATTTATCAGTTGTAATCTGTTTTCCAGTTCTTTTTGGTATTTTTCATTTTTGGCTTCGAGTTCTTTAGCAGTAGCGAACAAGGGTTTTCTAGTTAACTTATTTCTTTCTTTCTGCGTATATCAACTATAAATTGTGCTCGCACCAATCTGTGATCACTTCCCGTGTGCACTCAATTCAACACCGAGACGTCCCGACATATTGTTCTCCTATTTGAAATTATATAGTCTATTTCATTTCTTGTAGTACCATCAGGGCTTCTCCAGGTCCATTTCCTTTGTGCTTGTTTCCGATAAAATGTATTTAGACAATATAGATTTTCCCTTGAAAGAAAGTTGAGTAACATTTCTCCTCTGTCGTTTCTTTTTCCCAGTCCAAAGTTGCCTATGTTTTCTGGATCCCCTTCTATTTTTTGTCCCAATTTCGCATTGAAGTCACCAATTATAATTAAACATTTTGTTCTTTCAGCTCTTATCGCTTGGGATATATCTTCGTATATTTTTTCTATTTCTTCGTCTTCTGCTGAGGTTGTTGGAAGGTACACGTGTATCACTTGTATAGCGTATATTTTATTGATTTGCAGGATAATCCAGATGACACGATCGGACACAGTTTGATAACCCGTAACCAGATGCTTGATATTTTTATTGATCAGTAGTGCGACTCCTGCATGATGGTAGTTTGTGTCGTTATTATTCTGGAATAGAATGTGTCCAGATCTTAGTGTTGTCACCTTCTGTCCTGGTAAGCGTGTCTCGCATAGACCAACCACGTGCCATTTGACACCTTCAAGCTCCTCCTCGAATTCCATTAGATGATCATCAGTTCTCATAGTTCGGATATTATATGCTGCAATGATGTAGCCGAATTTTTGCTCCCCCCAGATTCCGCGTAGCTGACTGACTTTGCAGTGTGGGATTCTGAGCGTATGGCTCTACCCACCTGGGGACGGTCCTTCGTTTTAAAATTCAGCATTTATGTATTAGGAAGATTTGGCAGTTTAAAACACCGCGCTTGCCATGCGAGTTGGTGAGTGGGCTAGGCAATCACATTTCCTTAATTCCGTTTGAACGGTTATCCCGCCGTAACTCGGTCGCCAGAGCCTCGTCAGTTATCTAGCAGGGTGCACCAGATGACTAGTCATCTCTCGAGCAGGTGAGGTTGACGTTTGGGTTGGAAGTTTACCCTTTACCCTTTACTTTTCTTGGATCGTTTTCAAACGGTAGTGGACTTGATGTACGCATAGGAGTTTCTTCTTGTACACTAAGTTCTAGGTTATTTTTACCGGACACTGTCGATATCGTAGCCATTTCAAATTAACTCTACAAGATATAGATTAAAAATGAATCTGGTTACAAAAAATGACGCATTAATATATTGCTAGCCAAAAATAATAATCTGTCAATAACCATATATCTGAAGGCATAACTTGTTTTGAAATGGATAATAAACAAATAAAAATAATCCCTTCACCTGTGTTTTAAAGGAGTCTATGATCATAACATGTATTGTGGGTTCCACTATAATTTATTGATTCCTTTACCGCAAGCAAATTTAAATGACACCCTTAGTAGAAAACTTTGCATTCTGATAATCTTCTTATGTTGGCATGTGCTTCTTTAAAATGTTACAGCTACCACTTTTCTCTTCATTATACTAGAGGCTTTCACTTCTTGATATTATATTTTTAAGAAATACCTAACACAATAGAAATAGGTACAGTTTATATTTGTATGTAATTACGAGTAAGAAAACTTATAATTTATAACATTATTTTATTGATAAAATCACATGTACCTTAGTTTTATATTAATAATTACTTAGAACACAATATTGAACCTAACCTACTCAATATTCAGTTCCGTTTCACTGCCACTGTGGTTAGTGTAGGTGAACTGTTTTCTCTCCTTAACATTGCCTTTAATTCATGCTAAATATATGTTCAATAGGGTTCAAAATTAACTAATATAGGTTAACGCATATGAATTCGTGAGACTAACATATCGAATATAGATATAGACCAAGACTTAATTATCGAAACAGAGACCAAGATAACGAGACTCTCGGTCTCGGTCTCGAGATATATTTTCTAATTTTCTCTTGGCAAATTTTCACAAAACTACTTTTTTAAATAAAATATATTCTTATTTATTCACGCCATACGACACGGAATAGTGTGGCTAAACTATTTAATTTCCTAAAAGTTTTATTCATGGGTTCGATAAAAATGATTTCTGGCTACATTCTAAAAATATTGTGAATCTATACTGGGTGTCCCAAATATAAGGAATGAGCCATAGTTGTGTTTTTTAAATGGAATGCCCTATATATGAATATATTTTTAGATTCTTCGTCGAAAATAAACCTAACTTTCATTAAAGTATACCTTACCTAAACCTGACAGTTTTTTAAATATTTTCATTTTTATAAAAATATAGACATAATTTGAATGAAAAAATTAACATCTATTCGTTTGCTCTTTTTAAGCCGGTTTCGGCTGATAAATATACCCACTCATCAAATATAAAAAACCCCCAATACTAAATACAGGGTGTCCAATAATATAAGTTATATGAACGTAAAGTTTAATTCTAAATAACTTGTTTATTTCAAATAGAACACCCGGTACATGATGTCAAAATTAGATGCACAAAGTAATTATTATAATACTATCCTATGGATGATTGATTGATGTTTTCGTGGAAAATGCACATATTTATAATATTAGACGAATTTTTAATTGAATCTCTCATTTTCAAGTAGACCACCCTGTATTTGATGATGCAAAAATTAAAGTTAAAGTAACGTTTTCCTATAGATATGTATATCCTTAATTTTGCATGGAAGAGGCACAGATATTGGTAATAATAGGAAGAATTTTCAAAATTATAATATTTATCAAGTCAGCCTTGAGAATGTTTTTGGGACACCCTGTATTTATTCCATTGGCGTAAAAAATAGGGGGATAAAAATTTTCACTAACCCTATAGCATGCCACTGGTTAATTTTTTAAAAAGATTGTTTATGTCACAATATGACTTTTTTAAAGGACATAATATCGGTCACGAAATTTTAAAATAATATTTAAGGGCGTTTTTGAATTATGTAAAATTTTCTAAATATTATGTAATGTTATGTTGTTAAAAGACTCCTATACAAAAAATTATTTGCTGGGCAGGCTACTCTCATTGATTCTAATACTGTGTGACCGTAATTGTTTGTGCTTGGGAAGCAGTTTGAATTTGATTATACAATTATAGTCTAAATTTTTTATGAATATTATTTTTGTAGTTTATTATTATCTTATTTCTATGTTTTTTAATATTTTTTTTTTATTTGTATATTAGGTATACTAGGTCCTTGCTGAAAATCAGCTTTGCTGAGCTTCAACCTTTTGGCATATCTCTTTTAAATGGGATTGTATCTTTTTTAAAATAAGACTACATATTAATTATTATTTTTTTGTTGTTGTACTCAAATTATGCCAATAAATTAACTTATTATTATTATTATTTTTTTTTTACATCCTTCTACTTTCTTCCAGATAGGAGAAATTCTGCAGTGGGGTTTGATAACCAATCACTACAGATTTGTTTTAACACGGTAAGTACTTCTAGGATTTCATTAAGTATGCTTCAGATATTATTAATAAGTATATACTTTTTCTTCAAATAGGGGAGGGAATCAAGGTACGTATTTAAAACTTTTTATCCGCTGCCTTTATACTCTATTCAGGCTGGTTTAGGGTTTTTCTCATGATTCTACATGACTCAAGGATCACCGATCTTTGCATCAATGTTATGTTTTGCTGATCAATGTCTATTTGTTTCAGAAAGCGTGGCAGGTTTTTCCCAATCAGTCCCGTCACTGATATTATAATAGGAACAGTAAGTACCTTGTCCAGTTTATAAATATTCTTAAATTCCGTACAAAGGTCTTGATAATTATTTATTTTTTCTTTCTCTTTATTTAGGAGGTTGTGGTCAGCCGGGTGAGAAATATCGACGAAGTAAGCAGTCTTATTTTTCCGGTCTACCAGGGTTATGTCAGGACGATTACTTGCGATAGGTCTATCTGTGATTATTGGGAAATCCCAATAAAGTTTATAATTATCGTTTTGTAAAAACGGGAATGGGTTGTATAGAAAATATTTTTCTTTTTTCTCTATAAGTTTGCATTGTACGGCTATTTCCTGATGAATTATTCCTGCTGTTAAATTATGCCTTTTTGTATGTTCTGTGGGCGCTAAGCTGCTGCACGCTGAGAGGATAAGTTCCGTTGTTTCTGATTTGGCGAAACACATTCTACACTTATCATTTTCAATTGGAATTTTCTGTATGTATTTTTGGTAGTTTCTGGTGGGCGTTACTCCGTCCTGTATTGATACCAGAAAACCCTCGGTTTCCGGGAACAATAGTCCATGTTTTAGCCACATGGTTGACAACTCTGCATGTGCCTGAGATAGGGCATACGGATATTTTCCATGCAACGATTTTTCTAGCCATTGTTCTCTTATGTGGTCATTAGTAAGTGTTTCGCGCTTGGTGTTATTGCTGAGCTGTAGAGGTGAATAATAATCCAGTCGCTTGACTTGACGGTGTAATGGCGATAGGAGAGATTTTCTGTTAAAGTAGGTTTTTAGTAGATTAATTTGTCTATCGCATAGTCGGTGTAGGTCTAGTAGTCCTCTTCCGCCCACATTTCTTGGTAAGTATAAACGTTCAGTACATGCATGGGGATGGTGGCACCTATATTCTATTAGCAAAACTCTAATTTTTCTATTCATTGCTTCAATGCTTGTCTTAGACCACCTGATTATTCCAAAGGAATAAGATAACACTGGCAATGCATACGTATTTATGGCTTTGATTTTGTTTTTACCAGTTAGTTCTGATCTTAGGATTTTTCTTATTCTTATTATTATTATTATTATGCAGTATCTCAGGCACTTGCATACTTTAGTTTAGAGGCAAATTCCTGCAAAACCGTTCACTTTAGACCCATAGACAGTTATTACTTTTTTAAGCAAAAATGAATAGGGATATATTTATTCCAGTCTCGTAAAAAGAGGGGGGTAAAAAGTGTCTCTAACCCCTATAGCATGCCACTGGTTATTTTTTTAAAAAGATTCTTTACGTCCAAATATGACTTTTTTAAAGAACATATTGATTAAAAAATTTAAACAAATATTTAAAGGCGTTTTTGATTTATGGCAAATTTTCGGTTTTAAATTTGAACCCTGTAACTAGACAACTAAGCCCTTTAAGGGTATGCCCCTTAATCAAAATGCATGAATTAGCGAAAGCTTTCTGTGGTAGGACGTTGTCGGTCGAATATAGAAACACCCTGTATATTACATTATAAGTATTTATAAATGGTCTAAAACCCTCATTGGATAATTAAAATAGTAAGTATATTAAGTATAAAGGGCGGTAAAGCATTCGTTGCAGCCCGCCGTTGTATAGACGCACGAGTGAGCGAAGCGAGCGAGGGCAGCTATTGCTTGGCAAACTAATCTATAACAGCGAAAGGAATTCGGGCAAAAAAATCCGATATTGCCAAATTTAACTACAAAAAAGCACTAGTTCTAAGCAAGAAGTAGTATTAATTTGAAAATCGATTTTTTTACAATTACAAATAATAATAATGAAAAAAGATCAGAATTTTTAAGTAATTGTTAGTTTTATTTCTATTTAACAACTAAAATTTGTACCACTGAATATTAAAATAGGGAAAAGAAATTATGATCTTCTGTAAAATCGGCAATACCACGCGAAATGGGTATTTAGACGTCGCCTGAACGATCCTAATTGTTGCGTCGACCCTCGCACTTTTTGTCGCCATGGAAACTGAGTACTTCGTCGCAATTGTTGCCGCCCGTCTTGGAATATCGAGTAATATTGAATATCATCCAGTGGCAGATATTTTTGCGTTGTCGTGTATTATCAAGTAATATATCAAATTGTTATTGTATATTTAGTGTTCTGTTACTTTAGTGTTTTATGATATTGAACGGTTTGCTGTTTTGCTCCTTTGTTGTTGTTTATTAGTATTTTTTAAAATGAATAAATTTACTCGCGGAAAAACTCTCCACGGCCAAACAAGAGAAGTGATAGCGAATGTTTATAGATAGGTAATAAAAGTGTACAATAATTGCATTCATATAGAAGTAAAAATATATCCGAACAAAAAAAAAACATCAAAAATGAGCATATAGTGTCAAAGTCGCCTCGTTTGACGGCATTGATTTACTTACCTATATGCCTGTTTTATATGTTGTTTTTTTTATGTTTTTAGGGTTTGCGATGAAGAATGCTTGTTTGATATTTAAGGCGGGCTAACTACAGGCGATTACCATGGTCAAATGAATCAAGAAAATTTCACCCGTTGGCTTACTGAAAAGCTCCTTCCGAATATACCGGCCAATTCAGTTATTGTATTTGACAATGCACCTTATCATTCCGTCCAGGAAGATAAAACGCCAACAAAGTCTTCTTCGAAAAAAGATATAGTGGATTGGTTAACAAAGAAAGGTTTGTTTATGTCTCAGAACACATACCTACATATTAAACTTTAAAATAATATATTTTTTAGGTATAAATCATGACGCAACTGCCAGAAAGTTTGAGCTGTTTGATCTTGTAATACTTCATAGACCCCCTGACGACCAAAAAAATTATGTAGTAGAACGAATTATCAGATCACATGGACATACTCCTCCTAGAACGCCTCCTTATATGTGCGAGTTAAACCCAATAGAGTTACTTGGGCAAAACTTAAATTTAATATAAGAAACCGCAATACCACCGGAAATTTTAACATATCTACATTAAAAGAAGTTACTCAAGAAGCCATATCCTTAATATCCAGTGATGATTGGAATAGTTTTTGCCGACATGTTAAGGATTTGGAAGAAAACTTTTGGAAAAGTGACAAAGTTTTGGAGAAAATTGAACCTATTATAATACCTGTAGGACAAGATCACGACAGCGAGACTGATGATAACAGTGACGAGGATAATGAAGATGGTGAAATTGACGAAATTGAACAGATCGTCACGTTATCTAAAATAAATCAAATTATGTTCGGTATATTTAATCAAAATGTTTAAAACAGTTAATAATTAGAGTTCCTAAACATGACTCAAATCAACAAAGAGATTCAAGATACCTACTTTATTTATTTTGAATAAGTGTTAAGTTGTTTTAGAATTATTTATTTTTTGTTTAAATCCGGCAACATTACCAAAGTATTTAATTTATTTCGTTAAGTTGTTATAGGTAGAATGTTTTTGTTTTTCGTTAGAAGTTCGTTTTATTTACTGTTTTTATTTTTGGTATGCGCAACCTTTTGAATTTATTAAGTACATATTTAAAATAAATAAAATACTTCTTGGGTGCTATTCTTTAAGAGATAGTAGTAGGTGCTTTTACCAAACACGTGCAGAACTTTTCATTAATATTAATTTTTTAGTAACACATAAATGTTTATTATTACTAAACTTTTACAACGCACGCCGCTGAAAATTTTATGAATGAAATCAGCCATGTTTTATTAAAACTACATTCCCCTTACGGACGCCGCGCTGGTATAGATCAATTTGTCAGACAATATACAGCGAAGGGCTGCAGCGGCTTTACCGCCAGTGGTGCCTACAACTGGTTTTCGCCTGCCTCTTCATACTACAATATTAAACCAAAAGAACTTTATTTTAATAATTAATTATTACTGTTATGAACTGACAGTTTTTGACAGTAATTAATGGGAGTATAAAAATAATATTACGTAGTTTCTGATTATTTCTAAATATCAACCAACCTTAATGAATTATCAATATAGGTACCTAAAAAAAATTGAATTTTCTAGACAAAAATAAATTACAACATTTTGATTGTATTGACCAAGTGTATACCAACATACCAAGTCGCTTTATTATCCTATTTATAATTTAATTTTAGATTTATGTGTCAACCTTTACATACATGCAACTTTTATTGGCATAACCACGATATACCAGATGTGCTTAAATTCTGATGCTGGATTTCCGAATGTTTAATTTTGTTCAATGAATTGTTGTTCATTATTTAATTCATTTGGACCACATCCAGATCTCTGCACATTGTTTAATTAAAATTCTTGCGAAATATATATTTAGATAAAAACGTAAACAATTAAATCGTGCTATATTTATGTCGATTTTCTCCTTGAATTCTTTAAACAACACTGACTTTTAGTGATAAACGGCATCCCAAGCCATCATGTTTTGCTGGTTTTCTGAATTGTGGGTCAACAAGAGTGTTCAGAACTCAAAAAATAATCATCAGAGCGATCCAAGGAATCTCTCAAACTACTTCCTGTAAGGACCATTTTAAAAATTAAAGATGGGTGTCCCCCAAAAAAAATCCCCACCTTTTGAGGGTAGAATCTACGACCCAAAATAAGACGAAAAGCACTTACGTCAAAATTTCGAAAAATGTCTCCTTATGAAATTATGAACATTTTAAATAATGAAATCAGACAAATCTTTCACTTGGAATTATTAATTTAAATCTATCCTTGATAAAGACAGCATAGGAAATTTCGAATGTCAAAATCTAGTTGTCACATAAATCGTAAACTGGAGTGAATTGTTGAAAAAGTGCGATTCAAGTATGGCAAGAATATTTAGACATGATTAAACTACTTAGAGTTTATACCAATAATGCCCGTGCCGCAGAACGTCTGTATCGCGAACGTTTTCCAACTAGGCGACCATAGGACAATAAGTGCTGTTGAAAATCGCCTTCTTGAAACTGGGTGCTTTGCACCACAGAAGATTAATTCAGGTCGCCCTAGAAAACTTAGATGGCAACAGGAATACCAATTACGTCTCCACATTGAACAAGAATTATGGAAAGTAATCGTCACCATCCACGTAGGACCATACAAAGATTCATGCAAAGAGAAAATCTGCATCCTTATCATCTAAAGCCGGTTCAAAAACTGCATCCTGGGGATAGTGAGTTGCGCTTACGATTTTCTAATTTTTTTTAAATTGTCTAGACGCAAATCAAGATATCTTTAAACAAGTACTCTGGAGTGATGAAGCCCATTTTATCCAGCAAGGAGTGTTCAATCAGCACAACTTGCATTGTTGGAATTACGAAAATCAGCACCAAATTAGAGGATCACTTAAGCAAGCACGCTGGAGCTTAAATGTGTGGATTTGTCTATTGGGAAATAGGATAATAGAAACGCCGAAAACTATGCCAATTTTTGCGATAACAGATTACCTACTCTTTTGGAAGAAGTTCCTTTAGTACAGCGGGCAAATATTGTTTCAACATGATGGTGCACCTGCCCATTATTCTCAAAATGTTCGTGAGATATTAAATCGACGTTATCCCAACCAATGGATTGATCGTGGAGGACCTATTTCTTGGCCTCCTAGGTCTCCGGATCTCAACCCAATAGACTTCTGCGGGGTTATCTGAAAAATACGGTTTGCCATGTCCTACCCAACAATGGAGATGGTGTTATTGTTCGCATTTATGGAGCTTTAGCACAAATTACAAACGAAAGAATAAGCCGTGTAGAAAACAATTTTATTCGCCGTTTGCACGCATGCATTGAACAAAATGGTGAGCATTTCGAACACTTGCATTTGTAAATTTAAATGTTTCTGTTTTATTATGTGTTTAGTTAATAAATAATTTGAATTGAAACATTTTATTTGATTTTCGAAAATCACTTCATTTTAATATTAAAAATGATGATAATTTCATAAGGAGTCATTTTTCGAAATTTTGACATAACTCATTTTCGCCTTATTTTTGGTCTTAGATTTTACCTCCAAAGCGTGGGAAATGTTTTTGGGACACCCTATGTACGCACTTAATAGTTCATATAAAAAGGCAAAGTGAAATATTGTCTAAATCAGAAACTATACCTACTAGTCACAATACTACAAATAAACATAATTATTTGGTATTACCATCCTCCAGATCAAGTACTTCTCTTTTCGCCATGGCCAAAAGAATCCTAACTATATAGGTGTTAAATGTTTTAATAAAATTTTAAAATATTAATGACTATCCCATAATGTAACATGTCATATTGTATATTGTTATTATTCTGATGAGCTAACAATAAATAAAAAAAATACAGAAGGTGGCAACCTCGCCAAGAATCTTAAATGAAATGACACGAGGGCTCCAGGGACACAATGATTAACATTCACATGCTAAATATTTTTCGCTCTGTTTTGTAATTAATGTGAAAAAAAAATGTTGGAAATGATAACGGAATAAAGACAACATGTTTTTCTGACGAGTGCACATTTTTTGTCAAGGGTCACGTCACAGACGTAATTGCAGATATTAAAACGAATCCTGCAAATATTAGAGGACTAAATTTTTATCACCGGGAAATGTTGGGAAGTCATACTTACTGTCGGTTCATTTTTCTGGAAACTTGACCCTCAGAAAAATAAACAAACATAGAAATGTCATCAAATTTCAATGTTTGTCTTCAGGACATAAAGGTCAATATTTACCTTTTTAATGACAGAAGGAGTGCATGTAAACAAAAGTCAGTGGCGTAGTATAATTCTTTTGAAATCGTATTGCAGTTTCCAATACTAAATTCATACCTATGCAGGAACTGTAGCATTTTTTTCAAATATAATTTATTAAATAATAGATGTCTGGGATTAAAATGAAACATTTTCTATTTTATGAAAATATTTATTATTAAATGCAAAGGTATATAATTATGAATTTTTGTTTTAACATTTATTAGTTATAAGATACCACATTTGAAATGAATCGTTTATCTTTCCTAGACCTGAGAAACTGAATCTGTTTCTACTAAGTTTAGATAAGATAACAATTATTATGAAACCAACAAAAAAAACTATTTGGACGGTTCTCAAATTATTGCAATTGATTATATTATTTAATGATTAGGTACGTATTAAAACAATACAATTATTGATAGGGTTTCAGAGGAACTTGCTGTTGATGTGTCACTTTTTGATATGTCCATGATCTTCACATTATGCTGGGTCAGGCTGAAAAAAATAATAGCACAAATTTTAACTTATTGTTGCGGTGACCAGTATGTATGTGATTAGAATAGTTTTGCACATATTTTTCTTCCTCATCTTCGGACGCAGATAGAGTTTCTGAAGAACTGGCTGTAAATGTCGTACTTTTTGCAACCTCAGCTCAAATATTCTAATGTCTCTTTGGTTGAAATGTTGTGAGCAAACATAAGAACTTTTAGTGATCGTTTCAAAACAAGAATTATTGTACTAAACTATAAATAAAACATGAATAAGTGCTATGAATAGAATATATAGGATCATAGTGCCCACTTGCACCACATCCCATATATTCTCTTTATCGTAAGGTAATTACTTAAAGGCAATCATCAACAATATCTGAACTTCATCTACTGCTTTCCTAAAGGGACTCACCGTGGTCTCACCATACCATTAACGCAAATTCCTTAACCATGATATTCCTCGGCGTCCAGGGCCTCTTTTGCCTTCAGTTTTACCCTCTATGATCAACTTGTGAAGTTCGTACATTCCTAAGTATGTGCCCGAAGTATTCTAACTTTCGCTTTTTAATAATCCAAATTCTGCACGAACAATAGCCACTTTATTAAGTAAACTGTGGAGGCCTTCCAGATAATCCGCGATTATAACAGTATCGTCGGCGTAGCGAAGATTGTTAATGCTTACGCCATTAATGGAAATTCCCTCAGTGCAATCCGCGAACGCTCTTTCAAATCCGAAAGCTTCGTTTAAACACATCTAAATGTTATATGGCTACTTCGCCATACCGATGAGAACAATCAAGTTCGATAGCAGATTTGAGACACCAATTCAATTCAAAAATCGAATTCGTTGAATAAAACTAAACACTCGACAATTTTGGGAAATAGCTAGGTTATCTTAGGAAGATATGCTGCATTTCTGTTTCCACTTCAATTAATTTATTCAGTTTGCAGATAAACTGCAAGAAAAATTAAATTGTACTTTTATAACAAAACACCACGCCACTGGTATCATAGTTGGATCACAGTTTAATATACAGTTACTTCACTTCGTGTCGGAGCATTTTATCTCTCTGTCGACAAAGCAATCACCGCACTTATAATTGTAGTATAGTATCTTATAGTATATATCGATATAGTATAACATAGTAGCGGGCCAGAATGTGGCTGGGATTGCGACGAGTCGATGCCGTTTTTAGCGTCTACTGACCCTTCTTATGTATAGTTATTATTCTATGGTTGGGTGGTTTTATAGTTTTATAGTTTTATACCTAACGTGTCTGGAAGTCTAATATTTTTGTAAATCTTCTGTGATAAAAGAATTGGTACCTTTTCTAGTCGAAAATATTATGTTAGTTTATGAATTAGTCGAAAATCTAAAATGCATATTAGAAAGAATAACCTGATAGTTATAGTTGAATATTATCAAAATACCCTAATGTAAATTAAATGTCAGACTATTCTTCTTATATATACATAGGTAGTTGGGGAGTTAACAAGGTTTCCCATATCAAAGAATATATTATATAAAGGGCGTAGAAAACATTAACATGGGTTTTCATCCAGTTAGCTTTTCTGGAGATTAAGAAGTCATTATATAATCGTATTGTCCCTGACTTTACAAACGGTAGTGTCTTGTTGATCTTCTGAAAAATCTCCAGCATAGGACATCTTAGCAATCAACAACCATTATTACAGTCGACATAAAAATGTATTTTATTTCTGAAGGTCTCACCCTGTAGCTGTATTTTTATGGGGGTATATTGTAAAAATGCCCTTTCGTCTTATTGGCTATTTTCAGTAGATAGTACCTACTTCGGATGTTTGTGAAACGTTTTTTTTTTTAGTTTTTTCCAGATTAGATTCGTTTTAGCCTTGGTAGGGTCTAGATGTGATTTCTAATTTAATAAAGTTAAATTAAATATTTGAATTTGTTTTTGGACTTGGAGATTTTTTCACAGTTAAGAATTATTTTCTAGTTTTTGTTTTAAAGTATACCAGTATAAAGACCAAGTCCATTTCATTTTATTCTGAAGTAGTGAATTTTTCTAACGTTTCTTAATAATAATCGAAGTTAAAATTTCAGTAAGTTCTTTTAATTGAAGGCCTTTTTGTTTACAATCAATTTTTATGAAGATTAAAGTCGTTTATTTTATTATTTTTTTTATATTCAGTTTTCAATAGTAATTAAAAGTTTCGTATAGGAATTAATATAATTATTCGTAATTATAGTAATTTTCCTATTTTAAGTTGTACAAGCAATGATTAAGATTATCTTCAAAATTTTCATTCTCGTTTAATTGTTTTATTCTTTTTTTTTTTTATTTATACATTTATTTCTTTGTTGTTGTTAATTTTCTTTATTAATTTTAAATATTAAATTAGTTGATTTTAGCCCAAACTTTTGCGTTTTATTTCAAATAAAGTTTCTGGACTGAGCTATAAAATTAGCATTCTTTCTGAATGTAAATAATACCCGCTAATTCAAAATGGTTACACTTGTATCAAGTGAAGAGCACTTCGACAGGACCAAACTTCAGTCAAATTCGTCGGTGGCTTGAGTAAATCACGATTAGTTGCTTCGAATAAGTCCTTTTTTATTAAGTTTTTTTTAATTTATTTAAGATGGCCATAAAAGGTTTGTTTGATTCTCAGATCCCATAATTTGACAATAGTTTAAAAAAAGAATCGTGTCAATTGGTCAAAGGAAGTGTTATAAAAGACCAATAATTGCTGTGCTTCAAAAAACGTCTATAAGATTGTGAAATACGACAGCTGGAACTAAACAGCAATTAATTATATCGTTCTTTCAAAAAAAAAAATTTCAACAAAACTACGCGTACGAGCATGCTCGTTGATTTTTCGAAAAATCGGATATATCGCAAGCGTGCTATTAGACAACAATTTTATAATAAATGGAGATAAAGAACCGCCAAAAAGCAATCATTCTTCTTCATAACAATGCCTGGCGCGTTGAACAAATTACCTGTTTAATAATCAAAATACGAAATTGATGTGTCATCGCCGTACACTTGACCCCCAGTGACTCCCTTTTATTCCCTTACATCAGAAATAAATTTCGTGGTCACAGTTATTCGGCGATTTACTCGTTCAATTAGAATGCTTTGGAGCTACCTCATTTTTACATCTTAATCTCAAAATGTATATAACTTTCCTCGTATATTTATGTTGTCGAATATTCTATGAAAATTGATAAAAATAATGAGATGTTCACTTCATCTCTACAAAATTATTTTTCTAGCATCTCATAATAATAACATTCTTCTTTGCAATATAAATCAGTCCATTGAATACTTAATATTACCATTGTAAATTACCACTAAGTATAAATAGGAAAACAAATATACAGACCATTTTTCAGAAGAACTCAATTATTTATAGTTGGTCACATATACATAGCTTGAAAAATGTTGTGTTTATGTCATACAGACCGTTAAAATTTTATAAGAAAAATGGTTTTAATTTTTTAATATATCTAAATAGTTGATATTCAAAAGATTGCATTACATCATGTTTTAGGTTAATCAGTAGTGTACACTTGAGTATTGTATTATTATTGGCAACAATTATAGCTGTTAACAATATTATATTATGGTTGAAAAGTTTTCAATTTCAGGAAAAATGAATTATCCATCCGTTATAATATTTTTAGTATATAAGGGCATTCAATGACCTGCAACTTGTCTATTTTAACACACTTCTTATTATAATTAATGTGTTGTTAGTTATATTTAAATCATTATAATATCATATGACGCAAGATTCCTAAACAGTGAGGACACTGCTCTTTCTGTTTGATTTTTGTTTATGTTAACTCTCTAAACATGTCAACGACTGATATTTTAAAAAATGCTGAATGTACAAGTTTTAATTTGGATGCCGAAAGGGAAGTGATTTTTTAGTTAGTTAGATGATTATATTGTTAGAGAATAGTCGAATATAGAAAAAAGTTGTTGTACTGAACGGATTAAAATCAATTATTTGCATTATTATCGGGTTTTATTTGAATTTACTGTTATTATCCTTACAAAGCAGCGGTGGGATATAATAAAAACCAGTTAGAACTATTTTTTTTTGTTGTTATCGTTAATTTTCTTTGTTATACGTCATGGGAAGATTTAAAACGAAAAAAACTACGACGGGCAAAAGGGTCCAAAAATGTCACCGTAAAGAACGTTCATTCTGGTCCTCGGAAAGTGACAGTGCTAGTTCGAATTCGAGCGGAAACGGACAATAAAAAGTTTAAGGAAACAAGCAAGCGATTTAAAAAGGCGTACAATCTCATCTTTCGTGCAGTGAACGAACTTTGAGTGCCAACATTTGACCCAAATCGGGATGATGTGATTGTGGATAAGTGGCTGAATAAAGTAGATAGTTTAGCAAAACGTTATCAATGGAATGACGATACTATACTTCGCCTGATTTCTGAACGATTAAGAGGCAACGCTCGTCAATGGTATGACGAAAATGTGGAGTATGATTTGAGTTAAACTGATATTAAAACATCAATGAGCCTGTATTTCCGTAAGTCTGTTCCATTTTCTAAGATATTAAAATACGCCGCTAATTACGAGACTAAGCCGGGACAAAATCTAGGAGCCTATTGTTTTAAAAAAATGTCTAAATTGCGGGCACTTAATATAGGCATACCTGACGATTATTTGATTGATCGGTGGCATGAAAGACTATATGCATATCTAAATACCGTGGGTGATATGCCTAACGAAATAAAAGATTTTAACGATAAAGTGAAATTTAAACCCTCACCTTGGACTGATTCTAATCGTAGCAATTTGAACAATAAAGAAGTTTTCAGGGAGTCAGGGTCTCGTAAAACGTGCTACAATTGTGGTATTCCAGGTCACATTTCAGTTACTTAATTGTAGAAAACCACGTGTCGAATGTAATAATTCCAGTAGGCTAGATCACCTTAAAGAAAAGTGTCCTTTTCCATGAAAGGAAATCCAACAGGTCGAATAATTAGCAAAGGAAGTGCATCTTAATATCTTTTTACAGCATGCTTGAATTTTTTGGCAAAAAATGATTTGTTTAATAGATTTCGACAGTTCAAATACGTTCATAAAAGAGTTGAAAGATTAGAATTGCATTGCATTGATTTGAAGGATATGGCATTGCGTAGTTTCACGGACACATTTGTAATTTTTAAATAAGACTGTTACAGGAAAATGTATCTCCTTTTCGCATCACAAAAGTGTTGTGTTGTTTAATGACAATGACAGATAATATGACGTTGAAGACTTACAAGAAGGGTTCAAATGTAAGAGACCATGCCAAAAGGTAGATTAGCATACAAAACGAAGAAGATTGGTGGCGAACGTTGCCCATAAGCAGACGTTGCTTGTGATTTATTTCTGGTTTCAGTTTAGAAGTCTTGATTTTCGAAGATCTTTGAGTGCACTGTGTTTTCTGCATAACTTAATTTGTAGAAGGGTCGATTGTTCGGGGTTGCTTTCTGCATTAAATATAAATGTTCCGAGACTGCACAATCGCACTAGTCGTGTTTTTTACTGCAATCGAGCAAGAACCAATATTTTAAAAAGGTCATCGATGAGCATAATATGTAGACATTTTAATCTCATTTGCGAAGATTGTGACTTATTCTTTTGTTCTCGAAGTGAACTCATTAACGTTGCGAACAATGTTTTGTCCCTATAATTATTATGGTTGTGTGCTATACAGTTGTATATTTTTAAGTTTAAATACGGAATTTATGTTTGGTTGTTCGTTGGGTTGTTATATTGTTTTGTACCGAGAAATGTTAAGTATAACTAAGTTTATATTTCTATGTATTTTGTCCTGTAAATGGTTATCTAACTGTTGGACAATAAATGCCTTTATTATTATTATTATTATTATAACGTTGCCTAGAAGCAAACGATTCTTGTGATTTTTGTTGGCAAACGTTGCCTAGAAACGAACGTCACATGTGAAGATTTTTTTGCCAAACGTTGCCTAGAGGCAAACGTTGCTTTCGTGAATTTTTTTTTTGCCACAACGATGCCTAGAAGCGAACGTCGCTTGTGATTTTTTTTTGGCAAACGTTGCCCAGCAGCGAACGTTGCTTGTAATTTTGTTTTTTTTTAACAAACATAATATAGAATATTTTTTTGGCAAACGCTGACTATAAGTGAACGTCGCTTTTAATATTTAAGATACTTTTATTTCATTATATTGTTTTAACGAATAAGCCTATTTTTATAAGATTGCAGTTATGTCCAAGGTTTAGTGTTATATCAGGTCTGAGGACAGATCAATGGTCAGGATGGCCGAATGTTATAATATTTTTAGTATATAAGGGCATTGTACTATTCGATGAGCTGCAACTTGTTTATTTTAACACACTTCTTATTATAATTAATGTGTTATTAGTTATATTTCAATCATTATATCATAGGACGCAAGATTCCTAAACAGTGAGGACACTGCCCTTTCTGTTTGATTTTGGTTTATGTTAACTCTCTAAACATGTCAACGACTGATATTTTAAAACAAGCTGAATGTACATGTTTTAATTTGGATGCTGAAAGGGAAGTGATCTTTTAGTTAGTTATATGATTATATTGTTAGAGAATAGTCGAATATAGAAAAAAGCTGTTGTACTGAATGGATTAAATTCAATTATTTGTATTATTATCAGGTTTTATTTGAATTTACTATTATTATCCTTACACATCTAACAAAAAAAATCGTTTGTGTCATCCCAAAACTTTCCCGGCAAGAAATAATACAATCTGAAATATACTTATGACTTATGACCTACGTTTTGGTGCTGTAATTTAAATGTAAGTTAGAGTGCTAAAACCAAAAACTGCTCCAATCCAACCTTCCCTAATTTGGTATATAAAACTGAGTAATTTTAGGAGGGTTAGTACACAAAAAATTCCAACTTTAGGCAAAAGTTCAGGGCAATGAACTTGGTAGTTCAATAATTTAAACAAAATTGAAGTTGAATTGTAAATGGTCTAGTACAGATCTATAATTAAAAACAACATTCATCGGATGTTCGAGCTTATACGAAATATAACGTAAAAACATGTTTTGCACTTTCTATAAACTGTGAATATGGCAGCGAGAAGAAGGCTTTCACAATACGGACGCGTACTCCAGATGTGGTCTAACCAGAGAGTAATACAAAACACTGACTGAACTGACTGAACTAATTCATGTCGCTGAAGTTAGCACTACTTCGATTTAGAAATACCAGCATTCTACATGACTTTTATAATTCAGTAATATGAGGAGCAACACAGGGAAACTATCAAGCAGCAAAAATCCATAATGGTCCTCAGCCATGTCCAACTTGCAAACAGGTGCTAAAATTTTTGATATTAGGTTTTCGAAGATTTTGTGTAAGGCGCTAAATAGGGATAAATCTGATGTTTCAATCTACCGGCCGACAGATTTATCCCCTTTTCCAATAATCAGAGAATTTTGACTAAAATGTTTGCATTGAATCTGCTCCTGAACATGCTCTGGACCAGGTTATTATTGAGAATATAATATATTAGCCATATTTATTTAAAAGTTTTTTTTTATTTTTGCAAGAAATATGTGGTTAATGACACGTCTATGTAAAGTTGTTACAAGTTACTAAAAAAATAAAATCAATCAATACAAATTTTAAATGAATATTAATATTTATTTAATTATAGTAATTAACAGATCAATGAAATAATAAATCTTTCGCTATCATTAAATTACACAGACTTCTTACAATGCTCTCATTTTTTTTGTTCATTAACGTTTTAGTTTTTTATTATTGTGATCTAGTTTGTCAGTTAACAAGATAAATAAAAGTAAAATTTAGTACGTAATTTTTATTACATATATCTATAGTAATAGGAAATAAAACGTCAAACTCCACGAATCCAGAATGGACTACTTCCTTAAAATATATCTAAAGGATAGAGAAAATGCTCCTCTGCCCATTCTCTTGTTAATCCATAAATAATAATTTTCTCATATTGTTGACTTAACCTAGACCTTGAATAATTACTTACTATTAAAATTGTTTTATTAATTACATACCTATCTAGTATTAATTTATTATATACAGGGTGTTTTATAATATATGCGCGGGACTTTAGGATATATGAAAAAAAGGTTATATTAACTTACCCTCTAAAATTCACCATTTTGCGAATATCTCCGCAACTATTTATCCTACAGAAAACATTTTGTGAGCATTTTCTACTCGTAATAAGCTATGTTTTGCATAAGAATTTATTTATTTTTTAATTCATAATTGGTGAAGATTTTCAGGGTGTAGTGGATGTTTTTCTCCCCAATTTCTACGCCACTGGAAAAAGAACGGCTTGAAGACACCTATTGGAACCGCCAATGTTTTCTACACAAAAAAGGTACTTTTCGTCATAAGCTCTAAAGTTGACCGTTTTCGAGGAAAACCAACTTGTTGAAAAACATGGTCAATTTTTTGAAATAAATTTAATTTTTTCTAAAAATTAAACGAAATTTATTTAAACGTTAGAACAAGTAACAATACCAAACGATAACTTCATAATTGCAAAATTAAAAAAACAAAATAAAAAATGATATACACAGCTAAATCAACTTTTATCTTTTTTTATGTTCTTGAACCATTTTTCTTTTAATTTTTTTTATTCTTGTTTTTCTTTGGGTTTCAGGTTCTTGAAAACAACATTTTTTTTAATTTTTAGCGAAAAATTACATTTCGCTTGTCTAACTTTATGAAGTAACAAGTGACAACGTTTCGGCGATGGTTTGTCGCCTTCTTCAGGTGATTCTAGCACATTTCAATCATTATGTATATACATTCACAAATATCGTATAAACCTGATTTATCTATTTTTTCCCCTTTTACAGTTTGTCAAAAATTAAGAATACAACTTAAACATTTTAAAATTATATTTCATAAAATATTTTTCTTTTTTCTTTACAATAAAAATACATATATTTTACAGAACATTCACGTTTACAAACAAAATACAGTTTAAAAATTTTTGCTAAATATACGTTATACATAATGATTGAAATGTTCTAGAATGACCTGAAGAAGACGACAAACCATCGCCGAAACGTTGTCACTTGTTACTTAATAAAGTTAGACAAGCGAAATGTAATTTTTCGCTAAAAATTAAAAAAAAAGTTGTTTTCAAGAACCCCAAAGAAAAACAAGAATAAAAAAAAAATAAAAGAAAAATGGTTCAAGAACATAAAAAAAGAAACATGAATGACATGGAGAAAATAGGCCGTCCTTCTACACAAAAATGGAAATAACTTACGGAGGTAATATAAAAAGAAGATTGAAGCATTACGCAGTAAGTAACAAAAAATTAGCACATCACAAGAATCGAAGAATTTTCCTACTTAGATGCAAACTATCTCCAAATTTTTTTAAGTAATATAACCTTTAATAGCGAAAAATGTACACACAATTTCGAAACACTGGTAAAAAATTTTAAATTAAAAACACTACATTTCCTAATAACTGATAATATTTTTGGAATTAACAACATTAAAAAGGAGAGAGAAAAAAACATAGTATACTTACAGCAAAAGATTCCTTAGGAAGTTTTGGACCAATTCATATCTTTATTTCTAAAGAAAATACGAAAAATCATTTTTAAGAGTAAAAGAGATTAGATAAATTAAAAGAAAAAATGTGTTGTTCATTTTCACAAAAATCAATTTATGACAGTTACTTTATCGAAAACCTAACCTCTACCGTGATCCCAGATAAGGTTAAAAAAGTACTAGCTCTTGGTCCAACATTTGCACTCCCAATAAGTCATTTATCCAACAAATCTGGTTATGATATCATAACAAACTTAGAACACTCTATATCACATCTATCTACAAGCGATAAAAACGAAATAAGAATATTGTCAAACAATTGTATTACAAATTACAAACATAAACGTAAATCTCACAAAAAAAAGAAGAAACAGCTTTCAGAAAAGACATAATATCTACGAAGAATTTCTGTAAAAACAACCCAAATATTCTTATTCTAAAGCCAGACAAATCAAATAAAACTGTGCTTATGGAGAAAGATCATTACAATGAAAAAATGTTACAATTATTGAATAACACCACCACTTATAACGTTCTCAAAAAAGATCCTACAAGATCCTACTACTCATATCAACGTAAAAACAATAAACTAATAAAAAATGGGAGGAAAAAATGTATATCTCTTCAAATAATGCTAAAAAATTAAAGATTTATAATGCTTTACCACCTAAAATATATGGACTACCAAAATTACACAAACTGGGAATCCCACTTAGACCTATCGTTCCTTGTGTCCAAGCACCAACTAAACCATTATCAGATTTTCTAAAATCTATATTGCAAAATGTAATAAACAAAAACCAATTCTATATAAAAGACTCTTGGCATTTCAAAGATAAACTGAATAATATTGAAATACCGCAAAATCATAAAATGGTATCTTTTGATGTTGTCTCTTTGTACACAAATATTCCGGTAGATCTTGCAATACAAATTATTACATCTCAGATTTCACTGATATACCTCTGAATGAATTTATTGCAGCCATAGAATTAACTTAAACGTCAACATATTTCCAATGTGGAAATACTTTCTATCCACAGATTGACGGTGTTGCTATGGGAGCTTCGATTTCCAGTGTGATAGCGCAATTAGTTCTTGAAGATTTGGAAGAGACGATTGTACCAAATCTAAGTTTCAACCTAACATTATTTTATAGATATGTCGATGATTGTATAGCCGTCGTCCCCGAAACTGAAATACATAATGATTGAAATGTTCTAGAATGACCTGAAGAAGGCGACAAACCATTGCCGAAACGTTGTTTTTGTTACTTAATAAAGTTGGACAAGCGGAATGTAATTTTTCGCTAAAAATAAAAAAAAAATGTTGTTTTCAAGAAACCCAAAGAAAAACGTGAATTTTCTTCAGCCCATATGTCGTTATTGTGAAAATTGAAAATACCATCGCTCGAGAAAGATGCTTCATCAGTAAACAGAACTTCGGCTCCAAACTGAGGAGTTTGAGCTATTTTGTCTTGCATCCATCTACAACAAGCCAATCTTCGCGGAAAATCTCTTGGCAATAAGGCTTTAGGTACCTACTCTTTGGAGATGGTAGGGATACAAAAGTTGTCTTTTCAAAATTCTCTAAACCGTGAAATGAGGTTGGTTTAGGTTGTGAGTAATTTTTCTGGTACTTGTGGTGGGATTTTCTTCAACGTTGTTGAGGACAGCCGTTTTGAAATTATGAAATTAACGTTTAATTAGTAGAAAAAATTAAATTTATTTCAAAAATTTGACCATGGTTTTCAACAAGTTGATTTTCCTGGAAAACGGACAACTTTAGAGCTTATAACCAAGAGTACCTTTTTGTGTAGAAAACATTAGCGGATCAAATGAGTATATTAAAAACGCTGTTTTCTGTAAGATAAACGGTTCCGGAGATATTCGCAAAAAACGAATTTTTGATTTCAATTTCAATATCGCAAATGGTGCATCTTAGAGAGTACGTTAATAGAAACTTTTTTTCATATTTTTCGACGATCTCTCACATCCTTAAAGTCCTGCGAATATATATTATGAAACACCCTGTACATCATAGTAATGCCGGTTTCACCAAAATCAAAAATCATCACATTATAACTTAAAAAAGAGAATACCTAATTCTAGTTCATAATAAATAAATGATATTATAGAATACTATCATGGAAGGAATGCTAATATACAAATGAAAATATATGAATACGACATCAACAACGACGTTGAACGCAGTTTTAAATTCAGTGTTATCGAGTGTGCTTGCTTTTCTCGCATCATAGCAAATAATTTAAAATTATTAGCGCGTAAACAAACTTGACATACAAAAAATTAATTTTAATAATTATTTTGAGTGAAAAGTTATTTAGTTTGTTAATATAAACAAACACAATTAGTATGATTAAGTATGGGAAAAAATAAATTATACTTATTAAATTAATTTAATATTATGTGTGTTATCAACTTGAAAAAGTGATTAGTTTTAGTTTAAATTGAATATCAAATATTTACAAATTACAAGAAATATCTTGGAAAAATCGTTCAATGTTGCACATTTTATTTTAAGTTCAGTTGTTGATATCATATTTTCGACCATTTAAGGAGTCATTCTCTAAGAGTTTCTAATATCTTTATACAGGGTGTTAGTAAATAAGTGCGACAAATTTCATGAAGTGATTCTGGATGAAAAAATAATGACAGTTTGCTATACAGGATGAGTCACGAGGAACTGTACATACTTCTACCATAAGTAGAGGCACGTTAGGGGATTATCAAATGACCATTAAAAAATGTCTCCTTGTTTTGATTATTAATATACAGGGTGAATTATGGATCTTCACAAAAACAATGTTTCGTCATATCTTGTCAATGATTAAGTCGATTAATTTAATTTTTTTATAAAAGTGTGTATTGGTGTCTGGCAACTAACTGACATAATCAGAATTGAAAAAATCCAGGTCCGTCTTCGAGAAAATTAGTGGGACTGCTTCATATTCAACGCTTCACCCTGTATATGATTTTTCAAAAATCTGATATAATTTTTTCAGAAGGCATGAATAGACAGTTAGACCTGGGTATTTGAATTTTTTGTTACACTCACCTCACATTTACAATTAAAGATTCAGTTTAGAGTCAAATTGAAAATTGGCAATAATGAAATATCTTACTATATAATAATGTTTAGATATTAAAAAGAAATCTTCAAAATAAACAGGAACAACACACACTGTGCTCCACTAAATACCATAATTTGAATTCATTAACAGGGCCAGATTTCAAAATCTGGCATATCTGGTTCATCCCAATATTTCACCCTGTATGTAACTTTTTCCCCCCGTAATAGACAGAAAACAGATAAAAAATGTTTGTAATAACCTAGTTTTCTTATTTGTTCGAGTTAAACTCATGTGTCTAATAATTTTAATCGGAATGAAATGAACAAGCCAGGGAAATGTTTATTCATAAATTAAGAAATAAAATAAAAAACTATAACCAAACAATAAAAGAGTTTTAACAATGTGGAACAAAGTAAAAAACAAGTTAATAAACATTACGATTATAAAAGATGTTCAAAATGAAATCCATCTGTATATTAATAATCAAAACAAGGAGAAATTTTTTAATGGTCAGTTGATAATCCCCTAACGTGCCTCTACTTATGGTAGAAGTATGTACAGTTCCTCGTGACTCACCCTGTATAAACGTGTGTCCGCAAATGCTGCGTTACCGAACAACGGTGATGTGTTTTTCGTAAAAACTGATGATTTATTTATTGATCTGAAACTGGTCCAAATATGCAAATGAAATCTGCTGGGTTTTAAGAGGTACTTATAGCCCATGCAATTCAAAATTTTATGTTCATCGTTGGCGCGCATACGGGTAATGATCTGAATATTTTTAAAGGAAAAATGGTACATCATTGAGATATTTCATAATAAAAATTTCGTAGGCGGCGCAATTTTTATGCAAAAAAATAAAACATCTTAACGCGTGTTTTCAATTTCTATTAATTTGAATAGGCGAAAAGCTACAACAAAAAATGTTCAAAATTACCTAAAAGTACGCGTTAAGATATTTAATTTTTTATATAAAAATGGCCGCTTCTACGAAAAGAAAGGTAAGGAAACATGTTGTCACAAATTGAACGAGGATTTCAGAAATAATTTTTATTTTGACATATCTCAGTAGCGTGCCATTATCTTCTTTAAACATATTCAGATCATTACCCGTATGCGCGCCAATCATGAACATAAAATTCTTAATTGTACGTTAAAAACATGCGCTTAAAACTCACCACATTTCATTTGCATATCCCGACCGGCTTCAGAGCAGTAAATAAATCCTCAGTTTTTAAGAAAAACTGTAACTCACTGTGGCTCGGATATAATAGCAAACTGTCATTATTTTCTTATGCAAAATCATCTTCTGAAGTTTGTCGCAGTTATTTACTAATACCCTGTATAACTCTATCCGTTGGAACTAGACCTATATTTTAGTGACTGTTGAGGTTTCCTGTGACATGTACGTATTTTAAGGTATAAATAGTGCTTAACCTCAATGATAATCATAGGATTCTGTTGACCACATACCCTCGAAGTTAAAAAATACAGGCATATTTTAACGCCCCCACTGAATTACTTTGCATACCTATCAGGACTCATAGAGAGTTAAATGGAAATGGTTTCGAGTGATATCATTATAAACTATGTTTTAACGACAGCCATATTTTAAAATTTAGATTGATCGTTTATGATAGCTTCTATTATGTTTGTTGTGGCAGAAATAGATTAAATCTCATATTATTTAGGTATTTCGCCACCCTTTAAAATTCTAAATATTAATCAATCAAAATAATCCTTTCGGCTTAATAATAAAAGCCACTGCGTGAATGAAAAAAACCTAATGTTGTCAATCGCTCTTATGTTAAAAAAATGTTGGACAAATCTTGATATAAACAGAAACTAAACAATTTGATGTTTGTGAGAAATAATGTAATTTGGAATATACGTGGTGTTTTAACTAAACAATGTTGAACTAAATTCGGTCAATATCTATAGAGAACTCTAAGAGACATTGCTGTTCACTCTTTATTATCCTTTTAATTTCAGTTTTGTGGAGTTAGATTCGTATTCTAGAAATTCGATATTCGACCTCAAAATGGTTATATCCGTCTTTATCTCGAATTTTTTTTAGCTCGTTTACAATACTTTCCCTGGGTCGGGAACTAATTGGAGAACTAATACCACCGATCTAAACCTGTTATTTCAAGAACAGCACGAGTCACATTATCCTAATTTTACAGGAGAGCGAAATAACTAAATAGCCAAAATATTTATAAAATAGCTGGTTACAAAATCTCAAGTGATATTTCTATTTTATTCCTAAATACAGGGTGTCCCACCGTGAAAGAAATCGATGTGTATATAGAAAACTATACATAAGAGAATTTTGAAAATTTAGCAGTGTAACTATGTCGATGGGGACAGATGAGGTCAAATAGTTATTGATACTTACGGTTATACCGGAAGTAGGTGTCAACATGCTTACTTCAAATGTAACACCGTATATATTATTATAGTTTTGATAATTTGAAAAATCTCAAGTGGAGTTGTAAAAAGTTAAATTAAGAAAAATTAACATTATTTTTGAATATTTTCGTTTTCTTTTTATAGATCATTATAGTTTTTTAAAAATTAGTCAATTTGGAAACAGTAGTCTTTAACTTACGTTGACAGAAATCAAAATATTAGATATTAGAAAACTAAGATTACAAAAAGAAAACGAAAAAATAACAAAAGTGTTAATTTTTCTTAATTTAATTTTTATTTTTTATTAATACAATATATCGAATATTTTTTCTATAAAGGTGTCCTCAATAGAAATTTAAAGTCTTTTATTGATTGATTTTGCAAAGTTTTTCTTTTCGCCACTGATGATGGAACTAGAGTGAGTTCCGATACATGTTTAGACAATAGTAATAAATTTCTATTGAATTTATTTTTGTGGAGATTTGACTTTTATTTGCCACTAAAAAATACAGTTTTGTATTCATGCTACGTAAAATTTCAACTAGACTTATCATGTCCTATACCTAGGTCTTACCCTAAATTTGTTACAAAATTTTACTATAAGGAAACCTTCATTAATTGATTTAGATACTACTTCTATCTCAAATATCATCTTATGAGAACTTTGAAGTGTTTGGATAAATATTATTACAAGGTGTGTAAAATATTAGTCAAACATGAAAATGAGGAAAATGTCAAAACTCAATATTTTTAAATAGAAACCTCGATATTTTAGTTTTATCTAATTAAGCATTCCAAATAATATTTGTATATCTCTAAAATGTTTAGTTATATATTGCCAAATTGCATACGGTGATTTTATGACAAGTTTTAAAGCTTTAAGTTCAAAGACATCTAGGTAGCTATAACGGCAATGTAAATCAAATCACATTTTCAATAATTTGTTTAACAGCATACATTGTGATAGTTTCCGTTTCTGAGGATAGCGATTTGCAAGTGTGTCACATATATGTTCCTGATATTACTTTGGCACATTGTCCATAAATAATAACTATATTTAAATAATCTTCATGTGTAAAATTTAAACACCCCGGCATGGACAGTTTTTGATTTTCATTGCCGTCATAGCTACCTAGATGTATTTAAACTTAAAATTTGTTACAAAATTACGGTATGCAATTTACTCATTTGGCAATATTTCAAAAACTAAACATTTTACAACCTTATACAAATTTACCCTTATTTTTATTGCTTAATACCTTAAAACTATAAAATATTGGGGGTTTCTACATATTGACTTTTCTCATTTTCATGTTTGATGCGAGATTTTGCTCACCCTATCTAAATCAGTTAATGATGGTCTCCTTATTGGAAATTTTATAATGACATAACCCACAAACGTCATTTTTGACATAAATCCTTAAATACCAATTAACATTATTCTATTTTAAATACTTCAGAATCGGTAAGACTTACGTATAGGACATGATACGTAAAGTCTAGTTGAATAACGTAGAATCCAAAACTATAATAATATATACGGAGTTCTATTTGAAATAAGCAAGTTAACACCTAATTCCGGTATAACCGGAAGTGTGAATAACATATAATTTTACCTAATCTGCCCCCGGCGAGATTTTGAAATTTTGGACTAACTAATGCTTTTTGTATGGAATGCAAAAAAATTGGCCTCTTAATTTACATCAAAAGCATATAATTAACACTGGTAATTATTAATAAAATACAATATCACGGAACAAAATCAAAGTTATTATCGGACCCACGGGATCCGTCTTCGGCTAGTTCCTGGGTAGGCCAGTGGATAGTTTCCTCGTTAAATGGTTTATATTCCTCCAAATGGCTGTTTTGAACCCGCTTCTTTAAATCAATCTTTTTTGAGATTAATAGTATATTATGTTTTGTTGTTTGGTTTGGGAAAGACTAAAGATATAACTACTCAAACCGACAAAAAATCGTGAGTAATGTTTATTTTATTCAAACGACGAATAAGTGTGTGCTTTGGGTACATTTGGCCCGAGAGATTCATTGGAAAAGCAGTTTGGCCACCAGTTACAGTAATCCAATATCTGATGTCTCTTTAATGCAAAAACGACAAAAATGCGTTCCTGCGTACCCCAAAACTTATTTGGTTTGTCAAAAATTAATTGGAAAGTAATGGGTTTTCAAAAATCTGGTTCTTATTTTGCCCAGGACAGACAAGATTCAACAAACTGAGACAGACAGTCAAGGACTGTGTCATACGATCCCAGCTAACTAATCAAGTCGCTAAGAAATGATATTGATTAAATATAAGTTCGCCGCAAAAAAATACATACATTCTGGACTCGTGTTGTTCTGGCACAGACTTTAGAATTTGGTGGTTGCTTATAACGATAGATTAAGTGCGGATGCACATAAGTTTTTATATATCTTAAATAAGACGATTTCGTTGAAAAACACAGTTTCTGAGAAAGTGGATTTATATCGTTTTTGAAATGAGCGATTCATTTATAGTTCTGCCGTTTACTAATCCATAAAAAGATAAGTTACAGTGTCGAGTGCAATCATTTGTAGGTATTTAGACATAACCGTTGTGTTTGGAAACAACAGTATTAGTTTTAACTCATTCAAGAAACTTATCTATGTTTTCTAAAAAATCCCATTGTATTATTTCTCATTAAACTTAAATACGTTGTTCTCAGTGAAATGACTATATTGATAAACAACCGACGACGTATGCTCCACAAAATTCTTTCTATCTATGTTCAATTTGAGATGGGATTATTGCCAGACATGTTTTGGAAAGACTATTCCATCACCAGTGGCATGAGATACAAGCTTACGTAGTTACATTGGTGGATTTGTTAAACTTAGATATGGAATATAAACATACATATATCCACTTTGTGAAAAAATCTATGACGTGAAATGAAATAAAACAATTAAAATTCTTAAACATAAATTAGTAAAACTGAAGAAAAGCTCAAATTTCCTCTTAAACCAACAATAGAATGATACATAAAAAGAAGCCAACTTCTTTGGTAATGTTGTGCAATTTAAGTAATATGTGATTTTATTTATTTTATTTCATTTCATAATATGTCACAGATTTTTCCACAAAGTGCATATATGTATTCCAAGGGGGACCGAATTTACTTTGCTCACGCGATTCCCGCATGCGCAATACATATGGCGGGAAAACTATCGTAAGTTTGAAATTGTGAACTAAGATAAAAACTAGGAGCTAACAAATTTTGTATCGGGAAGATTAAAAGTAGGTACCGAACAAATTTTGTAAAATATCTTCCCGATACAAAATTTGTTAGCTCCTAGTTTTTATCTTATTTCACAATTTCAAACTTATAATACTTTTCCCGCCATATGTATTGCGCATGCGGGAATCGCGTGAGCAAAGTAAATTCGGGAAAGGTAAAGTTTGAAATTGTGAATAAGATTAAAAGTAGGTACCTACCGAACAAATTTTGTAAAATATCCTTATTATTGTTAGTAGGTATGTAGGTATTTTATGGATAGGTGCAATAATATTAGAGTTATTAAAATAACTGAATCGGTTTTGAGAATGTGCTTTTTTTTAAACATTTTTGTAAACATATTTGTAAGCATATATGTGATTTCTTTTCCCTTTTTTTTTCTATACTTGCGTTGTGTACAAGAAGTGGGTTTAGCAATAATTTTGATGTCATGGGTTTGATCAAAATGATCATTCAAGACTGATTTTTATGTAAATTCACAATTACACAAACTACAAGTTAACAACTTAAGGCGCTTGTCAATTTTTCTCCATCTAGATGAATTTTTAGGTGACTGTTGTAGTGTATTTTGTGTGAAATTTTTTTTGCAATATTTACATTGGTACAGTTACACTTTTGGCAAAGTTAGCTGAAATACATAATAATGAAACAAAAAAAAGTTAAATAAAATAATTTAACTTTCCTGGATGAAACTTCAATATGTGTTTTTTTCAAGTTCGAGTATTTACAAAAAGTTTTTGAACATTCATCACATACAGCTGCACATTTAAAGCTCCTAGTTGGTGTAATTTCACTGATCTGAAATGGATAATTAAATTTATCCTATGTTAAAGTTAAAATGGCACTTTTACACTATTATCACAACATAGATATGATATAGATCTTTATTAGGTATAATGTAGGTTTGGTTTATGTCTTACCACTGTGATATTTTCTAGCATGACTTCTTAAATTAGAATTGTTAGAAAACTGTTTGTTGCATGCAGAACATTTATATTCCATTTTTGAAATTAATTTATATCGTATAACTCAAGAATTTATATCCACTATAATACTATATCAATATAAGAAAATAATAACACAACCTATGACATTAAAAAACAACCTACATAACCTAAAAATCGCGTGAGCACAGTAAATTCGGTCCCCCTAGCCGCTAGTTGTATTCCATACTAAGATTAACAAATCTACCAAGGTAACTACGTAAGCCTGTATGTCATGCCACTGATGATGGAATAGTCTTTCCGAAACGTGTCTGGCAAAAATCCCCTTCCAAATTTAACATATATATAAAGAAATTTGTGGAGCATACGTCGTTTGATTTTTCAATGCATCCGGCTTCTCTTCGATATGGATTACTTCAAAAAAAAGACTATATTTATTAGTAATAAAAAAAATGGAAATGGAATCGAATAAAAATTCTCGTCGCAATGAAAAGTAGATTTTCTTATATGTACCTCAAAAAATGTTCAAGTTATTATGTACAACATAAAACTGTCGTGACTAAAATTAACAATGTTTTTGTTTTTATTTAGTTGGCAGTAAACGTAATCAGATTATGCCAAATTCAATTGAACAGACAATGAACTTTAATATTATATTTCATGTTTAAAATGCATCTCGAAAAATTATATGAATATTCAAACACTTTTTTTAGAAATAGTACAAAAAAATGATAATTGTGAACACACTAACTTAGGTATTCACCAAAAATTAACGAATTATATTTTATAACATGAACTTTATTTGTATACTTTTCAGAATAACATTTTTATTGAGACTATCACTTCTGCAATTCACCCCTTTTATATTATTTCATTTCTTATCTCTTTACAATGTAAAAAGCGTTATGAATAATACCTAATAAAATAGAATAAAATACAAAGCCGTATACATTCCAAAACTTAAATAAAAAACAATACCTAGTTTTTCTCCATAAATATCATAGATCTAACCTGATGACTAATTACATCAGGTAGTTGCTTCTATTTGTTGATTCATATTTATGAATTGATTACTTACATCTTACATAATGATTATTAGAAGAATGGATATAATTTTTTTAGGGCCTGCGAGAACGTACAAGACTGTGGACAGATCAGTTGATATTTTATGATCCTCCACTCGCACATTTCGACCTTGTACTTATGTTGATCTTTCCATTAAAAAATTTAGTATATTAGATATTTTAAATGTGTAAATAAGAGCTAATGTTAAGCAAGATAGGTACAAGGTGACAAAAATGTTGGTTTCATTTTAAACAGTGTGTTTGTCTATGTTTTGCTACTGAAACTAAAATATAATTTGAACCTTAATAAAATAATTGGTAATCTAAAAATAAAATTACATTGAACAAAATTAACAAACTTTATAATTAGACGTATTATATTAATGTGTATTAAATGAAAAAAACTTTTATTAGCGGTTAAAATTAGACGCACTTATTGAGTCTATATTCCATAATAAATAACTAAGCATCGTATTAATATTATTATGATGTGAGATGAACTTTTCCAGTGTATTTAATAAATTTTATTAATACCATAAAATGTCAGATATTCCTATAGATATGTGGTTCACAAGAGTCGCTTTTAAGTGGATACTATTCGGATGGAGCTTCTGGTTATTGTCAGGTATGCTAATATTATTTTATTAATGATTGAATGAATTTTATTTAGGTACAGAAAAAAGAATTTTATGAATGTGAGCCTTTCCTAGAAATTTTTTTGTATCCATTGTACTTATTTATTTTCATTATACATGGTGTTCTCAATATAAGATCCACCTGATAAAGAATGTATCATACTTCATTTAGACTTAGCGAATCCTGAGATATTGCGCCATTAAAACAAAAACATTGCCAAAGATTTTTTTTTTTCAAAGAATAACGCGGAGCAATTTGTAGGTGATTTTGGATAAATCTGCACTCATGAGTATAACTCGGTCAGCAGACTCATGACATTAGACTTCAAATATTATACCTTGAATTTCGGGACCCCAAAAAAATTAAATTTATGAAAACATATTAAATAGTTAGTTTCATTCAAATATTGAGGAAAATGGGAAGACAAAGAGCTTGTACGAAATCGAGAAAAACCAATATAATAATTTACCTTGCACACGTCCTTGATTATTGCGGTAAGGCTCAAGATTTTTCTTTTTGTTTCTAGAATACTGAAGGCTGTACACTTACTAGTTTTAAGTGAAATGTAAACGTAACAATAGTAATAAGATTTTTTACTGTGTAGGTATATTAATTTACCATAAATCACTAAAACAAACAGCATGATATTTGTCTTGTTGTTTAAAAACAAAACAATTTTTTGCGATTATAGTTTTTATTTATTTCTGACATTATTTTTACAGATATATAAAAATGAAAAGCACTTCCTTATTGTTACTTTTTGAGGAGAAAAATATAGCGTTTACAAATTTTCACTAGGACGTTTCGTTTTCGAAAAACCATCACCAATTTCGTTTTTTTAAATAGGGCCCTTGATATTTTAATGTTAAATTTCAATTTATTTCAATTCATAAATAGGTGGTACATCAGATGTAATGGTTTAAACAAGTTTTCAGTGTAGTTAACTGTTATTTAAAATTATTCAAGAAAAATCGTCATAGTTTGTCACTTATTTTGCGTAAAACAGGTATCTGAGAAAGGCGTTTTTTTAATAATACAAAAAGTACAAAAATTTCAACTAAATTTAAAAAACCGGATACAGAATAAAATGTGTAGACGGAAATAAATTGTCAAATAATAATTGAGGGTAATGACGAAAAAATGTTTTTGCAAACCATACTACTCTGCATTCAGTCAGTTAAGTGTCAAACTATGGCGATTTTTCTTGAATCATTTTAAATAACAGCTAAAAACACTGAAAACTCAAATTGGTGATGGTTTTTCGAAAACGAAACGTCCTAGTGAAAATTTGTAAGCACTATATTTTTCTCCTCAAAAAGTAACAAAAAGGAAGTGCTTTTCATTTTTTTATATCTGTAAAAATAATGTCAGAAATAAATAAAAACTAAAATCGCAAAAAATTGTTTATCCAAAAATTCTCGAAAGCAGCTAGAGTTAGTTTAATTTGAAAAATACTATTTAAAAGGTGTTTAAATAGTACAACTTTTCTCTAATTTAACCGACATTGTAACTCCTATCGTTTCCAAGATTCTAATTCCGTTCTTACCTTGGACAGAGTCTATATTACACAAACAGATGAGTTGTAGATCAACGAAACGGCCCGTCAGGAGAAAGCATGGCAGGGCGTGAAGCAAATGTCCAATATCCTTAAAGTCTTAAAGCGAGAAACGATAGATTTATTCGAGTTCGCGCAATGGCTGTTCTAGAACTGTTAGGACGACGTGCAGTTTCAGTATTTATGTTTTGGTTTTGTTATTTTATAATTTATTTAGTTCGAGAGCAAAAAATCGATCTTTGATTTGGAGAAAGTTCTGCTTTTAGAAGGTTTTTTGCATTATTGATGCACACGTCTATTGATAAAGATGTTATCTGTCGGACAAGTTGTATAGGTACGATACTTCTAGTTTTATCAGAATAAGGATAATATGCATATTATACATATATGTTGGACTTTAGAGATTTAGCATTGTTTTTTAGTGTTATTGCATACTCAAAATCCATACTCCCACAATATTTTTTTCCACTATATTACCTCCTCTTGGTCGTTATTGATGCATCACACACCAGTCCTAGTGGTCTATATTAAGTAAAAGCTATTTTTAAATTTCTAAATTTTCCTCGGCCGAAATGACAAACGCTCTACTATGCGCAGTTTCCACTGCAGCAACTTACTATTGCTTGGTGTTCCTGTTTGCCGCCTGTTTGAGAATATTTCAGAAACATTCATGAGCCTTTTGTTTCCACCATTTCACTTATTCAACTTTGACCTAAAGAAAGTTGCTTGTGTTATTGCTGTGTTCTGAAAGCAGAACACACTGTTTCCACTGATTCAAAACGTTGCGGCAACATGAGTATGAATTACACGTTTAGCCACGTTTCCACTGGAGAAACATTAACCAAATGTTGTGTTTATGTTGCTTGTTTCCGAAATAGTTACTACAAGCACAGTATACAACATAAGGGAGACAGTAAAACCACTATGAAATCTACCCGAAAATTGTCTATCTCGTTCAGCATCAGTCGCCACTCTTTTATGGAGGCTTTTGGGAGCCTCGATTGGTTCTGATTTATACGGGTTGACCTGCAGCATGCACAAGAGTTTTATTATACCAGTTATACTTTCTTGAATGAGATTAAATAGTTTTACTGGAATAAATAATAATAACAATTATTAATTTTTAATTAAAAATGAATGAATAATAATTTAATATTAGAGAACAAAAACTTTGTTTTCCGCTATATTCTTAAAATTAAATTGTACAATAATTTATAAACATGTAATCATATATACCTACGTTGCATATTTATCTTTGTTTAAACTTATACAAGAAGAAGAAGAAAATATTATAAAATAAAATATTTACAAAATAACTTAAGTTAAAGTGCAATACCTATATATAATATGAGTTTTATTTGTGATTGTTGTGTGATAGGCTCTAGTCGTATGTTTTCGTTGTAGTATTAATTAAATTGTTTATTAGTTTGATATAAATATCTTATATTGGAATTAATTTTAGAACGTTTTTTAATTTGTTTTTTGTTATTTGATTAGTTTAGTTAATAGCATACAGAAACAATTGTAATGTGACAGTGCTGTGTTGTGTGGACAATTGCAAAGCAAGGTCAGCATCAGGAAGATCTTTTTTTCGGTTTCCCCAAGAAGAATACATGTAAAAAAGGAGCAGATCTATTAGATTTTACCATGCTGTAAAACGAAGAACCCCAGTTGCAATACAGAATTAGTATAAGAAACTCTAATCAAACCAAATTAATTTTGTATTCGAAAGAATTGGATAGAAGTGGAGTCAGCGTTATTTAGGAAAAATAATATTTCGTGGAGGCTGACTTTTTATTTTTCCTGCATATTAATTTTGGTATAAGTAGCTAGGTGATGATAACATTTATTTAGTTTACTCGTATATACAATATAGCTGATCGCTTAAAGGTCTATATAAAATATATATTACAAATATATCTTTTCTAGTTTTTTATTTGCTAAGATATTGTGTTTCATACCGATGCTTTAATTTATTAAATACTTAGTTCAGTATACTTATATAATTTTGTACTTCTTCAACTTATTTTTCTTTTGTATATCTTTGTTACATTTTTTTTGTTAAAAATCAAAGAGGTAATTTTGTGTAAAACAAATAAAAAAAATCCTTTTATGTATACCAATGGTTTTAATTTAAAAATTACGTACTCAATTTAAATATCAACGAATATACAATTTTTACCGCCCTCGTAAGATCCATTTTTAAACATGCGTGCATAGATGCCCCCGTATTACGCTTTCTCGATTATCTTTTATTGTTGCATGTCTCAATAGGGGGTATCTCTCTATAAATGCAAAACATAGAATGCCGCCCGGTGTGATTATACTGTATCTCTTATATTTACGATGGTATAATGTGTTATACTAACGATCTAGCCATATATTACTTTTCTTTTTATCGGTGTTTCATAAAAAAAATTGTTAAAAAACGTTTCGATATAAGCGTACGACTAGGTACTTTTTATAGCCTACAATTCAAACAACAATCACGCCTGCGCATATTTCCATTCGTCGTAATCACAAGCATCAAAGTTAAAATAATTGAATATTCAGAGTTATAACTATGCATTTCAACTTGTAACCTAACCGTTGTCTAAACGTTACCAATAAACAGAGTGTATCTTAACTAATTATGATTGTGATTACGGTTATTATATATTATTATTATTAAACAAATTGTTATGCATATTAGTTGGCTTACTTGCAAATTGTCATCAAATTTTAGACCTTCTTCAATTGAAATTTGAGGTTAGAAAATGTCTCTTAAACTAGGAATCTCGATGGATTAGTTTTAAACGCATTTATATATTAAATTCTAGTGGTGCGTATGAAATTATTTATTAATTCAGATTTACCTCTAATGTGGATTAAATGATATCGATGCCCTCAGTGCAAAAAATAACGTTTTTAATTGTTCTAAAGGAAGATTAATTATTGTAAATATCCCGTGATAATATGTTCCAAATATTAAATTACATTTATTCTAAAATACATGTTGCAAATTTTATAAATGTAAATGTGCAAATAACAATAAATTATTAGTGGTTCAAAAACCTCTTTTTGCTTTCGCTTTCAAATGTATTCGGACACATCCAGTATAGGTGCATGAATTATAGAACTACGTGCAAAAATGTAATTAAGTAGTCTATAATAATTGCAAATTAAATAAGGCAAAAAAAAAACTAAGAAAAAATTAATGAAATATTAGAATACATTTTAACACGTGCACCTATAAAATATTAGTATCATATTATTAAGTAGTTAGGCGTAGATCTGGAATTCTATCTATTTATTAATTATTAAGTATACCTATATACATATATACAGGGTGTTTCATTAGAATTTTTAGGAGAAAACATGAATAATATAAGGACAGGAAAATATTTTCAGGATGGTGGCACTCCCGGTTATACCGGAAGTCGATATGAACTTATTATTTTTTCTTAACCTTTCGCTATACGTATCTCTAACTGCTCTAATAATTTATTTCGATTTATTTGGCTCAAAACAGGTTTTCCGAAAAAAAACTTCGTTCTTACATATCCTCAATAGCTAGTGTCTTGAAATTTTAAAAGCACTTTAAGAACGTCTCTTGACAAATTGAACCCTAAAGTTACAGGGTGTCGCAAATTATTGTAGTATTATCTCTTATTAAAAATAGGCATACTTAAGTCAATTTTCTCAAACGGAACACATTTTGATCTACCCAAATATGGATATTTCTGGAAGTAATTATTCCATCTTGCGAAAATTCTGCTTCATCTATCAAAAACTTATACTATTATAACCTATTTCTAAATATATAAATACTGACAAGGAATATTGAAAACGTCAAATCTTTTTGTCATTGTCATGGTCTACTGCATTTTACATAAATTTAACTAGTATACCTACGACACTTTGGGTAATAAACAACTAGCGTTTTATTAGCTATGAACTAAATGTCAAGTTCTTTTAATGTTTCATGACGTATCATCTACCTAATTGAAATATACATACCGTAAAAATCCATAGAATATAGGAATATGGCCTGTCACTTGAAAGAATATTTGATAATATACAGGGTGTGCCATTTGAGAAAATTGACTATTTTTAGTAGTAGATAACAAAACAGTAGTTTGCGACCACTCTGTAACCTTATCGGTGAATCTGTCAAGATTGTTGATTTTTCTAAGATATTTTTCATCTGCCGTCAAAATTTCCGGAGACTGTCTATCCGGGTTACCTGGATAGAATAGTGAATATTTTCCAGGCACCCGTTTTGAGCCAAAGAATTAAAAATAAATTAATTATTCGAAAACAGTTAAAGATCAGGAAGTGTTAAGATAAAATACGCCAAAGCAGATAAGGAATCCGAAAATATAATTTTATACAGGGTTTTCCATTTGAAATAAGAAAGTTGGTATCAACTTCCGGTATAACCGATAGTGGCACAAATTCCAAAATATTTAAGTATGGATAAGATTCGCCTACAAATTTTCAAGATCTCCATAAATGTCTCGTACACCATCGACCATGACACACCTTATATATTTTGATACTTATAGATACTACTCGTATCATATTACTGAACTAAAATTATTACAGACATTTTTAACAAATTGGTTTTCTTTTTTCCATTACGATTAAGTTAGAATTTTTTTAAATTTAATTAATTAGAGGCGTTGTGTGTCAAAACACTTACTTTGTTGTGAAATCAAAACCATAATTGAACGCCTCTAATTAGTTAAATTTTAAAACATTTTAACATCTAAAATTTCATAATAAACTCATCAGAGTGGTACCTATAGACATTTAAATATCAATAACAGAATAATTAAGAAGTTCTATTTGGACACTGATGATGGAACGTATGTGATTTCGAAACATGTATGCCACTAAAGAATAACGATTTCAACATATATATTATTAAATACGAATTCCGTGTTACATATTGTAGCAAGACTTTAAGTTATATTGGAACTTTTCTTCACACTACCATGCTTTCACCAGATTGGCCGTTTCGTTGATCCATTCATCATCAAATTTCCAACATTTACGAAGAGTTTATACTAGCATGAGATACCGAATGACAACATGATGAATGTGGCGACATCTACTGTGAGCAGGCAATATGCCCTATTGCCAACACTTGGTACGCCCAAATTCCCTATCGGGAGGCTTTATTTACAAATTGCTTGTTACATAATGTAACACGACTTTAAGTTATGCACTACCATGCAACTTTAACCAGAGGGGTCGTTTCGCACACACAATTCATCAGTGGTGATCGGCAGAAATATATTAAATCATTTTGCGGCCATAACCAACACACATCCGATGTTTAAATTTTAAGTTGGCTTGGAAATACCTTT